>BSYO01000015.1:1298275-2577068 GCA_033239525.1 Nepenthes gracilis | reverse complement strand
TATTTGCAGTAGAATTAGTTACTCATGGCCTTATGTAGATTAAAATAGAATAATAACTTGGCCGATGATTAAATGAAAGAAAAATAATAAGAATAATTGAAATACTAAACTTACTGCTATAACCTATTTCATCTGGAAGAAGCAAAACAAAAACAATTTGAGAATGGCAAACTGAACTTAGGTAATATGACTATTCGATTGGTTTGAAATTATTTGCAGATCACATTTATTCTAATTCATCTGCTTTGTATTGCTTTTGCGATTGTTAATTTGGTATTCAACTGTATCGAGTTTGAGTCAGAATATATTTTTTGTTATTTTATTTTATTTATTATTTCTTATTTTTCATTGAGTAGGGTTGTTCATTTTGTCTCATTCTATTTTTGCTTGACATTTTCATGTACATCTTTGATATTATATAAAAATTTACTTTCTTATTAGAAAGAGATATTAGAGAATAATCTTTTGAATATTATTGGGTATTTATTTATTTATATTATTAGACTCATATAAAGATAGATAAATAAATAACTAAGATATCAAAATTCATAATTATTAATTGTAAAAATAGATATATTTATGGCTAAAACAAATAAGCAGTTATTTTTTTAAAAAAGTGTGGAATTAAAATGTAACAATAAAAAATATGAAATTAAAAATAGTTTTCTAAAGCAAATTTAATTCTCTCGAGAGAAGTAGTATCATATTTCTTTAATCTAAGATGTTGGATTGAAAAAACCAAACAAACAAAATTTAAATATAAAATAAAATATCTAAATAGTTATTTTGATTAATTTTTAAATATTAAATTGAATTATTAATAAATATTAATATTATAAAAAAATATAATTATATTTAATATTTTTATTTTTAAATTTTAACTATTAAATTTTAATTTAATAATTTTTTTATACTAAAAATAAATACTAGAGCGAAGTCATTTAATTACTTTCAACTAATTTTGATGATATGATTGTATCCGTCTAATTTTGGTGACATAATTACATCCACTGTGGGGAGGCTTCATATCATAGCTGTCGTTTGAACGTGGACAACTGTGACCTGACCAAACAAAATAAACAATTAAATAAAATCTACTTTTTAAAAATTAATTAAATTAGAGTTGTTAATATATAAATAATCGTATGAGATTTGAAAAAGTTTGATGATGCACCCTGAAGTGAGGACCTAATTTCTTAAAGCGGTGAAAATAAATTTTTAAAAATTTAAATATTTATTTTTAAATAGATTATACTGCGTCTTGGATTTAAATTTTAAATAGATTTGAGTTAAATCGTCTATCTAAGTTCGGATTTGTCCAATGAGTCTGGATTCTGGACACCACAACTATAAACAAGAGGTTAGATGTCAACGGTATGTCCCACTAAAAATACTCCGACATTTAAGTCAATAAATAACCTTCAAATGTGAAAGGTGAATGCAATGAGACGCAGTATGAATGCGGAGAGTGTTTGTGTGAGTGGGATCACTCTTATAAGTACATAGGCTTTAGTCGCTTGTGAGGAGCGAATTCTCTAGGTACTGTGTTCACTGGGAACGTAATAATAAAGAGTCTGGATTCTACACACCACAACTATAAACAAGAGGTTATATGTCAACGGCATGTTGTCCCACTAAAAATACTCTGACATTTAAGTCAATAAATAACCTTCAAATGTGGAAGGTGAATACAATGAGATGCAGTATGAATGCGGAGAATGTTTGTGCGAGTGGGATCACTCTTATAAATACATAGGCTTTAGTCGCTTGTGAGGAGCGAATTCTCTAGGTACTGTGTTCACTGGGAACGTAATAATAAAGAGAGAGAGAGCGTTACAATGCCGGAAGCATGAGAGTTTAGCAATAGAAGGCTTTTTTTAGATAAGTGAGAGCGTGCCTTGGAGTGAGAATTTTATGGCCTTCGCCGCAGACTTCTCCGACAACTCCTCAATAAGGCCAACCGTCTCAACAGACTCTTTTGTGGTAGGCTCTTTCATCAGCTCAATACTGATGCCAACGACCTCTAAGGGCTCTCCGGTGGTTGGCATCTCAGGTACCAACAGGAGCTCTCCAGAAGCAAGCTCCTTTGGCTCATCTTGGAGCGCTCCGGCTACAGACTCCTCTGGGACCTCACGGAGCTTTCCGGTAATAGGCTCCTCAGGCTCCACAGCCGGCACCCCAGGCTGCTCAACAACCTGCACTGCTGAAGCTCCATAGGAAATTCCAACTCCACAGTCAAGTGCTCCACCTGTGGTAGAGTAAAAACGACGCTATTCACAACAGAGCTCAGTCTGGCCCTAAACGCCTCCACAGCAGCCTCGACATCGCCTACACTAGAGCAATCTTCGACTCCAGCTAACTGGCCAGCCAAAACACACTCTGGCTCTGTGGAAGAAGAAGAAGAAAGCATCACCATTGTCGCCTTCTTCTGCCTTGGACTCTTGGGAGTTTCCTCGCTGGGAGGCGCGCCGACAGGCTCAATGATGATGGCATCAACCTTCATCTTACAGGAAGGCACCCTTATCTTCTAGACCGAAGAGGGCGGTCCCCATCGTGCCCTCTTAGCTTCCGTATGAGAAATCAAGTGGTCTCTTCGGAACTCTGGGAAGTGCTCCTCCACCAACTTCATGAGCGGCATCATAGCAGCAGTCTCTTGGTCCGTAGGTGTCTCAGTGTAGATGTTTGGAACCCTACCCCAATCACCGGCATGGGGCCAGGACTCGTCAACGTGCACAAAGAAGAACTTATTCTTCCAATTCTTCAAAGAATCGTAAATGACACTACTAATAGAATCCCTCGTGGGTACAAGGAAATCCACTCTCCGCCTTGGATGAACTTAAACATCATCCTAACCGCCTCGACACCGTTAGCAACTTCGTGTGGTGGTGGAGAAAAATACAGATTGAGCATAGATACCACACAACATTAGCATGAAGTTGTGCGACGGGGACATGAAGAGCAGCAAAAATGTCCTGCAACTCATCAGGGACTGGAAGGCGTAACCCACTCTGAGGTGGGCCTCGTATATGGTGATGCAATCCTTAGGAGGAGAGCACGCCCCGTCTTCCTTGTTGAGGATTCTAAAGATGACCTCCTTTGAAATATTGTACTTCAACGTACAACTCATTCACTTCACTGGCACTAATCATTGAGGCAATATGGGTTACAAAGAACACCATGAAAATGGGAGAAGGAAGGAAGCAGAACACGAGAAAAAAATTCTCAAGAAGAAAGAGTGAGAAGTTTGAAAAGAAACAGACGGAGTACTTAAAAGTATGTGAACATAGGGGAAGCAGAACTGTCTCGTAAAAGTGCGCCCATCATAGTTGACACGTGTCACTTTCAGAGAGAATATAGTCGAATAAGATCCTCTTGCATAGTAATTACCGGGATTGTAAATTCAATGCATGCAGACATGTGGCCAACTTTTCGACTGACAATCCAGTGGCATGATGGCACGTCGTTTCAACTCCTGACAGTTCTCCAGATTTTGGCTTATACGGTGAACGAATCTATTAACATTTCCTCCGCCAGTTCTTCGAATTTTGGCCTAGACGGCCAACAAATTTAGTCAATATTTTCTCTGCTAGTTCTCCAAATTTTGGCCTAGACGGTTAATGAATCCAGTCAACACCTCTTTTGCCAATTCTTCAAATTTAGGTTTAAACGGTCAACAAATGCAGTCAACACTTTCTCCGCCAGTTTTTCAGATTTTGGTTTAGATGGTCAACGAATCCGGTCAACGCTTCCCTTATCAGTTCTCCAAATCTTGACTCTATGGCCAACCACTACAAGCTACGTGCTCAATAGACCAGGAATCATTGCTAGCTTCCTTACCAAGGTATCCAAGTCAGTCTCATCCTATCATGAACATATTGGAGGTCGGAGTTTCAGATCACCAGTATGGAGAGCTAGTGATGGGCACGTTAATAATGGGCTGGCCCAAGAAGGAGGAATGACCTAGAAACACGACTCATTTGCACTTGAGCGGTCAACGCTAGCAATTGACTGCACGACAGGCAAAAGAGCCAGCAAAAGAGCTCGACTATCTACTTGGGCCCACGATGGTCAACACTTTCAATGACCGGAAGGATGTAAGACGGTCAATGCTTACCATTGACCGAAAGTATGACCAGTTGACCGACCAAAGACTAGGCCTCATGCAACCCAAGCCTAGATTGGCCCATGTCCATCCTCAAGCAACAATGGTCTTCTTCCCTAATTTCATGCTATCCACAAAAGGTAATCTTCATTGTAACGGTTGCTCCCAAAATCAGTGCGCATTCTTAGAAAGGAAGGCGCCAGAATCCTTTCCTAGTCTGCTGGAAACCCTAGTGGTTATAGAGCACAAAAGGAAAGCAACTAATCCAACGACCGTTACTATAATAAAAGCTCAACGCTAGAAAAGATAGCGATCCCAACAGAGGAATTAAGCCCTTCTGTACAAGGAAGGTAGCCCAACACAATAGCTATAAAAAGTCATAGAGTTCTCACTCCAAGAAACACTCTCACTTTTCTAAAAAAAAAGCCTTCTATTGCTAAGCTCACACTTCCGGTGTCATAACGCTCACTCTCTCTTTACTACTACGTTCCTAGTGAATACAGTACATAGAGAATTCACTCCTCACGAGCGACCAAAACCTCTCTACTTACGAAAGCGATCCCACTCACACAAACACTCTCTGCATTCATACTACATCTCATTGCATTCACCTTTCACATTTGAAAATTATTTATTGATTTGAGTATTAGAGTATTTTCGGTGGGATAATATCTTACAGATACCCGACCTCTTATTTGTAATTGTGGTGTGCAAGATTTAGACTCAGTAGACGGATCCAGATTCAGACGGACGACTTGACCCGAATCTTTAAAATTTGGATTAATGACGCATCAGATAGTTATAATTTAATAATTTATTTTAATTAATTATATATATTTTTAAAATATTTATACCATATTCTCTATTTAAAAATAAACGATTCAAATATGAAGAATAATTTTGTTTATCTATTTACAAAGTAGAGTCATCTTGATTTGATGCAGCCCTATTTTTCCTTGACAAACATAGAAGAAGATGACGGAGTCGCCACATTTCTCATAGTCGAGGAATGTAGACCGCAGCCACAAACCTCCATTCACTTCTTCAACCTGGTTAACCTGCCGTTCTTAGACTAGTTGGCTCAGGAAGACTGAGTCTTCCTAACGATATACATTGTAAAAGTAAACGTATTGAAATAATAAAAAGGAAAAATTAAGTAAGACGTAGCTTTCAAAATTGGAAGAGAAAAGCTTGCTTGCCATTGGATTAGTAGGATGACAACAAGAAGAACCAAACCGTGCATGTCGTCATAAAATCTGTCGTTGCCGTGTCAAAAACAGGAAGAAAGATGCCAGTTGCATGCAGCTGGTGCCGAAAGTGCCCGCGTCTCCGTGGTGGTGGGCGACGCACAACGCAAATGGCATGGCATAATTAATTTTATTCGTGAGTGGAGCATCGTCCACTTGGGTGGGTACCACCCCAAACCATTACCCACTCGTATTAATTATCATTATTAGATATAATATGTCATTAATATAATATTTTTAACTTATTAATAATTAAATATATAAATAAGACTATAAGAAATTATGTATTATATTTCTAAAATATTATTATACATATACATATATATATATATATATATATATATATATGGTTTTGAAAAGGGTAAAAAAAGGTTAATTTATAGCTTGTAAAAATTTTTTAAAAATATTATTTTTGATATTTTTAATATTTTTAATTTTTAAAATTAAAATTAAAAATAAAAAGAATATTTTTATATTTTCTAAATGAAAAATAAATAAATTGTCATATTTTCTCAACTTTCTATCTTTATAAAAGTTCCCAAATGGTTTTCCCGATTTTACACAGCCGACCTTATGATTTCGCCGCACACGACGCCTGCCGCGTACATCAACTTCCTCATGGGTTTAGCCGCACCGCACTGCCCGCAAACAGCAGCACCGCCGATCGTAGAAAAGGTAAAAATTGCTGGGTTTTTTTTTTTTTCCTTTTTTTCGGCTTAAAGATATGCAAATTATTGATCACATAATTATGATATTATATTATTTCTAAATTAAAAAATTATTATCTTTTAATTTAGATTATAATTATATCATTCCTAAATTAAATAATTAATGCCTTTTAATTTAGATTATTTATATAATTATTATTACCATAATTTTTGTAATTTATGCCCCATCATCCTTCTCATGTGCAGTGTTATATTTACAAAACTCTTCATGCATGCCCAAATTACTCCAACATTAGAAAATCACGGTGTGCTGAGAGCGGAAAACATTCAAGTTTGCGGATTAAAGTGGCGTATTTAGAGGGAACCGGCGACGTCGGCTGGTGGCGGTGTGGCTGAGTTAACGGAGGAAGAAGGATTTCGGACAAACGGAGGAAGAACACAGAGTAGATCTGCCACGTGTCTGCGGCAGAATAAAGGCATTTGTTTTTTTTTTTTTAATTAAATGTTTAAAAGTGGCCTGCTCGGCTAGTTTGTCTGAATTGCCGCAAATGATAATTTTCAAGTTGAAGAAGATCATTTAAATGATAACGTGGTCATTAATTATGGTGACATATTAAATATTAAAGATGTGATAATGAGTATTAAGACTTAACTCTCAATAATCAAATCTTAATGATAAAGATGTAAAATGAAGCCACAATTAAAGTTGAAGAAGATCGGCTAAAAAATGCCCGTCTCGGGTCACATCCCTCGCCGGTTCAAGGTGGTTAAAAGTGAAGGAGTTTCATTATATGATTTAATTACCTAATTATTTGAAGTTTTCTGTAAATTAGAAATAATTTGTTGGATTAAGCATCTTAAATGCTATTAACAAGTCGTATCCAAAAGCTTCTAAAAAAAATTATGATTTTCTGATTTAATGGATTTTAGATCTTGTTCTTTTATTACAATTGTCAATCTAAGCTTTGATAATAAATTATGATATTTTTTTCTTATTTTAATTTACTCTCAAATTCTTCTCTCCATTATAAACGATAACAAGTTTCATGGAGAACACAATAACTAGTACTACTTGAGAACCACCATTTTTTGAACAAATAGATCATGTGTTGAATACACTCTGTGATCTACAGACTATCAGAGAGTTTTTTTTTTTTTTTTTTTTGAGGGAGAGAGAGAGAGAGAGAGAGAGAGAGAGAGATTTTCCTACAGAGACGAGCTTCTTGAATCAAGCCAAGAAATAATATCATCAAAAATTGCAGATATTCTATCATCTGGTTCTCCTTCAAGAATACAATGATAAGCACCTTCGTAGAGCTTCAAAGTCTTGTCCTTGCTAGAAGACTTCTCGTAGAGAAATCTGCTCACCATCGGATCTGTCACTTTATCTGCAGCTCCATGAAGGATCAACAATGGAGAAAAGACCTGCAAATCCCACCATCACATAAAGTTAAGTGATTGGGACTGCTGTAGCGGGCTAGTCCAAAGGGACGAATGGCCTAAAATGTATCATGACTCATTTGCCCATAGGACAGTCAACTAGAATGTTGATCGGAGAAGGCTCCCAGGCAGACCAGACACTGCCAAAAATGGACACGGCCCAAACTAAAGTCGGCCCACATGCCCTTTCCTGTGCGCAATGGTTATCTATCCTAACTAGCTGCAACGCCAAGATGGCAATCCCCTCAGAAGGCGGGTATCCTGCCTCGCCACAAAAGGAAGGCGGTAAAGGCTCACGGCTATAAAAGGCCTTGAAGACTTACTCCATAGACACGCTCTTTGATATACTCAAATTGGCATAAGCTTTCTAACTCTCAAGTGTCCAATCACTCTCCCCTCTCTTTCGCTAGTAGTTCCCAACGAATTCAGTAAACAGAGAGGCCGCTCTCAATGAGTACTCCACGATTAAAGCCATTCTCAATAAGTGCACCTCTGATTCTCACTATCCACTCCCTCTCCTTACATTCATTCTAACATACTCTGTTTTTTTATCTTCTTTTTCTTGGAAGGCAGTTTACTGATTTAAGCGTTGGAGGATAAATCGGAGAGCAAGTCCCGCCATTTTCCTCTGATTTCTTATCGTCTGTTGCGATGTACAGGATCCCAGGCGTGCAGGATGGTGACAGGACCTGAAGAGCAGTTGAGCCCCAATTTGTCCAAAGCTCGAATCCAGAACGCATTATTGGCGTCGTCTGTGGAAACGCTTGCGAAAGGCCAATCCACTACCTCACTAGCATCAACATCATCAACCAACATGGTGAACACAATAGCGCAAGTCAGCGTTCTAGCAAAAGAAGTCATCTCCCCCAACGGCGACCACTGTGCTGGTAGCCGACAGAGAATAACCAACTCCGATCATCCTAGCGATGGCATAGCAAATGAAAAAAAAGTCACAAATGCACCAAGCACTCTACACGTGCCAGGGCAAGCAGAAGCAGGGGGCTCACTCCGCAGCCCAAACATCGGCCTCCAGGCGAGGAGGTCCAAGAAAGAAGAAGCTGACCAAAAAGGCCCCCAGACTAGGCAACTCTAGCATCTCGATGGCTTCCAACACTCGAAGCCATTCAAGGCTTAAAGGGTGGCTGAGCCGTGGGATTTCGGAGAAGAGCCCAGAAAGAAAAAATCTCCGATACTCCCGGGACAAGCAGAACCCTCTTATGCAAGAGGGAGCCTCTCGCGTCACCCGACCAACAAGCGGCAACAGTCGGCTTGCACCGCACCGCACGGCCAGACACTCAAAGTTGAGGATATATCTCAGTGCTAAAAGGTCCGCAACCTCTTAGCAGGTGGAGGAGAAAGTTCAAAAAATATGGAATCACGTGTTCAAAGGAGAAGCCGGCGAACACGTGGCTGATTTGAAGAAATCTCCTTTCACCATGGAGATCCAGACCTAATTGTTACCGCCCAAGTTCAAAATACTAGTCCTGGAACCTTACGACGGAAACACCGATCCTATGGATCACCTTGACCACTTCCGCACCCTACTAAGCTTCTAGGGCCTAGAGGAAACTTCCATGTGCAAATGTTTACCCCTCACTCTGAAAGGGGATGTCAGGATCTAGTTCTACAGGCTCTCGCAAATTCGATTCAGAGCTTCCGAGACCTCGCTGATAGCTTCCTAGTCCAGTACGTCTTCAATCGTCGCGAGGAGAAGCAGCCATGACACCTTACCCACGTCAAGTAGAAGACGGTGAGAACTTGAGAAAGTTCCTCTAGCGATTCACCACATAAGCCCGGAGAATACCAAGGCTAACCGAAGAGGTAAAACTCAGTAGTTTCATTTTTGCATTGGGTCCGGGCGACTTCTTCAAACACCTAGCCCAAAAGGACCCACAAACATTCCGAGAGGCAAAATTCATTACTCGGGTCTACATAGTAGCAGAGGAAGCTAATGAGGCAAAACATCCGAAATAGCCCGATCAGCCTCACTCCTTGCCGGCGGAAGGAAAGAGGAAGAATGGGGGCAACAAAAACTACCGAAGGAAGTAGCTCAAAACCCAGCCGCCTGCACACAAGGAGTTCAGAACCATAGACCTGACTTCGCTAAATGACATCCTAGTGAATGCCGTGATGCAAATTTGGGAGGAGAAATTTGTCAAATGGCCAAAACCGATAAAGACCCGAGGGAGGAGATTTGTCGAAGTACTGTGATTTTCATCGATTTCCAAGTCATAGCACAGAAAGTTGTCGGACTCTGTAAAGAGAGATCGAGGAGCTGATTCGTCGGAGTGATCTCACTAAATTCCTGAGGAACCCAGGGCAGAATTTCAGTCCCTTAGCCAAGGACAGGCCCGAATAGCATCAACCGCGGAATCGGGTCGCAGCCGGGGTGGTCAACATGGTGACTACCCGGCCTGTCAAGGCCCACCATGCGGATCGTTAGGAGAAACAAACTGGGCACAAGAAGAAGACAATGGGGGATGATGTCATTAGTTTTAGCAATGACGATATGACACATGTAATCTCCTTCAATACTGACGCCCCTGGTTGTATCCGCGCTCGTTTTAGACGGCACTCTAGACTACCAATTAAAATAAGTCTTTATTGATAATGAAAGTTTCAGAAATTTGCTTTACCACAATGTCTATCTCAAATTGGGATTCAAAAAGAGTCAACTGAAACCAACCGAAGGGCTACTATATAGACTAGATAATGAGCTAGTGGCCATCCAAGGGACGATACAACTAGGGGTCACCTTAGGCACGTATCCCAGAACGATAAGCCGCACGCTCACCTTCTTGGTCATCGACTTGCCCTCCGTATACAACACCATACTTGGCCGACTGTGGCTGGCGGAGCTCGGGGCCGTAACATCAATACCCCACTTAAAAATAAAATTCCCAATAGCGTGCGTTATTGGCGAAGTGTTGGGTGACCAAATAATTGGACGAATGTGCTACCTATCCCAGGTAGTCCCAAGATGCAGCAAAAGGCCGTTGGAAGAGTTGGACTATCGAGATGAAGCGACCTTAAAGCGGGCGCAGTCTGGCGCGGCCATCGACCTTGTACCTCTAGACTTGGATAATTCGGATAGATGTGTCCAGATAGGGGACTCGCTCATCGAACCCCTGTGCGATAGACTAATCGGCTTCTTAAGGCGTAACGCGGATGTCTTCGCGTGGACGCCTGCTGACATGCTTGGGATCCCAGCTAGAGTTGTAGACCATAGGTTAGGTTTCGACCCCGACCGCAAACCCATCAGGCAGAAATGAAAAAACTGCTCCATTAAAAAACTAATAGCCATCCGAAAGGAGGCGAAGAAAGTGTTGGATGCCAGGTTCATAAGGGAGCTTCAGTACCGAAACTAACTCTCCAATGTGGTCATAGTCAAGAAGAATAACGGAAAGTGGTGGATGTGCATCGACTTTACCGACGTCAATAAAGCCCATTCGAAGGATAGCTTCCCGTTGGCCAGAATTGATCTGCTGGTGGAATCCACTTCTGGGCACGAGTTACTGAGTTTCATAGACGCATACTTAGACTATAGTCAGATTCGAATGAGCCTAGAAGACGAGGAATACACTCCGTTCATGACTGATCAGGGGACCTATTGCTACAAGGCCATGTCCTTCAATCTAAAGAACGCAAGCACTACTTACCAAAGGCTCGTGAACAAAATGTTGGAGAAACAGATCGGCTACAACATGGAGGTGTACGTAGACAAGATGCTTGTCAAGAGTAAGACCACCGACGACCATATTCATGACTTAGTTGAAGCCTTTGAGGTACTCCGAGAACACCAAATGAAACTAAACCCCTCAAAGTGTGTCTTCGGGGTATCCTTTAGGAAGTTCTTGGGTTTTATCATTTTTCAACGGAGGATTGAGGTAAACCGAAAAAAGATCAAGGTCATCACAAACATGACCCTGTCACGGATTGTCAAGGATGTCTAGAGGCTAATTGAGAGACTAACAGCGTTCTCCCATTTCCTAGCCAAGTCTGGTGACAAGTACCTCCCCCTTTTCAAGGCTTTGAGGGGGATGAAGATGAACGAATTCCAATGGACAGTAAAATGTCAGGCCGCTTTCAACAAACTAAAACAATACCTGGCTAGCCCATCTCTATTAACGTCACTAAGAGAGGGAGAGGAGTCTGTATCTCTACCTGATAGTTTCAGAGGCGACTCTGAGCTTCGTCTTGATACGCCAAGATTCTAACACATAACGGTTGGTTTACTACATGAGGAAAACGTTGTTCGACGCCGAGATTCGCTAACCCCATGTCGAGAAGCTCGCATTGGTACTCATCTTCTCAGCCAGATAGTTGAGGCCTTACTTCCAGCCTCATCGGATAGTCATCCAAACTGACCGACCGTTAAAGGGTATCCTACAAAAGCCTGATGTCTCAGGATGGCTAGTTAAGTGAGCCATCAAGTTTGGAAAGTTTAACATTAAGTTCCAACCCAGGCCGGCCATCAAGGGGCAGGCGTTGGCCTATTCATCGTCGAAACCACGACCCCAATCCCCAATGTAGATTGCACCCATGACACCGACCATCACTCTGAAGTGCCAGTTGGGATCTCCACATGGACGGCTCATCAATGAACTCAAACGGTGGGGCTAGAGTGGTCATAAGGACCCTAGACGGGTTCAAAGTAAAATACTCACTGAAACTTGATTTTTCAGCCACCAATAATGTTGCCAAGTACGAAACCTTGTTGGCAGGATTACAACTCGTTAAGGAGTGCTCAGTTAAGCACTTGATTGTCTATAGCGACTCAGAGCTAGTCATCAACCAGATCCGTAGGAGCTTCGAGGTGTGTAACCTTCTCTTGGCCAAATACCTGGCTAAGGTAAAAAGTGCGATCCAAAGGTTCGACAAGCTTGACCTAATCAACATCCCTAGGACTGAAAACTGGAATGTCGACCAACTTGCAAAGACGGCGGTGGCCGAAAATCTGGAACAGTACTCGAGGGATATACGGGAGGTCTTGAGCACTCCTAACATAAAGGAACAAGAAACGATACAGGTCTCTGACGGCGAGAACTGGATGTCACCCTATTAGAGGTACCTCGCGGACGGTTCCCTATCGGAAAACTCGAATGAAACCAAATGAATAAAGAAGATGGCCTGCTGGTATACTATAGTTGAAGGAAAGCTATATCGTCGAGGATATTTAACCTCGTACCTCCGGTGCCTTACTCCGAAGGACGTCGACTATGCATTGGGTGAGATCCACCTCGGAATTTGTGGGTCGCACATCGGCGGCAAAAACCTAGCCATCAAGGTGATACGCCAATAATACTACTGGCCAACCATGAAAAAAGGCGCATTGGATTTTGTTAAGAAGTGTGAGAATTGCCAACTCCATGGCAAACTTCACCACCAGCCGCCCACGGAGTTGAGAGCCCTCCAAGAGCCTTAGCTGTTCGCGCTGTGGGGGTTCAATATTCTCAACCCGTTTCCTATTGTGACTGGTCAAAGGAAGTACATCATCGCGGGTATCAATTACTTCACCAAGTGAGTTGAGGTCGCCCCACTAGTTAAAATCACGGAACACAATGCCACAAAATTCGTTCGGTAAAGCATAGTTAGCAGGTTTGGTGCTCCCAAGGCCATTGTGACTGATAACGGAAGCCAATTCACTGGCAAGTGCTTCACGAAGTATTATACTAATCTAGGCATTAGATTGGTCCATACTTTGGTAGTGTACCCTCAAGTGAACGAGCAGGTGGAGGTCACCAACCAGACGCTGTTGCACGATCTAAAAACCAAACTGGATGACGCAAGGGGCTTCTAGATAGACGAACTGCCTCCGTATTATGATCATACCGGACAACCCCCAAAGAACCAACACATGAGACGTCTTTCAGTCTTTGCTACGAGATTGAGGCTGTGATCCCAATTGAGATCAGGCTCTCAAATCTTCGGGTCGAGGCCTTTGATCCATAAGGAAACTACCAGAATATCAAGGAGCACCTAGAGTTGTTAAAGGAAGCTCGGCATGCGGCCAGAATGCACAAGGCAGCCTACCAATAGTGAATCGCACGCTATTATATTAAGAAAATGAAAGCGCAAAAATTCGAAAAGAGAAACCTAGTTTTGTGGAGCATAGATGCCACGAGCAAGACAGCCAACATGAATATGCTTTTCCCGAATTGGGAAGGCCCGTTCCTCATCTCGGCCGTTCTACGGAATAGGGCGTACAAGCTCCGAACTCAAAATGACAAGCTTGTTCCAAAGACGTGGAACGCTGTCCACCTAAGGCGATATTTCTAATAAAGATTGCACCGGGTCCAGGTAAGGCATGCAGGTGATTCAAATTTGCATATAATAACATACAATTGTTAATACAATATTTTTTTTTCTGCATGTTGTTATATTTCTACTCTTTTTTCCTTTTTTCATACGCATGGTTGCGTAAAGATTGTATGGAAATAGACAACGTAGACTACCCTTAAGTCAAGCAGGTCTTCGCTTGCTTGTGCCTAAACCTTGGTCCCATACCAAGTGGCCTGTAAACAATCGGATTAAAAATTGGTCCCATACTAAGCGACATGTAAGTGGTCGGATTAAACTTTGATCTCATACTAACCCATAAACAGTCGAATTAAACATTGGTCCCATACTAAGTGGCCCGAAAGCTGTCGAATTAAACCTTGGTCCCATACCAAGCGTCCTGAAAACGGTCGAATTAAACCTTGGTCCTATACTAAGCAGCCCGTAAGCACTTGGAGTACACCTTGGTCCCATACTGAGCGGCTCGTTCGCGGTTGGATACAAAACCTTATGGGGCTTTCACAGCAAGTGTGCAGCGACCTCCTCCCACAGGAGATAGCACAGTTAGTCTACAATGGTCAATAAATCGGAACAAAGTGTGGCAAAACACATGCTCTAACAGAAGGCAAGACGCCCAAAGTAATAAGTAAGCGTCGCCACCTGAAACAAAAACATGATCAAACCAAGAAAGAGTATGCTTATATTCAGAAAATCATACAATGTCTTGTGTGGCAAATGAACGCTTAAGGGCATTCAAAGGCCCCGCATGTGTAAGGAATTATTTATACCTATGACTCGTCTTGATGACTACCCGAAGATAAAGGGTCCCTTGGGGGACGCGGCACAGGCCTCCAGCCACAACCGATCGGATATCCTATTAACTCCGATTGACGAGAAGCATCGGCATTCCTTAAGTTCAGGAAGCCGACGAAAAAATAGGGGTCCGGCAAGGAAATGATCCTCCTACTGAAGAGAATCCCAGCCTAGAACCGCTCCTCTAGGGTAGGAGCCACCTCTTCGAGGCGAAACCTTATTCTCAGCTCGTCTTCGAGAGCCGCAATCCTCTCCATGGCTCGTGCGTGTGCACCAGATACCTCCTGCAGCCTGGCATCAGACTCCAACAGGGCCTGGTCGAGATAGTTGGCCCGCGCCTAGCTCTGCAGCATGTGTCCAACCGCTGCATTGAAGCGATGCTCCATATCCTCTGCCACAAGATTGGCCTAAGCCTGCATCATGCAGGCAATCGCGTCTCCCTACGATGATAAAAACTAATCCAACTCGTGAGGCCTTCTCACTGGATAGCAAGTGAAAAAAGGAGTTAGCAAAAGGCAACTACGAATGATCATCCGTACTTTTACGCGACTAAAACAGACATACCTGACAAGAGGGGCCAACAAACCCATGGAATGGAACTGCACTCGAGGCACCCTGAGGATCGAGACATGGAAGGCTTGGATGGTCTCATTCATTGTCAACAACCATATTAGCAGAGTCCTTATCGTTGCTCTCGATCCACGCCCTCCCGTCGCTGCTCCCCCTTCAGAGGAGGATTCCAGATATGCCTCCCTCCCTAAACCAAGCAAAGTTGGAAGATCGATCATATTTTCGTCAACCATGGTGAAAGCAGAGGAACTATGGGGGAAGGCAGTGAAGCGAATAACAGGAGGTGCCACAATTATATAGGTAAATTTTCCGCTAAATATGACGTCGCAATGGAGTTCGAACGGACGCGTTGTTTCTGTGTAAGGCGACACGTGTCTTTACCCAATTGGACCCCCTTGCAGCGCATGATGACAAATGTCGCATCATGCATTAAGACACCACCAGGATCACAAAACCTGGGATACGACAAAGATCTTTGCGCATAAGCATGATAGATAAGCCGGCCGACCGGCATAAAAAAAAGGGAGAGTTGGACAAAGGCAGAGAAATCGACGTGTTGATGGAATAAACTTCTTCTCATTAATGAGAGCTCAACATACAACGACTATTACACGGGAGGAAAAAACAAAATACAAAAAATCCCAACTAAGGCACGGAGCCATTAAGAGGAAGCGAGGAAGGCTCCCCTCCGGCCTGGGAGAAGTCGATCAAGTCATCATGCTCCAAAGCCGCGCTATTCGTGGGGTCGAGGACGTTAACTGGAAAGACGGGTGACACCAAGGAAACAATCCGCATGTAGAGGTAAATGCCTTCCCAAATTCTGGCTTTTAGCACTGGATTGACTTCCTCCAGGCGCAAGCGGACAGACATCTCGACTTCGAGCACGGCGTTCTTCATTGGAAGTTCGTAGGCCTACCTCTTAGCTTTGATGGCCCGAGCTTCTAGCCTCCCAACCTCTCTTTTAGCTCTGTTAGCTCTGACTTGAGAGCAGCATTCTCCTCTCGATTCTTTTGGGCCTAGTCAGCAATGATGCTCGAGTGACTCAGGAGTTCCCTCAGCTGGAGAATTTCCTCCTTCCTTTCATCGATCATTTTTGCCCGTTGGCGCAAGCCCTTCATCATAGCGTCAACTATCCTTTGGTCCTACAATTCCAAGAAAGCAAAAAGGAGAAGAAAAGTCAAACCATGCCGGCGAAATCGAAAAGAAAGAGGAAGTTTCCATCGAGGGGATACTGTTAGCAACTTGCGCTTCTTCCTTCTCGCCAGATCTTGCGACTCAAGGCTTTGTTGTGGAAGGTCCTCTGATGGGCCAGCTGGAAGACTAAGTATAGTGGTCTCTTGGACAAACTCTGCAGTAATCATGGCTCCCACAATGGCATTGGCTTCCTCAACATAAACCTCCACCGGAGCGACTTCCATGGCGCTTGTCGCCGTAGGAAGCAGTGCAACGAAGAAACTTATGCCACTGATCTTGCAAGCTCTCCAGCAATCGGCTCTGTTGGTTGCTCAACAACTGGCTCCGCTAGCTCTCCGACTATGGGCCCCATCAACTCAAACTTCACCGGCATGGCTGGCGTCACAAATGCACCTGACGGTGGTGGCTCAACAATAGGCCCTCCGACGGCAACTCCCTCAACCCCCAAATTCGAAAAATTGACAGGAGTCTCCACCCCAAAACGCTCACCAACACTTGCCAGGCACCCAACCATGCGAAAATCAGATTCGGTGGAGGATGAGGAGGAAGGCAAAATGGGTGCAACCCGCTTCCTTTTGGGGATGTCAGGAGAGTCCTCAATAACAAGAGCCCTAACTTTCCTATTGGGTTGTGATGACACTGGCGGTAGAGTTTTGGACTTCTGGACCAGTCAAGGTAGACCCCAACGAGCCCGCTTGAGCTCCTCACGGAACACCAAGTGGTCCCCCCTGAACTCGTAGAGATACTCCCGCACCAATTTCAACAGAGGCTCCACGGTCTCCACCTCTTCTCCTGAAGGCCTCCCGGTGATGATCCCAGGAACGTTACCCTAGTCTTTTGACAAGAGCCAATCGTCAAATATCCTCACATAGAAGAATCGATCTTTGCAGTTCGTCACAGACTCGTAAATAGCGCTGCTGATGCGCAACTCCCTGGAAGAGAGCAAAATCCAGTCTTTGCTCTGGGTAAACCGGAACATGACCCTCATGGCCTCCACGGTCAGTATCCACGAATGATGGCAAAAGAAAATGCAGAGCGAATAAAGGTACACAACATTCACGTGGAGCCTTACGATGGGGACACCAAAGGCCCAGAAGATGCGGAGCAGCTCCTTGGGGATCAAAAGACGAAGCCTACTCCGTAAATGAGCCTCGTATATAGTAATGTGTCCCTCAAATGGAAAGCAAGCCCTATGAAGCCTCCCAAGGATTGCAAACACAGTGAAACTCGGGATGTCATACTGCACGGTCTTAACATCACTAGAGTCAAGAACGACGGAGATCGCATTAACAATGGGCACCACAAAAACAGAAAAGCAAAGGAGCATCAGAACGGGATGGTAGTGATGCAAAGAAAGGAGGAAGAAGACTTCAAAAGCCGTGTCGTTTTTATAAAGGTTTTCGCCGCCAAAGTGAAGCAGCGCCTCGAAAAGGCGCGGCAATCATAACGGACACGTGTCAATTTCGAGATGACGCAATCAAGTCGTATCTTCTGTCGCATTGATTGCCGGATTACGGCCGCCCACTGCGACAACCCATTGCAAAAATTAACGAGTCGTATAAAGAGGCAGGAGTCCCCACACGGCTCTACAACTCATCGAGTGCCTAGCCAGCAACAAAATAAAATAATGCGTCGAAGACAATCCCCTTTCTTCACCGAACTCAAGCTGGTCAACGGATTTGGTCAACCTTCATTCTGTTCCGCTCTCTGGATTAAAGTGATGTGGTCAACGGAACCGCTCAACCACCATTCCGGCTACGCCCTGTTCTCCGGAGTCAAGCGATACACCAATGAATCCAGTCAATTTTCATTCCGGCCGTCCCACTCTTTGGATTCAAGTGATATGGTCAATAGAACCAGTCAACCAACATTCCAGCTGCGCCCTGTTCTTCGATTCAAACGATACGATCAATGAATCCGATCAACCTCCATTCCGACTCCATCACGCTATTTGGATTCAAGCGATATGGTCAATGAAACCATCAACCAACATTCCGGCCTCCGGTTCTTCAATGAATCCAGGGGAGCTAAACCAAGAAGCCGGTCAACTAACACTTAGGCTTCACCCCACTCTCCGAGTTACAAGGGTCTGATGAACCCTGCTGGTCAACCACCTCTCCTTTTTCTCCAACCAGACCATCCTGACTCTGAGATTATGGCCTCCCCATGTGACGAGCCGCCCGGTCATGATTCGTAACTCCTCGTCCATTCCAGAGTACAAAACAAAAAGTAGTGGCAACGATAGACATAGCAAAATATGTATGGCAACGAAAGACAAGAAGCCAATATAGAAATTGTTCATATAAACAGTTGCAAGTTTTCTCATGAACTTTCTCTTCACAAATTACATAGCCAACAGAGGTCAATACACGACAAAACAGTAGTGACAAAAAGAGAGTAATACATAAGGAGGCTGCCTCACCCTCAAAAAGTTGTCAAGATTTGAATGCGACAAGATTTGAATCCTGATTCAAATCTTGACAACAGCAACCCCCGCGAAAAGGGGCGACCAAAGCAGCATTATGCACGAAAAGGGGCGATCAAAGTGGTCTAAGCATCATGACTCAAAACAGCAACACCAAAGAATAAGAACAGCCTAAGCTCCAAGCCAGCAACCGGAGCAGCAAGGTTCTCAGCAATGTCAAGCTCCCGTAACATCCCACCAAGTATTGAGGAAAACGGTGCTGACAAACGTCAAAGTTCTTGATATATAGCACACGAGGAAGTAGGCGAAAGGGCTAAACGCCACAAGACACTAGCCTAGCGAATCTGAAGAGAATCGAAAAACATGGGTGTCACACTAAGAGCAGTGAAAAAAAGAATTTGGCTCAGACCTGAGGAGACAACATGGCGAGTCACATCCCATCGTGAACATGCCGAAGGTCAAAAATCCGGACAACCAACATGGGGGGTTAGTGATAGGAACGGCTATAGCGGACCAGCCCAAAGGGGCAAGTGACCCAGAATGTGTCACTGCTTATTTGCCCATAGGACGGCCAACGCTCTAGTTGACCAGAGAAGGCTCCCAAGCAGACCGGACGCAAACCAAAAAGGACACGGTCCAAACCAAAGTCGGCCCACACGCCATTTCCTATGTGCAACGATCATCTGCCCTAATTGATCGCGACGCCAAGATGGTAATACTCTCTGTAGCAAAAATCTCCCAAAATCAGAGCGCGTCTCGGAAGGAAAGCCCTTAGATCAGGGCATGACTCACAACAGCAACCTCGATGTTCATTGCGTATGACATTACCGCGAAAGAAGAAAATCTTCATTCCCGACTGTTGCAACCCAAAATGACGCCTACATCCATACGAGGAAATGAAAGGATCCCTTTAGAAGGCAGGCATCCCGCCTCGCCACAGCAGGAATGTAGCAAAGGTCCACGGCTATAAAAGGCCTTGAAAACTCACTTCATAGACACGCTCTTAGCATACTCAAACTGGCATAAGCTTTCCAACTCTCAAGTATCCAATCACTCTATCCTTTCTTTCTCTACTAGTTCCCAGCGAACTTAGTAAATAAAGAGGCCGCTCTCAATGAGCACTCCATGACTAAAGCTACTTTCAACGACTGCACCTCCGATTCTCACAATCAAATCCCCCTCATTGTATTCATTGCAGTATACTCTGTTTTTTACATTCTTTTTTTTAGAAGGTAGTTTACTAACTTGAGCATCGGAAGATAAACCGGGAAGCAAGTCCTGCCATTTTTTTCTGATTTCTCATCGTCTGTTATGGTGTGCAAGATCTCAAGCGTACAAGACGGTAACAGGACCCGAAGAGCAGTTGAGCTCAAATTTGTCCAAAGCTCGGATCTGGGACGTATTAGTAAGCAATGCCTAATTTACATTCCAAGGTTGCTAACAAGTAAGCCTGAGAAGAATGGACATCAACAAGGTATACTGATATGACACGGACATGCCTCCATATTTTTCTTGAAATATGGACACGGTACACTAAGCCTAAGAAGTGACTGCTCTTTTTAGATTAGTGGGCTGTCATTAAAGACTAACCTTCTCTAATTGTGATTCGATTTCACTGGTGGCCTTCAAGAGCTCCATAGCAGTCTTTAATCGCACCCGCCCGGTGTAGCAAATCACGTTGTAGTCAGCCTAGACAGCCAAACACAAGCATTTCCTTGTCAAGATTGTTATTTTAATGAATTGCCAATAAGCTATAGTGTCTGAATCAATGGACAAAAATGAAAAAAAGCAAGAAAGAGAAAAGAAAAAAAGAAAAAGAAAAAAAAAAAAACAGAACCAGTTTCCTCTTCTTCAAGTCTCTGAGAAAGAATTCAGATAGATTTCCTTGTTGAAAGAACTTCACTTTTGGAATTCCTTTTGACAAAAGAGCTCCAACCTTCAGTAATGCTGGAGGTGGCATGACACCCTCTGCAATCTTCACAGCATACTCAAAGTCAGAGATATCTAAGTAGGTAATATAATTATAGAAATAAATTACAAAACGATAATTGCAAATAATAAACCCTTCAAAAGAAACTGAAGGCACATTTGGTTGGATTGTCGGGGATGCTTTCAGCTATTGGCTCTCCCCAACCACCTTATAAAAAAAAAGTAATGTTGCTGTTGGAATACTTTGTCAAAAGTCCACAAAAATGAGTTTTTGCTGCTGGTATTTATGAGATGACCATAACATCTTAAGTGATCTCTCTTCATTAAACAGATGGAAAGAGATTACACAATGGTAATCGGCAAATTATAAATACTTAAAAAGGAAACTAAGGGCATGTTTGGTTTGGCAATTGGGGTGTGCTTTTAGCTGTTGGCTCTTTTCAACTGTCAAAGCTCATTCGGTTATAGGAAAAAAATGAAGTTTTATGGGATTACTTTTCCAAAAGCCCACAAATATGAGCTTTTTGTGGGCTTTTGTATTGGTATTTATGAGATGACCAAAACACTCTCAGTAATATATAAAATATTATGGCAATAAATTACAAAATGGTAATTGGCAAATAATAAATCCCTCAAAAGAAACTACGGGGATGTTTATTTGGTCGATGGGAGTGCTTTTGGCTGGTAGCTTTTTCTAACCATCAAAAACTCGTTTGGTTATTAGAAAGTAATAGTAGTGTTTGCCTTTGGAATACTTTTCCAAAGGCCTACAAATATGAACTTCTTGTGGAATTTTGCTATTGGTATTTTAGAGATTCTTAAGACACCCTCATCAATCCCTCTTCATTCAACATCCATTTTCCGTGCATTGATTAGCATGGAAACACTTCTACAACTTAATTATGGACCAGCTAAGTGGTTGATCATCCATAGATATTGCACAACTAAATAAGCTTAGCAAAAAAAAAAAACACTCAAAATAAATAAATAAGAGCAAAGAGAAGCTTACTTTACACATTGGGGCAACAAGAAGGACTCCATCCCATTGATGGGGTTCTCTTAGAATCACTTTTATGGCAACTGCTCCTCCCATGGACTGACCAAATAGAAAGCGAGGCAAGCTTCTCAATTCTGGCCTCCCTATCCCCCATTAATACTTAAAACAGTCAGCAAAGACAACAAAAATAGTTATACAGACTACAAAAGCTATGATCCAGATTAGGATGACAATAATTTAATAGCTATGATAGAACAATGAAGTTAGTCAATGCCAATACCTTTGATTTTCGTATACTGTTCAATTATGTTATCGACTAAATCATCGAAGTTTGAAATGTATCCATGCAATCCATCAGAGAGGCCAAAACCAGGATGATCCAGTGCAAACACTCCATACCCAGAAGCAGCAATTTTCCTTGCAATCCCTATAACATCAAACTTCAATATTGATGTATCTGCCTTATGTTCTGTTCTGATTTTGAAAATGTGTTAACAGAAAGGGAAAGCACACAAATCCATTATCTTGTACCAGTTCCTTTTAATTTTTCACGTGGAAGAAAAAGCTTCTCTCATTTTCACCAAACAACTTTTAGTCAACAAGGATGAGCATTTTAAGTTTGGGTTACTCTTTTTTTAAGTCTTACACCCAATTAAAAGGCTATCAAGAAAACGTGCGATATTTGCACGAGGGCCGCTGGAGCGGCACTGTCATGGGAGGTTCACACGAACGAAGATGTTCTAAAGATAGCCACGAGCTGACGGTTTGAGTGGCGGATTGGGTAGGATTTCTAATACGCATCCACGAGATGGCTACTAAATGGATGTTTGAGCACCAGGATTGGGCGAAAGCAGCACAAGATGGCCACTTAAGTGACCATGTAGAATATAAAAAAGGCCCTTGGATTTTTAGGGCATCCAAAAATCAATTGTAACATTAGAAGCGTTGCATTAAGAAAGAAAAAGGGAGAAGGTGAAAAGGTTCAACATCCAAAAGTAATCCAACTCAAGTTTCATTATTTGTCAAGCTTGGATACATTACTCTAATTTGATTTTAGAACATATTTTCATTTGATTACTCATTTTTCTCAGTATATTTTCTCTTATCGGTTGGTAAAAGTGTTGAGGCTGGTTCAACCATTATCTATAGAGATTATTGTAGAGGGATTTCAAAAGGGGTTATATTTATAATCGGACACTATTATAGTAGATTTTTCTCCGAGTTTGCTCTATAATTGTTTCTTTGTTGAAGAAGATTTTTGATGTTAACTATTACCACGCAATTTCGTATGCTTTGGTTGCGTGATTTGTTTTTTCTACTCTTATAGTGTTCGGTGAAAAGGGATTCAAGGATTTGTTTTTGCTATGTCGTGTGTGTGTTCTATTATCAGGAAATCTCAACAAGTGGTATCACACTATAGGTTTTTTCAGGTTGTGAAAACTATAATTTGATGATGTCGTTGTCAATGAGTTTGCTATTTCATATTGAGTAATTTAACGAGCAAAATAATTTTACTTTTTGACAAAAAATAGTAAGGAACATTTTGACCTGTGAATAAACGGTAAAAACATTATAGAAGAAGGATAAACCAGAAAAAATGAAGGATAAAGAGTGGCAAGATATGAAAGATTTTATTAATTGTACAATTAAATTATATCTTATAGATAATACTATTTAAGAAGTCAACAATTTGTTGGATCTAATAGAGGTCTGCATAAAGTTAGAGGGTAGGTACAAGTCCAAATCATTGACATCGAGGTTGCATATGAAGAAACAATTATATCGCCTATGGTTGTCAAAAGGGAAAATTTTCAAGAAATAATTGGATGAGTTCAAACGGGTCTTGACGTAAATGTACGCACTTGATAAGAAGATCAAAGATGAAGACAAAGTGTTGATATTGCTAACTTCTTCGCCAACTTTATATGATCATATTGTCAAAATGTTACTATTCAAGAATGACACGTTTAGCATTGATGAGATCATCGCTTTTTTACTTATGAACGAGTTTACGCAAAAAGGAAGTGATGAGATTTCGGGGGAACTGAGTGCCTTGGTATTCACTAGTAGCCAGGAACACAGGAGATCAAGGAACCAATGCAGCAAGTTACAGAGGAACAACAGCGGGCCTAATTTTCGTGACATCGAGTGTTTTTATTACAGTAAGAAGGGCCACATGAAACGGAACTACTTTAAGCGAAAGTAGGAGGCAATAGCAAGTGATAAGAAAAGAGGGATCATGACGGCAATAATTAAGCCTCTATAACTACTTATGAAAACCTTCTACTTGTACACCTTGGGCAGACATAGAAAACTTCACGAGCAATGAGATGAACTGGATAATGAATAGTGGTTTCTCATGCCATCCAACATCAATGAAGTCCCTCCTTACCTTCTATACGCTTAGGGTTATGGGGTATTCAAGATGGGTAATGATAACTCATTGAAGGTAGAGAGTATCGAGGATGTAAGCTCATGGACAAGCAAAGGGTCAAAGCTCGTATTAAGGGGTGTGCAATATACTCCAAATGTCTAGTTGAATTTGATATCAACCGAAAAACTTGACGAAGAGGACTTTTATATGGTATTCGACAAATGCCAATAGAAGCTCGCTAAAGGCGCCTCGATGATGGAAAGGAAAAGTACGCATTCAAGCCTTAATTGTAACGTTCCCGAGTACCCGCTTGTGAATATTGTCCACTTTGCCACACAGCCGCACGATTTTGTTCCTGGCAGACGGCCTTCACCGCCTCCAAAACGCGGCTCCCATAGTGGCGCAGCGGCAGCACAGCGTGGCGAGATATTGTCCTCTTTGGCTTAGGAGAACTTCCCGGCGTCTCCAGCCATACACAGGCCTCAAGGTTTTCTCCTGGAAAACCCCCCACAGGCTCCTAGGACGCGTCTATAAGGGAAAGGTTTCCACATCCTTATAAAGGCATGCTTCGTTTACCTCCTCATCCGATGTGGGACACCACAATGGCGCGCTCTTATAGAGGCATGGATACCTTTCCCTTGTAGACACGTTTTGGAGACGGTGGAGGCCGTCTGTCAAGAACAAAACAGTGCGGAGCCTGTGTGGTTGCCAAAGCGGACAATATCTCCATGCGGGTGCCTAGGGACGTTACAAGTGGTATCAGAGACGGAACTCGGGTTCGGTGTGCCAGCGAGGACGCTGGGCCTCTTTGAGGGGGGGTGGACTGTAGAGTCCCACATCGGATTGGAAGCGGGCACGAAGCACGCTCTTATAGAGGCGTGGATACCCTTCCCATGGAGACGCGTTTTGGAGGCGGTGGAGGCCATCTGCCAAGAACAAAACCGTGCAAAGCCTGTGTGGCTGCCAAAGCGGACAATATCTCCATGCGGATGCCTAGGGAAGTTACATTAATTGTCAAGTGCAACGTTAAGATGACCAACAGGAGGCTTGGTTAAGGTGGCAGGAAAAGGAGGTAGAGGAGGAGTGTAGGGGAAAGCTACCTTAAAGAAGAAGTTAAAAGGGAGTAGGAATACTCCAAGTTTAGTGGAGTGGAAGAAAGTGTTGCTTAAGCTTATGAAGGCCAATCCTGGGATCCTTGTGGAGGAAAAGTTGCCAGAGGATAAGAGATTATAGCTCGTCAGATTAGCGAAAGGTCCCCAATAAGGTTGCAAGGGAAAGTTTATTAGGTTTTAGGTTACTTCCTTGTGAATCTCACATCCAATAGAAAAGTTATCAAGAGAACGCACAATGTTCGCACGGGGGCCACACAAGTGGTGCTGTCAAAGGAGATTCGTTCGGGGATTGCGCAAAGTTCACTCCGACTAAGGTGTTCGAAGAGATTCCATGAGATAGCCACAACCTAGGAGGTTTGAGCAGTGGACTGGGCAAGATTTCCAATAGGTATTCATGAGATAAGCACTTAAGCGATAAGATTGCGTGAAAGAATCACGAGATAGCCATTTAAGCGGCCACACGAAAAACAAAAAGGTCCTTTCAAATTTTTAGGACATCTACAAATCATTTGTAACACTAGAAAGGTTGTGCAAAGAGAGAATAAATAAGAGGAAGATGCTAGGCATCCGAAAGTGATCCAACTTGGGTTTTATTTTTTGTCAAGTTTGGATATGTTACTCTAATTTGTTTTTAGGACGTAGGGGTGTTGGAGGTTTGGCTCAACCATTATTCACACGGCTTATAATAAAGGGATTTCAAAGGGAATCACATTTATAACCAAACACTACTATAGTGGATTTTTCTTAAATTTTCTCCGTAATTTTTCCCATAGTTAAGAAGGATTTTCCATATTAAATATTTCCATGCAACTTTGTATACTTTAATTGTGTGATTTGTTTAGTGCGCTCTCATAGCGTTTGATGACTGGCAATTAAGAGGGAATTCATGGTTACATTTCTGTTATATTGATTTTTGTATGTTTTGTTCCCCAAAAATCCCAACATAGCTTTGACACATCAGTAAAATGACTGTACTGTGATACAAAGATCTTGAGTTGGAAACACTAAAATTGTTTCTATGTAATATAAAGGTAAAGTTTCGTGCATATGATCACCCCAAACTCTACAGAATGGGAGGATGCTTTGTGTTCCCTTTCTAAAATTATGATACTGACTCAATTTGCAACAGATCTTGAAATTTTAAGCATGATGCCTAAGTTATAGACTGCAAAACAAAGGAAGACACCATACCTTCAAAGAAGAAAGTGCAAGTATCACCATATCCATGGCAAAAACAAACAACACCTTTGATTTGATCATCTTCTCTCGGCAGCCAACTTTTACAGAAAATTTCCAAGCCCTTTGAGTTCATCTCGTACCACTATCAAACAAAACCCACCAACCCAAGGCACTTGCCACAGTATTCTATTTAAACGAAGATCTTAAAAATTTGCAAAAATTTCCCTGGGTCCTAACTTTCTTTTCCAGGAAAACATCGAATTTCTCGAGAAAGAACGGGAAAAAGAACCCAAAAACAGTGAAGCCAAAACAGTTACCTCCTGTGTTCTGATACCAGCTGGAGGAAGCTACTCAACAATCAACATTAATGAGACAATAAAACCAATTCAAATAATCAGTGCCCTAATTACATCATTCTCTCTAAAAACCCACAAATATAAAATTGCAGAAATTTTCAGCCCACACCTTAAACAAGCAATGATCAAGCTGTTGTTGGAAATCCATAAAAGCCAATCGAACTTGTCTTCTCGCCGGCGCATAGTCCAGGTTCAAAGCCGCGACTCTGTTCAACTCTTCGCTCACATCTTCGAGAGCCGGTCTCTTCTTGGCCATGACCTTCAGATTTATCTCTCGGATTTCGGCTGCACAGTTCAAACGCTTCCAGGCCCTGATAGTATCTGGTAATGGATATCCCGATAAATTATTGATGGGGTAAACAGAGTTCCGGCGAAAAAGTGGCTGCGAAGATGGTCGGCCTCTCAAGGAGAAAGAAAGGTCCATTTGAAGAACTACTGGCATTGCTAGCAGCAATTGGAAAGAGAAGGCTTTGTTATCTTTTTTCCTCGACCAACGTGATTGGCTCGTCAATTGTGCTTTCAAATTACCCATGTATCATGTGGACTGAAATTATATCATTTTTTATGTTGGAATTTTTGGTCACTCTCATATAAAAAATATTATTTTTAAAGTAAAATAAAAGTCAGGGCGATTAAACTTGGTCGAAGTGGAATAAAGACTGGAGTGATTCCACTTGACCAACGTGAAATAAAGGCCGAAATAGTATAAAGGCTGAAGTTGAAATTTTCGAATGGAATTTCCTTTTAAAGGCCAAGGATTTTGATTGAAGGCCGAGGACATTACTTGAAGATCGATAACTTTGGTCAACGGTCGAGAACAACTTGTCTGAAAAAGTTGACTTACAAAGTCTGCGTAAATAGTAAACTTTACAGAAAAGGAAACTGACCATCAAAGTTTGTAACCAATTTACAGAGCAGGTCAATTACGCTCAGCAGGAATGTGTATTGTTAAGTTGATGGTAGGTTTTATTGTGCACACAACCGGTCTATAGAGTAAGTGATTGCCGATACCTATAAATATGTATGCTAAGCTCTGAGTGAAGTAGGTGTGAGCGTGAAGAGAATAATAGAGAAAAACAAGGAGTAGCAATTTTTTTTTACTCCTGTGCTCTGTTTTCTGTTCTCCAAGGATTTGTATAATCATGATTTTTATAACCAAAATTTCATAGTATAATTTTTGTGGATTAAGTGTTCCGTATTTTTTTCCTTTTATTTAGAAGAGGGTTTCCACGTAAAATTGTGTGTGTTTCCAGTTCTCTCTATCTCTCGGTTGTGTGTTTGTACATTCATCATCTTTATCCTCTCGATTTCACTGACCGATCAACCCCATTTCCTACAAGTTGTATCAAAGTCTAGTTATTTGTGCCGGTGTTGAAATTCGTTGAATCGATGGAGGTGGAAAACAAGATGATTTGTTTGAGCGTAAGATAGTTGACTTGCTATTTGTTAAGACAATGCATCTTCCAGTGTTCCCTGCACAAAAGCCTGAGGCAAAATTAGAGGAAGAGTGGGATTTTAGGTACAAACAGGTCCGTGGCTATATTTAATAGTTTGTGAACGACAACGTGTACAATCACATTCGAAATGAGATGGATGCGAAGACACTATTGGAGAAGCTAGAAACTCTCTATACTTCTAAGACAGACAACAACAAACTGTTTCACTTAAATTAATTGATGCAAATAAAGTACAATGAGGGAACGATCATTGCTAATCACCTAAATGAGTTTCAAGGGTGCGCTGATTGATTGAATGACATAGGCATCAAATTCGAAAATGATGTGCTGGGTTTGTGGTTCCTAAAAACTCTGTCAGACTCCTGGAATGTGATACGGATCACTATCACCAATACTGCTCCAAATGACATAGTGACCCTAAAAATGGCAAAAGGAGCTGTACTAAACAAGGAGATGATGTGTCAGTCACAGACCTCGTCATTCTCTCAACACTCTAACCTACTGGTCATAGAGTCCCGAGGTAGGAGTAAAGGGCGTGGACCTAAGTTTGGAGAGAATGGCCAAAGCAAGTCTCGTTCAATGTATCAAAACCTTGAGTGTTACTACTGTGGTAAGAAATGCCATATTAAGAAATATTGTTATAAGTGGAGACATGATAATAATGGAGAAGGCAATGACAATAAAGTCGAGAAGGGATGAGGTGAGGAGAAGGTCTCGGCCTCAGTCATCACCAGAGGAGATCTCTTGTTGACTTGTGATGTGAATGATGAAGTAAATGCGGCTGAGCAGGAGAACGACCAAGTAGTTGACACCGATGCGTCCCTCCACTTCTTGTCTCAGATGAAACTTTTTACATCTTACACTCCAAATGACTTTGGAGTGTTGAAAATGGAAAACAAAGAGACGTCCAGAGTCGTTTGTTGTGGCGATGTGTCTCTTGTCACCAACAATAGGACTCAATTGCTGTTGAGGGACGTTTGGAACGTCCCTGATATTTAGATGAATATAATCTCGGTAGACAGACAAGATGATGAAAGCTTCTACAACATCTTTAGCGAAAGGGCGTGTAAATCGACTAAAGGATCTCTAGTTATTACCTATAGAAGAAAGGTGTCCGGATTGTACGTGTTGCAAGCCTCTGTTGCGGCCGGAGAGGTGAATGTTGCTAGTAGTGAGGGGTCCTTAGATTTGTGACATCGTGTGTTGGGCCATATAAGTGAAAAGGGGTTGAGCAATCTGACCAAGAAAGGCCTCATTACAGGTGTAAAGGAGACCGGCCTGAGGACTTGTCCTCACTGTATGGCGTAAAAGCAATGGCGAGTCTCGTTCCGAGGAGACTTGTCCACCAAAAAGGCTAAACCGCTTGATCTGGTTCACTTCGATGTATGTGGGCCATTTAAGAAGAAGTCATTCAGAGGAGCATAATATTTTATCTCGTTCATTGATAATTACTCGAGGAAGTTGTTAGTTTACTCACTCAAGAACAAGGACCAAGTCCTTGGAGTCCTTGACTATTTTCATGCTTTTATTGAACGGCAGACGGGAAGGGAATTGAAGTGCATCCGAAGTGACAATGGCGATAAGTACATCGGAACTTTTGATGTCTATTGTTGTTTGCATGGTATTCTACTCCAGAAGATACTACCAAAAATGTTACAGTTGAATGGGGTGGCTAAACGGATGAATTGTACGCTGATAGAGAGAGTTAGATGTGTACTCTTATAAGCAAAACTCCCCGAAACATTTTGGGTGGAGGCCTTGAGAATGGTCGCCTACGTCATCAATAGATCGCCAAGCGGCCCGTTGAATGGAGAGGTTCCAAAGAAGATATGATTCGAAAAAGAACCATCCTATGACCATCTTTGTGTATTTGGGTGCAAGGCCTTTGTACATATCCCTAAGGATGAAAGGACAAAATTGGAGTCGAAGATAATGCAATGTATCTTCCTGGACTATAGGGAAGATGAGTTGGGATATAGACTTTACGACCCAATTGAGAGGAAATTTGTCAGATCAAGGGATGTGGTATTTGTTGAGAACGAAACTATTAATGATATCGACAAAGAGAAGAAGGTCGTATCTGATATCGATTAAACTGATAAAATGAGTATTGATATTGTTTGATGGACGCCGCTTCAACAAGAGGTTGACAGTCAAGGTGTGATTAGGGCAGGCAATGAAGAGATACCAACGCTAGACGAAGATGAGGATGGCGAAAACATTATAGATTCAGTCAAGATTGTTCCTGTCAGACGATCTTCAAGAAATCGATGGCCATCTGTTCGCCTGTCACCCAGTGAGTACATTTTACTCACTGATGGTGAGGAGTCGGAAAGCTTTAGAGAAGTTATGGAAGGTGAACACAATACGAAATGAATAGAAGCCATGCAAGATGAGATGGGTTCGCTGCACGAGAACCATACATTTGAGCTCGTTGAATTATCAAAATAGAAGCGAGCCCTGAAGAACAAGTGGGCCTTCCATTTAAAGACCGATGAGAGCACCTCGCAATCAATGTACAAGGCGTGGCTGGTGGTGAAATAATTTAATCAGCAAAAGAGTGTCGACTTTGATGAGATATTTACCCCCGTTGTGAAAATATCTTCTATCCGAGTGGTGCTTGGATTGGCCGCCGTCCTTGATTTAGAGGCGGAACAGTTGGATGTGCAGACGGATTTTCTGCACGGTAATTTTGAGGAGAAAATTTATATGGAGCAACCAGAGGCATTTCGGGTTAAAGGGAGTAAACACTTGGTGTGACATCTAAAGAAAAGCCTGTATGAGTTGAAGTAAGTTCCAAGACAATGGTACAAAAAGTTTGAGTTTGTTATAGTGAATCATGGTTATTAGAAGACTATTTCAACTACTATGTCTTTGTTCAGAGGTTTTCAGAAGATGATTTTGTCATTCTCTTTTTCTATGTCAATGATATGTTGATTGTTGGGCATAATATCTATTGGATCACCGAATTGAAGTAACAACTTGAAAAATCCTTTGGCACGAAAAACTTGGGACCGGTGAAGCAGATTATAGGTATCAGAATATTTTACGACTGCAAGGAAAAGAGATTATGAATGTCCCAGGAGAGTTATGTCGGAAAGGTACTCCAACGCTTCAACATGGACAAGTTTAAACTGGTGAGCACTCCGCTGGCGAGTCATTTCAAATTAAGCAGTTAGCAATGTCCGACCTCAAATGTTGAAAAAGTTGGCATGAGAAGCGTACCCAACTTTTCGGCCGTAGGTAGCTTGATGTATGATATGGTGTGTACGAGGCCGGACATTTCACATGTTGTCGACACAGTTAGCCGATTTCTGTTAAATCTTGATAAGCATCATTAGTCAGCAGTGAAATGGATACTAAGATATATCCGAGAGACTTCCAAGATGCGTTTGTGTTTTGAAAGTGACAAACCTCTATTAGTGAGATACACTGATACTAATATGACCGGTGATGTTGACTCCCAAAAATCCACTTTGGGATACCTCGTCAAATTTGCCTGATGGGCAGTTTCTTAGTAGTCGAAGTTGTAGAAATGTGTTGCTCTTTCAACCATTGAGGTAGAGTTTATTGTTATGACTAAGGCCAGTAAGGAGATACTGTGGATGAAGAAGTTTATCCGAGAACTTGATTTTAAATAGAAGTACATGATATTTTGTGACAGTCAAAGTGCTATACACCTTTATAGGAACTCCTCATTTCACTCGAGATTGAAATATATTGATGTTCGATATCATTAGGTGAGAGATATCATTAACACGAGATTTCTATCTCTGAAAAAAGTTTGAACCGAAAAGAATGGGTCAGACATGATTACCAAGGTACTGACAAAGGGGAAGCTTGAAACTTGTTGCAGTATGGATGAACTAACGAATTTAGTTCCCTTATGGTTGTGAGGGCAAGTTTGTTGAAATTTTAGGTCACTCCAATGTGAAAAGTATTGTTCCCAAAGTGGAATAAAGGTCAGAATGATTACACTTAGCAGAAGTGGAATAAATATCGGAGTGATTGCACTTGGTGAATGTTGAATAAAGGCCAAAGTGGTTACACTTGATCGGAGTTAAAATTTTCGGAGTGGAATTTCCTTCTAAAGGCAGAAAATTTTGATTGAAGGTTGAGGACATTACCTGAAAACCGAGAACTTTGATCAACGGTCGATGACAGCTTGTCTGAAAAAGCTGACCTATAAAATCTGCACAGATAACAGATTTTACAAAAAAATTGACTTTCAATAAGAAGATGTGTTCCCAATTCTCTCTTATATCTCAGTTGTGTACTTGTATATTCATTATCTTTATTCTCTCGATTTCACTGACTGACTGACTCCCCTTTTTCACCAAATAAGGCACCAGCCTTGGAATATGGCCGACAGTGTCACCAAACATGGGCATCAAATAAAATACAGTTGGGCACACTAGGCGTTGAATTTTTCATACTCGATCGAGAAATCTACTATAAATGTGTACGAAATATAATTTTTCTAATCAAGCGTCTTAGCCTATAAAAAAGGAATAAATCTTAAAAATTATAAAAGCAAAGAAGATAAGGTATTGAACTATTTAAAAATAGAGAAATAATTTTTTATTAATATTTTGTTAATATTAATAAGAAGTAGTCATTTTTAATTTAAAAATAACTCACCATCAAAAATATTTTTTAGTGATGGCTTGCACCTTTTCCTCAGCTGGTCAATTCACCGAACTCCTAAATTTTTTAAAATGAATTGGGCATATATCAATTTAAATATTAAAAACATTAAAAATGATTCTAATGTATTTTATCGGACTTTATTTTATTTATATTTCGTAGAACATCAATTTGACTCTTCGAAGAAAGCTGAAACACATGTGGGTCAAACCGACTTTTCAGTACAGAAGTGATTGGTTGCAGAGTCCTTTTCACCGTACATAGGACGATGATGTCTCACTCTTTGTGTCACCCCACCATTCTGGCCACGTGAAAGGAGTAAAGTTATTATTTATAATTTTACTATAAATATATATATATATACATATACACACGTTCTTCCTATATTTTTAATAATTTATTTTTTTTATATTAAAAGTTATAATATATTTTAATAAAAATTATTTTAAAAATTATTTAAATTAAAATCTATATCATAAAAAATTTAAAATAATAATAGCCAAAAAAAATGATATATAGTAGATATATTCACGAATTTAAATTATTAAACGAATTAGGGTGTCATTTGATCTTTTCTAAATGTCGAGTTGAAGTAAGTCTAATCTCGTTATTTTAAATTTGAATTCTATGTAACACAACTAACGAATAAATGATCAGAGAATGGCGAGACTCGTTTTTTGATACATCCTCCGACATTTAAGTTAAAAAAGTTTTTCAACCATATAGAAAGATAAGGGAAAATAATAATGTGTAGATGTATAAAGTAGAGGATTGAGTATTGATAGCTGATTGAATTTTGATAAGTGTGCTCAGTTGGAGAGAGACTTTAAGGTAGAACGCTAAGCTCCGGTGGGTGCACTTGGTAAGGAAGCGATTTTGAGGTCGATGATTGAGTTTTGATGAGTGCGCTCAATTGGAAAGCAGTTGTGACACAGAGGATTAAGCTTTAATGAGTGCAATCAGATAGGGAGCGATTTTAAGACAGAGGATTGAAATTCGATGAGTGCACTTAGTTAGAAAGTAGCTGCGAGATAGAGGACTAAACTCTGATGAGTACGCTTAACTGAGAAGCGGTTTAGAGATGAAGGATTAGGTTCCGATGGTACGCTTGATTGGGGAGTGGCTTAGAAATAGAGGATTGAGCTCTAGTGGTGTGCTCGTTTTCGGAGCGATTTAGAGATGAAAGATTGAGCTCCGGCAGTAAGCTCGATTAGGGAGCCACTGTGAGACAGGATTGAACTCTGATGGGTACGCTCAATTGAAGAGCCGCTTAGAGATTAAGTGCTAAACTTCAATTGATGTACTCGGTTGATGAGTGGCTTAGAGATAAATGATTGAGATCTGATAAATGCGCTCGGGGAGGGAGCGGTTTTAAAATGGAGGATTGAATTCCGGTGAGTGTGCTCGATTATGGAGTGGCTTAGAGACGGATGATTGAGTTTCAACGAGTATTGGCTTGGAGTCGAGGCCAAGTGATCTCTCTCCCTCCGTTCTTTCCCTTTTCTTCGAAGAAAAGAAAAAGGTCCCTCTCCTTTCGAGAAGGAGGGTATTTGCAGAGTGTGCATTAGCTAACTGTCGGTAGGGTGTTGATAATGTCGTGATTTTCTGGCGTCTTGGGGAAGCCAGCCCTACTTTTTTGGCAAGCCGTGCTTGTTTAGATGGCCAGGAAGTGTCGGATTGGTAGTTGCGATGCAATAGGCTGATAGTCACACGGAATTGTTTATTGAACAGAAATTGCCAGGTGGACTTGGGCAGTGGGCTAATTTGAAGGTTGGTCTCTATGGTCTATATTTTGTCAAGCGGATCTCGGGTCTTGCTACCTGGATTTTGGGTCACATTGGCCCTTGGTCATGAACCCGAATTAAGTAAGTCAATTCGATAAATAACTAGATCCCAATTAACAGATAAATAAATTTTAAATTGGTTGTGATATAACAGACAGACCAAAAATCTTCTTTATCCAAATAATAATAATAAATAGATCCCAAAGTAAACCGATCACAGAATCTTATCAGATAACCATCTATATAATACAAATATAACTTGCTCCAAATAATTGTGAGGGACATAATTAAATAATGATAAAAACTCATTCACATAATATAATAAATCCATAAATTATTAAATACGTTGATCAAAGACCCACAGTCAACTGATTTCAACATCCGAAATATAACTCAAAACAAATCCAATCTAAAAGAACTAAAATATCGCCGATATCATACATCTAAACAGATGTGATACTCTCCAAAACATATGACGCCGCACCAAATCTCATTAACTCTTGCAAAGATATTCAGACCTTCTACTCTGAAGGAATAAAATACAAAATACAAGTGTGAAGCTCAGTAAATATTATATATAAAAATAAACGAGTCTAACAAATCAAAGAAAATTCCAAGAACAAAAATCAAATCAAATGACAGATATAAATCTAAATTGTCAATGCCAAAATCCAATCATTAAATCCAAAACAGAGTCTAATATCAAAACTAATAGAGTATCGTACTCAAATCATAAATCAAATTTAAAATAAATATTTAATCAGAAAACAGTCCTCTCAGGACGTGCGTATATATATATATATATATCAAAAGTGATCTAAATATCAAATTAGAAATTTAATCTAATATCTAATTTAATCCCGATCAAATCATGATGTGGGATAGAATCCAATAGCCAAATGATCCAATCGCACACGCAGAAGTCGAAACAGTATGTAACATCCAAAATCCAACTTGAATTATTTTAATATTAATTATAATTTTAGGTATTTTAAATGTGGTAAAAATAAATTAAAATATTATAAAATTTTGAGAAATGATCAAAATTATGTAGTGGCGCCCGGAATGTGTCCATACTGTTATCCGAATATCGATTTAGATTTTAAAATAAAAAAATAGAAAATATAATAATAATAATAATAATAATAATAATAATAATAATAATAATAATAAGAGAAGAGAAAATGGGATCGGGGAGAGAGGAAGGAGGAAAGAAGAGAGGGGAAAGAGGAGAGAGAGTGTGTGAGAGGGGTGGTAGGGTTTCGTAGAAGAAGGGGGAGGAGAGAGAAAAAGAAGGAAAGAGAAGATGAAAGGTGAACGGTGACAACGGTGGCTCGCAAGTGAGACCGTGGCAGTCGCAAGTGAGGCGTTGCACACAGCAAAGGGTTGTGCGGAGGAGAGAGAAACTATGACAAGGTGCGGCGAGGACGAGAGAAAGAAGTGGTGTCAACTAGGTGTCACTGAGAAGGCCAACGACAACCAGGCAAGGCAGCAGCAGCAGCATGGGAGGTTCACCGAGAAGGCTTGCGAGTGAGACCATGGTGGTCTCGAGTGAGGCATTGCACACAGCAAAGGGTTGTGTTGAGGAGAGAGAAACTATGACAAAGTGCGGTGAGGACGAGAGAAAGAAGCGGCGCCAATGAGGTGTCGCCAAGAAGGCCAACGACAACCATGCAAGGCAGTAGCAGCAGCATGGGAGGCTGCGCGCAGAGAAGAGAGAAGGGTGGCATACTAGTAGGAGAGAGAAATGCCTGATTTGAGTGCTTTAGGACATCCTTTCTTTAGATATGTGAAATATAAGGTTAAGATAAGTATTTTCTAACCCTAGCCTTGGTCTGATTTCGTGTCTAATAATATTTGACTACTATATAAAAATTTTACTAACATATATGCTATTTTTATACACCTAAATATGCTTATTTTATACATGCATGAATGTTTATTAATCGTACGATGGTTTTACACTGGTATGTATAATTTGGAGAGTTTTCGAATGCCCAAAAGATATATATATATATTTGTGTATCCTTATGTTATGAAATTATGAACTAGACCATGTATCGGTCCACATGGATGCTGCTAGGGGAAGGGTCACTACGAGACTATGGCGGTCTAAGACCCAACGGGTCGTTATATGTGATTTGAGGTATGAGATATTTGGTACCACTCTCGATGGGGAGACTTAATCCAGACAGGGCGGCTTAGTCCCGACGGGGACGTATGTGATATATGATCTCCTTTCCACCAGCAAAAAGGTGAGCTTTATTGTAGTTGATCTACCTCATTGTATATTTAAATGAGAACCAGTTTAAGGAATTGATGGAATAATATATTCGAACGTCCTAATATATATAACTAAACTTGAAATTGCACCCAAAATCGCAGGTAGTAAAATATAGTGAGCAAGTTCCTAATTTATGAAAAATAAAATACATTGATGGCCTTGAGTTGCTTTGGCTTAAATCGCAGCCGATATAGCCGTGGTTACTGGATGAAGGTAACCTTATCTCAAATTGGTATTATTTATCTTTGATTCTTCGATTTTGTGTATTCTTTATATTTTTACATGTATTTGCATGGATTATAATTTAAGATACGTGATTTAGCTCACGAATGGGTAATAAGAATGTCTTGTACGTATTAATGTATTAAGCCCCAAAATATATTTTATATTTATATGTTTTGGTTTCGGTATTTTTTTTTTTTATTTCAGCATATGAGATATGAAATTTGGATCCGAACGATGGTATGTGTCCCACACGGAAGTGTTAATGGTCGCGATTATGTGATGTGACCTCGAATCTTATGATATTATATCGTCTATGAAATTTAACCGAATCGTTATTTGTTATGATTATGTCTCAGAGAGACTATTTGATACGGACGATAATTTAGTACGAGACATCTCCTCGATTTTTAGGGATTTCACGGACATTTTGTTTTATTTTATATGGCTGTTATGTGATATCCCTTCATCCGATTTATGTGTACTATTTTATACAATGATAGTACTTACTGAGCACTCGGTTTATATTTTCATATTTTATCCATTTAAACTAGTGGCATGGATACACTTATAGGAGTTTGGACGTGATTTGTCACAGCATATCTCTATCGGTGAGTGAAAATATTTATATTTGGTATGTTTTTGATCTCGATGGTATATTATGGTTATTATTTATGGTTGGATAAAGGCCTTGATCAATGTATGAGATATATTGAAGCTATTACTTTATGTTGATAAATTGTTATATTTGGATACATTCATTACGATATTTCGATAGAAGATCATGTATTTTTATTGTCCAAATTTATATCCGATCAGATCTTGTGCGGGTTTTATTATGTTGGATCCTATATGTGTTCGAATTGTCATGCTTGGGTTAAGTTTTTATGGTTAATGAAAATATTATTATTGATTTAATTTTTGACATATGTATATTATATTTTTGGATCATGACATAGTACCTAAAAGAGATAATTCATAATTTAGATGAAAACATATAATCAAAATTAAATGTACAAGAGATACCAAAATTCATTTGTCGGCAAAATCAACGTATCCAAAATCCAAATTCAAATCAAAGTCCGAACACAAATCTGTATAAAAATACAAATCATTAACTAAATTTGAGTTTCGATTATTTAAAGATTAACTTGATGATAAGTTAAACGTACTCTCAGTAACTTTAGGCCAAATCAAATACAATTTAAGCAAACATGTTAGACTACCTATATACTCTATTTTTCATATGTAAAGTTACTCACTATATTTTATAATCCATAATTTCGGGTATAATCTCCAAATTTGTCAGATGTATTAGAATATCTGAATATATTATAAATTTTAATTAAATATCTAATGGGGGTCACTATATCCAGACCTTCCCTATCAGCAAAAAAAATTTTCAATAACAAATCTCATTGTTCAGAGTTGGCTAGAATATTTAATAACAAATCCAAAGGTAATGACCATAACCTCGGCACATGCATGTAAAAATATACGACCAATGCAAGATTTCATACTAATTTTTGTATAAATATACAAATATAAAAATACACAATATCTAATATTTATCCATTTTTTAAAAAATCACAAGATCATTAAATAATAACAGAAACAAAACGAATCCCTTAAACAACCGGTAAAACTCTCATGCATGCACAAGGAGAATGAACGGACTAGTTAAAAGTGTATGCACGGATTTAAAATATTCAAATTAAAACAAAATATTATCAGATATGAAACCAAATAAAGAATAGTGTTAGAATATACTTGCCTTAACCTTATACCAAGCCGATCTGATGAAAGGATGCTCCGAAGAGCCTGAACGACACCTTCTCTCTCTTCTCCCCACGCTATCTCACTCCTCTTTCTTTTCTACTGCACAAAATGACGAAACCCAACCCAAGTGTGCCTTTTACATCTAATCAGTGCATGAGCACACCACAGGTGCAGCTTGGGAGAGCGCGCCTCAAGTGCTAACTTTATGAAATCAGCGCTTCAAGCGTGCTTGAGGCTCCGCATTACTGAACCGAATATCATTCAAAATTTTTTAATACAATTACTTTAAAATACATCTAATTAATCCGAAAACACGACTAATATCAAAATCATCCAGATAAGGGTTTGGGATATTATATTCTCCCATCCTTATAAAAATTTTACCCTCAAAATTTATACATCTCAATCATCAAACAAATAAAGATGTTCTCTCGGACTCATCATTGAGCTCCCATAACCCTTCCTCAATTGGAAGATTCCTCAAAAATATAATGACTGATGGATTCATCTTATTCCTCAATACCAAATCTTTTCCATCCTAGAATCTAAACCGAAACCTCAAATAAAACAATTCTCGCGATCAAGCAATGACTCAAACTCGATCACATGCGAAAGATCACATACAAATTTTCTCAATATATATACATAAAACAGATCATAACGATCCACCTAAACTCGGAGGCAAGCCAATTTATATGCTACCTCTTTGATCCGATGAAAACCTCAAATGGCCCAATGCACTTCAACAACAATTTACCTTTCTACCTCAACATTAAAATTTCTTCTCTCAGGGACACTTTTAGAAGTATATGGTCATCTACATTGAATCTCAAATAGAATTTTGAAACCTATGGGCCTTTAGCCCATTCGCTTCCACTATGTTATTCTGATTGATCATCCATCTGCGGATTGAATGCCATTTTTAGAATTCAACTCAACTTCTGATTCCTTAGGCAAACATTTCCAAAATTTCATCACAAATCTAAAATCACAATTGGAGACCATCAAATTTAGAATACAATACAACCTTACAATCTCATCGATATGCTAACGGGCCAATTGATACCTTGAATATGCCATCCTAACTGACAAAAAATGAACCAACTTTTGCAACCAATCTACAATCTCTAAATTAATATCCATATTTTTTGACATCCTAGAAAAATCTAAAACAACATTTGTCGAAATATACTCCTATTTTCAATTGGGAGTCGGTAGAGTATACAAAATCCTAGAGGCTTCTCATGCTCAACTTCCACTTGACAACATGCTCAACTTCCACTTGACAACACACATACACCTTGCCACATGTGCCACAATCCTATGCCTCACATTCTGCCACCAAAAGCTCTTCCTCATATCCTAACATATCTCATTTATTCTGAAATGACTTATATACATTGATCTGAGGGCCTTATTCAAATTTTTCTCTTTTAATACCTCAATGTTCAGAATACAAATCTTATCCCAAAAGTAGAGAATCCCATGAACCCACACACTAAAATCCGCTCGCGACTTGATACCCATATCTTAGACAATTTTCATCAAATACGACCCTTGAAAAAATAACTAAATAGTGTAGCTTTTATTTCATTTAGTATCTCTCATTCTTTAATAATCAAATGAACCATTAAACTCAAAGATATTGACTCAACACATCAGCAATTATAATTGCCTTTCTCGACTGCTATTGAATCTCACACTCATAATCTTTAAACAAATCCATCCACCATTGCCACCGCATAATCAGCTCCTTCGGTGAAAACAATTACTTCAAGCCTTCTATGATCGGAATAAATCATAAACTTCTCTTCATATGAATCATACTTCCAAATCTTCAGAGAAATACATAGCTACCAAGTTAAATTCTTGGGTTGGATAATTTTGCTATTGTGTTTTCAATTTCTTTAACCCATAGGTAACAACCCTGCCATAATACATCACAGGCCTTTCGTAGAAGCGTCACAATATACAGTAATGCCACCCGATCCATCAAGAGTCGACATTATAGGTGCTGACATCAACCTCCTTTTCAATTCCCAGAAGCTATCCTTAGTCATTATTCTAAACAAATAAAGTCTTCTTCCTCGTCAATCTAGTTGAAGTTACCACAATCCTTGAGAAACTCTCTATAAACCGCCGATAATATCCAACCAAACCCAGAAACTTTCACCTTTTAGATGTTAGTCGGCCTTTCCCAATATGCTACCATTTTGATCTTCTTCAGATCCACAGATATGTCACCTATAGCAATAATTTAACCCAGACTGATTCTTTCTCCAACCAAAACTTGCATTTTTTCAAATAGCGACCTTTCTCTCGAGATCTTGCCTTGCAGTCCTTCTTAGACACATCCTCCCACTTAATCCTTGATGGGTGGTATTTGGAATGTAAATCATTCTTCAGAAGACATCCGAGCTCCTTGCAGCTCATAAATCCATCTTTTTTCACCAAAAAGCATATATGCTCTCCATGGTGATACACCATGTGAAACCTTTTTTCAACAAATAATGCAATGGCTGCTTCAATTTTTTAATTCAGATGAGACCCTTCTTTGTAGAGTTCTCAAAATCAGTGTCGATCCTGATATAGCCTCAATAGCAAACTCAATCTTTAGATCCGAAAGATAATCCAGACTAATCATTCGAAGAGAAAGCATCATCAAACTTGCATACAATCATAATATCCTCAGTAGCAAACTCAATCTTCCGATGCGATAAATAATCCAGACTAATCCTTTGAAGAGAAAGCATTATCAAACTTACATACAACAAGAATATCCTCAATTACCACAAAATGACTCCTGCATGTGCTCACATATGCCGAATATGCTTAATATCCATTCTTCATCAAATGATTTGCATGAAAAGTCGAGATCAATCCCATCATCTTGCTATCAATTCTTCCTTGAATTTCGAAAGATTCATAACTTCGGAATATAGAACAAAACGGTTTTGCTGAAACAATCTTCCATGATTGAAAGATTGGCCCCAGCATCACAAGCTGTGGCTACAAACGCCCCTGGCAGGAGATGCCATCTTCCTATTTGGACGTTTTGGGTTCAAGTAATCTTTTGACAAATGATCCATCTGATCACAATTGAAGCAGAGTAAATTCTGATAGAGACAAACGCGTCCTGCGTGATTCTTTCCACAAAACTCACTGGCTGACCTTGTAAATTGGAACATTAAGGAAGAAGACTCTGCTTCGACTAACTTTCTTTTATCTTGACTTATAGACATCAATTGAGATATGCAATCCGAGCCTCCACTCCTTGAGCTCTGGTTTTGATACTCGGGTTCCTTATGAAAATACTTCTTTCAGAGCTGCTCCTACTCATCAATAGGGTCCAATCCAATACCTCACTGTGAGTTCACAATGAGCACAGTACCAATTACTTTCGGATTAAATCTTAAAATCCTTGCAAGAATTTCTAGAGTCTCGGGGCCTCATCCGCCACAAAATTGAGAGCAAATCGAGATAGCTTCAACAATTGTGACGTACTTAGCTACCGTCTTGGTTCATTACCGCAGCCTACCGAACTTAACTCTCTTAATCTTTCTGAAGATACCCCAAGCTATTTTCTCATACTCCTAACCCAAGATATAACGCCGACTGGCTCACCACTGGCGAGCCTCGCCTTTTAGCTCAAATGTAGCAAATTAACTTTACCTCATTTGGGCTGCCAATCACCTTGAATATCTTTTCCATCTTCTAGATCAAATCTCAGGCCTTGTTCGGGTCAAATTCTTCCAAAATTTTAAAATAGACTCACTATTAAATCAGTCAAACAGACTGCATGCTTTCCACAGAAGAACACCCTTCGACCTACCGACCTTTGCATAGCGGCTAAATCCTCAACCGACTGCTAGATCATACAACCTATTACATCGTTCATGCAACCCATCATAGCCAAATGACTAAGTTTTTATTCAAACCCGAACCTTCACAACCTGAATTTCTATCATCCACCATAAACGATACTTATCACATCAAATATTCAATTAATTATTTATCCAAAATGATCAAAACTACATCTCCTTGTGACTTTTCTCTATACCATTTTGTCATAAACTCAAATCAAGTAGGTCAATTCAATAAATAACTAGAATTTAATTAACAAATAAATAAATTTTAAATCAGGTATGACATAACAGATAGGTCAAAAATCTCCCTTATCCAAATAACAATAATAGACAAACCCAAAAATAAACCTATCATAAGACATTATCAGACAACTATTTGGATAACACAAATATGACCAACTCCAAGTAGTCGTAAGAAAGATAACCAAATAATGACAACAACTCATACATATAATATAACAAATCAATAAATTCTTAAATATATTGACCAAATGCCTATACTCGACTAACTCCAACATCTAAACTATAACCCAAAATAGATTCAATCTAAAAGAATCAAAATATCATCGATATCACACATTTAAACAAATATAATACTTATGAGAATATGCGGTGCTATACTAGATCTCATCCAACTCCTATAAAAATATCTACACACTCTACTCTAAAGAGATAAAATATAAGTCTAAAGTTTAACAAGTATTATATATAAAAATAAATATATTCAATAAATCAAAGTGAGGGTTCAAGAATAAATGTTAAATCAGATGATTGATATAAATCTAAATTACTGATGTCAAGATCCAATCATCAAATCTAATGTAAAATCCAATGTCAAAACCCATGGTGGCCTCTTACTCAAATTTAAAATAAATATCTAATCAAAAAATAGTCATCTATATATATATATATATATATATATTAAAAGTGATCCGAATATCAAATCAGAAGTTCAACCCAATGTTCAATTCAATGCTCGATCAAATCATGATATGTAACAAAATCCAATAGCCAGATAATTTAATTACGTGCGCAGAAGCAAGGGTAGCATTGTAAGAAGATAATCTAAAATTCGGATCAAAATATATAATCAAAATTAAATATATAAGATATACCAAAAACTCATTTGTAGACAAAATCGACGTATCCAAAATCTAAGTACAAATCAAAGTCCGAATATAAATCTATACAAAAAGACAAATCATGTAATAAATTTGAGTTTCTGTTATTTAAAAACTAACTTGAAGAATGGTTATATATGTTCTCGATAAATTTAGACCAAATTAAATACAGTTTGGACCAACATACTAGGCCACCTATATACTGTCTCCCATAGGCAAGGTAGCTTATTATATTTTATCACCCGTAATTTTGAGTATAATCCTTAAATTTATCAGTTATATTAGGATATCTGAATATATTATAAATTTTAATTAAATATCCAAAGATGAGGGTTAGTGCATCCAAACTTTTCCTACTGACGAAAAAAATTTTCAATTATGAATTTTCTTATTTGAAGTTGGTCAGAATATCCAATAATAAATTTAAAGGTAGTGACTACAACTCTGGAACATAGATGTAAAAATACGTGGCCCATGCAAGATTCATATACATTTTTATACAAATATATAGATATAAAAATACACAATTTTTGATTTTTATCTATTTTTTAAAAAAATCACAAAACCCTCAAATAATAACAGAAATAGAATAAATCTCTCAAATAACCAATAAAATTGTCATGCATACACAATGAGAATGAACTGGTCTGTTAAAAGTTTACGAACGGACTTAAAACCTCAAAATTGAAACAAAACGTTATCATATGCAAAATTAGATAAAGGATAATGTTAAATGATATTTATCTTGACATTATACCAAGTAGATCTGATGAAAGGATACTCCGAAGAACTCGAATGGTACGTTTTCTCTCTTCTTCCCGCTCTTTATCTCTCCTCTTTCTTTTCTACCGCACAAAATGATGAAGCCCAATATGCATGCACCTTTTATACTCAACTAGTGCTCAAGCGCGCCTCAGACAAGGCTCAGGCGTTGACATTTTGAAATTGGTGTTCGAGTGTGCCTCAGGCGTTCCTTGAGTGTTGACCTTCTAAAATCAACTCCTCGGGTGTGCCTTAGATGTGCCGAAGTACCGTGCCACTAAATCAAATATTCTTCAAATTTTCACAATATAATTATTTTAATACACATCTAATTAATCCAAAAATCATAACTAATAACAAAATCATTTAGATAGGGGTCCGGGGTCTTTCATCCTTTGCTAGACTGCTGTTGCTTCTGGGTTGGCCCACTCTGATGGCCTGCTCTGGATTAGCCTATGTGTTATCGGATCCATCAAGTTGTACTATGTAACATTGTTTATAAAAAAAAAAACTTGAGGAAAATTTATAATTAGTTTATGTCCAATAAATTCAAATGATGTTCCCTATAAGTATTGTGAAATTTTGTAAAAAAAAAAAATACTTTAAATTATTAATTTCTATATAATATATAAGTCAAATTTTTTTAAAAATAATTTTAAAATAGAACATAAGAATCGATAATAATACTCTTGATATTTTTTAATTTCTCAAAACTTTTATTTTTTAAATTATTGCTTTCATGGGTTTCTTTGGCATTTATTCTATCTATATTTAATAAGTTAATGGACAATCATCTGAAATGTAGAATATGCAAATTTTTATTTAAAATTATAAGGTTTTGGCATTCATTTTCCTCCATGAAACATTCTCCGTAGAAAAAATTATTGTAGCACAACAATGGATAAGAGGATTTTAAAAAACTAATAAATTACTTTTTAATTAATTATAATAGATTCCTAATCTAATAATTATTTATAATGAAAATTAAATCAAAATTGTCAAATATAAAGTTTGTAAAATAGCATTTTGCTTTACGAAGAAGTGGTATGACCTACATTGGATAAAGTAGATATCAACAATGATTTCAACGTGCAACAAATTTCAACCACTGAATAATTACTTATATAAGTCTAATTAAATTATTTAATTTTTATTTTTATAAACTTAAATTTATTTTTATCAAATTGAATGAAGTTTAGAATAATATTCATTAAAAATAAAGTACAAAATATATCTTTTACCATTAAATGGTAATTTTATGATTGGAAATTTTAATTTTTACATATTATTTTATATGCTTTATTAAAATATATTAAATAGATGAATATAAATTTATTTTTTTAAAAAATGAAATATTTTAATTGAATAAAATATATTTTCAATTGCTCGTTGGTCCCATTCCGCATTATATGGACCTTTACTCCTTTTTAGCTTTTTGCCTCTTTTATTAAATTTTCCTTAATATAAAATAATAAATTAACTCATTCTTATTTCAGAAACTATTTGGTCCACTCTCGGGAAATGGATTTGAAGCTCTATTGTTGTCTTTTTTTTTTAATTTTAATACGTTTTTAGATTTAAATTATTATATGGGTTAGAAAGTTACTTGGACTTTCTCATCGGGTTAAATTGAAATAGATTTGATCTTTGTCACTATGAATATGGATCCTATACACCACAATTAAAAATAAGAGATCAGAAGATTAACGAGACTCATTTTTCAATATATCATCTAACTTTCAAGTTAGAAATCCTTCAGAAAAAAAGAAAATACGCGAGGATGTTAAAGCAATGTGTGAATGTACAAGGAAAGGTGGATTGAGTGTGGACCGAAGGATTGAACTCTAGTAGTTGCGTTTGATATGAAACGGTATGGAGATACGCTCGACTAAGAGCGACTTAAAAATGAAGATGGGCTCCATTAGGAACAGCTTAGAGGTTAAGATGGTGCACACTGTTAGGTGCAGCTTGGAAATAGAGAAAGATCCGATTGCCGAGGAGTGGCGTGGTGAATGAGGAGTGTGCTTATGGGTTCAAGTAGCCTTGGAAAAGAGGGGCGTCGTTGCTCTTTGAGGAGCGCTCAAGTGCGTAAATTTGCTTTCTTTGGGGGGGTTAAGGAGGTAAGATTGTTTATCCATTCTATAAGGATGAATGGGTATTTATAGTTAATGGAGGCGGTTCAGCCTCCCTTGGGCTTTATGGCCGGTGACAGCTGCCTGTGGGGATGCGCTGAGCTATCTTGACAATCGTAGGCATTTGCTATGCAATTGTTGTTGTTGCCTGATCACTCCTTCCAGCATTAGGATGATTTTGGAGATCCTTGCTCGGGGGCTACCTTTTTGGGAATGATTTGCAGAATCAAAATTATCATCCCAAGTGGCGCATAATTTGGGACAGAATATTATTCGGGAAGTAACTACCATCCTAGGGGGATACAAGATCCTATTTGATATTCGGGGGATATCTAGTGAGCTATCTTAGGTGATTATGACAAGTATCCACTACACCGCCTACCAATTGGTAAGTTGAAGGGGTTCCCGTGGGACAACCCTATTCACCCATTCTTAGCTAAACGGACCCGGGTCGAACCACTTGGTCCCAAGCCTTTGTGTGGTCGCACCATAGGCTACTGTCCCTTGAGCCCTTTCTTCATCTTTGGACTTAGTCTCTAAGCCAACCCACTTAAGGTAGTATCCATCAAATTTTAGTTTTAAGTAATAGTTTAAAGTATTGTCACTTTATTTTTTTCATTATTATATATTTTACACCATCATTTTTCTCTCATATCTACTAAAATTCCAATACAAAAATGCCCAACTTAAAATTTCAACGACTCTAAAAACTTTAGTATTCTAAAATTTTATAATATAAGCATTTATAGAACAAGGGAGCCTCGCATCTCCTAAAATATTAAAAAAGAAACGTTTGGAAACAACTAATCAACACAATTAGAACTTTTTTTTTTTATTGATTTGACATTCTATCTTATCTCTTTATTTGTTTGGTCCAACACTGATTAATCTAAACTCACCACTAGACCCATGAATGCAAAAAAAGGTCCAAAATCAATGGTGCCAGCCAAACAAAAGCAAGCCCAAAGGAAGCCCAATTGATCGAGGCCTAGGAAAGAACTATACTGCCGAAACTCAATCGAAAATTGAAAAACGTAATTCAACCGATCAGATTATGGAACAGTTGAGATTTTGGTTACAAATTATATCCAAGAAGTGAACCAACATCAAGCCAAAATGACAAGCTGAAGGGTGCCAGATTAAGTTGCCAATCCGTTAGTTGAATCAATATACTTAATTGGTATTCGGGTCTCTAGTATATCACTTATTAATCAGGCATGATCAGTACGATTCAATACGATCAACGTCCTCAAACAATTTAAAACATACGAGGTGAAAATAGCAAGCAATCAATCTCATTTTAAAGATGTGGTTAGTAATTACACTAAAAAAAAAAATACTTTTGTTCTTTAAATAAAAATAAATATGAACTTGTTCAATATAGAGAGGAGATTGAATATTTAACGCTTCAATGAGGAGAATTATTTATAAACTCAAATTTAGACCAACTTAATTTTTAATAGATCAACCCAACTCTAAAATTCTAGTCTCACAATACTTAATCTGTATACAAAGAAGTGTGAAGTGTATTCTTCAAATACCCAAAGCCTTCTTACAAAATATGGAAAGCTTTCCTCCACATTCTCTCCCCCGCCCCCCCCCCTTTGCTCACACACTCTCTCCCTTAACTAAATTATTTTGTAAAAAAGGAAAAAAAAATTATTTTAAACATGAGACAATAATTTAAAAAATAAGTCTCAATTTTTCTAAAATGTTGGTTTTGATTTGTGGCTTATAGAATTCAGATAAAAAAATTTAAAATTTTAATTTAAAATTTTTTCAAATCACATCTAAATTGTTAAATATATATTATTTTTCTTAGATAAATTTAATATTATAAAATTATGAGTAAAATATCGTAACATCTAAAAATATTTTAATAATATTTAAAAGATATCATTACTGAATATAAATATACAACTAGTTTGGCTAAAATCATATATATTTTATCTTGTTTTAACATAATATCTATAGATACCTATAGAGTAGTATTATTTAAATACATTTTAGTTATTTTTTAACTATATATTCTAATATAATATTTTATTTATTTATTTATTTATTATATAAATTTATGAACATAAATAAATTGACGAAATAATAACTCATCTTAAAATACATAAAATCTCTCTTTAAATGTTCACTTAAGCTAAGAACGCAACAAAATTTGCAGATTCATTTTCAAGACCAGGGCGGGTATCAAGCCGCAATTAATTCGGTAACAGAGAAGGCTATGCTCATGTTCTTGTTTGGCACTCGTCTAAAACCTCACGCCTTTCTCTAGAACAGAACAAAACGATTGCTTTAACAGTAGTCCAAAAGCCTGTCCACCTACTTCTTGAATAAAAATTGATCTTTTTCCTTCGAATGTGTGAGAAGCCAACGCACCTTCGCTCAATCACTCCGCAGAATTGAAGTATATCAACTATACATTAATTTGACGGCATAGCAGATCCCAATGCTGCGATTTACGACGCTATAGTCAAAGGGTACTCGCCAAATTAACAAACAAGGGAAGTGATTTCTTTGTTAGGCCAAATAATGAAACTGGCTCTTAAGCACAGTTGCTACACTTCTTCTTATGGATCCGAAATCTTCCGCCAAGGTGCCGGCATTCGGAGATGGTCAAGAACTGTATTGTCGGCTGATAAACAATGGAATTGATTCTAGTTCATTTGTCCGTGCTACGCTGATAAGTTTGTTTTGAAGCGGCGGTGAAAGTGGGCACGCCGATAAGGTGTTCGTTGAAATGCCTGTGAAAAAAATGTCGCTCTTGGACCTCTATAATGGGTTCATCTTGTCTCGAGATATGGATTCAGCTAGTCGGCTCTTTGAGTTGGCAAGGGATAGGAACACGGTATTGTGGAACTATGGCCTCAGGGTACGTTGAAGTTAGAGACTTGGTGGTGCACGGAAGGTGTTCGATGAAATGTCGATTGTAATGTCTTGGAACACTAAGTTGAACGGCTATGTGGACGTTTGGGATATTGGGGCATCTTAGAGATTGTCCAATGGGATGACAATGGAAATGTACTGTCTTAGAATGAATGGATCCATTTGTGGGCTTGCTCGATAAGCGCTTTCAATAACATTCTAATCGAGTCCGATATGTGTCATAATGATACCAAGCTAACTACATGCATGTGCTGGGTGCCCAAGCACGGGGGAGTTACGATGCTGACGGGAGCAGTCAGATAATAAATTTGATGGCTCCAATTTTTTTTTTAAAAAAATCATAAAATTAAAAAAAATATTAAATCTTTTTTTTTAAATCAAATGTAAAAAAAATATAAAAATAAAAAAAATAACTAAAAATATTTTTTTTATATATAAAACGTGGCCGTTGGATTTTTTAATCCAACGGCCACGTCAACGTCGCAGCCCTCCCGAATTTCTAGGTGCTCGCGGAATAATGATTCCCGAAGATGTTGCTTTGCCCCCATTTTTGGATTTTTTTAACAAAATAAAAAAAAAGGTATTAAAAAACTGTAATTTAAATAAAGATAATAAGCAACATCCTCCCCCACACTCATATTAGGGTAGGTCACTCCAAAATCCAATGAGGGAGGCAGTCTTCTTAGTCTTGCACTATCCTAGATCTATAGAGATCAAATGGTTAATATTTTTCTCTATAAAATATAATGTAAAAAGTATTTTTTTATTATTTTATTATAAAATATTTAAATAGCTAAATATCTATACTAAAAAAAAAGACCATTTATGTTCCAATGAAAGACCAACTAAAAAAGCTCAGTTGCACAGGGCAATTTTTCTTAATCCGGCACCGATTTATATTCCGATCTCAGCCAATCTATTCTAAGACATATTGTTCTAGATATAACATGGAACATATTTATCAATTTTTTAAATAGTTTGGAAATATTATCCACTTAAATTTTATAGGTCTGATGTAGATTGTATATTTTTATTATTTTTTCACATATTTAACTATTTCCAAAGCAGTAATAGTTACTGTTCATGAACTATGTCATGATAAATGGCAATGAAAATTGTTGAAAATAATAACTAACTCTAAACATAGAGTAAAATCATAGATTGATAATATTTTCCTCAGATTTCAAGTTTCGGCATAAATGGGCTAAGTCATGCCATCGTAGCCCACCAAAAGCTAAATAAGGCCAACAAAATTTGTGGGCTTTGGGCTTGCTTTCAAATACACTGCCCAATTTTGTTATGAAATTTCCTCATGTCGCAGCAAAAATATTTTTGCCGTTTTAATTAGCAGTCTCCAAATCTTGTCTGTCGTGTCAAAGGGAAATGCTGTTTAGATACTTAGTTATATATTTATTTATATTAAAATTATTAATAATAAATATAAATTTTATTTTATTTTAATTTTTGTTTTTTATTCTCTCCCTTTATATACTAAAAACAATAATTTTGATATAATGTAGTATATAATTGAGTATATAAATAATATTTTTATTTGTTAAGTATGTGTTGAGGTCTACCAGGTAAATCCAAGTTGCCCAATTGGTGTGATTTTTTTCCCTTAATCATCATCTTGCCATAATATTTATTCTTTTGAGAGCTTTATATTACTTAAAATATCAGAAATTATTATTTATTATTAAGATTGGACATATTTTTAATATATTTTTATAATATTAGAGAACTTTGAGTAACGTTGAAAATTTTAAATGTATATTATATAATATTCGTTTGCCTTTTACTTACTAAAAAATAATTATTTGTACTGAATACTATATTTTTTTAATCTAAATTTTCTAAGCATATCATAACTCATATATATTTTTTTTATTTGGAGTACTGCTGACTTAATTTCAAAATTGACATTGGAATATTTAGTATGTTTGATTTTTTACTTTAAAAATTATCTTTTATTTTATTCGCTAGATTTGTTATATTTCTTTAGACTTATTATTATGTTACTTATCTCTTTTTTCTACTATGATTTTTATATATAATATATTAATTTAAATAAATAATTTTAAACTAATAAATTTAGCACAATAAACTACAAAAAATCTCAACATAACCAACTGAAAAATTCATAGTTTAAATAATGGCTCTCACAGTTTAATAAAATTTTATATTGTCATATATAGTTTTATAATATTTTGGATCATCATTTAAATTATTTTAATATTAATAATAATTTTAATTTTATTGAATGTGTTTTGAAATTATTATTATATTGTAAAAATTTTTTAAAAAATAAATTTTCAACGTAGCATCCGAAGCGCGCTCAAGCGCCGGTTGGATATTATATGTATGTAAAAAAGAGAATGGAATTCGCATGTAGCAAAAATTGTGGTAGAGGAAAGAAATAAGAGAAGGGAAAAGGGGAATCGATACCCGGCAGAGCAAGAAAAGAAGGAAATGAAAGAGAGAGAAGAGAGAGCTTGCTCGAGGCAGGCAGAGAAAAAAGAAGACGGAAAAAGGAGAATAGAAGAAAGAGGCAATGTGCGCGTGAGGCAGAGAAGCACGCAGGGAGGAGGCTCGCGGCAGAAGAGAGGGTGAGAGAGAGTGAAGGGCACGCGCGAAGAGGATAGAAAAGTATGTGATTTTGGTATCTAAGAGTATCATTTTTATTAATCTGTTTGGTATCTGATATATTTTGACTATTGTTTAGAGATTTTATTAATATTATGTTATTTTTATACACATTATCTATTTATTTAGTACATGCATGTATGATTTATTGGCTGATTTGAAAATTTTTTGTTCGAGTTTTATGATTTTTGAGAGTTTTACTATTTTATGAAAGTCAAAAAAATATCTGATACTATATACTTTTATATCAATATATCTATATGAAAATGAGTTTAAAACTTACATTAAGTCATATATTTTTACATACATATATTTAAAAATTATGGTCACTACTATTTGTTATCTGTTATCTATTATTAGGCCAAATCTCGATGAAAAAATATATATTATCTAAAATCCCTTTTCACAAATAGGAAAGGCTTTGTTGTAGTGATCAACCCATTTGTTTGGTATTTAAAATAAAATTTAATATATTCAACCATTATAATATATTTGACAACTTAAAAAATTACACCTAAAATCGTGGGTGGCAAAATATAGTGAGTAACATTATCTATGAAAGATGAAATACATATGTGGTCTAGCATGCTAGTCTTATCTGTATTTGATCTGACCTAAGGTCATCAGATTAAGCGTCACATTTTTTTCAAGTTAGTCTTTAAATAATCGAAATTTAGATGTAGTGTATACATTGTATTTCTGTATGAATTTGTGTTTGAACTTTGATTTTGATTTTGAGATTCATCGATTTTACTCACATATGAGTTTTTATATATCTTATACATCTAATTTTAATTATATGTTTTTAGTTTTATTCTGATTTCTGTTATCTGCATATGCAATTAGACTACTTGACTATTGAATTCCATCCCGAATCATGATTTGATCGGATCTCTGGATTGGACATTTGCTCAGACAAATGATTATCTAATTTGCCATCCGGGTCACTTCTATTATATATATATATATATATGTATGTATATAAGTCCCGAGAGGATTGTTTTGTGATCTAATATTTATTTTAATTCAATATACAATTTAAGTACAATATTATTATCAGTTTTGCTACTAAATTTCTAATTATCAGCAATTTGAACTTAGTTCTATTAGCTAATTTGATATTTATTTTGGACTATTTTCTCTAATTTGTTGTACTCATTATTTATAAATATAGTATTTGTTGAATTATATACTCATATTTTATATTTTGTCTCTTCAAAGTAGAAAATTGGATCATATTACAGGAGCAGGATTAAGATTCGATGTAACATCAATTTTTTGGTGAGTCTCATATTTATTTAGATAGATGACATCGATTGTGTATCGATTTATAGATGGATTTTATTTGGGCTGTCATTGGATGTTGGAGTCGACTAAATGTAGGCCTTTGGATTGTATATTAAAATTTATTCGGCTAATTATTTTATGTGGATGAGTTGTTATTATTATTTAGTTATTCTCTTATGATCGTTTGTAGAGTAAGTCATATTCATATTGTCTAAATTTTTATCTGATAATGTTCTATACGAATTTTAATTTGTTAAATTCTGTATATTTGGTTTGTTACATTCAAATTTTTGGGGCTTAATATTTATTATCAAATTTATTAAATTTTTTATTTTATAAATAATAATAAATTATACTTATTAATTTTTGAATTTGTGGGAGGTTTCGTCATGCATTATCTCTAATTCAGAGTAAACTTAAAAACTTATTACTATTTTTTTTATAAAAATAAAAAATATCATTTATTTATTTTTTAAAAAAATCAAAAACTTTTCGTTTCCAAATAATTATTGAAATTTAGTACTAAATAAATTTGGATATTTATATTTTAAAATCACATGATATTAAGCATAAAGTCTTTTTATTTCATACATTAACTCTTTAAATGACTTGTCTCGTATGGTTTAGTAAAATTTTAGACTATAATATACTATTTGGTTGTGGATTATCTTTATTTCATAACAAGTCTGTAAGTTATTACACATAATATTTTATAAAAAATAAAATATATTTTTAATTCTTTTCCTTTTTAAAAAAATATTCAAAAAATATTTAATAAATTAAATAAATATATATATGTAATTTAAGAAAATTTCAGTCATGTATATACACATTGTATTAGTATTTATTATTTGGGCTACACGTTAGGACTGCCAATGGTTGAAAAAAAAAAAGATGAGAAAATGTCTACGTATTTATATTTTAAATAATTCAAGTTCAAAAGTTGATGGATTTGGAGCCAATAATGAGATCTATTCAGCATATTTTTATATTATTTATTAGATAAAAAATCTAACGAATAAAATTTAAAATATTAAAAATTATTTAAATAATTATTTTTTATTTTCATATTAAATATCTAATACAAGTTAATATCATAAAAAAAATAAATTATAAAAATAATGTATATAATTTTTTATATTTTTTAATCTATAAATTCTAAAATTTTACTTTAATAATAAAAATTAAAAATTTATTAAGTACATCCACTTTGGCATGTGTATAGCCCCCCAATTGCATACGTTGAATACCCTTGGGAATGTGTGTCCTACTCTTAACGGTTCCCCCTAATTATTACTTAGGCTCTTATAATTAATAAATGTACCCCTCAAAATTTTTATATTTTTTTATCTTTTTATTTTCATTATTTTTTAACACAATTGACTATAATAATCTATTTTGCAACAAGTTGCCAATTCTGTATATTTTAATAATACGCAGATAGAATTTTACAATTTAAGATGATAGTAATAGCTTTTCATATTTTAAAATTCTAAAAAATTTATCTATCTTATCAACCCTTATCATGTATAAATTTAAAATTTTATGTTATGAGTTTATTTTTTAAAAAATATAACTAAGTTCGAAATTCTCATACAAAATCTTTTAAATTATTTTTTATAGATTTGGTCGATGGTAAGATTTGCTGACTAGTGATGTGTTGGGGACCAAATTGGACATCGAACTGCTCATGTTCAATGAATTGATTCAAAAAACTATCGAAAATCAAGTAACCACTTGCTAGAGCAGTAAATTTGAGATTAAATATCTTGAGATTAATTATAATTTAATGAAAGAAATTATGGAATTGAAAATCTCAATTTTGACAAAAAAGATAAAGACAAACCAATGACTCCAAAATCCCAAGCCTAGCTATACCTCTATCTTTAAAAACTCATAATTTTAAGTCCCGAGTTTATATATGGTATGGGCCGATGATACCTGGCATGGATTACTATAAATAAATAAATAAATAAATATAAATATATATAATAAAAAATAAATAAATAATATATATGTATTTATATTTTAAGTAGTAGAAGGAGAACAGTTGAATACGCTTTGCGAGCGTGTGTGCTACTGTTGAATGCTTCCATTAATAATTGCTCATAGCCTCTTGCTAATTAATGAAGCCTCTTCAAGCTCTAGCAGTCCATGCTCTGTTTTTAGTCTAAGTAATTATTATTTTTTTATTTTTTTAATCTCGGGCGGCCTCGTCCATCTATTTAAATTAAACAATTGAGATATAATATTTTTTTTATATTTAAAAAAATCAATTAAATTTAAACCTTTGAAAATTTTTAAGTGGTTAGTTTTAATTATTATTTTTTAAATAAATAATTATAATCATAAAAAAATAATTTGAATTTCCGTGAATATTCGGCAATGAAAAATATTTATTGACTTCAAGTGGCAGCCTAGGCACAGTTTCAACCGGTAAAACCTCCCTCGATGGCCGCCGGCCGTCACCGTTGGCGTCACAAGTAAAACTCTATATTAATTGATGATACGTGACAATAAATTTTTGATTGGTTAATATAATTATTATATAAAAATATTATGGTCATTAATTATTATAGATATTTATTAGAGTTGATTAATTTTTGTTAAACACTAGAAAATGTTATGAGGAGAAATTACATTATTTGAAAATAAATTTTATAAAAAAATGTAAAATATTTTTGAAAAAATTCTCTTCGTGAAAAAAAATGTTCAATTTAAAATATTTTTACTAAATAAATAGAGATTTAACCTTATAGCTGATAATTAATTTAATTAATTACTTAAGCAATATCGGTTGAATAGTTTCTTCACGACGTCGCTTTTTTTTTTTTTAGGGTTTAAAACTATAAAGTCAACTACTTTAACGGTCTACTTAAAAGTATATAATGTAATTTAATCATATTTTAAATATAAAATTAATAAAAATTAATTATTTTATAATAATTAAATTATAATTATTAATTTAAAAAATAAGTAATTAATTTATATATATATATATATATAAAAGAACTCCAATTCTATAAGAAATCTATTATGATGAAACGTCAACCTTTCACATGGTATACTTCAACGACATCGTTTTCAATGATAATGACCATCTTAAGCTGCCCAATTTGCCTGTGCTAATCACCTTTTTTTTCTCTTTTTTGCAGAATTTCATAAATTTCAACGATAATATAAAAGTATCATTTGACTCCTTTAATTAATAATTATTATTTTATTCTAATTTATTTGTTTCTTTTTCACCGAGGGATTCTCAACTATTTATTTCAGAACTTTAAAATATAAATGTTAAAATTTAAGAGGGATTTCTTGTGCTGACTGTTCTACTCTTATGAATTTCTAAGTGTAAAATTTTAGAAAAGTTGTTTCTTATTAAAATTAAAAACTTTATATATTTTGAAATATATTTAAAAACTTAAGATTTCAAAATTAAAAAAAAAAAATCATATTTCTCCAGGAAAAACTGAATTATAATAATATATCTTTCGTTCATCAATTATAATTAATTATGTCATAAAAATTTAATACTTTTATTATTTATTTTAATTTGAATTATAATTACTAGATGCTGTTTGTTTTTAAATAAAAATGTGATAATTTGATGCCCTATTTCTCTCATAAGTGAAAGAGAGTCCCTCGGTTACACAAAAATTGATAAATACTACGTCACTATGGCTATCTCAAAAATAATTCCCTTATAATAATTATAATCACAAAAAGTATTGCACCTATAATTAAGTATTATATCATTTTGAATATCAGAGAAACAATATGATATATTTGGATTATAGAAAATAAAAATAAGAGAAAAATAGTAAGGAAAATAAATAAATAAATATATATATATATATATTGTTATTTGTATATTATAAAAATTCATATTGAAAAAAATTTAAAAAGCCTTTTTGTTATTTGGTTATTGGAGAAAAATTAAAGAGAAAAAAAAAAACATGCCTTTAGTATTGATGGATACTTATATCCAATGCTCACTTTAAGATTAATTTTTCTGGAGTTTAGCCCAGATACCAAAGAGACCCAATAGGCCCAAGATGTCTAGGCGCCAGGGTTGGCCCATGTAATACAATGGACTCAAAGTCCACTTATGCCCGTAGACTTAAGATGGGTCTCGGACGCCGCCCCACTTACAAAATCGACATGCGAGAGATTTGGTGGCTGACACTGTCAGACTGTAAGGGGAATGATGGCCAGTGGAGTACGCGACCCTGTAGAAGAAATATCACACCAAGCAATCATGCACCCAACTTTCCTGACATAGCAAAATTGATTTACGGAGTTGGTGGTAGAATTTTCTGCGTAAGCCAACCCCATGTGGACTCCTCTTAAAGGAAAGCTCATCATTATAAATATATTAACTATTTACCAAATAAAGGATCCCAATATTTACTCTTGTTAGCTGTAATAGAGAAGAGAGAGAAAGAACAGAAAACCACGTTGTGTCATAATGAGGGCTTGCGTAGCAAGAGTGACTCTTTTAAGTTTCCATATACTCAGTCTTCGGCCTCTTGTACTTGAACCCCTAGATAGTGAAAGCAATTCTCGAACTAAAATTTTACGATTTTTTCTTCTTATTTAAGAGAAGGTTTTTCATATAAAACTTCACGTGTCATTATCTCTCTCCTTCCCTTCACACGAGCATTATTTGGTGTTGCTGTTGGATCCTCGTATCTTTCGTAGAGTAAGCATCCGAGGACGTAGTATTTGGCATCGTGAGTGGAAACCGCAACAAAAAGTCAGTTCAACGCATTCTCCAAGAAATTTAAAAAATGGTGAACACTCGAGGATAAACCAGCGCTCCTATCAGAGAAGCGTGCTCAGGTGGCAATGGCCCTGCACCCTGTGTCCAAGGTCCAAGGTCGATATGTCCAAGGTCGTCCAGAACCTTTGTTCAAAGATGAGCGTGTGGATGAAGGAGGCGCCATCTAAGGCCTCTCAAACCGCAACGTCTCAGAAGAGGGGAAAAGGGAAGAAACACTCCAACAAACAAGCCATTCCATATGAGGCCCCTCAGACGCAAGTTGCCTCAAGTAATAGGGCCTCACCGCGTCTTCAAGGGCACTTAGGCCCTCGAATATAGGAGGAAAGCTCAGAAAGGTGAAAACCTTGCTGTGTCAGTGATGGCTAGGAGTGCGCCATTCAGGATATGACTCCTCTTGAAGAAGTCCCTCTGAAGACTAAGAACCGTCAGGGGCAGCAAATTGTGCAAGACTCTTACAAGTTGAGGACTTACCTCAACAAGAAAAAGATGACGACATCGCCTTAGGTAGAGGAAAAGCTCAATGAGGTATTCCGCCAAGTCTTTGGCAACGCTGAGGGAGGAGCTACTGACCTTCGTAGATCTCCGTTCACAATGGAGATTAGAACGAGGCCGCTTCCCCAAAGTTTAAAATGCCAAATCTCAATGCTTACGATGGAAGCGCTGATCCTATGGACCACTTGATTACTTCTACGAATATCTGAGCCTCCAGGGCTTAGATGAGATGACAATGTGCCAGTGCTTCTCCTTGACGCTCAAGGGTGACACAAGGATTTGGTTCTATGGGTTGCTTGCGGACTCCATTCATTCGTTCAACGAGTTGGCAGAAGCTTTTCTCTCCCAATTCGCTTCCAATCGGAGGATCGAGAATCAACTATGGCACCTTGCTTAAGTGAAGCAATGGGCCACGGAGAGCTTGAAGAGTTTTTTGCCCTACTTCATATCCAAGGCTAGGCAGATCTCGACGTTTGGACATAAGCTTTTAAATTTTATAGACGCATACTAGGGCTACAACCAAATAAGGATGAGCCTCAAAGATGAGGAGCACACCTCATTCATGACGAACAAAGGGACATACTATTATAAAGTCATACCCTTTGGCCTCAAGAATACTGGTGCTACTTATTAGCAACTTGTAAATAAGATATTTGAGGATCAGGTCAGGAGAAATGTGGAGGTCTATGTAGATGACATGCTCGTTAAAAGTAATGTTACCGAAGACCGCATCCGAGATTTGTTTGAGACGTTCGATGTTCTAAGAGCGCACCAGATAAAACTCAATCTAGCTAAATGTACATTTTGGGGTAATATCTGGAAAGTTCTTAGGTTATATCATATCATGTCAGAGGATCGAAGCTAACCCAAAAAAGATCAAAGCCATCATGGATATGACGAGCCTTTGGACTGTGAAGGATGTCCAAAGGCTCACTAGAAGGATGACAGCTTTGTCTCGCTTCTTAGCCAAGTCAGCCAAAAAGTATTTGCTGTTTTTTAAGGCTTTGAGAGGTACCAAGACAAACGATTTTCAGTGGATGATCAACTGCGAAGAAGCTTTTCAAGGCCTCAAGGGGTACGTCTCGAACCCTCCGCTGTTGGCTTCTCCTCAACTAGGCAAGGAGCTATGTTTATACCTTGCGTATCCCCAGACCTCCTTGCGCTCTGCCTTAATCCAAGAGCAGCATGGTAAACAACAGCCTATATACTACGTCAGTAAGATCCTGACTGATGCTGAGACAAGGTACTCTTACGCAGAAAAGATGGCTTTGGCGCTCGTGTACTTTGCTAAAAAATTCAGACCATATTTTCAGGCATACAAGATTATCGTCCTGACCGACCAACCCTTGAGAGCGATCCTATAGATGCTAGAAACGTCGAGACGGTTTGTCAAGTGGGCCATTGAATTGGGTCAGTTCGACATAGAGGTCCGTCTAAGGCCGACCTTAAAATGCCAAACCTTAGCAGACTTCATCATCGAGACCATGAACCTAACTCTGGAAAGCTCGAATGCTTGTGATGCTGTGGAAGAACACAGCCCAATTGCCTAGACTCTGCATGTGAACGGCTCTACCATGAAGGATAGCTATGGAGCTGGTGTTGTATTGAGACCACCTAAATGGTCAGAGATCAAGTATTCAATAATCCTTAGATTCTCAGCAACCAGCAACGCTGCTGAATACAATGCCCTATTTGCTGGACTTCGTTTAGCAAAGGAGTGCTCGGCCAAGGACTTGGTGGTTTACAGTGACTCTGAGTTAGTTGTCTACCAAGTCTGAGGAAACTTCGAGGCAAACATCCCACTACTTTCTAGATGCCTATCAAAAGTTTAAGGACTAATCACAGCCTTTGGGAAAGTGCAGATGGTCTACATTTCGCGAGTGGAAAATCAAAAGGCTGACCAGCTTGCCAATGCAGCAACCTCAGGCGACCTCGAGTTAGCATGCCAGAGGAATGCGTGAGGTCATCGCAAGACCCAGGGTCGAAGATTTGAAACTAGAAGTTATGCAGATCTCAGAAGCTGACAATTGGATAATCCCATATCTCAGGTACTTGACTGACAGGACATTGCCTGAGGACACAGACATGGCCAAGAAGGTGAAGAAGACGGCAGGATGGTACACCATCATGAACGGCCAGTTGTATAGGCGAGGATTCTCAGCCCCTACCTACGGTGCCCCTCTCCCGAAGAGACCGATTACGCTCTCAGAGAAGTACTCCTTGGGATTTGTGGATCCCACATTGGGGGTAAGAATCTCGCATTTAAGCTCATGAGACAATGGTACTACTAGTCGACCATAAAATATGATGCTATGGATTTTGTGCAAAAATGTGAAAACTTCCAAGCCCACGGCAACCTGCCTCACCAGCTGCACACAGAACTTAAAGCTCTACAGTCACCTTGGCTGTTTGCATAATGGCGGCTAGACATACTCGGGCCATTGCCAGCAGCATCTGGACAAAGGAAGTATTTGATAGTGGGGATCGACTATTTCACTAAATGGGTAGAGGCCTTACCACCGGCATGCATGAAGAGCAGAACGCAATAGACTTCATCTGACAAAATATTGTCTGTAGGTTCTGGATTTTAGAGTGCATTGTGATTGATAATGGGACTCAATTCTCAGGAAAAAGGTTTACCAAGTATTGCGCTAATCTAAAAATAAGGTTGGTACATACATCGATCGTGTACCCATAATACAACAGTCAAGTGGAGGTCACAAACCGTACGATACTTCACGGATGAAGATGAAAATTGGAACATGTTGGGGGCTCATGGGTCGGCGAGCTGCCATCAATGCTATAGTTGTATAGGATGACTCCGAGAGAGCCTACTCGAGAAACCCTTTTGCCTGTGCTATTGGGTAGAAGCGGTCATTCCAATGAAAGTCGGACTTTCAAGCCTAAGGGTCCAGTACTTCAGTCTGAGTGACAATGACCAAAAACTTTGAGAAAATCTTGATATGCTGAGGAAGCACGAAACCTAGCAAGACCGAGAATAGCGACGTACCAGCAAAGGGTAGCACGATATTATAATAAGAAGGTGAAGGCGCGATATTTCGAAGTTGAAGACCTAATACTGAGGAGTATAGAGGCCATGGGTAAAAATACCGGTTGGTATAAACTCTTCCCAAATTGGAAAGGGTCATTTCTGGTCTCAACCATCCTTCAAAACGTGGCATATAAATTGTGTACCAAAGAAGGTAGACTAGTCTCTCAGACATGTATCGCCACACACCCCAAGAAGTACTATCAATAAATCTATGTACAGATAGCCAGGTAAGACGAAGCCCACCATCTGATGTAACACGTTTTACGAATATAATAAAATGCCTTTAACCTGTTTATTGTCTTGGATTTCATTGAATGTTTGCACGTCATCTCATTAATTAGTAAGACCTAAGCTGCCCCTAAATCAAGCGAAGGCAATTCTTTCACTTGCTCTAAAACTCGGCTATGTCCGAACGGCTTAAGAGGTCATACTTAAAACTCGACTGTGTCCGAGTGGCCCAAGAAATTGTACTTAAAATTCGGCTATATCTGAGCGACCTAAGTGGTCGAACTTAAAACTCGGCTGTGTCCGAGTTGCCGAAGAGGTTGTACTTAAAATTTGGCAGGATACCAAGCAACCGTAGATGTTGAATTTAAAACTTAGAGGGCTTAAAATGACAGGCATACGACGACCCTAGAGGTGGCATCTTCAATCTAAGACGGTCAAAAGGTTCAAACGTTAAGCTAGCGTGAGACTAAATCTCTTTGACAGCATGTCATAAAAGAACCAGACACTCAAGCAGTTCAAGTAAGACAAATGAGACATTTATACTTAAACAATATGAATTTTATTCATGTATTCAACATATGTACAACAGTATGCATACATAAAAAAATGTGCATGCAACAAAACACATTAGGGGGCTGAGGTTCTCGCTCGCTTTAGCGACCCTGGCTGTCCAGAGGACTCTGGCTAGCTGGACGGCCTCGACCATGAAGGCTCAGGAGACCTCCAGTGTGATGGGAGGCTAACCAAGTCGTTCTTGCGCTGAGCATTGGAGTTCCTCGGGTCAAAGAGTGCAGTAGGGAACCCCAGGACCAAAAACTTCATGACCCGGTGGCACATGTCAATGGCGTCCCAGTACTTACGCTCGAGGGTCAGAGCAATGTCGTTAAGTTTCAGCGATGTCCTGAGCTCTTGTTCCAGCAAGAGATTCCACCATTGGAGGACGGTGTGCAACCTCTCCTACTCCTTTAACTGGCCCTCTATGGAAGAAATGCGGCCCTCAGCTTCAGCAAGTTTGAGTTCTAAACTGTGCACGTGTTCCTCCAGGGACCTGGAAGCTTCGAGCTCTGCATAAGCTTATGCAGCCTCACTAATGATCACGCCAATACCGCCGGCCATATCCTGAAGCTGTAAAGGTAAGAGACGTTAGTAGATTATGAACAAATGAGGACAAAGCCAGGAGGGGGATAGAGGGATACCTTGGTCACAAAGAAACTCTCGAAAGTGCTCTCCCCTCTGGGAGCTTTCGACTCCTCGGATTTTGTGTTCACGACCTCTTACACCAAAGAAACCTCTACTCTAGCCTCGGGCGCTGAGGCAGCATCATCTAAGACTGGGGGTTCAGCCGCTTCGTAATAATTCTCGGTAGCAGCCTCAGCTTCAGCGGCAAGGGACATCCTAGCACCGTCCTCGACCAGAGGATTCTTAGAGGTCGTGGTCAGCATCATCACTGGGCTATAAATTTGGATCGCAAGGTAAAGGAGCTCAGTAGACTCTGCAGCAGGCTCTGCAACAGGCAACTTGACGGCATGACTCTCCTCGACCTCAGCAGCATTAGCAATTGACGTCGTTGTCATCATCACTGCTTCATCGATCCAAGTCACCTTAGCCTCTCTCGCAACTTGCTCCACAATGGTGTCCTCGGATGGATTATCCATCCAATTTGAGACCTCACTAGAAAACTGAGAAAGGATATCAGGAATTAGCTCGTCAGGGAAAGGCTAGGCGACAGGTGAGTCCGCAAGCTGGCACACAGGCATAGAAGACTGCCTGGATGACTCGGCAGAGGCTAAAGGTCAACACCTACAGCGTCTCGGATGGAGACCGCCCGCGGAGGTCTCAACTGCCGGAAGAGAGCACTATTACTGCGTTATCGTTATTAGACGAGGAGTACTCAACGATAGCCGCGGACATTTCAAAATCTCTTGTCCAACGACTCTTCCTTGGATGCTTTGTTGGCTCCTCAATCCTCAGAGGCCCCTTCGCCTCCTTCTTCGACTTCTTCTTTTTTCTTCTTCTGAGAAGGAGTAGCAGCGACACTAGAGTCCTCAGTCTGAGACCCCCACTTGGCTTTCTCTAACCCCCACAAGGTTGCCATTGCAAAATCAACGACCCCCTTGGTGGCCTCCCTCTCCTCTTTGGTGGCATCCGAACAGTGTTGGGCAACTACGTTTTCCCATGTATTGTCAACGACCCAGTTCTCTCAGACGGACAAGAAGAAAAACTTATCTTTTCACCTATTGGTGCAATTAGGGTTTCCACCACTCATAACTGCAAACTCAAGTCGTGGAGTCATGATGATGCAATCCAAGTTATGGGTAAAATGAAACATTACCTTCACCATGGTAAGCTTAAACACTTTGTTATAGTAGTGTGTAAAAATGCAAAGAGAAATAAGGTACCTGATAGCGTTAGACTATAGCCTCACAAATGAGACCCCGAGTGCATACATGATGACGTATAGCTCCATGGGGACAGGGAAACAAAGCCCACCCTTGAGGTGGACTTCATACACAGTAATGAACCTATCAGGCGGGCTACACACCCTATCATTGGGCTCAAGGACCACCATCACCATTGAATTAGGGATGTTATACTTCGTGCCGATGGCATTGAGATCGGCAAAGGACAAGGAAGACGCAATTTCTTTAACTCCAGGAGCCATGGAAGTTGGAGAAAGAGCATAGAAGAAATAGGGAGAAGAAGCTTGAGAGAACGGTAGCAAAGAGTTCGTGAGAAAGCTTTAGGGTCGCATGGTGAAGAATAAAGGCTGGAATTATATTTGAAAACGGCTAAAAAGGCTTAAAGGCGCACCCCATCATTTCTCTTGCCACGCGTCAGTCACCCGAACATTGCTAGAGATAGTGGGCTTTACGTTTCCAAGGCGATGTCAATCTTATTAACTGCAGATTTAATACGCTTTAATGGCAGAAATGGCGGCGTAAGCCAAGCTCTCAGACTTTGAGGGAATTCTCAGACACCAACACGCTTTAATGTAATTGGACATGCCTTCATCGAGCCTATATTATCCGAGGACATCTTTGGATCTCGAGTAAATATACGAAGACGACAATTATTTATAAATGCGTAGTAGTGCCTAAAATCTAAAAAATTCTCGAACGTTGTGGTCAGGCCATAAACCCTGAAATTCCCATGACATTTTAGGCAAAGTGCAAGCTTCAACAAGCTCTCGGACATTTTGGTCATGTGTCCCTGTGCTTTTGGTTCCGACTGTGTCCACAAACATTTGCAAGAAGAAAGGCGCAAGCGGATTTCCTATGGAGGGAACCTTCACGTAAGACTCATTCGCAACCACTGGACATACCAAAGGGCCGAGGTTCTTGGACTATTTGGTAGGGGGGGCTAGTGATTGGTACCGATACCCGAGGCCCACTTTATGATCCATTTTTCTAAAGTTGGGTCGTGATACCATAAAGATCCAGTAGGCCTAAGGGGCCCAAGAGATCCAGGCTCTAGAGCTAGCCCATATAGCACAATGAATTCAAAGTCCACTTAGGCCCGGGAACTCAAGATGGGCCTCGGACGCCGCCCTGCCTGCAAAATCAATGTGCCACTGATTTGGTGGCTGTCCCTGTCAATTTACAAGAGGAATGATGGCCAATAGAGCACGCGATCCTGCAGAAGAAATATCACACCAGGCGGGCGTGCATGCAACATTCCTGACATAGCAAAATGGATTTGTAGAGTTGGTGGTAGGATCCCCTACACACGCCAACCCCATGTGGATTCTTCTCAAAGGAAAGCTCACCACTATAAATATATTAAGTGTTTACCAAATAAAGGATCCCAACATTTACTCTTACTAGCCGTAATAGAGAAGAGAGAGAAAGAATAGAAAACCACATTATGTCATAGTGAGGACTTGTGTAGTAAGAGTGACTCTTCTAAGTTTTCATATACTTAGTCTTCGACCTCTTGTATTTGAACCCCCAGATAGTGAAAGCAATTTTCGGATCAAAATTCTGTGATTTTTTATTTTCATTTAAGAAAAGGTTTTTCATGTAAAACTTCACGTATAATTCTCTCTCTCCTTCCCCTTGGCACGAGCACTATTTGGTATTACTGTCGAATCATCGTATCTTTCGCAGAGCAAAGATCTGAGGACGCAACAAGTATAAAAAATTATTTTTTCCTCTTTGTTTTGTTATTTTATCCTTAATTTTAGATGAAAAATTAATTTTCAATAAAACATCAATATTTTCACACATTTTTCATACCACATGTTTTCTCAACATTTTTCATCTAATTTAAGCACCTAAAATTTTTTTATTTCAATTTAATTTTTTTTCATATTTTATTTAATCTAAATATATCCTAAAAGCAATAAAAAGATAACTATTTTCTTAACTTTAGGTGAAGCGCATGCATGGCTGCTATTTTTGACCAACTATATGGAAGAAAATAGAGTTTCATGTCAATGGGAAGTCCCCACAAGCGTACCAATGAGGGCCCACGACACAATTTAATCTTCTCTATATCTAAAGAAATAAAGTCGACCATGTAATCATTCAAATATGAGAAAATCTTGATAGTTGAAAGTGCACCCTCTAAATGATTTGATGTTGCAATTTCGTCACCATTTCTCCATAACCATGTTCTAATGTTCATCCCCTCTGATGAGTTCCCATTGATATCCGAAATATTTCATTAATATATTTAAAATATTGTATATGTTTTACTAATAATTATATTACTTTATACATAACATATTAACTATTAAGAGAAATATATAATAATTTTTCATAGATATGGGCCAAATTTATTCAGTTATATCTTATTAAGTACAGCCATTACATTTATACTATCTAATAATTGATTGAAACAACTAAGTGGTTAGATTTGTACTCTGTTGCACCATGTTTTAGTTTAAAAGAGAGTTTTAGAATAATAATAGATTTATTATATTATAATCTAATTGTCAAATTTTAAATTTTATAAACGACATTATATATAATATAATATTATATTATATATAGTAAATATAAAATGATTTGAACTATTTTTGTCCCATATGAAAAAACTTTTAATCATAACTGGTAATGATTTTGTGGAATTTATTCGGCCTCTTATGCTCAAGAACTACATGCACGATTTGCGAAGTAATAGAGAATAATTTTTTTTGTAAGTCTATAATTTTTTCATTATTATTATTATTATTATTACACCTTTCATTATTTCTTCAACCTATTCTGTTTTTGTTATTCAAATGTTATTTTTGTTAAAATTTAAACTATGAATCTTTAGACTTTATGGATCAATAATTCTTGATTAGGTGAGCAAAAATAAATAAATATAAGAATAAGTAGGTATAATTATGATATTGAGTCTTTCAAGCCTGAATGGACTATCAATTCCATCAATCATAGATATCTTTTTTTAAATATTGAAATCTCCATTATTTGCGTATCTGAAGCATGATTGCAGCAAAAGACTCAATTGCGACAACTTTTGCTCCAAATTTCATATCAAGTCAGTGGTTCACATTAACAGATAAGACTAAGATAATTTAATAATGGTTGGAATATCTAATGTGCTTTTAACTCAATCTCTAGTTCCATATATGTGTGGAATGAATGAGCTTTATGTCCACACACCACACAATGACAGAAACTATCAAGAGAGGGAAAGTTTTTTTGAGATTGAGTGATTTGATATTTTTATTAGAAGTTTGGTTTTTTTCAAAAAAAATTAAGTATTCAAATGAATGGAAGTCCTTGTAACCATAGAATTGGTTGATTTGTAATTATTCATTGTCGCAATGTTTGTAAGGTAAAGGAGAAAGATTTACTTGGAGAACATGTTCAAGTATCTCGAATCCATTGTTAGAGAACAAAATATAAATAGTAGCTTTAAAGGAGCCACAAGTCACAATATTTGTTAAAATGTGTCTTGCTTCTAAATTTTAACACTCAATATTTTTTATTCATAATTTATAATGTCATAGCTAACATTCATTTCATCAATTTGAATAATATTGTATAAAAAATAAAAAATGTTAAATTTAAAGAGAATCAGGCCCAACACTTGATGGGCGTCTATTTCTCTACTCGTGCACGTTTTAAGTAGTAGGATGTACTTGATAGGCTCCTGTGAGGCATTCATGCATGAATTGGATAGGATATGCAGCACTGAAGGTGCGCTTGTATTAGCGCTCATGCACAGATAAAATAAAATATTAGTTCCTATATAGCATATGTTGCAACATTTGTGTGTCTCTATGTCTGTGTGATGTTTATTGCACGTCTGGTAAGTGTTTATGTACCAATTAAGATATTTAAGGGCTCTTCACTTGATTTTTCATTATTTCACACAAAAAGAAAAAGGAGAGAAGAGAGAAAGAAGAAGAAGAGGGAGAAGGAGAAAAAAGCCGATTTTGAGACTTTTTTTAAGTCTGACCTATTAAATCACATATTTAAAATACTTATTTATAAACTCTTTCTTCAATTTATTTCTAAAATCCTATAATTTTGCTTATGATTATTATTTTACTGTACATGTATGTAATTCTTTATATCCTTATTTTGACTATTATTGTATGCATGTATTCTTAATCGATTATTATAAAATTTTATTAGATTTTATCAAATATTTAAAGAATTGGCTTGTTTTTCATTGAATAAATGAATCTTTTAAACATTATGTTAGTATGTAAAAATAATTATAAAAAAAGTCATTAAATTTGTACATATAAACTTATATGTTGATAGGTTATGAAAGTGGTCAGTAATGATTTTATTTTAATTTGGTATGAATTTACACTTTCTTATATGGTAACAAATTTTGTATTTGTATTTTTTTCATATAGTTAAAAATTTTTAATATTTATTATAAGGTCTTCCAGCTATTATTTTGCTGAGAATCTTTATAAGAAATCAATAGAAAAATATAATTAGACGTTCTAATATTTTAGGCTCATTTGAAGATTACACTTATTATTTATAGATATTAAAAAAGTGACATTTGACCCCATTTATACGGAGTAATTTATAGATGGTTAGTTTATGGATTTACATAGTAATATATTTCTTTAAAGTCACCAAAACATGTGTAACCCTTCTTTAAAATTAGTTCTTCAAGCCTTAGTCATCAAATTTGGCATGACTTGGTTTATAGAATTTTATCTACAACGGATTTTACATTTAAAAAAGATTTGCTTCGTGAAATTTGTAGGTTTGGACATAAGATTCAAATTTACCTAACTTTAAATATTTGAGACTTTTAAAATTTTATAATTTGAATTTTAGATGATTTTGTATAATTTGTATAATTTGATATTCACATATATATTACCAATTTTGCATACAAAATCATAATTTGAAATATATACTTGAAATATTGGATATATTAGATTTCATAAGTATTTACGATTTTTTATTCCTCTATTTGTTTTATGTATATAATTTGTATGTCGTACATATAGATTTGTTGAGTATTTGGCTCATGATTTATAATATTTTTTAGGTCTTTTAGATTAACAAATTATGGCCGAAATTCAAAGAATTTTGTATACTTGTCTTTGTATTTGTATTCTTATTTGAGAAATGTTAGGAATTGTTTATTAGATTATTGTATATTTCAGAGTAGCACAACGGGGACGTGGTGTGGCTTAAGGATGGATTTTAATGCAAATTTTATATTGTGATACTTAGATATCTCTTAGATACTTTTTTTTTGTGGATATGTGTGATTGGAGCAGATTGTTATTTTATTTAGAAAGTAGACAATATTCAATTCGATCAATTTTTATATCCACTATTATTTATAGATATTATATTATTTATATTCTTATTGATTTATTAAGTCTGATCCGGTATTTAGATTATTTAAATTTTAATTAATTATTAAAATAATTTTGTATTTCTTTATTATTATCATTTAGTGTGGCTGTAAAAGCTCAAAGATTTTTGCCATTTTGATTATTCTCCCGTCATTAAAATTGAGTCTTGATTTATTTTTTAACTTTTTAACTTTTGGCTATCATATGTATAAGTGTGAGTTTGTGCTAATCTATTTAGTGAAATATTTAATGTGTTTCTTATTGTGTATGGGGTATAAGCATTAGAATGAGGGGCTCCCTCACTATCTGGAAGATTGCTCCTATCCACTAGAATGAGGGGTGTTCCTTTGCATCTCATATTTTTTTTTCTTTGTTTTTGTTTTTTTGATTTTTTGAATATTAATTTTTTTAAGTGTAATTTTTTTTAACTACTGAAAAATTATTAAACCTTGAGCTAAAATCTGTTGGACAGGGTCCCCCGAATAAGCCACTTTTGCCTTCCTTTATAATTTATGAGATGAATGCTTTAACATATGATACAAGTTCTATGAATTATTTTTTAACCAAATCATATAACTCTATCACCCCTTAATTATAATGAATGGATTCAGTTGATTAATAACTGATTAAACTTAGTTATAAGTTTCTCTAATTGCTTTTTCTAACAAATTTGAATTTGGAGAATTAAAAAAACCCCAAAAATATTTATACCCAACACGATTTTTGAAAAGTTAGGATAAATATTATCTAAATTTTTCTTCATTCCACGATTATAGGGGATTAAGGCTATTTATCTCATTCATCTACAACCTCATTATCTAAATATTTGATTCATTAGATTAAAAAAAATAAAAAAAATTAAAATAACTGCTACATATATGGATGAGCTATAAATAAATTACAGATAAATAAGGTATTTAGTATTATTTTTTTGTAATGTTGAGCTCCCGGAGATTAAATGATGTCATCCCAAAAGCCAGAAGATCACGATTTGAAAAGTTGCCATCCCTAACTTAGTTTGTCTTGCACAACCAGCCTGATTTTTATTATAATATTGTTGAATAAAAGACTCAAAACCAGAGTTAAGTAGACAAATAGTTTTATTTATTTGATAATTAGTAGATACATAATCTTGCAAAGTAGGCACCTTTTCCTCATGGTGCTTGTACGCAATCGGTCATTGAGAAATACTTAAGCTTAGAGAATGGTCCCCTTTTCTCGTATAAAAGCGATCAAAATTTGAACACGCCACGTTTTATATGGAAGTGTCAAATCATAGGAACAAATCTATAAGGCTGTCAACTTTTTTGGTCAGATCTTCTAACCTTTTTACAGTGACAATATATTGCGCCTGTTAGCCTAATAAAGTGGCACAAATTACTTGAAAGTTTACTTACCTTATTATTATAGAATGTCTAAAAATATCCAATTCGAAAGTTTTCACCCCAACCTAGGGTGCTATATTCTTTTATACATATTTACATTTTTTAATTCATTAGCTGAACACCAAAAAAATTGCGCAAGGTTCACCCCTTAGTATGCGTGAGTGAAAGCCATGTTCATTGTTAAGTGGGATCAATGCCTCTCTTGCCCTTACTAGGCACATATGCGTGTTTGCAATAAAATTGTCATGTTTGAAGGGTATCCAAGGGACACACGTTCACCACCACCAACAATTTTGAATGAATTTAGTGCCTAATGTGTACTGATACAGCATTCACACACCAAAACCTAATACAAATGTGTTTGACACGTGTCTGTCAGGTACTCATGTACTTATCAAAGCTTGACTTATTTTAGATTATTTTTCATAGGATTTTTGATAGAATAGCTGACTATTAAAATAAAAAGAGAGAGAATTAAGAAAGAAAAGGAATAAGAGAAATATTTATTCATTTATTTGAGCTTCTAGTAGTGTTAAGTTATTCACCAACCATGGTACATTATTCTTGATATTAAAAAAGTATTTTACTAATTGTTTTCTTGTCTTTTGTTTTGGCACTTTATATTATTTGGGTTGCTTATTATAATGCGTTTTATTATTGTTGTTGAAACTTTTTGTTCAAGTATTTAAAATAGTATAACATGTGAAAATTAGATAATACAGATGAAAATATAAAATATATAAAATTATATTAATATATAAAAATTAAATATTGGTGGTGATATCTCCAACAATGATCTAATATCAAAGTTTTAGTTATAATTATTTTTCAATAATCAAAAGTTATACGCTACTGTTTATAACATTTGTATTGACTAACTAGATATTATTCTTTATAATTAGGATCAAATACTACTTTTTTTTCTGTGGATGTTAGATTTGACTTCATGGACATTAGTTTTGAGTTTGAATTGTAAATAATATATTAAAATATATCATAATATATTTTATCAGTTCTCTACGTTGATTTTTATTTGGTCAAAATTAAAAACTCTATATAAAATACAAATATACATATATTTTCTAATATTAAAAAAACTAATTACTTTAATTAAAGTCAAGGTAGAGTTTTTATCAACTTTCTTGCAATTATATAACATGTAGGAATAAATGTGTAAGAACTATTAATATTCAAGAACAAATATGAAGAAATTAATGAGATATAAAAACTTAAATGTGGCAATTAGTGAAGAAGAAGTAACGACGATACTTGAGGAATAAATATCTGCTAATTTTGTACCAATAACTGCAATAAAACAGATTATTCAAGCATTATATGAGAAATTCCCATGAGAATAATTTTGATAACCTAACATTTGTTCGGTAGAGCTAACATTCCCATGAGAAATTCAATATAGTTGAGTACAAATAGAAAAATGCAAGAACAAATACGCAAAAAATATGCAAGAACAAATACAAGTATATAAAAATCGCCAATGACTATATATATATATGTATATCGAGGAAGGAAGAGTTTTGAAGTTTGCAAAACTAGCTAATTTGATCGAAGTTTAGTGACCTACTAAGCTTAATTAAGTGCATGGGCATAAAATTTTACCCTATTATGTGCTGAATGATGCTTGCATGATATCCATACACAAAGTCGGGGCAAATGATAGTTGCATGACTGAAAAAGGTCAACCTAAAGTATTTGAGTTTCATATAATTGGGTCTAAGAAAGCTTAGACGGACATAATCTTATTTTTACATAATTAAGAGATTATTTTTATAATTTATAATAATATTTTAATAAAAGGATTAGTCATTGCAGTAAAGTCCACTCTCTAAATAACACTTTCATGACTGTGACTCATTTTGAAATTTTCTCCAAGAGTATTGAAATTGAATGGACATTTTCTTAGTGACATCACCACTGATGAGACCGAGGGAGATGTTGGATTTTCGTCTGGGGCACTACCTGCTTTGGAGGGAGTTCAAACCTGGTCCTGGGCTAATGCATCGATTATTCCTTAAACCTAATTTGGTGTGAACAAGATACCTTTACTTAAAAGTCATATGATACCTCTTTATTCAGACGAGATGTAAAATCTATTATCTTTCTTTTTGTTTTTTCATTTTGTCACTGCTTTTCTTCTTACAAAATTAATGTATTAATGCTTAGTTTTTATTTATAATTTATGATATCATTAATATAATTTTAGGTATATTTTAATATAATTGTATAGTAAAATTTTAAAAAAATTTTGAAAAAAGCAGGCTAGTGCCTAATTGGCCATTGTCTCACGTTTGAGTGTGTTTTTAACAGTAAAGTTGTGCTTCATAGGTGCCTTTAATTAAGATACTTATATGGGATTTTGACAGAATTGATGGCACCAAATGTACATTTATTACAACACCTAGCACAATTGAGACACAATACTAGTGTTTGTGTTACGCATAATGTGATACTCATGCGTGCCTAAGGTTTTATGATGTCACTTGTTGCGAACTTATCCGGCGTTTGTGCGCTGATTGTAATACATAAGGATGTGCGTGACTACAAATGGTCATTTTGCGTGAAAAAGGGTGAGAATATAGACAAAGGGAAGAATAGAAGACATAAAAGTAGAAGATGAGAGAAAAAGAGTGGAGAAAAGATTTTCAGAGTTATATTTCGTCAGACCTATTAAATTAGATATAGAAGGTAAATGTTATAAATATGTTCTTTGATCTATTTTGTCTATTATTTAATTTTATTTATATTTTTTATTTTGATCCACATGTATGTCACCTTTTTATCTCATTATTTTAAATATTATTGCATGTATGTATTTATCACGGAATATTTTAAAGTTTTGTTTAATTTCATCAAAAATTTTAAAAATTTATTTATTTATTTACTAAATAAGTAATATTTTCTAATATTTCATTTACACACAAAAATATTTGTAAAAAAAGTTATAAAATTTGTACATTTGACTTTATATGTATGCAAGTGTTCGGTGAAGACTTTATTTTGATATTTGATTTAATATTTATATTTTTTTCATAAAATAAAAAATTTTTAAATTTATACTTTCCTATAGAATAAAAAATTTAAAATATTACTTTTTCTCCATGAGTGAGAAAAATTTTAAATATTTGCTCTGGAGTCACCTATTTATTGTTTTATTGAAATTTATTATAAAAAATTAAATAAAAATAATATATTTATACGTCATAACATATTTAAGTACACTTTAAGATTACGTATGTTCTCACAGGTGGCAAAAAAAATGGCGCTTAGCTCCATTTATAGGGTATATTTATAAATGGTTAGTCTAAAAGTTTAAATAGTAATATTTTGGCTTAATATTATCAAAAGTATACATAATCTTTCCTCAATGTTTGACCTTTTGGTCATTTGTTCTCATTTTTAGCATTATTTGGATTTTTAAAAGTTTTAACATTATTATGTTTAATATTTAAAATGTTTTGCCCTTAGGATTTATAAGTTTTACATGATATTTGAACTTATTTGACATTAAATATTTGATCCTTTTTATATTAAAAAATTTAGTGTTTTAAATGATTTGGTGCAATTTAGACTATTTGGTATTTATATATGTATTATAAATTTTTTAAATACAAAATTATGATTTGAATTTTGTGGTTAAAATTTAAACATATTAAAATTTGACATAATATTTTCAGTTTTACAATTTCCTATATGATTGATGCACTTGATTTGCACACACGCGCGCGCGCACACAGACACACACACACACACATATATATATATATATATATATATATATATATTTAAGCTAATTATTTGCCCTATTTTTTAACTTTTTAAATTAAAAGGTCATTGAATATTAGATTGAGAAGATTGAAGACCTTGCTATTATTTGCTATTTGAACATATATTCAGATTTATTTTGAGAATATGTTAAATATTTGATCGTTAACTTATTTATGGCCTGTATTATTTAGGAGATACTTTTATTAGTTAGGTATTTGTATAAATTTTATATTTTATGGTTGGATATTGTTGCGTTCCAGATTTTGACCTCCGTACAACGGCGATGTGTGATGATGCCACGCACTTGCCTAAGTGCCCCAGCGGATGGAACCAGTACAACACAAATATTTGAGTGTGGAAAGATGAAGAGAGAGAAAGAAAAACACACCGACATTTATGTGGAAAGCCTCCCCATGAATGAGGAGGAAAAACCACGATGTTCAATGTTTGGAGAATGCTTCACTATGGGTGGAAGAATTACAAGTACAAGTTGTGAGATTATTCTCTCTTTCTCTCTCTGAGTCTTCCTTCAGAAATTTCCCGATCCCTTTTTTAGTGTTCTGGTTAGGTATTTATAGTAGGAGACTTTTTCCTTAAGAGAAGCCCATGTGGCTATTGGTGCATGCTAAGAGGCTGTCCACCTACTCTGCTAATTGGGCCATACCGTGTCAGGCACGCTTGCGTGTGCAGGGAGGCCAGCTGCCGGCGCCGCTGATTGGGCCTTACCGTGTCAGGCGTGCTGATCCTTGATGTCAGTCTTGAAATAATAAGGCATGCCCTGAGTGTTATCATTTACTACGGAGGTTGTGCGTCGTAGAGGTTACGTGCTCCTTGGTAACAGTGAAGTCTCTAAGCTGGCACTCTTGGCCGTTCCTGAAATTGTCCTCGTCCTTAAGCTGCGTATCTGGCCCTCTCATAAGTCCGCGAACTCACTGAGAGAGATAGTTCTCGAATGTCAACTGCACTCTTGATCAGTAAAGGATCTCTGGTTCATCGTGGAAAGTCCTCGGGCTGTTACAGCAAGCATCGACCTCTCAGTCAATCCACGCCCATAGGAGTGTTTGATGTCCTCAGGCTTTTTGTGCTAAAATAATGTCTCGGTTAGCTTAGCCCTCTAGACCTCTTGGGCCTTGCGTCTGTCTTTTTGGACCGTGCTTTATGGGCCCGGGGTATTGAAACTCAACACTAACCCCCCATGCCAAAGAGTTCGAGATCCTCAACCATTTGGCATGGCGCCACTGCTCCTCTCGGGAGGCTATCTTTTCCTGCGACAGTTTGTCCGTGTGCGTGCTACGGCCTTGGAAGAATGTCCGAGGAATTAAAAACATGTCTGTCCACTTTTGGGTTTCGGCTTTTCCTGGCGTTAGTCTGAGACTACGTGTGTCCTCGGAAGAAATGCGGTGCAAGGTCTGGTGAAGAAGTGTCCCAGAACTTCTTTTGAGTCCGAGACTTTTCCAGCGCCGCCGTTTTGGGCTTCTGCAAAGCATTTAATGATTCGATTGATGGGTTGACACTTGCCTCGGGAAGCCAAAGCCCATGATTTCCCTACAACAAATGGCCAAGTTACACGTGGCAAGGGGTAATGATGGTACGCCTTTTTGAATTTCAGAGTGATAAATTACCCTCCTCATTTCAGAAGCCCCATTTTTGCCATTTTCTTTCGTTTTCCTTGCTGAGCGGTTTTTCTCCAAGATTCCAAACTTTCGTTCTTCGACTTCCCTTCGCCTTTTCTTCTTCTGCTCTCCATGGCTCCAGGAGTAAAGGAGATTGCCTCCTCACTGACGCTCGGGAGGCTTGAGGATATCCGCAGGCGATATGGTATCCCAGACTCCATGGCCATAGTGGTACCAGAGCCTAGTGATAGGGCATGCAGTCCGCCGAATGGCTTCATTGCTGTGTATGATGTCCATCTCAAAGGTTGGCTGTGTTTTCCTGTTCTAGAGGAGTTTTACCTTATTATGATGGCGCCAGGAGTTCCTCTGGCCAGGTTACAACTCAACGCGATCAGGTATCTGGTTTCCTTGTGCGTTTTCACTTGCTGTCATGACAAACTTTTGGAGGCTCCATGGTTAAGGTTATGTTTTGTTTTTACACATAACCTCGCACTACCGCCGCTCCAAGGGCTACCAGGGAAGGAAACTCCGCCGCGGTCGCCCCCTAGGCCGCAAGAGAGGAGCCCCTGCCGCCGCGCCGATGATGACGATCTTTGGATCGTATTTTGGATGAGGCAGCTGCTGCAGCCCCGCGGCGGAGGATGCTCGACTCATCATCTCCGATTCCACCGCCACCGGGCTGCCCTGAGTCCATCATGAGGCCATACAGAAGACGTGCATGAGGTATGTCTTCTCATTGGCTCCATTTTACTTTCTTTCTTCCTTATGTTTACAAGCCTACATTTTGCTTTCGTCCTCGTGGCACCAAGAAGATTGGCCTCAAATTCATTTCCCGGAAAATAGAACAACAAGGAAGGATTATCAGCAGACCGAGAGGCCGAGATACTGCGGATGCCAAGCCGGCCGCCTGTGAGGAGCCCACGAGCAGCATACCGCTTCAGGCTGCACGGCGGGGCGTGAGACAGAGAACGCCGAGTCAAGGCGAGGTTTTCCCAAAGGAAGAGTGGGACGACCGAATGAAAGCGAGCAACAACACCACAGACGTGCCACCGCCGCAGAGAGCGAGCCGGCTACTCGGATGAGCCTCCATGAGGCCTGGGCGCACCACACGCTCCTGGGCTGTTGATTGCCTCAACATCGGGACGCCACGCCAAGGCATTGGTCATTCCCGACTTCCCCAAAGGGAGTTTATTAATCAAAGAAACCGGCAACAAGCACAGAAAGGGAGATTCCGGGAGGGAGAGCTCCTAGACCTCCAGTGTGATCCGCCTCTCGTAGCTCAGATTTCTTTGTTTTTGGACCGTGTAAATTGTAACATATTTTTAAGTAGCAATAAAAAAACCTTAAAGTTCTTTTTAGTGTAGCCCACTGCCTTTTATTGCTTTGTGTATGCTTATGTTGTTGCATTGGGCGGTTAATTCGTCACGGCTAATAAGGATTGGTTAGTTTGCTGGGAGCTGGAGCCCAGGCTTAGCGGTGGTTGCATTTACCATGTGGTTGCATGTATGTGTTTATCACGGAATCTTTAAAGTTTTGTTTAATTTCATCAAAAATTTTAAAAAATTATTTATTTATTTACTAAATAAGTAAATATTTTCTAATATTTCATTTACACAAAAATATTTGTAAAAAAGTTATAAAATTTGTACATTTGACTTTATATGTATGTAAGTGTTCGCAAGACTTTATTTTGATATTTGATTTAATATTTATATTTTTTCATAAAATAAAAAAATTTTTAAATTTATACTTTCCTATAGAATGAAAAATTTTAAATATTACTTTTTCTCCATGAGTGAGAAAAATTTTAAATATTTGCTATGGAGTCTCCTATTTATTGTTTTATTGAAATTTATTATAAAAAAATAAATAAAAATAATATATTTATACGTCATAACATATTTAAGTACACTTTAAGATTACGTATGTTCTCACAGGTGGCAAAAAAAATGATGCTTAGCTCCATTTATAGGGTATATTTATAAATGGTTAGTCTAAGAGTTTAAATAGTAATATTTTGGCTTAATATTATCAAAAGTATACATAATCTTTCCTCAATGTTTGACCTTTTGGTCATTTGTTCTCATTTTTAGCATTATTTGGATTTTAAAATTTTTAACAGTAATGTTTAATATTTAAAATATTTTGCCCTTGCGTTTTATAAGTTTTACATGATATCTGAACTTATTTAACATTAACTATTTGATCCCTTTTATTTAAAAAAATTTAGTGTTTTAAATGATTTGGTGCAATTTAGACTATTTGGTATTTAGATATGTATTACAAATTTTTGAAGTACAAAATTATGATTTGAATTTTGTGGTTAAAATTTAAACATATTAAAATTTGACATGATATTTTCAGTTTTACAATTTCCTATATGATTGATGCACTTGATTTGGTACACACGCGCGCGCATACAGACACACACACATATACATATATATATATATATATATATATATATATATATTTATAAAAAGCTAATTATTTGTCCTATTTTTTAACTTTTTAAATTAAAAGGTCATAGAATATTAGATTGAGAAGATTGAAGACCTTGCTATTATTTGCTATTTGAACATATATTCAGATTTATTTTGAGAATATGTTAAAAATTTGATCAGTTAACTTATTTATGGCTTGTATTATTTAGGAGATACTTTTATTAGTTAGGTATTTGTATAAATTTTATATTTTATGGTCGGATATTGTTGCGTTCCAGATTTTGACCTCGGTACAACGGCGATGTGTGATGACGCCACGCACCTCTTGGGAGTGCCCAACGGATGGAACCAGTACAACACAAATATTTGAGTGTGGAAAGATGAAGAGAGAGAGAAAAACACACCGAAATTTACGTGGAAAGCCTCCCCTTAAATGAGGAGGAAAATCCACGAGGCTCAAAGCCTGGAGAATGCTTCATTATGGGTGGAAGAATTACAAGTACAAGTTGTGAGATTATTCTCTCTTTCTCTCTCTGAGTCTTCCTTTAGAAATTTCCGATCCCTTTTTAGTGTTCTGGTTGGGCATTTATAGTAGGGAGACTTTTTCCTTAAGAGAAGCCTATGTGGTCAGCTGTGCATGCTAAGAGGTCAATACCCACTCATCACCGGGATATCACGCGGTCGTGCACGCTTTGCGTAGGAGGCCAGGCTACCGGCGCCTGGGCCGGGCCTTTTACCGTGTCGTGCATGTTGGTCCTCGATGTCAGCCTGAAATGATAAGGCATGCCCAGTGTCATTCATTTACTACGGAGGTTTGCGTTGTAGAGTTACGGCTCCTTGCAATGTTGAAGTCTCTGGAGCCGGCACTCTTAGCCGTCTCGAAATTGTCCTCATTCTCTGTGCATATCTGCCCTCTCATAAGTCCGCAACCACTGAGAGAGAGATAGTTCGAATGTCAACCGCACTTTTGACTGAAGGACTGGGTTTCGTGGGAAAGTCCTCGGGCTGTTACGGTGGCATCGACCTTCTACCAATCCACACCCATAGGAGTGTTTCTGATGTCACAAGCCAGGCTAAAATAATGCCTCCGGTCGGCTTAGCCTCTAGACCTCTTGCCTTTGCGGTCATCCTTTTTGACCGTGCTTTTGGGCCCGGTATTGGAACCCAACACTAGCCCCCATGCCAAAGAGTTCGAGATCCTCAAGCATTTGGCACGGGCGCCACCGTCTCTCGGAGGCTGTCTTTCCTCGACGACATTGTCCGTGCATGCTACGGCCTTGGAAGAATGTCCGAGGAATTAAAAACATGTCTGTCCACTTTTGGGTTTCGGTTTTTCCTGGCGCTAGTCCGAGACTACATGTGTCCTCGGAAGAAACGCGGCGCAAGGTCTAGTGAAGAAGTGTCCTAGAACTTCTTTTGAGTCCGAGACTTTTCCAAATGCTTTGGGCTTCGCAAAGCATTTAATGATTCGATCATGGGTTACACTTGCCTCGGAAGCCAAAGCCCATGATTTCCTACAACAAATGGCCAAGTGACACGTGGCAAGGGGTAATGATGGTATTGAATTTCGAGTGACAAATTACCTCCCCATTTCAAAAGCCCCATTTTGCCATTTGCTTTCATTTTCCTTGCCGAGCGGTTTTTCTCCAAGATTCCAAACTTTCGCTCTTCGACTTCTTCGCCTTTTTCTTCTTCCATCGCTCTCCATGGCTCCGTGAGTAAAGGAGATTGCCTCACCGACGCTCGGGAGGCTTGAGGATATCCGCAGCGATGGCATCCCGTGACCCATGGCCATAGTGGTACCAGAGTTTGATGATAGGGCGTGTAGTCCGCCAATGACTTCATTGTCAGTGGTATGATGTCCATCTCAAAGGTTGGCTGTGGTTTTCTGCCTAGAGGAGTTTTACCTTATTATGATGGCGCCTGGAGTTCCTCTGTAGTTACAACAACGTGATCGTGTATCTCGGCTTTGCAAGGCCACGTGCCACCACGACAAACTTTTGGAGGCTCCCATGGTCAAGGTTATGTTTTGTTTTACACATAACCTCGATTGGATAACGATGACCCCTCATCCGGATTTCTCCGTAATGTGTCGGGGGGAGCCCTGATTCCACCAAGAGGTGAAAGACAAGTTTTTTTCCTCGGCGTCCGGGAGAATTGGTCCATTCCCCTTCTTTGGGGAAATAAGGCCAGTCAGTACTGCTCAGATCCCACAAGGGACGAGAGGAAGGTCGTGAGGGAGTTCTCAGACCAGGTGATGGCCAACCTCGGGGGCTTTTACGAAAATAAGCGCAATATTTGGTTATCGTCCGAGAACTTTACAAAGGCCAAGTGGGGGCCGTAGGTCCGAGGCCTCCGCCGTGACTCCTTCTGAGAAGACGAGGAAGAAAAGACTGAGGAGGAAAGAAAAGTCTCTGTGGATTGGGGGGTCAACAGAGCGCTTGGAAAAGAGTTGTCCGGTCGAGAGCTCCAAATGTTTGGCGACCATTATTGAGTACCCCTCATCCGATGACGAGGATGACGACGATGATGAAGATGATGATGCTGTGATTGCTCCCTTTTTAAGAGGTCAAGGACTAGTCCTTTACAACGGTCCTCGAGGGTTGAAGGTCCCGCTTCTGCCTCCTTTGTTGCTCCTCTCGAAGGGCCTTGCGAGACGATTGTGTAGATTGTGAAACTCTCGGACGCCCAATCTCTCGATGATGAGTCAACTCCAGTGTTCCTGCTGATTTCGCTGGTGAAGTCTTGGACAGGATTGGCGATCCTTCCGAGGACGTAGGTGGCGGGAACTCTATAAGGGAGGTCAGGAGTAACGAACTCGAGCTTGATCCGAGGTCGCAGACCGAGGGACTTAGGCATTGTCTTGGCTGGCCCAGCGAGGCTTTTGTGCATCCTGCTATAGTCAAGCCGAATATCCAGGCTGTCCAACCGAGGTCTCGGAGGAGTCCCGTGACGAGGACGCCAAGGAGGTCCAAGACCTCGGCAAGGTTGGGGCAGGGGCTCAGCACTTTTACACTGTGGAGCCTTTGCCTCTCACTTTTGATGGCAAAGCTGCTTGGCCCGAGACCAGGTTGAGGGTTTCTCGGCGCCGTCGCGGAGCCCCCGACATCCTGAGGTCACTCAAGAGGGTGCCATAAGCAAAGAACCTTATCATTTCGAGGTATCTTACCTTTTCCTTCGAGTCTCCTGGTCCCCTATTTTATTTGGACTTTAACGTTCTGTTCTTCATCGCAGCTTCTCTGGCTTGGCCGAAACCTTGATTGGTTAATCGAGGTGTCGCCCGGGGCTTCGGCAAAGCGGAGGCCCCGAGGGTTGCTGGAGTGGTCGCCAACGCACAAAAGCAAAGCTGGCCGAGGCGGAAAGGAAGGTCCTCCTTGAGGGATACCGTTAAGTTTTTGCTGATTTAGCAGTGGGGCTTCTCCGGGATAGGGTCATTCATCTGGAGGAGAGGTGAGGACGTCCGTGCAGACCGTGGACATTTCACCGTTACTGGACAACAAATATTGGGTGGGCATTCACATGTACCGTCGAGTGTTGCGATTGATACATCCATGATTTTTCCACAACCGTTCTTAATCCTAGGGATGCCAGTGCTTTATGCGCAGAAGACTTGTTCGGCATTGTTGGAAGGCTTTTTCTCGGGTCCTCTCGATCGGGGCCTCAAGGCGATCCTCCTTCACCAGAGCGGCCAGGTTCGACGGACCAGGCGGGGCCCTCTGAAGCTCCGGAAGTTCAACAGCAAGGGAGCCAGGACAGGTCTTTGTAGAGGAAATGTAACATTTTTTTTATACAACACTGTACATGAGCCTTGTTTATAAATAAAACTTATGTTTTCTGAGTTGAAGCTTTGGACTTTTCGCCTGGGTTGTACAAGTATTTGTCTCTTTCGTAACGTGTTGTTAAGTGAGTTGTTCTTAGCCTAACGCGTGAACCTTTGAGGATTCTCTTGCCTTGGGATGTTTTAGGCCCGCCTTTCTTAAGTCTCCTCTTTTTGTTCAACCTCTCCGGTTGCCTGTTATTGCATCGAGTTTTGGGTTTCACCCTTTTGGCCGCTCGGATGGAACCGAGTCTTTGGATAAGAACCCTGGGGCCGCTCGGACGGACCCAAGTTTTTGAATACGACCTCTGGGACCGCTCGGACGGATCCGAGTTTTTAGATACGACCTCTGGGGCTGCTTAGATGCAACCAAGTTTTTGAATACGACACAGGGGGCTCGATGAAATCGAAGTTTTAAGAATACGACCGTAGGGCCGGGACAAAACTGTTTTTACAATACGACCTCTGGGCCGCTCAGACGGAGCCGAGTTTTTTAATACGACCTCTGGGGCCACTCTTGACGAAATCGAAGCTTTAGAATACGGCCTTTGGGGCCGCTCGGGCTGGAAGGTTTTAGAAAACGAACTCTAGGGACGCTCGGACGGATCCGAGTTTTTAGAATACTACCTCTGGGGCCGCTCGGACGAAACAGAGTTTTTGCAATACGACCTCTGGGGCCGCTCGGACGGATCCGAGATTTTAGAATATGACCTGGGGCAACTCGGACGGAGCTGAGTTTTTGAATACGACCTCTAGGCCGCTCAGACGAAACCGAGTGTTTAGAATACCTACTTCTCCTACTCGGACGGAGCTGAGTTTTTAGAATACGACCTCTGGGGCCGCTTTGGACGAGCCGAGGTTTTGAATACGAATTAGGCCTTCTGACGAGCTAAATTTTTAGAATACGACCTCGGGCAGCTCGGATGGAACTTCGAAGTTTTTGAATACGACCTCTGGGCCTTCGGATCCGAAGTTTTTAGAATTAGATCTCTGGGGAAAGCTTGCTTTCATCCGAAGTTTTAGAGCAAGGCTTGCTTTTAACCTAGAGCAGCCTTGGTCTTAACTAGGCGACATGAGAATGCACAAGAATGGATACATTGAAGGGACCCTTTTATTCCTGTAAATGTGTTACATCGGGTGGCCTCTAAGGCTAGTTTAATCTTTCACGTCAAACTAGTGCCCTGGGTCCTGGATGATGCGGGTTCAAGTTCTCGTGTCTTCCTCGCCTGACTACGTTCTTTTCTGGCTGCTACCCATTGGGGGCGTGGCTTTTTGGCAGCTCTGGTCTGCGCTGGCTTTTGTGAAGCCTTCATGTGTAGCCCCCAGGGCTGGTCATGCGTGCTTTGTCCTTATGATGACCCAGCCCTCGAACGACTCGACCCACCGCGTCCTGCTGTTTCAGGAACCTGCCTGGGTCCTTGCAGGAAACGGCCGAGATGGCCTTCCTTTGCTAGTCTTTTGATCTTTGCCCGCAGTGTCCTGCAATCCTCGGTGTCATGGCCATAGCGACGGTGGTAATGGCAGTACTTCATTTGGTCACTTCCATCCGGGTTTTTCAATGCCTTGGGCCACCTCAAGAATTCTTCGTCTCAGATCTGCCTCAAGATGTTAGTGAGCGACTCATTCAAGGGAGTCGGGTCCGATATCTTGTTTCCCCCCAGGACAACCCGTTCAGGCTTGTATCGCCTGGATGGTTCTCGGGACTTCAGCTCGTCGCTAGCCTTTCTTTTTCCATCTCCCGTCCTCGGGTCAGGATCATCTCCACCTTTCGGCTTCCCTGCTTCGTTGCTCTTGGCTCCAAAGATCGTCTTCCATATCCTTTTGAGCTCTCTCCTCGTCGGGGATTGGGTCATGGCCTTCTTTTTGTTGAGGTAATCTCTCAGTTCGCCAGAAGTCTGTGCAACTTCCCGCTCCGCATGGCCCTCTTCTTTTGGGGTCCTTCCTTTGCAACTGCTTTTTTCCTGAAAAGCATCCTCCCCACTGCATCAAGAGTGACAAGGATTTAGCCTCTTTGGGCTGCGTCCTCGGGTCTGAGGGTCCAAGCGACCTCCAAGTCGCAGTGGGACTTCGTTGCTCAAGGAAACCTGTGTCCCTCGGGTATTGTGCCGGCAGGCTTGCTCCTTGCGGTTCTTCATCGTTCTCCCCTTCTTCTGGGGTGCTGCAGCCTAGGAGATTTTAGGACGCGCTCCCTTCTACTGCTTGTTCAGTTTTATGCAGAGAGTTCGGACTGCTCTTGAAAGACCGTCCACCTTCTCTACCAGTGTCCGTACACAAGGACTCGGACTGCCATTCACCGTGCTGCTTGCTGGGAGGCCCTTGTTGAAGGGTGCCTTATCTTGGACTAACGCGCTGGCTTGGGCCCGTTTGTTTACCGTTTCGGTGTGCTAGATGTTTTGTGGTGGCAGGAAGCAACGGACTTTTTGTCACGGCGTTTCCACAGACGGTGCCAATGTTGCATTCCAGATTCCAGCCTCTGTACAACGGCGATGTGTGATGACGCTACGCACCTGCTGGAGTGCCCCAGCGGACGGAACCAGTGCAACACAAATATTTGAGTGTGGAAAGATGAAGAGAGAGAGAAAAACACACCGAAATTTACGTGGAAAGCCTCCCCTTAAATGAGGAGGAAAATCCACGAGGCTCAAAGCCTGGAGAATGCTTCACTATGGGTGGAAGAATTACAAGTACAAGTTGTGAGATTATTCTCTCTTTCTCTCTATGAGTCTTCCTTTAGAAATTTCCCGATTCCTTTTTTAGTGTTCTGATTGGGTATTTATAGTGGAAGACTTTTCCCTTAAAAGAAGCCCACGTGGCTGTTGGTGCATGTTGGGAGTCTGTCCACCTACTCTGCTGACTGGGCCATGCCGTGTCAGGCACGCTGGCGTGTGTAGGAAGGCCACCACCAGCACCGCTAATTGGGCCTTACCGTGTCAGGCGTGCTGACCCTTGATGTCAGTCTTGAAATAACAAGGCATGCCATGAGCGTCATTATTTACTGCGGAGGCGGCGCGTCGCTAAGGTTACGTACTCCTTGGTAACAGTGAAATCTCTGAGTTGGCACTCTCGGCCGTTCCTGAAATGGTCCTCGTCCTTAAGCTGCGTATCTGGCCCTCTCACAAGTCTGCGGACTCACTGAGAGAGATAGTTCTCACACATCAACTGCACTCTTGATCAGCGAAGGATCTTTGGTTCCTCGTGGAAAGTCCTCGGGATGTTATGGCAAGCATCGACCTCTCGAGTCAATCTTGGCCTATAAGAGTGTCTGATATCCTTGGACTTTTTGTACTAAAATAAGGTTTCGGTCGGTTTAGCCATCTAGGCCTCTTGGGCCTTACGTCTGTCCTTTTGGAGCGTGCTTTATGGGTCCGGGGTATTAGAACCCAACAAATATTATTTATTAGATGCTTTTTTTTATATATAAGTTGATATAAGTAGATAAAAATGGATTATTTGAAAATCGGATAAGATTAGTTCGATTATATATCATAAACGTTGTCCAGCGTCATAAATATTATATTATTTTGATTTTATTTTAGTCAGGATTGACCCAGTGGCTTCAGTTATTTGGGTTTTATCCATTAAAAGAGAAACATTTCATTCAAATTTATTCGTTATTTATTCAATTGTATCTGAATATTTTAGAATCGTGATAAATAAATTTTAAAAAAAAAAAAGCAGCTGCGAGAAGACATGAAAAGAAGCGATGTGAATTCATTCAATCCCCATATATTTGAATTCAGGCAATTCATTTCTCCTCATTACCAGGGATGACAAAGATCGCTCCCCACTTTGTAAAACGATCGATCGTTAAATTTCATCCAATGGATGAAAAGCAGGCTAAGCAGCCCCTCCAATTCCATACCACAATCAAGTCACATCAACTTTACATATTGACTTCCCACAATCACCCATAAAACCTGACGAAATTTCGTAGTTGGGAAATTTAAATTGAATTCTCAAATTTGTTAATTAAATGAGGTTGGGAATGTTTGGCTGCAAGTTGATAGCTAGTTATTAACCTCACTCTATTTACCCTATTTGTAATTTTCCTTAGCATTTATATGTTATTTGTCTTTGAAATATAAATAAGACACCCTTTTATAAGACCACAACGTCTGATTTTAAATATTTGACATTGAGCTTTTTTCTTCTTTTTTTTTTGGGGTTAATTTTAGTGAATTTTATATACACTTTTTTTTTATCTGTAATATCATAAATCATATTTAAGCAAATATTTACAGGGGAATTCATGTCTCAGGGCTCTACGATGATCGGGACTATATTATTATTTGGGTCTGTGTAAAATCAAATAAAAATTCATTACAGATCGTTTTTTATAGGCTTACTATTGTAGTTTTTGTATATTTTATTTGTAATGCTTGCAATAAAAGTGTTTTTAATGGTATTTATATTCTCATCAAAACTACACTAGACTTTATTACATAACACCTCTCAAATCTATACTTATTATTTTATGAGTGATTTAGATCCTCTCCGATTCAACAAAAATATACGTCTTTATAATATTATTACTAATAAGTATATTTTTTTAAAAGTAATATGATTGTGTATTAAGCAAAGTGTTATACTAGTAAAGAATTAAATAGTTCAACGATTTTATAAGCTCTAAGTTTAATGCGCGTCTTTTATATACTTTAACTACATGTTTAATTAGACTATTAATTCTTTAGTTTACATAATGGTTTGTCAGAATTAGTTGTTCATGTTTATTAATCACACAACTGTTTGGCACATCAGTCTTTTATATCATTAATAGGCTAATTATTCAAATATTTGATAATCCGTTCATATACTCTATTGTTTTGAGTCTAACAACTCAATTAATTCACATTTTTTTATGAGTTTACGATTTGAGGGCTATATACATCAACAAGTTAGATTATCTTATTTTAAATTGTACCTAATAAATATATATTAATTATTTAGAAAACACATCTATTTTATAAGCTTATTTTTCTTTCTTTTTATAAAAATAATATTTTTTTAGTTATTACATGACGTCTCATTTATATATTAGAAGCTATTAATGTTCTCGTATCGATTAATTTGAATTATAAAGATGATAAAGTGAGACCTTAGTTGGGACCATAGCAAGTTCCTCATCTATTCATAATAACAATAAATCAATTTAAAAATAAATAAATAAATAAATAAATATCATTATATAAAAATATATTAAAATTATTAAATATTATCTTTAAAATAGTTTTATTTATAAAATATATAAATGGAAAAATAAATTGCCTCACATCTATAATTAAACATAAGGATCAAAAACAGGAAGAGAAAAGTAAGCCGAAAATTCTATTTTACGTACCAACGAAATAATATCCTATTTGTTTATTTTGGGCAGCTGAATTATACCTTCGAATCAAATTTTACCATCCAGATTTGTTATAATTTTTAAATTTACAATATAAATAAATTCAGATAATTAAATTTAATCAAAAATATAATTTAACTGTATAAAATAAAAAAATAAAATTTTATTTTATTTAAACACTAAGTAGGATATTTGGACTCAAAAGATGAGACGTGGACCAGTTGGAGCAAGAGGGCCTGTGACGTGTATCGGTGTTGCAGCCCCTCCAACGCCAATATTAGCCATCGAATTTAAAATTTAATTGCTGATATTTTTAAAAAATTAAAAATAATATTAAATTATATATATATATATACGCTGCAGTTGTCTGAGAAGCTGCGACGGCAATCCCCCCGCCCCCCGGGGGGGTTGCAGCCCCCAAATTTCGACCAGTTGAGCCCGAAAGCAAACGCGAATGCCAAGTCATCTCCGTATTGGTTCGATTTCATCCAACGGACAAAAATTCGTCTAAAAAGCTGATGTCATTCATCCTTCGGTCAATAATTTATTCAGGGGTTGAACGCATTTCCCATTCGACTCGGCTGTCTCTCTCATCCCCATGCCCGTACGCTCCCTCTCTTTCTGAGATTTAGAGTCCCCATCCCATCTAATAAAAAATTCAATTATTATAATTATTTAATTGATATTAAATAATTAAATTTTGTTAAAAGTAATATAACTATTAAATATTAATTAATTGATTATAATTAAAAAAATTAAATTAATTCATGGGGTAAGATTTTTAAGAAACTTTCTCCCACCTCAGACACAATAAAGGCGGTCTCCCCGGTGCAATTATGCCCTTAATTTCGTTAGAAAAAAAAATTTATTAGCCTTACTTTCTATTTTCTTTAAATACAGTGTTAAAGGATATTATTGAATTAGTTTAGTATAGCATAATATTTTATTTATTTATATTAATAAATTTATATAAAAATAAATAAATTAATTAAACTTATGTGTTAATAAATAAATATATAAATGTCATATCATCTTAAGTCTTCCGAAAATACTCTTATTTTAATAGGTTAAATAACAATTAAATTGAATTATAAAGACAGCCCAATGTCTAGATTTTTATTATTTGTGACTATCAGGAATACGTTAAATTATTTAAAATTTATTATAAGTAATATTACATTATACTATATAATATACTGTTATTGTGATTATGACCCATAATATCTAAATTTTAGGGCAATAATTCTACCAAATGAGAAATTTCTCCCAAGATAGAAGTTTTTTTTAATCAACTTTACCATATTTTTATATATTAAAAATATATGTTTTTTAAAAATGTATGTTTAAACTTCTGTATACTTTTGATTTTTTAAATATTGTATAAATATATATATATATCATATGACTAAATTATGATTAATGTGGTGTAAAATTTTGATTATCATAAAACTGGTATTAGAATAAAAATTAGCGATAAAAAAATAAAAGAATTAAATACATGTATCAGAAAAGAGAACCGGGCTGTATCTATATATATGCATACATATTCCATGTACTGTATAGACAGGGGCAACTAATAAATCCAAAGCACCACTAACAATTTAAGAGATAGGGAACAACCACCGTGTACCACCACTCTCCCAGTACCGGCAGCCATTGATGCCCTCTTTCCACCTGTTGACAGCTTCAAGATATCACAGTCCCCCTCTCTCTACTCTCTCTCTCTCTCAGAAACACGCACAAATACACAAATGACGCACACACAATTTGTATGCGTTTCCAGCTCATCTTAGATTAGCTAAGCAGCTCAAACATCTTGATCCTCCTCCTCTCTTCTTTCTCAATGAAATTTTCTTCGCTGATAAACGTCTACAAAAATTTCTGCAATAAATTCCACTCTGTCAATCGCATTAAACTCCCCCTACCAAAACCCAGGCCCTGGAAGCACGAGAGCAGGGGCGCTGCGACGCGAGCTGCCACACGGTGTCGTACAGCGCCCCTCTGCTGCTGGAAGCACGCCATGGAGTACGCCCCGAACGCTGCCGCTTTCAGCCAGCCGCCCCGTCGAAGAGATAAGATAGTGGTCATAATGGGTGCAACAGGCGCCGGAAAGTCCCGTCTCTCAGTCGACCTCGCCACGAGGTTCCAGGCGGAAATCATCAACTCCGACAAAATGCAAGTCTACCGGGGGCTAGACATCACCACCAATAAAATACCCGTCCACGAACGACTCGGCATCCATCACCATTTACTTGGTGACTTCGAGTCATCATTCGGCGAGTTCACTCCCACCCAGTACCGCTCTCACGCTTCCTCCGCCATATCCCAGATCATCGCCCGCCGTAAACTTCCCCTCGTCGTCGGCGGATCCAATTCGTTCATCTACGCCCTCCTCTCGGACCGGTTCAATCCTGAATCGGACGTGTTTAACGGGTCGGAATCTGTGTGTACGGATCTGAGATACAGGTGTTGTTTCCTTTGGCTGGACGTGTCCTTGCCTGTGCTGAATGAGTACCTGATGAAACGAGTTGACGACATGCTTGACTCTGGGATGCTGGACGAGTTGGCCCAATACTACGACTCGGATATCAACGAGACAGAGCCCGACGTCGGGTTGAGGAAGGCGATCGGCGTTGCTGAGTTCGAGCGGTATTTCAGAATGAACCCAGGAGAAGCGGGGAGACCGAAGGAGACACGTGGCGGGGAGGACGAGCAGATGCTGAAGGCCGTATACGGAGAAGCCGTGAGGGCCATAAAGGACAACACGTGTCAGCTGGCGAAGAGGCAGGTAGATAAGATCCTGCGGCTGAAAAGCGGAGGGTGGGACCTGCGGAGACTGGAGGCCACGGAGGCGTTTAGGGCGGCGTTGGAAGAGGAATCATCCGAGGGTGGTGGCCGTTGGTCGGATATCTGGGCGAGGCAAGTGGTCGAACCAAGCGTGAAGATTGTGAAGCGGTTCTTGGCGGAGTAGGTGTTCCAGCTTTTCCCAGCACTTACTATTATTATTATTATTATTTACATTAATTATTTTCCACTTCTGTATCGTCTCTATTAATGCCTCTCTCTCTCTCTCTCTCTCTCATTTTGGTAATGATAATTATGAAAATAAAATTATTAAATCATCCATATTTTTATATAAATCTAGATAAAATAAGATAAAACATTAACGTTTAAAATGTCATTCTCGTACCAATATCGACATAAATAGAACCAGGGGCACATGATCCCACTAAGAATTTAGGGTGTGGGCATGGTCTAGCCATGACTAAATAGCCGTTTGACCAAAAAATACTAATACCGTGACCAATTTTTGATATATCACGACGGCCCCCGAAGAGTTGAATATACATGCCGACTTTTGTTGGTCCATTTTGTAATAAATATACCCTAACAAATATAAAATAAAAAAAAATCACACAGAAAAAAATACGAGTAACATAAACCCAACAGATTACTAAATTCTATGGTGATAATTAATTTATTTCATTTCAATTATATATTTCATAATATCTGACGATAGTCTTTTGCTGTTTTAATTTCAGTCAATGTGATTGAGGACGTTTGGCATAGGCAGATCCCTACTGGATTGAGGCAACGGCAATGATTGCTTTTTAAATAGAACAATACGGTTGAATATTCTCTTTGCATGAATATTTATATTTGGTTCTTATTCAGCATGCACATCTAGTCTACGCCGGGGCAACATTAGAGATTCTCCCCATAACTGTAGGTCCCACGGGGTACAGAAACAACAAAGGCACCGGCATGGATGAGCCGTTATCGATTTGTATTGATGTATTATCTTTATATTGTATTGAAATATGGATATAATAAAGTATATGACTTTACGAACATAACGTAAATAATAACCATGTCAATAAGCGAGCATGAACACGACCCCTTGGATAATGAATAACGTGACATTAATGCATGATTAACCTATCTTATAAATAATGTATAATCATATGACGTAACATGGTGCATTTAACAAGTACGTTAATAATATATGATAAGATATATTGATGATATGTCACATAACAATAGATGTCTAACATGAAAAGGAATATCTTAAGAATATTAACCCATAACCCTTTATTACTCTATCATATTGTGTTATTGATAAATTAACTTGTCAACTTAAAACACTATATGGTTATAGTATTATAAATATGTTATCTTGCTATTGACAAGAACTTGTTTAATATAAGCTTAAGCCCTCTTATGTCGTGTGTGCCTATATAATACTATCGTGTCGTGTTTAATATTGCCTTTCTTACTTTTTGACAGATATTATATTGTTGGCTGAGAATCAAATATTTGTTGGCGCAAAAGGGATGATCGGATAGAATACACAAAATCACACACACACACACACATAGTGAAGTGAAGGAAGAAGAAGAAGAATTTGAACAACAAGATTTTACGTGAAAAATATTTCTTAAATAAAAAAATTACGAAACACTTAGTTCACAAAAGAATCCACTATATGAAATTGGTTATACAAACCTTACGGCTATACAAACCCAAGAGACAAAAAAAAAATGAAGAACAGGGCACGAGAAAAATACAAAGAGTCTTAACAATTTATTTTTTACTTACTACTCTCCTTTTCTTTATTATTTTTCTTGCTATCTCATATTTTCGGATACCCATACAATGCTTAAGTGTATTATATATATCCTTCTTCAGTAAAATGAGCTACCACCTACTCAACATGGTGGTTGCTTGCTCAACTTTCAAAACCTGCAGTGGTGGACGCATGCCCTATCCTACAGCAACCAACGCATCTATATCTTTATAGATTAACTTATCATCTTTCTAGGATGACGTCTTCTAACTGTCAAATCAGATAGGTTAATTGCACGTCTTTTGGAGAAGACAATTGTTTAACATTTTTGATTTTGGCCTGTCAACGCCTCGTTAACTGTCTTCTTCTCTTGATCGGTCAACACCTCATTAACCGTCTTCATCTTTTGGACAATACTGAGCAAATTCACATATTTTCAGTTGGTCAGCATCATATTGATCGGAACACATTATTAGTTAGTCAACTAGTTGACCATTATTTGTACGTCCAAAATTTTCGGTCAACAACGTTGACCGAAATTTTTTGTGCTTAATCGGCGCAGAATCCGCGTACACTCAGCGTACACGTTTGTAGACCTTAACAGTCCATAAGGTCCTCGTACTCCAGCCAAATCCTTCAGTCACCAGGACTTTCAAACGAAAGTGACCTCTAACAATATTTTTAGTTGGATTGCTCTCTTGCCACTACCTCTTTGCTTAGTTCACAGTTAGCCTCACCAAAGACAACTACCTATCCACCGGCGCTAACGACCCTTCCTTCGTATCGACTTATAGCCACCGCAATCTTAGCCACTCATCAAACATCAATGTAGTATTGATGATACAGGTTAACGGTGGATCCATTTTTTTAAGAGATAGATGTTATTTTTTTAATATCTTAATTATATATTTTAAAATGAATAGTTATAATTTAATAACCAATTTTAAATAATTATTTTATATTTTAAAAAATAGTTAAATATAACCATTCATTTAAATATCAACGATAATGTAATATTTTTGGCTTAATCTAAACTCAATGATTAAAATTAAAAATTAAATTGATAAATGAAAAATATTAAATAGCTAATTTAATTATTTAATATAATATTAATTATCCATTTATTTAACTTTTTAATTTTAATAATTGAATTAAAAATTGTATTTCCCTTAACAATTGCCTGTTCTTTACTTTAATGCATAATCTTTTAATTATAAAAAAGTGAAAATTAAATCAACAATAAAAAAAATATTAATTATACTGTCCTCACACCTCTAATTTCAATATTTATGCCATAATTATTTGTTATATGAAATAAGAGTAGTCCATCATCGCCACTAGACTAAAAAGTCGTATCGTGCCAAATTCAAGAAAATGTGGCTTTCAATTGTAAAGTAGAAAAAGTTTAAAATTCAAAAATTAGATCAACTTTTCTCAACCGAGAAAAATTACAAATGGGAATCGCAGATAGCCACTGGCGACGGTGGCTGCCATTCAATCATGGATTTTTCACAACTGACCATCTCTGAGAAGTAGAACTTTTCAAACTTAATTAGTCTCAATTTAGGTATTATTATAATTTATTTAATTTACTTAATATTTTATTTAATTATTTATAATTAAAATTTATATAAAAATAAATAATAGATTATAGTTATATCACCTAAAATTATCATACAAGGGCCCCTAAAGGATTCATTTTGATCATTTGAAATATCAAACTATTTATTTTTCATTGATCGAGTCTATTGAAAGTTAATGCAGCCATAACTAAAAATAATATTTTAATCTGTCATTTTAGTATTAATTTTTTATATTTTAAAAATAAATCTCAAATATTTAAATAATAAAAAATTAATATATATAGAGGTACTATCTTATAAACATTTCTAATAACATTTAATTGTAGAAATTGTAACCCACACAATAACAATATAGTGTAATTGTTTCTAGTGATGTATAGTTATTTATTTATTTTATTTGGGTGCCTTTAGCTTAAATTTAAAGAATATGAATTTTGACCTAATATTGTGTCATAAGTTACATCAATCTATATTAAAATGATACTTTTGCAGACCATGGCAACAAACACACTACTATATTTAGAAGTGTATTTATTTTTATTATTTTAATTTTTTTTCATATGAATAAGTATTTTAACATATTTTTTAAAAAACACTATCTATAAGTATTGAAAAACATCTAAAAAAATAATAAATATATCGATTATAACTTAACCCGTAATGTTCAAAAGTTTAACAATCACGACCCCAAAAATCTTCAAAAGTAGGAAGAAAGCAAAATCAAATATGTGCAACATTTGAAAGATTGACAATTACGAACTAAAATCTTTCAAAAGTAGATGTACCGTCTCGATCAGTCTAGATTTTAATAGATCATAAGAATTTTAAAATTAAATGATAAATTATCATATCCACGTATTGATAATCATTGCATTGATAATATATTTTTTTTATGATTCTTCTACTTTTATGATAAATTTTTTTATTTATGTCTTATTTTTTTAAAAAAAATAAATTTTAGACAATATTAAAATTATTCTATATGTTTAGTAGTATGATTCATTAAGCATTGTATTAAAAAAGATTATCTTCATCTTTTGTCATTCATACCTCCTATCTCTTTAACCAAATGTGACATAAAATGAAATAACTTGATGGTGGTGCATGTGTTTAACAGCTATATTAGAGCAGCTCAATTATATTTTGTGTCACATCAAATATCAATTTTGTATCATTTATCTTTTGGGGGAACGTGTGGTCTCAAAAAATTACCTATGCATCTAATAATTGTACGTTCATTGCAAAATTACATATAAGTTTAAAAAAATTTTTATTGAATAACTTAAAAATAAGCAACTTATCAGTATATATTTCTTTATCTATCATATTTTAGATAAGATAAGATCACATATTATAAATCTAAACAGGTTAAACACTTTATTAAGTTGTGTAATACTAGAATTTTGCACAATAAATCAATTGTTGAACTTATTATATAATTTAGATTTTAAATTTATTGTAACTCTTACTATATATGAGTAAGGTCATTTACATGTTTTCCATATGGTATGTTAAATTATATGTAAGGTCATTTACATGTTTTCCATATGGTATGTTAAATTTTTTATCATTTTGTTATCATTTATCATATGGGAGCATGTATGGATAGAAAAAATAATATTTATGAAAGGCTTTCAAAATATATATACATTTGATAATTACCTGTTGATTAATAAACTACATAATTTTAAATTTTGTGTCAAATATGGTGACCACAAGATGCAAATAAGATTGTTCGTATGCTTATCTTTTTCAGTAAGACAATTGCGATCATGTGTCTGAAAAAAAAATCAAATAAAACACGTAAGAATAAGCGACTTATTAACATATACTGCAATTTGCATAATACTTTATGCAAGTCACTTTATGTTGATTGAGACCACTTACAATAAATCTAAAATGACCATAACATCTATTAGATCTCATATATGATAAAAGTTTGGTATACCAAATTAATACTTAATATTATAAGATAAATTAGATTTTTAAATTAAAATAGCTCTTAACACATATGAGTGATGCCACCTATATATTACCATAGATTATACCGCATACTCCCTTGTCATTTAAACAACCTCTACAATTAATTGGCCAAGCTTTTTTCTAAATAATAATGTTTTTGGTATCGAATTGCCGCTTTTATTAGGATTGCACATATCATCCCATTAAACTTGATGCAAATTGATGTAAATATCAACCTTTAATTATTGAAATAGTTCAAAGATATTGTATAATCAGATGTCTAGTCCATTGAAAGAAACCTTATCGTTATCTATTACCGTGAATTAATAACTAACATAATATTTTTTAATTATTTTTTTTAAATTATGTTTTTATCTATTTTTTTTTATTATAATATTACTTAATGTTAACTTTTTTTTAGTAAATAATAATAATTTGCAGTACTTCCCAAAAATTATTGGTACCTTGTTTCATGGTGTTGGGACCAAAGCCAGCCATGCAAAGCCTACCCTCACGCTTACCCTATGAAATTAATATAATAATCCAACCTATGTTTCTCTTTCTTCAACTTTGTAATTAAGTTGTAATTAATGCTCAACCTCTCTACTAATTAGTAATTAGCTTGCAAATTTGCAATCAACAGCACCACAAAAGTTGAGGCCGAGCGCTGCGTCATGCCTCATATTCCAACTGTTACATTGAATGTCCAAAGGTTGAAATGTAATGTCGAAAGAAAAATTAATGCAAATTCTTATTATTATTATTTTATTTTATGATTACGTTAAAATTGCATCATTGATGAAATTCAATAACTATTTTTATGTATAATTCAATATTTAAAATTATAGTAGTTGGATTAAGCCTGACCAATGGCTGCAAGAGGCAATGCAAGGGTTGCATTACAGCCTTTATCCATGAAGTTGGATCCTGAAACTATTATAATATTTTGATAGATAAAATTTTCTTATCATTTTAATAGTTAAGATTAAAAAGATAACATATAAAAATTTAAAATTGTAATAAACCATTAAAATTAGAACTCTCTATTTGTGTCACTCAATCTTAATTTTTAAGATAGATAATAATTTTTTTTTTCTCTATTGAAAGAACCATACATGTCCCACAATCATAGAGTGGGACAAAGTCATCCAAATCTCTAGCTCAATTGTTTGATATACATTCTATGTCTCCTTAAGAATAAGGCTAGAGACTTGCTAGGAAGAGTATAGATCATATGCAATGTTGTCCTTTTCTTTCCATCTCTATGATATACCTTACAATATCATAGAGATTCTGGTCTATATCGTTCATATTCGTGTCGAAACGATTAACCAAAAGATATATATATATATATATATTTTTTCTTATGATCAATATATAATTGATTTTATAAAATTATCATGAAAATTTGATACTTTCATAGTATCATTATTTTTTAACAGAGTGAAGTTAAAATAGTAATACTATTATCATTGATAAAAAAAAGGATAAAAAATTCATTCATTTTATAGAGATAAATAAATCACTATAATTACTATAATAATTTATTTTATAGGCGAAGCACAAGAATCACTCTGTCGAAAAGCTGATCACTATAAGAGAGGAAGTGAAGAGGCTGCTAGACGTTGAATTCATAAGGGAGGTCCAATACCCAAATTGGTTCTATAACGTCGTGCTCATGAAGAAGAGTAATAACAAGTGGCGGATGTGCGTCGATTTCACCTACATGAACAAAGCATGTCCCAAGAATAGCTTCTTGCTCCTTGGATTGATCAATTGGTAGACTCCACGTCCGGGCACTAGCTCTTGACTTTTATGGACGTCTATTTAGGATACAACAGATCAGGATGGACCCGGATGATGAGGAGCATACCTCCTTCATGTCCGACCAGGGAATGTTTGCTATGAGGTCATACCCTTCGATCTCAAGAATATCGGAGTAACTTATCAGCATCTGATGAACAAGATATTCCAGACATAGATTCGAATGAACGTGGAGGTATACGTAGACGACATGGTAGTCAAAAGCAAAATAGCCAACGGCCACGTTCGCGATCTGGAGGAAACCTTTGAGGTACTCTGGGTTCACAGGATGAAGCTCAACCAAGTGCACATTCGGGGTGACTTTTGAAAAATTCTTGGGTTTCATAGTGTCCCAATGTATCAAAGTGAATCCATAAAAAATAAGAGCCATCTAACATGAGTTTCATAAGGAATTCCGAGCTCCCAACACTATATCAAAGTCCATGAAAGTCCATTTCTTCAAGGTACTTCGAGGAACAAAAGCAAAAATAAGATTCTAAGAACCATCCTCGAGCTCACCTTGGCGTGGTTTGAAAGTTTGTACTTGTGGATAGCCCAGCTCCGTGCTAATCAAGTGAAGGAATTCCGATTGATGTAGAGTCTCGCTCACGAGAGGATCGCCTTGGCCCTCATCTATTCCGCCCCTACTCCTAGGTAGTTCCTTAGCTCTTGAGATTCTCGGAGAGACGTTCGTGCTGCCTTATAAAGTTCAGTTCGACGTGGAGTTTTAACTTCGAGGAACTCAAAGGCCAAGCCCTAGCAGACTTCATCATCGAGGTGGTGACCCCAACTCTAGACGCCCCGAACCATCCTGAAAGCTTGGGCGTGCCGGATGCTTCTATGTGGATCCTAAATGTCGACGGATCATCCACACAGATAAGTAGCGGGGCCGGAGTCGTGCTCAGAACTCCGAATGGATCGGAGATCAGATACTCCATCATACTCGCCTTCTCGACTATTAACAACGTGGCAGAATATGAAACCCTTCTCGCAGGGCTCTGGCTTGCTAAGGAATGCTCTGCAAAGGCTTTAGTCATGCGCAGCGACTCAAAGTTGATGGTCAGTCAAATCCAATGAGCCTTCGAGGCATCGAACCCGCAATTCGCTAAGTACCTAGCAAAGGAGAAGGCCAAGATCCAAACATTCTAGGGCTTTGAGACCAAACACATCCCGGGAGCCAAAAACTGAAAAGCCCACCAATTGGCCAAAGACGCGGCTGCGGTATCCTTGGAGCAAAATGCCAGGAGCATGTGGGAAATCCTAGTTGCCCCAAGCGGGGACGGCCTAGACAAGGACGTCTTGTGGGTAAGCAAAGGCGACGACTGGATGACCCCATACTACAGATACCTGACGGACGGAACACTGCCAACGAACGCTAAAGAGCCAAGCGAATAAGGAAGACGGTAGGCTCGTATGCGATCATCGATGGGAGGTTATATCGGCGACGGTATTCAACTCCCTACCTGAAATGCCTAACCCCGTAAGAAATCGAATACGTGCTAAGCGAGGTCCACCTCGACATATGTAGCTTACACATTGGAGGGAAGAACCTCGCATTCAAGATCATGCGATATGGTCTTTTCTTACCCATGATGAAGCAAGACACCTTAAAATTCGTCAGAAGGTGTGAAAGCTACCACGTCCATGGGTCCATGACCCATCAGCCGCACTCAGAGCTACACAACCTTCAATTCCCTTGGCCATTCGTGCAATGGGGGCTCGATATCCTTGGATCAATATTCTTTGCCTCTAGACAAATGAAGTTCCTTATCGTCGGCATCTACTACTTGATCAAGTGGGTTGAAATGGTTTTCCTGGCACAAATAATCGAGCAGATGCAATGGAGTTCATCTGCCAGAGTATTATTTGCTGTTTCAAGATTTTTGAGGTTATAGTGATCGACAATGGAACCCAATTTACCAATAAATGATTCACAAAGTACTGTGCAAGCTTGCGCATCAGGCTAGTTCACACGTTTGTGGCATACCCTAACGCCAATGGTCAGGTTGAAGTCACAAACCGGACCTGCTTCATGGATTGAAGACTAAGCTTGAAGACGCAGGGGGCTCCTGGCCTAATGAGTTGTCCTCCGTGCTCTGGTCATTTTGCAAGACCACGCGGGAACCACGAGGAAGACACCTTTCAGCCTTTGTTATGGGGTCGAAGTTGTTGTCCCCATCGAAGTGGGACTCCCCAGCCTGCCGGTCAAGTGCTTTGACCATGCCACCAACTCTCAAAAACTCAGGGAGTCCCTAGATTTGAGGATGGCTGTAACATCCTAAAATATTTTATCCGATTAAATTAATATTATTTATTATTTTTGATAATTTTGGAAAATTCGAGTGTGGAAAAAATTAATTAAATATTATAAAAATTTCAGAGAATATTTGAAATTGTCGAGCTGGTGTTTAGAGTGCACCCATTTGATCGCCCGGATATCGATTTAAATTTTAGATTAAAAGAAAATGTAATATATATAAATTTATAATAATAATAATAACAACAACAAGAAAGATAGAAGCAGGAGGAAACGAGAGGCAGAAGGGAGAAGTTGGGCGTGCATTTGGGTGATGGTTTTGGCGAAGAAAGAGAGAGAGAGAGAGAGAGGAGAACGACACCGATGAAGGCGGCGCAGGGGCCCGCGGTGGCCGGCGACGGCCATGCTTAGCGGTGGCTGGCTAGCGTGGCCGGTGGAGTGGCGGCAGCAGCCGCGGGAGCCAAGCGAGAGGAGGAGCCATGTGAAGGAGCCGCGGGAGCCAGGCGAGAGGAGGAGCCACGCGAAGGAGAAGAGGAGAAAATGGAGGCCTTTGGGTCCGGTTTTGAGCTCGAACTAGTTGGAAAAATGTAGAGCATGACGAGGTAAGTGTTCTCATACTTACTATTTACTCTCTTTCGATTTTTATTTGTTTTCCATTGAGTATTATCGTTCCGATATCCACCCAAAATGTGAAAAACGCATAGCCCATGATTTATATTCAATAAATATATAGTTCTTTATCCAATTTGTTGTCCGAATCATCCGATTTGGTATCGCCAAACCTTTACCCCACGTTAAAATCGAGATTCCAATTTTTTCCCTTGTAATATATTAAATTGATCTCAAAATATGAATCACTACTTCCCAAATGTGTATATATGTCGACCGCGCGATCGATCTCACACGTTTCAATCCGTTCACGGCGTTCGAACCCACCCTCTAAAAAGCCCTGTTAGTTTTCATCCGAAAATACATGAAAAATTTGCATGCTTCCACCTTTATATTATATTAAATTAACCGTAAAATATGAATCACCGCGTCCCAATTATACATATGTATTGACTGGACGTCCGATTTCATAAGAATCGGCCTATTCGCGGCGTCCGAAAGCTCTAAAGCCCCTATTACTATTCACCTGAGAATAAATATAATTTTTGCTTGTTCCCATAGTAATAAATTGTTATGTAAATTATGACTAATTGTTTATGTGTAATTGTAAGCCCGAAAAAAATATGTTTGTACTCCGTTTGTAAAGAAATGTGTTCCAAAGGACCCTAAGGTGAAAATTTGCAGGATGTGGTAAGAAATTATAAACCTTCATATGTATTGTGATGTCCATACATTTGAATTGACTCAGAAAAAGACTTAAGTCCAAAAGAAAGAATGAAATTGTATATGTGATTGGAGGAAGGTCCACAATGTGATATGTGATATGTGAACGATTGATAAGGAAACGTTTGATTTCTCCCGGATGGAGGAAATGTGAAGTGAATTAGATATGGTGGACTTTCCCTCAAATGAATATGAATCTTGAAATTAGGACCATAGACTTATGTTCATTGGGTAGTATTCTCTGGTTTGTCACGTCCATCTCGGTAGAAACCCAAAGAATATTTTGGTCGCGTATTCTGGTCACTTTTGTGAACGGGTGATATCCGTGGTATGCTTTAGGATACTACTATGGAAGGACGGGGACTACCCCTGGACCGCGGGAGGTTAGGGTAGTGGGTGACTGGCATGCCGCTATGCCACGTGGTGTGTGGCCTGTCATGGGTGATTTGTGTGGATGTAGAGTACGTCATGTGGACTTTAGATCATGTGGGATATCATGATCATTTCCTCATCCTCTCGCATCGTTTGCTAGTACGACCTATTAGCCCTATTCCGCAAAGATTAATGAGAATGTTAAAAAGGAAAATAAAAACGTATTTAATGTTTACATGCAACCCATGTGATTTCAAATGCTTCCCTCCCTCTTATGTTTTCTTTTTATATTTTGACTGTTTCCTTTTCCCATCCTGTTATCATTTCGTTATCTATCAGCCTTTGTTTAGTGACGTATGTTTACACTTGTTGGGTTTTGTAGCTCACTCTTGTTCTCTCTCCTTTCAGATGAGAATGCTCTGATGCTTGTCGAGACTGAGTAAGTTGTAGGGGTGAGATAGGCGACTTGATTTCCTGTGTGAAGCTTGAGGACTTAGTTTGATTACGTATCGAATAGGGATTTGTATTGTATTTTGAGAATCCCAATTATATATTATGTTCTGCATGTGTATGTGGATGAATAGTTTAGTTTCTTATGTGTTATGGTTTCATGCTTCCGCAGGTTACTTATAGTGGTAATGTTTGAGGTTTCTTTTAATTGGCATCCTTTTTAGCCGATATTATATCCGAGATATAATGTCGGTACCACCTGTGGTGTCGTGGTAGTTGGAGATCCTGTGAAATATTGAGTTGTTCAATGATGTCAAATTATTGTGGATTATTGTACTGGGTTGTTTATAGGTGTTTGTATTTTAGCAAATGTCCAATTTACGAACGAAACTCTGTCCAATTTTTTCAGAAATTATAATAGAAATTATGGATATTAGATTATATTATTATTGACGGAAGGTTATTTAAGAAAAATAACTCGGTCTGTCACAATGATAGCCTACTAACAACGTGTCGCATTGTACAACAATAAGTGGGAGAAGGCTAGTCCGCTCGAGGTTGGGGATGTGATCCTCCAGAGCGTAGACGCACGAGGAAGGCCGCCAGCAAGAACAAGCTCTCTCGAGGTTGGGAGGGTCCGTTCCTCCTCACAGCAATCCTCCAAAACAGAGCGTACAAGTTACGCACTCAGGACAACAAGCTGATCCCGTGAGCCTAGAACGCCACCAACCGCAAGAAGTACAACCAATAATCCAGCACCAAGCCCAGGTGAGGTGTACACACACGATATAGAATGATTGTACATGTATCATGTTTTCATTTAATAAAATTGTTGCTTTTATATTCTTGTGTGTTCGTTCATATGAATTCATGCATGCTTGTTATTTTGAAAGATAAAACAACATAGACTGCCCCTAAATCGGGAGGATCTTCATCCGCCTGTAAATCAAAACTTTTGCTTGGTGCCAAGTGGCCCACAAGCGGTTGTACCCGAACTTTTATCCCCGTGCCGAAAGGCCCTAAGCGGCCCTAAAACCTTGGTTTCGTGCCAAGCGGCCCACAAGTGGTCACATCCAAACTTTGGCCTCACGTTGAAGGGCCCTAAGTAGCCCTAAAACCTTGGCTCCGTGCCAAGTGACCCTTAAGCGGTCGAACTTTGGCTCCACGCCGAACAAGCCTAGGGCTCCGAAAGTCCTCAATACATGGCCTTTAAAACCTTAGGGGCCTAAACGGCTGGCTTGCGGCGATCTTATCTAGAAGAAAAGAGTACCCTCAGTCAATGATGGTCGTATATTAGGACCATGTGCACGGGATTAACGATGCCTTGAGTGGGGTCGAGCACCTAAGACAGGTACCGTGCACACAACGGCCTAAGACCTATAGTCCGGCTGTTGTAGCCTGAAAAGCCAGTTAGCTCTTGGAGTGGCTCCACCAAGCTTGCGATGACGTCCAACCCACTGGACCGAGTTTCCCACCAACGCACAAGATGCGACAACATCCTCTAACGAATGATGATTACAACGCAAGAAGGCACCGGATTGGGGCCTTGGCAACGATAGCTACATAGTTTAGCCGTCACAAGACAGGATGCAAACCAAAAGAGATAACACTTGCACAGAAATGCCGAAAGCCAAAGAGAAAGTTGCATTTCATTAATCAAGTATTACAAAGACTATAAGATAGCATTCTAGAAATAAAAAAAGAGAAAAATTGTACAAAAGCTCCAACAACCCTACGGGTCCGAAAGTCTAGCCTCTTTGGGGAAGTTAGTCAGACAGGAGCCCTGTGAAATTCCGTCATTCCATAGATCAAAGATACCCATTGAAGTGCCTGGGAATGCAATGAACGCAATCTGACGGCACATGTGAATGTCGTCCCAAAATCTGGCCTCCAGCGCTCAAGTTATCTCCTTTGGAGAAAGCCGAACCTTGAGGTCTCCCAAGGAGCGGAAGTTCTAGCCCTCCAAGTCTAAGATTCGGCCCTTTGCAACCTAAAGCTTGCCGTTCAGTGGCTCGATCTCTTCCCTCAGCGCCGCGGTCTCAACCTCCACCCATTGGGCCATCTCCCATTCGGAGTCCTCCTGAATCCGGTTGAAGAGCTCGTCTAGTTAGGAGTGTGCCGTGAGAAGGGAGCGCAATGCTTCCGAAACCTGCAAGGGAAGGACAGAGAAAAATGATGGACCGGGAAATCTCAACAACAGAAGGATGCTACACTAAGAAAGATCATACCTGAGTTTAGGGAGCGCCCGTGTTGCTAGAAGCAACTCCGGATGCGGGCAAGCTCGGGGGCTCAGAGCACTTGGCAGCCACCTCCACCAAGCTGGGAAGATCTGATACCGTTAAGGTCAGAGGAACGCTTGGGGGCTCCGGCTGTTGTGCCTCCTTCGCCACATCCGCCTCTTGGATCACATTGGCGCTAGGCGGACTAGCGGCCCTTCCAGACGCGCCACCTTCCTCAACAATGGCAGGCTCCTGGACACTCGGCTTGAGTGACACCCTAGAAGGCGAACCAACAACCTTTGGAATCTCCGCTGGCTCTAGTACCAACCTCAGGACATCTACCTCGACAGTCCCTTCGGGCACCAGTGCGTCAGTCACCGTAGTTCCGACGCTCTTAGTAGCCACTCCCTGCGACTCCAGATCAAACAAGGAGCTCGACAGGGACTCTCCTCTGAAAGGTAGCTCCACTAAAAGAACTCTGTACTCCGCTAATGCTATGGCGGGAATCGGGGAGCACTCAGCTGCCTCCTCTCGTGATTCCAACTCCAGCACCTACTCCGAAACGGTGGACCCTGGATGCGTGACCGGCTCAGCAACCAGCCTCAACGACCTTCGCGTAGAAGTGCCTCCAGAGCACGGAGCCGGAAGGAAAAACGAATCACTCCAAATACAACAAACAACAACGAACCAATTGCTCAGTCAAGTAAGAAAATTTCATTATGTGCTCTACTAATAAGTTTTCTTTATAGAAGGAGGAGAGCAGTGGCCACGGGATACAACTAACTGCCCCCTTTGGGCTCTAAAGGATCGGGAGTCATGAACTTCGTCAGCTCCGCATGCAACCTGGCACCTGAGTTTTGAGAGTCCAAGAGGCCGACATGAAAACTTGGTACCTCCAGCGAAGCTATCCTCCAGCTAAGTTGGACGCCTTCGTGGAACCTCCTTTCCAGCAAAGAAGCTATCTCTTCCAGCATGATCCTTGACCTCAGCTCAGCTTCCTGCCACGCGTGAATAACGTGTTCCTCCCTGAGCCGTGCTCGATGTCGCTCAAGCCCCTCCTGGAGAGCGAGGATTCGGTCTCAAGCCTTCATGTTGGCATTGGCCAGCCATGACACCCTTGCTTTAGCCTCAGGCCATGCTTGCTCGAAGTGAGCTGCTCGTGCCTGAGTCTGCTCAACCTCTCCAACGGCGACCTGCACCCAGGCCTTCATATCCTCCACTACCTTGAGGATGAAAAGGAGTGCCGGGTTGACCCCTCCAGGCCTCTGGAGGTGGACGCCGTGTCCAGCTCAAAACCTAGCGGTGCCCTCAGAAACCGTATTGGCCTGATGATAGAGGCCTCCGAATAGCAGCCCTCCGCTGTCACCGCAAAGGGTGCAGTCTTGTCATGAACCCTTGAGGCATGCATTTACCTTATGGACTCCTCAGAGGACGGTCTCAAACTCGAGGAAGAAGACGATCTCTCCATTGGTGCCACTGCAACAAGGGAAGAGAAAAAGAAGACAATTGCAGAACAACGTTTCACGCCTTTATGCAAACAAAGGAATCGAAACTTGGAGGGATTCTCGGTGTTTAAATAATCAGAATCCTCTAGTGAAACGGCGTCATCTGAATGGCAGAACGCGTTCAAAGAGCCAACGAGTTTCTCCCACGTGGCGGCATCCTGAAGCATCGCGCCTTTCTAAGGAGAATCATTATGACGCAATGACCCTAGGGTTTCCAGCGCAACAAATGCGCCAGTGCTTCGATGGATGTGACAACCGCCATGGCGTTCAGTCTCCCGAGATGGGAAACGCCAGCGGCTAGTCCATGTTGGATCCTCCTGTTGACATTTAGTATTAGGGCTCGAGGGATGACTCCGACAGGACATGCTGCAGGCTGCCCGACGTTCTCAAGCAAACCACTAGGCACGTGTGGCGGCGAGAGGGTCCCATAGCCCTTAAGTCTTAACATGGAAAGTGACAAAAAAGAAGATTTGATGCATCAGACTAGAATAATGAAGGTAAAAACTACTACTTTTATTAACTAAAATTCTCATTTACAAAGTACAAGACTTATGACAGCAAAAGTACAAAAAAAAAGTACAACATGGAGCAAGAAGCTTAGGATAGCGATGCCGCCAAAAAGAGTTGGACCGGGGAACGTGATCGACATTAGATCACTCTGGCTCCATCACTAGAACTCTGATTCCGCTCTCGTGCTAGCCATGTCAATGCGTGTCCACCACATAAGGCGCGTCTAGACGACTATCGTAGAAGGACAAGCATCTATCACAGAAGTCTCGACGGGGTTGCGACTTGCTTGCACGCACCCCATGGGGACTCCGGTTTCAGCGCCCTCTCCAGGCAGCATAAATGAACCATCTAGCCATGGTAGGAGCTAGCGATGACACGCTATCTAGGGGACAGTGCACCCCATGATAGAGCACGCATGCCCCCTACAGACTGGGGTCAATGTTGCCATGAGAGGGCAACGTGATGATAGCAGAGTGGCCGAGCCATCCTCATCATGATGAGGAATTGCCCACGAAATGGGCGTGATGACAAGATTCAATAGCAGCACTAGATCTCCTGCAAGTCCATCCAATCTCTTCGCGAATTCCCACAGGCAGTGGGGCAAGCCAAGGACTTTGCATCACTTCTTCGAAGAATGGCTAGGCTTGGATCTCCCCAGCTGGAGAACTCCCTTATTTATGGATGAGCCAACGCCCGACGAGCTCCTAGGGAGACACGCCACCTGATAGCAGTCATTCACAAAATAGGAAAGTCATCAAAGAGGATTCGGAGTGCAGCATGTGAATCCTTCCTAACAGGGCTCCGAATCTCTACTGCAGCCGAAAATGCTACATAATCGCATGGGAAAGAGGCAACGCCAAGAAGAGGCAAAAGTCAGCGAATCTCGAGGAGGGCCATGCAGATAGCTAACTGGACCTGCTATGGACATGCCAGACCCCGGCTTTGGGCTGGCCCCAGGCATGGGGTGCTATGTTGTGTCCAACTCGGAGGAGCCCCAATAGTAGCGAAGCCCAATTCAAGGAACACCAGCATAAGGGAGCAGCGAGGCCTGAGTTTTTGAACGGCCTACGTGGTGGCCCAGAAGCGATGGCCAATTTGCGCCATCTACAACCAATTAATGCAGCTACAGGCGGCATGTGCCAGCCCGAAGAAAGCCAGCCAATGAGAAGGGAGTCAACGCTACCAGCCGCGGCACACACCGTCCCTTGAAACCGCCTAACCAATCCTCATGTGAGCAGCAAACGAAGCGTGGTCAATGCCCCACGACAGTCTCCTCGCCACCGCAAGGCGACAACTAACACCACTGACTACCGCCACCGGTCAGCGACCGGTGAAACCCCGATTGCCAAATATCTGAGATTCTTGCGCCCACAGCTCTCCTCTGTGGATCCCATAAATATCCTTTCCTTCAACAGGAAGGGGATTCTCTTTGGATCTTCTTCACTCAAGTTCTTGATCTCGAGTCTGAATCCCAGGCGAATCAATCGAATTCCAAAAGCCACTTTCGAGCACCCTTAGTGAGCCACTAATTGCAGTGCAATTGCGGAGTCTAGCCTCCCACAACCGCTTAACAAATCCCACACTCAAGCATTCTCACACTCCCACCGTATCTTTACATTTCTTCTTGCACCTCTAAGCATGCACCTCTCTCCGTTTATTGCGGAAGATTTCTAATTTGAGTGTTGGAGTGTTTTCAATGGGAGAACATCCAGCCCACCTCTGACCTTTTATTTATAATTTGTATTTTGTAGATTCCAAGTTATCGTAATAGAGATTGGACCCATTCGAGATCTGATCTAGACGTGAAATCCGAAGGCTTCCTAATTAGTACAATAATCGAGAACTCGGGACTCAACATTGGCGCCATTTGTAGGAATGTGACAAAAAGTCTAATGTCCTCTCTCAACATTCACCCTCCTATAGAAAAGATGGTCAATACCAGAGTGCAAGCAAGCACACCACCAAGGGACAACACCACCCATAGCGATGACCCCTCAATGGGTAGCGATGCCGGCAAACGGCCAGAGCTCAATGTGCACAAGATAGCCGCTAAAGTAGGCAACATGAGGCTAATGTTTCATGCATTGTGCGCTCATATGGGAATGCAGTGGATGGGGCTCTTGGCCCGGTGCCTCAGGCGTCAACCTCCAGATGAGGAAGACACGGCACCAGAGCCCCCAGGGAAAGATCTAACTGGCCTAATGATGCCGAAGCCCAGGCAGCCTCAAGCAGTAGGACCTAAGCGACGGCCAGAAGCCTTCCAAGCCGAGACGGGCCGGCGAAAAGCCCATAGCGATGAAACCATCCGCAATCCCGTAGCGACAGGAGGCTGACAGCCGCAACATCATGCAATGTGCAGCCGCCCCATGCAGGCAACCACAACGTCTTGCGCGACCTGTAGGACCAATAGGATAACTCGGAGTTTGGCAACTTCATCAACGTGAAGAGGAGTGAGTCCATCTCGCGGATGGAGGAGAAGGTCAAAAAGATATGGAACCACATGTTCAAAGGGGGAGTCCGGACGATCCTCGCTTGATCGGTGAAGGTCACCCTTTGCTATGGGCACTTGGACTTAGTCTCACCCCCTCAAGTTTAAAATGCCGACACTGGATGTGTACAACGGAAGTGCGGACTTGATGGACCACGTCGACTACTTCCGCTCCCACCTATCCCTCCACGGAGCAAGCAAAGCCATGATGTGCCAGTGTTTCCCCCTTACCCTCAAAGGAGATGCCCTACTCTAGTTCTATGACCTCCAACTCAACTCTATCAGATCCTTTGATGAGCTTGTCAACTGCTTCTTGTGCCAGTTTGCCTACAGCCGGAGGGAGAAGAAGCGGTTCTTGACTAGAGTTTGAAGCGGTTCCTGACCCGCTTCATCATTGAAGTCCGCCGGATCCCTCAACTCTCCAACGAGATGAAACTCAGCGCCTTTATCGCCACGTTAGCAGCTGCAAACTTTTTCAAACACCTAGCGCGCCAACACCCTCAGTCTTCCTGAGAAGTTGGGGCCATTGCTCGAGCCTATATCTTGGCTGAGAAGACCAACGAGGCTACGACAATGATGAGAAAAATTGCAAATGGGAATCACAGACAGCCACCAACGACGGTGGATGCCGTTCGATCATGGATTTCTCACACCCGACTATCTTTGAGAAGTAGAACTTTTCAAACTTAATTAGTATCAATTTAGAAATTATTATAATATATTTAATTTACATAATATTTTATTTAATTATTTATAATTAAAATTTATATAAAAATAAATAATAGATAATCATTACGTCACTTAGAATTATCATAAAAGGGCCCCTGGAGAATTCATTTTGATTATTCAAGATAACAAACTGTTTATTTTCTATTGATCGAGTCAATTTAAAATTGATGAAGCTGTAACTTAAAATAATTTTTTAATTGGTCAATTTAGTATTAATTTTTTCATATTTTAAAAATAAACTGAATTATTTAAATAATAAAAAATTAATATATATAGGTACTATCTTATAAACATTTCTAATAACATTTAATTGCAGAAATTGTAACCCACACAATAACAATACAGTGTAATTGTTTCTCGTGATGTATAGTTATTTATTTATTTTATTTTGGAGCCTTTAGCTTAAATTTAAAGAATATGAATTTTGAGCTAATATTGTGTCGTAAGTCACATCAATCTATATTAAAATCATACTTTGTAGACCAGGGCAACAAACACACTACTATATTTAAAAGTGTATTTATTTTTATTGTTTTATTTTTTTCAAATGAATAAATATTTTAACATATTTCTTTAAAAATACTATCTATAAGGATTAAAAAACATCTAAAAAAATAGTAAATATATCGATTATAACTTAACTCGTAATATTCAAAAGTTTAATAATCATTAGCCAAAAAATATCCAAAAATAGGACCAAAGAAAAATCAAAGATGTACAACATCTAAAAGATTGACAATTACGAATTAAAATATTTTAAAAGTAGATGTACCGTCTCGATCATCAATCCAAATTTTAATAGTTCATAAAAATTTTAAAATTAAATGATAAATTATCATATCCACATCTTGATAGACATTACATCAATAATTTTTTTTTATGATTCTCCTACTTTTATGATAAATTCTTTTATTTATGTCTTATTTTTTTAAAATAATTTTTAGATAATAGTAAAATTATTCTATATGTTTAGTATTATGATTCATTAAGAATTGTATTAAAAAAGATTATCTTCATCTTTTGTCATGCATACCTCCTATCTCTTTGACCAAATGTGACATAAAGTGAAATAACTTGGTGGTGGTACATATGCTTAAGAGCTATATTATAGTAGCTCAATTATATTTTGTGTCACATCAATTATTAATTCTGTATCATTTATCTTTTGGGGGAACATGTGGTCTCAAAAAAATGATTTTTAAAAGTTATATATGTGCTTAAAAAAATTCTTATTCAGTATGTAACGTTAGAAATATTTTATTTTGATAATTAATCTTTATTATCTTTGGGCTTGAAATTTGGATAGTTGGACTATTACGTGAACCCAATAAATTATAATATTTAGATTAAGGGGTTTAGGAATAAACGTAGAATCATTTAATTAAATTTAGAGTAATTAGTAGAATTAATTTAATAATAATATTATTATTTGATAATAAATAACAAATATATAATAATAATAATAATAATAATAATAATAATAAAAGCGGAAAATAATAAAGGAAAGAAGCAGCCGAAGAGAAGAAAAGGAAAGGGTGAAGAGGAAAGGGAAGAAGAGGGAAAGAGGAATGCGCGGCAGGATCCGGGCTCAAATGGAAACTTTGGGCAAACCCTAACCGGCTTCTCCCCCTTATTGAAGGCGGCATTAGGGTTAGGGAAGGGGAGGAACGGGGGAGAAGGAGAACGCACGAAGCCGAAGGAAGCCGTCGCCGCTGATCACGAAATCAAGGCAAGTAGAGTTTCTCCATCGCAAAATTTATTCTTCTTTCATTCTGTTAATGTTAACTCTTTAATTTCATACCCTAATTTGGTGGGAAAATGGGCGAAATCGAGGGTTCCAAGTTTGGAGAACCCGAACGCAGGGCCACCGTTCTGTGAGAGAATGGCCGACCTCTTGGGCTTGATGAAGAATGGGGATTTAGTAGTTTGCCCAACGAAGATCTAAAGTATCAATTTTACACCCTACACCCCTTTGATTTTTCGGGTTTCAGCTCGATCATGGAAACAGAGCACCGTGCTTTGTTTTTGGTTTCCATTAGGGTCCAGTGACCCGATAGTGGCCGGAAGAGTTACACCCTGTTACTTTACAAACAAACCCCCTTTATGTTACAAGCAAATCGTTCCATGCATTAATTATGTGAAAAATGGTGGTTTACTGGGGTGAATCGGAAATTAGGGGAAAAACAGAGCCTTGGCTCTAGACGATGGAGACGGAACTGTTTCGGGGGCTTGGGCTAAATGGGAACATAATAGCTGATGGATTTATACTATACAAATCTATTGATTTATTTGTTGAATTGTGAAAGTTTGGACTTTTCCTATTATACGTGAGAATCGGGATACGTTCGAAGAGAACAGAGCCTCTTGCTCTGTGGTGCGATTCTGTGATTGAGAGGATGAGAAGTTGAGTGGCAACTTGGGTGCGTGTGCTTGGTGCAGCGTGAGTGCTACTGGGTTGTGTGGGTGTGGCCGGCAGTGCGTGCGCAGCGGGTGTGTGCGTGTGGCAGTGTGTAGGCTGTGCACGGGAAGCTGTAAGTGTGTGTCGGTGCCGTCTGGGTGCTACAGCGTGTGTGCTGGCGTGTGGGTGCAGCTTGCGGGCAGTGTGGGTGTAACATGGGTGCTGATATAGCAAGGCGTAGTATATAAATGTATATATGTATATGTATGTATGTAGATATATATATGTAGGTTTATGTATATGTATGCATTATACGGGCACATATATATATATATAAGGGAGAAGATGTATAATTACATATATGTGTATAATTATACGTGCTGATGTATATGTATGGGAAAAATAGAAATAGAGGTACAGGATGTATGTATATGTGCATATATATTGATGAAAAAATTAATAGTAATTATTTTTTAATTAACTTTGTAGAAGTAATCAAAATAGTCGGTTACATGATTATTCATGTACCTCATTGAGAAAATTCAGTAAAGACATTATTCGTATTAACCTTGGTGGCATGCGTATAATTTTTTGGCACTTAATAGATAAGTAAAGGAGAGTGTATGAACATTTTACAGTAACTGAGCATATAAGAGTTCGTGGAATTGTAAAGTAGTCTATACTTTTTCACTACCGATTCAATTTCGGAGGTTGAGGTTATTAATATTGTGACAGGATACTTATAATCTAATGATCACTATAGAGGATGATATTTGGGATATCATTTGACGTGGGGTGTTACGGATGGTATGACATGCTATCAGTATAATTTCTGGAAGGACTATAGGGGTAGTTGATACCGTGAATAATCTTGTTGCATTTACCCAATCGTTCGGGGCGTAAAAATGCGTCCTTTGATTCACTATGGTAGATTGTAAAGAGTGTTTGTGATAGGAATTTGCTTTTATATGAGAGGTTTTCTGTGGCTCGTGAGAAATGCTAGTTCTCAGCACTGTGGTCACGGGGGACGTAGTGACAGAAAAAGTTGACATTTTGTAAGCATGCGAGCTTTCAAAATGATGAGAACGCTACGTGAGCTTATCAAAGTGTTTTTTAGTAGAAAAGAGAACGTCCCCTGGGGTGAAAACTTAACGATTTTTATAATTGAGATGCTGGGCGGCCTTCCTAGGGTAAGAAGGCTTGATTCCCGCTCTCTATTGGGATTGTTTCCTTTCATTACGTGGAGCTTTAATGGCGGTAATAGCTCATTGGATTGATTGTTTTCCTTTTGTATTTTGTAACCGATAGGGTTTGCTACTGATAGGAAGAGAGAATTTAACACTTTTCTTACGGGACGTGTGCTGAATCTATTTATGACCGTTACAGTAGAGATTGCCTTCTAGAAGAGTGCGAAATCAGGGGAGAAGACTATTGCTGGTTGTGGACAGAAGTGTGAGCCAAATTGGATTTAGCCCACTTGAGGTTTGCTTTTAGGCCAGCCTACCATTGCCCTTTCGATCAATAAAAATATTGACCGTCTCTGAGAGCCTATTGTCCGCCCTAATGTGAAGTTTGGCCGCTCTCCTTGGCCTTTCGTCCGGTCAACGGCTGGCGTTGACTATTCAGACGTGCACATAAGGGTCATTGTGGATCAGGGCCGTTCTTCTTTTTTGAGCCAACCCACTATGGGCGTACTCATCAGACCTTATGAACATAACGTAAATAATAACCATGTCAATAAGCGAGCAAGAACACGACCCCTTGGATAACAAATAACATGTCATGAATGCATAATTAATTTATCTATTAAATAATTTGTAATCATATGATGTAACATGGTGCATTTAACAAGGACGTTAACAATATATGATAAGACATATTGATGATATGCCACATAATAATAGACGTCTGACATGAATAGGAATATCTTAAGAATGTTAACCCATAACCCTTTATTACTCGTATAATATTGTGTTATTGATAAATTAACTTGTCACCTTAAAGCACCATACGGTTATGGTATTATAAATATGTTAGTTAGCTAATGACAAGAACTTGTTTGATATAAACTTAAGCCCTCTTATGCCGTGCGTGCCTATATAAACTATCATGTTGTGTTTAATATTGTCGTCTTTATTTTGTCACACATAATACATTGGCAGATAAGAATCAAATATTTTTAGTTGCATTGCTCTCTTGCCACTACCTCTTCGCTTAGTTCACAGTTAGCCTCACCAAAGACAACTACCTATCCACCGGCGCTGAGGAACCTTCCTTCGTATTGACTTATAGCCACCGCAATCTTATCCAATCATCAAATATCGATGTAGTGTTGATGATGCAAGTTAGGGGTGGATCCATTTTTTTAAGAGATAGATATTATTTTTTTTAACATCTTAATTATGTATTTTAAAATGGATAGCTATAATCTAATAATCAATTTTAAATAATTATTTTATATTTTAAAAAATAGTTAAATACAATTATTTATTTAAATATCAACGAGAATGTAATATTTTAGGCTTAATCTAAACTCAATAGTTAAAATTAAAAATTAAATTGATAAATGAGAAATATTAAATAATTATTTAAATTATTTAATATAATATTAATTATCCATCTATTTAAGTTTTGATTTTAATTATTGAATTTAAAATAAACCTAAAAATTGTATTTCCTTTAACAATTGCCTGTTCTTTACTTTAATGCATAATCTTTTAATTATAAAAAAGGTGAAAATTAAGTCAACAGTAAAAAATTTATTAATTATACTGTCCTCACACCTCTAATTTGGCTATTTATGCCATAATTATTTGTTATATAAAATAAGAGTAGTCCACTTGACTAAAAAGTCGACTCGCACCAAATTCGTGAGAACGTGGCTTTCAAGTGTAAAGTAAAAAAAGTTTGAAATTTTGAGATCAGATTGACTTTTCTCAACCGAGAAAAATTGCAAATAGAAATTTTAGACAGTCACCGACGACGGCGACTGCCGTTCAGTCATGGATTTTTCACAACCGACCATCTCTGATAAGTAGAGCTTTTCAAATTTAATTAGTCTCAATTTAGGTATTATTATAAAATATTTAATTTACTTAATATTTTATTTAATTATTTTTAATTAAAATTTATATAAACATAAATAATAGATGACAGTTACATCACCTAAAATTATCATAGAAGGGCCCCCAAAGGATTCATTTTGATCATTTGAGATAGCAAACTGTTTATTTTTTATTGATTGAGTCTATCTAAAGTTGATACAACCATAACTAAAAATAATATTTTAATCTGTCATTTTAGTATTAATTTTTTATATTTTAAAAATAAATCTCAATTATTTAAATAATAAAAACTTAATATATATATATATATATATATAGGTACTATCTTATAAACATTTCTAATAAGATTTAATTGTAGAAATTGTAACCCACACAATAACAATATAGTGTAATTGTTTTTAGTGATGTATAGTTATTTATTTATTTTATTTGGGTGCCTTTAGCTTAAATTTAAAGAATATGAATTTTGACCTAATATTGTGTCATAAGTTACATCAATCTATATTAAAATCATACTTTTGTAGACCATGGCAAAAAACACACTACTATATTTAGAAGTGTATTTATTTTTATTATTTTAATTTTTTTTATATGAATAAGAAATTTAACATATTTTTTTAAAAACACTATCTATAAGCATTGAAAAACATCTAAGAAGATAGTAAATATATCGATTATAATTTAACCCGTAATATTTAAAAGTTTAACAATCACGACCCAAAAAATCTTCAAAATTAGGAAGAAAGCAAAATAAAAAATGTACAACATTTAAAAGATTGACAATCATGAACTAAAATCTTTCAAAGTTGATGTGCCGTCTCGATCAGTCCAGATTTTAATCGATCATAAGAATTTTAAAATTAAATGATAAATTATTATATCCACGTATTGATAATCATTGCATTGATAATATTTTTTTTATGATTCTTCTACTTTTATGATAAATTTTTTTATTTATGTCTTATTTTTTTTTTAAAAAAAAAATAAATTTTAGATAATAGTAAAATTATTGTATATGTTTAATACTATGATTCATTAAGCATTGTATTAAAAAGGATTATCTTCATCTTTTGTCATTCATACCTCCTATCTCTTTAACCAAATGTGGCATAAAATGAAATAACTTGGTGGTGGTGCATATGTTTAATAGCTATATTAGAGTAGCTCAATTATATTTTGTGTCACATCAAATATCAATTTTGTATCATTTATCTTCTCTTTTGGGGAAACATGTGGTCTCAAAAAAATGCCAATGCATTTAATAATTATACGTTTGTTTAAAAATTATAAATGAGTTCAAAAAAATTTTTATTGAATAACTTAAAAATAAGTAATTTACCAATATATATTTCTTTATCTATCATAGTTTAGATAAGATAAGACCATATATTATAAATCTAAATAGGTTATACACTTTATTAAGTTGTGTAAGACTAGAATTTTGTACATTAAATTGATTGTTGAGCTTATTATATAATTTGGATTTTCAATTAATTATAACTCTTACTATATATGAGTAAGGTCATTTACATGTTTTCCATATGGTTTGTTAAATCATATGTAAGGTCATTTACATGTTTTCCATATGGTATGTTAAATTTGCTATCATTTTGTTATCATTTATCATATGGGACCATGTATGGATAGAAAAAATAATATTTGTGAAAGGCTTTCAAAATATGTATACATCTAATAATTATCTGTCGATTAATAAACTACGTAATTTAAAATTTTGAGTCAAATATGGTGACCACAAGATGTAGATAATATTGTGTGTATGCTTATCTTTTTTAGTAAGACAATTACAATCATGTGTTTGAAAAAAAAAATATCAAATAAAAAACTTAAGAATAAGCGACTTATTAATATATACTGCAATTTGAATAATACTTTATGCAAGTTACTTTATGTTGATTTAGACCATTTACAATAAATCTAAAATGACCATAACATCTATTAGATCTCATACATGATAAAAGTTTGGTAAACCAAATTCATACTTAATCTTATAAGATAAATTAGATTTTTAAATTAAAATAGCTCTTAACACATATGAGTGATGTCACCTATATATTACCACAAATTATACCGCATACTCCATTGTCATTTAAACAACCCCTACAATTAATTGGCCGAGTTTTTTTTCTAAATAATAATGTTTTTCGTACTGAATTGTCGCTTTTATTAGGATTGCACATATCATCCCATTAAGCTTGATGAGAATCGATGTAAATATCAACCTTTAATTATTGACATAGTTTAAAGATATTTTATAATTTGATGTCTAGTCCATTGAAAAAAATCTTATCGTTATCTGTTGCCATGAATTAATGGCTAACCTAATATTTTTAATTAATTTTTTTTAAATTATGTTTTTATCTATTTTTTATTATAATATTACTTAATGTTAACTTTTTTTTAGTAAGTAATAATAATTTGCAGTACTTCCCAAAAATTATTGGTACCTTGTTTCATGGTGTTGGGACCAAAGCCAGCCATGCAAAGCCTACCCTCACGCTTACCCTATGAAATTAATATAATAATCCAACCTATGTTTCTCTTTCTTCAACTTTGTAATTAAGCTGTAATTAATGCTCAACCTCTCTACTAATTAGTAATTAGCTTGCAAATCTGCAATCAGCAGCACCATAAAAGTTGAGGCCGAGGGCTGCGTCATGCCTCATATTCCTACTGTTACATTGAATATCCAAAGGTTGAAATGTAATTTTTTTTTAAGAAAATAATGCAAATACTTTTTATTTTATTTTATTTTATAATTACCTTAAAATTGCATCATTGATGAAATTCAATAACTATTTTTATGTATAATTCAATATTTAAAATTACAGTAGTTGGATTAAGTCCGACCAATGGCTGCAGGGGGCAATGCAAGGGTTGCATTGTAGCCTTCATAATGAAGTTGGATCCTGAAACTATTATAATATTTTCATAGATAAAATTTTCTTATCATTTTAGTAGTTAAGATTGAAAATATAAAATATAAAAATTTGAAATTATAATAAATCATTAACATGTAAAATAAATCACAACTCTCTATTTGTCTCACTCAATCTTAACTTTTAAGATAGATAATAATTTTTTTTCCCCTCAATAGAAAGAACCATACAGGTCCCACAATCATAGAGTGAGCCAAAGTCGTCCAAATCTGTAGCTCAATTATTTTATTTACATTCTATGTCTCCTTAAGAATAAGGCTAGAGACTTGCTAGGAGCAGTATAGATCATATGTATTGTTATCCTTTTCTTTATATCTCTATGATATACCTTACAATATCATAGAGGATTATGGTCTATATCGTTTATATTCGTATCGAAACAATTAACCCAAACAGATATATATATATATGTACATGTGATCAATATATAATTGATTTTATAAAATTATCATAAAAGTTTGATACTTTCATAGTATCATTATTTTTTAATGGAGTGAAGTTAAAATAGTAATACCATTATCATTGATAAAAAAAAAATGATAAAAAATTATTCATTTTGCAGAGATAAATAAGTCACTATAATTGCAATAATATTTTATTTTATAGGCAGAAGCGCAAAAATACTCTATCGGTACAGTTTCTGGAATGACTATAGGGATAGTTGATACCATGAATAATTTCGTTACATTTACTCAACCGTTGGAGGCGTAAAGACGCGGCTTTTGATTCACTTTGGTAAAATGTAAAGAGTATTTGTGATGGGGATTTGCTCGTGTGAGAGGCTTTCTGTGGCTCGTGAGATGTGCTAGTTCTCAGCACTGTGGTCACGGGGATGTCCTGTGAGAAAAAGTTGACGTTTTGTAAGCGTGCGAGCTTTCAAAATTACGAGAACGCTGCGTGAGCTTATGAAAGTGTTTTTTAGCAGAAAAGAGAACGCCCCTAGAGTGAAAACTCAATGGGCTTTTATAGTTAAAATGCTGGGCGGCCTTCCTAGGGTATGAAGGTTTGATTTCCGCGCTCTATTGGGATTGTTTCCGTTTCTTATGTGGAGCTATAATGGCATTAACGGCTCATTGGATTGATTGCCTTCCTTCTGCGTTTTGTAATCGTTAGGGTTTGTTACCGACACGAAGAGAGAATTTGGCACTTTCCTCATGAGATGTGCGTTGAATCTATATGTGACCGTTACAATAGAGATTACATTCTGGGAGAGTGTGAAATTAGGGGAGAAGACTATTGCTAGTTGTGGACAGAAGTGTGAGCCAAATTCGGTTTAGCCCACGTGAGATTTGTTCTTAGTATGGCCCCTCTTTGTGGCGCTTTTCGAGAAAAATTTTGGCCGTCCTGAGCCTATTGTCCGCCCTAATGTGAAGTTTGGCAGCTCTCCTTGGCCTTTCGTCCGGTCAACAGCTGGCGTTGACCGTTCGGTAAAATGCAATGGGCTATTGTGGATGTAGGTCGTTCTTCTTTTTTGAGCCAACCCACTATGGACGTACTCATCAGACCTTATGAACATAACGTGAATAATAACCATGTCAATAAGCAAGCAAGAACACGACCCCTTGGATAACAAATAACATGACATGAATGCATAATTAATCTATATAGTAAATAATTTGTAATCACATGATGTAATATGGTGCATATAACAAGTACGTTAATAATATACGATAAGACATATTGATGATACGCCACATAATAAAAGACGTCTGACATGAAAAGGAACATCTTAAGAATGTTAACCCATAACCCTTTATTACTCGTATGATATTGTGTTGTTGATAAATTAACTTGTGAACTTAAAGCACCATACGGTTATAGTATTATAAATATGTTAGTTAGCTAATGACAAGAACTTGTTTAATATAAACTTAAGCCCTCTTATGCCATGCGTGCCCATATAAACTATCATGTTGTGTTTAATATTGTCGTCCTTACTCTGTGACACATAATACATTGTCAAGTAAGAATCAAATATTTTTAGTTGGATCGCTCTCTTGCCACTACCTCTTCGCTTAGTTCACAGTTAGCCTCACCAAAGACAACTACCTATCTACCGGCGCTGACGACTCTTCCTTCGTATTGACTTATAGCCTCTACAATCTTAGCCACTCATCAAACATCAATGTAGCGTTGATGATACAAGTTAGGGGTGGATCCATTTTTTTAAGAGATAGATATTATTTTTTTCAACATATTAATTATATATTTTAAAATGGATAGTCATAATTTAATAATCAATTTTAAATAATTATTTTATATTTTAAAAAATAGTTAAATACAACTATTCATTTAAATATCAACGAGAATGTAATATTTTAGGCTTAATCTAAACTCAATGGTTAAAATTAAAAATTAAATTGATAAATAAGAAATATTAAATAGTTATTTAAATTATTTAATATAATATTAATTATCCATCTATTTAACTCTTAATTTTAATTATTAAATTTAAAATAAACCAAAAAATTATATTTCCCTTAACAATTACATGTTCTTTACTTTAATGCATAATCTTTTAATTATAAAAAAAGTGAAAATTAAATAAATAGCAAAAAAAAATTATTAATTATACTGTCCTCGCACCTCTAATTCCGATATTTATGCCATAATTATTTGTTATATGAAATAAGAGTAGTCCATCATCGCCACTAGACTAAAAAGTCGTCTCGCGCCAAATTCATGAAAATGTGGCTTTCAATTGCAGAGTAAAAAAAGTTCAAAATTCTGAAATCAGATCGACTTTTCTCGACCGAGAAAAATTGCAAATGGGAATCGCAGATAGCCACCGACGACGGCGGCTGCCGTTCAATCATGGATTTTTCACAACCGACCATCTCTGAGAAGTAGAACTTTTCAAACTTAATTAGTCTCAATTTAGGTATTATTATTATATATTTAATCTACTTAATATTTTATTTAATTATTTATAATTAAAATTTATATAAAAATAAATAATAGATGATAATTACATCACCTAAAATTATCATAGAAGGGCCCCTAAAGGATTCATTTTGGTCATTTGAGATGGCAAACTATGTATTTTTCATTGATCAAGTCTATCTAAAGTTGATGCAGCCATAACTGAAAATAATATTTTAATCTGTCATTTTAGTATTAATTTTTTATATTTTAAAAAATAGTTAAATACAACTATTCATTTAAATATCAACGAGAATGTAATATTTTAGGCTTAATCTAAACTCAATGGTTAAAATTAAAAATTAAATTGATAAATAAGAAATATTAAATAGTTATTTAAATTATTTAATATAATATTAATTATCCATCTATTTAACTTTTAATTTTAATTATTAAATTTAAAATAAACCTAAAAATTATATTTCCCTTAACAATTGCCTGTTCTTTACTTTAATACATAATCTTTTAATTATAAAAAAGGTGAAAATTAAATCAACAGAAAAAAAATTATTAATTATACTGTCCTCACACCTCTAATTTCGATATTTATGCCATAATTATTTGTTGTATGAAATAAGAGTAGTCCATCATCGCCACTATCCTAAAAAGTCGGCTCGCACCAAATTCGTGAAAACGTGGCTTTTAATTGTAAAGTAAAAAAAGTTTGAAATTCTGAGATTAGATCGACTTTTTTCAACCGAAAAAAATTGCAAATGGGAATCGCAGACAGCCACTGGCGGCGGCGGCGGCGGCGGCGGCGGCGGCTGCCGTTCAATCATGAATTTTTCACAACCGACCATCTCTGTGAAGTAGAACTTTTCAAACTTAATTAGTCTCAATTTAGGTATTATTATAATATATTTAATTTACTTAATATTTTATTTAATTATTTATATTTAAAATTTATATAAAAATAAATAATAGATGATAGTTACATCACCTAAAATTATCATAGAAGGGCCCCTAAAGGATTCATTTTGGTCATTTGAGATAGCAAACTATTTATTTTTCAATGATCGAGTCTATCTAAAGTTGATGCAGCCATAACTGAAAATAATATTTTAATATGTCATTTTAGTATTAATTTTTTATATTTTAAAAATAAATCTCAATTATTTAGATAATAAAAACTTAATATATGTAGAGGTACTATCTTATAAACATTTCTAATAACATTTAATTGTAGAAATTGTAACCTGCACAATAACAATGTAGTGTAATTGTTTCTAGTGATGTATAGTTATTTATTTATTTTATTTGGATGCCTTTAGCTTAAATTTAAAGAATATGAATTTTGACCTAATATTGTGTCGTAAGTTACATCAATCTATATTAAAATCATACTTTTGTAGACCATGGCAACAAATACACTACTATATTTAGAAGTGTATTTATTTTTATTTTTTTTTTTTTTATTGGAATAAGTATTTGAACATATTTTTTAAAAAAAACACTGTCTATAAGTATTGAAAAACATCTAAAAAAATAGTAAATATATCGATTATAACTTAACCCGTAATATTCAAAAGTTTAACAATCACGACCCAAAAAATCTTCAAAAGTAGGAAGAAAGCAAAATCAAAGATGTGCAACATTTGAAAGATTGACAATTACGAATTAAAATCTTTCAAAAGTAGATGTACCGTCTCGATCAGTCTAAATTTTAATAGATCATAAGAATTTTAAAATTAAATGATAAATTATCATATCCGCGTATTGATAATCATTGCATTGATAATATATATATATATTTTATGATTCTTCTACTTTATGATAAATTCTTTTATTTATGTCTTATTTTTTTAAAAAAAATAAATTTTAGATAATAGTAAAATTATTCTATATGTTTAGTAGTATGATTCATTAAGCATTGTATTAAAAAAGATTATCTTCATCTTTTGTCATTCATACCTCCTATCTCTTTAACCAAATGTGACATAAAATGAAATAACTTGATGGTGGTGCATATGTTTAATAGCTATATTAGAGTAGCTCAATTATATTTTGTGTCACATCAATTATCAATTTTGTATCATTTATCTTTTGGGGAAACGTGTGGTCTCAAAAAATTGCCTATGCAACTAATAATTGTACGTTCATTCAAAAGTTATATATAAGTTTAAAAAATTTTTTATTGAATAACTTAAAAATAAGTAACTTATCAGTATATATTTCTTTATCTATCATAGTTTAGATAAGATAAGATCACATATTATAAATCTAAATAGGTTAAACACTTTATTAAGTTGTGTAATACTAGAATTTTGTACAATAAATCGATTGTTGAACTTATTATATAATTTAGATTTTAAATTTATTGTAACTCTTACTATATATGAGTAAGGCCATTTACATGTTTTCCATATGGTATGTTAAATCATAAGTAAGGTCATTTACATGTTTTCCATATGGTATGTTAAATTTTTTATCATTTTGTTATCATTTATCATATGGGAGCATGTATTGATAGAAAAAATAATATTTGTGAAAGGCTTTCAAAATATATATACATCTGATAATTATCTGTTGATTAATAAACTACATAATTTTAAATCTTGAGTTAAATATGGTGACCACAAGATGCAGATATGATTGTGCGTATGCTTATCTTTTTCAGTAAGACAATTACAATCATGTGTCTGAAAAAAAAATCAAATAAAGAACTAAAGAATAAGCGACTTATTAACATATACTGCAATTTGCATATTACTTTATGCAAGTTACTTTATGTAGATTGAGACCACTTACAATAAGTCTAAAATGACCATAACATCTATTAGATCTCATATATGATATAAGTTTGGTATACCAAATTAATACTTAATATTATAAGATAAATTAGATTTTTAAATTAAAATAGCTCTTAACACATATGAGTGATGTCACCTATTTATTACCATAGATTATACGGCATACTCCCTTGTCATTTAAACAACCTCTACAATTAATTGGCCGACCTTTTTTCTAAATGATAATGTTTTTGGTATCGAATTGCCGCTTTCATTAGGATTGCACATATCATCCCATTAAACTTGATGCGAATTGATGTAAATATCAACCTTTAATTATTGAAATAGTTCAAAATATTGTATAATCAGATGTCTAGTCCATTGAAAGAAACCTCATCGTTATCTATTGTCATGAATTAATAACTAGCATAATATTTTTAATTAATTATTTTTTAAAATAATGTTTTTACCTATTTTTTTATTATAATATTACTTAATGTTAACTTTTTTTTAGTACGTAATAATAATTTGCAGTATTTCCCAAAAATTATTGGTACCTTGTTTCATGGTGTTGGGACCAAAGCCAGCCATGCAAAGCCTACCCTCACGCTGACCCTATGAAATTAATATAATAATCCAACCTATGTTTCTCTTTCTTCAACTTTGTAATTAAGTTGTAATTAATGCTCAACCTCCCTACTAATTAGTAATTAGCTTGCAAATTTGCAATCAGCAGCACCATAAAAGTTGAGGCCGAGGGCTGCGTCATGCCTCATATTCCAACTGTTACATTGAATATCCAAAGGTTGAAACGTAATTTTTTTTTAAAAAATAATGCAAATACTTTTTTATTATTTTATTTTATTTTATAATTACCTTAAAATTGCATCATTGATGAAATTCAGTAACTATTTTTATGTATAATTCAATATTTAGAATTACAGTAGTTGAATTAACCCTGACCAATGGCTGCAAGAGGCAATGCAAGGGTTGCATTGCAGCCTTTATCCATGAAGTTGGATCCTGAAACTATTATAATATTTTTATAGATAAAATTTTCTTATCATTAAGATTGAAAATATAAAATATAAAAATTTAAAATTATAATAAATCATTAACTTGTAAAATAAATCACAACCCTCTATTTGTGTCACTCAATCTTAACTTTTAAGATAGATAATAATTTTTTTTTCCCTCAATTGAAAGAACCATACATGTCCCACAATCATAGAGTGAGCCAAAGTCGTCCAAATCTGTAGCTCAATTGTTTGATTTACATTCTATGTCTCCGTAAGAATAAGGTCAGAGACTTGCTAGGAAGAGTATAGATCATATGCAATGTTGTCCTTTTCTTTCTATCTCTATGATATACCTTACAATATCATAGAGGATTCTGATCTATATCGTTCATATTCATGTCGAAACAATTAACCAAAACAGATATATATATATATTTCATGTGATCAATATATAATTAATTTTATAAAATTATCATAAAAATTTGATATTTTCATAGTATCATTATTTTTTAACAGAGTGAAGTTAAAATAGTAATACCATTATCATTAATAAAAAAATAGGATAAAAAATCATTCATTTTGCAGATATAAATAAGTCTCTATAATAAATAAATTAATTAAATATGATGAACAAAAATTTTCGGTAGCTCATTAATGATATTATTTGTATCAATAACAAATCCAAACATGTTTCAATGCATGGACTAAAATATATCTTCAATGAAACAAGTATTTATTTCATCCGGTTAAGATTTCCAAACAAAAATTAGTTATTATTTTTTGTATAAAGTGTGCAACTAATTAAAAGCCAATGGGTTGTATTATTATTTGAAATAAAGAGAATAAATGTTCTTGGTCAGCCACCACTGCACATAGCTGATCATGCCACCGGCCGCCTCGCCGAGCTACTCTAGTGGTGGTGATAACAATTACTTATACATGGAAAATGTATTCCATAGGAGTATCAGATAAAGTTATATTTTTTAGTATTTTCTGACTGCCTTCGATGTATTTTCTTCAATAACTATTTCAGTGGTCTTGGCTAATCTAGTTTTACTTAAAACTCGAGCCCACCAAGCCCAACTCAGTGGACCAAAAATAAAGCCCACTAACCAAACAAATTGAAATAGTCGAAGCCAATAAGGCAATAAACCAAGCCCAAAAAAATGCAACCAAAGCCCTATAAATTTAAGGCAGAGTTCATTTGTATGACTTATTCGTTATCATCTAGAAGACTCATTTAAATTTTTTTAAATATATCTCAATCGGTCATACATATAGAGAGTGGGATTGTAATTGAGTAATAAATAAATAAATAAAATAAGCAATATTAAATTTTTTTACTTATAGATATTAGAACACTATCTACATATGTGAAAATGTATTGTAAAAGGATTATAAAATGTTGTATTTCTAGCATTTCTCTTCACTTATTGAATTAAAAGCTTGAGTGCAATACATACTTACCTTGTACTATTGATTTTGTTATATTTTTCCTAAACATTGGTTTATATTATTTTTTAAAAAGTTAACCTTTATCTTTATAATATAAAAAGTTAAAATTAAAATGATAATTAAAATATTATATTAATCACTACCTTCTATCGCATTTAAAACAATCTTAATTATTGAGCGGATAATAAAACCTAATCAAACTTGAACTCAAACTTGTGTCACATGTATATATAAACTAATCAAACCGCAATCCAAGTTTTAACCAATCGATTTTTGCAAAGTCGAGCTCAAGTTAATAACATAAAGTTCATCTCGCGCTTGATCAATCTTGTTAGCAATATAAAAAGGGCGAAGCAAAGTCTATGTTGGGATTTGAAATATACACGCATAATCAACGTAGTGAAGATAGATCTCAAATTTCTTATCAAATATATACAAACATCCTGTGTTAGTATAAAGAACAATAATAAATAATCAAGAATAAAATTACATAATAATATTTATAGTAAAAAAAATTTTTTTAACTAAGAAAAATTACGGGATAAATTCTAAATAATATTTACTATAAATTTTATGGTTATAAAAATCCATTTAAGAGCCATTTATAACAATGCGTATGAATAATTGTTTAATACAACTCCTAAAACTCCCATCAACTCGAAAGAAAAGAATATAATAAAAAATGAGTAACCGATTAATAATACGTATTGTGACCAATGGTAGAATAATATATACGAATTGGATGAATAATAAAATTTAAATTAGACCTTAAACAAATATCAAAATCATTCTTATTTACTCTTTTCTGATTTTCCTTTCTTCGTACGATATTCTATTATATTAAATACTTCAAATTTTGATCTCAATGAGATTTTTCTAGTAGGCATTGGTAAACACTGGCTTTAGTGTTCAAACACCACAAACAATTTCTACCTATGCAAACTTGTTATTGCTATTGGCACACGAGCTTTATTAGGCGTGGTTGTTACTACTACCTATGTATATAGGTCTCATCAGACATCCCTCAGGTAGTAATTATATGCAATACTTAAGTCATTTTTTTGTAGGACTTATCATTCTAAAATTGAGCAAAGTACCAAATAATCTACTCAATAGGCATATGACTTATAAAAAAATAATCTAACCCAATAATCTAAGTATTTTATAATTAATTTGACTAGATTTATTTGCAGCCTTATCTCTTAATATTTAATTTCTTTACCAATTGGTCAATAAAAGAAAGTATTAAGATTCTATTATAAGAAAAGGAATTTCCCAAACTTCTGTTTTTAACGGAGATGCCAAAAATAAATTTACCTCTAAATGCCATTTGTTAGCAAATAAAAGGAGTCTTTCAATAACATTAAAAGAGTACCTAAACGTAATGTAACGTTATTTAAGTATATCGTGACATTAATCCACACGGCAAATTTTATTCCTATTTTTTAACCTTTTTTTTTTAAAAAATTATTCTCTATTATTATTATTATTATTATTATTTTATTAATTGTATTATTAATTTTAATTTAACATCTGTAAAAATAATTTTTAAAATCAAAATATTTTAATGCGCCATGTAGGCTTTTAAAGTAAAAAATATATACATATAAAATATGACTTTGAGTTTTAAATTATTATTGTTAATTTTAATTATCGATTGCTTACCAACCTATGAATTAAACTGTGATTAATTAGACATAAATTGTCATCCAGTTTAAAATTCAGATGGAAATATTAATTGAGAATAAAATAAATAAATAAATAAATAAAAATGTCAGATAATCAATTTAATAGCTGCCTAGGGCCTAACCGAGTTACAACGCACGGCTAATCTAATTTCCTAATTTTGAAATTTTTTATTTTATTCAAAAATTTTATTTTATTATTAATATTTTAAAAAATTTAAGTCAACTTAACAACAGTCTAGAACATATATTAATGGGCATTTCTGTCATAAAATTTTAAAGTGTTGCGTCCCGGGCCCACGATTGTCATACGAATAAAAAGCGTGTGGCGGCCCGAAGCGTTCTCCGTCCTCCGTACAAACTGCGCACAACACAAACAACAAACAAGAGGCGAAACCGAGGCCGCTCCCGACGCTCAAGTCGACAAATTTTCGCAAAGAACTTTAAAGTGCGCGGAGGAATGTTGTGTAAGCATAAGAGATGCTTGTGCGGTAACGTGGATAATGCGATGGAGTTAAAGGCCTTTTTCCCGATACACCGCAACGGGTGGCTAACTTTCCCGTGATCTTAGGAGATGCTGGTAAGGTGAGCGAGTTAGCTATTGCCGGCGGAAATGAGGTGGTCCTCAGTTCCGATTCGTCACTCTTGTGTTCTTAATTAGAGAAGAATGGAGCAGTAGAGTGTGATTAGTAGTTTGAATTCTTGATTCAAAGGGAGACTGGCGATGAAGATACTGAAGGTGAGGTCCCTTTCCCTCTTATACGCCTCTCATCAAGTCGTTGGACTCTATTTGGATCGTCGGTTACGCCGGTTGCCACCGTCTGCCGTTTTATTGTTGACCACGCCCGATTTTCCCGAGTGGGGATTGGTTGGCCACTGCAGACGGCAATGGTGCCGTTAAGCACGCGCCAACCACGCCTCTATTAGTTAAATTTTCGCCTGCTCCCGTCGACGATTTTTAATGCGCTGCGGAGTTTCATTGCCTTCTTCCATCGTGGGTTCGCACCTTTCGACCATTTGGCCGGGCCGACCGCTTCCACGTGAACTTCCGGATCCCTCGTTCTGTCATTACTTCGACACAGACCCAACAAAAAGGATAAAACATTTGAAATAAAATTCAATTATAAAATTTGAATAAAAATTAAAGAAATTAAGATGAATTTTAAACTAATTAAAATTAAAATATTATCAATAATTTCTCATTTTATTTCTGCTTGACTAATTCCTCCATCGGGTGTCACGAAAGCCATCTCAAAGATTTGATTAGTTCCACAGAATCATAAGTTGAGCATTCAAAGAACAAAAGGAAATAAAATTTTATAAGAGATGACATTGAAAGTATATATGATTATTAAATAAATATAAGTCAAATTTAGATAAAAATTTATAATTAAAAAATTAAATTAATCTGATTTAGTTTAATTATTTAAACTAAAAATCATAATAATGTCCATTCATAATTAAAATTGAGCCTATTGAAACTAATTTATGGGCAATATAATTTTAATGTTGTAAATTGGCTAATATAATTTTAATGCTTTTAATTGGTTATTATATTATTGATCTAAGTTATTTTATGCCATTGATTTTCATTTATGAAAAATAATAAATAAATAAATTCAAAATTTTATAAATAGCAATATCCCAAATGATAATATACTGCTCCATGATCTCTTATTTCATTATTTGAAACTACTTAAAACATGTAATACTGTTTAATAAATATTTAAAATGTTTTGTTTACTCAATATTATCATAAATTTATTACACTTAAAAAATAAAATTTTACATTTCATTTCCGTTAGTTCTTATTGTGCCTATGTGTTAAGTTAATTTTAAATTTTTTTCAGAAATTAAAATTGAAATTAAAATTTAAAACTTGGTTATTGATACTTATATTGTTCCCAAATGCTTAACAATGTACTTTGTGTGGAAGTCAGTGTAAGAAATTTTAGTAAGATAAAAATTTTAATTCACAAAATCCTAATTATCATATTTTTTATTTTAATCAAAAATATATAAAAATAAATTAAGTTGCATCCCTAAATACATAATAATCAAACATTTATACAATACCGTAATTATTCTCGTCTTGAAGAATTAGAAAATAATTTCTTTCTCTTTTTTTTATGATTTGTAGTATTTTTATACAAATCTTATACATTTTAATTTTGATGTCCAAGGATATCCTTTTATAAAGAGAGATGGTCATTCATAAATTATCAAAATACTCATCATTTTGTCAAAAAGACAAAACTTTAATAAATATAACCGTTGAGAAGAGATATTCTTTCGCTTAATAGGTATGTCTCAAAATAACACATTTATTGAAAATAATATAACCTTTCCATTAAAGAATACGTTTTAAACGAGTGCACTTTTTAAAAAAATTTTCTTTATTATATATAAATTAATAAAATTGTATTAATTTAATCGATTCAATAATTCATATACCTCATCATGTGGGACATATTTTTAATATCAGTGTTTAGCATCAGATCTTAAACAAATGGCAATTTTAAATAGTAAATATTAGTGATAATTATTTTTTAACATATAAATTGGCATACCAATGCCTAATACACAATAAAAGGAAGGCTCTTTATACACTAGGGACATTAAATAGTGAGATAAATACGGGCCATGCTTAATACGGTATAAAACTTATGTCTCAATCCATCACAACACATGATTTGTATTATACTGAGTCGGTCATGCCTATTTGGCACATCTCTAGCCCTGCTCCCCCTCCCCAAAGAGTCACATGAACATTTTGGTATTAAAAAAAATACATTTATGGGCAACGTCAAACTCAGGACTCTAGGTTGCCTACTATACAACTTGGTACAGTATAAATATTAGGCTGTATTATATACAATCCAACACTGTTTATTTAATGTCGGTCCTAGCCGTGCCATAGGCAGCATAACCCCATCAACACATCTAAAAAAAGAGAAAAAATTTAAAATTTTAACTATTCATTTGAGGCTCGATATATGCTTCATTCATAACCGATATTAGGTATATTATTCTAATTTTTGTGTAGAGTATATTATTGGTTATTTTTATTTCGATTATTTTCACGTTGTTTATAGTTTAAATATTGCGTATCACGAATTCAGATTGTCCTACGGATTAGAGGCAGCAAATCAAATCTTTACGCTTGGTCGTTCTGATACGGATTCGATCTTCATAGTTTTAAATCTAAACTCTGCGCAACACAATTGGAAACGAGAGGTTAGCTGACGGCGAAAATTACTCCCGCCATATATCTTTCGACGCTTAAGTCAGAAGTCTTTTTAAGAATATAGAAAGATGTAATGGGGATAGGTGTATCAGTGGATTGAGCGTTGGGATGCACCAAATGAATGGACAGCTCAGAGATATAGCCAACTAAAGGGCAACTTAAATGTGCTTCCTGTTGAGGGGCGTCTTAAGAGGCAACAATTGTACAACCGTCTTAGATATTACTAGGATACTCCTGAGGGATGACCGGGTACTTGGTAGAAGAGATGGATTCTTGGAGGACTTAGGGGGCAGTGCCCTCTAAATCTCTTTTCCCTTTTCTTCCTCTTCCTTCTTTAACCTCTTCCCTTTGGAACATTCTCCTTTCCCCCTCCCTTTTTGCTGAGATCAAGTGGATATTTATAGAATAGATAGGCAATTTTAACCACCTGCTGAATTATTTTCAATGAACAACCGTCGAAACCAATCGTGTAGATAAGACGGAGTGGTTAAGCGGTTTTTCTTTTCGGGATAGGTTTACCGAACCCATTACTAGCCCTCCATGTCAGGTGGTTCGAAATCTTCAACCCCCGGTATGCTTCTGTTGGGATAACGCTTGTAGGACTGGCTTTGTTGGCTTACCATCTTTGAGAAATAGTATGTCTAGATTGGTCATGCTTGCCCCAACTAGGGGGTCGTGGCGATGAGAATGAGTTGTTATCGGCTAAGCCTTGAGGCTATTGTCGCCGAACTTTTACTAGTCTAGGCCATCGTCCGCATGTACCCATCGTCGTTCAATCCTATTAAGGACGTCGTGACTTTCATGCGTCTATTCTAGTCTGTTGATTATTGTTGACTGATGGTACTCGTTTATTCAGGAGAGAGTTGTTACACGCACACTAAAAAGCCCCATAAAGTTTTAAATTCGACCATGCATAGGCCACTCGATGACGGGACTGAGTTTTAAATCCAACCTCATAAGGGCCGCTCGGTGATGTAATCGAGTTTTAAAATTTGACATCTTCTGGGCCGCTTGATGATGTGATCAAATTTTAAAATCCGACCTTTTTAGGGTTGCTTGGTTCGAGATCGAGTTTTTGTAACATGTGAATGAAAATTTACTCGATTTAGGGGTAGTTTAGGTCAATCGATAATATGCAATGATATGCAAGCACCCATATGAACAAATAAAATTAAAGTATAGTTCAGGCAATCACTATAATTCATGCAAGGCTTACCTCGATTCAACTTGGAATTGTCATTGGTGTTTAGGGTAGATGGTATTTTGTACCATTGGAACTAGTTGACCGTCTTGGGTGCACGGCTTACATGCATCGCTTTGATGCATCTTCCAAGTAATATTTGCCGATTTTGTGGCTTTTTGCCTCTTTATTTCGTGTTACGCGATCCTCAATCATGGTCTGGTTGACTAGCACCTTACTATTGTGCTAGACAGTACGAACTAGTCAGTAAAAACTAAGGCCGACATGAAATTTAGATGGGCAATGCTAATTATGGTGCGATAGGTAGTGGGCTGCTCATACCCAGCCCCCCATCGTGAAAACCATGGTAGCATTTGTAAAGTATTCATCATCGGGCCCGATGAGGAAAATTCCTTCAGGACTGGGCTTGTTGTTGTTCTTGGACAGATTTTAAACAAAAGCTCGTCCCTGTCCTTTAGGTGGAAGCTTATCTCATGTCCTTGGGTAGATTTTAGATGGAAGCTCATCTTATATCCTCGGGCAGATTTTAATAGGATACTTTGTCCTTATCCTCGGACGGAAGCTTTTCTCCTTTTCCGTCCTTGAATATATATGGAAGCTTGTCTATGTCCTCGGATGTATTTTGGATGGGTTTTTCTTTTCCACTCTCGGGCAGATTTGGAATAGAATCTTTATTTTTGTCTTCGAACCTGTTCATTCTTGTCCTCGGATTTGGGCGCTGAAATTGAGATGGCCAAGTTCACTGATGAGATTGAGTCTACACTGTCCGAGAACAGGAAATAAGTTTCGCCCGAACACTTGGAACTAAGCCCCCAGCACAATGTTGGGATAGGTGAAAATTGAAGCAGTTGACATTGTTAGAAGGCTATCAACAAAGGTCGTTGTGTTGGGTTCGGTCACTCATTGTAGGAAGTATTATTATGCTCATTGCACGTGCTTGCATGGGCGGCGATGTTGCCTCAAGAGAATGACGAAGTAGAATTCTTGACGTGAAATTTCAGAGTGGAATTCCCAGAGTGAGCAAAATCCATAGTGGATTATCTTCAGAAGTAGCCAAATTTTCATAATGAAAATTTCGGAGTGAACAAAATCCGGAATGGATTATCTTCCGGAATGGCCAAACTTTCGGAGTAGATTAACTTTCGGAATGACCATATTTCAGAATGATAAAAAATCCAGAGTGGATTATCTTTTAGAGTGGCCAAATTTTCGAAATGAAAATTCCAGAGTGAATAAAATCCGGAGTGGATTATCTTCTCAAGTGGCCAAACTTTCGGAGTGGATTAACTTCCAAAGTGACCATCTTCCGAAGTGATCAAACTTTCGGAGTAAATTATTTTTTGGAGTGATCAAACTTTCGAAGTGACCATCTTTCGGAGTTATTAAACTTTCGGAGTGATCAAACTTTTAGAGTAGATAAAATTTAGGAGTGATCAAGAGTAAACAAACTTTCGAAGTGATCAAACTTTCGGAGTTGATTTCGTCCCAGTCGGTTTGGATTTTATTTCGGAATGGATCTCGCTTTAGCCGATTTGAAATGGACTTGTGGGTGCCAAGAAATGCCGAAATGGCACTGTAGGCGTTAGCTCGGTAGATAGGAAAACTGGTTGCTTGTGAGAGGAAGAATCGGAATGGATCCACGTCCGGCTAGCTGTGAGAGGAGATTTCGGAATGCTTTTTTGGCCAACTGCTTGTGAGTGCAGATTCCGGAATGCTTTTTGGACGGCTACTTGTGAGAGCAGATTCCGAAATGTTTTTTATGCTCTAAAGTGGATAATTGCTAGAATGCCTTTTGTAGCTGGCATTTTCATAGAGGAAATACTAGAATGGATTTGAGTCCGGCATTTTAAGAAAGGAAATACCGGTATAATTTATGTCTGGTCTTTTCAGAGCAAAAATGCCAATATGCTTGAGAGTTTGGCTTTTTGAGCGAAATGACCAGTTGAAGCAAAATGATCGATATGTTTGGCGCAAAATGACCAGTTTGCAAATTGACCGGTATGTTTTCTTGGCCGGGCGATTTCTTTATCATCTTTCCTTCTTGAAGTCAGAGTGTGGGCATTTGAAGAAAGAGCCCCCAGTCTTTGATGACCCCGTTGGACACAAAGAAGCTGGAATGGATATATTGTACATTCAAGTATTGATTTCTTTTATGAAGAGCGCTTACTGGTCTCATTCATGGCTATTTACAAGATGGCCAGGAGTGGTGGTTTCATTGACAAGAGTGCTCATATCAGTCTTAGTATTAATCAGTTTTGCCTCTGTGTTTTTGGTGGTGAAGCTGGCCTTTTAGTCTTTTTCCACAGACGGTGTCAATATTACGTACAACGAATTCGGATTGTCCTATGGATTATGAGCAGCGAATCAGATTTTTGTGCTTAGTCGATCTAATACAGATTATATCTTCATAACCTCGAATTTGAATCCTACGCAACACAACTGAAAACGAGAGGTCAGAGGACGGCGAAAATTACTTCCTCCGTATATCCTCCAATACTCAAGTCAGAAGTCTTTTCAAGAATATAGAAAGATACAAGGGGGATGTATGTATCGGCAGATTGAGGGTTAGAATGCACCTAATTGATGGACGGCTCAGAGATGTGTTCAGCTGAGGGGTGTCTTAGATGCACTCCCTGTTGCGGGGCATCTTAAACGACGACAATTGTACGGTCGTCCTGAGTATTGTCGGGTTACTCTTGAGGGATGACCAGGGACTTGGTAGGAGAGATGGATTCTGGAAGGACCTAGAGGGCAGTGCTCTCTAAGTCTCTTTTTCCTTTTCCTCTTCCTTCTTTGACCTCTTCCATTTGGAACATTCTCCTTTCTCTCTCCCCTTTTTGCTAGGATCAAAAGGATATTTATTGAATAGGTTGACAGTTTTAACAGCCCACTGAATTATTTGTAACGGACAATCATCAAAACCACCCATGCAGATAAAACGGAATGGTTGAGCGGTTTTTCTTCTTGTACTGGATTTATCGAATCTATCAGAGTTTATACATTCATAATATATTGTATATAATTAGAGGTGTTTGAGATTAATGATAATTGAATCTGACACTTGCAGTGTGTTGTAAACTAGCTGGGTTGGTATAATTATTTGTAACTGAATTTTAAATATATTAATGATAATTTCGGATGTAAGATCCCGTATTTTTCTCTTTAATTGAAAAGAAGTTTTCAATTAAAATTATATAATTTGCATGATTGATTGTATACATTTGTTAGCATTTTCCCAACAAAAGGTTTCATGTAAAAAAAGTCAAAAAAAAAAATATTATAGCAACTTATAAAATATATATGGACTCATAATTTGATAGCTTAAGTTTTTAAATTTAGACAATTTTTTGACACGTGCTAATTTGTTCTACGCCTGTTCACACATGCTTTGAGGTCAAACCTCGCTTAAAAGCCGAGAGCCACTTGCTCTTCAATTTGGGCAAAACTTTGTTTTTATTTTATTTTTCTCTCCCATACCGCACAAAAACACAAATATAATAATTTTATAGGATTTTTAAAATATATATATATATAATTTATAAATTTTATAAAAAATTAGTTTAAAAAATTTCAATTTATAAGGTTTAGAATAAATAAAAAAACAAAATAGCAACGAATTCAGACCACATCAACAGCGAATTCTTATTGATAAATAACCAATTGTACGTGTTTTATGATATTTAAAATAATATTAATCGGAATATATTTATAAATTAATATATAGAAAATGTTAATTGTTTTTTTGAGATTTTTTTATTTGTAATTGACAAAGTCCAATAATACGCAAACGCAATCGCACGTACTGTGACATGAACGTAAGAGCAGTCAAAGCACGCCTCTTTGCTTTGTAAACAACCAATCAAATACTGAAGGCTTCGTTTCCCCTACGCAAAACTCTTCTCCATCACCCTTTTTTTTTTTTATTTTTTTTGGCCTTTTCCACACTTTTGAGGGCCAACTCCTCCTCCAAGACGCAGTCAACAATATCTTAAAATATTTAATAAATAATATATTGACTTTATGAGGGCATTATTGACTAATGTGATATATTATTTATCAATCTATTTTTGAATTGATCTTTTTGTTTGTTTTCTCCCCTTATGATTTGAATCCAAATGATGGCTCTTAAGATAAGATTTGTGCTTTTATTAGGTAAAATATGTTGGGTTTCGAACCCATTATTTGAACTGTAAAAAAATAAATTGATAATTCATAACAAATCAATAATAATTATAAATAATGAGATATATAAAATTTTATATGAAATTTTTTTCAAATGAAAAAAAAAATCACGAAATTATAAAAACGAAGAATATCCATTAAGTAATAAATTTTGATTAAAACAACTTTAAATAAATATAAAGACATAATATTTTATAATAAATGAGTTCGAGTAATAAATAGTATTAGATAAAAGAGAAGAAATATGACTGATAAAATATCATTCACAATTATGAGAACAACGTACCAAAAGTAGGTGGAGAATGGAGCATAATTCAGAATTTAAACAAGTGAGTAAATCTTTATCTTCTCTATTTTATCTCTCTTTCTCTATTTTTTCTTCCTATATCGGCACTCAATAATGTAAAATTGTAAAGAATTAACCCTAAAATCGAGTCAAAATAATTTTATAATAGCAATAGTATACGAGCACTCATCAGTTACGTATCAGCCATGAATACACTGTGTATATATATGGCGCACCAGCGCCCTTCGAGTGCATATTAGGCACTAGACAATTTTGACAAAATGTGTTTGTGCGCCCCTCGAAGAGTCTTCAAGCACCTCTAATCCGAATAATGTATACCTCTCATGCATCCCTCAAGTGCCTACAATTTGAACAATCGGTGCATATGTGTAAATCATATGCTTGTTATATGCCACTTAGTTATTTTTTCTAATTAGGTCATTACTTGAGCTCTTATGTGTACTACTAGATAATATATCAAATAAGTATATAACTCACAAATGAGTGTCTCATAACTCAATAACATATGAAAGACATATGAGTGATTACATTATCAAAATAACTTATGTGTCTCCATATTTAAATTATTGTATAGATTAGAAATTCATCTGATTTTTTATATTAGGTCGAATTGAGGCGAGTCTAATCTCCATTCCTAATAACCTGAGTCTTGTGCAATACAATTAGAAAATAAGAGGTCAGAGAATTGGCGGAATTCACCATCGATTTATCCTCCGACGTTCAAATTATAAATATTTTTAAGAGAATAGAAAGATGGATGATGCAAAATACACGGTTGCACGTGAAAGGGGAAAGTGAGTAAAGTTGGAGGACGTATGTGACAGAACGGGTCATAATCTACCATATGACCTTCGACATATAAACATACCTATAGTTGGGATAATCAACTCGGCACAAATGGCATATAATTAGGTGGACTTAAAATTTTCATTTGCGTGCATAGGATTGCAAATGGCCGGCCATCAAGTCGGCCTCATTAAGGTCGGTCACAATGTGACCGTTCGAAATTCAAGGTCGGTCCGTTAGAGAACAAAACCAAAGACGTACAAGATGCTATTAGGAACCAAAATTGTTCAAACCATAACAATTTAGAAAAAGTATCTAAATATCCTTTTTATTTACATAGCAGAATTATTATATAAAAGTTTTCAGAATATCCCAAAATACGTCAAGGTCAGTCATATACTGCTACATAAATCCCAATTGGCCTTCTTACCTAACTAGACCGTCCGACTTCACTCTTTCTCGTCTGACATAAGTTCTTGGTTATCTAAGGGTAAGAAAATAGTAAGAAGTGAGCGACAGCTTAATAAGATATCAATGCAAAAAACATGCATAATTATAGCATTGAATAAAATGAAAGTATTTTGCATATAGAAGCATCATACATGGGAATAAGACATTTTCATGCAAAATTGGATTCCAAAATGAATGCAAATCTAAAACCAAATGTTAAAAATCGGTTATATTTTAGTTCTACAACTATCGACCATTATATATCAAGTATAGCTATATTTTAGGTCTGTAACTCTCGACCATCATATCTCAAATACTACTATATTTTAGGCCTACAGATCTTATCCATCATATATCAAATACGGTTACATTATAGGCATGCAACTCTTGGCCATCATATCTGAAATACGGCTACATTTTAGTCTTACAACTCTCATTTATCATATCTCAAAACAAGTTTTCCTTGCAAATCATGAATTTCAAATGACCGAGTCCTTAAAACATGCAATCTCTACTTTTACAAGCGGTGAATATCATGCAAACTGGTGAGATCTTAATTATACAAACTAATTCGTTAATAATAATTAAGCATGCAAGATAACTTTTCTGTGCACAATTTTTAAGCATGAGTCGTGGAACTAAATCACACATTTAAAATATAATACATGCGCTGATCATGAAATTTCTTTATAAACATGACAAGTAATTACCATGATATGCATTACGTAAAATCATGAAAAAAAAATATTAGAATAACATTAGATAGACGAGAAAATAGCTAAGGATAAAACATTGGGTATACTTGCCTGATCTACGAACTTCCTTACCCAAGTCTGGCTTGGAATTCTTCCCTTCCTTCTCTTTCGCGCTTCTCTTAAGTTTTCTAGCATTTCTCCTTGGCCCCTGACTCCGATATTTATAGGCAACGGGGTAGGTGCGAGTAGGTAAGAGTAGGTCACCAACTTGATACTTCTTTTCCCATTAAATTTTCCTTTTCAGAAGGTCAATGAAGTAGGTGAGAGTAGGGTATGACTTACACTAATTCTGATGATCATCTTACTAACTCCCATTTATACTCAAAGTCCTCGATCTTATTATGAGTCCTTGAACTCTTTATGATGTTATCAGATTCTTCTCAAACAATCTTGGTCTTTTTTTTCAAGTTCTCAGGTATTTTTGTTTATTTTTAGGCCGCATTTTTGTGGTTATTTTGGTTATTTTCTTGATTACTTTAGTTCTAATCAATTATTTTAGTCGGATCAATTCTCGTATCAAGATAATGTTTTATTCTTGTTGTCTATCTTCTCAAAAATTCTCTCTCGAAATTTTCTCCAAAAATTTCACTCCGAAAATTTTGTCATTAAAACTGATCAATTATACACCAAATCCAGGTTACTTTTCTATTTCAGCCGATTATAAGCTACCTTGGTCACTAACAACTAGTTCAGTCTCCATCATTTACCTCGGTCGATTACTAACTTCCTCGATCATTATCTCAAAAAATTTCTCTGTCATTATTATATATCATCATCGGCTATTGTTCCATTAAGGCTGGTCAACTAGTCAATTCAATCAACATACTATCTAGACTAATTTTTTCATTGAGGCTGAGAGACTAAATCCTAAAAAATCTAATCTTTACAACGTGGCTCTGTTAATGCGTTTTGCAGGAAGCGTCTTAGAATAGCGTGCTCGACAGGAAGCATCTTAGAGAATAGTAGAGGGTTATGCTTCAGTGGTGTGCTTGGTAGGGAGTGTCTTAGAATAATGCGGTCAATAGGAAGCATCTTAGAGAATGGTGAAGGGATATGCTCTGACGGTGCGCTCGGCAGGGAGCATTTTTATGGATGGAAGATGTGCTTTTGGGGTGAGTGGGATCGCTTAACTTTCCCTGAGAGAGAGGGAGAGCTCAGACCATTGTTTCTCTCCTTACAAGTTTTTAAGAATGGATTCTCCTGGATGAATTGAGAAATCCATATCCTTAAGGAATCAAGAAGTTTCTTCTCCCTTCACTAGCAGGGGTGAAAGATATTTACAATATTGGTAAGGGCGTAGTTTGGTACCAAACCTGGAGATAATTGTCTTGTTGAGATTTGCCACATTGGCCCGGCACAGGCAAAAGCCACGGATGTCACTTGTTGCTTTGCAAGGGCAGCACGATTATGAGTGGTCTTTTCTGAGCGTTTGTTAGTCTGTTGTGGTGACGACTACAGATGGTGTCTACATATGTGTACTCTGATCACTCTGTCAACTGTTGAGTTGGAAGGTTTTATGATTGGTTCGACTATCTGTATCACCAGTTGGGTCACTCGATGCTTGTCCCCTCGACTCATCATAAGTTGGACCTCAATTGCGTTGCTGTAGCCGCCGTTGGGCCTCGACTGGGCCGGCCTCCCACCTTGTGTCTCAGTAATCGCTTGTTGGGCTTTCACTCCTCTTGCATGCTAACAATTGGGCTTGACACTGAGTCGGCCCTTGATCTAACTGAACCCATCAATAACAAAAAGTGATAAACTAGTATATGTGTTTGTATGGTTTTATCGAAGTAACTGACTCTTTATTTTCTGTAATTAACATAATTTGGTAATTCTATTTTGTGTCTAATTTGTACTAGTTTTATTTCATAACTTTAATTATATGCTTTAAATTATTAGTCTCGCTAACTCGAATCAAATCATCAAAGGCATTAATTACAAGCAGTACATTTAACATATAACAATGTGTATAAACAATATATATTAAATATAAAACAAAATATTAGGTAAGATTATATTTTTTTAACACAAACATATAAAAAGGGCTATCTAATATAATTTTTGCCCCTCTATTTTTAGAGGGCGAAAATTTCTATCCCAATTTAAAATGCGACAAATAATCAACATAATTTAACTTAGAAAATAAAATCAATATTTACGGAAAAAATAAAGTAAAAATTTAACAAATTTGTAAATAAAATTAAGTTGTCTTAATTTCTGGCATAGTCGACTAGCTCATCGAAATCAAAGGACCCACAGTGCAAGCCAACAAACAAACAATTGAGGGGGCTTCTCACCGACGCTTGTACTGTAATCTCTGTCAAAATGAAAGGGATGAAATTTAACATAATATGTAATTTATTATTATTTCTATTTTAAGTATTAAAACATTAAAATATTCATATTATGTAAAAATATATAAAATTTTGTTTATATTTTTAAAACTATTTCAATATTAAATCTCACCGTTCGATTAAAATCTAATGGGTGAGAGGTGCATGACAAGAAAGATTACACGAGCATGCATAGCAACCCTCACAAATATATGCTCAGATAAAATCAGCAATTAATCTATGGATTGAGGGGGCGTCCCTCTCCCCAGTGGAGAAGGACCGTCCTTCTCTTAATCAGGGCCGTCGGATGTAAAATTCGACGGTTACGTATTTTGGATGATTAAATTTAAAATCGAACGGTCTACGTTATATTATTCATTAAAAACGTGTGGGCCGTCGGATTTTATATCAGACGGTTCAGATGAGGAGAAGGACGGTCCTTCTCCACAAGGGCGAAGGACACCCCCCGGATCCATTAATCTACCCATATTAATGATGAATAATCTCCACCCCACATTTAAAAAATAATTAAGTTTTTTAATTGATTAATACTAGAAATAGACGGACTTTAATCATATTATATTATTTCTCTAACTATCATATTGGCTCACCCTTTGAAAAACATTAACCATAATTATTAATTCTAGATTAATACTTAAATTTAATAACCTGTTTCCGTACACTCCATTAGAAAAGTCTCCATCTCTCTCTTTTAACAAAAAAAAATTGGATCACTTTAAATTTATTATATATAATTTTATTTTATATTAAAAATAAAATTATTTTCATCTTTAAATAATACGACAATTATTGTATTATCTTTTAATCCGGGAAGGGAGTTCTATAAATCTCTGACAGTTCAGGTACGCTTTCACTTTCTCGGCTGCTGCTGCACTCGCAGCCTACCTATTATAGTCAACATAAAGAAGCCAATTTTCACACGTTCTGCGCCCCCACTCCGAAGATGAAAGCAGCCATTGCTGCAGATCCAAGCAAAGAATCCCGGGCTAAAGAAGAGGAGGAAGAAGAAGAAGACCCTGTTGAGCTAAGAAGAGGGCCGTGGACTGTCGAAGAAGACGGTTTGCTCACCTACTCTATCGCTTGCCATGGCGAAGGGCACTGGAATTCATTAGCAAAGGCTGCAGGTAATCGAGCTTTTGCTCCCTATCAAAAAATTTGCCATTCTCGTCGACTGATCCATTAGTTTGATTTGTATAGGGCTGAAAAGAACCGGGAAGAGTTGTAGATTAAGATGGCTCAACTACTTAAAGCCGGACATTAAGCGCGGCAACCTTACTCCGCAAGAACAATTATTGATCCTCGAACTCCATTCTAAGTGGGGTAATAGGTAAGTCTTTTATCATATGCTAAATATTAAGTAGATGATATCAGTAAATATATAAAAATTTTATCTATAAAATATAAGATAATAAAAAGATGTAAGAGGTTGTTCCAGCAAATAAAATATAAGTTGGAAAAAGAATATGTGAAAAATTATTTAAAAATTATTGTTATTTTAAAAATATATTATGCTGAATTAATTAAAATTAAGGATATTACTTATGAAGTTAACGGCCCTATTTAGTAAAGTTTAAGGCTTCATTATTGTTTGTATTGTTCTCAAATTGCTTTATGAGTTTGAGTTAACTTAAAGTGTCTTGTTTAATCGGTTATTATTAGGTGGTCGAAAATAGCAGCCAACTTACCAGGGAGAACAGATAATGAAATCAAAAACTATTGGAGAACAAGAGTGCAAAAACAAGCACGGCAATTGAACATGGAATCGAGCAGCCAAAGATTTATTGACGCCATTCGATGCTTTTACATGCCTCGATTGGTCGAAAAGGAGCAAAACAACTCTTCGTGTTCATTGCCCAATTCGACAGCTATGAACCTTGACGGTTCAACTTATTCTTTGACAACCCACCAGACTGCCATGGCTCAGCAAATAGGAAACAATTCAAGCCCATCAAATCTCTCTTCAACCTTACTACCTGGAACTTCATATCACCAGACAAGTCCCTACCCTACCTTTGGGGAAACCGTGTATGACACTAGAACGAAAATGGACTCCTTGTTGCTAGACGTTTGTTACCACATGGACAGCAGCGACTATGATGCGGAACTCACTGCCATGTCAGCAACCCGAGGTTCGGATGACCAGCCGTCTGACAGCCAGGTGGCGGAGAGCAATTGGCTGGGTGATGAGATTGCAGATGACATGTGGAACTTGGATGATCTATGGCAGTTCAAAAAGTAGGCTGAGAGGGGTGGCTTACAGGTAGATCAATGGGGAGGTCAATTTTTCTGAATTATTGAGTGCAGAGTCATTTTAGTGGTTATTTCTGTACTCATGATAACAAAAATTAAAATGGTGATTTTTACTTAAAGTTAGTTTAATGTGTGAAATTATTATCTCGTAAATTTTATGGTAAGAATATTATTTTTAGGATTTAAATTTAATATTGTAGATCTCAAATAATAATGCTATCATTATGCTTGTTGATCATTATTGCACTATGAAATGAAATCATTCGCGAGCTTTGAAAAGTTGGGTGCAGTTAAATAAACGTGACCACGGGGATAAGAAAGGGGAAGTAAGTTGACAGAACTGATTGATAAGAAAGTGACAAACTTAATGCCCCGCAAATGTACTCAACCATACAGGAGAACCGGGCCATAGATCAAGAAAAAAAATGAAAAAGTATAAAAAGTTTTAAAATAGATATAATTATAGTACTTGGATAAAAAATAACTCATCATAATAGAAGAAATTAGAATTTTTTCCCATTCAAAATTGTGTTGCTATTCAATCCGGTTACACCCTCATCCAACATAGCGAAAAAATCCGAACCCTTCTGTTGACCGTCAGTCACTAAGAATATGAGTATAAGGAATACCAAAATAAATAATAATTTTTAATGTGAAAAATTTTTTTCAACCAAAGAAAAAATTAACGGGATAAATTCTAAAAATTTTAATATATAAAATCGGTTATAAAAACCTCCGAATTAGAATACTAACAACTCACCTGAGACAGAATAAGAAAAATAATTTTTAGAGTAGGAAAATTTTCATTCCCTCTTTTGCTCTTTGTTTTTTTTTCTCTCATTTCTCTCACTGGTGATATTATCTACTCGTTGATTTTACAAGTGTAGTGGTAGTGAACAATGAACGGCGAATAGCAAACGGCGAGGACTTCCTTCCGCATTTGGCTCTACTCCATTCCACCTTCCGTTCCATACATGGTTCATCCACACGCCGTTCATGCATATCGTCTTCTGAAGTGTATGGTGCGCTTTATTATAACGCATGGTCGATATCTCATCTGCTCACCTGATTTGATCTCGCAAAGAATTTATCACGCAAACTTTATTGTTTTCCATGCTTTCATAAGTTTTCACGCTTTCCCACAGACGATGCATACACTACCAGTTTAGATGCGTACCCTACAAAATTGTTACCTACTCTGTAAAATCACCTACCTGCCTTGAAATTAACCTGCTCTATAAAGTCGCCTACCAACTTTTGAAAGTCAACTATCTGCATTGCAAAGTCACTTGCCAACTTTCCAGACAGGTTGCCCTCACCTGCCTTTGTATCAATGGTCAGAACCACTCCGGTTGCAGTCCACTCCAGCCTTTGCCCATTTCAGTATTTGCTATTCCGAGATTTGTCCACTCTGATAAATTGGTCATTTTGGCAAATACTCACTCCAACAAATTGCTCATTCGGAATTTGCCTACTCTGCAAAGTCGTCTACCAACTCTACCAGGTTGTCCCATCTGAACTGGCATTGCCTTGTCATCCCTTCATATCTGTGCCCTCAGTCAGCCTCTTTGGCCAGCCTCATCTCAGCTTAGTCGGCTGGCTTTTCTGGTGAACTTTTTCTCTTAGCCGACCAGCCTCTTTAGCTGGCCGCAACTGGCTGGTCTCTTGCAGGTTGACCTCCTTATTACCTAACCGCCAGCCAACCGCCCTCTTGCAACCCAATTGACTACAGCCTTGCCAACTTCGCCCTCAGTCTCAACCCATTTTGCAGCACTCATGTTGCTCGGTCAATCGGTTTTCTTGCTGTCCTACCGGCCGTTCGTCGTGCGCGTACTTTCTCGCACATGTCTCGTGTGAAATTTTGATAACTTTTCGTTTATTGAGTATTCCATAAGGGAGTGACAAAACCTTATAATTTAAAGAATAAGTGTAATTAATTCCTCATAGATTTTCAAAATAGTAGACTACTTTTCATCAAGGATATCAATTCATATACACTAAAGTGCACATCTTTAATCTATTTTTTTGCCAAGAAAAACAAAATCTTTGATTTTCATTGATGTATATTTTCATAAATCGAATCTATAATTTTCTATTTGTCTTCTTTTTAATGATTGTCTTAAACACTAAAATAATGAGCGTTGCTTGCAAGAGGACGAGTTAATTGTTTGAGCTTTAAACTTATAAAATGAGATATCTTAAATTTAAATATCTATAAGTTGGGAAATTTATGAGACAATATTAAAACTTTAAAGCAAGACGTCCTTAGAAAAAAAAAAAGTAAATACAGTAAGTATAAATTTAAAAAGTTAATATTATAATAAATATTATACTAAAAAAGCTCCAAAGATATTCTATTCTGAAAATAAATGTAACAAAATTGATCTTTCATTAACTTACCCCGATCCTTTTTCTTAAACAGTACCCAAATCGTTATGCTTTTTGTGTGAGTTAAAATTTACTCTATAAGAAAATTTACCAATTATAGATATGGTGGTATTCATTGGGATAAAACAAAAATAAATAAAGAATAAAATCAAACATTATACATGAAGAGTAACTCCATCAGTGATATAAAAAAGAAAAAAAAAAAAAAACTCAATTTGATCTACATATACACCATGATATTGAGGAACTTGACATGATTATCAAACTTGTCAAAAATAAATACCTTTTAAATATTCTTTGAAAACTATTAAATTAAAATTTACTCAAAAAATAAAAAATAATTTATAGAAAAGTTCAATCAAAAATTTAAAAGTCTCTAACTTATAATTACTTTAACTGAAAATTATTTCAAAAATTAGGTTAAGCAAGTCCTATATCTCTATATGATAGGCCTTTAAAAGAAAAGGTTCACCTTATAATTACACAGATGCATTAAAATAGTGATTTTGACACTCAATAAGCAAATAACTTTATTCTCTTTTGATGTTTATGCTTTATAAGACTATATTCCTTACATATGATAATGCCCTTATGACTCATGTAAGCATCTGGAAATTCTCTCAAAACCAAACATATGATGGTGAAATAAGCTAAGTTTTCATGTGAAAACGGAACCTTTGGAACTAGTACAAGATATCCACACACCCTTATTGGTGAAATAAGCTATTTTTCTTTCAATTTATCATTCTATTTCACTGTTCCTTTCACTGTCATGCTAAAGCGTGAAGCGACTAAACTCTTAGGGAACAATTGAAGCTGCTTCTTCCTTTGTTAAAAGTGTTCTTAGCCACCCTTATTGGTCTTAAAATTCGACGTCCACAGCACCCAAGAGCTCCACGTTTGCGTCATGTGTGCCTTTAAGTTAGTGGTCGGTTCCATGATGTGAAGGGCATCTCATCAGTGGATTACTCAAATAATTGGAAATTTGTTGGCTTATGGGAATTGATTTTGAAAATGTCTCAAAAAAAAAAATTATTAAATATGATTCTAATTTATTTTGTATGATTGAACCGTTTAATTGTCCAAGCTCGGATGTTTATGGCAAGAATTTGATGTAGATATCAAATAAATATTAGTGGCAGTGGCACAGAAATTTGACTAAATAATTTGGTAAGATTTCATTTGTCTATACATATACATAGCATTTTATACCAGAAATTGGTAAGATTTCAGAAACCCAGATATAGTTATCTCCTCTTATAATTATAATTTGGAAAATAATGACCTTCTTTCATTTATCTGTGATTTTTTTCCTTTAGATTTTTTTGCATAAAATTTATATTTTATTATATAATTATTTATTATTTTATTATCATTAATCGCCAAATCTCTAACAATAATAGTTACAATTGTATAATTTGTTTTTTGAAATAAATATTATGAATTAAAACTCATGAAGCAAGTATATAAGGACTTACAGAAAACTTTGTAACTTTTTTCCCAAAAGTCATCGCAACAGTAATAGCATATGATTACACTGTCTTATTCATCCTCGTTGGGATTCAAAGGTCATGGATACATTCATTCGTTATGGTGCGCACTACAGATCGAGTTAGACCTAAAAGTTATTATCATGAAAAACCTTAAGTTCTGGATTCAAATATCTTAATCCCTGCAGACCACGATATAAAATAAGAGATCAAAGATTTCAAAAGCGTTTTCTTAGACAGTCTTGTTTGTATACACATTAATCAATCTCTAAAGTATAGAGATTAATGCATATGTATCTGGTGGGCTAGGAAATTTCAAGATGAAAGGCACCATTTTTGAACTAAAAAGAAGTGAACTATCGAAATTACTAGCTCTGTGTCTAAATGAGTCCTATATGAGGATTGAGGTGAATCGACTTAACTGAAATGGATGGTGCCAAGGTTCTTATTATGAGGGTAATTGTAGTACTTGATTTTTTAATTTATGTTCATAATAATAATATAATTATTATATATTAGATAAATATGATAAATAATTATATATTAAAATTTTAAAATCAAAATCAAATTTAAGAATGTAGATTCAATGTTAATAAGAGATATATTCATATGTATATTAAGTAAAATATCTATATTTATAGAACGCTTGTGCGAGAATTGACAAAATGATTTGCATTTGAGTTGTAGACAAAGGGCGCTTGTGGGTGCATGTATCTAGGCATGGCATTTATTGCAAGCTTGACTTGTGCTTGTATGCCAATTTGAGTTTATATTGTCGCCTTTATATGATTTTGTAATTTTGCGAGAAATGGGAGAGAAAGAAGGCAAAAGAGAGAGAAATTAGAGGAGAGAAAATGTGAAAAAATATAATTTTAAAACTATTTTGTATCAAATTTGATAAATCTATAATTTAATATAAATATATTTAAAACTATTATTTAGTATATTATTAAAATTTTTTGATTTTTTTAATTTTTATTTAAATATATATACATGTTACCATTTTCACCACTTTTTTAAATGTATGAATATTAATTTTACTGAATATTTAGATATTTTGTTAGGTTTACTAAATATTTAAAAATTTTATTTATCTTTAAAAATTATAAATATTTTGGCATTTTAAAAGTTTATAATATTAAATTGAGATATTGTAAAGAAAATTGTAAAATATTTAAGTATTTGACATTGCATACTAATTTCATATAATTATTTGATAAAAACTCTATTTTATAATATGAATAAGGTTTTTACTTTTTTCCAATTTGAAAAAGTTTCGAATGTGTAATATAGGGTTTTACATTTAACAAAATGAGAAGTATTATATTTTAAATTGATTATATTTGGTTATATTTTAGTATATTATATGCATTTAAAAAATATACTTATTATTCACAGGTGAAAAAAGAAAATACATTTGACCATTTAAAGGATATTATAAACAGTTTGCGTTATGAATCTTGAATAGTAATATATTGGCCTAAGACTACCGAGAATAATCATAACTAGTCCTTCAAAGTTTTCTTTTAATTAGTCAGTATGTGAGTTATCGGTTTTTATTTTTAAGTTTTCGTATATTTTTAATTTGGTACTTTGATTTTTATGTTTCTAGATACGTGTTTGTATGTTTTAATTTTTCTATATTTTTCGTACGTTTTGTATATTTTAAATATTTGTATATATTAAACAGTTCGTATGAAATTATGGGTTGTAATATAATTATTAAAAATTAAATATTTGGATTTTTGCATACGATTTATGACTTTTATATCATTTCGTCTATTTTACTCTCACATATTTGTTTAACACATACATATATATACTTTATTGAGTATTAAGCTAATACTTATAAATATTTTCAAAGCCCTTTTGGATTAGTAGATGATGAATTTTTGTAAGATTAGGACAATAGATTATTGAAAGATTTTGTTTAGATTTATTTGTAATATTGTAGGTTGTTTTAAATTTAATATAATGAGTATAATTTATATTTTAAGTTTGGTAGTTTTGATTTTGGACCGGTGTGCCTATTTTTTACTATTATATATGTGGTATTTTAAATTAATATTTTTTCTTATAGCTATTTATAGATCGATCTTGTATAATATTACTTTGAGGCTGGCTGGACAAGAACAATTTGGCTAATTTTGTAACTGTTACGATTATATTTAATTATGCCACTTATACTGTTAATGAAAAATATATGACTCAATTTTAATTATTGAAATATGAATAATATTTATATTTGATATTATTATTTGCTCATTTAGGATCGGGACTATAAGTGGCTACTAAGGAAAGCTACTGATCAAACTTCTTTCAAAATGGATAATAATAACCTCGCGATCTAAGCTTTATAACCTATGTGATTTAGCAAAGTGTTCATTGATTTTTTTTTTTTCCTGAAATCCTCATTTTATAGATAGGTCTTAAGTATTTGGAAATTGCGCCTGACGGTAAACTGTGGCTGTGACCAAGGCTTTGAAGAGAGCAGGACCGCAGCGACGTGGATGTATACGATGCTCGTATGATTTTGTATAATAATTGTTGGATCTTTATTAAATATTTATCATTTTTTATTATTAAAAAAAATAATAAATATTTTTTATTTAAAATAAAAAAATTATTAAAAAATATTTAATAAGGATCCGACGATTAATATACCATATCATACAAGATTTCTCTACGGATTTGCCTTACAGCACCCCTCATTTTAGGCTTTGAAACCTTTGGGGAGCACAGGCATAGTAACCGAGACATTTGATTTCTACTGGGGCATTTTGAAAGGCCGCAATAGGTGCCTTCCTTGACCATTGTGTTGGGGTCGGAAGACCCGGATCCACCAGATTCGGTAGCAGTGGAAAATCCGAACCCCCCCGTCATCGACAGTCACCATTTAGTAGGAACAATGAATAAGATATGCACAGTATTTTTTTACGTGGAAACTCCTTCCCAAACCGAAGAGGAAAAACCATGGGACACATAGTCCACCAATAAATCCACTATGTAAAATGGGTTACAAACCTCCAAAATGGAGTATCCGCTACATACCCGAGAATAACAAAGAAAAACCTCATCGGAGTAAACGGAAAACACTCTCCACTCTTTTACTCTCTGTTTTTCTTTCTTCTCCCTCTCACTGGTGATGCACTCCTCTCTATATTTTATAAGTGTTGGTGAAACGGCAGCCCGCCGTTTCACCCCCGCACAAGGCGGCCAGCGCACAGCGCCCCTGGCTTACACAAGCCCCGCGAATGCTCGCCCATGGTGCTCTCAAGGCCTTCACCGGACTTGACCACCTCTCCTTGGTGGTTTTCACACACACTCATCACAGCATGCCTTACATGCGTATATATCATGGTCTGCCTGGAGACTTTCAACCAATAGGTAGGTTACATGTGGTCTAACAACTGTCATCCACAACTTTGCCCACTAACTCTGCAACCTACCCACTAGCCCTGCAACTTGCCCACTAACTCTGACCCAAACCTAAACACACTCGACCAATCCCGGAAAGACATCCGTCCTCTGCCACCGCCATCTTCCACATCTCTCAAGGCCCGGTTGTCGAGGCGGCCAACTTCCGTTGTCCGTCCTCGCCTGCCCGATCCGCCATCTTGCAGTGGTGCTCCTGCAGACCATCCGGCCAACCTCACATTGACCGTCTTCTCTTTGCCCGTCCCGCCCTAGCAGCGCTCTCCTGCGCAGCCCGGATGGTCAACCTCCTGTTGACCGGATTCAGTTGGCCGCCGACGGTCAATCTCCATTGACCGTCCACTGTTCTCCTCCAGTCAACGTCCCGTTAATCGGAAACAGTTCTCCGGATTTGTTCTCCACAAATCCTTCGATGACAAACCAGTTTGTTGGGTTACCCACAAGGGGAGTGACCAGACCGAACACATTGGTGGCTGCTGCCATGTGTCTAAATATCATAGTCTCTATGACTCTTATTTATTCATCAGATATTAATTTCACAGGTAAAGATTAATATTAAAAGTAGTATATCGTTTCATGTTACTTTTTAATCATATCAACATCTAGACATTTCAACATTTAAAAGTATTTTAATAAAAATATTTATATACTATATTAATTTAATATACTAAATATTAACTATTAATTATAGATGATTCAACAATGGTAGACTGTATCTTGTACACTGTATGTCACAACTCCCGTGATAGCCTTCCTCATTACTCCTTGTTGTGTGGATACCAGTGACATCAACAAATCTCAACTTTGGTTATCAAGTTGCATCTCATCTGTATTGGCTTTGGCAATCATTGAGCCGTCCTCGAGCCGAGCCGAGTCGAGCGGCTTCTTCAAGCCGAATCCAAGCCGGTTTGCAGCCGATTGCAACCTTCCTCTTCATTTAGTCTTCCTCAACTCCTGACCTTCTTCAACTGTTTAATTCAACTGATTGCTGAAGTATTAGTGGTTCATTTAGTATTGATAGCTCTCCCATTCATTAACACATCAATTCTCGGCCGATTTGTGAACGTGACGCCCGATTGAGGTATTTGATGATTTTGTCTATAAATCAAGCGTTCTGACTTTGTCCCTGGCACCCAACTCAACTGATACACCATCTAGAAGAGTCAGGCGTGTCCAGATGCTCAAAGCCGTACCGGATCTCATATCCCGAAAACAGAGCAAGCAAATGGCGAGAGGTATAAACTCGATTCTTTATTCTGCTTTCGTGGTTGTTCATGCCACATTATTTGCTAACATTTGGTATCATAGAGAGGCATCGCCTCTGCCTTTGCCGTTTTGTTAATTTTTGATTTTCGTCCGAAACTTGAAAATCTTAAAGTCTCCGTTTCTTTTAAGATGCGGTAAAAACGAGCATTGGAAATCGTTGGGAAATTAAATTTCTGAAATTTTCATAAATTTTGCATAAATTTTAGTGTTCATATGGTGCTGTTTCAATCGGGTTTGTAAAACGAGTCGAATCGGGCGTTATCGGGTTCGGGCGAGTCCGACTAAGGAAGAAGACGACTTGAACGACGTCGTTTACGGTTGCTACAGTTATAAACGTTGTCATTTTGTCTTCGGTTTTGTGTTTCCTGAACGGCGTCGTTTCGTGGGATCGTATTTGGTTTTTAAACGACGTCGTTCTGCTACAGTGTTTTTTAAAAATAAATAAATGCGGTTTTGGACTTGGGCCGTTTTCGTTCGCGGCACAAATCTAACGTTCACGTTCGGCGTCCGCCTGTGTAAGTTTGCGGCCGATTTCGTGCGCGGCCCAACAGCTTCTGGCCCATCACTGTAGTATTGCGAAATTTCAAAATGCGGCTTGAAGAAGCAGTGGTCGAGATTCGAACGCGGGTCGTGGGGACGACACCGTTTCACCGCTGCACTGAACGCTTGACGGCGTTCATTTGGGCATTTAAATGTATTTTATACATTTAAAACTTATATATATATAATATATATATATACGTATATATTTATATATATATAATTATATTATTATATATAAAAAATAAAATATAATATTCAGAATATAATTATATATATGTGTATATAATGTCCACTGATTAAAATAATTTAATTAATTGGAAATTTGTCATAGCGTCTTTAATTAATAAAAATATTTTTATTGTCACGTGTGGTATAAAAACATTAATTGTGGCTAATTATTTTTGATATAATAAAATTTATCCATCAAAAAATTTTATTATATTAAATTAATTAATTAGGATAAAATGTCAAATTATTTTTCTTAATTTGCCCATAGGGATTAAGAATTGGAATATAATTTGATAGTTTTATCATAAAATTGGACACGAATCTACTTGAATTAAAATTTAGCCCACGGGTAATTTTTTTGTCAATTGATTCATGATGTATATTTTACATTGATAAAATATAATTCTGTAATTTGTTAGCCTCATTTGTTGGATGTTAAGCATGTATTTATTTTTATACAGTTATTTAATCTGTTAATATTTTCGACATAAGATATGAAATTTTTGAAATAAAAAGTGATAACTATAAGGTGTGCAAGGAGATACTTCTTCTTCACTTAGGGTAGATGGACATAGATTATATTATTCGAAAAGACGAACCACCTGCTCTTACTCTTACCAGCACTCCAGAAGATGTAACTCTTTATTAACGTTGGGGGCGATCTAATTACCTCAATTTGATGTTCATAAAGACTAAAATTTCTGCTAGTATCCGTGATTTTGTCGACCAGTATAATAAAATACGTGATTTACTAAAGGTTGTCGATGAGCAGTTTGTAACTTCAGAATAAAGACTTGCTAGCACCCTGATAATGAAGTTTTCATCTATAAGGCTCACCAGTATTAAGGGTGTGTGTGAGCACATAATGCAAATGAGGGATGTAGCGTTTCAATTGAAAAGCTTAGAGGTGAAAATGTCTGAACCCTTTATTTTACGTTATATTCTAAACACGCTTCCATTATAATATGGACCTTTTAAAATATCTTACAACACATATAAAGATAAATGATCAATCAATGAACTCATAACCATGTGTGTACAAGAGGAAGGAAGGCTCATGATAAAGTAAAGTGAGAGCGTTTACATGTTCAAAGAAGAAAAGTTTCAAACACAAGCCAAAAAGAATGGAAAAGGTAAAATACCTCCTCAATCTGACATTAAGAAGGAGTCCAAGTGCTTCTTCTGTAAAAAGAAGGGACGCGTTAAGAAGGACTGTATCAAGTATCAGAATTGGCTTAAAAAGAAAGGTAATACATTCTCTTTTGTATGTTATGAATCTAATATAGTTAATATTACACATAACACATGGTGGATTGATTCTGGTTCTACAATCCATATTTTAAATTCCTTACAGGACTTGCAAAACCTAAAGAAACCAGTGGATAATGAACAAAGTATCTTCTTTGGAAACAAGATGCGTTCACGTGTGGAGGCCATTGGAACATGCAGCTTAGTTTTGAGTAGTGGTTTTATTTTGACACTAGAAAATACCTTTTATATTCTAAATTTCTCTAAAAATTTGATTTCTATTTCAAGACTTGTACCTTATAGATATTTCATTACATTTTCAGACTCATTTTTCAGTTTATATTATATGTCTGATATTATTAGAAATAGTACACTGTCTGATAGTCTTTATTGCTTAAATTTATAAAATAATACCTCTTTTAATACTGTGCATGCAGATACTGACATTAAACGATGTGTTATGAATGAATGTTCCTCTATATTGTGACATAGGAGATTAGGTCATATCTCCATTAATAGAATCAAAAGATTGGTAAATGATAGAGTACTTAGTACTCTAAATTTTACTGATTTTAAGACTTGTGTGGACTGTATTAAAGAAAAGCAGACCAACAAGACTAAGAAAAATACCAAGAGGAGTTCAAACATATTAGAAATTATACATACTGATATTTATAGTCCTGATATTGACTCCTATGGTCCAAAATATTTCATCATCTTTATTGATAATTTTTCACGATATATGTATCTCTACTTGCTTCATAATAAGAATGAAGCCTTGGATATTTTTAAATTATTTAAAGCGGAAGTAGGGAAATAATGTGAAAAATAAATCAAGATTGTGAGATTAGATAGAGGTGGAGAGTATTATGATAGATATACTGAAGATGGATAAAGCCTGGTCCATTTGCAAGGTTTCTTCAAGAATATGGGATTATTGCCCAATATACTGCCTGATTCTCCGGACCAAAATGGTGTAATAGAAAGAAAAAATCGAACATTATTGGATATGGTGAGGAGTATGCTTAGTAACTTCGAACTTTCAAAATCATTGTGGAGTGAAACTCTTAAAACGACGGTGTATATATTAAATCGGGTCCTAACAAAAACTGTTCCAAAAACTCCTTTTGAGTTATGAAAGGTTGGAAATCGAGTTTGCAACATGTACGCGTATAGGGATGCCCATTCGAAGTAAGAGTTTATAATCCACATGAGAAGAAGCTGGATCCAAGGACTATTAGTGGACATTTCATTTGATATGCTGAATGGTCCAAGGGATACAGATTTTACCGTCCATCTCACAACACTAGGATTGTGGAATCAAGAAATGTAAAATTTTTTGAGAATGATTTAATGGGTGGGAGAAAACGATCAAGAAATTTGATTTCTAGTAATGATCATTTGATTTCTCAACCCTTCACTTCAAATGATAGGTTGATTATTGTACACAACACCCCTCAAGATCAATCTGGTATTGAACAACCAATCAATGGCATTCTATAAAATGCTATTCCTAATCCAATTGACCATGAAATTCAGAATTTATCTGAAATAGTTGTACAATATACTCCTATTGAGAATGATGATATAATATTGAGAAGATCTTCTAGAATAAGAAAGTCAGCAATCCCTAATCCTGAAACGTTTTCACAAGTTATGAATTGTAATGAGTCACAATTATGGTACAATGCCATAAAAGAAGAGATAAATTCCATGAGTTGTAATGGAGTTTAGGATCTTGTTGAATTGCCTAAATGGACGAAAGCCATAGGGTGTAAATGAGTCTTTAAAATAAAGAAAGACTCATTAGGTAATATCGAAAGATATAAAGTAAGACTCGTTGCTAAGTAATATACTCAAAAGGAGGGAATTGATTACACGAAGACTTTTTCTCCTGTATCTAAAAAGGATTCTCTTCACATAATTTTGACATTGGTTGCTCATTTTGATATGAAATTATAACAAATGGATGTGAAAACAGTATTTTTAAATGGTGATCTAGAGGAAGATGTTTACATAAAATAATCAGAATGATTCCCCTATAGTGATGGTAAGCAATTAGTATGCAAACTAAAAAAGTCCATATATTGATTAAAATAAGCCTCCCGTCAATGGTATTTAAAATTTGATAAAATGATCTCTTTATTTGATTTTGAAGAGAATATTTTGGATCAATGTATATATCAGAAGGTCAGTAGGAGTAAAATTTATTTTCTTTTTTTATATGTGAATGAGATTTTACTTGCATACAATGATAAAGGGTTATTGTATGAGGTAAGATAATTTCTCTCTGATAAAATTAAAATGAAAGATATGGGTGATGCATCTTATGTCATTGGCATCAAGATATATCGAGACAGACCACGTTGTGTTCTAGGTTTGAAATAAAAGATATGGTGAAAGCAAACATTGATTGCTACTTCCACTATGAAAGCCGAGTACGTTACTTATTTCGAGGCTACAAAGCATGGTGTGTGGATGAAGAATATTATGTCTAGGCTTAGAGTGGTTGATTCCATCTCAAGGTCATTAAAGATATTTTACTATAATTCAGCTGCTATTTTTCTGTCTAAAAATAATAAAAGTAACAGTCAAAGTAAACGCATCAACATTCAGTTTTTAGCCATAAATGAGCGCATTAAAGGAAATGAAATTGCTATTGAGCATATTAGTACTGAATTGATGATCGTTGATCCTTTGACAAAAGTCATGCCACCATTAAGGTTCAGGGATCTTGTAACAAAAATGGGACTAAGTTTCATTTTATAATTTTCATTGTATGGATAATGATATTTGATAAAAATTTCTATTTATTTGTTATGATATTTCTCAAAATTGTATGCACATTGATTAATTTGATAATGTCATTAATTGTTGGACAAAGAATAATTGTAGGGTTTATTCATAAAGTAATGTTACCGGATACAAACATAACTTGAGAAATGTAATACATTATAATATATGGAAGATATTACTCATTATTAGAGGATTTATCGCCATGATTCGTATATTTATTTATTGAGTTTGAGAATTGATCAGTTTGGTTATCACATCAAGTAAAATATGGACCAAGTTGGAGAATATTGGCTTCAGCAATCATTGAGCCATCCTCGAGCCGAGCCGAGCGGCTTTTTCAAGCCGAATCCGAGCCGGTTTGCAGCCGATTGCAACCTTCCTCTTCATTTCGTCTTCCTCGACTCCTGACCTTCTTCAACCGTTTAATTCAACTGATTACTGAAGTATTAGTGGTTCATTTAGTGTTGATAACTCTTCCATTCATTGACACATCAATTTTCAGCCGATTTGTGAACGTAACGCCCGATTGAGGTATTTGATGGTTTTGCCTATAAATCAAGCGTTCTAACTTTGTCCCTGATACCCAACTCAACCGATACACCATCTAGAAGAGTCAGGCGTGTCCAGAAGCTCAAAGTCGTACCGGATTTCATATTCCGAAAACAGAGCAAGCAAATGGCGGGAGGTATAAACTCGATTCTTTATTTCGCTTTCGTTGTTTGAGCCATATTATTTGCTAACAATCTGAGCATTTGAGCGCCTGATATTTACTTTTTATAATCAAACATTGACTATTCTTTTAAAAAATTTAGTCTTTTTAATATGTTAGATGTCTTATTTAAAATTTTAATTTTCATTGATATCTAAATATATACGGAAATTTTATACTTAAATTTTCCGATCCATTTGTAATCTGAACCCATCCTTGAATTTGGACAAACCTTTCTGCATTCAATCAATCCCCTTTACTTAGTTTTCGCAAAGTTCAGATCTAATTGAGATTTTTTCAGTGACAAAACGCTCACTTTTCTGATGAACTTGTCCTACATGGATTCTAGAAACTCTCTCTCAAAGAAATTTAGGGAAAAAATATGAGTAACTCATAATTAATTTATAAATAAAATTTAATACATTTTCCCCCTTGTTCTCAAAATATTTAAATCAACTTAGGAAACATGAATGTTAAATATCTACTTCATAAGGAATGAATAAGCTCATGGGAGATGGGTTTATAGGTTAATTGTTTATAAGGAATTACATTTTATATTCTTTAATAAAATATTGGAAATTAGAGCAGTCCAACAATTATCAACAATTCTCATTAAGCACAATTATGTAAAAGCACTAAGTTTCCTATAATTATCACCTAGAAATGAAATTATCATATTTACTAGACATTGGTTAAATTATACGTTAAACAATTTGGCAGAATTATTCAATCATAGAGTTACATTTATAAGTACTCAGATTTTATCATTTTGATCATGTTGAATTTTAATTTTACCATGTATATAAATAAATACCAATTCCCAACTAAAAATAGTAATTTTAATTAGCACAAATAATCGATAACCACCCATAAGAATAGAAAGAACCACAAAAGTTTGCTTGGGACATTGGGATTTACTTTATGGTCATAAATTTAATTTTTATTATAATATAAATAGACCAATCTATATATGATCTTTATAAGTGAAATTATATCTAACTTTTGGTCCAATTATACAAAGTGGGATAGAGATTTTTTACTACTAAAACACCAAATACTAAAATTAAATTTCAAAATAAAATATTATAAAATACAAAAAATGATAATAATACAAGAACATCTCACCTCTAGATCTTTTTTTTTTTTAACGTAATTTTCTCCAATATTTGATAGTATTTAGAGCTTAAATGGTGGTGTAGATAAATAACCATTTTCCAGTATTTTCCTCTTCCCAAAATTTACCCCCAAAATAACAAAACTTCATTGATAAAGGACAGTCCAATACATAAAACCTTAACTACGTACAAGGTCTTAGAAAGGGTTCGGGAGCCCCAGCAATGGCATAGGGAAACAGCCATTTAAACCCTCTTCTGCTTTCCAATTTTCATCCCCATTGGAGAACAGAGAGTAGAGTCCTTGTAATATCATTAGGGATAGGCAAAGATGTACGAGGCCACCCTAAAGGGTGGGACAGTGTCCTTAATGTTTGAATCGGAGGGCAGAACTTTATCTTATATCATACCATTCTACCATAACTTCAAGTTGAGATTAAACCATTTCATTCTCGCCACTGTGTCTAACATCATGAAATATTGCTAGCATAATTGAAACCGATACAAATTGACAGATATTTTCATCCATGATAGGAGCCCTTATCTTACAGTTAGCTTTGGCTGTTCAGAGGCCTAGTCATATGATATGAACTTCTCTTCATCAAATTGAAAGAGTAAGATATCTTCATCAAACTCAACCAACCATCCATGCCCAAAGCCAAATCACGGATTACCTGCTCCTCTCTCTCTGTCTCTGTCTCTCTCTCTCTCTCTTATAAGCTACCAAGCAGCGAGTACTAATAGTCAACAAAGAAAAGCAAAATCAAAACAAGAGGAAACTTCAGAAATAAAGGAGGATCAATTTACAGCACCAAAGAGTGAAAATAAGGGGTTCTAATTACTGACTCACAGTGCCCGTGTCCTCAGAGACGGAAGGGGAGTCAGAGTCAAAAGTAGTATCGTGGGGAGACACTTCAACACCCCGTATCTCGTCAATCATCTTGGCCACATGGCCCATCCTGGGCCGTTGATCGGGAGACGAGGCAGTGCATGCCATGGCAATCTGAAGGACGCCGACCATCTCCTCTTCTATGTTCTTGTACCTCATCAGCTCAAGATCAAATACCTCAGCAGTCCACTCTTCCCTCACCACAGACTGCACCCATCTTGGAAGATCTACCACCCCACTCACCGCCATAGTGCCATAGCTGCCACTGCCACCATCCACTGGCGAGGGACATTTCCCTGACACCCAAAGATTGAAATGCACATTTTTAGTATTGGACTGCAAGCATTACAGCCACACTCCTCTAACAATTGGAAAAGAAGATAATTGATGAGAGCAACGCAGTCACACTTCCCTAGGGCTAATGTCTCAGTGCTCGAAACAACACCTGGTAACATGATTTGGACACATTGGGTATTTTATATATTTTTTTTTAAAAAATAGAAATTTTAACATAAACTAAAGAAATTGAATCCATTTGATAATTTAGAAATAAGTGAAAACCAGTACCCTCGTTTTCTTTTTCTTTTTTTTTTTTTCACTATGTGAGATACATATATAGTACATTGCCTTTATATTAACTCACTTTCATATGTATTCAACGAGTGTTTTTTTTAATGATGAAACAAGAAACATGCCTTTTTAACTAACAATTTAGTATCAAGTAATATTGTTAATTAATTATATTATTATATTTACCAATAAACTATAAATTTTGGTTAATTTATTCCCATATTTAGAAAAGTAGCGTGTCTGTGTCCATGTCCATATTTTTTAGAATGAGAGGTTAGGGGAAAAGAAGATCTCCTCTTCCATGGGAATTTTAGTGAGAGGGAGAGGTAAAACAATGTCAGGGCAGTTCATGTTCTAACTTCAATTGATTCTAATTTCAAATGGGAGAAACAAGGAGACTAAATTGACCACAATTCGTGTTATTTGACAATAAGTACATAAGGTTGAATATCAAGATTAATTTAGTTCTTTTTGCATCAAATCTCAGTAAACGTTCTTTAGATAGAACAGAACCAGTACTAAAAAGTTGGAAAATAAAGTAAAAGGCGAAGAAGATTTTCGATGTATACTCCAATAATAATAGAATGATAACTTGATAACCCATATATTTTTTTTTCTACTGGTATGTTTGTCAAATGAACAGAGCATCTCAAATGTACTTGCTTATGGTTGGTTCTGAGACAAAAGGGAAGCTCAATGCTCAATGGAACTTGACTCATTTTACCAAGTTAAAACTAGAAAAATGCACTGCTTAGTAGATTTTATTGGGATTAATCTACCTACTCTGGCTTGATTTGAACCTAAAAAATATTTGTAAAGTTTGCTCTACCCTCCAACTAAATGCCCGACCACAATTTATGCACAAGACATCAAGTGGGAGATAATAATCTTTTTCTTTTTGGTCTAACATGTATAGACACCGACTTTAGATGTAGACATAACTCTGATGACATATCAGTGTTTTGAAAATGAGGACTCGATATATTAAAGATACGCAAACTAAGATTTATAGTTTAATAACAGATATGAGAATATAGTTAATTAACTATACACTTTATATTAAATTAGCAATAATAATGCATATTTCTTATTGTAGAACTAGAAACAAAATTTACAGAAATAACAAATATGCAAGTGAGATAATATAAAGAAATTGTTCTATACATACCTCACACAATTAAAAGAAAAAAAAAGAAGACGATGATATTTAGTTTTTTAATTATTTTTAAATTACCAAATGGCTATAGTTTTCTTTAGTTTACATCAAAAATCCAAATTTGAAAAATTATAAAATACCCCAACATATCTAAAATATATTGTAGCATGTTAGAGTCCAAAAGAGAAAAATAATAATATATTTAGACCGGATACCAACACACTATCCTGGTAGAAGTGTTGACGATTCCCAGATTCTGGGTGCAAAACCCAATCTCAAATTTGGAATTAAAAAGGAAAAAGGACAGCAATTTCCAAATCAGAATAGTTCTTTAAACTTGCCTGTTAGCAGCTCCAGCAAGAGGACTCCAAAAGAATAGACATCGGCATTTCGAGTGAGCTTTCGACTGTCCAGTGATTCGGGAGCACGGTAGCCATTGGATCTAAGGTTGCTAGTCGCCGGAGTGAAGACAGAGAGTCCGAAGTCCGAGACACAAGCATTCCCGTCCTTGTCAATGAGGATGTTACTGGATTTGATGTTACCATGGACCAGCTTCGGAGACTTGCTCAAGTTGTGTAGGAATGCTACACCTCTTGCTGTGCCTGCTGCTATCTTCAACCTTGATGTCCAGTCTAATGGAGTCCTCCCTGGCCCTCTATTACCTGCCTCATTCACAATATAATCCAAGGCCATTCACACCAGTTACATGAACATTGCTGTTGATTGGAGGAAATTATAAAAGAATAAGGGATCAATGATGAAAATATCAAAATCAGTCTTAACAAGCAATATATATCGGCATCGAGCGCAATTTTTTCTGCAAATCTTGAGATAAAAATATCAGCCAATATCGAGTATATCGGCAGATACTTTGAATATCGGCTGAAATGTCATGTTTTTTTCCTATACATTTGAGCTAGCATTTAGACACATATTCAATTTAAGTTTCCAAGTCAAAGGACAGTCAAAATCCCTTCCCTTGTTCAGTCGGTGTCTCCTTGCAGTAAAGAAGGGCTTTTTAGCCGATAAAGAATTATATTTTGATTTAGTACTGATATATATCAATTGATATTTTATTTCATGAGAGGGAACAGATGATCATTTTTCAATTGCATCGCCATTTTTGGAAACTTGAATCCAAAGTACATGGCAAGCTACCCTTCTTCAGTTGAAAAAGAAGGCTACAACGAATTCTATCCCTAAAAGTTAGACCAATATGCATGTTTTTTTTTCTTTGGGACAAATGTATATTCATCCTTGTCATAGAAAAAAATGGCTATTGCTTAACCAATCTACACTGGTAGGTGTTGGGAGATACTTATTGTCCCCCTGGATTATCCAACTTTGTTTTCTAATCAAACTTATATTTATCTAATTCAACAAATTTAAAACATCATTTGTAAAAGACAATTTATAATAAAACATAATTTTTTCAACAATAATTTTAAGGTGCAAATTTTATATTATATCTAGTTTTCTAGAATTAAGGTCAAATATATATATATATATATATATATATATATAACTTTGTCTTTTATAAGTATTGTTCTATATGTGTTGATTTAGAAGAACATAAGGTCAATTTAAAAAAACAAAACAAAACAAAGATGGATAATTGGGTGGAATAAATAGTGTTTCCTCAATCCTTTCTTGGGTCCAGGGCATCAGAAATATCATCTATTAAGATTTAAATACTTTCCACAACTCCTAATTTGATTAGCTGGTGGAACAACAAACGTAGTTAGCAAGTGCAATTAAAAAAACACAAGAATAAGCCCATTTCAAACCAATGATTTTCATGATCTTTGTGCCAAGGAAAGGCTAACATGTCTTGTTGCCAACTTACTATCGGCACAACAGACTTACCAACCACAACCATTAATACTGACAATAATGCAACCGTACTTTGAGTAAGCTCTATGAAGTTAATTGCAATTTAAAAAGAAAAGACCAATACTGTAAACAAAACTCTAGCTTTGTAGGATTGTTTATCCTTATTGTTATGGTTTCAGGAGATTGCTAACAATTAAATAATAAGTAATCACAAAATAGAATATTAAATTTAAGCGGAAAATCCCCAAAGGTAAGAAAAACCAAAAGGCAAAGGAGGAAATATGTTGCTATATTTGATAGTAGGATTATAAGAGAAAAGAGGAAATGCGGTTACAAGAGTTATATTTTTGATCTCTCAATAAAATTCTAGAGCCAAAAATGAGATATAAATAGAGAAAGTGAAAGGGAACCATGATTTAATTTCTATTTAAAATTCACGTTAAGCAGTATCGGGTTTCAATCATGCTGGTCACAAAAAGTGAATTAATGTCACACTTACCCCTTATAATAATTTTCTATTGTTATGATCTAAATCAATAAACTCTAAATTGCAAAGAATTAGCTTTACTATTATGAATTAGAATAGGTATTGGAGGGAAAAAAAAATCAGAATGAAACCAGGAAAAAGAATGATATAGGACACAATGGTCATGCTATTATCAGATTGTGTGATTCTTTTGAGAAAAAATGGCAAGACATATAAAAAGGACAAAAAGGAAAAGGAGAACATTACAAAAAAAAAAACAGAAAAAGCAAAACAATAATGGCATTTCCACAGACTGGAGCTCTGAATTCCCAAATCCACAGTAAGCTTGCCTACCTGGGGTTACTGTCCCAGCGTAATGCCGGTTCCCCTTCTGAAGGTAATTTAAAGTAGCCGTTGGCAGTCCTCCGCTCCCCAAGACACCACCGCAGCGGCGTTTTGACACGCGCGGAGGCACTAACTCCGCTCACTCTACTATTCTTATGCAACGGTAAAGATTTTCTACCTAGGACATCAATTTGGGCAAATGGGTGCTGATTTGGGGAACTTGGCAACGATAAAATAACAAGACCAAATTCACCCTTACTTGCTGAAAATAGATAACCAGGCAGATGGGTCTTCAAGAAAAAGGCCAAAATGACATCAAATCATCCCCCGACGCTTTGTTTGGTATAAATTCAATCTAAAAATTAGATCAAGCTTAGTTTAATTGAATTAAGCATCATCAATAAAACTCAATTTAGTTCATTCTGAAAGAAAAGTTACCATGGGAGACTATCAGACGAATTCTTTTTTTTTTTTTTTCAAATCTAACACATTTGATAAGGAATAGAAATTGTGGGTTTTCTAAAAGAATTCCAATAGAATTGATTGTAAAGAGATTAAATTGGACCCACCAAATTCCATTTTCCTAGTCTCATCGTCAAGTGACCATATCACATGCAATTTGTGGCCCGAGACCGCAAGCCAACTTGGCTAAATAAATACCCTTCATCAATCTCAAAGCAACGCTGGGATCTTTGAAAGCTCTCTCGCGTTAAATAACAAACGATAATAATTAATTGAGTCCTAACAAAGCTCAAAGAAAAGACAAGCAGAAATATGCATTAATGGGCGTACGTACCATGAAGAAGCCAGAACAAACTACCGTTCGGCATGTATTCATAGACCAAGAGCTTCTCATCTCTAGCAAAATAATAAGCCTTCAAGCTCACCAGATTAGGGTGGCGCAATCGGCCCAACACCTCCATCTGCTGCTCAAACTCACGCTTCCCACTGACCTGCGCCTCCTTCAGCCGCTTCACCGCCACCACATTCCCGTCGTCCAAAACCGCCTTGTACGCCGTCCCAAACACGCCTTTTCCTAACATCTCCGCCGACGCCCTCAGCAAATCCTCCAGCTCAAATTTCTTGGCCCCTTCGAAGAACACCATCTGACCCCTCTGGCACCCGCTTTGATTCGGGTATGGGCTTGAAGAATAAACTATCTTCTCGCTTACTAGAAGCTGCGAAGATCTGCCATCCTTGATTTTTCCGGCGTAGTTCCTCCAGAAATAGCAGTAGAGAAGGAGAGAGATTAATGCCAGGACCAAAGCATCACCGAGTACGATCCCGATTACAGCCGCCAGGCTTATTTTAGCGGCACCGTGCCCAGTATTTCCCGACTTTGTGGGAAATATTTTCTCAGGTAGTTCGCTTGGCGATGAGGCGACAACTGATGGATTAGTTGGATTTAAAGGCGAAGCAATAGCTCCGTTTCCTGATCCGGGTCGAGTCGGATCGGTGGCAGCCTCCTTACAACCCGGCAATGGAGGCCCGCAAAGAGCCCGATTTCTTGCAAATGCGGATTCGGGGTAACCCGAGAGAGATCTGGGTATTTCCCCAGCTAATTGATTTCCAGAAACGTTGAAATACTGAAGACTGGGAATATCCAGGCCAGAAATGGGCCCTGTAAACAGGTTTTCTTCTAACCTCAAAGTGAGCAAATGGGTCAAGAGGTTGACCTTGAACGCCGGAATCTGGCCGGAGAAGTTGTTGTGAGACAAATCGAGGCGGTAGAGGCGGAAGAGTGAGGTCACCGATACCGGAAATTTTCCGGAGAAATTGTTGTGAGAGAGGAAAAGAAGCCTGAGGGCGGTGAGGTTGGAGAGGTTGGGGACTGCGCCGGATAGGCGGTTGCGTTTGAGGCTAAGGACGCGGAGGTGAGAGAGAGAGGTGAGCGGTTGGAAGGTCCCTTGAAGGCTGAGGTCTTCGAGGACGAGCTTGGAGACGCGGCCGTTTCGGAGGCAGGAGACGCCGTACCATGCGCAAATGTCAGTCGTCTCATTCCAGTTTTGTAGCCTCCTCGATTCGTCTGAAGCGGATTTGAAGGAGAGTAAGGGTTCGACGTCTGGGTTTGGAGCTGATTGTAGGAGAGAGAAACGGAGGAGCAGAATGAGAATGAGAAGGGGAAAATGTGTGTGGAAGAGACTGACGTACTTCTTCGCCATTGTTGAACTGCCCAACGAGTTGGAGAGAGAGAAGAGTGTGCTTTGGGAGAGCTTGTTTATGAAAGCAAGAAGCAGGGTTCCAATTTTTTTAAAGAAACGTAGTGGTTATACTTTTAAATTTTTATTATTTATTTTTAAATAAATAATTATAATTTAATTGTTTTTAAAAAATTAATTTAAATTAATTATTAAATTATAATTATTTATTTAAAAATAAATAATTTAAATTTAAAAAATATTTTTTTAATTTTTTTAAAAGATGAAAGTGCTCTCATTTGAAAAAGAATATCGAACAATCCATTCATAAAAATAACAAATTTGTTAAAATTATTTAATGTTAATTGTATTTCTACATTTAAGTTAATTAATGTTATTTTTAAAATTTTAAATTATATTAGACATAGTTCAAAAATTTATGACACAAGTATAATGTAAATTTATCATTGGAATAAATTATTAGAATTCAGTATTAATCATAGCTTAATATGTATTAATTTTTAAATAAAACTCAATTGTCAAAATTAAATAATTTAATTATATTATTTTAAATTAATAATAATAAAATAATCTTATTGATGCGTCGCTGAATCCGAACTTCAAACAGATTCTACTTGGCCGCTTGCTGACCCGGTTAAGATTTCAGTTCACTTGAGTTGGGATCTTGCACACCACTAAATAAACAAGAGATCAGTGTGTCAGCGAAAAATTGTCTCACCGAAAATATTGCAACACTCAAGTCAGTAAAAAAGCCTTCAAAATCTGGGAAGGTGCTGAAAACTAAGATTGAAAGGGTAAGAGAGAATGTGTGGGAAGTAAGTGTTTGGATGTCCCGATGAAAGAGAGGCTTGACCGTCTCTTGAATTTGGGATGGTGGGAAGGTAATAGACGGCTGTAGAGAGCATGTTTATATGCCTTTGGACCTCTAGGTGTCAGCAGATAGTGCCTGGGTATCGAGAGGCGTTAGGTCTCTGAGAAAAAGAGGTTGGAAGCGTAGCATCTCATTCCAATGAAAGCGTAAAATGATAGCATATCAAAAAGCCTATCAGAAAGTATACCCAGAAATGAAAACCCTATGGCTTATTTGAATGGCGGTAGGGTGATCTTTCTTTATTGGAATGCGTGATTCTTGTGCCATTTTGGGCGGCCTTCCTTCTGCATGAAGGCGCAAATTGCCTAACTTGTTGAGATTGCTTCCTTTGCTGGCGGTTAGCGGTTTTTCAAACTGCTCACCTTCCTTTCAATTGGTAGAAAATTGAAAAAATCTGGTGCTTTCATTATGAGAAAGGCGCTGATTTTATCAATACCATTTTTGAGTATTTGCTGAGTTTATGGAAGGCGCAAGTCAGGAAAAGAACCGTTGCTAACCGCCTGCTGGATCATGGGTCCAAGTGGGCCAGGCCCGTAAAAGCCTTCTTATTTTTGGGGCTGCTACTACAGTGATTTCGATCAACGATTAAATTGATCTTTCTGAGCAGGAGTTGACTGCCCGCCTGTGTCTTAGTCGGTCAACGATGGCGTTGACTATCGGACGAGCGTTTTGGTTTTTCAGGATTTGGGTATTTACCTCCTGTTAAGCTAACGTTGGAGTTGGCCGTGCAACCGACCATTTGAGCCTTCTTTGACTATTGGATCAGCACAGTTATAATATACCCATCACTTATAAAAAGTTCAAAAATAAAATTAATGGTTATTTATAAAAGACAAATAAAAAAAAAAGGCGCCAAGGAAAAAAACCAGGGAGGGAGGGTAAAAGTGTAAAAGCAAAGGGGTACGCCGGGCAGGTGTAGATTTGAACAGCAGCGCCCAAAAGAGCTGAATTATTAAATCGGAGCGGTTTGGCATTGATGATTCGTGTGGCTTCGTTGGTTCTGTAATAATACTCACACTAGTAATTTATAATAAATATTTTTTATTTATTATATTTTATCATATATACTCATTAAATTAAAAAAAGATAAAATTATATTATTATATAAATATCATTTTATTTTTTAAAAAATATAATCAATTGATAACGAAGAAATATTATTTATTTTATAAGGATTGGATTAATTAAAACAAATGAATTATAGCCGTGGCAAGGACTTTTAAAACCCCTTCAATGTGGAGTAGTTGATGGAAAGTTACTTTTTTTGTATTATTTATTTATAAATATTATTAAATAAGTTATTTTTTTAATAAACTTACTATTTAATTAAAAAAAGTGCATTTAATTTAAATAATTCTATCATATAAACGATATATTTATGAGATTTAATATGTATTTCAGATGATGGTTTTTCCGACCACAATAAAAGAGCAATTTTGTACGAGACGTTGGATATATTGACGCATTTATGAATTTAGTTTGTGTCTAACTCTTGTTGAAGACAGTAAAAAGAAAAAAAATAAAAAAAAATTAATTTTAAAATTTATAAAATAATATAATAAATTTATATTATAAAATCTCTTAGACAATGACCTACAATAGAGAAATGAAAAATTGTATTGTTTTGTGACTCTGAAAGACGAACGGTTGAATCATATGAAGAAGAGTGTTGTTTTTAAAGGTGTGAATCGCCCTGGTTGGCACCCACTCTTTTTGAAACCTTATTGGGATCAAGAGAAGGTCGAACCACACGAGACACCACCCAATTGGCACAGCTCAGTATCAACGACACAGGATACAGCAAGGAAAGCACCCGTTATGATTGTTGGAGCACACAAGCGACTATCTAGAGTTGCAATCATCATATCTCTAATTATTTTTTGATCTCAAGCCATAATGATAGCAATTTTATTGTCACAATATTGGACTTTCCTGAATACCCAAGACTAACAAGAATGAGATTATTTAGCTAAAAAATTTATCTACTCATCTAAGCTCTTGATTGTTTTAAGAGAATGTTGTTATTTATGTGAATGTTAGCTTTAGGCCTCCCAAAAGAACAATCAGGGTGCAAAGTTAACCATCATGATAAATTCTTTTATTTTTCTCAACAAGGGACCATTAAGCCACGTTACAATAGGGGCAGGGTCCTTACTCCGCAGAGCAAGGACTAATAATTTCTCGAGTCAAATGCTTATTCCAAACACGCATCAATGCTCTAAAAAGCATGGATGAAGCTAATTGCTAATAAGGGTGTAAAATTCGGGCACCTAAGCAAGCTTCTAGCCGGAAAGGTGTTGAAATAAAATGGATTCAAATGTTTGGAGATAGCAACTTTTAGATGAGTTGCCAATATTACCATTCATAGGAGTAAATTTTGGCTACAAATAATAACAGTACCATTTTATTTAGATTATGTGCGTATCGGATCTAAATTCTAAAGGATGTTAACCTGAAGAGATCTTTGGAAAGGATGTGCTCCATAGATTGCATTGTCATCTAAAATCCACGATTTTGAAGAAAGGTCCAGCCACAACAGATGATGTTGAAGACTAAGTCAGTATAAAAAGGCACATTATATGTGAGTATAAACCATTGTTCCTCCTTTCAATCTTCAAATGAACTTTATGTTCTTCATAAATCTTTGAATAGATCAACATGTCATCAGTGAATATCATCCCAAATTTATCAAGGTAGGATTAGAATATTTAATTTATCAAGTGTATAAATATTGTAGGAGTGCTAGTTAATCAAAAAATAATTGTTAACAATTTATAATATCTGTATTTCGTCCAAAATATTTGCCACATCATCTTTCTTAATACTTAATTGATGATAATTCAATTGAAGATTAATATTTGAAAATATTTAAACCTCTTATAATTGATCAAATAAATTATTCTCATCGATAATAGATACTTATTCTTTATAATTATTTTATTTAGTTCTCGATAGTTTATACACAACCTCATAGCCTCATCCTTTTTTTCACAAATGTCAGTGCACCAACAAGGCAATACACTTTGTCATATCTTTGGCTCGAGCAGGTAATAAATATTAATAAATAAATCTAAATAATAATAATTTATAAATAATTAAAAATTTAGATAATTAAATGTTGGGTTAGACACACCAAAACCAAAGACCAAAATAGCAAAACAATCATAAACCATAGCAGATACAAGACTTAACTAAATTAACTCTACGTGATCTCCAAATAAAATATGACAACCTTCTCAAGAATACAAATAATCCGCAATAAAAAGAGTTCATCAAATATACAAGCTGATAATAATATTTTAAATTATACAGGTTGAAAATAAATAAACTGAATAATAATCCCAACGCAAGTCCTAAAATTATACAAATTACTGTAATCAAATATACAATAATCCTAAATATTGATTCCAAATACTAAATCTAAATATAAAATATAAATAAACTAAATATTCAAGTATTTTTTATTAGCATCCTGTAAGTACCTATAATCTTCTAATTTGAAAGGGTAAAAAAATATTTATAAAACAAAAAACTAAAGCTCAGTAGGTATGAATATAATAAATAATATGCAAGGCATGTATATAGAAAAGATAAAGTACTAAAAAGTTATAAATGCTATAAAATCCATCATGTTTGAATATTGAATATCCAAATTATACTAAATCTATTATCATATTCAACTACTAATATCCAAATATTAAATGTTCAGATATCAAATGTTTAAATCATGATTTTATAATCAAAATTCATAATCCATATAGGAATGCCAAATAATCAAATTATATGAAATAGTTCAAAGTTCAAATTATATAAATTACAAATACTCAAATATCCAAATTGGATAAATCTAATATCATGTCAAAACCTTCCATATCACAAAAGTTAAATATTTTAAAATTTAAAATAAGATCTAGGACAAATCTTGAAAAACTTAAAATACGCCGAATTTGAGAATTAAGGACTAAAAGGATAGTTTTCAGGAAGATTTTACATACTCATAATAATCTTAGACCAAATGAGATTAAACACCACTTTCTCTTACCACTCGTGAATTATAGATATAATCATAAAGTATATTTAATATATTAGAATATCTGAATATATAGTTTTATCAATTTTTTACACTAATTTTAAATAAAATACTAAATGACGAACTCTATAATAAATATTTTAAACTTTTTTTTGTAGAAAAAGTACAAATATAAAATTTCTTATCTAATAAAAAAGCATAAACTTATATTAAATAAAAATAAAATCTTGACTAAATACTTGTATCAACTATTAGCATGTAAGGCCAATTGTACAAGTTTTATAACTTGTATTTCACAAATATTCATATATACAAACATAATACATTGAAATATTTACTTATTCTATGAAAAATGAATTAATCCTTCCAAACTTGCGAAAAAATCGAAGCAAACTTTAAAATATTTAGTAAAAAATACATGTAATAGTATCTAAAATAACGATACAAAAGAGTGGCATGAATGCATATTAAAATAAGAATTATAAATATAAAAATCGAATTAATTTGAAATAGTCCAAATAACGGAATTAAAAATACTTACCTTAAATATCTAATTTAACAAATCTAATTTCAAAAGATTTCAAAATCTCATTTATTTTTTTCTTTCTCTTCTTTTTTCCTCATCCCTTTTCCTTTTTTTTCTCTGCTAGTTTTTTTTTTTTTTTTTTTGTAAAAATAATCAAAATAATGTACCCCACGCATTAATTAAATACCCAAATTGGAGCATAAGTGTCAGACAAGCGTGTATCAATTGCCTCAAAACCCTCAAGTGTATATAAGCACCATATCAAATGTAGCTTAAGCGCCAATATTTTGTCAAATTGCACCTCAACACTGTAATAGGACACCTCAGGTACTACTTATTCTGTCCAAAACATGTATAGACATTTTATATGCGTGCATTAGATGCACCTCTATTGCCCCGAACATACAGAGTGTGGAAATGGACACCCATCAAGTACTGGACTTGATTCCATTCAATATATATATACTTTTTAAAATTTTATTATATAATTATTTTTTAAGTTAATTTAATATATATTAATGATGTCATAATTTATAAATAAAAAATATCCGGCATTATAACTTTTTCTCCTTTTAAAATTTTATTTTTAAAATTTACGTACTCAATAAATAATAATTTTTATCTCTACATGGATCCATCATACCTTCACTGCACAACTCTGATGTCCTCTTCAGGTGCTAAAATATTCTCAATCCCCTCTGAATCCAAAATCATAAGATGTGCTATCAACTTCAACGACTTCAAACTCACCAAATTCGACTCTTTCTTACTCCTACTCTATGAGCAATGCTCAATAAAGTACATAACTATATACATCTTTAGCCGATACTAATTGAATTTGGATCGAATCTCATGAGCCTTGCAAAAATCTTCTAACATTCCTATCTTTATCCATTATTATATGTGGGGAAAATTGAGATAATTCCATTAACTTAACATTATACTTTGCCACCGATCAATTTTCTTACCTCAAATGAATAGACTAGTCCTCCTTATACTCATAGTGCTTGTCAAAAAATAAAATATATTTTAAGATATTTCTTCATTTTTTAAATCCAAAATTTTCTTCTTCATGATTCACTAAAGATCAACCACCTCATCTAACTTATTAGTAATAAATTTTACTTTCTCCTTCTTAGGGCAATTTATTATTTCAAACACATTTTGCACTCAATGAATCAAAATATTCGTCTTACTTGGGTTTGAATTTTTCAAAAACTCAAGAATTCCTTTATTGAAAAAACAATCAAAGGGCATCATATAAAATCTTGAATTTTCACATCTTTGCCTTATTGTAAGCGCCGCATCTTACATTTAAACCATCTGATCCATTATATTCGATATTCTAACCAGCTGGGTTAAATATTCCTAATCACTATTAGATCTAACTCCAAGACTTCCTAACACATTAGATATCTATCACAAAATGATATTCAAATGTTTAGTTTTTTGAAACCATATAAGATACTTTCCTTATAATTATCTTTGATATAATTTTTGTCATATCACTGATATGAATAGATAATAAATATTAATAAATAAATTTAATAATAAAAATTTATAAACAAATAAAAATGTAGATAACCCAAAATTGATTGGACACACCAAACCTAAAAGCTAAAACAACAAAATAATAACAAATCACAAGTTTTTATTGAACTAACATTATCCAGTCTCCAAATAAAATATGACAATATGCTCAAGAATCCAAATAACCTGAAAAGAAAAATATCTAATAAATATCCAACTAATAATAGTACACTAAATTATACAAGCTCAAAATAAATAAAGTGAATAATAATTTTAATGCATGCCCTTGAATTCTACAAAATATAATAATCAAATATGCAATAATCTCAAATATTTGCCCCAAATACAAAATCTAAATATAAAATATAAACATACCAAAATTTTAAGCATTCCCATCCAAATCTTGAAATGAACCATGACCCTAATCTAAAAGGTTAAAAAATATTTGTAAAATGTGAGCATAAAAATTAATAAGTATAAATATAATATGTAATATGCAACTTATATATATATTTAAAATAGACAAATTTCTAAAAAAACTGTAAATACTAAAAAATCCATAGTGTCCAAATATTGAATGTCTAGATAATTAAATCGTACAAAATAAACCAAAATCCAAATCATATGTATTTCAAATGCCCAAACATCCAAATTGGATAAATCCAATATCATGTCAAAATCTGCTGTTGCGTCTTCAGATCCTGTTCGTTGTACGGATGGAGATCCAAATGAGTCATCGAACCTTTCCACCGTATATACAAATCTGAACCCCTGCAACACGAAGTACTCATATAGTTCTCTTTAGTTAGAGAAAGTGATTTTAATAATGAAGATGTGGACTTTAGAGATAGAGAAAGAAAGTAGTATCGCGCAGTATTTTTACGTGAAACATTTTCTCTTAAATAAGAGAAAAAAATTACGAGATTCTTAGCCTAGAAATAATTTCACTGTGGTAATTTTGATTACAAGTGGCTCAAGTTTACAGAGAATGAGAGCAAAATGGAGTCTTGCTTTTGCTTCTCTTCTTGCGTGTACTAGTGCGTATCCCCTCTCTTAGAGTTTGATTGTGTATATATACTTGACGGCTTCCACCTACCCAGCAAGGAGTTTATGTGCATGGGAATGCCTGCCACAAACTCTAAAAAACCTACTGTGCCGTCCTGCCAAGCCTATCAATTCTAAAAATTAACTGCTTCTCTTAGGGCACACGTACTTTGCAAAAGCTGCTATCTTTTTTGAGAGGTCACCTTCATCCCTTCTTGCACTTTGACAGAGTCAGCCACCAACTTCTAGTATGTCGACTTTGCAGGCTTAGCGAAATCTTCGACCGTTACTATGAGTCTTTGGGCCTTAATGGACTCCATGGCCATTGTGTTCCTTTGGACGAGTCGACCATTTAGGCCTGCTGGGCTTCTGTAGTACAAGGGCCCAACTTATAAAAATGAAATTTTCAACTGAGCCTTAGGTATCAGTATCCATCACCTGCCATATAATAAAAGCAAGATATTTTAAAACATAAAATACTATACAAGTCAAAATCCCGAAAAACTAAAAACATACTAAATTTGAGACTAATGGCCAAAAAGATTAATTTTGAGAAAATGTTATACATATTTTTAGTAATTTTATACTAAAATATTACTATTTAAACCTATAAGTAAGCCGTCTATAAATTACTATGTCATATCATTTTATTATCCGTAGATAATAAGTACAATTCTCAAATATATTTAATATAATAACAAGACTGAATATATAGTTATGCCAATTTATTACAATAATTTTAAACAAAATAATCGATGATGAACCCTATAATAAATATGCAAAATTTTTTTCTTTATAAAAAATATAAATATAAAAATTTTTACCTTATGAAAAAATATAAATTTATATCAAATCAAAATATTATCCTGATTGAATATTTGTTTGCATTATCAACTTGCAAGTTTATATGTACAAATTTTATAACTTTTATTTTACAAATATTTCTATATACGAATATAATATTTTAAAATATTTATTTATTTTATATAAAAAAATAAACAAATCTTTCCAATATTTGGTAAAATCAAACCAAATTTTAAAATATTCAGTAAAAAATATACGCATATAAATAATATTTAAAATAAGAATATAAAAGGGTGGTATGAATGTATATTTAAACAAAAAAATTAGCAAAAATCAAAGAAATTTGAAATAAATCAAAGTATAAAGTTAAAAATACTTATTTTAAACATCTAATTTTACAAATTTGATTCTAAAAAACTCCAAAATCTCCTTTCTCTCTTTTCTTCTTCTTTTTTTTTTCTATTCTCTATCTTTTTTTTTGTGCCAAAACAACTAAAGTGCATCAGGTCTTAAATGTCCAATGCAGTGCACGATTGCTAGATAGACAAACAAGTATCACACAGGCGCCACTTAAAACTCTCAATCACGTACGAATGTTGCATTAGTTGCAACTTAGGTATCAATATCTATCCAAACCACACATGAATACTATAATAGGAGCATCTAAGGCACCACTTATTCTACCAAAAGCACATATGAGCATCTTATAGGTGTGCATCAAATGCACATCTATTGGTTCAAATACGCACGAGTGTGGAGATAGGCACTCATCAAGCGATGAGACTAATTCTACACAATTTAATTTTTTTCTTAAATTTACATTATACAATTATTTTGTAAATTAATCTAATATATATATTAATGATGTCATAACTTCTAAATGAAAAATATCAAATGTTATGTACTTGGTTGAATGAATCCCTTCTCTAACAACTCTTATAATTGATTCTTCAACTCTATCAACCTTGAAGACAATATTCTATACAGGGTTTTAGAAATTGGCATCGATTTGGCATTATCTCTATTTTAAACTCGATCTCCATATTTGGCAGCAACTTAGATAGATCCTTCGGAAAGATGTCTTTAAACTCTCTTATCATAGGAATTTCTTTAGATGGCACACTATGGCTTTTGGTGATGGTGACATAAGTTATGTATATTTCATACTTGTCTTTTATTAAATAACATGTATGTATCACCAAAATCATGTAGGTTGACTCCTTTTGTTTTATTCTTTAAAAGTAAAAGGGTTCATAACTCGAAATTATAAAATTCACCATCTTGTGAAAACAATACATATTAACATGATATTATGCCAACCAATATATGTATAAGATTATATCAAAATTATGCATATCTAATAAATTTAAGTCCACCATCAACTCAAATCTGTTTATCTAAATATTATACTTAGGGTATATAATATCAGTAATAAATGACGTACCCATAAATATTAATATTACTAATATCCATGATTTTAGATGGTGATTTCAAATAACAAAAGAATTTAGAAAATACAAATAAGTGTGTAGATTTCGGATCCAACAATACATGTGCAAAAATTTTAAAAAACAAAAGTTTACTTTATACCACCGAAGGAAATACTTTAATATCTTTAATAGTCACCACAAAAACTCTCTCGAAAGCACTTGACTTTCTAACCATTAGCCTTAAAGGATAGGGGCAATTTTTAATCCTATGAGTGGATTGGTAGCAATTAAATGCTTGTAGCATGGTCTTCTTCCATGTAGCTACCCACCGTGTGGGCATACGAGTTTTGACTGTTGCTAGCCCAATACAGCTTGAAATTCAACTCCCATCTTCACTCTCTTGTTATGTAATTTTAATTTTTTGTAGGATCTTCTTTACCCCAAATTTTAGCCTTTGCAACTTGCACTCTTTTTCTCAAAAATTGTTTCCCTCTCCAATTCTTACGTGTACAACAAAGCTTGATTAAGAACCTCTCTGTATGCCATCAATCTCAAAGTCATCAACTTCTTTCGAATCGTGTCGTCCAATCATTGTAAAAATTTTCTTGTTCTCCTCATTTCTTTTATGACCACGTTGAGAGCATAACAAGCCAATTTGATAAATTTGACATCATTTTTTGGTACAAATCTGTTCATCTACTGTAAATATACAAACTCATCTTCCTTCTATTTCCTCATACTTGTAGAGAAATACTTGTCAACGAACTCTTCAAAAACATGTTTAATAGAATTTGCTCGTTCTCTAATCTCAAAATTGTTTTTTTCATAACCCACTGATAGTCTGCCTCCATGTTTAACTTGCAAGAGGCAAACCTTACCCCATCTTCCTCTAGGCAATTATTTATTTTGAAGACTTTCTCAATATGCCAAATCTAAATCTCCGCTCTAGTTGAGTTAGAATCACAAAAACTTTGGCACTCTTTCTTTTGTAATGTAATTGTACTCCATTAATGTAACCACCAAATGCATCACAGCCGGCTTTGGGTTTGATAGTCTTTGGATCATCTAGTTCATTAGTTCTGCCATCCTCACCATTAGTGCAAGATATTCATTTTCCTTGTCATTGCTTGCTCCTGCTCTTCCTTGTCTAACCAATATTCTTGATCCTTTCATAAGACAATTAACCAAATTTAATTCCTTAAATCAAATGGGTTACTTTTCTTATGACTCTCTTTGACACCACTAAAATTGGAATTTACTTTATTTCATAATTTGTAATTAATTTAAACCAATTTTTTAATTTAAAACCCAGCAATTAGTTGCTAACTTAACCAACACAAACCCAAAACAATAAGCTAAGACGGGAAACTGTATCAAATGCTATTAAATAATCTGAAATATAACAATATTCAATCATAGGATCAAAAATCACATCCGAAAAGTGACTCTAAATATCGACAACTATTTGATTGTCAAATCGTAAGAAAGGAAAAATAATTTAACCAAAATCGGAATATCAAACTATAAACTTTCACAATTTACTAAAACTTTAAATGTATCATCGGTCGGTGGCTATAGATAACAATATCCGAAATTTGAAATCAAAAACTGCAAATCTTAACCATCAAGTTACATTATAAAATCTAAACATCTTAGAAACTATTCTCCATAAAAACTTTTTCGATCCAAACTTTCTGCTGGTAAATTTGAACCCGTTAATAAGAAAAGTTAGCAAATATGAAAAAAAAATAAGTTTAACTTTTAGCAAAGTATATATAATTTTTATATGTTAATATGTCAAACATGTTAAGGACAATATCATGATCAAAATCTAATATGCCAATAAAACATTTAAAAGCCATATATTAAGAAAGAACATGTCAAAAAATGTATAGTTTCAAAAATCATGCAAAGGAACCATATGCTAATAATCAATTATGTTAAAAATTGTACTAGTATAGAATTATATCAAAATCATATAAATGCTTAAAATCATGTGGCGCGTGACATACTAGAATATGAAATATATAAAAATCGAACAAATATATAAGAACCAAAGATTGGGGATAATTTTATTAACAATGAATGAATATCGAAATTCGTATTATAATTATTTTTACATAATTAAATGCCATGAGTCACTATTCTCAACCCATATGTAGATCGAATACATATTATTTCTTATAGTCAAAGTAAAATGTCATTTTTTTAACTTGTAAATATTATATTTGACTTTAATTTATAAAATAATAAATTAGAATATAATTAAATATATTTTATTAATTTTTTATAATAGTACTTATTTGATTAAAATTAAAAACATTACACAAAATACAAACATACACATTTTCTCAAGTTGGAAAAACTAAATTTATTTTATCAAAACTAAAGTAAAGTTTTCACCACTTTTACCTTTAAATATTTGGCATGTAAAAATAATGAAAAAAGAATTGTTGATATGCGGAAACTTAAATGTATAAATTGAATATATGTAGAAATCATTTATACTAAAATTTTAGAAATTTAACCTAATTTATATAATTTTATCAATTTTATACAAATCAATGTATATATATGTTGGGTCCGATATCGCGGGCCTACCCAAAATCAAAAGCATGGCGAAGAAGCTTCATCAAGGCGGTAAATATTTTACTTTTGGCAGGAAAGATTCATTTTGGTGGAAAAAATTTATTCCACTTTGCGAGAAGATTGTCGCTTCCTCTCCCGATAAAACAAGAGGCAGCAGGCAAGAAGAGGGGGGCCATTCACAGAAAAGGGGTCTCTCTCTCTCTCCTTACGAACGGCTCTAGACCTTTGTTCACGCCCTCAGCCGGCAGAGCACAAGGCCTTTTCTCCCTTCTCCAGTTTGCTGTTTGACAGTGAAGGGAAGCATATCGAAGCCCTCTTTAGGACGCCCTGCTCCGTGGTTCCTGCAGCCGTCAGCAGACAGCAGCGTCTGAATACAACCACTAAACAAAGCATCAAGCTCCCCCCAAATGGTGTCCAGCTCCTCCCTGCTGCTCGCGTGACCAGCAGCAGATAAGGTTCTCCCTTGATGATGCTTAGATCCTCTGCATCTACGGAACCGAGCTTGAAGCTCTTTCGGCGATGGCGCCCAACGATTCCCCTCCGAATCAGATCGAAACGGCTTGTGAAGCACTCAGCGATGATGCCTGGGTGCTCTCGCTAAACAGGGCATAAGGCCCCTAGAGCCTGACGCTTAGCTTCACCATCCTATTCCAGTGAAACAAAAGCCCAAGGCCCCCGAAATGGAGCCTAGAACCTCTTGGATCGAAGCAGAGCTCAGAACATCCCAACAATGACAGTTGGCTCCTTTCCGTGGAATTTGAGCCAAGCAGAGCATGGGAATCTCCCTTCAATGGCGCCTACCTCCCCCATCCACATCTCAAGCAGGGCTAAGTGCGGGGCTCTGAGTTTCAGGCCCCAGATGTCCTTGCCCGACAGAGCTCAAAGTTCCTTCCATGGCGCTCCGCAAAGCTTCCAAAAAATGGCGCTCTCTCCCCTCAAGCAGAAAGGGAATGAGGCTCCTCGAAAAGCTACTCGGCATTAGCATGCCGTACGTTGCCTCCCCAAAAGCGCCATCCAGCACCTTCAGCATCTTCAGCGCCATATTTCGTCCACCAATGAGGGCGATCCAGATGGGCAAGGCCCATCGCGCCTCGCTCTCGTCTTGACAAAATTTGCTAAGCCTTCGGATATTACCGAGGCCCACGGACACGCCGTTCTGCCCCTAGCGGGCATGCCTCCAAGTCGCTCCCAGCGAGTGCATATCTAAGCCACCCTCCACGGGCGGACCCCCAAGAGGGATTTTTCTAAGCCGCTCTTCGCAGGCGCATCCCCAAGAGGGATTCTTCTAAGCCGCCCTCCGCGGGCACACTACTAAGCGTCGCTCCGCGGACACAACGGTAAGCCGCTCATTCGCCGAACGCATCCATGGAGTTTAAGCCTCCAAATATATCCCTCACGCACTCTCCTTATTAATGTATTTTAAGCATGTATTCCTCCGTTTATTGTGGAAGGCTTCTGACTTGAGCGTCAGAGTGTCGGTGGGGGATAGCCCCCCGTCGGCCTTTGACATTTTATTTGTTAATTATGTTGTATAGGTCCCAAATTAATAGAGACGAAAACCAGACCCGCTCTGATCGTCTCCAGATAATGAGGAATTCGAAGGCTCCCTAATTCGTACGGCAACCGAAAACCCGGGATGCAACATATATAGAAACATATATGTAATTATTAAAGACATGCAAGGATATTGATAAAAAAACTTTTAGCACTCAAATGTAATTTCGTAAATTCACGAAATAAGCTTTGTAAAATTTTATAAAATTGGAATAAAATTACGTGCATATAAAGTATAATAACTTTGAGTATGAAATTAGTACATACATGATGATTTAGCACAAAAAATACTCAAAAAAATAGAAATGAGTAGGAAAAAATAGTTTATATGCACTTACATTCATTTGATTTTATTAAATGATTGTTTGAATTCTCTTAAATTTCACATTCTTCTTATTTGTGTTTCTTCTTATCTATCTTTTCCTCTCATCTTTATCTGACTTTTCTTAAAATTTCAATAGAAATGAATTAAAATCAGTTAGAGAACCTATTTATGGAAAACTAACTTATATGTACTGGTCATGTGTATAGACAAAATCCATAGTACACACGAGCGCCACCTCAGACGCCAATATTTTGGTTTAATCAAGTACAAGAGGCAAATAAATATGCATCAAGCACTAGCATTCTAATCTAAACATGCACCATCGCCACTCAAGCATATCTCAGGTGTTAATATTTTGTCTAAAACACATTCATGTGTGGGTCAAACACTATTCGATTTAACGTACTTTGATCTAATGCTAAATTTTTTATCCGAATTCGAAATTAACCTCAAAAAATTCATCACTTAGATTAAATTTATGATTATTAAAATAAATTTTAAAATTCATACCTTACATATTTACTCTAAGCTCAATTGAGAAAGTATTAAACTCAAAGCTTTATTGCCTTCCAGAAAAAAGACTCTTTTACTCATTCAATCATTTATCACTACTTCAAGAGAGAAGTGTGAAGCACAATCCCAGAAGCCAGAATCATACCCAGGGCAAACTATAAAGCCCATTGCCTACTAAAACCGAGTACCTTAGACAATTTGGCCAAAATGAACCCATCTCCCAAATGCCATACATCTCTCATCGATTCCATCATAGTGCTTGACCCCCCATGACGACCCATCTAAAATCGAAGCTTTGTGGCAAAGTTCAAGAAACCGATAATCTCTTTATTTATCTTACCTTTTGGAGTTTATACTGACTTAGGTATCAAATGGATTTACCTGACGAAAAACTTGAGCCTCCTTGACTTTTTATTTATAATGCATAGGATTAGGGTAGCTTCATTCAAACACAAATCTCGCTTTGAGTGATTATTGCTCCTGATAAAGCCTTAGTTTAGGTACGCATTCATTTGTTGGAGAGATGGAAATAACATTGTACTGAAGTGCTTGTTCACCACAATGTAGCATCCTCTCTAATTCTTAGGGGGGATGCCAGGGAGACAAGTTTTGAACACTCCTGAGATACAATTGGATGTCCAGACATCACATTTATCTATCCACCCATACTTAGTAGGTCCATACATAAATAAATTAATAGAAAGGATATTCCAAAATATTTCTAAATTCTGAGCAGTTTGGAATGCAGATGGGCTGGAAGGAGAGGCGCACTGAAGTGGAAGCAGGAAGGACAAATTTGGCTGCCATTGTTGTCGGAAGAGGTAAAAATAAGGAAGATGATGGATAAGAAAGAAAAGACTTAGAGAAACAGAAGCCATCCTTTCTTCTTTCTTTCACATAAAAATTTTACTAACCAGAAGTAGCAGCAGCTAACAAGAAGAATGAAATTCTCTCGTGCCACATCTTCTTGCTTGCTTCACTGAAATATCTGGCAGAGATTAAACCTGCAAAACACATCTAACACGATGAGGAAAAGCCCTGCAAAACACGCAGTTGACGATAGACTTGGACATGGAGGACTCAGTGAAAGAGACTTGACAAGTAATAAGGACATAGAGAACTTGTTTTGGAGTCAGTTTCCACAGATACAGAGGTTTCAAAATGACAAGACTTGCTATTAAGAGAGACCTGAGAAGTAATAAGGACATAGAAGACTTGTTTTGGAGTCAATTTCTACAGAGATAGAGACTTCAAAATGACAAGACTAGCTATTAAGGCTATATCAAGTGCAGAATTTTTCTCCGCAACTTGCTTGATTTTAATGAAAAATGATAAAACAAGGCATAGTTCAAGGGCCAAGGATGGAGTCTGAGCCGAGTTCTATTAAAATTGTTCCAATTTTTATCAACTCTTACACTCTGACAATGAGGATTACTCTTGACAATAAGGATTACATTTGGACAACTTCTAAGGATATAATTATAAGATAAGTTAAATATATTATAATCTTAGCCGTTTAAATTATTATGGTAAAATCCTTCCTATTAGGAGTGTCGGAGACTCTAATAGCTTCCTATGAGGAGAAATGAAAAATCATCTAGTCAATCTGCATTACCTTACACCCTATAAAACAGAGAAAACTCAGCTGCTGGTGCTAGATGTAGATCTACTGCCCCAATTTGACATCACAGAATTCGGTGAAGGCGGTCGTTGAACATTCTTCAAAAGACCCACATCATCAATGTCCGGTGGCGAAAGCGGAGTCTTTGTGTTTTGTGAAGCTACATCATTCTTACCCATCTCATATGTCTCCAATTTTTTATAATCTGCACTCTCAATCCTTATCAAAGTTTCCAGAACCTCGTCCATGGAGGGCCTAGATCCTTTATCGTGTTGCAAACACTGACAAGCAAGCTCTGCCAACAGAATAATCATCTGTTTAATCTCGAAATTTGATTCAAATCCAAGTTGTGGGTCAACCAAATCACTAAAAGCACGGCGTTGGATTCTGCTCATCGCATAGTCTGATAAATTAATCTCAAGCTGCTGTCTATTGAGGTCTACAGCAGGAAGTGATGATATGAGCTCAATAAGGACAACCCCAAAGCTGTAAACATCACTCTTATCTGTCAGTTGATAACAGTGGTGATACTCGGGATCAAGATACCCGGGAGTCCCTTGTGGGGCAGTCGAGATGTGGGTTACATTGGTCGGGAAGAGTCGCGAAAGCCCAAAATCTCCAACTTTAACGCAAAAGTTGTTATCCAAGAGAATATTGTAAGTTTTCACGTCTCGGTGTATGACATCAGAAGCATGAAGGAAAGACAATGCACTCGCGGTATCTATGGCAATTCTCATACGGATAGGCCATGTCAGAAAACCAGATTTTGCTCGATTACCATGCAGATGATCGGCCACGGTTCCATTGGGAATGTATTCGTAGACAAGGAGAAGTTCACGGCTGTGGCGTGAAGTGCAACCATAAAGAGTTACAAGATTCCGGTGGCGCAAACGGGTAAGGATTTCAACTTCGTTCATAAACTGCTCAACCTGCCTGTGGTTCTTCTGGTACAGCCGCTTAATGGCAACTTCCCTCCCGTCTTTTAGTTTGCCTAGTATGCAGGGATCAGTTATAAGAATCACATGTTAGAATTACTCAACATGACGTTAGACATATTTATTAATTTATTAAGATGATTTAAAATTATAATTTTATACATTTTATAATATTTTATTAGAGAAATTATTTTTTTTATTAGGCCTAATCATTGATTAAAAAAATAAGATTTTTTATAATTGAGGAATTAATTTTTTTTACCCTATAAATAATAGAATTAACCATCATTTGGTGTAAATAATAATCATTGATTTTTCAGAATAATGTTGGGCAGTTTTTTGTTTGAATTGTAGGATGTTTTATTAACTTCCTCTCTTCTTCTAATTTTAAGAAGCCCTGTAGAAAACTAGCTGCACAATTGAGCAACTCCTCTTACAATTTTTGTAACTCTCATAAAGGAAGAGTGAAGATCATTCAGGGTAAAGATCCACAAATGTTCTAAATCTCATAAAATTCTTACATTATCAAGATAAAGGATAACTCCATTACTGTATATTTGGCTACAATATGACAGGTAAGGCAAAGTTCTCATGGTCTTACCATAATAGACAATTCCGAAGCCTCCATCTCCGATTTCTCTAGTAGGATCAAAATTATTTGTAGTTTCTTCAAGTTCGTGGTAGGAAAAGATGGGTACACCAAAATATATACTGTGCTCTTTAAGGTCTGAGTAAGACGGACCACGTGAAATGGCCCTTGATAGCAGCGTTAGTGAACATAATCTGAGCTTGTCATGGTACCAAAAGATGATGAGGGCAACAACTATGATCATCCCTCCTGGAATGACTGATGAAAGGGAAATAGCAGTTAGTATAATTTGTCTAATGGCAATCAAGGATGTCAATTTATAAAATAAGATAGTCTAGTGGGAAAAGTTTGAAGGCAGCATATTGGAGGAAAAAAAATTTGACATGTCATTCAGGAAAAGTTTAATTTTATGAAAACATGAATTTTAGTTTTAGAAGAGAGATTACCCATTCCAAGGATGAGACCCCATTTAATTTTTCCTGCAAAAGGGAATCATAATAATCAGGCTCTTAGTGCAAGTCAGAGACAAACAGAAATAGTGGCAAGATCTAACAGTAAAAAGTAAAAACCGATATCCATCCATCTGCACTTGGAAAAAAGTTCTGGGCAATAAGCTTTGTTTAATTTGGCAATCGAGAATCAAATTTGGAAAACATGGAGTTATCCAGATAAAGCAGACAGGTGGTTGTATGGTGCAGATGCTAGATTGTGCAAATGGAAAGGAAGGAATCCATTTTTTTTCCCTTTTTTCCTATTGGTGCATTGAAACTTCTTTCTACTAAGGTCCTTGCATTGGCCTCATATTGGTGTAGTCACCCAGTATGAACATTCAGGAGACAGAAAATAATGGATTCGGCAATGGGATAATCAAGTTTTGGAAAGATTTCTGTCCACGGGCATCCTTGTTCATATCAACAACAGTGACAATGACTCATCATCAGTGAGCTCCGGGCATCAAGATCCATCATGAGGAAAGTCGTTGAAGGAAATGAAATGAGAATTTGGAAGATGAACATAGTCAAATCCATCTAGGTGTTATAATTCATGAAAGGAAGGTGTGGGTCGCTTATTGCCACTTCAAGGTTATCTGAAAAGATGGATGACATAGTAGTGATGTAAATACCCATCACACTGCATCATCCACACTGGCTCTGAGCAATTTTTAGATTCACGCAGATACTCTATGCACTTGAGTTAGTAAAATACGTGCTGGATATCAAGAAAATATTTGTTCTATAAGCAGTCTTATAGACCTTAATCAACAACATTTAGTATCTTGCTTATACCTTGTTTTGGTCAGTTGCACTTCTTCGCTTCCTTGCTTTACATGTTTTATCTTAGTTAGCATAAGAAGCTAATTCTGCCTTCTGTTTATATGTGTTTGTTTATTACTTGGCATGCTTTCTATTGAACTGTACCTCATTCCCAAAGTCTGTAAACTGGCATACAATTTGTTCTCCTAACTTGAAGATTGCTTTATGTCATGTATGCATTATATAGGTTAAAAATTCCTTGAACTTAAAGTGCCATATCTAGTTGAGTGACCAAACTTGCCTAAAATACAAAACTTATGAACTTGAGAAGTAAATATATAGGGAACAATTTGGTGTGGCAAAACCATTTATCCCATTGCATAATTGAAAAAGGACTTTGTGTTCTAAATTGTACAATCAAGTTTTGACCCCGGTAAAAATAGCGGAAGTAGCAAAAATTAAATATTCAATATACGTAAAGAATATTTATTTCTAAATGCAAATGATGCTACCTAGCGTGCAAAATATAAACGAGCATAAATAATAATAAAAAGACAAAATTTTTTGTGACGAAGGGAAAACTCGATAGCCACAGTAATCGAGAAAAACCGTCCGGGCTTCAACTGCCAGAGAAGCAATGCACTATGAAAATCAACTTACAGACCGGATGGTAATAACGTGCTAACTTAGTCGACTTACTCACGTCTTGTGATCCCTACCAAGGAACTCCTTGGATTTACCCGCGGCAACGGAATCGCACACCTTCCGGTTTTCACGTCAATCTTCCCTCTTAAGCCACTTGAATTGTCGAACACGATCGGGTCTCATTCTTCAACGTACCGACGTCTCCAACAAAGGTAGAAGAATGGAAGTGTTTAAACGGAAAAGAGAAAGTGTAAAGAAAACTTATTAGAACATGAAGTTCAAAGTTGTAGCTTTTTGTTTTCTCAAAGGGAGCAAGACCAATGGAGTATACACAAGTGGGGCACGAAATTGGTCTGCTAAGAGTTCTAGGGTTTTAAAATTATAAGACAAGTATTTATAGAGAGCGAAAAAAAAATGCATTCAAAAAGTGGCCCGTTGCCGCGAAGCTCGAGCGCGGCTCGAGCGCACGGCGGGTGTATGGAGGGTGTCCAGAGAAACCCTACGTGCGCTTGAGCGCGGAGGCGGCGAGCAGCGAGTGGACCCTTTCTGGATTTTACGCTCGAGCGCTTGACGAGCTCATGGCGAGCGCAATGCTTCGGGTTTTTGGGGTCAAGCGAGTAGAGAGCGCACGGAGAGCGCAGGGCTTCAGGATTTTGGGTTCGAGCGGATAGAGAGTGCACGAAGAGCGCGGGACTTTGGGATTTTGGGTTTGAGCGGCTGGAGAGTACACGGCAGGCGCGGTATCCATGGAAGTCGGAACGGACAGCAACAGATGTATGTTAATGCAGCACTTCGATAATTCATAACCCGACATCGATACAATATTATATATTGTTACAGAATATGCAAATCATAAAAATACTCTAACAATAATCAACCTTCCTAATCAGATTTTAGATAGACATATTCAAGTGACTGAGAAGCAAAATGTCATGGTAGATATGCTTGCTGAATTTCCCCATGGGGTCAAAGATATAAATTATCTCAAAAAAACATGACTATGTTGATACTAGTGCAAATCTATCTCATATTTTGGACCCTTGAGTCTTAGACCTAACATATCACATAATCTACATGCTGTGATGCCTATCTATCCCTAAACATCTTAACGAGGCATGTCCTGCAGCTGATAGACCTCGAGCAATGGACAAGGAATAAGATACATGAATGTGTGGAATAATGGTTTGATGAAGGGTAAGCTCTCAGAGAGAAATTTGGCAGATGAGGTTGGGGAACATAATAATAGGAAATGAAGCAATATCAAGGAATTCAGTGAGCAAAACAACATTATTTCCCTCCAAGAATTGTTGTTAACATGCATTGCACATATGCCAATTTTCCATTCTATGGTGTAGCTAAAACTGAGAGAATTTTAATTCTTAGCATCTCTGACTTATTAGAATTGCTTTCTCGTAGAGAAGAAAAAAAAGGTCAAAAGATGCTACTGGGTTTTACACAATTTGAACTCATTAAATAGTTGATCCAATAGCTAGAAAAGACTACAGCAATAAAGCAGCTCCCAAGAAGCTCTGCCATGCCAAGGTTCCTGAGCTCAAACATACTTATCTCAGAACCATATTATATGTTATGTACATGAGGAACCTTGTGATGTAATGATTCTCCTAAAAGTTGTAGGATATTAGTTGGAAAAGAATAATTTCTTTAGTCTTGATCTCTATCATGATTCTGTAGGAAGACAGCCTATCGATAATTCAATTATTATTTCACAGACTGAGATGTCGTGGGGCTTTAAGTCTCTCAAGGAAGAACATCAACAAAATGATTAAGAATTAACATGAAAAACTCGGAAAGAACCCCTTATGTGATAGATACACTTAAAGCAAATGAAAGTCCATACAGTCATGATTCATGTGCTAATCAGTTTATTAATTGGCAATGAGATATAAATTCATGAATATTTTCATTAGTATCTTTGACAGATTCTAGTGTTAATTTTAATCCTCTCAGTCAACCCTAACACGATTTATGTCTTCAGCTTGTACATCACATATTACACTTGATGTTGAATGTACGACTTGTTCTTGTGACCTAGAGGACTTAAGCAGAAAATGCAAATCCCAGCACGCAATCATGAAACAAATGTCTTTGAAACAAAGCTTCACCCCTTCGCAGAAACACAATCCACAAGATGGGTCAAGAGCGCCAATAATGGAAGCGGAAAGAAATCAAATAGCAGCTCTCTAAAGTAGATTGTCACTGCCAGATATTCCACAACATTCGCAGCAGCTCTTATTTGTTTAGCTTATCTAGCCGATAGATTTTAACTAATAAGCAGCAGCAGTATACTTAGAAGAGAGAGACAGCAGCAGAAGAAGACGACTTACTGGAAACTCTGGGATGGCAACGGACATCATGAACCCTATCAGGACAGAAACACTGGAATAGCGAAACATTCTGGTCATATCCACATCGCCCACCGCTCTCGTTGCAGACGTTACAATTATCAGCCGTCCAATTCAGAATAATCTCCCTCGTCAGCACACGTTCAATACCATCACCATCCTCAGCTTCATAAGGCACCGAAATTGCTCCACTTATACACTTACTAATAGCCGCCGCCTTCTGCAAATCCGAGCCACCGTAGGCTGCCGATACAGTCCTATTTGCACCGCCGTCCAGACAGGTAAAGTTCTCGTAATTTACCAGGCCTTTGTACAATGATTTTTCGCAGTCATACAATAAATATAGCACCTTCCAAGTATAATTACTAGCAACTTTGAACTTCCCATCATCTGAGTCTGAGATCAAGTTATGAACTGAAAAGATACGATTGCAATTGAAATCAACAAAGGCAGAGTTGATGATCTTAATAGACTGGTTATTATAGAAGATATTTCGAACTGTGTAATTTTCATTAAAGACTTTTAGAATCGGGGAATTGCTCTGACAGAGGAGTTGGAAGCCAGGGAAGCCACAGTAGGATGGTTGTCGGCCAAGGATATAGAACGGGTAAGTGATGGTTACGCTTCCACAATTTAGAGGTTTGCAGGCTTGAAATCCTTCGTCTGACGACACAGAATTATACGGTAGAAGGAAGAAGATCAGAAGGGATAGGCTTCTACCTACAGGGGAGGATGGCATTGCCATGGTGAAAAGCCTGATTTTGCTCATTTGTGCAACCTGGAATTTTAGGGGAAAAAAAAACTGTGTATAAAGAAGAATTAGAGACCGCAGGACACGGGGGAGGGAGACACTCTGCGGCAACACCTTACTCGACGATGCTTCATTGGCCTTTTCTGATCAGCTCCTCCGGTCAACTCCCTTGCCGATCAAAACGTTAGACCGTTGATTACCACATGAATTACTTGACGGGGGAGGGAGATGGATAATTGGAGTTTGTGTAATTGGTATTTTGGGTTTTTTTAGTTAATATGTTAATTATTTATTTTATATAAAATTTATTAATATAAATCGTTAAATAAATAAAATTTTAAAAAATATTTAAACATTATTATTATATTAATCTCTTGAGAGTTGGAGTATTAAATTTTGACTTATATTTGCTTATATTCGATATTTTGACAACTATTGAATTTTGAGTCTAAGTATTATTAATAGTTAATTAAATGTAATTAAGTAAAATTTAATATTCTATATTATATTAGCTGCAGCAATTATCATCATTATAACACCCAAACGGTCACGTGATTTACTGTAATTTTTTAAATATTATTTTTTTAAAAAAAAATAGTTTAGGTTTATTATTTATAACATAAAACACTAAAATTGAATTTTATTATTTATTATTTTTAAAATAATTTCAATTATTATAAAAATAATAAAGTTTAATATTTGAAATTAGTATATCAGTACTCAATTGGTCATACCGGTCGCGTAGGTAGCAAAGTTTTCACACTTTTTTTTTTTATAATAAATGACCGGAAATTAGGAAATTTCCGTAAAGTATGAAGAACGATCAAATACATAAAGTAGCAAGAAGTTTAATTTACGAGTCAAATATTATTTGTCACGCCTGGGTAAATTTTGACTCGGTTCATATTGATTTATTATAAGAAAATAATGATTAATATATACATTAATTTATTAATTTATGATATTTCTTTTAAAAAATTTATATAGAATAAATAATATATTGATGGGTCCTGATACCCAATGCTCAGAAAGGAATGCCCAAAGAGTCAAGTCTATGAACCAAGAGACTTAAGAAGATAATTTGGCCCAAAAGGCCCAAAGACAGTTGCTCATATCCTAGGAGGCCCAAGAAGGCTAACTTGGCCCAAGAGGTTAAGTTGGCCTTAGAAGCCCGGAGATATGGGCCAATGTCCCAAGAAGCCCAAATGACGACAATGGTTTGAGAAACCAATTTGACCCAGAAGGCCCGAGGACGCCATAAGGAACTAACGCTACCAATGAAATCCCAAGGACATAAAGCCAAGAATATAACACCGAAATCCCATGGGTCTTTAACAAACGAAACGTCCGAGAACCTAACTCAATAAGTGCGAAGATTCGACAAAGACCCGGAAGGCTTTCTAGGTACGAGGACAATCTTTTCATCTCTAAATCATCAGATTAGGGAAAAAGGGGACCCAAGATGACCGAGCACGCCAACTCAGATGATTCACTGTTACCAAGGAGTACGCGTTCTCTGCAACACGCCACCTCCGCAGGAAATCACGGCGCTCAGAGCACGCACCATCATTATGGGGCTAACGGCACCTGACACACCGAATCAGCAGAGTTGGTGGCAGGCCTCCCTAACACGCCGAATCAGCAGAGTTGATGGCAGGCGTCCCAATACACGCCAACGCCACGTGTCCTCATTTCAACAGCATTGACCCCCTCTATAAATACCTCATTCAAGCGACGAAAGAAAGGATTCGAAAAGTTGACATTTGCATACATATTGTGAACAGCAACCAAGTGAAACAAAGTTAGAAAAGAAAAGAGAGAACGAGATCTCTTACCTTGTAACTTTGTGTGGCAACAAAAAGTGTCACTATGACAAGTTATATTCCATTCTAATGGTAGTGGAATCTTTCAGACCTAGTGTCCACTATTGTGATTTTTTCCCCTTTCATTCAAAAAGGGGTTTTCCACGTAAAGTCCACGTGCATTGTGCCCTCGTCCCATTTTCCTTCCGGAAACGTTATTCTCGTCAAACTTAACAATTCCTTTTGTGTTCACGATTTGATCCGTCCAAAAGCGCAAAGAGTGAACTCAGACTCTTATTGTACGGCGGCCAAAACACAATGACGCAACATATATGATAGTCTTTTTTAAAAGAAATAAAATTATATGGGTGAATTGAGAAATGTAATTACTCATGCCAAATTTTTAGGCTTTTTTTTTTTTTAAGAGATCAATAGTTGTGCCTTTTTAATGTGAAAATACATGTTATTTTATAGAGAATTGTGTATTTTTATTTTTTTTGTTAGAGACATTTGTCTAATTGGCATATTCCGTGACCATATATATTATTGTATTAATGTCGGGTTGTGGGTTGTCGGGTTAAAATCCGTTCGGTCCGCCCTCCACACGCTCGAGCCCGTCCAAAGTCCGCCCGCTCGCCTGGAGCCCGCTAGCTGCTCGAGCGTATAAACCAGAATGGGGGCCGCTCGCTTCATGCTCGATATCCGCTCGAGCCGAAAAACCAGAAGGTAGCCCGCTCGCTGTTCGCTCCCTGCCCGCTCGAGCGCCGGTCCAACGGGCAGATTTTTGAACGCGTTTTTTGACTCCTCTATAAATATTGTCTTATGATTTTGAAACCCCAAGGACGCCATAAGCTCTCTGGACAGATTATTTTGAGCCCCCATTTGAGAAGAAAGCTTTTGATGCTCCATTAATCTTGCTTCTCTTGAGAAAACTCTATACTACAAGATTGATCTACATGCTATAGAAGTTTTCTCACCAACTTTCTTTCACCTTTGAAATATTGCTTTCTACCATCGTCGGAGACGTTGGTTCGTGAAGAAGGAGACTCGTTCGTGATTGGCAATTCAAGTGGCACGAGAGGGAAGAGTGGCTTGAAGACCGGAAGGTGTCGGTTCGTTGCATGGCAAATCCAAGGAGTTCCTTGGTAGGGATCACGTGTCGGGAGTAAGTCGGCTAGGTTAGCGCGTCGTTACCACCCGGGCTGTAAGTTGATTTTCATAGTGCATTGCTTCCCTGGCCGTTGAAGCTCGGAGTGTTTTTCTCGATACCGTGGGTATCGAATTTTCACTTCGTCACAAAAAATTACGCCTTTATTATTATTGCTCATTGTTGTTAATATTGTGCATGCTTATTAGTTCCGCTTACATCTAGAGTTAAATATCTCTTACGTGCATCGGATATTTAATTTATTATTTATTTTTTTGCTTGCGCTATACTTTTAACGGGGTCGAAACACGGTAGCACCGAAACGTGCTTTTTCAATTGATATCAGAGCCTTACCCCGATCCGCGACCCCCGATCTAGATGTATACGAGCGGATCGCTCTCCGTTTCTCCCTTCTTTGATGGGAGTAACTATGCTTATTGGAAGGTCCGGATGAGAGCCTTCCTTAAATCAATGGATGAGCGTGTATGGGCGAGTACCCAAATTGGGTGGACTCCACCTAAAAGTGGTGATGAGCTAAAAGTTCTCTCTTTGTGGTCAAAAGAAGAACTTGATGCTTGCAACTTGAATAGTAAGGGGTTACATGCTATTTTTATGGCTGTATCTCCCGATGAGTTTAAACGAATCTCAATGTGTGAGATTTCTAAAGATGCGTGGGATATTTTAGAAATCACTCATGAAGGAACGAAACTAGTGAAAAATTCAAAACTGCAAATGCTCACCACTAGATTCGAAGAAATAAAAATGAAAAATGATGAGACCTTTGATGAGTTCTATGCTCAATTGAATGATATTGTGAACTCCACATTTAATTTAGGAGAACGAATTCCTGAGAATAAAATTGTTAGAAAAGTTCTTAGGTCCCTTCCTGAACGATTTAGACCTAAGGTCACGGCTATCGAAGAAAGCAAAGATCTTGATAAAATGAAGATTGAAGAACTTGTAGGATCCCTACAAACTTATGAGCACACATTGCCACAATCAAAGAAAAATAAATCACTTGCCCTAAAATCAAGTAGGGAAGAGCGAAATCGGGACTCCGATTAAGAATCATGTAATATTTGTTAAGAATTTTAAAAAATTCTTAAAGAAAAATAACTCTTCATCAGAAAAACTAGATGTGGACTTAAAACGATCACATAAATTTGAGAAGAAAGATCGACGTGAGAATAAGGACTCCAAATTGAAAACTTTCCAAGGGGTCCAATGCCATGAGTGTAAAGGTTTTGGTCACTATCGTTCTGAATGCCCAAACTTCAAACGACAACAAGGTCAAGCCTTGAAAGCTAATGTGACCTTAAGCGATGACGAAGAGGAAGAGGGTGAAAATTGTTCTGAAAATGACACTGTCAAATACATGGCATTTATGACCTCAATGTGTAACAATTCTATAGAGAATAGTAATCAATCTGATGATTCTGAGGCCGAATCAGAAGCTGAATTTGACGACCTTCAAGAAACTTACGATAAATTATTTAGGGAATGTTTAAAAGTTAAGAAATTAAATAGAACCCTAAATAATAGGATCATTGATTTGGAAAAAGAAAAAATATCTCTGCAATCCAAGGTTGATTCTAAACGCCAAGAATTTGAGAATTTGAAAATATCATCTTCTAAACAAATCACGACTTTGGAATCTGAACTGGAGGCCACGAGAAAAGATTTGAAACAATTCTCAAATGGGTCTACAAAATTGAATCATATACTCGGGTTGGGAAAAATTGGTGGAAATAAACAGGGTTTGGGGTATGTTGCGAACTTTGTACAAACTGATGTGGAACCTAAAACTGTGTTTATTCCCGCCACGAAAATTTCACATAATCATGCCCACACACCCAAAGTCATCAAGGCCGTGCCTCAACGTGTGAATAACAGATTTGGCCCATCTAATCTAGGTATTCACAAGGCCATGAACAATACTTCCATCCCTAAGTTTGGGCCTACCTGTCATGCATGTGGGAAAGTTGGTCACATTCGCCCAAGGTGCTATACCATGAATCCTTTGCACAACCAAAAACTAGGGCTTAACGTGAATAAACTTGTTGATCACCTTCAACATTTGGATGCACATGTTAAAAGCTTGAATACAATAGTGCATTCAGTGAGACAAGTTTGGGTTAAAAAAAGTGAACTAAATTACCCCTTGGCCATTCGTGACAAAAAGGGGGAGACTTGATCGTTTTTGATAGGGGGAGCTTGGAGCTTAGGGGTGACTAGGAGTGGAGCCTGCTTATTTATTTTCATGTTATTTCAGGATATTATTACTGTTAGGGGGAGTATTGCTTATTGCTTATTTTCGTTAGGGGAGAATCAAGTTATTTCGCTACATTTCGGTCATGCTTGTCTCTCATGCTTATGTACCATGCATCTTTGCTATGTTGCTATTATCTTCTGTATAATGGTTTCTAACCTTATTTGACCCGTGCAATCAAGTTACACAGCAATCAAGCAAGTTGTTTTCATCACATCACCTCCATGACTCTTGTTTAGCTATTTATTTTTATGTATCTCTTTTGTATCACTATGCGTAGGTTTTCATGTACACGGGTTCTATCTCGGTGGTGTCTGAACCCGTGATTCACTTGTATTTATTTATTTTCTGGGTTTTGTCACGGAATTGTCAAAGGAGGAGATTGTTAGAGACATTTGTCTAATTGGCATATTCCGTAACCATATGTATTATTGTATTAATGTCGGGTTGTGGGTTGTCGGGTTAAAATCCGTTCGGTCCGCCCTCCACACGCTCGAGCCCGTCCAAAGTCCGCTCGCTCGCCTGGAGCCCGCTAGCTGCTCGAGCGTATAAACCAGAATGGGGGCCGCTCGCTTCATGCTCGATATCCGCTCGAGCCGAAAAACCAAAAGGTAGCCCGCTCGCTGCTTGCCCCCTGCCCGCTCGAGCGCTGGTCCAACGGGCAGATTTTTGAACGCGTTTTTTGGCTCCTCTATAAATATTGTCTTATGATTTTGAAACCCCAAGGACGCCATAAGCTCTCTTGACAGATTATTTTGAGCCCCCATTTGAGAAGAAAGCTTTTGATGCTCCATTAATCTTGCTTCTCTTGAGAAAACTCTATACTACAAGATTGATCTACATGCTATAGAAGTTTTCTCACCAACTTTCTTTCACCTTTGAAACATTGCCTTCTACCATCGTCGGAGACGTTGGTTCGTGAAGAAGGAAACTCGTTCGTGATTGGCAATTCAAGTGGCACGAGAGGGAAGAGTGGCTTGAAGACCGGAAGGTGTCCGGTTCATTGCCGAAGGGCAAATCCAAGGAGTTCCTTGGTAGGGATCACGTGTCGGGAGTAAGTCGGCTAGGTTAATGGCGTCGTTACCACCCTACCGTAAGTTGATTTTCATAGTGCATTGCTTCCCCTGGGTCGTTGAAGCCCGGAGTGTTTTTCTCGATACCGTAGGTATCGAAGTTTTCCACTTCGTCACCAAAATCGCGCTTTATTATTATTGCTCATTGTTGTTAATATTGTGACGCTTATTAGTTTCACACATCTGTAGTTAAATATCTCTTTACGTGTATCGGATATTTAATTTATTATTTATTTTTTTTTCTTTATTTATACTTTTAATCTACTTGTGAAACACGGTAGCACCGAAACGTACTTTTTCACTTTTCATCAAATAAATAAATAAATAAAATATTATTCACTATTTTAAATCACTTAAACTTAAGTTAATAATAATTAATATAAATTAAAATTTTAAATATCATTGTTATTATTGTTTAGATATGGGGTCTAATTAAATAATTAGTATAATATTTACCCATGTTTAATAAAATTAATTATATGGTAATTAAACTGAAAAATAGGAAAAATAAATAAAATGGAGAGAAATAAAAATAAGTGAAATAGACTTTTATTGCATTGTTTAGCTGTCTATTTTTTAAAATGGAGATTGAACATTTTGGTTATATTATATATGTGTCATTCAGCTCTTATACTCGTATTGTTTGCTTATTATTGAGCTTCCAAGAGCACTCACATATATCTAATTAAATAAATATTATTATTTTAATATAAATATTTAAATTAAAAAATTATTATACCGAATCATCTAAATTTTTTCAAGTTATTTAAAATTTAAACTTTATGAGTAAAATAATTTAATTTGAACATATTAAATTCTGTCATCTATCTATTATTAATGCAGTCTCCTTTTCTCCTCCAACTCACATGTAATATTCCAAATCTCATTAAAAATATTTTAATATTTATTGAGATTTTAGATAAATTAAATATTTTTAAAAAATTAATTTAATATCATAAAATTTTAAAAGAATATCGAAATTTGCTGCTTAGTATTTATTGCACCTTCGAGGGGTATTCGATGGATATATATATATATGTTATATTATTTGGAAAAAAAAAAACAAATAGATAAGATAATAGGGGATGGGATGTGTTTAGAATAATAAAATAATAATAAAATAAAATAAAATTTATTTTATAAGGGGATTTTGGGATTCGGGGGGGTCCTTCGCGGGAGAGGCGAAGGATGCCCCTTCTCCCATTTTCGACCGTCCGATTGAAAAATCGGACGGCTCCGTTTTTAAATTAAAAAAAAATATAGGTTTTTTTTATATTATTTTTTTAAAATATTTTTTTCTGTTTTTGATTATAAAAATATAAATTTTAATATTTTTTATTTTTAAATTTGATAATTTTTTTTTTTTAAAAAAAGGGGACGGTCCGATCATGATCGGACGGTCGAAAATGGGAGAAGGGGCGTCCTTCGCCTCTCCCGCGAAGGATGCCCCCTGGATCCGGGATTTTGGGCTCGTTTCTGGATTGGCGGTACAGAAGAGATGGAGAGGAAATCGGGATGCCATTTTGGCGCTGTGCAATGAAGAAGATGAAGAAGTGGAGGTCAGCGATGGCGTCGGACGGCGCAGTCGGCACAGTGAGGGTCGTCGACGGTGGCTTGAAGTTGGTCGGTGGAGGTGCACTGTGAGGAGAAGCCATCGAGAAGCCGACGGTGGTTGTCAGTGGCTTTTGCAACGGGGGTGTTCAGAGGCGTAGCGGCGGTGGTCGACGATGGCCGGTGGTGGCACACTAGTGACCGACAACGAATGTGGGTGAGCCGTAGGGGTGCGCAAAATTGCGTAGAGAGAGAGGGAGACTCGGGTGCGACGCAGGAAGCGCAGTAGTGAAGGAGAAAGCGCGCGATTCGGTACCTCGAAGTATCTATTTTTTAAGCCCGTGTGGAATATAAAATTGAGGCAAGTATCTATAATCTCTATTTTTTATCTGATTTAATTTTTGATACATTTTAAAAAATATTTAATATTTTTACTGATATATATGTATTTTTATACACTTATTTTATTTATTCTAGACATACATGTGTAGTTCATTGGCTAATTTTGGGGGTTTTGGATATGGGTTTTATGATTTTAAAAATTTACTATTTTTCTGAAAACTCAAAAAATTTATTGGATATTGTGTATATTTATATCAGTATGTGTAACAAAAATATATACAAAACTGGCATTGACTTTGCATTTTCATATGTACGTGCCGGGACATAGTTATTATAATTGGATTTGGATTATTAGATTTTCTAACCAGTTTCCGACGGGGAGATTTTTATTAATTGGAAATTCCTTTCCGCAGGTAGGAAAGGTTTGTAATAGTGACCCTTTCCATTTGGATAATTTGATTTGATTTTAGAATATATTCGGACGTACTAATATATTTGATAAGTTTGAGAATTACACTCAAAGTTATAAGTGACAAAATATAGTGAGCAATCTTATCTATTGATACATAGTATATGAATTTTGACTTAAGGTCACCGAAATTATGTGTAACAGTTCCTTAAACTAGACTTTAAATAATCAAAATTTAAGTTGGTGCATGATTTTGTATCTCTGCATAAATTTGTATTAGACTTGGATTTGAGATTTATCAATTTTGCCTACAATTGGGTTTGGTATATCTCATATGAATTATTTGACCATATGCTTTGATCCGAATCTTTAAAAAATTTATCGCGCTGTTGCTTCGACTTCTCCACAAGTTATTAGATCATCCGACTATCGAATTTTATCCCAAATTACGAGTTAATCGGACATTGGATTTGGATTTGGATTTGGATTGGACATCGGAATATTGGAATCAGTCCGTTTCCCCTTTATTTTATATATATATATATATATATATATATATATATATATATATATTTCGATGATGACTATTTTTTAATTTGGATATATGTTTTGGATTCGAACATTTAATTTGAGTACGATACTATTATTAGATTTTAGATTTGAAATTTTTATTTATTTATCGACGATTTGAATTTATCTATCTGACCATCTTTCTAATTTTTTGAATCCATTTATTTATTTATGTTACTTGTTAGGTATTATACTCATTCTTCTATTTTATCCCTTCAGAGTAAAAAATTGGCTTCATCGCAATAACACGAAGAGTTTTGGCGTAGTACTGTACGCCTCTGGTGAATGTTATATTTTTTGACTTTGATATTATTAATCATGTATCGGGTATGAATGAATTTTGTGTGGATTGTTATGAGATGTTAGAGATGTTCGAGTGTAGGCCATAATTTTATATACTAAGAATTTCTTGGGTTGATTTCTTATGTGGATGAGTCATTGTCTTTATTTTGTTATCTCATTACGACTATTTTTTAAAGTAAGGCACATTTATATTATTTGATAAGGTTCTATATAGATTATAAAATTTTATAAAGTTTTGTATATTTTATGGTCATACTCAAATTTAAAAATTATAAGAATAATAATTAAAGTATATTTAATTACTTAATCGATTTGCTTGATCTAGGTTCGTGACCACATTTTCTTTTCGCGCTTTCATTATTCTTTGATTTTCTTCTACGTTTGTCATTCTTTTTGTAATTGCCATTAACATTACCGTTGCCACTATTCATCTTAATTTTGATTTATATTATCCTCAAATTTAAAAAATATTTTTAAAAAATATTAAAATATCGTTAGATGATATGAAAGAATAAAATTTGTCCATTGGGGATATCTTAAAAACAATATATATTTAATTATTTTTATTTTTTAAAAAATATTAAAATATCATTAGATGATATGAAAGAATAAAATTTGTCCATTGGGGATATCTTAAAAATAATATATATTTAATTATTTATAAAATATTCTAAAAATATTATTTGATTAGAATAGATAGTCAGTATCAATAATCTAATATATTACATAAATTATAATAGATATATAAATTTAAAATAATAATATAGATAACTTAATTTAAATATTTTAAAAAGATAGTCCAATATGAGTGTTATAATATAAATTCACTAAAAAAAAAACTTATTTAAAGTTTTGAGAATTGTATATATTAATTGATATGTTTTATCACCTTGACTTGATTGTTGCCACTGTGAGAAGTTAGTTGGGATGATTTAGACCCAAATAAACCAACTAGGCCAAATTGATCTTATAACAAATTTAAATTATAAATACTTGTAATAAATCTATTATAAATTAAATATATATAATAAATATTAAACTCCTTAAAATAAAAAATAGCATACATCTACTTAATAAAATAAACTAACAGGAAAATAACCCCAATAAAATATCTAATATTTAATAGAAAAAAAGAAAAAGAAGTATCATTATTTTTCAACCAAAGAAAAAAAAAAAAACTTATACACTCTGAAATTACCTTTATTTAAAATCACCGTAACAAATATACAATTTTCGTTAACATATCGTCAATTTATTCTATTTTGTAGCCAATAAAATATAACAGTAAATTAAAAATCTAACCAGTGACATAATCAATAATAACATTAATTAATAAAGATCTCAAATAATATTTTTTTTGTTTTTTCAATTCAAGCTAAATATTAACGAATATTATCCAATAAAAAGCTATACATCCGCATGTACTTTGCACCTTAAATAAATAAGGCTATCTTAACTTAAATAATGCTGTATACTTTACAGTTCCCTGATGAATCCGTGGTTAAACGCTGCTACAAGGATTTCCATGCTTCTGCCGATCATGCTATGTAACCAAAGGAAGTTATTATGCCTCATTTCCTCCACAATATACTACAGCATTTTATCTCTATTAGATGTGCTGTAATTTTAACCCAAAATTTACTGAGCTGCTCCACAGCATGACACAGTAGCCTCGAACCTGCTCTTCATCAGCATGAGGAACATCCGATCTGCCGGCAGTTGTACCCAAAGCCAAGAGAATTACATAAGCACAAATTTATCAATGAAGCATTCATAACAACAATTACATAGAGTAGCATAATTTATAAAGACCATTTCCATCAATCATGTTCAATTTTCATCCGTGGCAAGAGGAAACAAAGGCTCAACCTTGGCCTTAGCAAGTGAGCATTTCAGTGATACTCATTACATGTTTGACAACCAATTGTAATTTTTTTGGGTAAATGAAATTGTATTTCGTCGACAAAATATTAAATATAACATACCAAAGTATAGAAGTAGCAATTTTATTGATGCATGTCCCACATTAGGAAATTTGAGACAAAATCTCCAACTTATAAGTTTGGAGGGCTCTTCCCCCATAGGATATCTTTTTGGGGTGGGTTATTCCTCTAAACTTATGCACGCATCAATGGTGCTCTTATTGAGACCAGCCTTGACCCGGAGAGGGCTATCTGTGGAGGGTTCTGACCGGAGAGGGCAACCTGCGGAGGGGTTAACCTACTGTCGGTGCATTAGGGTAGAGTGAAACGTCGCAGAGTGAAAGCCACCGAGTAAAGTGCCGCATAGTGCAGCCACCGAAGCCTACGACTGTCGAAAGGGGGAGGAATGATGCGTGCCCCACATTGAAAAGTTTGAGGTAAAACCTTCAACTTATAAGTTTGGGAAATTTCTCCCATAGGACGTCCTTTTGGGTAGGTTCTCCCCCTGAACTTGTGCACATATCAATGGTACTTTTATTGAGACTGGACTTGATCCGAAGAGGGTTACCTATGGAGGGTTCTGACCAGAGAGAGTTACCTGCGAAGAGGCTGACCTGCTGTTGGTCCGTCGGGGTGGAGTGAAGTGAAAGTCGCCGAGTAAAGTGCCGCATAGTGCAGCTGCCGAGATTTACGGCTGTCGAAGGGGGAAAAAATGATGCGTGTCTCATATTAAAAAATTTGAGAAAAAACCTTTAACATATAAGTTTGGGGGCTCTCCTCCCATAGGACATTCTTTTGGGGTAGGTTCCCCTCTAGACTTGTGTACGTATCAATGGTACACTTATCGAGATCAGCCCTGACCAGAAAATGACTACCTATGGAGGGTTCTGATTGGAGAGGGTTACCTGCGGAGGAACTAACCTACTATTTGTGCACCAGGACAGAGTGAAGCGTCGCTGAAAAGTTCATCCTAGGACACCACTGCAAACCCTCTCAATTCTTATGTATGATCATGGAGGATGATGGGAGTACTTTTCCCACAGTCCAAAGCCTGGAAATGGACTCTGGGGAATCGGAGGATACCGACAACCCACTTCCTAAGACTAAATCCACACCCCCCACCACCAAACCAGACTCCTACCATTTCGTTACATGCTCTTGAAGGCCATTTTGTGCCTACGACTTTGCGCCTGCAAGGACAAATATCAGGCCAACCCGTTGTTATCCTCGTCGATAGTGGGTCCATTCACAATTTTTTGCAGACACGTATGGCCAAATATCTCGGACTTTCCATCAAGCCTTCTCATCATCTCAATGTCACCGTGGGCAATGGGGACTCTCTAAAATGCAAAGGGCTATGTACCAAGGTCCTGATCACGCTGGACAAGTCCAACTTCAGTGTTGATCTATATCTACTTCCAATTTATAGAGCTGATATTGTATTTGGAGTCCAATGGTTTGCATCCATTGGCCCTGTGCTTTTCGATTACCAGTTAAAGCATAAACCACGGCTCCGATGAGCAGCCATTTCAGCGGGTGTCAAGCATTTTATTGGCAAGGCAGGGATGAAATTTTTAGCCGCTGTGGTAATTAGGTGTCCAGAGGGTTTGGAAAGGGGTAACCATGGAGAACTTAGTCGGCTAGTATTTATCTTTTCCTCTACTAGCTTGGCCATACCAATGGCGTCTGGTAGAGTCATCAGTTTCAAGAGTAGGAGCTCCATCCAGATATCATCCCGGATGTTTGAAATAAAGCAATTTAATAGGTTAATGATCGACAAACCTGGTGTTCGCGTAGAAAGAGATTCGAAGTCGGCCATATTAGTAATGGCGGTTGTAATCTACCTCAACTTGTAAAGAGTGGCTTCAGGATTCATATATGAAAAAGGGCCGAAGGGAAGTTCTAGGTCCTTGGCGAGAATCTCCCAGGTTGAGAGCTGGTGTGTTCTGTGCATTCACCGATACCATTGAAAGGCCGCACCGGCCATATAGAAGGCCGCAATAGTTAATTTCTGTTCTGGTGGTGTTTTGCGGTACAAGAAGAACTGCTCGATCTGGAACAACCAGTCAATGACATTTTCTCCAGTAAAAAATGGGAAATCCAACTTTGGTAGATGAATCTGTTGTCTAGGTAGCGAGGCTAAGACAAGGGGTAGGTTTTGAGTGGTTGAATGAGAGTGAACTGTAGGTGAGGGTGTGAACGAAGTCGATGTAGGTAGCAAATGGGGATTTGAAGGAAACATGGTTTGTCTTTCTAGCCCAAGTAGGGCTTGTCACATCTTAGAGAGGGAGTGGTGGACATCAGTGACTGACAGTTGGAAGTATTCTGTGGTGGTCGAAAGGGTCTCGAACCGCTCTGTAAATTGGTGGATAGTCCCCACAATATCCCTCAACTCTTGTGTCAGGCCAGCGATGGACTCTTGGAGAGCCCTTTATCTGGTCGTTATATCCTCCGCCATGGTCTCAATGAAAGTACCAAACTGATGCAATCGCCAACAACCAGACAATGGCCACTGAGATTTGCCACCTTACACCACAATCAGCACATGAAAATTGACAGGGAAGGGGGAGTTCAGACAGAGGGAGAGGGAAGAAGAGAAGGGTAGCAGGGGAGACACTGGAGAGAAGAGACGAGAAGTAAGGAAAGTAGATAATATCTTCTTCTTCATTACTGGTGTCAGAATAGTATATACCGGACAAGGGAAACGGGAACGGGCATGGGAAACGGGAACAAGAATCCCTCATGTGGCAATACCAGTTAAACAAACAAAAAAAGGAGAATATACTAACAGAAACATATGTAACAGAACCATATACAATAACTGCTCAGCTGTGCCAGTGTGTATGAAGTATGTGTAGTGTATTAAGTATATTCAGTATATAAAGTATGTGAAGTATGTGCCAGTGTGTGTTATAGAAATTCTTAGAAAAAGTTACGAAATCGTCGAGATGGCCGTATTGTGTGGGTGCTTCTTCTCTACCTCGATTGATCAGTAGGTGTGGACGTAGTGTCGTTAATGAGACCGGTAACATTTATTGTTATGAATGCCTTGATTTATTATTCAAATGATTTGTCCGAAAATTGCCCGAGAGTTTAATCAAAGGTGAAATGAATAAATTTTAGTGTTTATTATAATACATTTGTCACTTGATTACAACCATTCTAAGTAATTAAAATCATATTTCGTCAAAATAATATTAAGTTAGGCATATCATAGAATAAGAATAGTAAACGGTTGAGTAAAAACTACTCGAAAACTAAATCATTCCTTCAGTTACTGTTCATCTTCTTCCTCATTGGCCATGTTATTGTTCACTCAAAATTACAAGATCTTAATTCCCTTTAAAAGGTCATCATTCTTGTTTAACAACGTATATTATTGTATTCTATAAGATTTAGGCAAGATATAATAATCAAATTATTCTTAATGTAAGAGCTTAACTGTACTTTTTCGAAAGTAGAAAATGAATAGCAGAGTACTTGAATTTCATTTACACAATTTACCAACGGAGATGGAGATTTAATAAATTGATATTAATATTTAATAAGCTGATGGGTCCGATGACACTATGAGCCAGTCTAATCTCAGGTTCAACCATCAATGCAACAAGGGGCCCAGTAAGTGGTAGGCTAAGTCTCAATGAAGAGATTGATCCAGCTTAATCTGTAGGCTATAGTGGTGATCAGAATGAGGCCCAGGAAGTGATATGTTAGAGGAGATAAGTATCAATGGCCCAACCAGTAGCACAGCTAGACGGACCAATCCGAAAGGCCCTTAAGTAGGTAGCTAATACAGTGGTTAAAGTACATGCATGCAGAACGCCGCTGGAAACCGTCTGATGATTTGATCGGGGGACCACTTATGGCATCCTTGTCATAGCATGGCAACACCTGACAAAGGTGGCTCCCGTTAACCCCCTGATGGCCAACAAATCTAGAGGCGATACCTGTAACAAACCTTGACACCAAATCTTCACCCACAAAACATTATGAATACTCATCGCCACTGCAAGGCTAAGGAGAGAAAAAGGAAAAAAGAAGAAAAGAAGGAGAATAGGGGGAGGAGCTCCTGCATCTGAGGGGAGATCCTTCTCCGATGTCAAGGGAACGCCTTGCTCAAACCCATAAGTCCCCTTTTTGGACCGAGAAAAGTCTGGGTCCACTGAAGAGTAGAGAGAGAACCAAGCTCTTTCCCCACATAGTTCTTCTTCCTCCTTACAAAGTCATTTTCTACCAAGTGCACCACTAGTGAACCACTTATTCAGTGCATCCGCAATGAGCCACTATATGAGTGTATCCCTATTGAGCCACTCTTCGAGTGTAACCCTAGTGAGCCACCGACCGCGTACAACTAAACAGAAGTCCAGTCTTCCTTTCTCTCTAAACCACCCCCGTCGAGCGTACAATAGGATCCAGTCATCCTCTCACATCCCTTATTCACATACAATTCTACATTATCTAGTATTCTCCTTACATCTTTCTATCTCTTGAGAAATATTTCTAATTTGAGCGTTAAAAAATAAATTGGAGAGTGAGTCCAACTAATCCTCTGACATCTTATTTATAATTTGTGGTGCATAAATTTTAGATTAGATGTGATGGAGACCGAATCCGCTCCAATTCAACCAATAGTGAAAGATCGAGTGACTCCCTAATCTAAACCACAACTCAAAAACTAGGGATGTATCATAAACTAATTTAATTAGTTTTTACTTTTTATTAATTACACACATAAAAACACATAAACGTGTATTAATATTATAATAATCCTTAACTATTATTATTATATGGTACTAAAATAATTATTGATTATAAGTTAAAAACTACCAAAATATCCATTTGATGATTGTATGATTTCAACACGTTTTGCCTAAATATGAAATTAACTTAAACTCAGTTGTCATTAATAGCTCAATAATTATCTTTATTAATAATCATCTTAGATTAATGGTCTAACAAATTTAAATCAAAATACAAAAGCGTTACATTTAGGACATCCAATGCATGGAACTTTCACATGAGATGTCTAAAGAGTGGTCATATCATAATGAATAGCCTTAACATTGCATTAAATTTCACCGATAGAAATTTATTAAAGTTGTTGGTGTCACTATAGTTTTTGAAATGTGTAAAAGTCATATATCTTTCAATAATTAAATATTCTTAAGGAGGTAGTCAACATTGCATTGTCTGTCAAACACGTAAAGGTGATGAACACATCGGCGCATATATTTGAAAGACTTACTAATATATCTTGGACATTATATTTAGCCTAAAAGTCTAAGTTAATAGGTCATAAACCAACATTTACAAGCTATTATGTCTTGTTCTAAATATTCTATGTGGACAATTTATTAACTTAAATATATTTTCAACAATCTCAGTCCCATATATTAGCTTATTTATATCAAGCACCTATCGTTGAATACAGATCTCTCAATATATAAGTCTAAATATTTAGCTAGGCTTGGTATCGATATCTAACACCGGGTGAAAATGCCTGTGAGGAATTCAATAGTATTATTTTTGCAAACACACTTAAGTAGTAAATATATCTAGACGCAGATATTTATAAGGTTTATTTTTACAAGCTAGACATCGTCTTTCATCTAAAGCTTGAGCTAATAAAAAAAAGAACTAATACATATTAATAAGTCGATACTACTACTGTATACTTAAGTATATTTACTAAATAAACTACAGTTTTTATTGACCATTTTAAAAAAATTATTGATATTATTAAATTTATTTATCAGTTATTATAACTTATTTATCTTAATAAAAAATTTAAATTTTATTTTTAAAAATAATAATATAATTATTATGAATTCATTATTTTTAAATATATAAAATTGTATAATTGCTAATTTCAATGTGACCCAAAAAAAAAAAAAACCTATGAATGGCTCCTTTACCACCACCACCACCACCAAATTGTAACGAGTTAATTCTTCAGAAGTTTCCGCCGTCTATTAAAACATCTTTAGATAGTAGATATTTTAAATTATTATTTTTTAATTTTTTAAATATTAATATGTATTAAATAAAAAAACATAAATATAAAAAAATAATAATAAAAATCGAACGGATGAGAGAGCCACAGATTCATGTCCGTGAAGGTCGCTTTCACTATTAATTTGTGGGTAAATGAGTAGTTTCAGTCGGGAATTGTTTATTTTTTCGAGGGCATGAATGTCTTTTCGATTGTAAAGTTGCTAATAAAATATTATGCGGATGAGATTGCTTTTGATTAACCAATCTCATTCATTTTCTGTCAAATGACCATAATGCACGTGACCAGAAGAGGAAAAAGAGTTTGTCCACGTATTCAATTATTATACAAATTATCTATACTTTATGTTATTTTATTTTACAAGTAAATATACGTGTATTAAATAAAAATCAAATTTAAAATTAAATTTTACCTTAAATTTGTGATAAAACTATATTTTTACTTTTAATCGTCGCGGATCCGACTTCAATTGATTCGATTCTCTTAAATGGATCGAACCTATTCGCTTCATTGAAAGATTTAATCCCGCACACCACTAAAACGAACAAGAGTCGGGCGTTAACGGCGGGATGTAATCCCACCGAAAATACTTCACGTCGAGTCAAGAAATGATCTTGAGTGGAAGAAATCAAAATGCGTGAGAGCAATGGGAGAGGAAAGAGAGTTTTTGTTAGGATGTCGAGAGACACGTAGGGCCTTTTTCGTATCTGGATGGTGGGAAGGCAGAGAACGGCTGTCGAGACTCGTTCGTTGCCTTGGTGTTTGATCGTGTCTGAGAGTTTGGCTGCCGGGAGTCAGAGCTTGTTTCTCAGAACACTTAGGGTTTTCTGTGTGAGCGAATGCAGACGTCCCTAGAATGAGGATTCTAGGGTTTATTTTATGGCTGGGAGAGTTACCCTCCTTCTTTGGAAGGTGTGATCCCTCCTGTCTCTACCTTGGCTGGCTTGCCTTCCAGGCGAGATGTCGCCTGTCGAGGTGGCGTGATCCTTTCCTTTTGAGAGGCCAACAAACTTTCCAAACTAACGTCCTTCCTTTTCAAGACATGGCGGTTGGCCTGCCTTGGCAAAGAAATCGGGAAGATCTGGCGCCTTCCTTATTTGAAGGCGTCAATCTTGTCAATATCCTTTTTTCGTATAAATTGAGATCGTAGAAAGACGCTTGGAAAGCGTGGTTGGGTGTCGATGAGTAGTGGGCCCAAACGGAGAAAGTGCTCATTATCAGAGAGGCGTCATTTGGGCTCAATGTATAGAGCGCAGACGGCCAACGCCCGAGTTGGCCGTCAATGTTGGCCGCCGTGGAGAACGAAAGGAGAATAGTCGGCGATCAACTGATGGGCTGTGGGCCAGAACGGAATATGCCCATCACTATAGCAAAAGCCCCTAAAGGCCCGATCAAGCTGGTCAACATTAAGTTGACCGTCTGTGAGCAAGTTGGCCGCCAAAACGGTCAACGCCAGCGTTGACCGTCTTGGGCTTTCCAGTTTCTGGGCCCGTCACCTTATTGGGCCGTCAAAAATGTTGACTGGCCTTCTTGGGCTTCCGTTGACCTTTCTTTGGGCCAGCCCATTATTGGTGTACCCATCACTAGCCCCCAATATTGGTGGTCAAATTTCTGGCCTCCAGTATGTTCATGATGGGATGTCTTTCATTGCTTTGAGAATCTCATAAAAATTTATAAAAAAGCGTGAAGGAGAGCTTGACCGGAATTATTGACTGTTTGATCAATTTCGGAGTACCAGAATCGTTGACCGTTTTTTACCAATTTCGGAGTACCAAAATTATTAACCGTCTTTGGTCAATTCCGGAGTACCAGAATTGCTGACCGTTTTTGGCCAATTCCAGAGTACCAGTATTATTGACCGTCTTTGGTGAATTCCGGAGTACCAAAATTGTTGACCGCTTTTGGTCAATTTCGAATACTAGAATTGTCGACCGTCTTTGGTCAATTCCGAGTATCTTAATTGTTGACCGCCTTTGGCCAATTCTGAAATAATTTTTGCCAGCTTTTGGCTGGATTGTAAGGCAGAAAACGACACATATTTTCTTTTGGTTGGATGGAGATCCTGGTCATTAATGCTCCAGAGATCCGTCCTTTTGCAGGGTCAAATTAGAAGGCGACATGTGGCTAGACTGACGGCGTCCTTTGAGTGCTTGGCGCTTAAGTTTCCCTTCCGTATTTCGAAATCCGTTACGCCTTCAAACTGTCGTCTTCTCCGTTCTTGTTTCTCAACTAAGTCCTCCAAAGAAACCCTAAAGCTCTTCCTAATCATGGCTTCCGTGGCGGATTTCTCATCCGATCTAAGAGAAAATGACATCAAGGCTCTGTGCGTCGAGTTCAACATCCCTAAAGAAACGGCCTGGAGGGTTCCGGGCGAGGACGACAAAGCCTTTTCTCCACCGGAGGGCTACATTACTGTTTATGAGGCTCATCTGAGGAGCGGCATCCACCTGCCACTGCCGGAGGAGTTTGAGTCGATCATGACGGCTCTACAAGTGCCCATCGCCCATCGTCATGCCAATGCGGTGAGATACATTTGCACTCTATGTATTTTTTCCCGGAAGCTTGGCCAAAAATTCACGATGTCCGGCCTTAAGGTTATATTTAAAGTAACCCAAGGGCGGAGTGGATTTCATTCAGCCCCCGTGTGGGAATAAAAATAAATAAGGCCATCCATGATTCTTTGAAGAACTGAAAAAATCGGTTCTTCTTTGTTAAAGTTGGAGAGAAATGGCCCATTGCGAGAAACTGGGGTAAGGTTCCAGAGGTGCACCTGGACACGCCATCTGCGACGGAGATCTTCGCCTATGCCTGGCTGACCAAGGCCATACGGCTAAATCCCGACGAGTTTAAGAGGGATTTCTTGGTTTCCCAAGAGGAGACCAAGAAGGCTAAATGGGGACCGCCGTCACCGGTTCAGAAGCCGCACCCTCCGATCAAAATGATGAGGCCTGAGGTCTCAAAGAAGTTGATCATCCGTCCAAGGTCCTCGAAGGAAGCTGCAGAGAGGGCAACTGCTACGCCTTCATCATCCTCGTCGCAGATTGATCTTGTGGCTTCCGGGATCTGCAACGGACCCGGCAGCACTTATGGAGAGGAAAAATCCGTCGAGGACAGGCCGACGGAGACCGGAGGAGTTATCCTGGCCCAACCTGCGGTGGTTCCAGGTGCAGCCTGGATGGAGTCTGCCGCGGAGCCAGCTCGCGACGTGTCTGAGGGTTCACGCATTTATATCGTGGAGCCATCGACGAGAGCCGATTTGCCAGCAGCCGTTCCAATAGCAGTCAGGAGGAAGAAACCCGTCGCAGCTGCTCCAGAGGCTGCAAGAGAGGAGCCCGCCGCTGCCGTTAAGGATGATGAGTTTTTGGATCGTCTTTTGGATGAGGTAGCGGCGTGTTCGACGCGAGAGGGTGCTCCTAGCTCAACATCTCCAATTCCACCACCAGCTGGGCCAGGCCTGGAGTCCAGGCCAGTGAGGCCCTACAGGAAGATTTATGAGGTATGTCTTCCTCAACGGATCCCTTGTATTTATTTCTTCCTTGTGTTTGCAAATTCACATTTTGCTTTGGTCCTGTGCAGCCAAGAAGGTTGGCCTCTGCTGACTCCCGAAAAATGGAGGAGTGCGAACGATCATTGCAGACCGGGAGGCTGAGATAGCCTGGCTAGAGGCCAAACTAGCCGCCTCAGGAGGGGAGCTCCGTGAGCAGACAGCTGTTCTTGAGGCCGCTATGGCGGGCGTGGAGGCAGAGAACGCCGAGCTGAAGGCGGAGAACGCTGAGCTGAAGGCGGAGGTTGCTCGCTTGAAGGAAGAGGACGATCGACTGAAAGCGAGCAACAAACGCCTCGCAGATCTGGCCGCCGCCACAGAGAACGAGTTGGCCTCTCGGATGACCCCACATGAGGTCGGGGGTGCACTACACGCTCGGCTGTTGGAGGGGGCTCAACATTGGACGTCGCGTTGCGCGGTTGATCGTTCCTGACTTCCCAGTGGAGTTTATTAATCAAAGAAACCGTACAGCGCAACGCAAGGAAGATCTGGAGGGAGAGCCCCGAGATTGTCAGGGTGGTCCACCGCCCCTGTAGCCTTTTGTACCTCTTTTGCTTTTTGGACTGTATGTAAATTGTATCATACTTTGTGAGCAATAAAATAGAGATCCTTTTCAGTTTGGTGTCCTCCGTGCTTTATTGCTTTTTATGTATGTTTGTGTTGTGGCGTCAGGCGGCCAACCTGGTTGGCCGGTTAACATTGTTTGGATGCTCAAAGAGCTGGGTCCTTAAGCTTGGGCAGGTGGCTGTGTTAGCCGACCTGGTGGCATTGCCCAAGCGACAACTTGGACAGCCAGCGTTAGAGAAGGAACGCTTCTCGTTATTACTTAATCACGCAATCCTTTCGTCGAAAAGGTTAATGCGTGGGGTAGTCAACCTGGTTGGCTGGCTGCCTAAGGAGTAAGATCCTTAAGCTAGGCAGGTGGTTGTAATAACCAGCCTGGTGGTGCCGTGCAAGTGAAGACTTGGGCTGCCAATGTTGGAGAATAAGTGTTTCTCCCTTCGACCGTCGTTGACTGACGTTGCTGCTCCCCGAGAGGAGGTCGTCGCGTGTGCCATACTTGCCCCCTAAGGTTTTTAGACCGCTATGGGCCACTTGGATGACCAAGGTTTAGTACGACCACTATTGGGCCGCTCGGATGACTGAGGTTTCAGACCGCTTAAGGGCCACTTGGATGACCAAGATTTCAGACCGCTCATGGACCACCTGGATGACCAGGGTTTCAGACCGCTCATGGGCCACCTAGATGACTAAGGTTTAAAACCGCTTATGGGCCACCTGGATGACCAGGATTTCAGACCACTTTTTGGGCCACCTAGATGACTAGGGTTTAACGAGAGGGTGAAGACCCTCCCAACTTAGGGGCAGTTTAGATCGGGTGGATACCTGCAAGGCAAACACAGGAGATATATGCAAGACCTAGGATCCTATATGCTAAGTAAATCTCTTATTTTACTCAATTTTACAATCATGCGAATGAATGCACATAGACGGGCTAGTACGTACCTGGGTCTCTTATTGGAAGTAGCGCTTCAGGTGGGTTGTGTTCCACGTTCGCGGGACCAACTTTTCGTCCTGGTTTCAAAATTTGTATGCTCCGTTCGCAGGACGGCGGAGACAAGAAAAGGTCCCTCCCAGTTGGGAGAGAGCTTGTTTCGGCCGGCCAGCTTGCCTGTGGCCTTGATGCCTCGTAGAACCAAGTCCCCAACGTCGAATTCCCGAGCTTTCACCTTTCTATTGTAGTACCAGATAACTCGGTGTTGGTACGCTGCTGTCCGTATTCTGGCGGCGTCGCGGGCTTCCTCTAGCAAGTCTAAGTGCTCCCTGATTTTCTGGGAGTTGGTCAGTGGGTCGAAGGACTCCACCCTGAGACTTGGAAGCCCGATTTCGACCGAGATTACCACTTTAGTCTCGTAACAGAGGTTGAAGGGCGTCTCGCGTGTTGGTTCTTTTGGGGTTGTACGATAAGACCAGAGGACGGATGGAAGCTCGTCAGCCCAGGAGCCCCCGGCGTCTTCCAGCTTAGTCTTCAACCCGTGGAGTAGCGTATGGTTTGTGACCAGGGAACGGCCGAGGCTAATCTGTCCGCTTAGGACGTTTTGCCTCGTTGGCCTCTTCTGCTGCAGCGTAGGCCCTGGTGATGGATTCCGCCTCGCGGAAGGTCTGAGAATTCTTGTGGGCGAGGTGCTTGAAAAAGTTACCGAAAGTAAGCGCTGAGATGAAACTGCCCAATTTCATCTCCTCTGTGATCCTGGGGATCATTCTGGCCTCAGCCACGAAGCGATCCAGGAAACGCCGTGGGTTCTCTCCCGGTTTCTGCTTTATGTGGGAGAGGTGCCATGGTTGTTTCTCTTCTCGTCCGCTCGAAGCGTACTGAGCCAGGAAGAGGTCTGTGAGCTCACGGAAGCTGCTGACAGTGCCTGAAGGGAGGTGATGGAACCAGATTCGGGCGTCTCCCTTCAGTGTGAGCTGGAAGCAGCGGCACATCGCTGAATCTTCTAGCCCTTGTAGACTTAGATGGGTGCGAAAGTGATCCAGGTGGTCAACCGGATCATTGCCCCTATCGTATAAGTCAAGGGACGACATTTTAAACTTGGACGGTAGTGGACGGCTCAAGATTTCTGCAATAAAAGGATACCTATCCAAGTCGATGGCGCGCTCGTCATTCTTGAACACGTGGTTCCGGATTTGGTCCACTCGCGGATCGGCTCTAGTGGCGTTTGCTGATCGCTTGGAGTTGAGGAAATTCCTCAACCCCGTCTTGTTCCCGGCGGGTTCAGCAGCCGGCCGGCTGCTGCTTCCTGTGGATCTGGCAGTCCTGGAGGCTCGCTCCTAGACTGCATGGTGGTCTTCTGCCCGAGAGTATCGGAGATTTCTTCTTTCTGGGCTCTTTGTTGGAGACGTACTCCCGGAGCGTTCCACAGGCCTATTTTGGCCAGGAACATGGGAGGACGTTGGAGCCATATTGTTTCCGGCTTTTCCAAGCCTCTTGGCCGGCTTCTTCTTCCTCTGGCCACCCCTTTTGGTGGCAGAAGCAGGAATGACTGCTGGTGGAGCCGCTTGTTGTTGTTGCTCTTTCTGTGCGCAAAGGAATTGGAGCAGGCAATTGTTGGCCTGCATCTGCTCCACCAGTTGTTGAATGTAAGGCGGTGGAACTCCGCATATGGCCCCCGCTTGACCAAGGCGTCGGGCAGCATGGTCTGGTCGGGTTAGCGGAGTGTCTCTAAGCGGGATCGCTTAGCCTCGAGCCATCGTGTTCACCATTGTAGAAGCGAGTGACAAAGAGCTTGAGCGATTTTAGTGGGTAGGCTTTTCGTAAGTGCTTCCACGAGAGACGGCGCCAATGATGCGTACTGATCCGACTTGAGCATTCGGATTCTCTTGGATGAATCGAACCGGCTCCGTTCACCGAATACGAATCCTGCACACCACTAAAACGAACAAGAGGTCAGCGTTAACGGCGGGATGTAACCCCACCGAAAACACTCCGACGCTCAAGTCAGTAAAACAGTCTTCAAAGGAAGAAACTGAAAATGTGTGAGAGCAATGGGAGATGGGAAGAGAGTGTTTTGTTCCAGATGTCAGAGAGACGCAGGACCTTTCTCGTATCTGGACGGTGGGAAGGCAGAGAACGACTGTCGAGACTCGTTCGTTGCCTTGGTGTTTGATCGTGTCTGAGAGTTTGGCTGCCGGGAGTCAGAGCTTGTTTCTCAGAGCACTTAGGGTTTTCTGTGTGAGTGAATGCAGACGTCCCTAGAATGAGGATTCTATAGTTTATTTTATGGCTAGGAGAGTGACCCTCATTCTTTGGAAGGTGTGATCCCTCCTGTCTCTACCTTGGCTGGCTTGCCTTCTGAAACAAATGCCAGTTGCCAATGTGGGCGTGATCCTTTCCTTTTGAGGAGGCCAACAGCTTTCCAAACTAACATCCTTCCTTTTCAATACATGGCCGCTGGGCTGCCTTGGCAGTCAAGGAATCGGGAAGATCTGGCGCCTTCCCTATTTGAAGGGCGTCAATCTTGTCAATATCCTTTCTTGTGTAAATTGAGATCGTAGAAGACGCTTGAAAAACTGTGGTTGGCTGTCTGATGAGTAGTGAGCCCAAACGGAGCAGGCACATTACTGTAGATAGGCGTTATTTGGGCCCAATGTATAGGCACACAGACCAACGCCTGAGTTGGCCGTCCAGCGTGTTGGCCGCGCCGTGGAGAACGAAAGGAGAATAGTCGGCGATTAATCACGGGGGTCACAGGCCGAAACGGAATAGACCCATCACTATGCTAGCAAAAGCCCCAAAAGGTCCAATCAAGTTGGCCAACATTAAGTTGATTGTCTGTGAAGAGCAGTTGGCCGCCAAGAGGCGGTCAACGCAGCCACGACCGTCTTGGGCTTTCAGTTCTGAGGCCGTCTCTTATTAGGCGGTCAAAAATGTTGACCGGCGCTTTCTCGAACTTCTATTGACATTTCTTTTGGTAAAATTTATTATTGAATGTCCCATCATCTTTATATTTTATAAAATTTTATTCAATTTTTACATATCGATATAAGGTTGAATAGTAATTATATAAAAACATTTCCCTATAAAAAATATAAATTTGTTTGATTCATATTAATTGGTGGGTATTCTATTTTCCGTTGATTTCTTTGGATTCTTATACTAATTTGTGGACTATTCACATAGTTTTTGTTTTTTTTTCAAATTTAGTTAATTTACTTATCATTAATGTTGTTTTCACCTTTTAAATCAAGGATACTTATTAAGACTTTGACTAACTCCCATTTTTTGTATTTTAGAATATGGTATATATTGCTATTTTAGAAACCCGTTGTCAGTGCAGTGGATTATCGACTTGAAATATAGTCGTTGAGGTCTATTTTATGGATGTTGTATTTATAGATTATTGAGCACTGTATTTTATTTATGATGCATATTTAAATTTTAGATTTTAATTTGAGAGATTTTGGAGTAATATTTTGGACCTTTTAACTCAAATCTTGCTTCACAAATGAGAAAGAGAGTTTAGTAGATTAACTATCAACCCTAATTATCTTTCAATAATTAAATTAGTAAGAACACCTAACAAATAAGTTAGGCAGGGAGGGTGGAGAATTAGAGGATTAGGCTCTATATATTTTGTGGGAAAAAAGTATTCTGAATGACAAGCTTCAAACATCAGCGTGGGCAAGTTGAGTATTGTGAGTTGAATCTTAGATATCAAGGTGATCATAAAATATGTTAAAAGATTTTGGATCATAAGATGATTATGTTATTAGATTGTAAAATGTCATTGATCCTAATATTAGAAGATATCCTTCCTGAGTTAAAATAATTTTATATTTATAAAGGTGTTGAGTCTGCTATGAGGTCGGTTGAATAATATCTCAGTAAATAATTATTTTCGATTTGAGTAGTTTCTAAATAATTATGTAGTAGTCGATTTCCTTCTGAAGAGATTATATCTTTAGGGTTAGCCACTTACATCCGTTAACATGACTCGGGAAAGGTTTTTGACAGTTTTATCAAATAAAGTATTGATAGTGAGCTTGGTCTCCTTGATTTAAGGATTTAACCTTTATAGATACAAGTTTAGTGGGTTGTTTTGAGTAGTTTGGTCATTAAAGTCTTGAAATTAGACTACATCTCATCAATTTCATAATTCACAAGCTACATTCATGAACGTTAGTTTAGTGAATGATTTTAGACAGTTTATTGATTAGAATCTTGAAATTAAGTCATACCTCATTAATTTCAAGATTCACCGGCATGTTCGTGGATGGGAGCTTTATGGGCGATTCCGAATAGTTTTATAAAAGATTATATTGACGTGGAACCTCATTTAATACCAATCTCTCCAACTTTAATCAACGGCTCTTGAAATTTTGTTAGACTGACTATCCAACTTAACTAATAAGTCAACACTAACGAGTACGTTTGGTTATTGGAATGGAATAAGGTGAAAATGGAATAGTTATTCCGGAGAATAAAATATTCCAGAGAATAGTTATTGATTAGAATCTTGAAATTAAGTCATACCTCATTAATTTCAAGATTCACCGGCATGTTCGTGGATGGGAGCTTTATGGGCGATTCCGAATAGTTTTATAAAAGATTATATTGACGTGGAACCTCATTTAATACCAATCTCTCCAACTTTAATCAACGGCTCTTGAAATTTTGTTAGACTGACTATCCAACTTAACTAATAAGTCAACACTAACGGTACGTTTGGTTATTGGAATGGAATAAGGTGAAAATGGAATAGTTATTCCAGAGAATAAAATATTCCAGAGAATAGTTATTGATTAGAATCTTGAAATTAAGTCATACCTCATTATTTTCAAGATTCACCGGCATGTTCGTGGATGGGAGCTTTATGGGCGATTCCGAATAGTTTTATAAAAGATTATATTGACGTGGAACCTCATTTAATAACAATCTCTCCAACTTTAATCAACGGCTCTTGAAATTTTGTTAGACTGACTATCCAACTTAACTAATAAGTCAACACTAACGGTACGTTTGGTTATTGGAATGGAATAAGGTGAAAATGGAATAGTTATTCCAGAGAATAAAATATGATGAGAATAGAGTTGAAATTGTTATTTTCATATTTGGTTGTTGGAATAGAATAAGATAGAAATTAGTATTCTATTATTTAATTTGTAAAATAGTATGAGAAATAAGGTCGGAATAGTAATAATAATAATAATAATAATAATAATAATAATAAAATAATAATAATACCTAATAATAATAATAATAATAATATGTAATAATAATAATAATAAGTGAGAATTATTATTCCCACATTTTTTAGAATAATAATTTTCAGAAAATATTTATTCTCGATTAAATTTGTAATCAAATAGAGAAATTTCTATTCCTAGGGAATAGAAATTCTATTCCTAGGGAATAGAAATTCTATTCCTATCTTATTTTCTCCAACCAAATATGTCATAAAAGATCAAAAAATTAACTAAATGTAGAGAGTTGGCTATTTAGTTAGATAGTCCACCCTCATTAATTTGTCTCTCTTGATCTACTTTTTATAAGTTGGTTTCTAAAACATCCCAAATCTAACTCCTTTAGTTATTTGATAATTTAGTCATCTAATTACTCAGTCATTCAGCTGTCAAACTTATTACTAAATCTTTCGAATTTAAACCAACAGATAGAGGCTCAGTTCCTAAACCAAGCAGCTGATTGTTCAATCGTTGATAACCTAAACCCATCATCTCAATCTCACCCCGAGGTCAATGAGTTCAGGTCAACTTAAATTTTACCCGGGTCTAGTAGCTTAAATCATGGATGTTTTATCCATCGGTATAATTGGACCATAAAATTTTAAACATTAATATTTTTTTCCATTGAGATATTTATTTTGCATGGATTATTTTAATAATTGTATTTGCAGTACAATGGATCTATCACCCATGGATGGACCCGGATGTCAAGGCCCACGGTGAAAAGGATATCAAAAAGTCTCAACTCAGGAAGAGGGCCTGCAAACAGAGAAGGCAAGCTTAGGATCCAAAAGACGCCCAAACTAACCCAATCGACCCAATCGAGACGACCCATAATCCTCTTCCTGCACACTGAAGTAACTTACCCTAATCGGCTAAAACTATCTAACAGGTATTTTAGGAATATTCATCGATAATTTGCACGATCCGTTCCAAAGTGAAAATTGTTATATCAAGCACCTCCTATAATCACGTCAAAGAAGAAAGGAATCCTCTTAATTAATGACGATTGCCATAATTAGCACCACGGTCCCTGTGGAGGCCTATCAAATCCACGTGGATAGCCGTCTACCAACCTTGGCTCCCAACGGCCTAAGTATTATAAATACTTGTTAACTCTCACAAGTAAAGGAAAAAAAAAAAAGCCATTTACGCAAATGGAGAAAAGACCGACGGATATCCTTCTCTCCATCGACACATGTGGTCTAATTTTTCCTCCAACCAACCACTCACCCACGAATGCATGCCTACCCTCCTTCCAGGAGGCCAACTCTCTGTTCGAGAGACACCAAGCCAACCATCCGAGGTGTCGCCCGAGGAAGCAGCCCTTCGTCCAAAAAGGTTCCACCCGAGGAGTCAGCCCTCCATCCTGGAACTATGAGCCCTCTATCCGGGAGCCAATAGTCTTCCGTCCTGATACAAAGAGCTATCCTCCGTCTAGGAGCCACCCCCTGTCTAGGAGCCATTTTGCACCTAAGAGCTGCCCTCTATTTAGGAGGCTTGCTCTCTATCCAGAAAGCCATTTATCAAGGTGACCTACCTTCCACCTAGAAGCATTGCTCTTACCCTCCGTCTCATAAGATGCATATCAACCGAGCGCACCTCTAAACCGTCCTTAAGCCGAGCGCACCTCTAAGCCGTCATTAAGCCAAGCACACCTAAAGTCGCCCCCAGTCGAGCGCATGCATATACTTAATCCCCTACTACATGCATCCACACATTCAACTTGCATCCCCCTATCTTTCTGTACTGTTAAGAAAAATTTTTGACTTGGGTGTCATAGGATATAATGAGAAGTGAGTCCCGTCAATCCTCTAATCTCTTATTTTTAGTGGTACTGTGCAGAGTCCAAGTTAATGGTACAAGGACCGATTGGTTCAAATTCGATCCGCCAAAGAAAGATTAGGCAGCCCTCTAACCTATCGGGCATTCCGGATTCAATGACCTATCACAGTACATTATCTAGGAATTTGAGGTCATTCTGTCTCGAGTTGTCACAGTTTTAATAAAAAAAACTATATTTCATGAGTTGAAGAAATTAGATGTCTACAATTTGTTGCATATAATATTTTAATTGATTTTATTACAGGTCAACTTGACTAATTTAGGGGAAATCTTGATTATTTGTGGGTTAAAGAATTTAACTCGTGGAAAGTACAGAAATCAGAAAAAAAATTATTAGAAATTACAATTGGATTGTTCTAGTTGATATTCATTCAATAGGAAAAACAGCTATGACTAGGGTGCTCCAAAAACATGGAAAATTCAGACTTAGTCCAACCAAACCAAAATGTAGAGAACCAAACTAAAATCTTCGGTTTCATTTCCAAGTATGACAATCTCTTAGGTAGTGTTTGGTTGGAGGGAATAGAAATTCTATTCCCTCCTTATTCCTGGTGGAATAAGAATTCCAGCGTTTGGTTGCAAAGTGTGTTGGGAATAACAATTCCCGAAGGAATAGTTATTCCTTGATTACAAGGAATAACTATTCCTTGATGCCCCTAGGTTTTTTTTATTCCTTGTTGGAAAGAAATAGGAATTCCCACCCAACTTTTTAAATAACCCAATTTTGCCCTCCATTTTGCCGCACGTTTTGTTGCCCAGAAACCCTATTCCTCGACGCCCTCCTCGCAGACGTTCTTCCCTCTCGACACCATCTCCTCCCTCTCGCCACAGCACTCTCTCTTCTCTCTCGAAGCCAAACCTCACTCTCTCGACAACCTACCTTCTCTCTCTCGCAGCCAATCTTCCCTCTCTCGAAACCCTAATTCCCTGTATCTCGAAATCGTCTCTCGCAGCCGCACTCCCTCGAAACCATACGATTCTCTCTCTCTGCTACTTTCGCATTCGATTCTTTTCCCGAGTTGAGGTATGTGATACTTTCGTTTGGAATTAATCGTTTTAGATCGATTTCGATCCATACTAGCATTTGCCTGTGATATTTTTCTGTTTTCTGTTTTCTGGCTCCAAATTCTGTCACCGTCACCGTCCTCTCCCAAATTCTGTTTTCTGTTTTCGATCCATCCACACAGTCACCGTCCTCTCCCAAATTCTGTCTAGTGAGAAACCAGAAGAGGATAGAGACCAGTCTATGAATAACATTTCAACACCTTCGAATCACAATTATTGAAGACGGTCACTGTGTCGAACTGTGGTGTTAAACTTGGTAAACTTGTGGCAATTGAATTTTTTTTTTTTTTAACAATCGAAAGAAAAAAAATTCTATGTATTTTTTTCTTGGGTGAGAATCCATATTTTTATGGGGTAGTTCAGGCTTGGAAATCATGGTTAGCTTTGAAAGATCATCATATGCATTACATGGGTCTACCAAATGCAGTTTGATAGATGGGATACCCAGAACCCTATGGGTGACAAGTTCTTGATGGTCACTTTTTCGTTTGAATGCTGTGGTCACATCCTTTAATTAGTATATGTGTGTGGATTTGGAGACCTTGTCCCTCTTTGCAGACTATCATTTTGGCACATATCCTGTTCATTTAATCCACATGTTGAATTGCAAGGTTTAGAAGACTGTATATTGTTATAATATAATTCTTGTTTTAGTTTTGATTTCCCAAAGTGACCAATCTGTTTGAAATATAATTGTCCATTACTTCTACATGCATATTTTAAAGTCAATTAGATTGCTGCATATTACAAGGTTCATTGCTTCTCAAGCCATCACATTCTTATCCTTGGTTGGTCTGTGCACTGTGAAGTTGGAGTAACATGAAAATTATCAACTTGTAGGGGTTGAAAGAGAGAAAGTTATTGCTACTCTCTGTCTTTGAATTCTCACCTATTTAAATGACTTGAATTGCTGCAAGTCTGAAACAAATTATTTGATATTCTGCTTTTCGCATGGATTTTTTTTCAATACACAATGAAGCCTCCATTCCCATTCCCAATCCCAAAACCTTTATTCCGAGCTTAAAAGAGCCATTAGGATTTTCTTTTGTGCTTCCAAAGAAGTAAATAGTACCCAAGGATTACAGGTAGCCATGGGCTGAAGTGAGCTGAAAGCTGAAATTCAAGCTCAGCAAGGTAATCTGCCGTAAAATGAGTGACTCAATTCCGAACTGAAACTTAAAAGTTCTAGTTCAAAGTTGATTCAGTTGTAATTTAAAGACTGAAGCTATTGGATTCTACTCATTTGCAAGATTCCAGCCAAATTGAACTCGAGCTTGAGCTTGCAAGCCCAATAAACAAGCCATCTATCATTGAGCATAAAATATGAGCTGTGACCAAATTATATCTAACAATTATAAAGAAGTTTGTTGTCCATTATATCTAACTTGAAAATTATCAACTTGTGGGGGTTGAAAGAGAGAAAGTTATTGCTACTCTCTGTCTTTGAATTCTCACCTATTTTTCCACTCCTGGGGCTGACTGATTTGCTTAGATAACAAAGGAAGTAGTTGTACAACATAGTACTTGATGACACTAGCCCTTGTACAACAATCACTTGATTTTTATCTATTATTTGTTATTGCAGTTTATGGATCAATTACACTCCAACGAGAAGAAAAAGAAGATAGTGATCATTATAGTCCAATGGATTATAGTTTGCTGTACCTTTTGGTGGTATTTATGTGTATTAGGTGTAATTTTAATTGTTGAACAGCCTAAATGTACTATTACGGGATCTTATAATCTTGACTTCTATAGGAAAAGAGAATACATCAATAAAATCATACATGGTAGTGATACCACTTGTATTAACATGCTGAGGATGTGTAGACCTGCGTTTCTCAAACTGTGTGAGCTGTTAAGGACTAGTGGGGGACTTCGTCCATCAATACACATGCTAGTTGATGAACAAGTGGCAATGTTCTTGCATTCTTGCACATCATGTGAAAAATAGGGTGGTTGCACATAATTTTCAAAGATCGGGTGAGACGGTGAGTAGAATATTTAATAATGTGTTAGCCGCAGAATACGTCCTACAAGCACAACTATTTAGCCGGCCGGAACCCATTTCTCGAAAATTGCACTTGACGAGCGATAGAAGTGGTTCCCTGATGATACTTATTTTATATGTTTGATATTATATTGAAATGGCAAATATAACAACTACGTCGTTCTACTTCGATATGTTTTTTGTAGAATTGTATAGGCGCTTTGGATGAAACATACATCAAAATAAGGGTACCTACTGAAGACAAACCTAGATATCGAAATCGAAAGGGAGATATAGCTACAAACGTGTTAGGAGTATGTACCCGTGACATGCAATTTACATATGTCCTATCAGGTTGGGAAGGATCTGCAGCAGATTCTAGAATTTTACGAGATGCGCTAAATAGAATACATGGGCTCAAAGTTCCAAATGGTAAACTCTTTAGATAATTGAATAAATCATAGTGTTAACAATAACCTTATATTACATAATGATATCGCATGTTTTCATATAGGTACTTATTACTTAGTTGATGCGGGATATGCAAACTGCAATGGATTTCTTGCACCATTTAGGGGGCAGAGATACTACTTAAATGAGTGGCGTCAAGGCCATCAGCTAAGAACGGTGGAGGAATTTTTCAATATGAAACATGCCGCTGCTCGTAATGTTATTGAAAGATGTTTTGGATTGCTGAAAATGCGGTGGGGAATCCTTAGAAGTCCATCATTTTATCTCGTCAGAACACATAATCGAGTTATCATTGCTTGTTGCCTACTGCATAATTTTATAAGAAATGAGATGGAATATGATCCTATCGAGGATGAATATAACAACATGCATCATGAGGACTTCGGTGACGAAGATGCAGACATGATAACACAATTAGATCCTACTGATGGTTGGAGTGCATTTAGGAATAATTTGGCGAATTCTATGTTCAACGAATGGAGAAATCATTGAATTTTGTCATAGTTAATATGAGTACTGACATTAATGTGTTTGTTGTTTCATATAATCAATTTTATATTGTCCTATTCGAATGTTATATGTTTGTTGTCGTAATTACCAAAATTGTTTTCCATATCATTTATATGGCATCTATGGCTAAAATTTTTTGGATTCATTCTGTCACCATTATTATAACAGATAAAAGTAGTTAAATATGTCACAATCAGAAAAAGATAGCAAGAGAAGATGGGAGATCCATGAAGACGAAGCTCTTGTTGCAAGTATGGTTGAGTTATACAATACCGGTACTCACAACGCTGACAATGGTTTCAAGGCAGGTTACTTGCTTGAGTTAGAGAGGATGTTACGACAAAAATTGCCAAATTCATCTTTGAAGGCAACACCACATATTGTTTCCAGGATAAAAACGTTGAAGAAGGATTGGGGTGTTGTATATGATATGATAAGGGGTATGAATACTTCCGGATTTGGGTGGGATGATTCACGGAAAATGGTTGTTGCAGAACCACACGTGTGGAATGCGTACATATCGGTATGGTAGTTGTTTTTCATTTTTAATTGCTTATTAAAATTACTTATTAATCTAGCATCTATTATATATTAACAATGACTGTGATATACTTTGTGTTTGGATGTAGAGCCACAAGGGAGCTGCTATCTGGAGAAAAAAATTGTTCCCATATTTCGAAGATTTGTCAATGATCTATGGTAAAGATTGTGCAACGGGGGCAGATGCACAAGTTGCCGATGACATCATTGCTGAGCTGCAGCGTAATGAACCAGAGAACGAGCAGTGGAGCATGAATGATGTCCTAGAAGTGGGGATTGAAGACTTACTCGTCGATAATGATTCACCGGGACAAAATGTACCGCATGTGTCTACTCTAACTGAATCAGGGACATCGAAGGGAAGGAAACGGAAGGCCAGTGCAGATATGACAAAAATAGCTGATTCAATTATCCACGCAGCTGATTCATTGACTACAAATATTGGGAAGCTCGGTGAAATGTTGAGCAAAAGTTTAGAAAATAACACGAAGGAGGAAGCGACACAGTTATATAATATGTTGGCTGAAATTCGTTCATTATCGACGAATGAAAGAAATGCAGCATATATGAAATGCATGCGTGATCAGACACTAATGATGTGCCTACTTAGTATTCCACCGGATCAAAGATTGGAATTTATTAAACAATTTGTATTTTAGCCATCCATCTGATTATCAAACAATTTGAAAATTTTCTTTTTCTACTACTCCAACGTTGTAATGAATGGTTGTGATGTTTTGAAAGAAGTTTTACATGCCGGTTTGGGGTTACATGGTAAATTATACGCAGTTTTTGTATGGTAATATTTTTTTTTTTTTTTGAATGCGATTTTGTTATTTTATTTGTATGTATTTTAATTGGAGTATAATGATATTTTTAAATTTTTATATTATAAAAACTATTATTTTAATAATAAATTATGTATATTAAATAATATGTATAATAAATATATATTCTATTATATTATATAAAAAATATGGTAATTGTAATATGTATAATTTTTTGTATTATTTTAATAAATTAAATATATATATTATATATTTATTAAATATGTATTTTACATGATACAATAATATAGTATATTAAATAATATTTTATAATAATATATATACATAACATATATATAATATGTACATATAATATTATAATATTTTATATAATATATTCTCATAATTAATAAGGGTAAAAGTGTCATTCTGATAAATTCTCACCTAATTCCTCATACAATTCTACAAACCAAATATGAAAATATAAATTTCCAACTAATTCTATTCCCAACAACCAAATATAAGAATTACAATTTCCAACTCTATTCCCTTCTAATTCTATTCCCTGGGAATAACTATTCCATTCCCACCTTATTCCATTCCAGCAACCAAACGTGTCGTTAGGGTCTAGGTTTAATGGTACTGTATATCTTAAATTAGAATTAAATTTGAGAGATTTTTAATCGGGCTATTGAATAATTCAACGTACATTCTATACATTATAAATAAAAATAAAATTTTAAAGATATAAAAATAACTTATTGATTTATTATCTGTTACTCAATTCAATATCGTACTAGTTAATCTAGGAAGTGAGGTGAATAGAGGAAGGAATGCTTCTATAGGTTAATGCTTTATGCCTTGATTTTTGTAGGAAAAAGATTATCCCAAAGATAATCACCAAAAGTTTTTTTTTCAAGCTAAGTACTATGAGACTTGTACCAAAACAAGTATATTGGCAATGCTTCCAATGAGGGTGAATAATTTGGAAAGCAAAAGATGCAGAAAATTCCTTTTATATTGTAAAAACCTTATATTTATAGAGGCCTAAGGATGATATTGAGAATGGTTGTGTAACCATACTCGGGCTAGTAGCCAAACCTTGTTATTTTTATAATTGATTAATTTGATTATATACTTATTTAATCATTGTAACTATTTTTAATGAGTGCGTCAATTATCTTGTTTTTATAACACTTTCAGATAATTTTTGGGAGTCATGACAACTTCATAGAGTGGAGTTTTGATGTTGTGCCACATTTTATTGATTTCAAGATTTCAGTTTTGGCATGGAAATCATAGGTTTTCTTCAACAATGTGTCATGCACTAGGCCCCCCAAGACAACACGTTTTACTCCTCGTTGTGGCGTGCCAGTTACTGTATGGCATATTTGACTTTGGTTAACTGTTTAGGCCGATTTGACGTCTTTCTAAACTAACAACACGACTCTTAGATAAAATAACTTTTCATAAGTCCGTCTCCTGGTACTTTACGGTTCGAACAAGCCAACTCTAATAGCTCCAATTTTAAAAAGATGCCTTGCTCTGACATTCTACCTATCTAATAACCCGGTCTATACCAGCAAGATAGATTCCTTAACAGACCACCTATCTGATAATCAGTCCGATTCTAACAATGTCGATTCTGACATTTGTCTCCAAATCTCCCAATTTTTAAATAGACCATTAGATGATTTTAATTTTGTGTATACTCGACCTAATTGATGTATATATATTGAGAACTTTTTTCAAATGTAAAAATGTATTTTCATAAAGATATTTTTATTAAAGTTGTTAAAAAACCACAAACCCATTGATCTGAATTGAATTAAATAAGTTTAAACATTCAAATTTTAAAAAATGACTTGGTAATATTTTGTAATTTTGATCGAAATTGCACCAAATCGGTCAAACCAATTAACAATCAACTATTTTATTAGTTAAATTGATTATGTTACAATTTAATTTTTTATTAAACTAAGTTGACCCATTTGAGTCAAAATTGTTGACAGCATGACTATCTAAACAGTCAACATCCCTAATCAAAGGTAGGTTAAAAAAATATAATCCCGTTAATTTTGAAAGTAACTTCCTGGATTCTGTAACCTATTTATATGTTTTAATTTGTCATTTTACCGTAAAGATAAAATTTTATTTATAAGGTGTAAGTAGAATAATTTTATAAATATAAAGAGCGAGTATAAATTTTGTCTCTATTTTAAAAATAAAATTTAATAATATATAAAAATAAATAAATAAATAATTTTATTTAGAATTTCACTTTTAAGTTGTGGTTCAAAACCAAATTTCTTATCATATGTGTTGGCCAGTCCACGTTTCCTTAGAAAAACAGGCATTAAAACTTTTGAAAACAAACGGTGTTGAATATTTTTTTATGCATATATCAGATTTAAATAGTCATTTGAATAAAGTCAGATTAAATATTTGAATTCAACATCCAGACCTACATACCATAACATATAATAATATATCAAATAATACGAAATTTATTTACAAATATATCTTTTGACACTCAAGATAAAAATCTTTATTAGAAAATATAAAGATAATGACAAAAATTGAGGATACAAGAGAGTTGAGAATTAAAGGCTTTTGCTTTGTAATTTATGAAATTTGCAAGTATTTGAAAGATAAGAGCTCTGTATTTATTTATTTTTACTTGTACTCCCTTTCTCCCTATTTTAGGAGAAGTAAGTTAATTTACTGGCTTTGTTGCCGGCTTGTGGCCATTTTATATTGTGAAATAATTGCTTTGAGCCGTTACACCGATTGGGAATTGAGTAGCCTAACTATTTCATATGCTCTGAGTTAATACTTGTTTGTTAAATGTATTAACTACCTATTTGATTTGATCATTCATATGTTATTTAATATACTGTTTATCAATGTTAAACATTTGACATAATTAACCGGCTGGCCAATCAGTTTCTCAATCTTTAGTATCTTTAATAGTCTGATCATTTGGTTATTTAGTAATTTGATCATTCAGTTGGATCTCTTTCTTGTTCGAGTTCAACAATTTAGTAGATCTATCATTCTTCATGGATTTTTTGTTTGCGAGACCTAAAAATTAACAGGTTGGATCAGTTTCATTTTAGACAATTTCCAACACTAGTTCCCATACTAAGAGATTAAATTTAAGTTTCAATATAAAAGAAAATCCGTATAGTCTGTTTTGAGTATCTTCTGAGCGTTTCTTCCCAATAAGAATTTTAATCAATGTATATTTATTGGCATCAAATCTTGCTAATCATTGTTTAATTTTTCATATCTCTGTAGTGACTCTTTGTCAATTTGATTGCTTTTTCTTTACTCTAAAATACGTTATTTTACAGCTCATTTTTTGTTATAAAAGTACCTACTCTTGCTTGATCTTTATCCCAATTCACGTCATGAAATCTGATGAATATTTTTATGCTTGGAAGATTAAAGAGAAGACAATGTGTTTGAATGCATTGGACCTTCTTTAGGAGATGTTTCTGAAGACTATATTAATTACCCTCTTTTATAAAAAAAAATTATTTTAATTTTTCTCCTTTATGCAATATATTGAACTATATTGGTCTCTCCTATGGGTAGTTTCCTTTGATGCTCTTCACCATCCCCTATAGAGCCTCTAGGGTCCTTCCAATTTGTGGGGGTTTATCTGGTTCAATGTCTTTTACCTATTATGTTATGACATCTTTGAAGTCGTAATATTTGTAGAGCTAGATGACTAGATATTGTTTTGAGAAAAGGTCGTGAACCTTCTAGACGCTCTATTTCTTTATACGGGGTTCACCAATTTGTTCTTTTTTTTACAAACTGAATGATTTAAAATCCTTCATGTAAACATATATCTTGTATATAAACGTATCCATGAATAAAAAAGGATTGATGTCCATTGAAAGATTTAGCTCTCGCATTGATATTCTTGAATATTTAACCATAAGACGGTCGAAGTGATTGTCAATTAAATCTTTTAACCATCATCACTGGTTAGGTGAGGCTAGGATCTTTGGTTGTTTGATTGATTATATATATCTCATGGACGAGAGTATAGACACCATGACATGTAGTATCCTCGAGGTTTAATAGGTTAGATGACTGTTATGAGTCGAGTCTCGATTGACTTTATTTGGCTTATCTTTTGATCTCACAAAAGATAATCGAACACTAAAATCTTAATCCTTAGAGTCTTTTAAAATTTTGGATGCATAATCTTACTTAATGCCATATAGTTCTATTAAACCTACATCATGACCGTTTCCTTAAATTATCGTAGTTTATAGACAATATATTTAAAGCAATTCTCTAACTTAGGACTAGTCATAGTTATATTAATAGCACATGTAAGGATTGGGTTGCTAAGATAAACCAACTCGGCCTTAAATAGAAATCGACCGAGGAAGTGATATAAAAGTTGACCGGATAGCATCGTTGACTGTCTAAATAACAAATTAGCCGAGGTAGTAACACGGCCGACTAGAAAAGCTGACCCGTTAGCATAGTTGACCGTCTTAATGAAAATCGACCAAGATCGTACGTTGACTGGATAAAATAGTTGACCGAATAAGAAAGTTGATCCTTGTTAGAAAAGTTGACTGACTAATATAGTTGACCGGATTTGACATGTCATTTGATTTTGGCTAAAGTTTGAGCAGGTTAAAGTTTGAGTAGGTAACCTACTCTTACCTACTCCGATTGATCTAAAATCTTCTAGAAATGGAAAAACTGAGCAAGTACCAAAGTAGGTGATCTATTCCCACCTACCATCACCTACTCTGATGCCTATAAATACGGGATAGGAGAAAAGGAATGAAGATTTGGAGAAGAAGGGGCACAAAGGATAAGAAGGAAAAAAGGAATTTCATGCCATATTTGAGTAAGGAAATTCGTAAGATTAGGATCAGACAAGTATACTATGCTTTGTCTCTGGTTGTTGTTAATTTTCGTCCAAATCTTTTGGGTATTATTGAACTAATATCCTTCTTCGCTATATTTCTACGCAATGCATATCATGATAATTGCTTTCTCATATCTTATGAAGGAAATTTATGTTCAGTGCATGTGTTTGGTCTTACATGCGGGATTTTTCTTATCCACGGTTCGTGCTAAAATATTGTTAAAATTCCTTCTAATTATTAATTTCAATGTTGCAGTGAGATTTGATAAAGTTTAAATCATGGTACACGAAAAAGTTATCTTGCATGTTTAATTACTACCAACAAATATCAGTTTGCTTATCTCATCCGTTTGCATGTTTGTTCGCCGTTTATAAAAGTAAGCTTGCCCTTTAAAGACTTCGGTCAAGACTTAAGAAATTGGATTTGAAGCTTAAGACTTAAGAAATTTGGATTTGATATTTGATGGCTAAAAGTTGCAGGCCTAAAATATAACCGTTGTTGATATTTTATGGCTGAGAGTTGCAGGCTTAAAATGTTAACGTTATTGATATTTGATTGTCGAGGAGTTACAGGTTTAAAATGTAGCTGTTATTGAACATTTGGTCTTGGGTTTGAATTCATTTTTAAAAATCAACTCTCATGAAAATGTCTTTGGCCCATGATTTATGTTTCTGTATGATATTTGATGTCGTTATTGATATTTGATGGTCGAGCAGTTACAGGCCTAAAATGTAGCTATTATTAAAAATTTAGTCTTGGGTTTGAATTCATTTTTGAAAATTAGCTCTCATAAAAATGTCTTTGGCCCATGATTTATGTTTCTGTATGCAAAATGCACTCGTTCTATTTCTTTTGAATTTGTTTCGAAGCTATATTTATGCATATCCTTGCTTAATTGTACTTTGTTGAGTAATCTGCTCACTTCTTACTTTTTTTTACCTTCAGACGAGTAAGAATTCATGACCAGATGAGAAAGAACAGAGCTGGACGGACTAGCTAGGTAGGAAGGTCGATCGGGATTCATGTAGCAGCATATGTTCAACCTCGATGTATTTTTTCGTTATTTTGGAGACTCCTCCATCTAATTTGATTATGTGGGATAAATTGATATTGTGATAAATTTGAAATTATAGGATAATAACATGGCAAATAGAAGAAGAAATACCCAATTCGGTATTAGTGTCCCTCAGGATCGAGAGGCGAAATATTTAAACTTGTTGGAAAGAATGGCTCATATAATAGAATCGATGGAGTAACGTCACATGGCTCCGATTCCTGCTTCAAACCACGACCCCAACGAAGCTTGGTCCAACGGTATATGAGAGGTTTACAGCTGAGCGGGTACCTGAATTTTTAGGAGAATTGGATCTAATAAAGGCAGATATTTAGATTCGGAGACTAAAGAATGTATTTACTGTTATCCAATGTTCTAAACGGGAAAATATTACTTTGCAAGATATAAATTAGAAGGAGAAGTTGATAGTTGGTAAGCAATAAAAAAAGGGCGTTGGGTGTGCCTGAAGAAGAGATTACCTAGGAAATATTTGAGAAGGTTTTCATGAAAAAATATTTTCCTTCTAACCTACAGGATCAGAAGGAAGAGGAGTTTATGCAGCTTAGATAATGGAACCGCACTGTAAGTTTACTGAGTTGTCTTGGTATGTACCGTATATTGTAGAAGATGAGTTAAGAAAGGATAAGAAGTTTCAACAATAGTTGAGGGATGAGATTAGGAAGCAGATGGTGACACAAAAGTTTCAGATTTATACTAAGATACTAGACAGGGCCCTGATATTTGAGAAGGAGCTTGAGACTCAAAAGTTTTTCACTAAGAAAAAAGCTAGTCGAATGAGTTTTAGTGCAAGATCCAGTTTAGGGCCCCCAGGACCTTCTAAAAAGGAGAATGTGTCAAATAAAGAAAAAAGTAGTATTAAAATTCAAACAATGTCTAGTTTTCAGGCGTTAGCAGCAAATTGTACCTACTGTGGAGGAAAGCATTTGGGGAAACTTTATTTTAAATTGAGAGGGGCTTGTTTTAATCATGGTTAATAGGGCCATCAGGTCAAGGATTACCTCCTTCCTAAGAGGTTAGAGGTAAAGAAGTCTACTATTCCAACTAAAGCATTTGTAGTGACAGTTCAAGACACCAAAGTATCACCAAATGTGGTTGAAGATACTTTTCTTATTTGTGAAATTTTAGCTTATGTTTTATTTGACTCAAGATTTATGCATTCTTTTATTTTTCCATAATTTACAGGTCATATCACATCAACTCCTAAAATCCTAGATTATTCCTTAACTGTATCGACACCTACTGGATCGTCTATAATTACTGACATTATGTATCCGTAGTGTATAGTTGAGGTGAATGCGTTACAATTTATGGTAGATTTGACATTGTTAGATATGTCTAATTTTGACGTTATTTTAGGGATGAACTGACTGGACAAGTAACATACCAGTATAGATTGTTTCATAAAACGGGTGTGTTTCTTTATTTCTGGAGTTGAGCCCTTTTTCTTCCAAGGTGTTAGAAGAAATGATAAGCCTTTGATGATTTCAGCATTGCATGCCAAGCACCTAATCCAGAGTGGATGCCAAGCTTATCTGGAATTTGCTAGCACCATTGGAATTCATAGTGTGCCAGTGAAAGATATTTTGGTTGCATGTAAATTTGAAGATGTATTTTCTGAGAAGTTGCCTGGGTTACCTCGTCATCGGGATATTGAATTTGAAATCAAGGTTATTCCTAGTGCTAGCCCGATTTCAAAGGCACTGTATCGTATGGTGCCTACTGAGTTGAAAGAGCTAAAGTTATATTTGTAGGAATTATTAGACAAGAATTTTATTAGGCCGAGTACATCTCCGTGGAGAGTACAGGTATCGTTTGTTAGGAAGAATAATGGGTTCTTGAGGCTGTGTGTGGATTATCGTAAACTAAATAAGATCACGATAAAAAATAAATATCCATTGCCACACACAAATGATCTATTTGACCGACTACAAGGATCTCAGGTATTCTCTAAGATTGACCTGTGATCGGGATACTATCAGTTGAGAATTAAGTAGGAGGATGTGGTCAAGATAACTTTCTGGACGAGATATGGCCACTATGAATTTCTTATTATGCCATTCGATTTTACTAATACTCCTGCCGCTTTTATGAATTTAATGAATCGGGTATTCCGACCATATTTGAATAAATTTATGATGGTATTTATTGACAATATTTTGATCTACTCAAAAAAGCCATAAAGAACATGAGACTCATCTGAGGGTTGTAGTCTAGGTGCTTCTTGAGGAGAAATTATATGCTAAATTTTAAAAAATGTGAGTTTTGGCTGGAGGATGTGATATTTTTTTAGACATGTTATTTCAAGTGGTGGCATTTCTGTATACCCGAAAAAGGTAGAGGCTGTTGTTAATTAGAATAGGCCTACATCTATAACTTGACATTGTAGGGTATTATAGAAGATTTGTAGAGAATTTTTCTAGAATTGCCATGCCACTGACTTAATTAATAAAGAAGGAGGCTAAGTTTAATTGGACTGAAGAATGTGATCAGAGTTTTTGGAAATTGAAGGATCACCTAACGACTACTCCTGTGTTGACTATCTCTGAGGGATTCGATGGTTTTGAGGTTTATTGTGATGCCTCCAAAATCGGTTTATGATGTGTGTTGATGCAGAACAGAAAGGTAGTTGCTTATGGGTCTGGACAATTAAATGTATATGAAAAGAATTATCTAACCCCTGATTTGGAATTAGCTGCAATTGTGTTTGCACTAAAGATTTAGAGACATTATCTCTATGGTGAGAAATTTCTTATTTATTCTGATCATAAAAGTTTAAAATATTTATTTTTGTAGAAAGAATTAAATATGAAGCAAAGAAGATGGGTTGATTTTCTGAAGGATTATGACTTTGAGATTCAATATCGGCCCAAAAAAGCTAATGTGGTGGCTGATATTTTAAGCCGCCGGTCAAGTTTTGTGACAATGCTACAGATAAAACAAATGGAGATGTTGGATTGTTTGAAACAGTATAATATTCAACGTTATGTTTAAGGTAATGTGATGATCCTATCGTATCTGTAGATTTAGCCGGATATATTAAAAGAAATTAAGGAGAAGCAAATAAATGATCATTTTCTTATGAATATTGTCGGGGATTTGAGTAGAGACTTTAGGGTAGATTTTAATGTTCGTGCTGATAGAATTTTGAGATTTAGAGACCGTTTATGTGTACCGGACGATAAAGAATTAATGGAGAAAATCATGAAAGAAGCTCACCGATCCCGATATATGATTTATCCGGGGATTAATAAGAAGTATCAAGATTTAAAAAAGATATTTTGGTAGAGAAATATGAAAAGAGTGATTGTGACTTTTATAGGAAAATATCTTATTTGCCAACAGTTGAAGGTTGAAAGGAAGAAGCTGTCTGGGTTGTTGCAGCCAATGCCCATTCCAAATTGGAAGTGAAAAGATATTGTGATAAATTTTGTGTCGGGTCTGCCAATGACCCCAAAGAACCACAACACCATTTGCGTTATTATTGATCGGCTAACTAAATTGACACATTTCTTGGCAATTCAGACAACGTATTCTCATGATAAACTAGTACAATTGTATATAAATGAGATTGTTAGGCTTAATGGTGTACCTGCAACGATTGTGCCAGATTGAGATTCAAGATTTATTTCTAAATTTTGCAAAAGTTTGCATAGAGAATTAAGGACGGAATTAAAATTTAGTACGGCGTATCATCCCCAAATAGATGGCCAATCGGAGCGCACTATTTAGATTTTGGAGGACATGTTAGGGTTTCAATGTTAGTTATATAAAAAAATTGGGATAATCATTTGTGCCTAATAGAATTTGCTTATAGTAATAGTTACCAGGCAAGTATTGGTATGGCACCATTTAAAGCTTTATACGTGAGGAAATATAGTTCGTTAATTCATTGAAAATAAATGGGAGAAATTAGACTTTTGGATCCCAAAATTATCAAAGAGATAATGGAGAAGATCAGATTGATACATGAGAATTTAAAAGTAACTCAAAGTAAATAGAAAAACTACACAAGTAAAAAAAATCGGCGTTAAAATTTGAGAGGGGTGATTATATATTTTTGAAAGTGTCACCATTAAAAGGAACATTTAGATTTGGGATGACAGAAAAATTAAAACCGCAATTTATTGATCCTTTCGGGACTTTGAAGAACATTGGGGAAGTAGTGTACAGGCTGGCGTTACCACCCAATTTGGCGGATGTTCACGACGTATTTCACGTGTCGATACTTCGTAAATATATCCACGATCTCACGCATGTTATCGATTTCAAACTTTTGCAGATTCATGAGGACCTATCTTATATTGAAAAGCCGGTGCAGATTTTAGATCGGAAGAATCAGACATTACGCATAAGGATTATTTTCCTAGTAAAAGTTTTATGGAAGAATCATTCATCCGAAGAAGTAACGTGGGAGCATGAAGAGGAGATTCGAAAGAAATATCCCAATTTATTTCTGTGAGAAATATAAGTCTTGTTAAATTTTAAGGATGAAATTTCTATAAGTGGGGGAGAATTATAAAGATCGGGTTACTAAGATAAGGAAACCCTGCCTTAAATAGAAATCGGCTGAGGAAGTGAGATTAAAGTTGACCAGTTAGCATCGTTGACCGTCTAAATAACAAATCAGTCGAGGTAGTAAGATAGCCGACTAGAAAAGTTGACTCGTTAGTATAGTTGACTGTCTTAATGAAAATCGGCCAAGGTTGTAAGTTGACCGAATAAGAAAGTTGATCCAAGTTAGAAAAGTTGATCGACTAAGATAATTGACCGGATTTGGCATGTCATTTGATTTTGGCTAAAGTTTGAACTGGCCAAAGTCAGAGTAGGTAACCTACTCTCACCTGCTCCGATTAATCTAAAACCTTCTAGAAAGGGGGAAAATGAGCAAGTACTATAGTAGGTGATCTATCCCCACCTACCCTCACCTGCTCCGATGCCTATAAATACGGGATAGGAGAAAAGGAAGGAAGATTTGGAGAAGAAGGGGCACAAATGAGAAGAAGAAGGAAAGAAGGAATTTCACGCCAGGTTTGAGTAAGGGAATTCATAAGATTAGGATCAGGCAAGTGTATTGTGCTTTGTCTTTGGTTGTTAATTCTCGTCCAAATCTTTTGGATATTATTGAACTAATGCTCTTCTTTGCTATATTTCTACACAATGCATATTATGATAATTGCTTTCTCATGTTTTATGAAAGAAATTCATATTCAGTGTATGTGTTAGGTCTTACATGTGACATTTTTTTTTATTCACAGTTCATGCTAGAATATTGTTAAAATTTCTTCTGATATTAAGTTCAGTATTGCAATGAGATTTCATAAAGTTTAAGGCATAGTACACAGAAAAGTTATATTACTTGTTTAATTACTGTCAACAAATATCAATTTGCTTATCTCATCCGTTTGCATGTGTATTCACCGTTTATAAAAGTAAGTCTACCCTTTAAAGACTTCGGTCAAGACTTAAGAAATTGGATTTGAAGCTCAAGACTTAAGAAATTTGGATTTGATATTTGATAGTTGAGAGTTATAGGCCTAAAATATAGTCGTTATTAATATTTGATAGTCAAGAGTTGTAGGCCTAAAATGTAACTGTTATTGATATTTGATGGTTGAGAGTTGCGAGCCTAAATGTAGTCGTTATTGATATTTGATAGTCGAGGAGTTGTAGACCTAAAATGTAGCCGCTATTATTATTTAATTGCAGAGGAGTTGCAGGGCTACATCATTGAAAATTTGGTCTTGGGTTTGAATTTGTTTTTGAAAATCAGCTCTCATGAAAATGTCTTTAGCCCATGATTTATATTTCTGTATGGAAAATGTTCTCGTTCCATTTCTTTTGAATTCGTTTCAAAGCTATATTTATACATGTTCTTACTTATTTGTACCTTATTGGGTAATCTGCCCACTCAATACTATTTTATTTATCTTCAGATGAGCAAGAATTCATGATCGGATGAGAAATAGTAGAGTCGGACGAACTAGCTAAGCAGGAAGGTCGATTGGGATTCATATAGCAGCATATGTTCAACCACGATGTATTGTTTTGGTTATTTTAGGGACTTTTGTATAAAATTTCGCAATGTAAATTAATGGATACTTGTATACTTCCACATGGCATTATGGTTTAAGTATTTTGGGTTCCTAGTGGCATCTTCCATGGTATTGGTCTCACCTCAGTGGCGGCCGACTGACATAAGGCCGACATAGAATCTTGGCCGGCCAAGTTGAGGCCGACTTAAGAGTTTTGATCGGTTTGGATCCTGTGTGCACTATTACTATAAAATATTACATGATTATTTATATTCGTTTCATTACTCATTTTCCTTTGATAAGGACAGATGAGTACTGTAACCCAGCAAGAGCTCCGGTTCGTCCACTTAGTATAAACATTAACGGAGGTCATAAGAGGATTATAATCTGGTCGTCATAGAACACATGCATACAAATTAATAAGAAATAAATAATTAATTAACTTTATTAATAATTTAAAAGAATAATTTATGATATACAGGCACTCTAGAATGAGGGGCACTCTAGTTTCCTTAGAATCATTTAGTATGTCTAAAGTACAGATGGTACATCATCTATTCAAACACTTCTAGTATTATCTAACTTAGTTTTTAACCCTTTAATTATTGTTTGGTTTATCACTTTTGCCTATCCATATAAGATTGATATATAAATCAATATAATTTTAAAGCCATTATAATATTTCATGGACCTTACCAAAGAATTGGGTACCACTATTAATCACCATAACTTTTAGTATGCCGAATCTATAAATAATATTTTGGCACATAAATTTTGTTGCGTTTTGTTTTATAATTTTGGCTAATAGAGAAGTTTTCACTCATTTGATAAAGTAATCTATTTTAACGATAATAAACTTTCTATAATTGGTTGCCACAGGAAATGGACAGAGCATGTCTAGCCTCCATTATATGAACGGCCAGGGAGCTTGCAATGTTTGAAGTTCTGTATGTGGTTGTCTCGGTACACTACTACGAATTTGATAGTTCTCACTTTTTTTTACAAACTCAATCGCATTTTTTTTATGGTTGACCAATAGTAGCCCTGTCTTATAATCATAAAAGTTAAATTTTTACTTCCCATATGTGCCTAGCATATGTCACAATACACATCTTTGACAGGTAATTGTCACGTCTTGAAATCCAACGTATCAATTGGTTTTTAAATTAATCTAAATCAAATTTTAGTCCTTCATTTTAGAAAAATTTCTATAACATCTTATCGTGCCAACGAAAATAATATGCAAAATAAGTATTGGATATAAACTTATATAGAATGTCAACTATTGACAACCAACTAAATAATATATAATAAATCCAATTGCATAACCCAAATTATCACACTCAAAAGTGGCTCTGTAACTAGCTATACAACGTCTTTAGAATATAAGTAAGGGATACGTTCATACTAAAATCAAAATAAGTAAAGAAAATCATATCTTACATTTTTTGCTAGATCAACCAAAATCCAAGTTCCTTATCAATAACACATTGTAATGTCCATTTAATATAGGGCCATTTGACCGAAGTAAAATAAGTATCCTAAATGTGACGGACTACGTCCTAAATCCCATCATCAAATATAATTATAATTACTTATCTTTTAATTATCATTTCGACCAGTAATATGACCAATTGACTATCCGAACGTATATTTTACATTGATATCACGACCAATCAAACATAAATAACACAATATTTAACACAGGACTTAAATACTTTGTTATGTTATCAATGGCTCTGACACTAATTCAAAGTAATACGATGTCGGATCCTGATAAGAAAATGCCTATTCAATACCGAAATCAACAAATAATAATCTACAAATGTAATAAACATCCATAAATTGGACCAATAGAAACTAAAATCAACGACGACAATAAACCAAAATCAAACCATGAACAAACAATATCCAAATTATGACATAAGGCTTCAACATATTTAAATTGATACTACCTGCTATCCATGCTTAAAATATCGATTAAGATACATTATTTCTTTCACTTATAAGCTGCTGCAACACATCCAACACAACAACTAATGTCAAATGCCACAAAATATCATTTTAGATATCTAAACACTATCCAAAAGCTTACAACATTACAATCCATTATCCAAAACTTAAATTAAACTAAAAAACAGTATCTAGGTATATTAAATATTATCCGAAAACATAGATCAATATAAAACATCTATAAAAGTATAAATTGAGCACTTTAATTTCCATTCCTATTCATCCGATAAGAACTCGTATAACTCATCTAAGGGTTAGTAAAAAGTAAGAAAATGAACCTAATACTCAATAAGATAAAATATATATCAATGGACATGTATATTTTATCCTTATAAATATACCAGAAGGAATATAAATCATAATCAGATGCAATGATAGGAATATGAGTAGGAAAACTTACATGATGCTTTTTTAATTTTCTTATCTTATTCTTTCTTAATATTAACCATCAAAACATACTTAAATCTTACTTTTTTAGGGGGTCAGAGCCAATATATTTTATCGACTAAAGAAGTGGACAATTAAAATCTGAGTTGTATATATTCTCATACAATTAAAGGCTATATGCTTTTATTCAAAATCCAAATGTGAGCTGCCTATATATAACCTGATAGATGGGGGCAGATATCATTTCTTAACCTGTGGTTATATATGTTCAAAAATTAATTTATCATTATAATATATTAAAACATATTATAATATAATATCTACTAAATCATAACTTTGGTCTAATATTTATTCTTAGAAAAACTCTACACTTTTTTCATATTTCATAATTTTCTCATTTCGAGAGAAAATGCCAATAGTTTTTGGACATAATTATAGAGTTTCTTTTTAAAATTTCATAAATTCATACTTATACTTACCAGAATTTAATCATAATGGATTTTAAAGTATGGAATGTAAATTTTAATATCTAATTACAAAAAATTCAACAAAAATATAGAAAAAATTAGCATGGAATGGTTTGATTTTAATATATAGGGTTGCTTGCTAAAACTTATGACATGCAACCATACTTATTTTAAGTTTACAATATATAGCAGTTAGAGATACAAAATTTATCACAAATAAAATCACTAAATCCTGAATCTAGCACATGCATGTAGAAATCCAAACTTTCAATTCACTACATGAATTTTTGGAGCATGAAAAACATATCTTCAACAATTATTTAAACATGCAACAAGGTCATCCACAAAATCAAACATATAAGAGTATAATATCAGATTTATAGAACATAAATTGCAAAAATTGCCCTATTTATACATCATTCATAAATTTAAGCATGGGTGTTTAAAAAAATTTTTCCTAATCTAGGAGGTTCTTAGGCATAATTCTGCATGACCCTTTCTCTCAAATTGATGGGCGTCTGAAATCTTAGATATACTGATGATTTTGTTTTTCAAGACTCTTTTTCTCTACATCAAAGTTCAAGTGCCCTTTAAGCAATGGAGTAATGCGGACAGGCGCCTCGAAAGCAACTAAAATCCTTGGTTGAGGGTAGCCCCCTTTCGAGGTGACCTTCTTTCCTTTCAAACTACTCATTGAGGTTGGATGCATGTATTTGGAGGACCCCCTGTGAGTTTGGCCTTTGACTCTATCACATATGATTTCAGTATTTTTGACATATTTTGCATCTCGGTGCCTAATATCCTAATGTCTCGATTGGCCAGTGAATAAGTACTCCCGTAGCTGTTTCCTCTAAGATGATGCCATGAGGTAGAATATTCTTTGATGGTTGGCTTGACTATCTATATGCTTTCATATTCACCATCTGTTGGGATTGTCAAAGATAAGAAAAGTTTGCAAAGAAGTGTGATCTTGACCTGATAGAAACAAATGGCTTAACTACGATTTTCAAAGATAGAACCAATGATATGTACCATGAATCTAAATAATCGTTCAAATGGAGTCGGATTGAATTTTTGAATTTTAATATATGAATCCTAGATACCATAATATATAACAAGAAATTCAAAAATATGTAACTCACCCTTTGATCTATTCTATGAAATTCAAATGAAAAATCTTTCTTAGAAAATTAAAAATAAAAGAGTGTTGAAATTTGGAGGATTTAATTCCGTAATTCGTGAGATTTGTAAGTATTCACAAAATAATAGTTACGTACTTGCTTTTTCTAGGTTGTACTCCCTTTCTTCCAATTTAGGAGAAGTAAATTTGTAAGTATTCACAAAATAATAGTTACGTACTTGCTTTTTCTAGCTTGTACTCCCTTTCTTCCAATTTAGGAGAAGTAAATGAATTTATAATTTTACTGTCAACTTGTGACCGTTTTATATTATAAAATAATTACTCATTATTTTTAGCCATTACACTGATTAGAAAGTGATTAACTTAACTATTCCATATTCTCTATGCTCACTTATTCATTAAATATATTAACTACTTACTTGATTTGATTATTAATCACTCGATTCATATAACTATTCATAAAAATTAATCATGTAGTCATTCAGTTCCTCAATCTTTAATATCTGTAATAGTTTCGTCATTCTAATACTTGATAATTTAATCATTTAATCAGATTTTTTTAATATTGGTATAATAATTCAGTTAATTTATTCATTTTTCTGAGTTTTATATTTGTAGGCCTCATAAATAAGTGAGACGAATTAATTTCATTCTAAATGATTATCAACAATTTTAAAAAATTATTTTTGGATAAAAAATCATTTAACTTTCGGTTGTGGACATGTAACAACATAGAATGTTAAAACAATTATTTTATTGGTAAAAATTTCTTTAAAAAATATGCAACTTCCAAATTTAACCATATACGTTGTCACGTTGAATTTGAAGCAAGTACAACTTCAAAAAGATATATATTCAATATGTTTTTATATTATTTATTGAATAAAAATCTAATAAACTAGATTTAAAATTTAAAAAACTATTTAAAATTTTATTTTTAATTTTTATTATTAGATTAAATATTTAATTCATATTAATAATAAAAAAATAAACCTATAAAAATTATTATATATACTTTTTATATTTTCAAATATTTAATATTAAAGTTTTATTTAATAATAAATATTAAATGCATACGAACCAATTACAAATTCATGTCACATCATAGCATCTCTTTCCACGTGTCGACATCTTGTGCCATAAATCCGAAATCTCTATTTTCCACCAGCCGTTTATTTAGATCGAGATCTAAATGCTTCTACTATGTTTAGGGACTTATAATTATATGAGTTTTAGGTTTATTTTCAATTCAGTGATAATTTTTATAATTAATTTAAATATAATTATTGAGTAATTGTTATTTTCTGATTGTATATTTTTATTTATTATCTTGTCATTTACTTATCCTTTTAATCATCATTAATAAATAAAATCCACATAGGTTATAATTGTGATAATAAGTTTAATATGATGTTATAATATAATTAAAACTATTAAATTATGCGATTTATAGGATGTCAACAAAGTTTTATAGTTAATAACGATATTATTGACTCTGATAAATCTTGATCCGATTATCAAGATTGACAATTTGCCTTTCCCTCTATGCGTCTTTCTTTTTGCGATGGTATTTTGATTTGATTAATCGTTTGCAATCTGCTTTTTAAGCAAGCCGCCAACCTTGATGGAGATAATCCACAAATTCTGATATAATATTTTTATTTGACTGATCTTTTATCATTTCTCTTTTAATTATCTACATACATTCATATGATTATTCTATTGGTTGATAATTTCACAACTCAACTATTTTAATAAATCAATCATAAATACATTAATTTGATTGATCATCTAACATCATCAATTTGACAATTCGTTTATTAAACAATATAGCTTTTTAAGGCATTGGTTTAACAATCTGCCTAATCTGATAAAATGGCCCCATAATAATTTTAATAAATTTGATTATTTCTATAATGCGTATAATTTAATGGCTAAAGCTTAGATATTTTAATTTTATTTATTTTTTATGGTATATATGGGATAACTTATAGAAATAGAAAGTTGAATAAATTTAAACATATAAATTAAATTTGTGGCCGTAAATTAAAATGTGATTACTTAATTTGCCCTTTCAATTATATTTAAATACATGTTAATTTTGACCAATCACAACCCACCTTATTTGTCCATTACACCCTCTTTAATCCTATACCGTTCATTTTAATTAAAATTAAAATAAAATCTAAATTACAAATAAAGGAAAAAAAAAGGAAAATTTATTTATTTCCTTCGTCGTCTATCCCCGCCCGCTCTTTATATTCGTCACTATCTGCTTCGGCGCATTTCTCTCTGACACGTCTCTCTCCTCTGTTTTACTTCTACGATCGTCGTCGCTTCCGATGTCCGACGCTCATTTCTTTCTCTTTCATGTGATAAGTATCGTTCCTGTTCCTCTCTTTTAGTATCTTTCTTCCCTCAAATATCGTTATTCGGATTCTTCTTGTACCCAACTGTTTGGCTTCAATCCACCTTCAATTAGATCAATTATAAATAATTTCCTTTCTATCTCGTCAAATTCTGGGGCTTTTAAGAATTGTAGTGATTGGATTACACGATCGAGTTCATAATTGGATCCTGTAATCATTTCAATTTCGTACTTCCTCGATTCCGCTCTGTTTGTAATTTGGGCAGTAGGAGGGTACTAGATAGTCAATTTAGGTGTAGTATTAGACAATTAAAATATATTGGATAGGAGTACCGATTTTTCTCTCTATTATTATCGGTTTTGCTTTAAAATGTTGGGAGCTGGTTTGCCGTTTAATCGGAGTCGTAGCAGTGAGGATCGGTTTTACATTCCGGTGAAATCGCCGAGAAATTTTCAGAATCAGCGGAGCCATCAACTTCAGAGGGTTCAGAGTGATGTTACTGTGGGGCAACGCAAGGACAAGTGTGTGATTTCAGGTTCTAGGGAGACGGAGAACCGAACGGAGGAGACGCCGAACCCAGTAGCCGTGCCAACTTTAGTATCGGCGGCGTTGCCGTTGAGCAATGTGGAACGCTTTTTGGAGTCAATCATTCCATCAGTTACTGCTCAGTATATCTCCAAGGTTCGAATTGCTTTTATCACATATTTTGTTCATATGATTTGCTTAAGTTTTCGTTATTTTTTGGCCTTCACTTAAGTTTTCATTATTAATTCTTGTTTAATGAGTTTTTTTTTTGTCTGAAAAATTGATGTCAGACGACAATTAAGGGCTCGAGGAAATGCGACGTGGAGTTTCAGCCATACTTTCTGCTAGGTGATTTGTGGGAGTCATTTAAGGTTTGGAGTGTTTATGGTGCCGGAGTGCCTCTGATATTGAATGGCACTGATTCTGTTGTTCAATACTATGTGCCTTATTTATCTGGAATCCAGATATACGTTGACCAATCAAAATCTCCTGTGATGTCAAGGTATTAGTGTACATTCTAGTTCGCCTATTGTGGATACTATTTTTATTTCCTGTGAGACATCAGTTGGGGAAATGTTTTATTCATAATCTTGTTATGGGTGTATTTTTTATTTCCGGTCTCAGTTTTGTAGAGACTTTGCACTCTCTACCATCATTTGTTCCATTTTTTAGTGAACACTTGAAATTCTTGAGGGATATTCTCTTTTAGCATTGTTATAGCAGTAGTTGACAGAGTAAATTTGTTGGAGTTCTTTTCTTTTAAATGTATGGTTTGACCTTTGCACCCGATCAATACTTCCTTGCGGACTCAATAAAATTTTACTCTAAAGTAAATCATGATATATTCTTGTATTTGTTGGAAATAAAACTCTTCTTCTGCAGTAATCTAAGCGGTTGCTGGAGTGTTGTTTAGATAAAGATGTTATCGGGGTATTATTCATATAAAGCTATCAGCTAAAGTAGCATTCTTTTAAATTTTATATCTGCGGTTATGTGGTGTGCTTTTATTGCTATTACTCAGCATTCACATTTAGTTAATTTTAGATGCTACATCATCTCTCTCTTTTAGCAAATCTGATATTATTGTTGGGGAATTTAGTGCCGGTCGGACAATGAATCCGAGAGGATAAAGATGACGAATGCTCACGCACATGACAGTGAAATAGGAGAGAATTGGGAACACACAATTTACATGAAAACTCTCTTCTAAATAAGAGGAAAAAATCACGGGACATTTAGTCCACAAAAATTTCACTATGTAAATGTAATTAAAAAAACTTTGGTTATACAAACTCTTTGAGAGTAGAAAATAAAAAATAGAGCACAAGAGCAAAATGGCGACTCCTTGTTTTCCCTTTGTTTTTCTCTCTTTCTCACTCTCTCTCTCACTCTTCCCCCACTCGCTCAGCGTACACACATATATATAGGCACCGGGTAACCATCTATTTTATAGGCTAGTTGTGTGTACTACAGGACTTGCTATCATCTCTGTAAAAGTGCCTTTCTACCGAGAGCAATTGACTTGCTTTGCACATCGGCTACTAACTCTAAAAAGTCAACTGCTTCCTTTTCTGAAAAAATTGTTTGCACAGACTTTGCAGGTAACTAGTTTTTCCAAATAAGCTGTCTTCGGTCGTTGACCAAAGTCCTCAGCCTTTTGGCCAGTGTCCTCGGCCATCATTTAATGTCCTTGGTTAACAACTGATATCTTCGGCCATCAGTTAGTGTCCTCGTCTTTCAATCAGAGTCTTCAGCCTTCAATTGTAGTCCTCAGCTTTGCAAAGGAAATTTCACTCCGGAGATTTCCACTCTGGCTTTTATACCATTCCGGCTAAGTCTAACCACTTCGGCCTTTATTCTATTTCAACTAAGTGCAACCACTCCGACTTTTATTCCACTCCGACCACATCGCCGCGCGCAGAAGTGCGAGCGGCGAACAATGCTTCCTACATGGGAGTGACTCAAAATCCTAACAATTATCTCATTTGCTTCCATTTTTTTTCTAATAGTTGCTTGTATGGGGAAACCCCACTTTATTATTATGAGGCAGATATGGAAACCGCATCATATTATAATGAACTGCCTCAAAACAGTTTCCAAGTCTACATATATAATAAATGCTTCTATTGCTAAAAGAAGCTTATGTTTTAGATTTATTAAATAGGACTAAATGAATGGTTTTATCAAAAGTATAATAATAGAACGTATAACCTGTTTTTCTTGTGATAGGTGAGAAAGGTAGGTGAGATTGTGAGAATTTCATTGATCTCGAATACAACCAATAAGCTACCATTGGTTTCTATCAGTTAGTTGGGGTAGTGAATGGATATATAAAGAACTTCCTTTCAATTTATATGCAGATGCAATTTACAAATTGTTGAATAAAAAATGGGTAGGATGAATTACATCTTGTAATTAATATATAAACATAAAACATTAAAGTGACTGAAAAGTAGTTAGAGATATACTAAAACCTTAAATGCCATATTGTTTTCATTGCTTGACAACTGAATTTGAACTTTCATTTTCAAGGAGCTGAATCTGTAAACATATATGGTGAATCTAGAAATCCGTTAGATAAATGTTTATGCCACTATTAGTCCACCTACTATACTCCAACCCAAGTTGGTCCATGTATATTGTAAGGTTTCTATTGTGTGGGAAAAAGTGATTTTTTTTTCCCTGGGAGAGGGGGCTTTGAAGCAGTTCACCTTCCCTTGTAGCTCGTGATGAAATTCTTCTCCAAAAGTGGTTCTGTATATGGACGATTGGTTTATTAGCAATTCAAGAATTAATGAAATGGGTCATGGTCCAGACTTGTCAAATGTGTCCCTATTCTAAATTTCATGGCCATATTGTATGTTTGATGAGTGTTACATATGGATAAAATTTTTGATGACGTAGTTGAAAACAACTACTTTTGAGATGTGGAGCTAAAGTTTTGGGAATGTAGGAGTCAACCAACTCTAATAGCATAGTGAAAATAGATCTTGAAGAGAATGAAATGAGTAGTCAATTTAAGAAAGTAAAAGAGCTTCCTGATAACTAAAATTTAATGCGTGACTTCTTTTGACGTCATTGTTCTATCTACATAATGTAAGATAGTTGTAAGAGACCAACTCTTGTAAACAAATTTAATGTTAATGAGACTTGATTAGTCTTGACATATATGTTGAAGTTTTTGCATCAATTAGAACTGTGGGAAACAAATGCCTGTGCTGTTATAGCGATGCTTAACTCATGTTCAAGTGGAGAATGAAGTTTGTGGAGCATGTTAAGTGGATGGATTGAATTTAATAGAGACCATGCTTCTTCCCAGCATGCAATGAATAAAATATGATATTCTTATCGATCTCAAGATTCATCAAGTGTTTGTTAATTCCAATGCTGTAATGCATCCTAACTGCTTCCCTTTCATTTATATATGATGCTAATTACTTCTCGGTCTATTGTTTCTTTCTGTCCTTTCCCCCTTGGCAACACTTCTCCTTGCTTCATATTAAGTTGAACCATTGTTTCTAAATGATTAGAGGCGGTTAATTAATTACCTGCAATTTCAGTTGATCATATCTTCATTATCAAATCAAATTGTGGAAAGTTAATGTCTATTCTGCTTTTGGATCTATCTTTTAGAAGCTTTCTCCCAACTTCCATTCCATGTCATTTATTGTCTATCTTTCAGGTCTAGATGCATGCAGTTTTGCTTCCTTCTGTACTCAATCCTTCAATCCTTAAATTTTTAGCCTATGTAATGTATTTGTGAGATTTGAAGTCTTAATGTTGTCTCTATCCAGTGATTGTGTAGGAGCTTCCTTTTGCCTCACATTATGCATATCCAAGTGAGTTTAGAGTTCACTCATGGTTACTAAGTTAATGTGACAATTGGAACATGGATGCCAATTCTGTTTCTTTGCAGTATACTCCTTAGAATTATGTGCGACTTAGTCCATCTTGGTTTTATTTTGTAAAGGTTTTATTGTATTACTTATTGTGCTTCAGATTTAACTGTTGTTATTAGGGTATCATTTATCTTATTTTTGTGTTCCTGCTGTTACAACATTGTCCATTTTGGTGCTGAAAGGATACAAGCATAATAACTATCACAACAGTTTAAAAAACTGCAGTCTACCGTGTTTTCCTATATCTTAATTTATTTAAGAACAGAAAAGTTGTATTTTTCTGGACTTTTGTAGTTTATGACTGTTCCACAAGCATTGACATCCCAACTGACCAATAAAGCAAGTACACATCAACATTGAAAAGGAATCTTGAAATATTCTTCAATATTGACACAGGAATCCTTGAGTATTCCTTCTAACCCCAAGAATAAAGGCATATAAAAGTGAAATTCATGGCAATTGCTATTTACATTCCAATTAAAACATCATGATGCATGAGGCTTTATGTACCCTTACCTCTTGCATTGTAGAGTGATCATTTTCGTGGTTTGGATCCGTGGCATTCACTTTACAATAGAGCAACCTTATTATTGTACCAAAGTTCATCATTCAATTGAAAAAGTAAATAACAAAACCAAACAAAACTGGACATTTTTTAATTATGTGGAGAATTGTAACCCGCGTCGTCTTCTAAATCCTAATGGTTAAGATCAGGCCTGTTGAGTTTTTTAGTTCTTATTTGGTCTTCTTCTAACTATGTTATAATGAGTCTATTCTAGGTTTATATATTTTCTAACAGGTGTATAGGCGTTGTTTGCTTTAAATGATCAAACCACCTTAAATGTCTCTTGCATCTTTTTCTTTTATGAGTGTCAGATGGGCTCTCTCCCTGTAGCATCATTTCTAATCCTATCTCTTTTTTGTACAACCACACATCCATCTTAATGTCCTTAAGTTTCCACTACTGCCATCTGCTGTACATGTTGATGTTTAATGCATGACCCTCCATTCCATACAAGTATGCTCCAGTTATGACAGGCTTAATGACCACCTCATAGTATTTTTCTTTATGTTTGAGCAATGCTCTCCTAAATGATAGACTTAGAAGTACTGCTTTACTTCATCTAGCCCATTTTAAACCAATGAATGATATTTTCATCAGCTGTCTCATCATTTGTACCATTCATCCAAGATATTTGAAATAATTTCCCTGTTGATAGGCTTCTGTCCTTATCCTCACTAATTATCAATTTTCCTGATATTACTAATCTTACATTCTATATAGTCAGTCTTTGTTTTGCTAATTTTAAAACATTTAGCTTCCCAAGTCTCTCTCCAAACGTTCAACTCATAGTTAATGTCATCCCTTGTTCATCAATCAAAATTGCCATATATGAAAAAACATGTAACAATGTACATCATCTCTGATGTGTTTTGTCAATCCATCCATAACCTAGGCAAATAAATATAGGTTTGAAGTTGACCCTTGGTATAAACTAATTGTAATTGGCCCAAAATTACTCGGTCTCCCTTTGTGTATCTTTACACGAGCCATTGCTCAATTGTATATATGCTTTATAGCTTGTATGTATAAGAGAGAACACTTGTTTTCTCCAAGATTTTCTATAATATTTCTCTTGGGATTGTATTGTATGCTCTCTTAAGGGATAGAAACCATATGACGGACTTTTGTCTTTCTTTAGTGCCTAAAACTAGACAATTTTCATAGTAGACCTGCCTTGCATTCTGTTACACTCGTGTTCCATCTTGGCCTCATTTCAATCACCCATTCCCATAATTGTATTGTTCATCACTGTTATACCAACATGGTATAATCTTGTATATCCCCTTTGTTGGAAATAGGAACCAGTGTGCTCTTTTTTTACCCATCTATTATGTTCTTGCTTCTTAAGTAAATAATCTAGTCAATAATGAAATTTTCTCCTCTTCGATAAAATTTGAATCTCCTCCAATATACTATCTAGTTAAATTGTCTTCTCAATCTTCACTGCAGACTTTAACCTTGTCTTTGCCATAGCACCAATAATAATAACGTTTTACATTTACTTGGAGTCATTGATCTCCCCAAATACTGTTGTCCTTTTAATCATTTACAATGCAGTTAAAAGTTTGTTCTAGTTAAAATTGTCACAGTTGAAGAAAATTTATACATGATGTAGTTAATGCTGAGGGAGCTCAATATAAAAGACATTATTTATATTTGTAACAAATCTTAATAACATTACATTAAATGCACCATCTTGCTATTTTTCCCATTTGTGAGGAGGACATATGGGCAAATAAGTACTTTTAGGAAGAAAATATTTGGCAATCTAAATAGGAAGTTATTGCATGGATTCAGTCACCAGGCGATCAGGAAGGCCCATGGCCTAGGCTGGTGTCTTGCCATGCTCTTTGTAGGATAGCCTGCCTAACATCTTCCCTAGTGGAAGAGTGTACATCATAATAATGGCTCATAATGGCAAACTTTAAGAGTACAAGTTTTTTTTTTCCCAATCTCTCTGTTATTTTATTAATAGTAATTATTTCCTTTTATTTTTAATATCTGCCCTTTGAATACCCAGTCGTCAATGATGATGGAATAGACTTTTAATCCCTTGTCCCAGGTTGTTACATGTTAATTTCCTTCTCCTCTTCTTCACCGTGTCAATGTCTCAGGGCTGCCAAATTGAATTTCTACTTGTTTTTTGCTCATACATGCATGTTTTTCTTTCGCTCCTGTGCTTCTGGTGTTTACGTAAAATCGCATAATAAACATGCGTGTTTATCTGATTGTTTTTTGATATCTATGCAGCAGAGTTTTCACTGCCATTGTGGTGATGAATTTTCTTGTGTGTGACAGGCCAACAAGTGAGGACAGCGACAGTGATTTTTGCAAGGACTCTAGTAGTGAGGGAAGCAGTGACTCTGAACGTGAACAGTGCTTGGCGTACTCAATGGGTCAGCGGAGTCATTATTATCAAACTAGAGATTTCTGTCTTAGCATGGAAAGATTGTCTTTGAGGGATCAACTGATAATGCTGCAGGAAGGTTTTTCAATTGACGAGCCAGAATCTGGGAATTCTCAAGGTTGTCTGCTATTTGAGTACCTTGAACATGATGGTCCTTATGGTCGTGAACCTTTGGCCGACAAGGTACCCTTATTCCAGGATTTTTGGATGAATTATGTGTTTTTACGGTGTCCGGCTGCTTGTGACAGTAACCTGTTTGTTTGGCTTGAACAGATATCCAATCTTGCATTCCATTTCCCTGATCTGAAGACATTAAGAAGCTGTGATTTACTGCCTTCAAGTTGGATCTCTGTTGCATGGTATGTTGTAATCTTGTTATGTTCTCTGAAGACATTACTAATACCTCAACAAGGAGGCTCTACGTCTCTCAAGGGAGAAGCAGCGCCTTTGGCAGCTGTATCCACCATTGGATTTAAATCCAATGGTGGATATTTTAACATAAAATATTAAAGAAATATTTAAAATTTCTTTAATCCAATGGGTGACAGGGGTGTTGAAGGGGTTCTACTCTAACGTAGCAAGCCTCCAGACTCTTATTATTCCGGTGTTTATGGATTTCTGAACTATTTCATTGGTTTAAATTGCTATAGGTACCCTATATATAGGATACCAACGGGACCTACATTGAAAGATTTGGATGCTTGCTTCTTGACCTATCACTCTCTGTACACACCCATTGGAGGTAAAAATGCTAAAGAAGTTTATGAAATTGATTTTAGCTGCTACATGCTTGTTCATTTATCCAACTCCAAGATTGTGTGTCTTTTTTTCATTTTTTGGTTAAAGATTTTGTGTGGTTTTTTGACTGTCTGATGAGCTGTAGTTCCTGGTTGATTTGTACATTCTCTCTTGGCCAATGGCGGATCCACAACATATGAAGTGATGGTTCAGTTAATCCAACTGAAAAACAATTAGATATAAATATCTTAGTAATTGAACTGAAATTTCTTATGGATTCCACCAAATTTATTTATTAATCATCGTAATTCATTAATTCACTTGATATTGATCGATTTTGCACTATGTTTATACCATAAACAACAACATAATTGTTTTAAATTGCACTACTAAAAAACTAGTGAAACTACAAAATAGTTGATTTTTATAGTAATTTTTATAAATTCACGTTATGCAGTGATTCCACCAAAAAAAAATCTTCCATCAGCCCTTGCCTCGGATGAAAATAATGGCCGATATGTATTGATCATGGGCTCCTGATATTGATATTTCTTGATATTGTGACAATTTTACAAAATGTTGACATATTAATAATATATTACGATATATCGGTCGATATTTTTTCATAGAGTTTTTTACTTATATATTCGATATTGATACGTATTGTCTAATATGTCAATATCAATATAGCCGAGATCGATACCGATGCCGCTGTCGATATTTTTTATCCATGGTTCCTGCTCTTAACCATACCCTTGTTGTCAACGGACCATCTTATGGCCTAACTAACATTTCTCTCCATTGATTTTTCTTTTAACCATTTGCAGATGTTCCTGGAGCACAATCTCCTGTATTGATGTATCCCAGTGAATTCGATGGCACCCCAATGATATCGCTGCCGGTCTTTGGCCTTGCCTCGTATAAGTTCAGAGGATCTTTGTGGACCTCAAACGGCAACAGTGACCGTCAGCTGGTGGCCTCCCTCTCCCAGGCCGCGGACAATTGGCTGAGACTCCTCCAGGTTAATCACCCAGATTTCCAATTTTTCAGCCGCCGATAATTTTGATAAATTAGATTGCTCTTTCCACCATTTCTCTCTTGCTTAGTTTGAGTTTCAATCATAGTCACATTTACCAAAATATTTTAAAAAAATTTTAAAAATACAAAAAATGGGGAAGTCCTGTGGTGTTTTAGTTGTTTAATGATGCCAATCACAAGTGAATTAGTAATGAAGATCCAGTTCTTAGAGAAAAAAAAAAAAAAAAAAAAAAGGAAAAAGCTGATGAAGGTTGAGAAAGTGGGGCAGGTTGATTTTTTGTGGGCCTTTGATGTTAAATTTTTATGTCAGTGTTTTAAAGGTCTTTTTTTTTCTTTTTTTTCATTTATAAGTTTGGTAGTTTTTTAAGAACTTATTATAAAAGGAATTTTGGTAGATGTGTAGCTTACGCCCCACTGGGGTGAGTTTGTACTTGAGTGCTAGTTAATTTACTGCATTATCAGTTCCATAGAAGCCCATTTTGATTGTGTGAAATATATATATATATATATATGTATAGTAATGCTATCGTTCCATTCATTTATAAACATATAAATATGGTTCAATGGGATTTAAAAAAATAAAAGTGAATTATAAATGAGTTGTGGATATATTTAACATTTAGCATTTTTTATGAAAAATATTACTTTTATTATAAGTTTACTCTAATCTTAGAAAAAAAAATGTGGGATATTATTGGCTTCATTTCTATCCCAATTGTCGAATCCAAAGTCACTTTGCCATTGACTATTTTGCTAACGACAGAATGATATTTCTTTGGCCTCTTTTTAATGCCTAAGAAATGGGTTTATGTTATATTATTTTTTAGAACAATTGTTATAAATTTATGGTACAAGTAATATTGAATTTTTTATGTATTATCTGTGTGTTATGAGGAATGTCAAATCAACATGGGAGATTATACTGGTTATTTATTGAGTTTTAAGTATTTTTTTATGATTTTCATCCCCAATAAACAGGTCATTGGAGAGATGTATAATGTTTGCACAAAGCTTGCTTAGGTGAAGATATTATATAATGGTCACATGATATTAATACGATGATCGCTTTAATAATAGAGTTTATTAGAGGTTTGTGTGAGTTTTGTTCCAACAAAAGTTGGACCCATAAACAGAATAGGTGATACTCATGCGTTACTTGGAGGCACTTGTTTGCAGATAAACGGAATGGACACCGCTCATGCGACCATGTGTTAACTCAATTTTTGCATTTTGGTCTTCAAATGCTAAAGTTGGTATAAAAGGTTTTGGCAAAAGAGATTATTTTTCATATAAGAGCACCACATGAGGAGAAAAAAGAAAGAGGGTGAAGTGTTTTGAATCTTATTAAAATTTGATTCAAATTTTATTATTCATCAAACTCTTGCATATTGATCTAGTTTCTTTGTAGGGCATATTTTCACTTTGATTGCTTGTTTTCTTAGTGTGTTTTTCTCTTTTAGATTATAAGGTGTATTAGGGATTTGGTTTAACCATTATTTACTCGTGTTATTGTAAATGGATATCGGAGAGTTATATTTATAATCGGATACTATTTTATAATAGATTTATTTGAAATTTATCATATAATTTTTTTTTTTTAATTGAGAATGATTTTTTATATTAACTTTTACTGTATAATTTGTATTTGTTACCTAATCTGGTTTATTGTATTCTCACAGTTTTTGACAGTGACGATTCACGAGAGATTCAAAAAATCATTTTTTCTGCATCGATTGTTTATGTGTTTCTTGTTATCGGAAAATCCTAACAATGCCTTTATTCTTCCGGCCTTTTGGTGAGTCCCCTTCCTTCGCCTCTGTGTTGGTAATTTGTCCCGGTAAAATTGTATTATTTTATTAACTAAAACACATTAAAAATGTTCGAAGATGCAGGTAGAGATGGCAATAAATCAAATTTGGTAGAACCAAATTTGATTTCAGGCTAATACTTTAAATTTATAACCCAACTTATAATATTTTGGATTTGATAAAAATTCAACAATTTAGGTTATACCTAAGTTTATACTCCATTAAAATCTTTCTTAAATTCAAATTTAGATCAGCAATAAATCAAATTTGGATTGTTAGAACTAAACTTAAAAAGTGGAGACCGTTGAGCATCCTTTTTCTCATCATCAGTGTTCAAAAATCTTTTCCTCAAGATGTTAACCACCCACATATGAGTGCATTCAACAACCGGCAACTCCTCGACGAGTGTAGAACTGTCTCCATCTTTAAATCATTTCTTAGTTGGGCTCACCTATCAGGAGCCCAATTCTTCACCTTTCAAGGCTGCCTTTTGGTCAGGCGTACTCTGTGGAGCTTAGTTTTCATCTCTCTAAGCTGCCCCTTGGTCAGGTGCACTTAGTAGGAGTCCAATCCTTTATCTCTCAAAGTCGTGCCTTGACCGGATGCATTCAGCAGGAGCTCAATCTTTCATCTCGCAAAGCTGCCCCCGGCCGGGCATACTCAGCAGTTTAATCCTCCACCTCTTAAAGCCTAATCACTCATCTCTAAGTCGCTTTTCTACAAAGCGCACTACTGGAACCCAATCCGCCATCACCAAGCCGCTCTCTGATCGAGCGCACTCATACACTCAATCCTCTATTACATGTATCTACATTTACATATCTTGTATTCATTCATATTTCTCTTATCGTAGAAAGATTTCTAATTTGAATATCAGAGGATATACCGAGAAGCGAGTTACCGTCATCATCTGACCTCTTGTTTGTTATTATAATGTGCAATATCCATGTTTAAAGTTACAAATACCAAATGCGCTTCAACTCAACCCATCAAGAAAGATCAAATGAGTCCATAATTTATATGATAATCTAAATTTCGGGACGCATAACCATATTTTTACCGGTAAATATTTAAATTTATAATTTATTAAATATAATTTAGTTTATAAAAAACTTTTAAAAACTATTTTTAATTTTCAAATGATAATATAAATTAAACCGGTTTAAATTTATAAGGTAAGGTAGTTGAAATTTTTGAAGTTTTCAAAAGGTTAAATAATTTAAGAAACAGGTATCATTCTAATATCATAATATATATTATATAAAATGATGCATAAATATTAAGTTTATATTATGGTTAAATTACTATTTATATAATTTGCCTTGGTTGTTACATAAACCCAAGTTTCAAATTTCACCAACACAAACCCGATGAAAGTGAGTAAAACAATCTTGCCGAAGAGGCTAAGGCTTTGTTGATTGTCATTTTTATGAGTCAGTCATTGCCATTGCTGCCGCCCCTGCGGTGGTTGCCACCACCTCTGCATGAGCTCCACTACCATGCCCACCATTGCGCTACTACCACAATCACCCTTGCCACAGCCTATTTCTCCGCCCCACTGCCCTGCTATCCTCGCGCCACCAACATCACTGTCACCGGAAAACACCCACGCCCGACCCAACATCTTCAGTGCTGGCCTGGCGGCTCTAGATATTTGCCACTGCTAAGACCATTGCCACCACTCTCTTGGAAATAAAACATGACCTAGAAAGTGCATTCACTATGGGGCATGTTCTTGCATCATATAATTATATTTGGTCCACTACATGTTAATTATGATATATTGATCAATTATATTGCCCTTTGTATTAATGGTACCTAAATCGGGGCATTACTTAGAATAGAAATGACCCGGAAAAAAGTTTCCTGCCAACATAAGTGCATTCTTCTACGATAGAATAAATGCTTCCTGCCAACACGTATGTACTATGGTTCTTGTCCGTCGAGCATTGCTAATATGTCATTTTATATGTCAAGAACTCACATCTGGGATCTTCGGCCTCATAATATAATCAACAAGGCCGATTTAATAGAAAGAACATACTAATTGAGCAAGTAATTCCTCTTGGGTGTGGACTTTCAAGAGTTGGCCTATCCGATGTGGGGTTTTGACCTCGTCACTATCTTCCTTAGATCAGATCTTATATGATCCCAATATATATATATACATATTATAAAATGTAAATAAAATATGAAGAAATATATTCTCAATGTTACTTTAGTAGTGAGATATTTTCTTTTGCATTAAACCAATTCAATATATTTAATTGGGAGAAATAAAATGAAAATATATATTAATGATGACCATTATTCTTAATTTATTTTCATTACCTCATTTGATTGCTAAATGACCACTTAAAATTAATATTATCCACAAACAAGTATGAATATTAATTACAAATCACACCCACTTCTGCCCCCTACTTGCCACGACATCCATCTTTAATTCATTGTGATTGTATTCTTATCTTATTTTTTATAATAATTTTTCATATAAATCACATGTTATAATATTTATTTTTACCTTCTTTCTAAATAATAATTATTCCTTGTAGTTTTCCATGCACTCTTATTTCCTTTCATTCGCAGCCATAAAGTATTTTGGTATAATTGAAAATTTTGTTTCGTTATAATATCTATTTTTTTATTATATGGTTCAATTTAAATTTCATATTATTTTAAATTATAATAAATGTTATATTTAAAAAATAAAACATATATAAATTTAAATAGAAAAGACACAAATCATTGCTCTTTTTAAAGTTATGGTTGCAACAGATAAGACGAAAGAAGAAAGTGGGGGAATTTTTGAAATAAAAAAAAAAAAAAAAGAAAGAAAGAAAGAAAGAAGGGCACTTGCTGAAAACCTCGGTATTGAAACAGAGAGGAAGACAGTGACAAACGGTCGAGGTGAGAAGGGAGAGAAAATGTGGCCGAGGTGATTGGAAGAAGACGGACGCAATTTGTTTTATTCAATTCATTTTTTGATATAGTAAATTTAGAAAGCCCTTCAGCTTTATAATACAGAATATGCAAGAGAAATAAAGAAAACAGAATAAAGCAGGAAAGAAAATAAAATAGGAAATACAAAAATAATGAAGAAAAAATACACAGCTATATGGCCAGATATTTATTGTGCTACATTTCCTAATTATACTATATTTCCTAATACCCCCTGCAAGGTAGAGCATATATATTAATTATGCCCAACTTGAATAAGTGGATCTTCAAACGTTGTGATGGTAATATTTTGGTGAACATGTCTGCAAGTTGATTATGGGTGGTCACATGGTAGGTGCGAACACTTCTGTCTTGAATCTTGTCGTGAACCAAATGACAATCCAACTCAATATGCTTGGTACGTTCATGAAAAACAGGATTGGCAGATATGTGAAGAGTAGCTTGATTGTCACAGTAGAGGTCGGCAGCATGAGAATGTGGTACCTGCAGATCAAGTAGGATACAACGGAGCGAAGATAGTTCACAACAAATGGTAGCCATGGATCGATATTTTGCTTCCGCGGAAGAGCGAGAGACAACTGCTTGTTTCTTGCACTTCCAGAAAATAAGAGAATTCCCAATAAAAATGCAGTAGTCGGTGATGGATCTTCTAGTGTTAGGACATGAAGCCCAATCTGCATCACAAAAAACTCAAAGTTGAATGTTAGAAGTGGAAGAGAATAATATTCCTTGTCCCGGATTTTGTTTAAGGTATCGCAGTACTTGATAGGCAGCATTCATGTGACTAGAGGTTGGTTGAGTCATAAATTGACTCAAAATATGGACCGCATAACATATATTAGGCCTTGTCATTGTTAGATAGATGAGCCTTTCAATCAGTCTTCAGTAGACGCTAGGATCTTGTAAAACGGTTCCGATCTCTTTACTCAACTTCACATTTTGATTCATTGGGAGTTTAAGGGGTTTGGAACCAAGGGTACCGGAATCTGCTAAAATATCAAGTGCATATTTTCTTTGACAAATATGTATGCCTCTCGACGATCGTGCAACCTCTATCCCAAGAAAATATCGTAAAACACTGAGATTTTTAATTTTGAAGGCACAATTAAGAAATGATTTAACAGAGTTAATGGGATCCAAAGAACTACTTGCCACAATAATGTCATCAATGTATACAAGTAACACTGTAAAGGATTGATCATCTTCCTTGGTAAATAGGCTATAATCAGCTTTGGATTAAGTGAAGCCAAAAGTAATGAGAGATGTAGATAGATTGGAATACCACTGCCTAGAGGCCTATTTAAAGCCATATATGCTTTTTAACAATTTATAAACTTGATTGGGTTTCCCTTTAGTGTACCTGGGAGGCTTCTGTATGTAAATCTCCTCATCTAAAACTCCGTATAGAAAGGCGTTGTTAATATTAAAGTGATACAGATGCCACCCTTTGATGGCAGTCATGGCTATGAGACATCGTACTGTAGTTAGTTTGGCAACAGGAGAAAATATTTTATAATAGTCTATGCCCTCTTGTTGTGTATATCCCTTTGCAACTAATCTACATTTGTATCTCTCAATACTTAAATTTTAATTTAAAAGCATATCGGCATCCAATAGTTTTCTTTCCGGATGGTAAATCAGTAATAATCCATGTCTTATTTCGCTCTAACGCGTTCAATTCACTTTCTATGGCTTCGCGCCATTTTTCATCACAAATGGCTTAGGCATATGTTTGTGGTTCACTTTGAGATATTATGACAGCTGAAAAATGACTAAAGGTGGGAAATAGTTTTTTATATGAGATATAATTTGTAAGGGGATATAATTTACCTCGAGGCGTTTGGACTTCTGATTGAGTGGGTGAAGCCTGAGATACTTGATGGCAATGAAATTCCTTCAAGTATTCGGGCGCTTTGCAAACTCTAGTGGTTCTTCGAACGGGTATTTGACTAATTGTAGGAGATTGGGCATCATTCGATGTATTTGGTTCGGAATAATTGTTGGTTAGTTGTTCCTGATTCTGATCGTGGATAGGAACAGTGGGGATTTCTTCACTATCTTCAGTCATGGGTTCAACTACAGGGTTCGAAAAAGAATCTTGTAAATTGGATGGCACCGGTTGGGTTTGCCACAATTGTTCATTATTTATAGTAGACAGTTTTAATGAATATACATCGGGTTGAGTATTGGACCTTTGGTCAATGCTGTCTTTCCGAAAAGGAAATATATTTTCATTATAAATCACATCTCTTGAATAAAATGTAGCATAGCTATTTAGGTAATTAATTTATATCCTTTAACACCAAAAGGATAACCTAGGAAGACGCATTTTCTACTTCTAGGATCTAACTTTGTACGGCCATGGCAGATTGTGGAAGCAAAGCACAAGAAACCAAATATTCTTAAATTTTTGTAATTGGATTTTATGCCAAAAAGAACCTCGTATGGAGTCCTATTATCCAATAACGGGGTTGGCGTTCTATTTATGAGATATGCTGTTGTAAGTATGTAGTCACTCCAAAAACTTAAGGGCAGCCCGGACTAAAATCTAATAACCCTGACGACGTTCAACAAATGTTAATGTTTACGCTCAACTATGCCATTTTGTTGTGGAGTCTCAACACAACTCCTTTGATGAATTATACCTCTTTTACTGTAAAATTCTCCCATGTTAAATTCAGATCCATTATCACTTCTTATGGTTCTAATATTGGTATTGAATTGTGTTTCAATAAGATTATAGAAATTATTGTTTGATATCGGATTTTTGTTTTAAAAGGTACACCCACGTGCTTCTAGAGAGATCATCAATAATAGTTAAAAAAATATTTGTAACCATCATAGGAAATCTCAGAGAAAGGTCCTCATATATCATAGTGAATCATTTCAAATAAGGTGTGTGACTTATGGGTGCTGAAAGGAAAAAAAAGACGACATTGTTTAGCCATGTAACAAATAGAACAATGATTATTATTAATAGAATGTAATACTCCTTTTACAAAAGAATTATCAATCATCTTAAGTCTAGAATTTGATATGTGCCCTAAACAACAATGTCAAACGTCAATTGGAGACAAAACAGAATAAACTGAAGGTTTCATGTTTAGATTGGAATTCTTAAGGAGAAAAACAACTAGAGTATTTGAAAGTATTTCAGTGTGCTTCATATGACACAATCCATTTCTTTCTTCACCCATCCTAATCGTTGTCCAAGTGGCAAGGTCCTGGATCAAACAAAGGTTAGAAAAGAAAAACATATAGCAATTAAGGGCATCAATTAGCCGTTTTACCGAAATTAGATTAAAAGAGAAGGAATGAACACAGAGAACATTTTACAATATCAATTTATCGGTAAGTTTAATATTTTCAATATGAGAAACGGATGCTTTACTTCCATCCAGAAGTTTGACAAAGTATGAAATCTAGACCTTGTAATAAACATATAATGAGGGATCACATATCATATGATTTGTGGTCCTAGTGTCCAGAATCCATACATGTTGATTATCATCATGATGCTTATGGAAAGGAGATACAGAGAAAATATTACCAGTCATATTTACAACCTTTGGCTACTCGATAATTGAGTCGAACATGGACTGAATTGTTTTGGCAGCAGTGTCCTTTGATTGAATTAAGTCCATGAGTTGTTTGAATTGGGTTTTAGTCAGTACAACCCTGTCCATCGTGTCTCCTTCTTGATCGGTGTGAGTTTTGAAGCTTGACAAGTTAGCAGAAGAAATTATGTTGCCAGTTTTGCCATATGACTTGTGGTTAGGAGAAAAACCATGCAACTGGTAGCATTTTTCCACAACATGCCCAGTTTTGTTACAGTAAGAGCACACGGAAACATCAGCATTACCAATTTTGAAGCACTGCTGTATAGAGTGCCCTGCGATCTTACAATGAATGTAGAAAAGTCTGTCTTTATTGACAGGGTGAGTAGTTTTCACATTATGTCTGAAATAACTAGGATTTCTTTTGACTGTTAATGCCATCGTATTCGAAGTCTGGGTGATAGACAGTATCTGGTGCTATTGTTCTTGTTGCTGAATAACAAAGAAAACTCTATTAACAGAGGGAAGATGGTCCATCATCATGACCTAGTCCCAGGCATTGGAATAAGAATCGTTTAATCCCATCAAAAATTGTATAACACAATCTCGTTGATATTTGTAAGTAAGGATTTTCATCTTGCCGCAATCACAGTTTGGAAGGGGGTCATAAATCAAAAGTTCATCCCACAAAGTTTTGAGTTTACCGTAATACACGCTCACAAAATCTTGTTCTTGCAGTAGGCTAGCCAACAATTTCTTCAATTGAAAAATCTATAGCCCATTTTGTTGGGTAAACCGGTCGCGTAACTCATTCCAGATCTCAAATGCATCATCGACGAAGACAACGCTGGATTTAATTGTCGGACTAACAGAGTTTTGGATCCAGGAGACAACCATATCATTGCATCGTCCCCAAACTTTGAAAAGGGGATCGCTTGAGTCACTTGGTTTGTGAACAGTGCCCTCGATGAACTGAAGTTTATTTTTGGCTCTCAAAGCTCGACGCATAGCTCTGGACCAGGTCACATAGTTGTCGACGGTCAATAAATCGATGATAAGAGTAATGGCGGGATTGTCGCTGACTTCCAACCGGAAGGGGTTTGTGAGATCTGTGAGGGTTTGAAAAACGCATGTGTTCATGCAAAGAGGCAATAGATGGGTTGGCTGTGTTTGATGTGGTTTAGAATGAAATTGGTTGAGACGCCATCTCTCTGATACCATGAAAACTTCGGTGTTGAAACAGAAAGGAAGACGGTGACAAACGGCCGAGGTGAGAAGGGAGAGAAAATGTGGCCGAGGTGATCGGAAAAAGACGGACGCAATTTGTTTTATTCAATTTATTTTTTGATACAGTAAATTTACAAAGCCCTCTTGCTTTATAATACAAAATATGCAAGAGAAATAAAGGAAACATAATAAAGAAAGAAAGAAAGAAAATAAAAGAGGAAATACAAAAATAAGGAAGAAAAAATATACAGATTTATGGCCAAATATTTATTGTGCTATATTTCCTAATTATGCTATATTTCCTAATACTTGCTAGTCAAGACGGCCATTATCGTTGTCCAAGAGCTGAAGCTTCGTCTCCAACACCTCTGAGCAGATGTTCCACATCCTATGATAAAACGACATCGTGTCAGTCAACTGCTCTATTGTCATCTTCCTTATAAGTTGCCTTGCGATCTTCTCTCTCTCCGTCTTCATCTTTAACTTCCAGCTGTAAGCAGAAGAATTCCTTACTGTCGCTCCCATCTGCTTCAGTCTCTTCTCTTGCTGTAAACTTAGTGCTGTATTTTCCTGCATATGAGTTATTCATCCATTCACCACAATTTATTATATTTATTATATCGTGGGATCTAAAAAAAAATTATATATACATATATTACATCAGGTAAAATCCTATTAATCTGTATCAAATAGCGTGATGTTTTTACCATAATTAGAATACCCAAACTAATAATTATGGTGTTTTACGTACCTCAAGAAATACTGCTCCCGCCTCGAGATCAGATTTCTGAGCAAGAATCGATCGCCGGCCAGCAGTGTACATAGATTTGGCGATAGAGAAACTGCGAGCAATCATCTTTCTCTTGTTCTCCAGCTCCTGATCCAGTTTTGCCCCCCTCGGCATGTTTGCTGAGCTACTTAGCTTCTTCTCATACGTTGTCACTGCCTTCACAAATTCCTACAGATCAACCATCCAAATTGTTAAAGAGTTTGGTTATCAAACCACCCTTTACACGAGGCTTTTCGTATTAATAGTTCGAATATATATATTTATAACCTTGCAATAGAAATAGTTTGTTTTCGTGGTTAGAATCTTTAGCCATTAGATCACAATGGAGCAGGTTTACTGTTGCAGTGTCCGACTATATTTTATGGTTTTCATCACCTTTGGAAACAAAGTGAGAGGTGTGTAGATGAAGTGTCTCACATTGAAGCAATAAAAATAGTTGTAATGACTTACAAATATGTATTGTTAAATGACCTATATGCTTTAGCTTTTAGGTCAGAATAATATATAGATTCAACAAGTATCCGCATCTACATATGCTAGTCAAATCTGAACAATCAAAGGTTCCGAAGTTCAGTGACAAATGAAAGGTCAAGAGTTCAGCACTGCCTGTCAGGAATCTTGAACCTCAGTCTTTTATCGAAAGCACCGCAACAGCAGGTTGCAAGGTGATACAGTGTAAAGTTCCTCTTTAATGGTGTTCTTCCTCAACAAATACAAAGCGAAGGCTTGTAGACTTACTTAAGTGGGCTTTTCAAAATTCCAGAGGAGTACACGATAACGATCAAAGCAAACGCGTTAGTGTTGATTTTCACAAGATCGATGATATTTCTCGATTTGTGTAAGGAAACAATCAAACTGACTACCTTATAAGCAAGCGGGCAACCAGGATAATCGAAATCATCTGAATTCGAAAGCCTCATTCGCTCGGGATGAAACTGGAGTCCCATGATGAATTTCCCCTCTTCAGGATTATAAGCATCAGGATCATAAAACCCTTCAATCAAACCATCAGGAGCAATAGCCATTGGCACAAATCTTTGAGCCAACTTCTTAACACCCTGATGATGATAACTATTAACCAAGATCTCCATTTCATTCACATCCAACGACTCTTTAAACCATTGATGTAAAGGTGTGTCCTCCACGACCTTCACTCTATGCCTGTGCCCATCATAGTTATCGTAGTTGATGTGGGACACCCTTTGGCTTTGAGGGCATTTCCTTGAGAGCCCTTTCTCTACGTCTTGGTAAAGGGTACCCCCACAAGCCACATTTAGGACTTGTGACCCTCTGCATATTCCCAAGTAGGGTATGTTCCTCTCAAGGCAGAGCTTCGCAAGGGTTAGCTCGATCGAGTCTTTCTCTCGATCGATGGCAGTGTCGCTGGCATGTGCTCGTCGAATCTCTTCGAGTTCCTGGGACGTGAGGCTTGAGAGTTCTGCATCGTAGAGAGAGGGATCAATGTCTTCTCCCTCGCAAAGGAGAACACCGTGGATGGGCTCGAAGCTTTCAAGTAGCATGCTGACGCCACTTACTCTTGGGACGATCACCGGCACTGCCCCATAGCTGACAATGAGATCTAGATGGTATTCCCCTGTCGACACGAATTTGGAACGTCCTCAGCATTTAGGTGGTTTGGTTTAATCTATAATAAGTAAAACTGTGGAAAACCAAGGAGAAAAGGAATTGTGTTGAACTATAGATGGGAAATACTATATGAGATCCATAAAGTTTATTAGAGCACTCATATCCGTTCGTTTAAATAAGTATTTAAATTTAAATATAGGCATTCAGACTAAAAAAATATTATATTAAACTGTTTAAATATTATATAAGTTGTTAAATATTAGACTTTAGGAATAAAAAAGCTCAATTTGTATATTCTAAATTTGGACATCTATCTATTATCGACGGTATCAGATATCTTCTATCTCATCTCTTCTTTTCTCCTCCCATTTGCACCTTCTCTTCATGTTCTCATTCTTTTTTTTCAATACTCGTCATTATTTTGCAATTATTGTTATTATTATTACCACTCATCTTAACTCTGATTTATATTTTTTAAATGCTAAAAAATATTTTTTTTTAATTTTTTTAATATTATTGAACCGTTAAGAAATAGACTAAAAAAACATATTTAACTATTTTTAAAATTTAGACAATTATTCATCTTTAACGGCACCAAATTTCTTCTCTCTTCTATCTTCTTTTCACCTTCCGGTAGTGCATTCTTTCGTGCTTGCCTTCTTCTCTTCAATATTTGTTATTCTCTTAACCGTTACTATTATTGCCACCACCGTTCATATCAACTCTAGTCAACATTCTCTTTACGCCAAAAAAATATTTTTAAAATAATATTTTTAAAAAATATTATTAAAAAATATGATAGATAGAATTCGGCCATTGAAAAATATATTAAAAATATATATTTAATCATTATGAACAATTGATATAGACAAGCTATATATAAAATAAATTATAGTAAATATCTAAATTTAGAATAATAGTATAAAAGGTCTAATTTAAATATTTTTAATGGCCAATTTAATGTAACCAAATGTAATATAATGTTAAAATAACATTGTTTTATACAGATTTATTTAGTTTTGCATATTAAAAGAAGACTACAACTACAAAAATTTAAAAAAAAAAAAAAGAAAGAAAAGGGAAGACTGGTTGAAAATTAAACATTATAAAATTATGAAAACCTAAATTTTTTTTTTTTTTTCTGTTTATGAGGTCCACCCGTAAGGTCTATTAAAGATTTTCATAGTTTTTATTTGTATTTTCAATGAAAAAATACAAAATTATTCTTTAATTAAATATAACTAGAATCCCTATAGTTTTTCATAATTTTTTACAGTTTGATATTCATAATTTTTTCTAATTAAATATTTTCATTGTTAAATAAAATATTTTTAAAAAAGCCATAAAAATCCTTGAAAAATGGGGGTGAAGAAAAGAGCCGTTCTTATTGTACTTTTGAGCGTTAAGTTTACCTTATATTTTCAATGTAAATACTAAAATTAAGATAATATATTAAATCATTATCTCAAATTTAATCGATTTTAATCTCAGTTGTTACAAAATTATGAAAATCGAAAGTATCACAACACTATCTGAAGAAATAGAGAGTAAGAAGGCAAATTTTTTACTTTCCAGCAAGAAGAAGAAGACGACGACGACGACGACAACGAAGAAGAACAAGAAAAGAGAGAGAGAGAGAAAAGTACCAACGAAATCAACGAACTTGTTCTTCCGTAGGGCTCGTCGGGAGACGATGAGAACCCTTGGAAGGATCATTGACAGATCTGAGTTAGAAGCCATCTTCTCTCGCAAAGCTTCGCTACTGATTTATATTCAAAAATCCAATCACTCAATACTTTCTTCTTTTTGAAATTATTTTGTTTATCTTCTGAAGGTGAATAACTGAAAGCAGAACTTTATGTACGGCTATGGAAATCAAGATTTCACCAAGATTACAAAGTTGATATCCTCCTCCATTCTTCTGTCGCCATGGCTATGGCTCTCTGAGAGAGAGAGAGAGCGAGTGACACACAGTGAAAGAGATAGAGAGAGAGAGAGGGTTCGTCCGTCGTCGAGGCGCCTCGTTGAAATTGAATAATAAATCAAAATAATCTTATCTTATGTAACATCATCCTGTAATTAATTATTAAAAATATATATCTTTTAATATGTAGTACATTTAATTAATCAACATATACTTATCTTAATTTCATAATTAATTGACATTGTATAATATAAATTTTTAAGATATGGTATAATTCTGTCGTGGAAAAGCATATACTACATGCTCTTGATAGAGTTAGGGTTGTCATCTTAGGGTTCGGATACACTTTGAAAGTTATAGTTTATCAGATGCTGATGTGGAAGCTTACGGTTCTCTTCATGGATGGATAGGATTTTAAGAGTCTTATGTTAAGAGTGTTACGATATATATAACTAATAATAAATTTTTTGGGTACGATTTAGATATTGTTAATTCGATCAATAAATATCAACCTACAAATTATCAATCTAAATGTGGTTATCAAGATAACTCGGTTGCTCAATCTGATACAAAACTGTTCATAAATTTGTAAAGACATAAGGACTACCAATCAATTAAATAACCAGATGATTAAAGATATGTAATATACGGATTTTCATTTGATTTAAATTAAATATATTTATTTTTGAGTAATTTAAATGTGATAAAATATTATAATATTATGAAAAAATCAGGTCGATTGGTTGTCGTCCGAAGCACACCGGTTGGATATTAATAAATAAATATATATATATATATATATATATAATAGAAAATTAAAAGGGGATGGGGGAGTCTGGCACGGCAAAAGCCCGTCAGAGGGAAAGAAAGAGAGGGAGAGGGAGAGAAGAAGAGAGAAGAGGAGGAAGAAGAAGGAGAAGGAGAAAGGAGAGGAATGAGAAGAGGGAAGATGGAGGAGGTGGTGGGTGAGAGGAATACGTGGAGGAGTGGCGGCACGAGGAGAGAGATCGAAATGGCTGTAGCGTGCGGCGAGGAGAGAGAGAGCTCGTCAGGAAGGTCAGCGGCTATAGGAAGAGGCAAAGGCAGTGGCGGTCGCGGGAGAGGTGGCGCAGCACGAAGGAGAGAGAAAGTGCATTGTAGAGAGAGAAAGAAGCACAGCGGGAAAGAGAAATGCGCGATTCAAGTGCTTCGGAGTATTCTTTCTTCTGATCTATGGAGTATAAAATTAAAGTAAGTATCCTTTAACATTATCATTGGTCTAATTTAATTGCTGATATATTTTGACTACAATTTAAAAGTTTTACTACCATGTATGTATTTTTTATATACATTAAATTTGTTTATTATATACATACATGTATATTTTGTCGATTATTTGGTGATTTTTCACGAGTATTTGTAATTTTGGAAGGTTTTATTATTTATGAAAAACTTCGATGATATATATGTATATTTGGATTATCCGTATGTTATAAAATTATGAACTAGACCTTACATCGATCAACATATAAGTTGCAAGGGGCAAGGTCACTAGAAGACCATGGCAGTTTAAGACCTAAGGGACCATATGTGATCCGATGTATGAGATTTGTATGCTAATGCTTTAAACGGGGAGGTTTAGTCCCGACGAAGACATATGTGATATGTAATCTTCCTTCCACCAGCAGGAAGATGAGTTTTATTGTGGTAGACCTCCCCCATATATTTTAATGAGAACCGTCATAGAAAATTAACAAAAATTAATATATTCGGACGTTTTAATATATAACTAAATTTAATATTGTACTCAAAATAACGAGTAGCACAACATAATAAATAACCTTACTTATAGGAGACAAAATATATAGGTAACACAACCTAGTAGCCTAAATTGTAGTTAATGTGGCTTAAGACTACCGGAAGTATGTATAACCCTTCCTCAAGCTGGTCATTTACATCTTTGATTCTCCAATTTCGTGCATGCTGTATCTTTTTGCATGTATTTTGGGTGGGCGATAATTTGATATATATGGATTGACCATCCAATAAGTAATAGGAATGTCTCGTACGTATAAGTATGTGTTAAATTCGAAACACATTTTCTAATTTATAAGATTTAGTTCTAGTGGTCTTCTCTTGATTTCTACATATGAGATTTGGATCAGGATGATTATATGTGTCCCACGTGGATGTGGCGACAGTTGTAATTATATGATATGACCTCAGATCATATGATATAATATCGTTTATGAGATTTTACCGGATTATGATTTATGATGATTATGTCCTAGAATGACTATTGATATGAACGATTATTTAGTACGAGATATCTCCTAGATTTTTAGATATTTTATGAACCTTATATTTTATTTTACATACTTGATATGTGTTATTCATTCCCTTTGATTTATATGTACTGTTTTACATATATATATATAATACTTACTAGGCTCTAGACTCATATTTTCATATTTTATCCCTTTAGACTAATGACTTGAATACAACTGTAGGAGTTCGGATGAGATTAGAAGTTTGGACGTGATCTATCGAGGCATTGTTTATCTAGTGAGTTTTGATATTTGTGCCTGTTGGGTTATGTTGGTTACGTTTCAGATCTCATAAATGTATTATGGATGTTGCTTATGGTCAAATGGGGACCTTGGTCCATATATGGGTTATGTTAAAGTTGTTATATTGTCTTGATGAGTTATTATGTTGAGATACCTCTCTTATGATATTTAGATAGTAGGTCATATATTATGTTATTTGAATTTATATCTGATAAAGTCCTATGAAGACTATATTTTATTTGGGTCCGTTTACGTATGGATTGTCACTCTTAAGTTGGATTTTATTATTAATAATTTATTAAATTTTATTTTATTATAGATTTTATTATTATCATGCATATTATGTGTCTAGGACATGACAAGATATTAATGGATCTATATAATAATTTAAATTTTATTATAAAAGTCAAGAGTAGAAATATTTTAATAAGTCATTATTTTTGAAAAAATATTTTTATTTGATAAATATTGTTTTTGTAAATAAATAGTCTTTTACATATAAATATAATATAATAATATTGTAAAGAAATGCATAAATTGTGGCAATAATTATAATCATTGCATCAAGGATTTAATATTTTGTAGATAAATATTTTAAAAAGTAAAAAATAAATTGATGGGTATGCCCATAGCGGGCTGATCAAATAAGAAGAAACGGTCTAGATTTACAAATACCCATATGTACCTAGACGGTCAATGCCAAACGTTGATCGAACGAAAAGCAAATGAGACCGCCCAAGCTCGGCATTAGGAAGGACAATTGGCTCACAAAAATGGTCAACATCTCTAATAACCGAAAGCGTCATAATAGACCGACCTAATATCAAGCCACGAGTGGGTCAAACCCAGTATGGCCCACATTTTCGTCCAAGGCCAGTAATAGTCTTCTTCCATGATTTCGTGCTCTCCCAAAAGGTAATATTTATTATAACAATCACCAACATATTCAATACATATCTCATAAGGAAAGCGCCAAATCCCTCTTCATGTCTGCAATAAACCCTAACGCAGAAGGAAGGCAATCAACCTATAAAACCGTTACAACCATTAAAGATCCACACCAGAAAAAAAACAACACCAGCAGAGTGCGAAAATCAAGCTTTCCTATCCAAAGAAGACAGCCCGACACATCAACTATAAAAGCCCATGAAGTTCTCATTTTAAAGTAGGCTCTCAGTTACACTTTCAATCGCACATTCAATCTCAGACAAAAATACTCTTAATACTGACATATAGTCACCTTCATCATCAAGCTCTCTCTCTACTAGATAGCTCTCACGCTTTTAGGGAACAATTGACTCTTTGCCACTACGTTCCCAGTGAACACGGTACTAAGAGCTAGCGTTTCTCATGAGCTCGCAAAAGCTTCTCCCCATGAGAGCAGCCCACTGTCCAAAACGCTTTTCCAGTATCCTCATTATATTCATTTCTTTTACATTCTTGATTTGAAAACTGTTTACTGACTTAATCGTTAAAATATTTTCAGTGGGATAACCTCTTATCGTCACCTGACCTCTTATTTGTTATAGTGGTGTGTAAGATTCAGACTCAGTGAACAGAATCGAATTCAGACGATTAAATTGATCCAAACTTATTTAAAATTTGGATTCATAAAACATCATAAATGATAATGATTTTGTTTTTAATTATTTTTATTATAATATATATTTTTTAATATATTACTAATTTATCAAAATTTTAATATTTTATCTTTCATAAAAAAGAAATAAAAAGGTTAAAAAGCCATATAGATAGGGCTTCCCCTCCTGCTAAGAGAAGCCCTCTTTATTTATAGAATATTAGCCGTAGGAAAAAGATTATAGCTTGTAGCTCGAGTAAAAAAATTATTATAAAATTTATTTATAATATAAATTAAGCCGGTTTAAATTTATTTTATAAATATTTTTTTAAAAATTTTTGTTCTTGAAAATTTTATTTATTTACAAAAATTAAAAAAATATTTTAAATTTTATAATATTTAGATTGAAATATTATCTAAATATATTTTTAAATTAAATTTTTTATATAAATATATTAAATATAAAAAAATATACCATATTAAAACAATTTTCTAGACTTTGATATTTATTTAAAATATAAAAATATATTGATTTGAATTCTACACATCATAATTTAAAAGCGAAAGGTCAAATGATTGATGAAACTAACTCTTCAACATGTCTTCTGATACTCAAATTAATAATCTTTCTTAGAAGATAAAAAATACGAGAATAAAAAAAATATGAATGATAATTGTTGCGTCCCGGGCCCAAGGTTACCGTACGGATTAGGGAGCCTTGATTCCTAAGCGTGCGGTCGCTCCGGAAGAAGGGTCCGGTCTCCGTCTCTATGAACCTGGACCTGCACAACACAAACAACAAACAAGAGGTGAAGGGTCTGGCAGGATTTCTCTCACCGAGGCCGCTCCGACGCTCAAGTCAACAAATTCCCGCAATGAACGGAAATGCGCACGCCAAGATGGTACGCGGTGAAATACTGTGAAAGCGTAGAAGTGCTTATGCGATGATGTGAGAAATGTAGTGAGTAGGTGTTGGAAGGCCTGGCTTCCGTAATGCACCGCAGCGGGTGGCTAACTCTCCCGTGATCTCAGAGGATGCTGGGATGGTGAGCGAGTCAGCTAGATGAGGCAATGCTCTGCTTTGACTCGTCACTCTTGTGTTTTCAGAGAAGAGGTAGGAAGATGATCGAGGACGCTTGAAGCGATATTCAGTGAGGACCGTAGTTTGATCGAAGAGTTCAAGGTCTCAAGGCTGATCGTTCAATAGATGAAGATCGAAAAAAGATCTCCCTCTCTCTGTGGGGTGTGAGGGTTTTTATACGCCTCACCCCGTTGACTTTCTTAGCGCCAAAACGCCCGTTCTTGGCCATTCTCGCTGTCGTATTGTCATGGGCCGCCCGGCCACGCCGGTTATTCTTGGCTGCGTGCTTGGCGCCTTTGAGCGTTATTGACCACGCCCGATTTTTCTGGAGCGGGGATTGGTCGGCCGTCTATGAGACAGCAGTGGTGGCATTGCGCCGCGGCCACCACGCTCCTATTGGCTAGCCTTTCCGCCTTTGTCCTGTTCCTAGCGGCGTATTTAATGCGCCGCAGTGCACATTCTTGCCTCCTTCCGTTGTGGGCTCGCGCCATTCACCCCTTGGGCGGGGCTGACATCTCCCCGTGGGCCTCTGATCCTCTTCTGGGCCGCGACCTGCCTCGTGGGCATGGGCCTGTCTTATGGGTCAGGACATGGGACCCAACAATAATGTAATGAAGGAATTTTTTGAGTGTGATTCGGAGGCTGCGCTCGATTTGGAGTGACTTTTGTGGTGATACGTTTATGGGGAGCGGCTTTGATGTCTAGAGGCGAGAATGGCGAGAGAATTCTCTCGAGACTATGTGGATAAAACGTATATATTTATAATTGTGTTTGTTTTAAAAAATAAAAAGGGTCTAAATTTTTTAATCATGTTCTTCTTAAATGATAATATATTTTAATTAAATACTATAAAATTTTTAATAATTCAAATGGAATTGGATTAATTAGGCCACCTGACTTTCATCAGGTCGGGTTGGCTCCGGCTTCCCGTGCGGTGAACCGCAGTGTCGATGACGAAGCGCAAAACCCATCTCGAAGGACCCATGGGCTTTTGAGTTTGATGCGCTGGACAACCTCGCCTTGTAAGGTTTCTTTAGGGTTTATTGGTTTTTCCCTCCTTGACGCTAACTAAACACCGCTGGAGACGGTTCAAACAAGTGAGATAGACAATGCCGTCCTCCCAAGGCGTCGTAGCGGACCTGACGCCGGAGTCAATCACGGCCTCCGGTCGAACTTCCGAGAAGCTTAGCCTTCCGGCTCTCCAGTCGAAGATGAAGTGTGATCCAGAAGGCTATGCGACCGAGCTCCATTTGCTCTATAATCAATTCAACTCTTCTCTCGAACTGTTCCAACAACAGGCTGCCTTGAGCTTCAATTCCCTCAGCGGTATCGGCACCGATCCGACGGTGGCTAAGGACCTCGGCGACAGGGCCATGTTCTTGGCTCATGTCACTCCGTTCTACCCTCAGCATCTCTCTCTCTTCCCTAAGCAGCTCGCCGACTTGCTCCGTTCGTCGGCAAGGTCGTTGCCGTCTTTGCTCAGGTGTCATGTTGCTCAGGCACTTATACATCTGACGAATCGAAAGGTTTGGTGAATTTAATTTCGTTAATTCAGATATTTTTTACTTTATGGAATTTATCTTTTGGTGTTTGAGGAATTTGTTGGTGGTTATAGAGGAAATGATCGCATTTGAAGCTTGTTTCGCTGTGGAGTTATAGATATTAATTGAAGATTGAGCTTAATTTTACATCTATTTTTGTTCCTAAGTTTACACCTCAATCCATTCTTAGCGTTTCCATAATTGAAACAGGCTTTTTAGCGTTTTTTTCACACATGTTGTCTTGAATTTTGTGTACAATTCCAATTCTTTGTCAAGTAGGCTTCGGTGGGCAAATAAATTGTGCGTTTATGTTATTGTGCAATTGAAACTGATGCAAATCTTTGGTTGATAGATAGTTGATATTGGCGAAACATTGGCATTGTTTATGGAGCTTCAGACTATAGGTGACAGGAATTTGAGAAAACTGGCATTTTTACATGTTATTCATAGCATTAGGCGAATGAATCAGAAGCATAAGGATCAAGCAAAAAACCGAGCACTTCAGAATGTACTGGTTGGAATGTTACAGGTTCATGCTGGTATCTTCATTGTAGATTATTTTCATGTTAATTGTACTTGCCCTGAAACTTATTCCAGTATTCTTACAGCTGGAAGAAGAGTCAATAGCGAAGAGATCACTTGTTACAGTTTGTGATCTCCACCGGAGGAAGGTTTGGTTTGATGATAGGACAGCAAATGCCATCTGCATGGCATGCTTCCATCCGTCATCAAAGTTTGCCTTCTACCTTTTATAATGTTCTACTTGTTGAATCAACCATGAACTTAAATAAGACTTTACATGTGATAATTTTGAAAATTACTAGGATCATGGTAGCTGCTCTTTCGTTCCTACTTGGTTACGAGAAAATCAAAGATGATGATGACAATGATGCTTCAAGCAGTGAAGATGATGCAACTCCTCAAAACCCTCGAGTGGTCATAAGTAAAGAGGCTGTATATAAGGTAGTTTTCATTTGTTAGTTGTTCATTTGATTTGCATATGCATGCTTCTGTTCAAGTTACTTAATGCTATTGCTGTTGATGTTCAAGGATGTCTGCACTGTACATGTTTTGTTTCTTGGTTTCTTTTACTGCAAAGCGGCTGGCACCACAATTGTAATTTCATTTTTCAGTATTGGTCTCCATTTGTTGAGAAGATTATTTGAATATCTTTCTTCTCCTAATTGGAATTTTCTTTTCTTAAAAAAAAAAATCTGTTGTGTGGTGTAACAGAACTATTACTGAGCATGTAAGAATTGAGCCCTCAGGCTTGGAAGGCCAGGCATAGAATAAAATCTATTCTTATTCTTCGCACTTTCTTTGCTACGGCCCTCAGTTAGCTGGTGAGTATAGTTTGGAAAGCTAATGAAGGATTTAGTACTTCTGTGCAGCTGTTTGTTGAATTGGTTGTAGATAGTTATGCTAAGAGAGTTCCTTACTTGACTTATCTAGCTCATACTTCATATTTATTCTTTTGCTTATTTCTTGTCAATCTTTTGAAATGATGCATTTGTGCATCGGCGGCTGGAATATGCTGCCACATTTCAATTTTAAAAGTTAAGCTGTTGTTGCCACCACTTTCCTTGGACAACAACTTGTTTGAATTGTTACCAACTTCCCCCATCTTACCTAATCAATGAAAAATTGAAGTTATTATTAATGCACCTATTCAATCTAGATGACAGATTTTCTGCTTAATAATTTTTTCTTTCCTTGTTTTAGGCACACCATAAAGGTACATCTGCTAGCAAGAAGAAAAAGAAAGCAAAATTACTACGTGTTATGAGGAGCATGAAAAGGCAGCAGCGGGTAGCCTCAGAAAACAGTGGTTCAAACTACTATTCACCACTGAACCATCTGAAGGATGCACAGGTTTGCTGTTTCAATGCCTACTTTCATCCTAGTAGCCTTATCATGCTCTCAGCAATCCAAATTACTGTCTAAATTGTTCAGAAAAACAAAGGAAAAAAAAATATACAAACAGATTTACTGAACTATGCTTTTCCTCTAGGGATTTGCTGAAAAGCTGTTTTCCCATCTTCAAAGCTGCAATGAACGATTTGAGGTGAACCCATTTGATATATATATTTCTTTCATCATATCTTGATTTGTTTTTTTCAATTTTTCTTATTTATTAGGGTATCCGCTACACCAACTTGAGGTGGATATGGTACAGTTCTATTGCTGCATTGATAAATTCTGATAACATATTTATTTCATAATTGTAGTTTCTTTCATCTGTCTTAAATTCTTCCATTTCTTTGCTTCCATCTGGTTCAAAATTTGCAATCAATGATATGATTTGAGTGTGCATGATGGATAATTCAGGATATAGAATCCTTGAAAAAATATTAAAGAAGGTGATATAGCCCCATTTTTTGTCTTTGAGATGATTGATATAGTCAGGATGGAGTGGATGAAAGTGAGAAATTGATTACTCCTAGTATTATTTCTGTAATCTGCAAGTTTGACATCTGTCTGATAATTCCAGGTTAAGATGATGATGCTGAAAGTAATTGCTCGGATAGTTGGGCTTCACCGCTTGATTTTGCTCAATTTGTATCCTTTCCTTCAAAAATATGTTCAGGTTTGCCATGATATTCCTTATCCTAAAGCTTTTCTAAAGCTTATCTTGTAATGCGGTTATATATCTCAACGCAGCCGCATCAACGTGATGTTACTGATCTTCTTGCGTCAGCTGTCCAGGCGTGCCATGATATGGTAATTTGTTGGTTTCTTGATTTCTATATTTATTCTTTCCCTTCTCTAATTCCTTGAAATTTTAAGGAAATTAAAGCCAGTTCATTGTCCTGGGCAGTACGTTGCCATTCACCAGGCAACCTCAGATTTCCTTCCCTTCTATTTTCTTCCTGACTTGTGCAAGTCTTCTATATTCTTTGTCTTGCTAATATGATCAATGTGGCATTTTATTAGGTGCCACCTGATGCGGTTGAACCTCTATTTAAGCAGATTGTAAATCAATTTGTGCATGATCGGTCGCGTACAGAGGTATAGCTTATTTATGGTTGTTTTGTTCCCTTTTTATTACGGCCGATGCTGGCTCTTTCTTTTTTTAATTGTGATTCATTATTTCCTGGCCAGGCAATTGCTGTTGGTCTGAATGTAGTGAGGGAGATATGTCTACGCATACCACTGGTACTCCTCACTTTCTTATATTTTGTATATTTCATGTCAAATGTAGTGGATTGAACCTTGAGCCTACTACTGACACCATTCCTTGGAAATTAAAATTTTGTTGAGGTCATAAAGTCAAATGCTAATGATCATTCATGAATTGAGCAATTAATTCTAAGCAATTTTTTCTTATCTTTAGCCATTTATACTGCACTTTTACCTGCATCTATGATTGTCGATTCCAATCTTTTCTTGCTTCATATGAGTAGTTGATGACAGAAGAGTTGCTGCAAGACCTTGTCTTGTATAAGAAATCACATGAAAAAGCCGTTGCAATTGCTGCCCGTTCACTTGTTACTCTATTTAGAGAGGTATGAGCTAGCCTGTCCCATCTTTCTTGGCAGTAAGTAGCAATTCCTGACAAGATTCCCTTCCTGTAGGTTTGCCCCTCACTGTTAGCCAAAAAAGATCGCGGACGTCCTACAGACCCAAAGGCCAGACCAAAAGCATTTGGAGAAGTGAATGTTGCAAGCAATGTTCCTGGCATTGAGTTGTTAAGACAGGATGATGATGCTGTTAGTGATGATCACAGTGATGACGGTGATGTTGATAATGATAGTGGCATCCATGGCTATTCATTCAGTAGCTCTAAAGAAGATGAGGATGATGTTGATGGAAAGAAAGAGTTCTGTAGTGATATTGATTCCAATGTTGACTCCGGGAGTGAAGTTGATGAAGTGGATGAAGATGATGAAGAGGTTGCTGATGAAGATGGAAGTAGTAGTGCAGGCAACGAGGATAGTGCAAGCGAAGATAGTGGTGGCGATGATGCAGTGGAAGAAGGGTTGAGTGATTTGCAGGAATCTGAAGACAGCGATGGAGGGAGTAATAGGAAAACTAAGGAACCGAAAAAGCCCTCTGACTCTGATGGAAGGGGTGATATTATAACAAAGGCACAGAAGAGGAAGTTCTCTGATTTTGGTGGACTACTGAATGCTGCTGATAATAGTCTTCGATCTCTGAAGAGAATGGCAGCGAATAAGATGGGTCATGCATCATTAGACCCGACGCATGAAATTCTGTCGGATGAGAATTTCCAACGCATCAGAGAATTACAGGTAAGTTTGATGTTCACGATGAATTATGCTCAAGTTAGCAATGCATTGCCTTCAACAGGCATGCATGATCATGTCACAGAAAAGTTTGGACACGGTCCATTATTGCCATAGTGCTTCTCATTGCCTAACTTCCTTTTCTCCATCTGTTAAGGCTGAGGCAGAAGCAAAAAGTGCTTTAAAACGTCAGGGTTTGTTAAAGAAGGGTTCAGATTCAAAATCAGCGCCCATTAAGATTCTTAGTTCTGATCAACTTAGTGTCAAGCGCGTGGATCCTGCTAAACTTGAAGTAAGTATTGTATATTTTAGGGTGCTGTTTGTACTTTTCACATGTTATAATTTGTTACCAATTCAGAAATTTGTTGTTCAGTAGCTCTTTGCCCCATGAATAGTAGTTGTCAGCAAAGCTAGGGTATGCTTGTTGCATGAAACAGTTGACTTTTTATCTCCAGATTTTATCTGGGGTTCCAATTTATTCTGTCCAAGATTAAAACCTTTTCTGACTTAGATTGAGGAAACTCATACGCAAGATAAAAGTAGTTGACTCGTAGATTTGCCTATTTTAAATTAGACCATCATCTTTGATAAAAGTAGAAAAAGAAGGCATGTGGGATGATACTCAGATCATTGTATTGATCTCTCTCATTGGGCGATCATCATCATCATAAAGAAAATCACTCCATCTTATCAAGTGGTCATCGTTGCTGATGACAGATTCCAGCAATAATCACCTGATGATTATCAAATTCAACTGCTGTGATCAAATGGCGAGATCATTAAATTCACCAGATGATTATACTGCTGTTTGATTTAAATCTGGTTCAAACAATGTAAAGTTCATGGTATATAGTTATATAATATGAAAGATGGGATGTGACAATCAGCAAAGCCAAAGGCTTGTGACATAGCAGTACAGTGAAACACGAAGTGAATCCAATCGTTGTGCAGTTCCTGCTGTTTGAAACTTCCTTTCAACTTGTAAACATATGTTGGATCAAACGTATATATTTATCAGAGACAAAATGTTGCAGGGTAATTCTTTTGATCTATTCCCTGATGTTGTGTGTTTGCAAAGCAAATTAGCCAACAAGGACCTTAGTCCTTTTGATATCTCGAGAATCCCCCAGAAGCTAGTTCGATACACTGCTTTCTTCTTTTGCTCCTTCCTTTAGTTGGTAATAAGAAGAGAACTATTTAGCATAAAAATAGATCTCAATGTGTGGGGCAAGAGTTCCTTATGCCATAGGAAAGACAGTTCCAAGTTTCTCAATCAGTGTAAAGCATGAACTGTCCTTTGGTTTCCAAGCCCCTGCAGTACCATATTAGGCAACTCATGATTCCCTAGGAATTGGACCTCTTCAGTCGTCAACGGAACACTCTGAATAATCAACTAGCTTGCCAAGCAAAGTCTTACAAAATCTTCCCTTGTTTACCTTTAATCACGTCTGAAAATGCTTTATAAACTTTATTAATTTACCTTTGTTTTCACCCTTTTCTCTGAACTTTTACAGGCATATGTGCATCAGAAGATGACAAAGGACCAAAGAATGGCATTAGTTAAAGCAGGGAGAGAAGAAAGAGGAAAGTACCAGGCTCGAACTGCTGTTAAGCAAAAAAAGGTTCGTTCATCTACCCCTTCAAAAAGCGGAGTTGTTCAATTATCATTACTATTTTCTGACCGTCTGCTTTGAATGGTTGTTGTTGTTGATATTTGTGCCAAAGAATCATCACATTACCTATGCACACAAGCCATGTACCACAAGATAAACTAATCTCTTAAAAGCTCAAAACCAAACTGTCATACCACATTTCCAAAACTCGGAAAAGTTTGGGCATTTTCTCTAATCCAACGATTAAGAATTTCATCAAATGGGTGTTTCCTCGTGTTTACAGTGGCTATGTGTTGCGATGAGTCATCTTGCTCAAACACCATTCTCACACATTTAGCTTATCAGCAATCGAGTTCTGCTCAACCCAAGAAGGCCCTGGGATCAGAAAAGCCATCTTCTGAAAAGCCTGGATCATCACATTATTCGCCATTCATGAAAAAAATCATTTCATTGATTCCCCTGATCTGTGCATAAAAGCCAAGAATGATAATAAATAATCATGATCCTGCCTACATTCTATTCAGGGTAGAGTTCAAAAATGCTTGCAAAACCTTCATTAGATGCCCCTTCTGGGAATTGGGACTCCAATTTTTTTATGCATCAAGATCATATACCCTTTGTTTTGAGCTGCAGAGTTCCTTGCACTTCCATAATCTTTTGCATTTGGATATCAAAGAGCTGCTATTTAGTACTTGCACTAAGTTAAAAGATGATTTCCTTTCGTGCTTGTTAAATTCTAATTAATTAACAGAAGGGCGGCTTGAGCAACAAGCAGAAGGAACACAAAAAGAAAATGCCCATTGCAGCTAAGAGAGCCAAAATAGTGAAATCTCATCAAGAGAAGAAGAGGAAACAGATGCGGTCGGGGAAACAGTTCCGTGGAAAGAAAGCATGGAACTGATGATCTGAAGTATGTCATTTTCAACCCTCTTTTTGAGTGTTTATCTGAAACCTTTCTTTGGTTATTTTGAGTAACACAACGGCTTATAATTTCAATCAAAAGCTTGTTTAATCTGATCATAATTATTTGCATGTTTCTTTGGTGGTGTTGGGGATTTCTTCTTCCTATTGTTATGCTGATTCTTTGGATTTTATCTTCATAAAAGCTAAACCTTAACTAAATAGCTTCCCTAGTAGGACTGAAAGTTTGTCCATGAAGTTTGTCTTTGAGTAGACAACAACGATCGGTTTCAAATGTTATGAAAAATTGCCCCACCTAATGTCATGTTTGATTTTTGATAGAATGAAGAATATTTCAAGTAATTAAAAAATTGATCCTTCTACTCCCTGTAAATGACAGTTTTGACCCATCAAAGGGGCAATTTTTCTGACTTAATCAAGGGGTAATTTGTAAGGGTTGATTACTACTTCTGCACTTGACATTTAGTTTTACCAGTTGGAAAATTGCTCTTGAACATATTGTTGGTTTTTTTTTTTTTTTTTTTTTTTGGGGGAGGTGCACTCCTCTATTGTGAAGAGAGAGAATAGGTGAGAAAATCAGTTCTTGAAGTATATAATTATAGATTTCCATGATACAGTGATTATTATTCCAGATTGATATTTGTGAAGTGATGTGATAATTCATGGTTTTATTGCAACAAAGTTTTGCAGAATGTGCAATGTATGATGAGGGATATGCCACTTTTTCCACTGGCATAGAAGACCCTATTTTATAATCAGACGAATATTCCGTGATCATTGTCTACGCGATAATGTTGATGCGTCATTCCAATGGTCACATTTGGGGCCCTCAATTTTGTCATGCAAGCAACCATGAGGTCACTACAGTGAAAGAAAATACCAACCGAGCATTGGATTCCCATTGGATTCGGACTTCTGAAGTGGTTCCCCAGCCTTATCAGCACATCTTTTTAGTTCGATCAGCATACAATCTCAATAATATATATATGTGTGTGCGTGTCAAAAAATATATAATTATTACGCATTTTGAAAGCAATATATTACTGATTTCAGTAATGGGTTGGATTGATTCTTCACCGGTATGATCATTATCGAAAGTATAATGTAGTGCATGAGACCATCATCATTACTAGCAGAAAGAACAAAACGTGTACAGTGTCAACTCTAATTATTAATGTTCTGAGCGCAAATTTAAGCGGAGAATTCAATTCTAAAAAACCGATTTGATACAAGGGAAAGCATCTCAAGCTTATAAGCCATTTCTTATGGAGTTGATTTTTCGATATAGGACTTGTAACATTCTTTCCCCTTTAACATCCGCAGACCAAAATGGCTGTGCTTTGCTGCATTTTACTTTGTGGCTTTTATTCAGCGACTTTTACTATGCAACGTTTTACTTAATTTTTTTATCAGTCCCTCCATAGGTAACCCTCTCCGATAGCCCTTTTCGGTCTCTGCCGGAAAGGTAACACTGTCCGGTCAGGATTTGTTTCAATAAAAATACCATTATTACGAGCACAAATTTAAGAAGAGATTCTAATTTTAAAAAATTGATTTGATAGGAGGGAAAGCTTCTCAAGTTTATGAGCTAGTTCTTATTGAGTTGGCTTTTTAATATGGGACTCCTAACAATTAAGAAAACTTATTTTTTGCTGTTAGATGGATTTGATATTTTAATAAGACTCTGCCGGCTAGGTGGTTGATTATTAAATCTATTCCAGACTTATAAAATAACGATGATGAGATTAACGTGATATAATCTAAATCTATTAAAAAATCATATAATTAATGTAATAATAATCTTGATGCAAATGCGTGTCCAACTTGTATGTTTGAGGCCTGTTTTTGTATTGAAGAATCAGTTCATCATCATCATGTCTCCATTACTTCCACATCAGCAGGCATTTCTTTTGTTTTTTAAAAATATTTTAAACTATTTAATTTAATTTAATTTATAATTTTTTCAATTATTTTTATAAAAAATAATTGGTATATCAATAAGTAGATTAAATATGTATAGAAATAAACAATTTACTATTGTACAATCACACAATAAATGCCTTAATTATATATATATATATATATATATATATCAAATAATTTACTAATTCATATTAAAAAGCAGCTTTTTTAATTTTTCTATAGTCATTTTTTATGATATTCCTACTTACATATATATGTATGTTTAATGAACCAATTTTATAATTCTATTTCAATTTTTTTGCCAACGAAATAATAATTTCACTGTAATTTAACAAAACATATATATATATATATATATATATATATATATATATTTGAAATTGAAATAGTAAATTTTTTATAGACAGGGAGCGAAAAAGTCTATATTCTTTATAATTTTTTCATTCTTAAAAAATGGCAATGTCGGATCAAATCATCATTTTGCTACGCGTGTTGATGGCGGCAGCGTCTAAGAGGATGGTGGCGGCACGCAATAATATTGTTCTAGAAGGTTAAAAAATTGATTTATTATTTTTATTTATTAAACACTAAAAAAAAATAATTTTCTACCTCAAATTTTATATATTTAAGACAACTAATCAAATATGATAATATTATTTTTAACTCTACCATTATTTTATTATATTTTTTTAAAATAATTATTTTATTTATATTTAATTTTATTAACCAAAATATAGAATTATTGAATGCCATCACGGATAGAATCTAGGCTAAGAGTCTAATCCAACCCTCTTCTTTCTTGAAATTTATGGCTTCTAAAGAAGTTTACAGGGTTTTTATTTTTGAAATTTATGGCTCCTAAAGAAGCTTACAGAGTTTTTATTTTAACTCCGGCGGTGGGGGCATGAAATGTTAATGCACACGAGGCTAAATGGGCACGTATAACAACCTTTGCTAGATTGGAAAAAGTCATCATCTCACCTTATAAAGTTACTTCGGTAACTAGAAAATCAATACTGAAAACTGTCTTTATATCAGATGGCTTGTTGCTTTAAAGATTTATGGCTTATTGATAGCAACTTGTGCATATATTATTGGATATTGGCAATGGATTGATATTAGAAAGATAAATGGAAAGCCACCTAATTCAATCATCAACGAAAAAGATGTGAATCTATCCACATGGAAAAGATGAAGAAAAATGAGTGGCAAAAGCTGAATCATTTGCTCATTGCACTGCAAGTTAGAAGTTACAGGTAGCACAAATCAAACGCCAACTCCTAGTCAGCCACAGGGCTAAAGAGAATCAGCATGAAGAGATATGGATAAGGAAGTGAAATTTCTAAAATTACTAGTAATTTATTAACAACATATTCATTTTACGTGAGAGAGAGATGATGATACACATAGTAGAGAAGTAGGAAGAAAGGCTCCCAATGAGAATGGAAGCTTCATGGAAACATGGGTAACAAGTGATTCTTTTCACAGGGAAAATATCTAGTTAATTTGTTTGATTCAGGGCCCCAAACTGTGGGAAGAGAAATGGTGGACACTGCTCCATCAAGAGGCAGTCTCTACAACAATAACAAAGCTTTAAGTGCTGTTAAATGACGCCGATTATATGACATAGTGCAATATACTCTGAAAGTAGCAGCAATTTAAACACTAGGTGATACGCAATAAACGGCCAAATGAAAAAAATTTCAGAACTAGGTTAGCTCTAAGCACAAAAAGTTCAACAACCATCGATTAGACAAGCTGAACAACCGCTCCTGACAACGTAGCGCTTCTCCAATATCCCATCAACCAGAAACAAAAAGCCAAAGTAGGCAGATATTCAACACAATCGCTATCTTATATTACAGTTACCAACTCATATACAGACCATACAAGCAAACAATATCGAGTTCAAGCTTACAATATGATCTCAGATCACTTTGAACATATCTGACATTCACACACACACACATATATCATACAAGCAGCTTCAAGCCGTGAGTTATTATTCCCTATCAGGGATACATATCACCCAACAATACGGATAAACAAAGATGGTTGCTAAATTGAAAAGATAACATATACCAAGGGGTTTCTTCAAAATTGTTTTTTTGAAAAACATACTGACCTACAATGGCTGTGAGCTTCTAATCTGCTGCTTGACAGTGTCGGAGGGAAGCTGAGTAGAAGCATCCGGCAACACCATTTTAGGGACGGATGTCATATTTTGGAATTGATTGGCCGATGCAGGCTGCAACGGCTGAGTAAAATATAACTGGGTCTGAGCCGGGTCAGCAAATTCATAAGCATAAGAACCAGTAGTTTGTGGCGGATGATGAATCGGAGCGTAACCCATGAATTGTTGCTGCTGAGGCTGACCAGAAGGTACTTGAACAAGCGGTGGGGCTGTGGCAGCAGCTGGCCTATATGCAGCAGAATCCACCTCAGGCTTTGTCCGCGGCTGCAGATTCCTTGTGGGATTGTAGGCAGCAGGCGTAGTGATCATGGTAGGATTAGGAGGTGTTTGGGGGCGGTTAAGAGGTACGGGATTTGCAGCTTCACTGAAATTAGGTTGCTGCGGAGGCAAGCTATAAGCTTGAGCCTGAGCAGCTGGAATATAGTAAACCGGGTACCGCTGATCGAGCTGATGAGGGTGAAGCTGGGTTTGCTGAGAAGGATATAGGTGATAGTAAGTTGAAAGTGGCACCACCCCGGAAGGATGGTGAACAAAATGAGGGCCACCATGAATGAATTGCTGTGGCTGAGGCTGTGGTTGATGCTGAACTTCTTGCTGTTGCTGTTGCTGTTGCTGGAGTAATTGCTGTTGCTGTTGCTGTTGCTGTTGCTGGAGTAGTTGCTGTTGCTGTTGCTGGAGTAGTTGCTGCTGCTGGAGATCATATTGAGAGGCCAATGCATACCTGCTTTCTAAATTCTGTGGCATCTGTACTCGGATGTTTGGGTCAGAGAAATTCACCTTAGAACCAGCAAAATTGGTAGAAACCCTGTCGCTTATAGCAGAAATTCGAGCGATTTGTTCTTGATAAATAAATGGTGTTTGGCGAGAGATCGCATTCAAAAGACTGCTATCACTGTGCAAGAAATCAGAGCAATCAAAAACCAATTACAGAACATGTGATTCATTACTCACATCTACAAGAAACATCTAAGAAACCCAATTCTGATTATATTAATTAAGTGAAATAAAAACAAACATAGAATAACAAAGCATTAAACGCGGGAATTTAAATATACATGTTAAATCTCAGCAATTTGGAGTAAAAAATAAAGTCAAGAGGTACCTGGAAACTGAATCAGGAGAAGACAATTCACCGCCGATTTGCTTCTGTTGTGTTTGCGAAGGTATCGGTTCCGATGGTTTCCTATACCCTATCGGCACACCATGATCTGAACTCTCATCATCAGCAACAACCCGACTCAGATACTCTCCAGCCACCACATTCGGGGGACCAGTCGGAGGAGGCATCACAACAAAACCATCGTCCCGCTTCTGCACCCCCAAACCCATCTGTGAAAATCGCTCTTGTATACCAATTCTCTGGTCCAAAACCCTCCCTCCACCATAACCACCGGTACTTCCACCATCTTCCACATGGACCCTAATTGGGGGCAAATTAGAGAGTGATGGCGAAGACGAAGTCGATCCGAAGGACGATGACGTCCCGATTATGGGCGAATCGGGCACTGATTGAACATCCGGATTACTCTGATTATTCCCCAGCTTTTTCCCTCCATCAGCATGCCCATCTGGATCCTTCGAATTCAAGTCCGAATTGGCTGAATTGTCGACGTTCTCTTCCAGACCAAGCAAGCAATTCACCGACGTTGGATCCGAAAAACCTCGCTGCAAAACCCTAGCCCCATTCAAAGCATCCAAAAACCACTCGTCAGAATTATTTGACTCGTCAAGGATCGACCCGACCGACGCCGCCGCCTCAGGTTTAGTAGGAAAGAGAAAGAGGCGGATCCTCGACGGTTTTTCGGGGTTCGAATTGGCGTTTAACCGGTCGTACTCATCCACCATGTTCTCGAGGTCTTCATCCGTGGAGACGGTGACAAGAGAGTCAAGATCTTCGTTTGGGAGCTGGTACTTCAGGGTGAAGGGACGGCCGTTGAGTAGTATTTTGGAGAGCCGGGTGAGGATGTCGGAGAAAGAGGTGTATCGATCGACGACGACTATGCGGGTGTCTCCGCCTACATAGCAGAGGGACTTGTCGTGGGGTCGAGGGACTATATGGCCGCCATAGCTGCACATAAGGCGGAGCTTTGCGCCAGGGACCGCCGGCAACTGCAGCTCGTCAGGGGAATCCGCGTTCCGAGAGCGAGGGGAAGAGTCTATGGACTCTGGATAGGACATGTGGGGAAGGAAACCGGGACTTGGGCCCGCAGTAGCGGCGCTTGAAATCGGCGGAACATGCGTCGGCTGCCCTTCCATGGTGGACACACGGCAGACTGAGGTGCTTCGCTCCTCTCGAGCAGAGCAAAGGCAGGGACAGAAGTTCGTGGGGCTTGGTGCTCTTATACCAGTGCCTCCATCACCGCCGAAATTCGCCAATATTCTTCATTTAATGGAATTACTTACAGGCTGTACTTTTTATTTTACATAAATGGAATTAAATATTAAGTAGCCAGCCATCTAATTAGCAACCATAAATATCATAATTACTCTCCGTACTCAGTTTAATATCTTGATTAGAAAAAAATAATTTAAAATAAATTAATTATATTTTCATATTTTTATATAATTTCTAAATAAATTTAATATATATATATATATAAATCCATCTTTTTAGCAGAAATAGGGGGAGGGAGCAAATTGCAGGTAGGACTTTATGATGTGGAGAAGCAAACTAAGCATCGGCTTGCGGATTAGGTGGGGTTAAAGTCGCTTTATTTATTTATTTATTTATTTATTTTTTAAAGATATTAGATTTTCTGAAATTTAATTTAAATTTTAAAATAATAAAAAAATTATGAAAAATATATAACAATAGATTTTTTTTTGCTATTATTTTTTTATAATGGTTTTAAAACACTTGTATTAAAAAAAATAAACCTAAAAATATAATAATATACATATTTTAAAAAAATTAATTGTAAAATTTCAGGTATCAATTCTCAATTCAAAAGCCGCAAGGTGGACTGGCCCACCATATGACTAGGAGGGTTACACATGTGTGTCATTTTTGTTTTTGATAACTAGTTTATGAGAGGCTGTCCTAATTTAAAAAATGCTCAAAATTATTTCTAGAATATTATTTTTTTATAATGGTAGAATATTATTAATAAAAATAATTGTTTATGTATTCACTAATTGTATATAGATCTATCAAAATAGATTAATATATAAGATATTGATGCGTCCTAGATCTAAATTTTAAACGGATTTGGGCTCAACTGCTCTTTCGGTCTTATCACTGTCCTGTACGCCTGGGATCCTACACGCCATAACAGATGATGAGAAATCAGAAAAAATGATGGGATTCGTTCTCCGATTTATTTTTCGACATTCAAATCAATAATCGGCCTTCCAAACAAAAAAAAAGTAAAAATAGAGTATGCTGAAATGAATGCAATGTGAGAGATTTGAGAGCGATGATCGGAGGTGCACTCATGGAGAGTGGCTTTGATCGTAAAGTGCTCGTTAAGAGCAACCCCTTTGAATGCTAAGTTTGTTGGAAACTAGTAGTGGAAGAAATGGTAGAGTAATTAGATGCTTGAGAATTGGAAAGCTTGTGCAGATTTGAGTATGTAAGAAAGCATACCTATGGAGTGAGTTTCCATGGTCTTTTATAGCCGTGAGCCTTTATTGCCTTCCTTAGGTGGCGAGGTATGATGCCCGCCTTCTGAAATAATCATTTTCTTTCCTCGTGTGGATACGAGCGCCATTCTGGGTTGTAACGGTCAGGAATGAGGATTCTCTCCTTTTGCGGAGATGTCGCGCGCAGTGAACGTTGAAGTTGCTGTTATAAGTCGTGGGCTGATTTAAGAGTTTTTTTTTTTTTGGAATGTGCTCTAATTTTGGGAGATTTTCATTACATAGAGGAATACCATCTTTAGAGTTGTGAAGAATTAGAGTAGACGACAGTTGTGCACAGAAAAAGGTGCGTTGGCCAATTTTGGCTTAGATTGTGTTTGCTTTAAGTTGCGTCCGATCTGCTTATGCGTTTTCTCCGATCAACTGAATCGTTAACTGTCTTATCGGCAAGTGGGTCCTTATACATTCTGGGTCACTTATCCTTTTGGATTGGCCCATTACAGCCGTCCCCATTAGATATTATATCATCTTATCATATTATGTGATATCACCTTTGCTTTGTACGCTATTTATATATGTCAATGGTTATAAATAGACTTCAAGGGATTTTTCAGCGGCTTGCTCCAATGGAGGTAAATTGCGGACCAAAATTGCTTGGGTGGATTTTGTAAATCCAAAATTGAAAGGAGTCTTGGAATCAAAATATTATAGCATGGAACAAAGTTTTTCTTGTTAGGCTCCCTTGGCATTGCTTGGTAGTGGATGACAAGTCTGTTTGTATAAATTGGGTTTGGTGTTATTGTATTAGAAATAGGTATATTTGGATGTTTGAAATTCCACAATCCATTCAACAGAATTTTAAAAAAATTATGAACTTTTGATAATTTTTCAGACTTTATATGTATTGTACTGAAAAAATATAAAAAATAGTTTCACTTGGTTGGATAATTGATATTCAAATGGTCACCTTATATCTACTATTTGAGAGGATAACTCTGTGCCTACACTCCAAAGTGGTGGACATCGTTAGCAACAACCAATGGCGTTGGCCACCACAAGCCCGTCTAGGAGTGGGATGATTTCCCATGTCATGATTAGAATATAATCCAAGTACTTATGGCTAAAATTACATCATTTGTATTAGGAAATATAGAATAATGTATATTCTGTCATATGTTATGTATTATTTTTTTTCTTATTTTCTATTTCCTTTTTTGCCTAGATGATTTCTTTGTGATATTTTCGTTGTACAGCATTTCTCATTTTTGTTAAGTCCACATTATATAAGGGACATTGTAGAGAACATTGTATATACATCACTTAATTCCAATTAATAACAGAGAGTGGCGTCCGTTTTCGTCTTCATTGTCCTGCGCTCTCTTCTCCTTTGTATCTCCCGTTCGCCTCTTTTACCTCTCTCTGTTTTTGTTTCTTCCTCTACGCAGATCTTTACATGGTATCAGAGCCCATGGAGTCCTAGCAAATTGCTTCTGAAATTGCATCAAACACAGCCAACCCACCTCTCACCTCTTCACAAGAACACATGCGATTTCAAACCCACACAAATTTCATAAATCCTTTTCGGCTGAAAGTCGGCGACAATCCTGCCATCACTCTGGTCATCGATTTACACACCGTCAACAACTATTTGACCTGGCCTAGAGCCATGTGTCGAGTCTTGAGAAACAAAAACAAACTTCAGTTCATTGAGGGCACTATTTCCAAACCGATCGACTCAAGCGATCCTTTTTTTGAAGCTTGGGGACGATGCAATGGCATGGTAATCTCCTAGATCCAAAACTCCATTTGCCCATCTATCAAATCTAGCGTTGTCTTCATTGATAATGCCTCTGAGATCTGGAATGAGTTACGTGACTGTTTTACCCAACAAAATAAGCCACGTATCTTCCAATTGAAGAAATTGTTGGTCAGTCTTCTACAGGAATAAGATCCAGTAAGCGTATATCACAGTAAATTCAAAACTCTATAAGATAAACTCTTAATCTATGACCTTCTCCCAAATTGTGATTGCGGTAAAATGAAGGTACTTGCTGATAGGTATCAAAGAGACTATGTGATATAATTTTTGATGGGTTTAAATGACTTCTGTTCTAATACTCGAGATCAGATTATGTTAATGAACCCTCGTCCATCTGTTAATAAAGTGTTTTTTGTTATTCAACAATAAGAGCGACAACACCAAATATTGTCGATTGTTTATCCTTCTGACACATTGGCTTTAACATCCAAAAGAAGTACTAATTATCCTAAAATTGTTGTGAAAACAACTCATCCTGTCAAGAGAGATAGGCCGTTTTGCGTTTATTGTCAAATTTTAGGATATTCTGTGCAGCAGTGTTTTAAGGCTGGCAACACTGACGTTCCTATGTGTTCCCATTGTAACAAGCCTAGGCATGTTGTTGATAAATGTTATCAACTGTATGATTTTTTTCCTAACCACAAATTATATGGCAAAGCTGGCAACGTGATTTCTTCTGCCAACCTATCGAGCTTCAAAGCTCATTCTGACCAAGAGGTAGGTGAAGATGATAAGGTTGCATTAATTAAAGCCCAGTTCAAAAAACTTATGGACCTAATCAAATCCAAAGACACTACTGCCAAACAAATCCAGCCCATATTAGACTCTATCATCGAGCAGCCGAAAGCTGCCAATGTGACCAGTAATTTTATCTGTGTTTCTCCTCCTCATAAACAATCTAATCACAAGAAACAAGTATGGATTCTTGACACTGGGGCCACAGATCATATGATTTGTGATCCCTCATTATATATTTATCGTAGAGTTCAGATTTCATATTCTGTCAAATTTTCGAATAGAAGTAAGGCATCAGTTTCTCAAATTGACAATATCAGACTTACAAATAAAACAATATTGCAAAACGTTCTCAGTATTCCTTCCTTCTCTTTTCAATCTAATTTCAGTAAAGCGGCTTACTAACACTTTTAATTGCTACTTTTTTTTCTTTTCTAATGTTTGTTTGATTCACGACCTTACCTCTTGGATAACAATTGGGATGGGTAAATAAAGAAATAAGTTATACCATCTGATGCACAATAAAATACCTACAAATACTCTGGCTGTCTTTTTTAACAAGTTTTCTAATCTGAACATCAAACCTTTTGTTTACTCTGCTTCGTCTCCTATTGATATTTGGCATTGCTGTTTAGAGCACATATCTTACTCTAAACTTATACTAATTGATAATCCTCTTATAAAATGAGCATTACATTCTATTAATGGTAATCTTTATTCTATTTGTCACATGGCTAAATAATGTCATCTTTCTTTCTCTTCCAACACTCATAAGTCACACATCTTATTTGAAATAGTTCACTGTGATTTATGAGGACCTTTCTCTGAAGCATCTTATGATGATTACAAATATTTTCTAACAATTATTGATGATTTTTCTAGAAGCACGTGGATTTATCTCCTAAAATAAAAATCTGACATAAAATTATGCTTATAAGATTTTTACAAACTTATCGAAACACAATTCAATGTTAAAATTAGAGTTATAAGAAGTGATAATAGATCAGAATTTAATATGGGAGATTTCAACAATACAAGAGGCATAATTCATCAACGAAGTTGTATTGAAACACAACAATAAAATGGTATTGTTGAGCGTAAACATCAACATTTGTTGAATGTTGTTAGGGCCATTAGATTATAGTCCGGCTGCCTTTGAAATTTTGGAGTGATTGTATTCTTACTGCTACTTACATTATAAATAGAACGCCAACTCCATTATTAAATAATAGGACCTCATATAAAATTCTCTTTGGAGTTAAACCTAATTATGAAAATCTAAGAATTTTTAGTTGCTTGTATTTTGCTTCTACCATCACTCATGGTCGCAAAAAGTTGGATCCTAAAAGTAAAAAATGTATTTTTTTAGGCTATATATTTTGAGTTAAAGGATGTAAATTGATTGACTTGAATAGCTATATTACATTTTATTCAAGAGATCTCATTTTTCATGTAGACATATTCCTTTTCCAGAAAACTGGCATTGACTAAAGCTTTGGTACTCAACCTGATGAATGTTCATCAGAACCATCCACTGTTGTGATCAATAATGATCAAATTTTTCTGACTCAACCATTACAATCCAATTTTCAAGAATCCTTGTTGAACCCTGCTGCTGAACCCACGGTTGAAGACAATGGATAAATAACCACTGTCCCCATTCATGGCCAGCTTAATGATAATTATAAATAATTAATCAACAATAATTCACAACAAAATTTGCCTACTGATTTTACCACTAATATACTATTTCCTGCAGCCAGTCAGATACCTGGTCGTAGAACTACCAGAGTGAGAAAAGCATCTGAATATTTAAAGGAGTTTCATTATTATCAAGTGTTTCAGACTTCACCCACTCAATTAGAGGTCCAGATTTCTCGAGGTAAATTATATCCCCTCATAAATTCTATCTCCCACCAAAAATTATCTCCCACTTTTAGTTATTTTTTATCTTCCATCACATCTCAAAGTGAATCACAAACATATGCTCAGGTTATTTGTGATGCAAACTGGCGTGAAGCCATAGAAAGTGAACTAAATGTATTAGAACAAAATAAGACCTGGGTTATTACTGATTTACCTCCTAAAAAGAAGATTGTTTGATGCCGATATGTGTTTAAATTAAAATTTAACAGTAATGAAAGTATTGAGAGATATAAATATAGATTAGTAGTCAAAGGAGACACATAACAAGAGGGTGGAGATTACCATGAAACTTTTTTCGGTAGCTAAACTCACTACCGTGAGATGTCTTTTAGCTATGGCCGCAGTTAAAGGGTGACACTTATATCACTTTGATGTCAATAGTGCCTTTTTATATTGAGTTTTGGATAAGAAAATGTACATGCAAAAACCTCCCGACTATACTAAAGGAAAGCCCGATCAAATTTATAAATTATTAAAAAGCATATACGACGTTAAACAGGCCTCTAGGCAATGGTATTCAAAGCTATCAACATCTCTTATTACTTTTGGTTTTACACAATCCAAAGCTGATTATAGCCTATTCACCAAAAAAGATAATAAGTCTTTTATAGTATTACTCGTGCATGTTAATGACATTATTGTGGCAAGTAGTTATTTAGATTCGGTTACTTCTATCAAATCATTTCTTAATCAAGCCTTCGAGATTAAAGATCTTGGCACTCTACGATATTGTTTTGGCATAGAAGTGGCACGATCATCAAAAGGTATACATATTTGTCAAAGAAAATATACTCTTAATATTTTAGCTAATTTTGATACTCTTGGCTCTAAGCTTCTTAAACTTCCAATGGATCAAAATTTGAAATTGAGTAAGGAGATCGGGATGGTTTTGCAAGATCCAAGCGTTTACAGAAGATTAATTGGGCAACTTCTCTACCTAACCGTGACAAGACCCGATATATGTTATGCAGTATAAATTTTGAGTCAATTCACGACTCAACCAACTTTCCACCATATGAATACTGTCTATCAATTTTTGCGATACCTTAAACAAAATTCGGGACAAGGAATATCATTTTCTTCCACTTCTAATATTCAGTTTCGATTTTTTTGTGATACAGATTGGGCTTTATGTCTGGACACTCGAAAGTTCATCACTGGATACTATGTCTTTATTGGAAATTCCCTTATCTCTTGAACATGTAAGAAACAATCAGTTATTTCTCGCTCTTCAGCAAAAGCAGAATATTGATCTATGGCTACTACTCGCTGTAAATTATCTTGGATACGTTATATTCTAAATGATTTGCAGGTTTTACACTCACATGCAACAGATCTCTATTGTGATAACCAAGCTGCCCTTCATATAGCCACAAATCCTATTTTTCATGAATGCACCAAGCACATTAAATTGGATTATCACTTGGTCCGCGATAAGATTTAAGAAGGAAGTATTTGCACACACTATGTGACTACCCACAATCAACTTACAGACATATTTACCAAAATATTGTCATCACATCGTCTGAAGATCCACCTATCCAAAATGAGTATAATCAATATATATGCTCCACCTTGCAGGGGGTATTAGGAAATACAGAATAATATATATTCTGTCATATATTGTGTATTATTATTATTTCTTATTTTCTATTTCTTTTTTTGCTTGGATGATTTCTTTGTGATATTTTTCTTGTACAATATTTCTCATTTTTGTTAAGTCCACATTATATACAAGACGTTGTGTAGAACGTTGTATATACATCACTTAATTCCAATTAATAATAGAGGCTAGCGTCCGTGTTCGTCATCATTGCCCTATCCTCTCTTCTCCTTTGTATCTCCCGATCGCCTCTTTTCCCTCTCTCTATTTTTGTTTCTTCCTCTGTGCAGATCTTTACAATTTGGCCTTGAGTCCCATAGTCTTTTTTCGATCAAGCATGCTTGGCATATTTTTCAATATTCTGGTTGTCTAGTACAGTCTTATTTTAGGAGGAGATGTGCAGCCTATGCATGCCTTTATCTTGTGATTAGTAGTTGAGAGTTGGCTCTATACTTTGGATTTATTGAAAGACCTCAATAAATGTGGAAGAGACTATCTAATATATTTTCTTCCAATGACTGTGTTGTCATTTTGATATAAATCAAATATAATGACATAATTAAAATAAATTTATAAATAGAAAGTCGAAATTAAAATCATAATTTTAGTATAATCATAATTTTAGTATTCAAATAAATAAAGTATTAGGTGAAAATTCTCAAGAATGGCCAAACTCCCCTAACTCGACCTTGACATCAATATATATGCTCAAACCACAAGCACACCGCAGGTAAAAAAAGTGTACCAATGTAGATCTAGAAGCACAGGTAGCAAAGTTATACAAAGTGCAAAAAATTGAAACAGTCATTAAAGGCATAAATCCTATCTAATACAATATCTAAAAGTAATTGAAACATTCCAAATTATTATTATTTTTTGAATAGTCCTTCATCTAAAGGCTAGCAAATAATCCAACCCACTATGTTATGAAAATTAATGAAAATAAGTTTAGTACTCAATAAAATATGTACAAATAAGTTTAATACTCATAAAGTATATATAATTTATATATGTTGATATTGTAAGGTGTAGATCTTAATTTTATTTTCTATGATAATTAATTAAATTAAGCTAATAAATATATTAAAGTTAAATAAAATTTATGGTCAAAATTTATATTTTGATCAAGTCATATCAAATTAAGTGATACTCAGTCGATGTCTGACCTGTGCAAATACATATATTGGACAATAGGGACCCACCTGAAGAATACTATTGGGACACTTATATGTATTTTAATCATATTAATTATACTTAATGTACACCAGAGAGATGCAGTGCATGTTAATGGAAAAATTCATATACCTAATGTGTGTTTGATAGACACTCATGTGTTGTATGATTTTTGTCTTAACACTTGCCATGCCCCTCACAAGTTTACATGGCCCAATTTTCTATATAAAGTTTTTTAGCACATTTTCAATCATTTTTACCCTATTTTGGAGAGAAAAGAGAGAATGAGAGAGAGAAAGATAAAAATGGAAGATTTAAGTAAAATTTAAGAGATTTTTGGTAATTTTAAATTTAAGATAAGATATCTAACCCATTTTTTCTCTTATTACTATAATTTTTTGATCTCTATAGGTATTTATTATTTTAAATGTTTATATATGTGATATTTTTGTAGTCAAAAAAATTATACTTTACATGTATATAATTGTACTCCCTTACATATTATTATTTTTAGAAATATATTTTTACATGTCTTAAATACTTAAATGTATATTCTGCACGCCTTGAATTGATATTGAATTGCTCCTACAGACTTTATAATTGAAATGAAATGATGAAATTTCATTGATTATATTGATTTTTTATGATTTTTATAACAAATAATTTCTTTATGTTTGTAAATTATATAATATAACTTTTATATATTTTAAAATTATATATTTAAATTCCTATAAAATTTATGATATATTGCATGCTCTATGTCTGAAAAAATAATGAAGAAAACTCTATATAAGTTAAAAGATAATGATATTTGATTTTTATATAAGAAAATATAAATAATACATTTTAGTTGCGTATAATTTTTATTTGAATATGCATCGACTATTATAGAAAATAGATAAATATATATTATGATATTTTTAGTATATTATAGTTATAATTGATATTTAAACCTACCATCCATAGGTTAAAACGATATTCAATCTCATTTATAAAGTTATATGTATGACTACTTACCTATGATTATTAAATAATAGTGTATAATCTTTGATTAAATGAAAACATATATAACTCGAGTTTCAATTAGTTACATCTTTGTTGGTGAGAGTACCACTAATTCCTAGTCTACTTACATAATTTGAGTGTATTTATTTAATACACGGTTTAAAGAAGTAAAATTTGATCAACTTACAATTTTGTGTATTATGTTTATGAATTATGTTATTATTTTTTATTTTAATCATATTTCATTCTAACATATTTTAATATAAAATATATGTTTAATTATAAAATTATATATCATAATAAATAATTTGTTCACTTTTATTTTAATTTTTTTTATTGACATTTTAGATTAAAGTGTTCAAGATAATAATTGTGGTGTTATAATCAAAATGATGGATGATTTGTAGTAGTGTAGGATTTTAGGATATAAGTTCATATTGTGTAATTTGAACAACAGTTTATGTTCATATATTTAGAGTTCAATTGTATTTGTTTGTCGATTATTTGTGATGTCGGTAGTTAAAATAAATTTTTTATTATTTATAACAGTTCTGTAAAGTTATATTTCATTTACTCTAATTTAATATTGATATTTGTATATATATATATTTAAAGTTATTTATGGTTGGTGTTTGGAGTCACTATCAAATGTGACATTTTGGGTCCTATAGTTTGAATATTTAATTTTGAATATGTTTGTTGGTTTATGATAATTTTGGTTGCATTCCGATAACATTTTGAATTTTGGTAGATAAATAAAATAAATAAAATTTTGACTAGGATGTAAATTGCCTTAAATAAGTTAAAGTATTATCTAGGTAAATATGTGACTTCAAATGTAGGGACGTAACAGAAATATATGGATAAATATAAAAAAAAATAATGATAATAGATGTAGAAATATCGAAATCAACCATGTATCAAAAAATATATATATGAAAAATATAATCTTATAAAAGAATTAATAATTAGTGATAAGCTTACTAATAATTGTCGAATACTGAAGTTCATGCTACATAAATTTTCTATAATTCGTACCATCTGCCATTATTAAAAACCCTTATTAGTTACATTAAATGTTATTTTTTGAACCTGTAAATGTTAAGCAACGATATTTGATTATAGATAATATACTAAAATATATTTAAATATATTTTATTAATTTTTATATTGACTTTTTTTAATCAAAATAAACAATTTATAATAAATAACAAATATATATTTTTTTTAATTTTAAAAAATAAATAATCTTTATAAATTTAAAGTATAATATTTTATCAAATACTTATATAAAATGATATATATTGTCAAATGTTCAAAGATTTTATATTTATATGACAGTTTTTGTGAATGTGGGTATAAGTCTTTAAATCTTATAAATAAGATCAAAATTAGAATGTGTGCTAAGTGTAAGTAGGCTAACCTGTGGCCTGATGCAAAATGAAGTGTCGGGTCGTATTATACACAGCTCAGCACTCTTCACTGCAAACCATTTCCAACACAGTCGTAACGAGCTAGGCTACATCGTACCACAAACGGCACAACTTGATTAATATCTTTAACTATAAAAGACCGTTATTTTGAAAATATATATTAAATTCAATTAAAGATTAATATATATAATAATTATATATTTTTTAGTAATTAATTAATATTATATACATATTGAAAACTTTAGCAAAATGATTTTTGATAGATGGCGAAGAATAAATTCTCTCAATTTTTTTAAATAACTTTTCACAAATTGTTCTTGTTCCAGATCCCCTCCCTCGCACCTAAAATCAGCATATAATATAAAGTGCCCTTTTTCCTTTTATTTATTTCGGTTGGGCAAGCATACTAGCCAGTACTTGAAATTTGAATATAATAAAGGGTCAATAATCGTCCACGCCAGACGACACAGTTGCAATCGGTGCACGGCCAAGGCAACCAGGGCCCTCGGATGTCATTTCGACCACTAAATTTAAAATCTAATAGTCCATATCTTTTTAAAATAATAATAATAATAATTATTATTATTATTATTATTATTTATTAAATATAAAAAAATTATAAAAATAAAAAATAATATTAAACATTTTTAATACATATATGCAGTCATTTAATTTTTATATCCATCGGCTGCGAGAGCGTCAGAGGGGCTGCGACGCCCCCCACGTTGCAGGCCCCATGGATTTTCATATTATTTGTGTATAATGCAATACAAAAATCGTCCTATCTCCATTCAACGATATTTATTTTTTTATTATTAAAATAATAAAAAAATATTTTTTTAAATAAAAGTGTTACCGATAAACGTTAAATAAAAATTTAACAACTGCTATACAGTGTTATACGTGCGCCGTGTGGAGCCGTATCGCAGAGCCCCTCGTCTAGTTGGCAATAGTTATCTAAAATGGTACGGTTGAATATGATGTTACAAATTTATTTTTTTAATTTAGCACTGTAAAATTTTAATTATTATATTTTTTACTAAATAAATATATAAAGATATAAATTGACATACTTTGACACGTAACGATTAAAAAAAACTTTAGTTTGATTTATTCTTATATGAAATAATCGGAATTAATTTTACTTCTTTTTATCAAGAATAATAGGTTTTATCTGCTATTTAAGAATACAGAAAACGATGGCCTTGCATCCTCTGTTGGATAATGAGCGATGACGAATTTCTAAATTATTAAAAATGTCTTTTTCTCTTCATAGAGTTTTCTATTCTTAAATGTACATGACTTGTGGGAAAGTAACTTGTGAAATAATGATTTGATATTTATTTTATATAAATTGTAAATAAAATTGAAACATTTTATCTAAGTTAATAAGAAAAATAAATATATATCATATTATATGAGATAATTTTTACATATATATTTAAATTAACTGACTCATAATTTTTACAGATAAAATTATTATCGTAACCCTTTCTTAGGGACCTCCTTCACAAGAAGCCAAGAGTGAGAAATTTGTCTTATGGCATAAATTCCATAACCTTATCTTATAATCTGAAGATGTAATTTTAAGACTTATAATTCTTATAAGTATCTGAGAATGCGATGTAATTTTATTTGATAAGTTAGGTTCATATTCATAGATAATTGAATTATACATTTAAAATTTACTAGATAACTTAAAAAATATGTGATTTTACTATTACAAATTATAAAGAAAAAAATTTTAACAGTTTGATTTTTAGAGTATTTTTAATAAAAAAATAATGTAAAGATAAAATAAAAAGCAATAACTTTAAATAAAATTAGGATTAAAATATTTAAAAATATTCAAAAATATAAATTTAGAATAAAAATAAAAGGACTTGATGAGTTCAATAATACAATGGGCCAATCTAATCCCAAACCCATCTGTCAGTACATAAAAAAAGAATAATGGCCCAATAAACAACAACCAAAGCCCCAAACAGGAAGCCAATCTAACCCAGCCCAATCCAGGCAAGGCCTGGTAACAACTGTAGTAACCAAGTTGGGAGCCCAAAAAACGATGGATCAAGGGAACAAATATCAATGGTTCAACCGAAAATACAGATGGATGAGCCAAACAGGAAGTCTCTCAATCAATAGCTAATAGAGCAGTTAGAATGTACGTGTGTAGCGGTTAGAGTAGCGTATGAAGGCACCGCCTACAGCCGTTGCCACAACAGTCTGGCAAATGTATTGAGTGGACTACTTGCAACCACACCACTGTCACAAATAGACAATTGACGTGGCGGCCTCAACCGTCGCCAGGACAGGTTGGCTAATCCTAGCTAGATATTTGTCACAAGCCTCGATTCCAAATCCTTCTTTATGAAGTGTTATAAATGCCTCTCACTATCGCGGGGAGAAGGGGATAACCCCCCCCTCCCAAAAAAAAAAAGAGGAGGAACAAAAGGAGGAAAAATGAGGAGAGAGAACTCTTGATTACACAAAAGATCGATCAATCCTCAACTGAAGCAACTCTTCGGCAAGACATAATGGCTCAGAAGGAACCAAACTTTCTTTCCTGAATGTAACTCTTTCTCTCAATCCTGAGTAAGTCACTCCAATTGAGTGCCCTTTTTTTCTCTAAGAACGCTCCCATTGAGTACCCCATTAGTGAGCCACTCAACGAATACATCCATAGTAAAATACTCCAATTAAGTGCCTTCATTTATAAGCTGCTCCCTATCGAATGCCCCCTAGTGAGTTGCTTATCGAGTACATCCCTAGTAAGCCATTCACCGAATACAATATATCATAGTCCAATCCTCTATCTCTTCAAGCTGCTCCCCCGTCGGACGTATTATTAGAGTCCAGTCTTCCTCTTACATCTCTACATACATGCAACTCTACATTTTCTAACATTTTCTCATCCTTTTATTTCCTGAAAAGAATTTCTAACTTGAATATTAAATGATAAATCGAAGTAAATTTTGCCAATCCTCTAATCTTTTATTCGTTATTTGTGGTGTGTATATTTCAGGTCAATAGAGATGAAAATCGGACCCGCTATAATTCGATCTGCAGTGAAAGATCGTGTAACTTCCTAATCAGTACCGCAACCCAGATCTTGTAACACATCAGGACTAATTAAGGCAAATCATATTTGTAAGATGCAAGAACTTAATATAAAAATCAGTGCTTAATATAAAAAGAGTAAATTACGAGAAGTAATAGTTAAATTTATAATAATAAGTAAATTAAATAAAAAATATAAAAAAATAATAGTAAATAAGTAAGAATAAAAATATAATTTATAGTATTCATCTACATATTTATGAGTTATTGAGCAGCCGTCATATAATTTTTTGTAAAAAGAATTATAAATTTGATGTTTATTTTAATCTTTTATATTGGATGGAAGAGTAGGTTTCTTCATCAAGTAAAGAAAATTATTGAAGGGTAGTTCAGATAGGCCCCACACCGTGGGATTTATAACGTGCTACTATTGATAGTCCAATCCAATCCAACATAATCCAATTATCCAATGACTTTATCAACGATTCTTTGGACCACTAAAAAATTATAATATAATATAATATAATAAATAAGTAAAAATTTTTATAAAAATAATAAAATATTATTATTATTTATATATTTAATTATATTAAAATTATTATTATTGGTATAAAGATAAAAATATAAAAAATTAAAATAAGGTGATTATCAAATTTATTTCTAATAATTTATTATAATTAAATATATAATTTAACGTATGAATAATATTTTTTATAAATTATATAAATTTTTTTCAAAAAAAGTTAAATTGTATTATTTGTCATTTATAACACTAACGGTACGTTTGGTTGTTGGAATAGAATTATGTGATAAAATAGTTATTCCAGGGAATAGAAATGGATGTAAATAGAGTTGGAATTGTTATTCTTATGTTTGGTTGTTGGAATAGAATAAGGTGAGAATTAGTATTCCATTGTTTGGTTTGTAGAATAGTATGAGGAATAAAGTCGGAATAGTAATAATAATAATAATAATAATAATAGTAATAATAATAAATATAATAATAATAAGTAATAACATGTAATAATAATACCTAATAATAATAATATGTAGTAATAATAATAAATAAATAATAATATCTAATAATTAATAATAATAATAATAATAAAATAATAATAATAATAACAATATGTAATAATATAATAATACCTAATAAATAATAATAATAATAAATATAATAATAACAATAATAATAATATCTAATAATAATAATATGTAATAATAATAATAATAATATCTAATAATAATAATATAAAATAATAATAATAATAATACCTAATAATAATAATGATACAAAATAATAATAATAATAATAATAATAAACAAAATAATAATAATAATAATAATAAACAAAATAACAATAATAATAATAACAATATGTAATAATAATAATAATAATAATAATATCTAATAATAATAATAATACAAAATAATAATAATAATAATACCTAATAATAATAATGATACAAAATAATAATAATAATAATACCTAATAATAATAATGATACAAAATAATAATAATAATAATAATAATAAACAAAATAATAATAATAATAACAATATGTAATAATAATAATAATAAATATAATAATATGTAATAATAATAATAATACCTAATAATAATACATAATAATAATAATAATACAAAATAATAATAATAATAATAAATATAATAATATGTAATAATAATAATAATACCTAATAATAATAATAATACAAAATAATAATAATAATAATAATACATAATAATAATAATAAATATAATAATATATAATAATAATAATAATACCAATAATAATAATAATACAAAATAATAATAATAATAATAATAATAACAATATGTAATAATAATAATAATACAAAATAATAATAATAATAATAATAAATAATAATAATAATAACAATATGTAATAATAATAATAATAATAATAATAATAATAAATAATAATAATAATAACAATATGTAATAATAATAAATAATAAATATAATAATAATAATAATAATAATAATAATATTATGTAATAATAATTCATAATAATAATAATATAAAATAATAATAATAATAATAAAATAAAAAAAATATGGGAATTGTTATTCCCACATAATAATAATTCATAATAATAATAATAATATAAAATAATAATAATAATAATAAAACAAAAAAAATATGGGAATTGTTATTCCCACATGTGTGAGAATAACAATTTTTTGAAAATTACAATTCCCACCTCATTGCCAACCCAACGGAGAAATTGTAATTCCCGTGGGAATTACAATTCCATTCTCCCTCCATTCTTGCAACCAAACATGGCATAAGTACAGCTTGTTTTGAGCAGCTTTATTAATCGAGTTATTATTTTTTATTATTTATATATTTTGAATATATTTTTTTCCTAAATTAATTTAATATTTTCCTTTGGCCACCAATATTATATTAATGAGAGCTTTTCATGTAAGACAATATGATGGAGAAAATATTGCCCAATAATATTTAATTTATTTTTGTTGAAAATATTATTTTATGATTATAAAATATTATTATCGATCAAAAAATGGTACTACCAATAATATTACTGTAGATGATTGAATATTACGTGTTGATTATCTAATAATTTAGATTTTATAATAAATGTTAAATATAGAAAAATATCATGAGAATAACCTATCTTTTAAAGATATTTTTGTAAAAATAATATTTTATGTAATTTTTTATTTGATAAATATTATTTAAAAATAAATATAAAGTAAAATATTAGTATAAAAAATATCATCACCATTGATTATTAAAAATACTCAACATTACAATTGATTTATTTAATAATTTCAATTTTATTATATATTCATAATGCGGGAATATACTATTTTCTTTAAAATATTGTTCATAAAAAATATATAAAAAATATTTATTTTAATATTTTTGGTAAAAAGAAACAAAAAATAATGAATATAAAAAATAAATTTTTTGACTAAAATTAAAAAATTACCTCCACTGCTTGCCGACGATGAGATAATTGCAGTTGATGCGTCTGCGTCGTTGATGTGGTCCTGAGCAACGTCGGTACGGCCAAGCTCACGAAACCACCCAATCACCGGTAATAAAAGTCTTCGCAACATTTTCGTAATTCCTTTTTCAAAATTCAAAAAATAATAATGTCGTTGCGTTTTGAAGTCGATTTCCTCCATGGCAGCCATCTACCATTTATCAAGTTGGATTAAAATTTCAAACTTTGTCTTCAACCGAATTTACCCGGGTGAGAAAAAGGCAACCTTCGGCGCTATTCCTTCACTTCGAAGTTCAAAGCTCTCTTCGTTTCTCTCTCGCTCTCAACACCTTCGCCGGCGGTGACCCTTCAGACAGGCGGATATACTTAGAAAGGACGACTTTGTTGTCGTTGGGTCCCATTTGCACACAGATTTCTCGGAATGCCTAGTGGCATTTTTTCCTAACATTCATTATTCTCTGTAAGATTTCTCTCTCTCTCTCTCTCTCTCTCTCTTGTTGATTGGTTTGTCCTTTTTCCATTTCATCTTCTTCCACTGCATCCAAATCCATCTAAGAGGGGCTAATCTCTTCTTTTTCTAATCAAAATTAACCGTATAGTTATGCTGCCTTTTTGGGTTCCAGTGCCAGATATTTTTCTTTGAGCATCAATGGCTTGGAAATTCTTGGCATCATTCTGCAATATCTTTCAGGAGGCATGATTCTTTAGTACACAACTGCTGCTCTCTCTCTCTCGATTTCTAGCTGATAAACAAAATCACTCTTTATGCTGATTTATGTATCTCTTTTGGGCAACTGTTGGCACTTTATGTAGCAAAATGGCCAAAAGCTTCTACCTACTTCCATGGATATGATGATATTTTGCAAGAATTTGTTTGACTGTAATTCGTCTGATGTAGTTGGATTTTCTCTTGGCAGAGATTATAGACAATACTATAATAGATCAGATTTGTTTATAATTAATTAATTGTTACCTTTTCTGCCAAGAAGATTGGATTCATGGAATTTTTAGGGTCAAGAACGAAATACCCGTTTGAGAGAAAAGAAAGAGCAGTTCATTTCTAATTGGGTTTGTGCTAGTTTTTTCCTATTTGCAAAGTTACAGAAATCCAATTATGATTTTTTTTTTCTTTTTTGGCAGGGAAGGGAGGATGAACATAAAGCATATACTATCCAAGCTCATGGAACTAGTGTGGCGAGAATTCACCTCCATGACTGGTTTATACTACTATTTTTGGTGTTTTTAGAGGTTATTTTGAATGTCATTCATCCGTTTCGTCGCTTTGTGGGGAAGGATATGATGACAGATCTCAAGTATCCCTTGAAGTCCAATACTGTTCCAGTCTGGGCAGTTCCTGTAAGTCTTACATCATATTATGAATGAGCAGCCTGTAAATAGGAGTCCACACCATGTTTTTAGGGAGAGTAAGATGTACACAGCATTGCAGGGAGACTTTCTGTGATTTGAATATGTAGGCTATAGCTCATAATAAAACAATCTTATCATGGCAATCATTGATGAAAATGCTGGTATTCATATCGGTATTAGCTTTATCAAGTGATATACGTCAATATTGGACATCGTAGATGCAAATTTACTTTCTTATGACTACATCAAAAAGTGTTGTATAGTAAAACTTAACTATCTATTATCATTTTTTTGTTTATTTGAAGAGTTTTTGTCAATTTTATTGAAATTATTTTTGATATTTTTTAGGTAATTGGAAATATCCTAAAACTTTTAATTTATGCATATTATATATATATAAAATATATGGATTTAGAATTTATAGAATATTTAGGCATATCTACAACATATGGATTTAAACTTTTAAAAACAAATAAAATGTTAAACAGTATAAATTAGCTGATATATCACAATATGTCATCAAATATGTCATCTATCAGTGTTATATTAGAATGTATTGAGAGATATCAATACATATTAACTGATATTTTTATCCAAGGTTGGAATAGAACCCATCCTTATTTGTGTCATGGCATGCACGGCCTTAAGTATTTGTGGTTCATATCGTATGACACTTGTGTTTTGGGGTTATGTTCATGCCGGATGACACTGATAAAACTGTTTACTTCAATTGTTGTGCAGCTTTATGCTGTTTTGTTGCCCATTGCCATCTTTGTGATCTTCTATATTCGAAGAAGAAATGTGTATGATTTGCACCATGCAATCCTCGGTAAAAAAAATATTGGTTTCTTGTTCTAAGTTCTTACTTGATGTAGCTGATGAGTTCCATGCTTCATCTAAAAGTTGGGCTTATGAAGTTAAAAACTCCTAAATAGTTTCGTTATTGTTGTAAGAGCAGGGCTCTTATACTCGGTGCTCATAACAGCAGTCATCACAGATGCAATTAAAGACGCAGTTGGTCGGCCTCGTCCGGACTTTTTTTGGCGTTGTTTTCCAGATGGGAAAGATGTATGCTTTCTTTCAACTACTGATGTAAATATCGATTGATATGTATTAGTATCAGTATCGGTGTTGATATTTTTTAATATAGTTTAATATTGTGATATCTTACCATATCAATAATATATTGCAATATATGACCGATAGTTAAAATATTAGCCAATACGACTCTATTAGCTTATAATTTTCAGAAAAATTTTTCTGATATGTCCAATACCAATACGTATTATTTAATGTATCAAACATTGATACAGCCGCGATCAATACCCATATCGATACTACTTATGTTTCATCCATGCCTTCAACACTTTATCATCTGTTGCAAATTGCAACTATTGCTTCTTCGAAGTATGTGGCTTTTCCTTTATACTTTCTGGCTTTTAATTTTGTTATATGTTTTAGAACTGATTTGAATTTTAAGAATTAAACAAGCCATACACAAAGTATGTATTTCGGATATAAGAAGACCAAAATGGATGAGTGAGATCACGACATAGATAAAATGTACAGTAAAAGATCAGGGAATAGTGACTAAGGCAGTTCTAACGCTTAGACATTTGCCAAATATAGTGTTAGTGAAAAATGGTGATTTGGTTGGTGTTGGAGTCGGGAAGAAACGGAGAGATAGGACTAGAAAAACTTAAAGTGGGTAATAAAATATGATCCAAGATTGCTTCAATTCTTGGATAATATAGTGCTAACCTGAGCGGGCATAAGTGGATCGTGCTGTTGACCATATTCAATGGATCTTAGAGTTTTCTTGTGATATTAAATTTTTTATTAGCTTTTTCTGTCGGGGTTGTTGAATTCTACTAGTTATCACATGTTTCTTTTTCTTTAGAACATATACATGCCATCTTGCCAACTCGATCTCATTGCGTCAGTCATAACATTGTTTTATGTACGAAGTTCGGTATTCTACTTTGAAGATGATTACAGTATTATACCATCTCTTTTATAATGAAGGTAGCTCAATATATAGGAGTTTTTGCATTGTGGGCTCTAGAAATGGTCAGATAAGTACAGCCTTATCTGTGCAGTAAAGTAACCATTTTTTAATTGGTAACCTCTAACTTCCAACAAAGCAGCATTATCGTTATTCCAAATCTCACTATCTACTGTTGCTATTTCAATCTCGAATGAAAATTCTTGAGCTGTAAATCTATTTTTTCGTTTCTTTGTGCCATTTGCAGTATTATGATCATTTGGGCAATGTAATTTGTCATGGTAAAGCTAGTGTTATAAGGGAAGGACATAAGAGTTTCCCCAGCGGTCACTCCTCATGTAAGTAAACACATCCTATTTTTCCCTAATTCCTAGTTTACATAGCGGTATCCAAATAACTATAAGTATCACGTAGGATTCATGAATCAGAAATCTGCCCTTGAATACCAGTTTCCCATAGCTTTTGAAACAGCTTTTCTGATCTAGAAGCAGCTAAATTCTTGCCCTATGTTAGTTTTATCACTAACAACTTCTAATTTAACAAGAAACTAAATCAAATTTTTGAAAGAGGTTTTCGCATGGAATGAAATTTCTTCCGATATTTATGATTATCAGGCTTCCACAATACCGATATTTCTTGCTATAACAACAAAGTCGTGATATGTCACCATATCAGTGTTATATAGGCCGATACTTCCTCGGAGTTCCAATTCACAGAAAAATTTACATTTGATACGTCCACCATCAATATATATCATCCAATATGGCCTTGATTGATACCAATGCTGATGAATTTTGGATCTACAGGGTCCTTCGCAGGTCTTGGGTTTCTGTCATTGTACTTGTCTGGAAAAATCAAAGCATTCAATCGCCAGGGGCATGTAGCAAAACTATGCATCATCTTTCTTCCTCTTCTGGCCGCATCTCTCGTTGCCGTTTCTCGAGTGGACGATTACTGGCACCATTGGACTGATGTGTTTGCCGGAGGTTTGATAGGTTGGTTCAGTTCTGGCAGAGACTGAGATTACTAAACACTCGAAACAAATCGGGATTTCCCCCTTAACCTCACCTTTTCATCTATTTTTGTGCAGGGCTCGTTGTTGCTTTCTTTTGCTATCTCCAGTTCTTTCCACCTCCATATAGTGCTCATGGTATTATCTGACTTCTCTATCTTCTTACTTCATTTTTGTGTATTTGTCGCGTGTTATATCAGTTCAATTGTTCCATCCCTGTTGCAAACATGTTGGTCCTAGAATGATTGAGATGGGCTCCACATTGTGATCATGATAGTGATGGACCATTGTCATGAACCATGCAATAACGGGTTGTTTGGTTACTAGAAGGAAATAACATTAAATCAGAATAAATATTACAAAAAATAAGTATTATCGGAAATAAGTTTACATTGTTTGATTTGTGTGGATTTCCGCTAAAAATAGGGTGAAAATACTCCCATAGGATAGGCATGGAGAGGCTCATAATTTAGTCCAAGTTGTTTAGTTTTAGAAAAGCCCACTCCTATACACGAAGTTAGTTATTCTCACTTTTCTGATAATAGATAATAATAAATATTTTCAGATAATATGTATCCACGGTCGCTATTTTGAAATCAAATGAGGTAATGGAAATAAGATGAACATAAATATTACCAGCGACATTTATTCCCAAAAGCTCATTTCATTAAAACACGTTATAAGTACTTGCTATGTGCATCAAAAGTGATAGAATGTAATACTTGCTTCATTTCAGGATGGGGCCCGTATGCATATTTTCGGGCATTAGAGGAGGCACATAGATCAGAATCGAGCCATTTGATGATTCCACCCGAAGGAGGTGATGGCCACGGCGGGGAAGACAGTGGTTCCAGCCTGACGATAGTCGTGGCTGATGTTCCGAGAAAGCCATAGCTGGTTAGAGTTGGTGTGCCTGAAGGTGTTACTCAGTTTGATTCTTCAGTGTTGCTTGAAAATGGGGAATCTCTGGCTTTTGTAATCAAATGCTGTTTCCTTTTGTGTTAGCTTAGTTTAGATTATGAATGCAGAGGAGGTTTGGTGCCATTCAGTCACTTTGATGGCGTTATGTGCTACAGTCTTTTCTATCTGTATATATTAGTAAGTTTAAATAAAAATAAATAGATAAATAAATATCATATTATCTAATAATATTTTAAAAATTTTTAAAATCTGTCGGTAAAATATATATTTATTTGTTATAATATGAACAGAAGACAGCAAGTACAAATTGGCATGTAGTTTTTTATTTTTCTGTGAATATAGAATTTTTCGGATTTATAGTAATTATACTTAGCTCTAGCCATTTGATGATGATTATGGTATTTAGTCTGAAACCCAATATTGTGAAAATGGGAAAATACATAGAATAACATCAAATTTTACATTTAAAATTTTTATTATACATACCATTTATTTTTTTAAAAGAATTTGTTCTTTATTTTATTTTATTATTAATTCTAAAGTGGGTGAAATTTAAATCAAATTGATTATATTTTTAGCTACAAAATATTATGTGATGCCCAAGAAGTTAATAAATGCATGTTTTAGAGATTTTTGCATTTGCAAATATGGAAAATGATAAGTGTAGTGATTTTTTTTTTTCTCTTTATTGTAAATTTAATATTAAAATAGTATTTTATGCAAAATTACAATTTTAATTAAGAAAAAAAGTTCAAAAAATACTAAAAATATATATATTTTTTCATTTTTTATTGTCGAAAAACTGACCTGATAACGCTGATGAGAATTGGACAGCACAAATTTGTTGTGTTCTATCATGATGATTTTAAAATAATATTTTTTTATTGATTAAAATTATTTTAAAAATTATTTAGGATAAATATTTTATATTATATAAAATAATAATAATATATATTAGATTTAAATTAATGTGATTTTTTTTCTAATTTTATACATGGCGGGACCTTTATAATCTTCAGGTTTCACAAATTAAAAATAAAAATAAATAAATGTAAATACCATTTTATTTTCTGTTGCTTACTTTTTTGTATAATAATAACAATTATTATTATTATTTTTACTATTATATTTTCACCTTATAATTATTTTATCAAAAATTATAAAAAATAAAAAAATAATTATCTTCTATATATTTTTTATTAACGAACTAATATAATATTATTATATTATTTTTACATCAATGATATGTAGAAAGAATATGAGTAGTAATTATTTGATATTATTAAAAATCAGAGTATGTGCGAACCGTAGAATTCTTCTCACCATATAATTGACGGCCAGGATGTAATTTGTAGTCAATTAGTGAGTCATTTCATTCACAAGCCTTGTCATTATTATCCGGTTACATGACTTCCACGTGTCATTATTATCTGTTTGATTATAAAATAGAGCGTTGAAATTCGTATCTTTTATATATTATTTATATAAGAAAATGGCTTTGTGTTATTACATTTGTTTATCAAGAAAAAAGATTTTAAAATAATTTTCTTTTATTTTTAGTATACTTTTAATGAATTAATAATGAAGTTAAAGTGTAAGGTATATAAACTTTTAGTTTATTTATATAATTATTACTTATAAAAAATTTGAAAGGGAGAATGGAGAATTGAGGGGGAATATTGAGTAGAATTAGCTAAGTGTGATTGTATTTAAATTAATTAATAATTAAATTATTTATTTATAAAGATTTAAATATATAAATCATTAAATAATGTGTGAACTAAATGAAGGTTTGAATTAGGGTTGTAGGCGAACACACATTCACGTTATGTTGATATTATATATTATGAATGGTGGATCGAGACATAGTAAATTTAGTAAATACAATAATGAAAATTTAGATCTAATCAAATCGAATAAAACTCATTCAACTCTTAATCGTTCATCAGATTGTATCGGGTCTAAGTTTTATTGCTATCCTTAAGTGGTATATGTTGTGAATTTTGTAATTCACAATTTTTATAATAAGATTAAAGATCTGCTGGATATTATATTTTTAAGTGATATAAAAAGTCTACTGACATAAAGTTCACCACTACTCAATATTCTATTTATGCATACTGGGACTCTTGAAGCCAAAACATGTATAATGACCCATCCGAAGATCCGTAGATATTAGGACATGAGAAATGCTTATGAATCCATAGGATTGGCTTGATATTTGAAAAAGATTTTGTTTTATGACTATGCGTATCTAATAGTATGCCCTTCACGCAAATGAGCTCCTAAGTCACGATCATGCATGATTGGTAGTATATATTGCACATGTAGTTCGCTTGTTATATACTCGTGCGTACCTAATAGCATCTTTAGTGTTTGAGGCATACTTGTGCATGAGTAGCAGAATGCTCCATGATTGTGGCGCACGCGCACTATTATGATAGGGTGATGGTGCCTAATATATATTTAATTGGTACTTGTACGCTAGTCACTAATATTAGAATTTTTGATGTCCTTTTTACCCTAATTCTCATTCAAGATAAATATGAAATGAATGAGATTATGGTGAGGTAGTCGTATAAGGACTAAAACTATTTTTGAGAGAGGATGTTCTCTATAATTGAATGATTTGGTATTCATTACTAGAACTTATTTTCTTAAAAGGATTAAGTATTCAAATTAAGAGAGGATCCTACATCCTTGAATTGGACGATTTGGTTATTGTTCACCACTAATATGGTTTGAGAGCTAGAAGAGGAATATTCATATGAATGAGATATAGGAGAGTCTCGAATTCATTGCCAAATAACAAATTTAAAGAGTTGTTTCATATGAGTCACGAGTCAAGGATAATTGAAGTATGTCTTATATCTAAAATACCAATAAGTAAATTGAATATTTCATAATAAAATTTTTATTTAGTGTGGCTGTGAATACCTGAAAGTTCTTACCATTTTCATTTTTTCCCATCATGAAAAATTGGATCTTAATTTTTTTTTTACATTCTTATTTTTAATTAATGATATATCACAAGTGTAATTGCTTCTACTACATAAAACAATCCCCTTAAATGGACAAAATTATTGACTGACTCAGTAGATCCAAACTCAAAAAATAGAGTCTATATTTAATCTAATTTTTATCAGAATAAATCAAAATTAGAAAGATGACCAAGTAGTCGAGTGGCTCAATAGTTGTTAAATAGATTGGATTGTAGAATCAAATGGCTAGATATTCGAATATCAAGTCGAACAATTAATTCGATCGAGTAGTTAATCTAATTGAGTGTCTAAACCTAACGAGCGGTTTACATACTCCATATTTAGTCTAGGCAAGGGTTTCTTAATTGACAAATGTTAATTGTTTATTATTATTAGTTGAACCATCTTCAAAAAAATCTTATAATTGGAATATGTATAATGGCGATTCAATTAATCAATCTACATTTAACCTAAGTGCTTATATCGTGACCGTTTCTTTCTCTTTAGGAATCGTTATCAACCAACGACATGGCAATAAATACATCCCATATTCTTTAAAGGGGAGGGGGGGGAGGATAGATTTTAAAAAATCAAGATAGAGTTATTCCTTCTAATGTACTTATTCTTTCGTAAAACATGAAGCTCAGTCCGATATTTCTACCTCTCTCTCATCCTAATAATTTCTTTCATATTTTAAATTTTAAAAAAATTTACTGATTTAGGTGTCAGTAGATACACCAATGAATGAGTTTCGAATTCTTTAAACTATTATTTATTATTGTGATGCGCAGGATTCGAATAAAAAGATTAATAATTTAATCTGAATTTATATAAATTGTAATTTAAATTTTTGGTGTGCATCAAATTATAATATTTATTTTTAAACAATACCTATTTTTTAAAATGTACCAAAGAAGCAAACAACAAAGGTCGTTGTTCGAGTCTTAAAGATGAGGAATAAAAGGTAGCGGATCACCTACAAGAAAGGAATACACACCAGCAGCTCTTTTCTTTTTCTTTTCTTTTTTTTTTTTGGCTGGGCAATGACATAGATATGTGATAAATTTCATTTTTTTATGTTTATAAATTAGAGTCGTATTATTTATATACTAATTTATAAATCTATTTATATTAAAAATATTAAAAATTGGTATAAGTCTCACTTTATTTTATTTTATTTTTCTGGTCTCTCGCTCTCGATATTAATTTTGATAATTTTAATAAAAATAAATATATAATTAGGTATATTAATATTATTTTTCCTAATTCTAATAATCAAGGATACAGTGATGTGAGATTCAAACCACCGTTTGTGCAGGGGTCAAGCACTAAAGACACTAGCTTTAGACCTCATGACAGTACAAATTTAAGGAGCCTTCAAAACCATGAAAGAAATTTAGCAAGCAAGCTCCAAGCTCTAAGGAAAAAAAGATGCCCAACATCTCACATGCGTCCGGTATTGTGGGGTCTGCAAGATAAAATAAGCAGTAGTATTTTACCATTGGAAATAATATTTTTGTAATATCTGGTTTTTAATTATGATTTTTGATACTATTAATATAATTTTAGATTAATTTAAAAAATAATTATATAATAAATATTTAAAAAATTAATTATTTGAAATCAGGCTCGACATCTGATGAACACTTGTCTCTATACTCATATGTGTTTGAGCGAGAAGTTGCACACCTTATGTGTGCCTCTAGAACGCTCATACACATTTGTGGTAGAATGATAACATTCGATATATGTATATAATAGCGTTTGTATGCAATTTAGATAATATAATGGCGCCTAAGGTATGCCTGATATGACACTTGTGTGCGACTATGTAGTGGAATGGTACCTAATGCACTTTTATTTGACATTTGTATTCCGATTCTATTTATAAGGCCTAGCATGCACTATTACGGTCATTTTGCATGGGAAAGAAAGAGAGAAAGAAAAAAGAAGAATAAAAAAGAGAGAATGAGAAAGCAGAGGAAGATTATTTTAGAGCATTTGAGAGTCAAATTTATTAGATCAAAGGATTAATGTAAGTATTTCTAATCCAATATTTGGTCTATTTTAAAATCCTTTTATATTTTTTATTTTTACAGTATATACACGTCACCCATGATCTCCTACTTTAGATATTTATATATGTATGTAATTTTTACTGATTATTTTAAAATTTTATTGGGTTTTATTGAAAGCTTGAAGAATTTCTTTATTTTGTTTAAAATAAATAAATATTTTAAGATAATATATTTATATATATAAATATGCATGAATAAAAGTCATGAAACGAATATATTTGACCATTCATATGATAATCAATGTAAATACCTGGCCTGGACTATATTTTATTTTGATTTGTTTTATACTTTTATATAAAGTGGAAGATTTTTGGATTTGTACTTTTCTTATAAAAAAAATTATAATTTATTATAGAATTTACTATTTAATATCTTATTAAGAACCACTATAAAAAATTGATGAAAATTTATATCTAGATGTTCTAATATATTAGACACATTTAAAAATTATAAATATTCTCATGGGTAGTAAAAAAATAGTATTTAATATTGTCTATAATATGTATTTGTAGATTGCTTGCCTATATATAAATAGTAATATTTTGGTTTAAGATTATTAGAAGTATGTATAACTTTTTTTTTTTTTTTCAAATTTTAGCTTTTTGGTCATTGATTTTCAGTTTTGGCACGTTTTATATATTTTAAATTTCTACCTGTATTATATTTGAAATTTAAAATATTTAACCTTTGAAATTTTTATAATTTTTAGATATGATATTCGAATTTATTTAACTTTAAATATTTGAATCTTTGGATTTATGTGATCAGTATGATTTCATACAATTTGAATTATTATTTTTATTCGTGTATGAATTACGAGTTTTGCGTACAAAATATGTTTGGATATTTGATATTTGAATACATTTGATTTTGCATGTGTTTTACGATTATTTATTTATTTATTTTATTTTATGGACATGTATTTATCATTATATATATATATATATATACTTATTTAATTTTAAACTCATAATTTGTCATATTTTTTAATTGTTTTAGATGAGAGGATATTAGATACTTGTAAAATTTGGACAAAGGATAATTGAATATTTGATTTATGTATATTTTGTATACAAACTCGTATTTAATTTGTTGTGGAATTTATATTTGATTTATTGTATATTTGATTATTGCAATTTATATAATTTTGGGACCTGCATTAAAATTATTGTTCAATTTATTTATTTTAAATATATATAATTTGGAATACTGTTATAAGTTTAGATATTTATTATATACCTTTTCTTGCATATGGTTTTAAATTTTAGCAGGGTGTTATATATTTTATTTAAAAACTAGATAAGATTAGTTCTATTAGGTCATGTGTCAACTGTGGTTTATGGTTATTTCGCTATTGGTCTTTAAGTTGGTGTGTTTGACCCAATTTTAGGATTATTTAAAATTTTTAATTACTTATGAATTGTCATTTAAAGTTTATTATTATTATTTATTATCTACTTGTATCGAAAATGTGATAATTTTTATATTTTAAATCCATAATTTTTAAATATATTATAATAAAATAATCTTATTATTATATCAAAATTTAACAAACAATAAGCATGACAAAATTAAATTAATGAGAATATGAAACTTTCAAACAACTATGGATGGTTGAGAAGTTAGTGTACACTCCTCCACCGGTGTAAGTTAAAGAAAAAATTAAATCAAACAACAGATTAAGTTATATAGTTTAAAAGTAATACTCAAATAAAACCTAGAACTATACTAGAAAAGCAAGTTTTTTTAAACTACAATAAATACGAAATAAATTAGAAACACCTAATGTATATTCTTTGGATATCATTAAGTGACATTTATTTATTTATTTATAAGTTTAATAGTATTATTAATCTCATTGGTTTAATATCCGACATTCAAATCAATTTTGAGTTAGCTAATCTAAAAAGTGATACAATAGGAGACAGAGGAAGACATTTTTTGGATAGGTATCTGCATGAGAGTAATTTTTTTATGAGTATGAGGTTATCTAAATGATAGATTCTCAATCTTTTTATGCAAGTTTGAGTATTATGCAACTTATATTTTAATAAATGTTTTTGGAGTCATTCATTCAAGAGCCAATACTCTTGAAAACTAAGGATCCTTTAGATGCTTAAAATGTTGAAAGTACCATATGACATTTATGTTTCAAGAGCTTTGTGTTTATAGAGGCCTTAAACTTTATGATGGGTCCATATGACATTTATGTTTCAAGAGCTTTGTGTTTATAGAGGCCTTAAACTTTATGATGGGTGTGATTTAGTAATATCTCTCAGGTTAATAGCTAAGGATAATAATAAATGTGTAAGTGTTCTCCCTTAGTTAGTGGGAGTAATCGAGTGATATTACTAAACATTATCCCAATCTGACAGGTTACGCTCGATGGGTGTATACCTCATATCATGTTTTTTAGACTTTGTGATTTCAATATCCGTTAAAAAGGTTGTGGAATCATTAGATCTTTTATAAATAGGTTGACATGTGTATAATTTTTCAAATGTTTTATTTTGATTGTGGCTAACATGACATATTAATAGGTGATATGTTATTAATTGTTTTGTCGTTTAGTCTTATTAGGTACAAATTAAGATTAGATTGACCTAACCCATTGATATATGGGTCCTTCAAACTATAAACCAATGGGAAAAAAGTGAATCAATTACATTATAAGACCTAAAATGAAAGAGAATCCGATCGAACTACCAAAAATCTAAATGATTGGATTGTTAAAAATATAAAAGATCACGGGGCCAAGTGGTCATCCGGTTAATAAATTTATATGATTAATTGTGACAAATGTTTATATAAATTGAGAAATGAAAAATCGAATAAAAAAGGCAGTAAAAATACTTAAAGGATAAGTATTAAACTTAAAGTATATATATAATGGTTGGATTATTTAATTTTTAATTAACACAACTCTTCAATTGATACACAATTATACATTTTTAGAAAGATATATTGATTGATAATAAGATTACAAAAATACCTATTTTCCTTGAACAAAGAAAGGGAAAAACGTCCAAAAATTATATACAGAGCACCAATCCTATAAATACTTGCAAATTCTAAAAATTTTGAAGCAAAGCCCTCTAATTATCAAATCTCACACTCTCTCTTTTCATCCTCCTCCTCTTAATATCTTTTAATTTCTAATAAAGAATTTTAATTTGAATGTCAAAGATATTTTAAAAAATGGGTTTCGTATCTTTTAACATCTTATTAAGTATTGTAGTATACAAGATTCAAATTAAAAGGTTTGAAGGTCTAATTCGATTCTATTCAGACAACTATCTAAATTCAATATGTGTATTATTAACGCCATCTGTGAACAATATTTAAACTATTTGTTTCTACCTCATTAAAATCTTACCTGCCTGAAAACTATTTTCATCTTCAACAAAATAAAAATGGTAAATGCATGAGTACAGGGACAATCAAGCAAGCCACCAGATAATGTCCTACCCCATGGCTTTGTCACACAAGAAGCCAATTTCGAAAGTGCCCACCCATCGAAAAATCTTGACATTGGAGCATTAGCAGTCCAAATTTAAGACATGTTAAAAATATTAAAATTCTTATGGGACAAAGTCAAAGACCAAACTCACAAGACCAAGGTCCTTCAAATGTAGGCATCGACCTTTTGAAGAAGGTTGAAAAGAAAGAAAATTATCTCAAAGGGACCTTTATCGAGTTTGGATTCTCTCAACTTATTTTGAACCCTTTCCTGAGAGTTAAAGAAAACCAATTAGTCTATTTGTCAAAGCGAAAGACCACTAACTATTTGAGTATATGATCAAAGATTTTGTTGACTAAAAAAGCGCACAGTGCTATGATGTATCTAATAGCATTGAGATAAAGATGAGAGATTGAAATCTCAAGGATCTCGAATATTTCTACAAATTTTCTCACAAAGGGAATCTAGAAATCATCTCAAAGGGACCTTTATCAAGTTTGGATTTTCTCAACTTATTTTGAACCCATTCTTGATAGTTAAAGAAAACCAATCAGTCTCTTCTTCAAAGCGAAAGACCACTTCAATTATTTGAGTATATAATCAAAAATTTTGTTGACTAAAAAAAGCGCATAATGCTATGTTGTATCTAATAGCATTGATATAAAGATGAGAGACTAAAATCTCAAGGATCTCGAATATTTCTACAAATTTTCTCACAAAGGAAATCTAGAAACAATATTTTAGATGTGCTTCATAAACATTGATAAAGCCATCTCTTAAAAAGCAAGCTCTCTCTTCAGATGAAGAGACTTGAAAAAGGATGGTAGAAGAAATATTATACCGATCATAAATATCCCGAAAATCATCCATAGTCAGATCAGAAGCAATGTCAGTAATGTTGTTAGAAGCACTTCCGGGAGCCATGAGAAATTAAGAAGTTAGTGCTTTGATACAAAGTGAAGAAGAACACACTATTAGCGTTAAAAGAGAAGAGTGAAAGGCGTTAGAACTTAAAAGGGCAACTAAAGATAGAAATGATGCATATTGATTAGCAATATTGATCCAATTGACGCGTTACTCAAATAATGACATGTCTTCTTACCTTTTTTCAAATAAAAATGCCATGTATTAGAATAATTAAAGCATGGTGCAATTTTTAAGTTGATTGTTATCGCATTAATTGTGCTGCTAATGAATCATTACCGTAACAAAAGTAATGATGGCTCTAACATTATTAAACATTTAACGAAATTAATCTCTAAAAGTTTGGTTCACTTCAAAGGAATGAATCTAGTTAACCTTGTTAGTTTAAAATTTTAATTACGGGTCTTAATTTGTTAGAACCTCGAATTGATAGAAAGTCAGNGTTGTCAAGAATTCCAAATATTAAAAGACAAAGCTATTAGAATACCAAATGATAAAATCTCTACCAAACTAGAATCTAAAAAATGTTGAGGTATCGAGATCAATAATTGAAGGAAACTTTTCATTCGAATAGTTTTATTAATCTAAATTTTTACAATTTAAAATTTCATGCAGATAAATATTAGTTCAATAAAAAGAATAGATTAAAAATTATGGCCTAAATATTAAGTTAAAATTCTTCTTTATTTTATAGATACACTCATACATAATGTACATTTTTATAAAATAAGCTCTAAAGTCATTTGGCCTGAAAAAATATGGGAAAAGGGGTTAACCAACAAATAGACCTAAGTGAAGTAGAGTGTCCAGAATGTTCACCAAACTAGCAAATATAACATTTAGTCACCTGGTTTTGGCTAATATTATGAGTTCAAAAATGTCACAGTATAAGAGTTAAGAAATATTAAACCGGATGATCCTCTTGACAAAACTATAGAAATTCAAATGCTCCACAACAAATGGTAAGGAGCATCAGAGGGAAGTACTTGGAAGAAAAATCACTCCAATTTAAGGTATTTTATAAAAAAGAAAAACTAAGATAATTTCTCATATAAAAGGGTGTAATCAAGACAGATTTCATGAACACCTCTCAAATGAATATAAAAGCATCTAGGAGAGATTTTTCTTTAAATTCACCGAACATAAATTTCATGAGACATTAAGACTTAAAATTTGATTAAAAATTAAACAAAACTCTATTAGATATTGAGTTTTGGGATTTGGTTGAATATCGAGTAAGAGTTACTTCTCTTTATCCAAGCACAAGTTGCAAAATGAGGCATTTTATAGTAAAAAAAGTAGTCAAATAGTTAAAATATTGGTTAATAAAAGAAAGAATCATATTTTAATTGATAAGATCAATTATTAGTTAATGTGCATTGATTAAGATTCTATTTGGAAGGAGCATTTGTATGACGTTTAAAGAGCACTACTTGGATTTTTATTCTAACATACTCAAAATTTGAATTTACCTCTGAGTATAAGAGATTAGTATTAGGTATGGAATAAGATAAGATTAATTTGACTTGTTGATATATGGAACCTTCAAACCATAAGCCCATAAAAAATGTAAATTAATCAAGTTGTTTGGTTTGGAACGAAAGGGAATCCAACCAAACTACCAAGTATCCTAATGAATAGGTTGTTAAAGATATAAAAGATTGATGAGTCAAGTGGCCATGCGGTTAATAAATTTGAACGGTTTATCCTAATGAACGACCATAAAAATCAAAAGATAAACGGTCATACAAACCAATGGATGAATGGTCGAATCAAATAAACAATTAAAATACTTGAAGAACAAGCATTAAACTCAAAGTATAATCATTAGATCATTTAATTTTCAACCAACATATCTCCTATACTAATACATGATCATACCCTTTTAGGAATGATGTATTAATTGACAATAAAATTATAAAATTTTCTATTTTTCATGAATAATGAGAGGAGAAAAATGTCCAGAAAAGCATGTATAAAGTACTAACTCTATAAACATTTGTAAATCCGAAAAATCTCAGAGTGAAACCCTCAAATTCTCAAATCTCACTCTATTTTTATCCTCCTCCTTTTAATATATTTTATTTTCTAATAAAAATTTCTAACTTAAATGTTTGAAGATATTTCTGGAAGCGATTCCTATATCCTTTGAGTTCTTATTAAGTGTTGTGATGTATAACATTCGAATTAAAAGATTTAAAGATCCAATCTAACTATATGCAAAGAACTATTCAGATCTAAAGTAGATATCAGGTCCAAATTCAGATCTATAGTTCTTATTAACTATATGCAAACAACATAGTGCCATCTTGGCAAGAAGATTTGACACGTCGACAACTAAGTATTAAGGTAACTTGGCAACTTTATGACTTGTTAGTTTAACAACCTAACCACCTGACCACTTAATGCACTAGCAGTTTAGTGGCTTGACGGCTTGCCCATGTGGCCACTATGTTACTAGGCATCTTGGTCACTTGAGACCTTGACAACTAAGTAATTTACAGCTTGATGACTTGGCAACTTTTTCCATATGTCTACTAGGTCACTTGGCCACTTAGCGTTTGAGCTACTCATCATCTCAAACTTCCGATATTCCAAAATCTTTTAACTTTATAAATTCAAGTTTTACTATTTATTGGTAGATCATCAAAATTCAAATTATTTCCAACATCATCTTTGTTAGATTTTGGTCATTTTCTTATGAGTATCACAACAAATAGAAATTCATCGAAAGATCGCACGAAATTTATGTAAGGATTGAAATATTTGCGCGTGCAATGAAGGCTTGAAGCACGGATTTCAAATTGATGGCACTTAAGTTGCGCTCAATCCACAATTAGGTGTCGATTCCAGATTGATGTCCACGACACCGTACTCGAGGCTCACTCGAGTAGGACTCGAGCGCCAATTTCAGTGGTACCTGTACTTGAGTTACGCCTGACGGACGCTCGAGCATAATTCACAGTATAAAATATACTGAACGTGTTTTAGGGTTTAAATTTTAAAATCATTCTAACACAAGGAGTACTGCACAAAGAGAGAGGAGAGAAGAAGAAAGAAGAGGAAGAGGTTCGACATTTGGTTGAGGTCTGATTTGAATTTCGTTTTTCGCATAGGTCGGATATGTCATTTTGGAGGTAATTTTTAGAAATGTATTTTTGTTTAGTTGCTCTTATTTCTCGTTGTATTTATCTTGTGAGTTGTTCGGTGTGTTAAGGAAGTTGTATTTAATAATTCTTCATTGGAGATTCTAGTGAAGGGATTTCGAAAAGGATGCTTGTAATCGGCACATTTTAGTGGATTGTTTTAAAATTTATTTCGTAATTTTTTCTTTAGTTGAAAAAAAATTTTGACGTTAAAAATATTATACATTATCATATTTCTTGTACTCGTTAGTTTGGTCGCTGACGTGTGATAGAGGTGTTCGGGTTTGTTCCGCTGCGTCGAGTTGTATGTATTTGGATCGAATCCCAACAAGTGATATCGGAGCGAGATTGCAAAACTATAATTTGATGATATTAACGTCGACAAGTTTGTCATTTTGTGTTGCGCAGTTTATGGACAAAATAGTTTGATTCTTTGATAAGAAAGAATGATGAATATTTTAAATCGAAAAGCAATAATAAAAACACTTCATAAGAAGATAGATAAGTCAAAGAATATGATGAAGGAGGAATGGTAAAATAAGATGGATCTTACTAATTACACGATCAAATTGTATCTTACAAATAAACTCTTCAGGAGGTCATTAGTTTATCGGATCCAGCGGAGGTTTGGGAGAAGTTTGAAAGTAAGTATAAGTCCAAGTCTTTAATGACGAATTGTATGTAAAGAAATTATATAGCCTGCATTTGTCCGAATGGGAAAACTTTGAGAAGTACTTGGATAAGTTCAACTGGATATAAACACAAATGTCGGTACTTGATGAGAAGATTAAGGATGAAGACAAAACGTTGGTGTTGCTGCCATCGTACAATCATATTGTCATGACGCTATTATTCGGGAAGAACTTGCTCAACCTGGATGAGGTTATCACTTCCTTACTTATGAATGAGTTAAGGTAGAAGGAAAGCGTTGAGGTCTCAGAAAAGTTGAGGCTAGTATCTAGTAACAGTCAAAGATATGGGAGATTGAGGGACCGAGGCAGTAAATTAGGGAAGAGTAACGGTCGATCCAAACTTCTAGATATGGAATGATTTCATTGTGTTATGAATGTTCATATGAAGTGGGATTGGCCCAGAAAAAAATATGAGAAAAAGGGCAAAGGCAAGTGTCAAGAGAGGAGAGATCATAATGATGATGATTGAAGGGATCAATAATCTTTTCATCTCCTTTATATTTTGAAGAATAATCTCCTCGACTTCTTATAATTTAAAAGAATTTGAAATAAATTCTAAGTCACAAATCTAAACAATAGGAGTTATAAATGAGATAAGTTCAAATATACAAAAATAAAAATATTTTTTAATCAAATTAATTTGAATCCTTTTAATTTTTTTATTATTTTTCATATTTTAATAATAAAAAGTTTATTATGATAAAAATTATAACTATCATAATATATTAAAATATATTTAATTATTTTATAATGTTAATAATTTACAGTAATATACATATGAAAATAGGGATTTTATTTTTTCGTGAGAGAAATTGGGCTCTATTCCTTTTGACGAGCTTATTATATTTAATTTTAATGATTAAAAATTTAAAAATAAAAAATAAAAATTATAATTATATTTTAAAATTTTATAATTTTTACTCATTTATAATATAATATAATATAATATAATATAATATTTAATATTATCCTATATATAAAAAGAGTACGACTATAATTGAAATACTTCTTTTCAGAACTGGGAACGATGTAAACTCCGCATAAAATACTTTAATTGCAAATAATGCAATTCTCTTTCAACGGATAGTCTTCTCTCTGCGTTTGCTTATGTGAATTCCTCCGTTGACGGCTGCGACTCGAGACAACGAGATGAAGCGCCTTTGGACCATTTTGTGCTAGTTTTCGCATGTCTGTACTTTTTTTTTTGTCTTTTCTTCATAAAGGTTATACCATCGCTCTCTTCCTCACTCGTTACTGCCTCGCCTGATCTCGCAATATCTTTAAGGGCCCGAAGTCTACAAATTTCAGGTAAATCTGGTTTCGTGCTTGTTAATCGTGCCATGTACCGATTTCTGAATGAAATGGAAACGAGGAAAAGAGATCTGTACCGTCTCTGTGTTTCTGGTGACAAATATTTTTTCCACAAATTCAAAAAGTGATTGTTGAAATTTGCTTATTATATGTACTGAGTACACATTTCTTTGATTTAAGTGTGAGAATACTTTGACATCTTTGTCTTCCATGCTGAAAAAATGTCTGTAATTGGATTTCCTAGTTTTGCCGTCATTTTCAGTAAAGTGGTAGTTCTTCGTTGAAATATTAATCATCCTAATTTATGATTTGTTATCCTGCTAAGTTTTGAAAAGAAGCTTGAAGCTGAAAAATTATAAATTACACTGGGACTGATTCGTTAAAGTGGATTTAATTGGTTATAGAGATACGGAGGACTACATGCCTTCTGAAATTAATGTATTACGGAAGGCATCAAACTCCCGATGTACAGTATAATTTCTCCCTGTAGCAAGAGTTTGGGTTTCCAAGTATAAACGTTACGATTAAGTAGTTGACATTGCTTGTTTCGTATATTTTCTGTCTTCTAAGTAACTAAACAAGAAGTTGGTGGAGCAGGTTTCAGATCCCTAAGTTTTGGTGAAAAGAAGCATTGGAAAATTCGTAATGCCCTTGTATAATTGGCGCTGTAGGTCATATGAAGCAATTATTGATATTTAGTTGGTGATTTAATGTTTCTCCTGTCCCGACCATCCCTGTCTAGTTCGAGTTAATACTTTGTTGATGTGGGTTCTATTATAGTGTATGCAGTTATCAGGAAGATTATACTGTAGTCTATACTATATACGAGGCAATCGGTAAATAATTTGGAATTATAGTTAGTTTTGATTACCTTGTATGATCTCCCCTACGGGTATCTATTACTTTTTGGATGAGAATGGAATAGAGGTAAACATTTGGTATGTTGTTTGGATAGTGTGTACAGCGTCTCTTCATTCTGATGCTTAATTATATATCGTATGTTGTGTGTATGGTGTATAAATCATCTCTTGATTCTATAGTTTTGTTTTATATATATGTAAGGACTTTTGTTGCAGACAAATAAATAAATAATTAATTAATTTCTTTTGACTTCAGTTTTTGTTCATTTGACCACTTTCACAGGGAAGCATTTTTTTTTTTTTAACAAATGATGACACACTAAATAAGTTTGATATGTAATTTTAATTGCTTCATGTACAAGCATGCATGTAGTTTGACTTAGTTTTGGTTTTGTGTAAGAACAATTCGGTCAAATTTATTATTCTTTGTGGGACAAGGGATGTGGTACAGGGACAATGTGTAAAAACATTGTGGTTTTCAATAATAATGTTATTTACAGTTATGGGCATTGTAAGATTCTGATTGACTTCTTTATTTGTTTTTCTAGTAGGTGAAAATGCCAGATATTCGATTGGGTGCTCACACTATAAGATCTCATGGTGCAAAAGTAGCAAGGGTGCATATGCATGACTGGCTGATTCTTTTACTTCTAGGAGTGATTGATGCTGTGTTGAATATTATCGAACCATTTCATAGATTTGTTGGCAAGGGGATGATGGAAGATCTCATGTACCCTTTCAAAGGCAATACTGTCCCGTTTTGGGCTGTTCCGGTATGCTTACCCTTTTCACAGTGGATGTCAGGATTATTTAAATATTGATGAATTCTCCTATAGTCGTGGCTAGAAAATGAAAACTTTTTTCTCTTTGTGTGACAGTTAATTGCAATATTGATGCCTTTTTCCATAATTCTTCTGTTCTACTTCATCAGAAGGGATGTTTATGATTTCCATCAAGCCACTTTAGGTATCCTCTAACCCATCCCTAATTTAAAGTAGAGATGATGCATCAACCCATTTTCAAAGTGTTGATCATTTCTCGACATGTTTGTCTTAGGACTTCTCTATTCTGTGCTTATAACTGGTGTGATAACTGATGCAATAAAAGATGGTGTTGGCCGGCCTCGTCCGGATTTCTTCTGGCGCTGCTTTCCTGATGGAAAAGGGGTGGGTTCTTGAATGGGTCTGTTGCACTTGTTTCAAATGCAGTGTTTTTGCCAACTGTTATTATTTGAGGCTAAGAGTTAACCTCTCAGCTATATGATCAACATGCTAATGTTTCACTGAACATTCAGGTATTTGATCCTATCACAGGAGGTGTTATGTGTACGGGGATGAAGAGCATTATCAAAGAAGGTCATAAAAGTTTCCCAAGTGGGCATACATCATGTAAGCAGTAAACTTGATATCACAGATCATAACTTGTATGGCTGTTATTATGGATGAAATATTGGTGTCCGTATTAATATCAATAAGACTATGTATTGATCTCGAATATATCGAAAGAAAAAAGATTTATGAGAATTATAAGCTAACAAATCTGTATCAGCCAATATATAGAGAAATATTGGTATCAGGGACCACTACCACTACATATTGACCAATATTTATATCTATGGCTGTTATCCTTTGTGGTTCTCATGCTGTAGTCTCATTGCTTCAGATACTGCATTTCCCTGCATGAAATAAATGTTTTATGTCCAGAACTTTTACACATCTTTGCCATCAGTTTCATTCAATGTTATTTGATTGAATGCGAGCTTAAGTAGTGGTTATGATATCCAGGGTCCTTCGCGGGTCTTGGTTTCCTTGCGTTGTATATATCAGGGAAAATCAGGGCTTTTGACCGAAAGGGTCATGTTGCAAAGCTCTGTATTGTTTTCTTTCCTCTACTACTTGCTGCCCTAGTAGGAGTTTCTCGAGTTGATGACTATTGGCATCACTGGCAAGATGTCTTTTCTGGAGGTCTTCTAGGTCTGTTTCCATACTACTAATTTTTCTATTGGATCTGCAACATATCTTGTGTTTGCTATTTTTATTTCGAGCTATTTTTCACCCTTTTCTTTTCTTTATCCCTTGAACAGGCCTGGTAGCTTCTACATTTTGTTACTTGCAATTCTTCCCACCTCCATACGATGTGGATGGTAAGCCCTTCTTGTTTTCCCTTCATTTCTTCCATAATTATGCATCAATTTTATTCCCTGAATTTGGTATGCATTTAGGCTAGCATTTTGTAATTTGGAATAATGTTTTATCTGTGCTAGCTGCTAAATTATAGTTACAAATTTGTCAAGATAAGAAAATAGAAAAAAAGTAAAGCCTGATGCTTTCTTCATGTCTTCTTTAAATTTTAACCTATTATGTATGTTGACTCTGGGGCTTGACTCTATTAGCGTCTGCAAAGAAGGAACCTTATGCAATGCGTTTTTTTGCTGTCTACTTTTCTTGTTTGAAGACTAATTAAAGAAGGGATTATTAGGCTACAGGCTAGAGCATTGCATATTAGCTGTTTTAAATCTTACTCCATGCGAGTTCCTCTATGTTTGTGTGATGGAGTTTATAGAAAACAATTCATCTTTTAATCATGAATGACATATACCTGCTATAAATTTTGTGAAACACTCACAACAAAATTATTTGAAACCCTGCTAATGATTTTGGCTACTGAATTCCCAGTTAGCTTCAATGTTGGTATAAGTCCTGTAGCTTATTAACTTGGGCAATTGACAGTAATAAATTACAATTCTACCTCTTAACGAAATGGCTCAGTTTTCATTAATCTCAATACATAAAAAAAAAAATACTAAGATAAATAACAAGAACTAGCAAAGAAAAGAAGAGAAAAAACTGTAAAAAAAAAGGAAGACCTCAATCTTTTTAACTTGTAGCCTGAATTCATTTTATATGATCAGCCCTTTGAAGACCTGACCCGAATAGTTTGGAGTTAGATTGGATATGAATTTTGAATGGAGGTTAGTGATGGTAATAATCTATTATATTTTTTGGAGGCCACAAGTTTACTATATGTATTGGGTCTTGGACTAGGGTTTGGTGTGATTAGAAAGACATAATTCGTAGTTGCTCCTGTTGTAACCCTAATTTTAGAAATAATAAAACCTGTCCTCTTTTGTCCCTAGCTTTTTCCCTTCAAGATTTTTTCATGTAAATTTGGCGTTTAAATATACGATTATTTATTATGTTATTATTACTAATCTGATGAATCCCTGACATTCTCCACCAACATTCCTCCATGATTGCTAATTGTAGACACTCCACCATATACCACCATCCTGTCAATCACCGTCCATATCTTTTTCTCCACATCTGTGCTGTCTTTTCCATTAACCAAGGGACACAATAGCCATACTTCAGTTCCCTTGATCCAACCGTAGTCAGTCTTACACATAACTGCCGTAAGCTCTCATTATCATCATCTTAAACCATAGCTTGTGGTTTCACATGCACTTGGCTATGTTTTTTGTCGATGCAAGGGCTGGAATTTGACTCGGTAGAGCATCACGTGAGACGTTGAACCGTACGTGAAACTTTCACGTCATAAAACTGTCCTGAAATCAGGGCCTCCTCTTTCCTTTGATTGATGATTTTCAAACCAACCTGTCTTCCCTTTCTATTCTGTATGTTATAGTTTATATTCATGTTTGAAATCCTTGAATCTTTACTCTGTGCAGAGCATTAGAATGGAGTTAGGAGTGAGATTTTTCTCCAATTTCCACTGGAATTCTGCGTACCACCTCCAAGTCTGTTAAATCTGCCACTACTCGACTTATATACGGAAGTTAAAGTGAAACTATTTTTTACAAAATAGCAAAAGTGGAATCAGATTGCCTCCCTTGTTTTTTATATGTATTTCGGGCAAGAAAAAAATAAAAAACAGTAGATGTGTATGAAATCCTAAGTCATAAGTTTCCATCAGTCCAAAGTTTAGACTTCAAACCAAAATACTTTATGCCTTTTGAATTAGATGCTGTGCTCCAACGCATATTCTTCATGTTGATATGTTTATGAATTTTAAATATTTATTACATAATAAGCATTTGCTATATGCTTTTTAAAATAATAGTTCATTATTACTATTTATTGTTTTTTAATTGGTCTAATATTTGTACAATGTTATAAGTTTTTTGAGTTAATAATGTGATTAATTATGCTAATTCAATCATGTGGGTATAATGTAGTTGCTATATTTACCATTTAATTATAACATCTAGGTTGATATAATATATTTTATCTTTATGAGACTTCTTCATCACTATGATTACTAATATTATTCAAATGCTTTTAATCAATATAAATTAATGCATAATTCCGCCCTACGTTTTCGCTTTCACTAGTTCCGGTTATGTCATAGGCTGAATCTGCTTACATATGAAAGCCGAAATGGAACTGATTTTGAGTTTTACTAGAAGTTGGAACCGATTTTGAGGTTCCACTAGAAGTCAGAACCAAAAACGGAATTTTAGATTCTGCTATTGCTTTTTCTGCTGCCCACCTAGCTGGAGTTATAGTTCAGGTCCGTACTATTTGCTTGAAGAAGGAAAGAGTGTTCTATCTGACTTTAGGGGGTTGAGTAAGTCTCTGGTTTGGAGAGGGACCCTACTTCAATGATGGTTGGGGCTTTGGCATCTCCTGGTGGCAACGGCTGGCAATGGAGGTGAAGGGGTTTGCTGTGGCAAAAAGAGTATCAATTGACTGTCATGCTGTTAGTGGGATTGGCAGTGTCGATGCCTTGAGGGAGGGTTTCAGGGGGTTTAGTTGAAGGGGTTGGCCGTATCGATGCCAAGGGTTTTTTTTGAGGTTGATGGATACGCCAATAACGAGCTGGCCCATGAAGGAGGAACAGCCCAGATCCATAGCGGCCCATTTCTACCTGGACGGTCAACGCTAACTGTTGACCGAACGAGAGGCTAATGAGCCGGTCAAAGCTTAATAGCAGGATGGCCCACTTTGGTCCAAGACGGTCAACGCCTCCGTTGACTGGAAGCAAGTAAGGCGGTCAATGCCTCCATTGATCGGAAGCATGACCAGTTGACCGACTGAAGACCAAGCCTCGCGCGGCTCAAGCCCAGATTAGCCCACGCGTCCGTCCTTGTGCAGCAATGGTCTTTTCCCCTGATTTCACGCTCTCCACAGAAGGCAACATCCATTATAACAGTTGCTCCCATAATTAATGTGCATCCCTGAAGGAAGGCGTCAAAATTCTTTCCCTGTTTGCCGGAAACCCTAGCGGTTACAGAACGCAGAAGGAAAGCAATCAATCTAACAATCGCTACAGCGATAAAGGCAACACGCCAAAAAAGGTGACGGTCTCAGTAGAGCGCGGGTATCAAGCCATTTTGCACAAGAAAGGCAGCCCAGTGCAGCGATTATAAAAGGCCATGGAGTTCATGCTTCAAGGCACGTTCTCACTTGCCTGCAAAAGCCTTTTCTTGTAAAGCTCTCACGCTTTCAGTACTTGTGCACATCTGCGCTCTCTCTCTGCTACTACGTTCCCAGCGAACTCAGTACTTAGAGATCTCGCTCCTCACGAGCAACCAAAGCTTCTTTACTTACGAGAGCAATCCCACTGCCACAAACACTCTTTGCATTCATATTGCATCCCATTGCATTTACCTTCCACCTTTGAAGGTTGTTTATTGACTTAAGCGTCGGAATATTTTCGATGAGATAATTTTTCGCCGACACCTGACCTCTTGTTCGCAGTTGTGGTGTGTAAGATCCACACTCAGTAGACGAAATCGGACCCAGACAGACAATTTGACACGAATTTGTCTAAAATTTAGATCCAAGATGCATAAATAGTGCCGTCTGTGGGAATTTTACGAAAAATCTACCACTTTTGACAACTTCTCTGTTCAATTCCACAATCAGTTTCATCCATCAAAATGGTGAACACCAGAGCGCAAGCTAGTGGTCCTGTTAGAGATACGGCCGCACCCGACCAGGACCACTCTGCTGGTAATTTGGTCAACGGGGTGGTCAACGGAGTATCCGCTCAATTTTTTCAGAACCTGGCGGAACAAATGAATAATATGAATCAAACGCTTCAGATACTCTGGGCCCGCTAGGAAAATACGAAGTAGGGAGCTCCGCCCACAGCAGTCCTTGCTTTGGCCTCCAGGAGAGGAGGCCAGAAGAAGAAGAAGAAGCCATCCCGGAAGACCAGGATGCGGACAACACTCAAGCTCCAGAGGCCTCACACACCCAGAGCCATCTAAATCTCGGAGGACGTTTGGGCAGCAGGACTCCAGAGGAGAGTCCAGAATGAAGGAACCTCCGATATACTCGGGATGAGTCAAAGCCCCAGGCTCAGGAGGGAGCCTCCCGGAACGAGCGATCCATCAGCGGTAGTAGCCAGCCGGTTACACGCCGCGTTGTCAAAAAAACGAAGTTGAGAACTTATCTCAATTTCAAGAGATCTGGAAACGCCTCCAAAGTGGAGGTAAGAGTTAAGGAAGTCCAGAACAGCGTATTCAAGGATGACAATGATCTGGAGAGGTCTCCCTTCACTGTTGAGATCTTAAACTACCCATTGCCGGCTTAGCTCAAGATACCAACACTAGACTCTTACGATGGGAGCACTGATTCTATGGATCACCCGGATCAAATCCGCACCCATTTGAGTCTTTAGGGCCCGGAGGATTCGGCAATGTGCTGATACTTCCCGCTCATATTGAAAGGAGACGCTCGGATTAGGTTCCACTGACTCTCGTCAAACTCGATTTGAAACTTTTGGGAGCTCACTGATCTTTTCTTGGCCCAGTACGCCTCTAACCGTTGGGAAGAGAAGCAACCTTGACATCTTCCCACATTAAGCAGAGACAAGGAGAGAATTCAAGAAAATTTCCGGAGTTCTTCTCAGCGGAGGCCAGAAAGATTCCCAGGCTCATAGAAGAGATGAAGCTTGGCAGTTTCATCTCAGCCTTGACGCATGGAGACTTCTTCAAGTACCTGGCCCACAAGAACTCGCTGACCTTTTGGAAAGCGGAGTCAATCACCAGGGTCTACGCTATGGCCGAAGAAGCCAATGAGGCTAAGTGTCTTAAAAGGACCGAACTGCTTCGCTCTTTATCGGCGAGGGAAAGAGGAAGCATGATGGCGGCGATCACTCCCATAGGAAGGAGCACAACACTGGAGTGAAGGAATTACAGGCCAATCAACTTTACACCCTTGATCTACACGCGTTTCAATGTCCTCATGTAGATCCGTGGGGTGAAGTTCCTTGAGTGGCCCAAACCACTTAAGAAAGCAGAGGGAGGAAATCCAGCCAAGTACTACAAAACTGCAGGACTCTTCGGCAGGAGATCGAGGAGCTCATCCGGAGGGACCACCTCACCCGGTTCGTCATGAACCCTGAACAGAGTTCTGATATCTCTGGCGGGGAAGGACCAGAGCCTTCCCAACCACGGAATCGGGTCACGGTTGGAGTGGTCAATATGATCACAAGCAAACCTACCAAGACTTCAGCGGATTGCAAAGAGCAATAGACTGGGTGGAAGAAGCAACGCATAGGAGACAATGTCATTAGCTTTAGTGATAATGACATGGACAATGTAATCTTCCCCTATGCAGATCCCCTTGTTGTATTCGTACTCGTTTCGGACGGTAGCATTGACTACCAGCTGAAACAAGTCTTTATTAATAATGGAAGCTCTAGAGATTTGCTTTATCTTAATACCTTTTTTAAGTTTGGTTTGAAAAATAGCTAACTGAAACCTGCTGAAGGCCCACTCTATGGCCTTGATAATAAACCAGTAACCGTCCAAGGAACGGTCCAGTTGGAGGTCACCCTGGGTACACACCCAAGAATGACGAGTCGTACACTCACCTTCTTGGTCGTCGATCTATATTCCGTATGCAATGTTATTCTAGGCCGTTCATACCTAATAGCGTTCATAGTTGTCATCTTAATGTCATATCTCAAGATGAAGTTTCAAACAGCATGCAGTATAGGTGAAGTGTTAGGTGACCAAGTTACTAGGAGGATATGTTACATGTCCTAGATTGCCCTAAATGGCAGCACTAAGACGATAGGGGAACTCGACCATCAAGATGAGGCAACATTGCAGTAAGCGTAGTCTAGTGAGGCAACTGATTTAATCCCACTGAATTTGGAGGACCCGGAGAGGTGCGTACAGATTGGGGGCTCACTTACCGTGACACTGCGCGACGAGCTGATAGTGTTCTTACGACAGAATGCTGATGTCTTCGCGTGGGCTCCTACTAACATCCCTGGGATTCCGGTCGGAGTAATGGTTTATAAGTTGGGCCTCGATCTCGGCCGCAAGCCTATCAGGCAATAGCAGAGGAACCACTTCATGGAGAAACTCATCGCCATCCAGGAAGAGGTGTAGAAGCTGCTGGATGTCGGCTTCATTAGAAAAATCTAATACCCGGATTGGTTCTTCAACGTCATCCTGGTAAAGAAGAGTAACGGGAAATAGCGAATGTGTATCGACTTCACCGATATTAACAAAGCCTGCCCAAAAGATAGCTTCACTTTGCCCAGGATCGACCTGTTGGTGGACTCGACATCTGGATATGAGCTGAAGTTTCATGGATACGTACTTGGGTTACAATTAGATCCGAATGAGTCCAGAGGACGAGAAGCATATCTCATTTATGACGGATCAGGGCATCTATTGTTATAAGGTCATGCCTTTTGGTCTAAAGAACGTGAGTGCCACTTATCAGAGGCTTGTGAACAAGATGTTTGAGAAGCAGATCGACCGCAATATGAAAGTGTACGTCAACAACATGCTCGTCAAGAACAAGACTACCAGCGACCATATTTGCAATTTGGTTGAGTCTTTTGAGGTACTCCACGTGCATCAGATGAAGTTAAACCCTTCAAAGTGCGTCTTCGGAGTATCCTCAGGAAAGTTCCCAGGCTTCATCGTCTCTCAATGAGGGATCGAAGCAAACTCGGATAAAATTAAAGCCCTCACGGACATGTCTCCACCATGAAGCGTCAAGGATATCCAAAGGCTAACTGGACTACTGGCAGCACTGTCCCGTTTCTTGGCAAAGTCGGGGGACAAGTACCAGCCTTTCTTTAAGGCCCTGAGAGGGACTAAATCGAACGATTTCCAGTGGACTGTAGAGTGTCAGGCAGCCTTCGATGAGTTGAGACAATACTTGGCCAGTCCGCCGTTGCTGACGTCACCCAGAGACAGAGAAGAGCTATACCTCTACTTGGCAATATCGGAGGTGGTTCTTAGCTCTATTCTCATCCGCCAGGACTCCGACTCTCAACGACCGGTCTACTATTTAAGCAAGACATTGACTAGCGTAGAGACACGCTACCCACGTGCTGAGAAGCTTGCTTTGGCACTTGTCTTCTCCTTTCGGAAGCTAAGACCTTATTTTCAGGCTCATCGCGTGGTCCTTCTGACCGACTAGCCACTAAAGAGCATTATCTAGAAATCTGATGTTTCTGGACGGCTGGTTAAGTGGGCTATTGAGTTGGAAGAGTTTGATATTGAATTCTGACCTAGACCCACCATCAAAGGGTAGGCTCTGGTCAACTTCATCGTCAAAACTACGATATCAATTCCTGATGAACAGCCCACTGAAGACGCAGAACAACCCGGGGAAGAGCCAGGATGGGTTCTCAACATAGACTGATCATCTACGGACTCAGGTAACGGTGCTGGAGTGGTCCTAAGGACCGTAGACGAGTTTGAGGTGAAGTACTCCCTTAAACTCTACTTTTCGGCCACCAACAATGTTGTCGAGTACGAAGCCCTGTTAGCCGGAGTACAACTTGCCAAAGAGTGCTCAGTTAAACGACTGACTGTCTACAACGATTCAGAGCTGGTCGTAAACCTAGGTTAACGGGGACTTCAATGCGTGTAACCCTCACTTAGCCAAGTATTAGCCAAATACTTGGCTAAGGTGAATGACGCCATTCAGAGATTTGACTAGCTAAACCTGGTCTATGTCCTCAGAACTAAAAATTAGAAGGTCAACCAACTTGCCCGAGCAACGGCAGCCGAAAACCCAGAGTAGTACTCGAGAGACATGTAAGAAGTCCTAAGCACTCCCAACACTGAGAAACAGGAAGCGATGCGAATCTTCAACACGAAAAGTTGGATAACGCCTTATCAGAAATACCTGACGGACGGAGCACTGCTAAATAACGCGGACGAAGCCAAGCGGATCAAGAAGACGGCTGACTGGTACACCATAGTCGATGGGCGGCTGTATCGTCGTGGTTACTCGACTCCATACCTCTGGTGCCTTACTCCCAAGGAGGTCGACTACGCCTTGAGCGAAGTTTACTTTGGGATATGCGGATCGCACATTGGCGACAAAAGCCTAGCATTCAAGATCATGCGTTAGGGATATTACTGACCAACCATGAAGAAGGACGCCCTTGAATTCGTGAAAATGTGTAAAAATTGCCAAGTCCACAGCAATCTTCACCATCAGCCGCCCTCCGAGTTGAGATTTCTTCGAGCTCCTTAGCCTTTCGCTCAATAGGGGTTTGATATTTTTGACCCATTTCCCATCACGATTGGGCAAAGAAAGTTTATCATCGCGGGCATCGACTACTTCACCAAGTGAGTTGAAGTTGCCCCGTTAGCCAAGATCATCGAGCACAATGCCTTAGAATTCGTCCGTCAGAGCATAGTCAGCAGATTCGGCCTATTTGAGGTCATCGTGACGGACAACGGAACCTAATTTTCAGGAAAACGCTTCACCGAGTATTACACTAGTTTAGGCATCATATTTGTCCATACTTCGGTGGTATACCCTTAAGCAAATGGACAGGTAGAGGTCACAAATCGCACGCTACTCCACGGTCTGAAGACCAAGTCGGAGGACGCGGGGGGCTCCTGGGTCAATGAGTTACTGTCCACCCTATGGTCTTACCGGACGACTCCAAATGAACCAACTTGTGAGATGCCCTTTAGTCTCTGCTACGGGACTAAAGCGGTAATTCCGGTTAAGATCAGGCTTCTAAGTCTTAGAGTCGAGTCCTTCGACCCACAAGGTAACTCCAAGAAAATCAGGAAACACCTAGACTTGTTGGAGAAAGCCCACGATGCTGCCAGAATACAAATAGCAACTTACCAACAAGTCGCCTGCTATTATAATAAGAAGGTAAAAGTACGACAATTCAAAATTGGAGACTTGGTCTTGCAAAGTATCAAGGCTACGGGTAAGACCACCAACCGGAATAAGCTTTTCCCTAAATTGGGAAGGTCATTTTCTAGTCTTAGCTGTCATGCGGAATGGAGCATATAAACTCCGAACTCAGAACGGCAAGTTGGTCTCACAGACGTGAAAGGCGATCCACCTCAAGCGCTACTTCCAATAATGATACAGGTAGGTCATCCATATTGCACGTGTATGCTTGTAATATAAATGTTAATGAAATAAGAATACTTTTTCATTTTTGCCATGTTGCTCTTTCTTTTCTTTTCCTGTTTCATGTACATATATGTGAATTTGCAAGGTTATATAAATGACCTAGACTTCCTCTAAGTCGAACGAGTTTCACCCGTTCGTAATTAAACCCTGGTTATCCAGGCGGCTAGTGAGCGGTTGAATTAAACCTTGATCATCCAGGCGGCCCATGAGCGGTCGAATTAAACCCTGGTAATCCAGGCAGGACATGAGCGATCGAATTAAACCTTGGTCATCCAGGCGGTCCATGAGCAGTCGAATTAAACCCTGGTCATCCAGGCGGCCCATTGGTAGTCGAATTAAACCTTGCTCATCCTAGTAGCCCGTTTGCGGTCAAAATCTTAGAGGGGCTAAAGCAGCACACGTGACAACCTCCTTCACAGGGAGATAACGTGATCAGTTAACGATGGTCAACAGGAGCAAAGTACTTCGTCCAAAACCTGGCCACCCAAGTTCACACCTGGGCAGCGACACCAAGCCTTTACTCACGCAGGAGTGTAGAATAGGCTTGGCGTGACATCAAGATTCACTTTGATATCTTCTCCACGGTATAAGTCTATCAGAGAGTGCCACAAACGTCTCAAGGGAGGCGGACGGTCAACTTGCGTACAATACACCAAATCGGCCGGCTAACATAAGGACAAGTAATTGAAAAACAGGAACAAAGGCAAAGACGTAGAGCATCAGCAAAGCGATTATTTTATTGATTATGTCTGTGCATTTACAACTTCAAAAAAGTAAAGGTACAAAAAGTCTACGGTGGAGTAGAGCCCCCAGGAGGAGGCAGCGGTGGCCCCTGACTACTCCGGGATAGCCCCACAAGATTCTCGCAACGGCTGGCAGAACGGTTTGTGGGGTCAAAGATATCAACTAGAAAGTTAGGGTCAATCATCCGTGCAATGCGTCGATTAAGGTTAACACATTCTCACGTCTGTGTCCACAACATATTATGGACCTCATGGGGACGAATGCGAGTAGACAACTTGTCCGACGATGTAATCTATCCCGAGAGTTGGTCAGTGTGCCTCACTGCCTAGTCAGCTTCCTCTCTCAGTCTGGCGTTCTCCTCGTTCAGTCTAACATTTCCTCTTCCAAACTTGATAATACAGATTGAAGAGCAGCTGTGTCCTCCTAATGCTTCACCTTGAGCAGCTCCACGTCCTCCTCGACCAGGCGATCTCTCTGTTACGGTTTAAGATCACCGGGTCCCTTTGGTGCAGTCCCTTGCTGACTGTGCCCGTTATTTTCTCATCCTACAAGAGCTGAAAGCGTTAAGTAATAGCAACGGAGGAAGAAAAGGGAAGGAAGATTTCGAAGGTTTACTTGTCAGACTTTACGCTCCAACCTCACTGGCCTACTCCGAGACCTTATCCCTGGCGGCGGAGGACTGGAAATAGTAATCTCCAAAACAGGCTCCGCAGAAGCCTCCGCCGCAGACTCCTCCGGCAACTCCATAGTAAGGCCAACCGCCTTAAAAGGCTTTCCGGTGGCAGGCTCCTCCGTCAGCTCAATGCTGATACCAACCGCCTCTTAGGGCTCTCCGACAATTGGCACCTTTGGCGCCTCCTGGGGCTCTCTGGTAGCAGGCTCTTCGAGCATCTCAGCAACCTGCACAACAGGCGCCTCTAGGAGCTCGCCGGCAGTTGGTTTCTCAAATAACTCAGCAACCTGCACAACTAGAAGCTTAGCAGGTGACTCCAACTGTGCCACCAAGTGCTTCGGCTGCGGTAGAGCAAGGACGGCACTACTCGCAGCGGAGCGCAGCTTGGCCCTCCATTGCAGCCTCAACACCGGTGCTGTCCCTGACTCCAGTGAACCAGCCAGCAAAAACGTAATCTGGCTCTGTGGAGGAAGAAGAAGAAGGCATCACCGTTGCTGCCTTCTTCTGCTTTGGACTATTGGGAGCTTCCTTGGTGGAAGGTGTGCCGGCAGACTTGATTGTAAGGGCCCCACCCTTCCTCTTTCGGGAAGGAACCTTCAACTTCTTGACCGGAGAAGGTGGCCCCCATTGTACCCTCTTGGCTTCCTATCGAGAAACTAAGTGGTCTCTCCGGAACTCAGAAAGGTGGTCCTCCACCAGCTTAAAAAACGGCTCCATAGAGGTGGTCTTAGTTGTGGGCGTCCCGGTGTAAGTATGGGCACCCTGCCCTAATCCCTTGCCAGAGGCCATGACTCATCAATATGAACATATAAGAACTTGTTTTTCTAATTTTTCAAAGAGTCATAGATTACACTGCTAATCTAGAGCTCTCGTGGGGACAGGAAAACCCATTTTTCACCCTAAATGAATTGAAACATTACCCTAATTGCCTCTACTGTCAGCAACTTTGAATGGTGGCAGAGAAAAATGTAAAGCGTGCACAAGTATCGCACAGTGTTGACATGAAATTATGCGATGGGGATCTCAAGAATGGTAAGGATGTCCATCAGCTCGTCAGGGATCGGAAGACGTAGCCCACTCCTCAAGTGGACCTCGTATACGGTGATGCAGCCCTCGGGAGGGGAGCACGACCTGTCTTCCTTGCCGGGCATCTTGAAGACGATCTCTTTAAAAATGTTGTACTCAACGTACAACTTCATTTCACTAGATGTGATCACTGAAACAATTTGGGTTACAGAATGCGTCACGAAAACGGGAGAAGGAAGTGAAACACTTGGAAAATTTTCAGGAAGAAAGTGTGGGAAGTTTGAAAACGAAACGGTCGGAGTACTTAAAGGCATGTGAACGCTGAAGAAGGAGAATCGTCTCGAAAAAGTATGCCCATCATTGTTGACACGTCACTTTCGGTGAGGATGCAATCGAATCAGATCCTCTGGTACATTAATTACCAGGATCACAAATTCACTGCATGCAGACACGTGGCCAACTTTTTGACTGACAGTCCGACGGCATGATGGCGCGTCGTTTCAACTCCCTCCAGTTCTTCGGAATTTGGCCCAAACAGTCAATGAATCCGGTCAATGCTTCTTTCGCAGTTCACTGGATTTTGGCCGAAACAGTCAACAAATCCGGTCAACACTTCCTTCGACAGTTCTTCGAATTTTAGCCTAGACAGTCAACGCTTTCTTCGCCAGTTCGCCGAATTTTGGCCTAGACGGTTAACGAATCGGGTCAACATTTCCTTCGCCAGTTCTCTAGATTTTGGCCTAGACGGTCAACAAATCTGGTTAACGCTTCTTTTCAGCCACTTTTCCGGATCTTGACTTTACGGACAACAACTGCAAGCAATTCGATCGACAAACTAAGAGTCATTGCTAGCTTCCTCACCAAGGTGTCCCAGTCAAGCATGCCCCATCGTGAACATGTTGGAGGCCGGAGTCCGAGACCACCAGCATAGGGTGCTAGTGATGGGTACGCCAGTAACGGGTTGGCCTACAAAGGAGGAACGACCCAAATCCACAGCGGTCCATTTAGGCCTCAACGCCAGCCGTTGACCGAACGAGAGGCTAATGAGCCGGTCAAAGCCCAAGAATAGGATGGCCCACTTGGGCCCAAGGTGGACAACGCCTCCATTGACCAGAAGTATGACCAATTGACCGGTTGAAGACCAGGCCTCTCACGGCCTAAGCCCATATTGGCCTATGTGTCCGTTCTCTTGTAGCAACGATCTTCTCTCCTAATTTCGCGCTTTCCACAGAAGGCAACCTCCATTATAACGGTTGCTCCCAGAATCAATATGCATCCCTGAAAGAAGGCGCCAGAATTCTTTCCCTGTCTGCCGGAAACCCTAGCGGTTATAAAACATAAAGAAAAGCAATCAATCCAATGACCATTATAGCTATAAAGTCTGTATGCCAGAAAAGGCAACGGTCCCAGTAGAGCGTGGGTATCAAGCCCTTCTGCACAAGGAAGGCAGCCTAGTGCAGCAACTTTAAAAAGCCACAGAATTCACGCTTCAATGCACGTTCTCACTTGCCTGCAAAAGCCTTCTCTTGCAAAGCTCTTATGCTTTCATTACTCGTGCACATCTACGCTCTCTCTCTCTCTACTACTATGTTCCCAGCAAACTCAGTACTTAGAGACCTTGCTTCTCACGAGCAACTTAAGCCTCTCTACTTACGAGAGCAATCCCACTCTCACTCCCACAAACACTTTTTGCATTCATACTGCATCTCATTGTATTCACCTTCCACCTTTGAAAGCTGTTTACTGACTTGAGCGTCGGAGTATTTTCGGTGAGACAATCTCTTGTCGACATCTAACCTCTTGTTCACGGTTGTGGTGTGTAGGATCCAGATTTAGTGGATGGAGCCGGACTTAGACAGATGACTTAATCCGAATCTGTTCGAAATTTGGATCGATGACGCATCAGAGGTGGTGATGGTAGTGGTTTTTATAAGAGGGTATATGAGTTAAAATTATCGCATATAACGTAACATATATTTAGTAATTTATTAAAACTATTAAAAATTATAATCCCGTATGTTTTTGTAATATTTTACCAATGAAGTTTGTGCCCGGTCAGTAAAAATTCAACTTCAAATATATGACCGTTTAAAAGATAAAATCAAATAACTATCAATGAAGGGTTAATATTTATTATTATGGCATGACTTGCTTGCTGTTTTAAAAATCCATGCCAAATAATTAACAAATCCAACAAATATAAGTTATACATTTTTTAAAAGCGTATCAAATATACTTTTAGATGGAAAGAATGAGATTTTTGTAGTCTATGAATCATTCATCTTTCTACCATGTATATAACAGAATTATTCATTATTTATTGAGGATAACAAGTGACTGTTTTTTGGAGCATTATGGGCAGTTTTTAGATCTGAATGGAAGGAAAGTTTGGGGCTGGTGTGGTGGTTATATGAAAAGGTCTCTGTGTTATTATTGTTCAACGTAGCACTGTATATATTTGGTAATTTATTAAATTAATTAAATGTCACAATTTTGTACGTTTTTGTTATATTTTATTAAAGAAATTTTCTTAGTAGATCATGTCCTTTGATAGAAATAAAAGTATTTTTTTTTTGTAATTAAGTAATCAATCTTTTTTCTACCGTGTAAATAACAGAATTATCCTTTATTTGTTGAGAAGTGACTCTTTTTTAGAGTATGAGAGAAATTTTTCAGATTTGAATTGGATGAAATTTTGCTGCCTTTACATCGATTTTAAATTTAATAAGCCCTCTAAAAACTGAACACAACTATCCTTATACAAAATCTTATTGCTTTCATTCTACAACCGATTGTTTTTTTTAAAAAAAAAATTTAGCACAAATTTTGGTGTGTCGTTTATGTTTAATTTCATTCTACAAAATTATAAAATAATACGGTAATTCAATGATCTATAAATAGTTTAAATAGTAAAGTCTTACACAATATTTATTGTTATTCCTGTTAGTAGGTCTCCAGTAGTTCTTCATGCACTTAAGCTTTCCCAACATGAATTGGAGTGGCTAAGATCATGCTTCTCTATTAATCTTGAAACTTCTTATTTGCTGCATCCCAATATTAAGCCCCTTGTTGATCCTTAAATTTGTTTATTTTATATTCATCCCATGGATGAAAAATATTGGTATCGTGCGATTCTTATCGTTATCAAATGTCAGGAATGCAAAAAATATACATATTTTTGAACATTTTGAAAGTGAATTATATGCTAAAGTCTAACTACTTTAATCATACATTCACATATTTGAGGGCTATTGTCCAATTTTATAACAATTAATTTTGATATCTTTCTAAGTTATCAAAAAATATCCTCAACTTTTGATCTATGCATGTTTTATACTTCTATAAAATCTGTAGTTATAGAAGTTTTAGACAAATTTTAAGTATATTTAAAACACGTGGATTTAACTTCTAATAGAGAACCAATCCAAAAAAATGAAAATAAAAAATTGGCTGTTGACATGCCAACATATTTCTATGGTATCAAGGTGTTCGATATCGTTGCATATCGATTGATGTTTTTATTGAGGAAATCACGATTCATTCTCATCTCAAGTTTCCATGACTGTTTTTCCCGAACATTCAGGTTGGGGACCTCACGCATACTTTCAGATGTTGGCGGAGTCGCAGACCACCGGTCTTCCCTTGACAGGCCACGCCAGATCTCTTACCGTGACATCCTCGGAGATCGAAAGCGTTCGTATCCAGTCTCAACGCGGCGAAGAAACATCAAGTTTCGACCAGAGCGACACTAGTCCAATCCTGATTATAAACGGCACGGAAGGAGGTAGAAGACAATGACTTCCCTTTTCCCTTTTTCTCTGTCTGTAAATAGACATCCAGTTGTGTGTAGCGTGTCGGTTCGTGAAACTGTTCTCGTGTGCTATCGATCAAAACTTTAGCATGAGCCGGTGATCACATGCTTTTGGCTAATTTGATTCGATCGATAGGTTACGAATTAGATACGAAATTAGCCTCCGCTGATCATTTTGGCATATGTGCTTCATTTCTTTCTTGTTTTCCTTGTATTGGCAGTCGATATTGGTTTGAGTTTCAGCTGTCTTCCCACTTCCAGATCTGGCTTAGGAAAAAATATGTAATTTTTTTTTTTTTTAAAGATGATCGATTTTTTAATTATATAATATTTTTTTTATTAAATAATAACTATTTAGATAATAACCCATGATTGTGATTAATTATATAGGACTAGTATTTAATTGATTTTAATGAATAGATAGGAGTTGATTTATAATTTTAATCTTAATTTTTTATTTTTCGTTTTTTTTTTCTGGTTTAGTAACTTTGTAATGTTGTATTTTGTTGAATAAAATTGGATAGAAATGTTTCTTATTACCTCAATTAAATATTTTATCATCGTAAATTTATAATACATTAATTTTTCATGGCGGTGCTAGTGACCGTAAATGGCATATTGGCATGGAATGAGAGGTCTTTTACTCTTAAGGAATCAATTTTTAAAATTTTAATTATTTATTTTCAAATAAATAATTATAATTTAATAATTAATTTTGATTAATTTTATAATTTTAAAAAATTATTAAACTATAATTATCAAAATAAATGATGAAAATTTACGAGCGGTAAATTAGAATATATTCTTTTATGAGGAGAACGAAAATATTATTTCAGGTTATTTTCTATTTATTTTTATATATTAAAGGAGTTTTTTTAATATATATAAAGTGAATATTAATTTTTAATTATACTATCATCTTATTTTATCCACAAGAATAAATATTAAAAATTTATTTATTTTATTTCCGCAATACGAAAGTGCTCTTATGCGGGGGGGACGATAGAATTTTTACAATTAATTTCTTAACCGGTTATTTTCTTTGAAAATTATAACAAAAATTTTAATTTCGGCGATTATTTATTTGTTGGATGAAGGGTGGTTCGCGGTTTAAGTGCAGGTGTCCCCCCGTTTTGAGTTCTCAAGGTACGTCATTTGAGGGATGTTATTTTGATATATTTTTAAAATATTTTAGATTATATGATATGTATTTGTTAAAATTATTGTTACATATAAATATGTCATAGTTTATATTAATAATTTATTAAAATAAGTATAGTTTATGACTCAATAAGACGTAATTATATCTTATTAGATAATTTATATTTTTAATCAGCTCAATTATTAATGAAAAAATACTATTTTTGTAATTAAAAAAATATTCATATTTTTATCCTATAAATGAGAAAATTATCTATTATTAATACGGGATAAAGATGGAATTTTTTTTTTCTAAATTAAGTGATTATAGTTTTACAACCATTGTATCTGATGTATCTTGGATTCGAGTTATTGATAGATTTTGGTGCCGCTAGGTTTTTTAGTCGAGTTGAAGCGGGTCCCAGTCTCATTATTCTTGAGTTTGGATTCTGCACATCACAATTTAAAAAATAAAATGTCAGAGGATTAACAGAACTCGCTCCTCGGTATACCATCTGAAGCTAAAATCAATAGTCTTTCTTATGAGATGAAAGATGCAATGACAGAATATATAGAAAACAATATAGGAAAAGGGAATTCGTGAGTTTGACTTAGAGGTTGTGCTTGCCGAGAAGCGACTTTGCAGTGGTGCGCTCGGGGAGAATGGCTCTAGCATTGTGGAGGCATGAATTATGAAAAAATTCTCAAGGTTTGGCAGATAGAGAGAGAGATACGGCACTCAATGGCTTACTTAATTGTGCTTGGAAAGGTTGATATACGCATTCAAGATAGCATTTCTTCGGAATTTGTCTGGAGAGCCTTTTATTGCCTTAGAGCTCTCTTAACCTCGCTTGGGCGACAAAGATGGCTACCAACTGTCTGAAGAAGATTTTGCCAGCTAGCAATGAGGTTGCTAGTATCATTTATGGCAACCGTGATTGATCGAAGGGATTTCTTCATTCACTGTGGAGATGTTATACGCGGCAAATGTTGGAGTTTTCATCGTGGGAGATACGCTGAGTTGGGGGCTCATTTCTTAGGAAGATTGTGATCCAAGAAATTATTCAGGATATTAATTAGTTAAGGCAGGTAATTTCTCATGTGTGAAAACAGCGTCGTGGGCCATCTGACTTGGGACATAACTGGTCTGGGCCACATCCAACCGACTGGAAGATCACTTCTGGTCGACAGAGGTGTTGATCGTCATCTGGGCCAGTGGGTCATATTCCTTGTGAGCTGACCATCTTTTGGATCGGCCCATCTCTGCCGTCCTCATCAGTATCTAAGTATATATATGTATAAAAAAATTACATTATTATAAGTATGTAAGGAAAATTGTAGCTTTACCACTATTGTCACGACCCCAATTTTTTTTATCATAAGATAATGACATAAATAATACATAACCAAATATTGGAATGCAATCTTATTACATATTATATTAAATAAACCTAAGTAAATTAGACAAAATCTCAGGAACAAATGGCCACAATCTGCATATGACCCTGAATCAATCTACATGTTCAACGATAACATAAATTAATAAGGAAAAATATTAACTACTCAAAACTAAACCTGTCAAAAACATATAATACATAATTTGAAAGTCATTGGCCACAAAATATACAAACCGAAAAATCGATTAACTGATATAATATAATCAAAATCAACTACAAAATTGATAACAATAAAAAAAAAATATTTTAAAAAATAACTAAAAGAAAGGTCCTCTGTCCATAATATTGCAAGATTATCCAAATCTACTTATTTAAAAGGTTATAGAATGCGATAATAATGAGTTTAATACTTAACAAACCATATAAAATTTATATATATATATATATATATATATATATATGAATAAAATATGATAAATAATAATAAATAAATATAAAATTGTCAAAAAATAATAATATATTGATAAAATATACAAAAAATATAAAACCAATAGTCAATTAAAACATTGCCAATAAAAGTTATATATCAAAGGTCAGACTATAAATTTTTTTCTGTATATTATTTCCAACAAACAGAGACAAATACTAGTTTTTAAAATTGGGTTTAATTTTTAATTTATAAATAATATATTTAGATATATTTAAATATATATTATTAACTCTATAATATTTTTATTTAATCAAAATTAAAAATTTATAATAGATAACAAATACACATATATTTTAACAATAGAAACAAATAACTCTTATAAATTTTAAAGTAGAGTTCTTATTAACTATTTGTATAAAATGATATGTATGATTAAATATTTAAAGATTTTAAAATTTTATAAAATATATTATAAAATTGGGTACAAGGCTTTGAAATCTCAAATTTCACAAATAAAATGGGTATACAAGTAAAATATAATAAAAAGGATAATAAAAAATCACATTCATGTGCATTTTAAACAAAAATTAAAATGAATAATCTATAATTTTTAACAATAAATAAATAAAAGTGTGTAGATATATTTATCTTAAACAAAATGTTATCACTTTTTCTCTCTCAAATTTGAACTCACACAGGCCTAAAATCATTAAAAAAATACTTATATTGGCAAACTAGCATATAACTATCAATCGTACGCTCATTAGATGTAAAGATAAAGCCAGTGCAAGTATAAGCGTGCCTCTAATACACACAAGCGTAGCCTCTTCTATTGAGCTACAAACAAGCATGTCTTCATCATATACGAGTGTCACCAATTCTATTAAGCTAAGCAGGAACATTATTTGTTCGTACATGGATTAGGCGCAAGTCTTCCTTTCTTTAATATTTAATTTTTTTTTCAAACACAATTTTTTTAAAAAAATTGCCAAATAAAATTAAATTATGACATCATAATATATAAATTAAGGATCGAGTGTTATAATCTCCCCTAAGCATAGGTGCTATAACTTAACCAAAAAAGCTGCTATTGCCTTCATTTGCAACCCACAAAAGAGTAATCAAGCTATAAATTTTAGCTCTACTTACCACATCACCCATTCATAGCGCACCATATTAGCCCTCTACTTTCCTTAAGTACGATTGAGTGCCTTTATATATCTATATATTAATATTAAGGAGTTTATATAAAAATAAATAATAAATAGATATTATTTCATTTTATAATATATGATAAGAGTCTATTGAAACATTTTTAAAATATTTTTATTAAAAAAAATACTTTATAAATATACAAGGACAGTTATAATTTTATATCTACTTCCTAAATATAGTCGTTATAACATATCAAAAAAAGCACTGTATGTTAAATTTATAACCCAAAAAAGAGTAATCAAGCTACAACTTTAGCTCTACTGACCACAATTTGCACAATTTAAATGGGATAATTAGCCCTACTTTAAAGATTAAAAAATTAAATTTTAATTATCAGACGAATGGATGCCTTTATCAATCAATTTATCTATATTAATAATTCACTTATAAAGCTAAATAAGTTAATAAATATCATGTTATTTGATAATATTTTATAAATGCCTATAAAATATTTTATATATAGAAAAATTAAAGCATTAGTGTACCACGTCGATTGCATGGACCATGCCCAAGCGTAGGCACTATAGCTTACAAAGAAAGCACTGTCGTGAGCACTCTACCACCCACAACAAATTTATCGAGCTACAAATTTTAACTTTATTTATCCAAACACTCATATATTATTGGAGCTTGTCAGCTCTACTTTCCAGATCAAAAGTTCAAATCTCAAATCTTTATACGATTTATGCCTACTAATCTATTTATTTATGCTAGTAATTTCATATAAAAAGAAATAAAAAGATAGGTATTATGTTAATTTATAATGCTTTATGATTTTTGATTATCTCTAAGATATTTCTATGTATAAAAAATTATATTATATGTAAGGCACGAAATCAAAATAACTATTTTAATGATACTTAATTTCATTAAAGTTATAAATTTTTTAGGTTAATTAAGATTTTAAATTAAAAATCAAGTATTGAGTAAGCAAATTAAGCTGAGTAGCACTTGATGTGTACACAACCCATGCAAAAGTTTATTTACAGAGAATGTCTGCACCGAAAATGCCATCAAGCGATGCACTTTTATATCTAAAATAAAATATTGGCGCATGATATATGCTTAAGAAGAGCTTGTGCACAATATGGATTATGCATCAATATCTGATCTGTACTTAACTAATGCTCATATATTAATATTTCATAAATAGACTCTTTAGTCTATTCTAGCTCATTTTCAACTGATTTTTTTTTTTTAAAGAGAAAGAAAGAGAAATAGAACAGGAAAAAAAGAGAGGAGAAGAGTGAGAAAGAATGAAAATAAGAAATTAAAGTAAAATCAAGTAATCTTTTATAAAAATGAAATAAATCTAAGTACATTCAAACTTTTTGTTCTCTTGTTATTAGCCTTTTTCTTTTATATTTTTAAATATTTTTTATTTTAAATACTCATAATACATTAGTTTCATAATTAAATTATTTTAGACTTTGTGTATATTGAATCCTAATCTCATATCATAAATTTTATAAAATATATGTCATAGATTTATACAAATTATATTTAAATATTGAATTTTTGTTCAACACACTTGCATATTTTTAAATTTTTTATATATATGTTTATATGTTCATAATTTCTACATAAATATTTTCACATATTTTATATTTATACTAAAATATTAAAAATTATATAAACTATATTAATTTTTTATAATTTTTACAGTATAATTTCTATATAGCTTTAAATTATAAATTAAAATTTTTATATATTTTTAAATTATACATGAAAGTTTCTATATGTTCATAATTTTGACTACATATTATATATTTGATAAAAAATAAAAAAAAATTATATATTTGTTTTGATAAATGGATTATTTTTCTAGTATGAGAAAAATGAGAAAGTATTCATAACTGAATAGAGTTTTTAATTTGACTAAGGATAAAATATTATAAAAAATTAAAAAAATATATTCAGATATATCTTAATATATTATTATTAAATCAAAAGTTAAACCTATTTATCTTCGAGTTAAAAAATTCATATTCGATTTTAAATACAGGGATTATATATAATCGACTCACTTATAAATTATAAACAGTAGGGTACAGCTTTTTTATTATATAAAAATAATAATATCTCAAACTTTAATATTCACTATTTATTAATAAAGTTATCATTGATCATTAATCCTTTATATATTAATATAATTTTTGACATGATTTATATATTTGTGCAGGTTTTAGCATATTTGTTCTTTAGTCCTTGACTTTTGCATAATTTATCAAAAAATAATATAATTTATATTTTATAATTTTATCATTGAATGTTAAACTCACTATTACCTTTATTTTTGGTAACCATCTAGATTAGTAGAATCGATAACATGCAGGAGTTTTATATCATGTGGAGAAGGCTTCAAGATATTTACTTTAAAATGTTTTATTGTAACTTATGGGCTTAGAATTGTACCTTTTGGTTTTTAAATTTTGGTATTTTATTTATATCTATATTCAGCCATTGGCAGATAATATTTAAGTTTGATTCAGTAAATTTAAAAGAGTTATAATTAATACTTTAATTTTAGTTAAGATGCTTTTTTGTATTTACAATCAGAGGTTAACTAGTCTTAAATATTTAAAATTAACTTCAGATATAACATTTGGGTATTGTAATTTAATTATTATATATTATTCAGACCATTTAACAGTATTTGATATAACTTTACTTTTTAATATTTATTTTGGTTTAAATTGATAAAATAAAAAAATAATTTTAAGTTTGATTGAGAATGTTTACTTTGATATAACAGTATTTGATATGTTTATTTGATATCTGTGTTTCTCCGTTTGTTTCATTGAGAATGTTTACTTTGATTTCATGACATGTTTTATGGTATTTGAGGTATATCATAGTGTCTTTATTCTAATTTCAAATCAACAAAATACTTAAAAATAGAACATTAATTTTTATAATTTTTATTTTTATTTTAATATAATTTTTTTACTTGCTAAAAAAAGAGAAGTGAATATGACACTATAAATATGCAAAGCCCAATTGCTGCTTTATGGCCACATCACTATGGCTTACCTAAAAAAACGCCACCATGTGCTATCAAAACCCACAATAAAATAATCAATCTACAAATTTTAGCAGTACTTGCCCCAATAATTTATCGAAGGAGCTTATTCCTTCTTTTTTTTTATATTAAAAATTTAAATCTATTAATTTATATTAATAATTTATATAAAAATAAATAAATAAATAAATATTATATTATTTGATTTTTTTTAAAAAAATATATATTTTATATATAGAATATTACGTATCATAAAATGTACAAGGACGATTGCAGCCTTGCGTAGACGCTGTAACTTACTAGAAAACAGCGTCGTGTGCGTTCGTGATCGGCAGCAAGTTGATTGAGCTATGAAATTTAGCTCTGCTAACCCTAAACTCATTTATTATGAGGGTTCATTGGCTGTAACTTTACGGATGAAAGAGGTAACATATCTCTATCGTAGCTGCCGTTTGCTAATGGCAGCATGCTATCTCCTAGTCCGACGCTTCAAAAGCAGTTGACTGTCAGATGAGTCTTTTCCCCGTTCTCAATTTCCGGATCGGTAATCTTCTGTTCATTTTCCGCATCGAAGTTATTTTCACTTGAAATCGTCCATTTTGGACCGGTGTCGGCGTTCTACTGGGTCGACGGATCTGAGACGGGGAAAAAATTGATGGATAACCGTTCCGATGATTTAGCTCGCTACCAACTCATTCCGTCCTCCGGCATTGACGAAGTCACCGATGATTCTCGATTGCAGCTGCTCGGCTACAAACAAGAGCTCAGACGTGGTCTCTCGTACGCCTCTCTCTCTCTCTCTCTCCCGCTTCTTCTATTTTCAGTCTGGATCGTAATTTCGAAAGTGAAAATACAGTACCATTGTGCGGAGGAAGTAAAATTTGTATGGAAAAGCACTGTTCAAACGAATTGACAAAGTCCTCTTTCTCAACATTTCTTCGATTTCCGGCAACTCGTATTCTTCATCTCCCCTGACCAATTTATTCGACAAACTTCTACTCATATCTTTAGTTTCGACATAATTGATTGTTCTGTGATATCTTAGATCACTTTGAATCAAAACACCATTTCTTCCATTCTTGAAATTCCTACTTTGTGAATCACTGTTACTAAAAAAGCCGTCTCAATTTTTTGAAAGCTACACATTCCTAAACATCATTTCTAACGTCTTTGATCAGTTTTTTGATACGTTTCAAAGTAATCTTTGACTAAAATTTAGCCCAACAGACTAGACCCAAGCAATGAAATAGTGAGACCTGATAATATGCGAGATTATTCCTTTTTTTTTTCTTTCAATTCTCATGCTTCAATTTTTGTAGTCCCATTTTTTTTTTAATTTGTTTGAATTTAGAAATTTATTTAAACTTTTAGTTTTCTGTATGACTGATTTATACATGAATTATTCAACTTTGTAACATCTACATATTTATTATTCATCTTTTTTCTTCTAATTTTGTAAGAATATAGTTATTTGGTCTTCCAAGGACTGCATAAATGCTTAATATCACTGAGTATTAGAGAACTGAATATGTTGCAATTTTAAAAAAGTTGAGGAATAAACTTAGAGAAATTAATGCATCACAATAAAAATACAAATTTCAATAGTATTTTTATATTGGCCTGATTAAAATCAGGATACCTAATTCGGTCAGTCTAATCTATCTAAAAATTTATAATATTTGATTAAGGTATAAAATTATTATTTATGAATATAATCATAAAATTAAGCTTGATTAATTTTTTAAATTAGGCACGATTACGAGGAAAAAGTGTTCCGAGCTCAACTTAAATTGTAAACTTTTTTATAAATATAATTTTATTTTAAATAAGTACTAAATTTTTTTTTAAAAAAATCTTTTTAATTAAAATATATAAGTATATAATATTTTATCTTAAATATTATAAATTTTAAAATATTTTATATTTTTAATTATTTTTATACAAATATAAAATTCTAAATAAATATGTTAACAATAAAATATATATATATTTGTGGACCTATCAAAATTGGTCCTATTCGATTTATGAATAACCACGATTAAAACTTTTAGCCCAAGTGATCTGGCCTTTTTTGGTCCCATTCAATTTATTAATCATAAATTTTTATTTAAATTTGATTTATATTCGATACTAATTTAATTTTGACAAAATCTATTTGTATAAAATCCATTTTTTTCATTAGTCAAAATGTGAAATCTCAATTTTTTTGAATTCTAACTCGTACAATAATAATTATATATTATTTTTAAAAACATTTTTAAGTAATTACCAGCTTATTTCAAACTTCAGTGAATCAAAACTTGTAGTAAAATTTCATTTCATATTTTCCACGTATCTCTCATCTTATTTTTTTCGCTTTATATTTTCTTATTTTTGTCATAAGTTTTTCTGAATTTTTAAAAAATAATTTCAATGAAATAACTTAAAAATATATTTATACCGAAATTAATTTTTACTTAAAGAATTTTACATAATTATTATGGAAAAAAATATGGGTAAAAGATGCGTCTTTGCGGTGACGTTTTCAATCGTGGTAGGGCAGGGCGGTGTCTAACTTTGCGGTGACGTTCTCAATCGTATCGATACTGACGGGCATAACAACGTGCTATAGTACGGGCCTGAGGTTTGGTGGGCCTGTAACAATGGTGTACGGATGGCCCATAGTGGGCCTGTTGACCTTGTTCGTGGGCCTGTCCATGTCAGAAATCTGCTCCGCATATCCAACATCTGCTGGGCTTTACTTTTGGAGTGCCAGGCTCTGTAGCAACGAATGGGGACCGTTTGCTTCTTGGCTCACTGGCTGGTATGTTGATCTCCTCCTCACTCCAACACGTACTTTTAATCGTTCTTTTGTGGTCGGATTTTAAACGTCTATACTTGCATGATAAATAATGAAAAATATTATTTATTTTATTTTTATAATTTTTTATGTATACATGAGAAGAGTTAAATTTTTGAAAAGATCATTGCTACATCTCGTATTTATATATGGGACCTATTTTTTTTTAATTTTTAAATTATAATGGTCATACGTGTAAAAAAGGAGTTGTAAATGAGTTGTATATGTGTGAAACAAATATTATTTTTTTATAAGAACAAGAAATAAAAATAAGTTTCATATGTAGGGAGAAGTCTTATATAGATTTTTTTGGTAAGCAATTAAGATATATAAAATTAATACTATACAACCTCTAAATGATCAAAATTAGTTTATTATCTGATGGGTTCAAAAAATCCAACTCAGAAAGAAGGTCAATAAATGAAGTAAAAATCCAATAAATTCAATATAATTGAAAGTTCAATAAACGTCCATGTAGGTTTCACTCAATAGCCCTTACTAATTCAGCCCAATGGCTCAACAATTCAAATCCAGAAAGCGAGCTCATATACCATATAACTCACCACAACTAGTTGGACAAATTTCTATAAAATAATCGCCGTACGCAACCATCCACTTTCGCACATGGAAGCAACCTACCATAACCAACTGGTCAATACAACCGTTTTATCCTGTTCATGGGCGATTGTCACTGGATAGGGATAATCTAACTGCTATTTACCTCTATAAATACTCCTTCATTCCTACTGAAAGAGAGAAAGAGATTAAAAAGAAGAGAAAAATCCATAAAAAAGAGGACCGAGAAGGAAGGCCTTATTGCCCATTCTTCCGAGAAACCTTCTACCTAATCCCTATGGAAATCCATCAAAGAAAGGCTCTCCCTCTAAGAGATCTTCCATTTAAGTGATCGGCCATATCTTTAGAGCATCCCAATAATACTTAAACAATTGTACAATCTACAATCGCGTCTCTAAGCCACCACTCTACCGGGCGTATCTTTAAGCCGTCCTTCTACCGAATACATCTCTAAGCCGCCCGTCTACCGAGGGCATCTCTAAACTGTCCCTCTGTGAGCGCACCTCTAAACTGTCTATTAATTAAGAGCACCCAAACGCTCAATTCACCGATACATATATTTACATATCCTCCATACATCTTTCTATACTCTTAGAAAAATTTCTAATTTGAGCGTCAGAGGATATACGGTGAGAGTAATTTTTACCGTCTTCTGACCTCTCGTTTTCAATTGTATTACGCAGGGTTCATGTTCGAGATTATTGAGATCGGATCCATATTAAATTGACCCAACGCGAAAATCTAATTTATAACATCTTAATCCGTAGGACAATTTAAATTCGTAAAACGTAATATTATCAAACAAAAAAAAAAAAAAACCAACAATAAAATCCCAAATAAGAAGGAAAAGTGGCCAACCATAACAAATATCATTTAAGCCTGAGTACATAAAAACTAAAAACACAAAAAGACTTGTGAATTATAAACTTACACCACTAGCATGAATAATGAAATGTGTTATAGACAAGTTGTAGGGGGCAAAATGTATAGCAATGATAAATGTATAATATATGACAAATGTATAATTTATCTATAATTTACTTATATTTAAAAAAATAAAATTTATATTTACCTAACTTAATAAATTTGAAACAAGGCCCTCCTTTTTTCCTTAGGGACATTCCACAAGATAGAGAAAATATAGTTCTCTATTGTGAAAGTAAGAATTTAAATTTGACATATAATTTAGGCCACAAAATTAAGATAAAAAATATATTTTTATTTTATAATCATTGTTTTATAATTATTAAATTAGACAAAAATAAATATAATTTTAGATCTATTTAAAAAATTTGTAATAATAATAGAAAAGTATCATAATCGTAAAAAAATGATAAAAAATCACTTATTTAAAAAATATCACGACATAACCCATCAACCACTTGCAACCGTAGAAATGATTAATGGCCAATGTTCGTTGCGTAATATTGTATTCTACCTACTCAAAGTCCAATTGGTACGGTCCCATCTACGTAATCTCCCGTATAAATAGGTCATCTATTAGAAAATCAGATTTATTATAATCATTTTAAATAAAAATATTATTTTAAAAGTAAAGATTTACTATAATAATATTTTAAAAAAAAAACTAAAACTTTTCTTTAAATTAAAATATTTTTAAAATTTTACTATTTAATATTTTTAAAATGACTGTAATTGTTAGAAAGATGAGCTGATTTAATTAGAATATTATTTTTAAAAACTAATATAAATTTTTAATTTCCTTTCAAAATATCAGTTTGATGTTTTTGGAAAAAAATTTATATTTAAAATAGCTTACCAATAATTTGATTTATTTTATATAATGTTAAATCTATATTATAAAATACTATAAAAAATATATCATATGAATATTTATTTTGAAAAGTTCAATAATATAGAATTTGGGGACCAGGTTGAATTTTTTTAATCATGTTCGATCGAGTCTGACAGATCATATATTTTTTTTAAATTAAAAATTATTATACACCTTACCTCTTATAATCCATCTATTATTTTTTTTCTAAGTAAAGCTTATTTTATTTATTTATTTATTTTTTATTAATTTTATATACCAAAAAAATTTATACATTAATCATATTACATTATTATTTATTGTAATTATTAAGCCAGTTTATTAATTCATTTAGATAAAAACTTTTTGAATAAATATAATGTATTGGGTCTATTAATCTTACTTAAAAATTATATAATCAGAGAAAAATAAAATATTAAAGAATATTAATAGTTTATATTATTTAAGAGCTATGGAATTTAATAACTATAATGATTGGTATGTATTTAGAATATTTCTTTCAAAGCTCTACATATGCTTTAGGATATATCTAAAATTTTTGTAAAATTTTTAAATTATTTCCATATTATTTGTAGATAAATATACTAATATATTTTAATTTTTTGTAGAATTTTATGATCTTATATAAAATTATATTAGGCATTGATATGTAGATGGTTTGTTGTTAGTCAATTATTACATTTGTTATTCTTTTTTTTTTTTTTTTGTGGTCATCCAAATCACACGTATAAGAACACAGATAAATTTTGCTATATAGTAATATAATATAAATTTATTTAAAATTTTTTAGATATAATATACCGGGTATTATATTATTAAAAATAAAAACGGTCAAAATAAAATTTAAATTAATGTACGATATTAGTTTAAATAAATATTTATGATAGTTAAGTTATATCGATTTGGATTTATCTCAATTACTATTGTTAGAAATTATAATTGCCTATTCATAATTAATATTTGGCCGATTGAAGATATTCTATGATTTTTTTTAAAAGTGTTTTTATTTAAAAATTTATATTTATATTAAAAATATTTAAAATATAAAAGAAATTTAAAGATTATATTAATTAGATTAAAATATTATTTAAATTATTTTAAATAAAAAATTTATGTAAAAAATTAACAATTACATGAAATATGATTTATTATAAAATTATTTATTTGATATTTTTTGAAGATAAAAATATGTTTCTAGAGAAATAATAATTCAGACAAGTAAAGTCAAATCTATCATTTTTATTTTTAATTATATTCACCAAAAATAATAATAAGATATAATTTTTGACTATATTTATTTATAATATATATATTATAATTATATTTTATAAAATTTTAATTCAATTAAGCTAAATTAATCTGAGATCCCTATTTTTATTAGGTGCAGTCGGGCACCTAATAATTTGGTTTGCTTTGGGAATTTGGTTGAAATTGCCTATAATTTTGATTAAATACTAAATTGGAAAAATAAAAAAAATAAAAAAATTACCACTTTTTCCAAAGGACAACGAAAGGAGAGCTCGCGAGCCACGCTCACAAACGGAATCCATTTTTAAAAATAATATAAGATTTTAATTCATATATAAAAAATAATAATATTTTGTCACGAAAGACGGCCAGCTTTCGTTGACCAATAAATAATTAGAGTGAGAAAAAAAGTAAATTTAATTTTTTTAATAATTATTATTTAATATTAATTAAATGGTTATATTTTTAAAAATTATGTTTTAAAAATAATTAAATATTAATTAAATAATTATAATTGAAAGGAATTCTAAAATATTCTATGTTTTTTCAAAATTACAATAATAACATAAAATAGTGACATTTAGAAAACACTTAATGCAATTTAGATGCCCTTTCAAAATCACATCAACAAATTGAATAATATCATTTTATTGGTAACTCCATAATGTTATTACTCCATCCCTCTCTGTTTATTTTCCATATTAAACGATTTCAATCCTGAATTTCTGATGATCACTTATCTTTAATTTTTTCTGAAATTTTTCTAACGTAAATTCAAGATAACAAATTTATAAATAAATTAATTATTAAGATTAACTTTGCTTATTGTGAAGTAGGAATTTAAACAGAGGAAAGGAACAGTATATTTGATCAAAGTGAATTTATTTAATGTGAAACTTAAATTGGGATTGATTTGACGAATCTCTTCATTTCTGTTGTTCTTTTCAAGTTAATTGCTAAGTGCCTTCCGGTGAAGATCTTCCTCCTATAAAGAGGGAACAACAAACTAGATAAATCAACTCTCTCCTTCACAAATGAAAAATATCTTACGTTAGGAGGAATATACAAGAATAGCAGCCATCCCTGTTTCTCTTCTGCTAGTGGCTTCATTTTCCAACGATCTCAAAGGGCAGTGGTAGAATGACTCTGCCATCTCGGGTTGAAAATGGTGGCAAAGCACTTGACACTGGCCATGCCCGTCTACAGGAACTGGGCTACAAGCAAGAGCTTAAGCGTGATCTCTCGTAAACAAAACTAGTCCCAGTCCTTGATTTCTTCCGTTTTCATATATTTGATTCGGGGTTTTAGGTTATCTTTTTTAAGATTCTGGGGTTTTGTTTGAAATTTGCAGGGTGCTATCTAATTTTGCATTTTCTTTTTCGATCATATCAGTGCTCACCGGCGTAACCACCCTATACAACACCGGACTGTTGTTTGGTGGACCGGTGGTTATGGTATATGGGTGGTTGATGGCTGGTGCTTTCTCTATGTTTGTGGGATTGTCTATGGCTGAGATTTGTTCTTCCTACCCAACTTCTGGTGGGCTTTATTATTGGAGTGCCAAGCTTGCTGGCCCTAGTTGGGCACCCTTTGCTTCTTGGATAACTGGCTGGTAATTCAATTTTGCTTAGGTTTTTATAAGATTTTTCATTTCTATGAACACAATTTTGAAATTGAATCTTATTTACTATACAACTTTGTACTAGATACTAACTATTTATTGTTGTAGAAAGGGGCATTATGAGTTTTCTACAGATACCAGCTTCAATTTCTTATGACCTTGGCTCATTTTCTTTGGTCATCCATTGTTTTCATCTAGAAAAACTGTGATTTACGTGATAATATTTGTATTATGTTGCAGGTTCAACATTGTTGGTCAGGTAATTTCAAGCATTTTGTGTCACGAATCCCTGAAATCTGAACAGTTTCACTAAAAGATCAAGCTTCTTCCTGAGGCCACGTTAATGTTTACATTGTGTTGAATTGTCTTCTGTTCGCAGTGGGCAGTTACCGCCAGTGTGGATTTCTCCCTAGCGCAGTTGATTTCTGTGATCATTCTACTTAGTACAGGTGGTAAAAATGGCGGTGGGTATGAAGCTTCCAAATATGTGGTTATTGGCTTCCATGGTGGAATCCTTCTTCTGCATGCTATCCTGAACAGTTTTACCATATCATGGTTATCGTTCTTCGGACAGATTGCTGCCGCTTGGAATGTCATGGGTATGAAGAAATTTACTACCTTCATTCATGGCCACAAAGTTTGAGATAACTCACTAAATGCAATCTGTTTTAGAGACATCTAATGAGTGGTTCTGATCATTTTTTTTTAGGTGTATTTGTTCTAATGATTCTTGTCCCATTGGTTGCAAAGCAAAAAGCCAGTGCCGAATTTGTTTTCACTTACTTCAACACTGATAATGGAGATGGTATTAAGAGTAAAATTTATATCTTTGTTCTTGGACTTCTGATGAGCCAGTATACGCTGTCAGGTTACGACGCATCTGCTCATATGGTATAACGTAGTGTATTTTGCTTTCTTAGATAAATAATTTTGTTGCCTGACCGATATGTTACCAAGTTTCAAAGACTCATCAGCCTGTAAAGATGTATCTTTCTTTCTTTTCCTTCATTTCTGTGATCGATGAGCATCTATGAGAATGGACAGATCTTATGGAGCCATCATATAGACGTTTGTACTTCTAAGTGAAGTCAGGCTGTAACATCTTCCCGTAATTGAACTTCTCTTTTGAAATCTGGCGTTGTGTCTGTAGATTTTGTTTTTCCATAGATGTATAGATTAAGAGGTGTAGAATTGGTTAATTATTATCGTCATTGTGTGACTTAATAGTCATTCGTTTAGGTCGTAAAAATTGCCTCTTGCATATAATACTAGTGCCAAGATCATGTCCAAAGCAGTCTGAACCTTCTCCTGACCTCACATATAGTGGGAGCTTTACACATCAGACTTTCTTTTTTAGTTATGACACTGCTTGCAGCACATCATTAGATCATCTGAAAAACTCTAGCCCTCTCCTACTCTCTGTTAATTATTATTATCTTCAAATAAGCATACGAAATTGAACATTGCTTACTCAAATCTTCATTGTCTAAACTTGCATCCACAGACGGAGGAAACGAAAAGCGCAGATAAGAACGGACCAAAAGCAATAATTAGTGCCATTGGCATATCCATAATTGTTGGTTGGGGTTACATTCTTGGAATCACATTTGCAGTCAACGACATTTCTTACCTTTTGAGCACCGATAATGATGCTGGGGGTTATGCCATTGCCGAGATATTTTACCTTGCATTTAAGAGTAGATATGGAACTGGTGTTGGGGGAATATTTTGCTTGGGAATAGTTGCTGTGGCTATATTTTTCTGTGGCATGAGTTCAGTTACCAGCAATTCCAGGTAAAGCATGCCTATTTATTGAGTAGTTTTCGACTTTTTTGGAGTTTGATTTGCAGAGATTTTCTTCCCTCCCCTTTTGAAGAAGCCAAGTGTTGAAGACGCAATGTGTTTCATTGCAGGATGGCATATGCATTCTCGAGAGATGGAGCCATGCCATTCTCATCACTTTGGCATCGGGTGAATGAGCATGAGGTTCCCCTCAATGCGGTTTGGGTCTCTGCTTTCGTTTCCTTTTGCATGGCACTGACGGTATGAATATTTTACATGCTCATGAAGTTAGCTGTAGTACTTGATTTGTGTAAAGTATGCATTTCTTAAAGACGATAGCACACGGAGGGTCATGGATTTGGGTTTGTGGCATGAGGTGTGGTAGAGTGTATGGTCAAAGTTAAACGCATATTGATTTTGTTCTTCACGTGTGATGCTGTTGACCATCCCAAATTATGTGCTCAAACACGAGATAAAATTTACTATACAATAGCTTTACACTCAATTCGCTTTGCTTGCTCCCTTGGCAAATATGCTGTATATGTCTAAATTTTGAATGGTATCTGAAAAACCAAAATTAAGAAAAAAGAAACTTTTTGCAGATTGATCAAACCATAGATTGATCAAACCATATAACCTAATCAATGTGCCAATTCTATTAAATAAATACAAAAGGGATTCTACGGCTCAAAGGACTCTTTAGCCCAAAAAGGAATCTCATTCAATCAGAATAGAAAGTGAATTTGAAATCAATTGCTAAATACTATCAATCCAATCCACTTTAAATTACTCGATGACTGCTCTTCATTCATTCTAGATGTTTGTAAGTGTATTATTCAGAAAATGTAAGATTATAGGGTGTTTTGAATAGGAGATTTGTAGAAAAGATTCTTAATTAATACTCTCCTGTGTGGATCTGAATATTGGTAATCAAATAACTTGTATGAAAAGTAGCTGTTGAAGAAATAAAAATAATAAGATGGATGAGTAAAATCACATTAAAAATAAAATAGTGATTATAATCTCCATAAATGTTTAAAAATTAGACCTACAAAAGATAAGACTGTGAAATGAGCTTTAAGACAATTCAAACACTTAGAATATATAAATTTGTGATGAGAGGTGGGTTAAATTGTAGTTAAAGGAAAAAAAAAGAGACGATGGAAAATTTAGACCAATATAAAAAAAAAAATTAATTGTTTATATTTTCAGATAATATTTATTGAATCAAGTAGAAATAACAAAAGTGAATTCATATAGCCGACTTCACTTAGTAAAGTATAAGGCCATCTTGATTATTGTTCTTGTTCTTATACGGTCAAAGTCTTATCATTTCTAGCATCAACCTATGTGATGGTATGTACCACTTAGTAGTTATCTTGTTGGATTTAACTTGTGATGGTATGAATTTCTTGCTTTTGTTCTCCTTTCCGTGTCCTTTTCGTATCAAAAGTATAAATACAAATATCAATCGATATATTTTTGATATCTCAATAATATCATAATGCATTATATCGGCAATATATTAATCTATATTTAAAATATCGGCCAATATGATTGATATTTGGTCGATATTTCAGCTGATATCCTGTGACTTTGTAAAAAAATTTTCTTTCTATATATTTGATGCTGACTTGTATTATCTAATATATTTAATACCGATATAATCACAAGTAATACAACTATCGATATCGAAAAGGATATTTTTATTTATTCATAATAGTATCTAGTCTTTCGGTTGTCGGAAGGAAACCTAGATCATTAATCTCCCTCTCCCCCTTATTTTTGCAGTCTCTTGGAAGCTTGGTGGCATTTGAAGCCATGGTGTCGATAGCAACCATCGGACTCTACATTGCTTATGGGCTGCCCATCTTCTTTAGGGTGACCCTGGCTCGAAAGTCCTTTGTCCCGGGACCTTTCAACTTGGGTCGCTATAGCATCATTGTCGGCTGGATCGCCGTCGCCTGGGTAGTGACTATCTCCGTCCTCTTCTCTCTGCCGGTCGCCTACCCAATCACTGCAAACACTCTCAATTACACACCAGTTGCTGTTGGCGGCCTACTCATCCTCACGATTTCTTCTTGGGTTCTTACCGCACGGCACTGGTTTAAAGGTCCTGTTACCAACTTAGATACGTAAATTGTGTTGACATTTTTAAGGAAAAAATATTTAAAAAACACCCTTTATTTGGATGAAATATTTATCTATTTCTCCATTCTTCTTCTTGTCTTATACAGACTTGACATTGTCGTCGTTGTCTTCTTTTTCTTGGTTTTCGTCAGCAGTCCATCAATGAAAAAGAGCTGATTCTCTTTCGTACTTTCGTTCTTGTTAAATGTGAATTGTTTGAATAAAAATTGCTCTTAATAGATGCTTGGTTCAAATTGTTTAAATAAATGTCTTATCTCTGCCTCAAAGTCAAATTTGTTTATTCTATCAATTTAAAATTTACAAAGCTATAATTAAATATTATTAAATGGTTTAAAATATCTAAATTGATAATGATCAAATTATAAGATCTAAAAATCATATTAAAAATGATTTTAAATATTAATAATTAATTGACGTTAAATCACAGTAAGAATAAATATTTCAACTACAATCAGTTTATCAAGCTAAATTTCTAAATTTTAAAATTAAACTTAAATATTTTTTAAAAGGTCAATGCTAATAATCACATAGATTAATATATATATATATATAATTATGGCAAAATCAGTATAAATATATAAAATATGCCAAAATTAATACTCATGCTTAAATATGTTAAAATTATGTAAATATATAAATTATGTTAAAATTATTTTAATACTTAAAAGGACTAAAAATAGGTTATAACCAACACACAAAGGATAAATATCAAATTTTAGATTATAATTATTTTTATACAGGCAAAGGCCATAAACTATTATTCTCGACCCATGATTGGAATGACTGTATATAATTGTTATAGTTGGGGTGAATGTCACTTTTTGACTCGTATATAATAAATTTGACATTTAATTTACTAATAATATATTAGAATATATTTAAATATATTTTATTAATTTTTTATAAATGTCTATATTTGATCAAGTTAAAAATTTTAGTCAAATACAAAAATCTATTAATTTTTCTCATATCAGAGTAAATATTTTTTTTTATTAAAACTTATGTAGAGCTTTTTTTTTATATATATTTTTTGTAAATAGGTGACATGCAATAAAAATTTTAATATATAATTTAAAAATATGTAAAAAAATTTAATGTGTTATTTAAAGATATATATGTAGAAACTATATACAATATGTAATAAACAATATGTAGAAACTATATTGCAAAAATTATAAAAACTAATATAGTTTCTATAATTTTTTAACACTTTATTATAAATAAGAAACATGTAAAAATATTAAAAAAAATTAAAGACATACAAAAAATTATGACAAAAACTCAGCACTTAAATATAATTTATATGCATTTAAAAAACATATATTATAAATATTTATAAAATGGGAATAAAATTACACACACATATATATATATATATATATAATATAATCACTTTATTTATAAAAGTAATACATATATAAGTATTTAAAATAAACAAATATTTAAAAATATCAAAAATAAATAATAAAAAATATTCACTTGATTTTACCAAAAAATCTTTTATTTCACTTTAATTTTTTTCTTTCTTTTTTTTTCTTTGCTTTTTTTCCTCTTCTTTTTCTCTCACTTTTCTTAAAAATTTAGCAAAGATGAATTAAAATTAGCCAAAATACTAATTTATAAAAAAAACTAACACACAAGTACCACTCATGTATAGATTAGGTGTTGAAATTTAATTTAAACTACGAACGAGAAACCCTTAGGCACAAACATTCTATTATAAGATACATGTGCACTATTAGAGCACAACTCAAATGAAAATACTCTACATAAAATGAGTTTATATGTGAGTCAAGTGCACATCAAACGTTACTTGGCCTAATTTATTTTAATTTAAAACTTAATTTTTTTATATAAAAATATCAATTAATTTTAAAAATTTATTAATTTAATTAAATTTATCATAAATAAAATAATCTTTTGTATTTATACCTTAAATTATATGTTATTTACCTTTAAAAAAAAGAATTTTATATGATTTTAGATTTCATATTTAAATATAAAACTAAGACAAATATATGACAAATAGCGATAATGCACGATTTTATTACATATTATTACATACGTTATTTTTTAATTAACTCAATCTTTGATGGAAAGAATAATATTTATATAATTAAAAAATTAATCATTCTTTTACCTTATAAATGATATAATAATCTATCATTAGTAGAGAATATTGACTATCAATTTTATGAATTATGAAGGGCAATTTCTATGTTTGTATGTAAAAAATTTTATTAATTTTTATTATCTTTAAAATTGATTCGGCCCTCCAAAATAACTTAATGATTAATCTTTCTCTCACAAATTCTGTGTGCAGAGATAATAGTGAAATGAAAAAAATCAATTTCATATTCTTCAAAAAAAACTTTAGACATAATTTAAATATGTCTTTGATATTTATTTTTATATTATAAAATTAAAAATATATAATAATCCTAACAATTCATATAAATATTTTAATTTAAAAAAATTTCCCACATTAAATTGGTAGCTATGGGCTTTCACTTTCAAAAATGTGTTATTACTATTTTGACACATTATAAATTTAAAAATTAGACATGAGACATCCACAAAATCAATCTCATTGGATGTCTAAGCATAAATATTACATTTTTTTTAATTTATTTACAAACATTTCTAAGTTTCATGTCTTTTTATAAATTTTTCTAACACTAAGAAAAATTCAAATCAAACTAACAAATATATATATATATATATCATAAGTTATGGATAAGGTTATTTTAGTAAATATTGGTCATAGTAGTCGTCTCTTGTAATTGAAGATTTGGATGCATTAGACCTTTTTAGGGATCTGTGTTTCGGAAAGTACCAAATTACCCTCATTTATAATGTATGAAATAAGATATTACCTAGGGTTTTAGATTATTTTACCCATTATTATAAAAATTAAAAGATAGCTTAAAAAATACGGTCCACGCCACCATCTTCAAAGTCACCATGCTATGTCTAGACTTTAAATAGTTTATCTTTAACCATATTAATGTTTATAATTTATTTTGTTTGTGATGTAAACCGAATTATTTTTTGCTTTGTATTGCGGTCCGATTAGTGAGATTGATGGTTTAGTTCAGATCCAATGCGTTAGAGATGCAATTTTTTTAGTAGGTAAAAATATATGTTATAATAAAGGGAAGAAATTGATACCGTTTGGAATAGGAGTGAGAATTTTGAAAGAAGAAAAATAAAAAAAAAATTAAATTAATTTAAGGAATAATAAATTGACAATTAAAAATAATAAATAAGACTTAAAATCTACCAAATCAAACTTAGAGTTTTAAAATAAAAGTTTAGAATATAAATTGATAACAAAATATGTGATGTTTAATTAAATGAACTATACCAAATTTCGAAAAAATGAAGACAACCTAGATAATTAAATTAGACTATTAATCTTGTCTATCTTCAATCTTTTTGAGCTGAACAAGAAAAGTAGCCCAAGGCACGGGTGGAATAACTTAGAGTGGTTTGCCCTTAATCAACTTTTATCTTATAATTCTTTCTTTAAAACTTGGTGGTTGATGGTAAATTTTTTTTAAAAAAATTAAATCACTCATCTATGTGTAGATAGAGTTTAGAAATTTGTTTTAAAAGTAAACCGTTCCTTTTGCAAGTAAATTTACATTAAATCGCCTTTCTTAAATGCATGTACCTATCAGTGCTTATTTGGTTATTTTTTTTACTTAACTGTTTACTTGGCTATGTGTTTTTGGACATTGAAATGCACCTTTTTGATTTGTTGGGCTCGAATTTTGGCACCTTCGCCAAAAATTGGTGGCAATGGGATTGGAATAAAATCGATTGGACAAATAAGATTATTACTGTAAACCACATTGAATGAAACTATTTCCGTTGATTGACTTTGGGACTGATTGTAGGCAAATTCGGGTTGTGCAAGAGTAAGTTTCATTGACGGATGTTCTTCCTAGCAAGGCTTCTTAATAAATTTCTATGGCTGTGACTGATAATTGCTATTTGTCCATTCATTTGTAGATGAAAAGACCTACTGAATTTAAATTGAGTGCCCATTTTCTTTCTAAATATGCGCAAAAAATGTTCCATGAGCTTGGAGTGCTTATCCAAAAAAATCATTGTTGGAACACCATGAAGCTTTATCATCATTCAAAAGTATAAATCAACAATGTTTGAAACATCTCTCATTCGGTTATATGAAACAAAGTGCGCCATATTGGAAAATTGGTCAACTACCACCATGAGAGAGTCATTGTTTTGTTGTGTTCGTGGTAGCTTGAGTACGAAATACCGACATATTTCCAAGGTGTTGTGGCAATTAGAAGGAGTGAATATAATTTTGTATTTGGCTGTGAGTTTTGGTCATATGACATACCAGCATCATTTGATATGTTATTTGACGTCTCAAACCATTTTTGTCTAAAAAAATCTTTTTTTGTGCACGTGTTAGAGCTTTGACTCAACCAAAATGTTATGCTAATCCACCCGTGTGAACTTCTTGTTAGATAGTCTCTCTTAAGAAACATTGAGAAACATAAAGTCATTTTTCTTAAAATAAATAGCTATTAAGGAGCAAACAATTATTTAATCGGACTAGTTTCACACAATACTTCATAAGTAGACTAAAGAATGAATATTTCTTATACAAGTATTTTACTACTTTAAATTTGATGATTTGAAATTACAAAATAGAAAGTAACAAATATTATCGACTTAAGGCATCAACCATCTCATTTTGGGTTTTAAATTTATGGTGGCTGAGAAAATCATAGAATTGAAAGAATTTAACACAAAAGGCATGTTTTGAATTCAATTTTTGTCATTTTGTTAATGAATTTCAGTGCCTCATAATAGAAGAAAAGAGTAAATTCTCTTAGTAACAAATAGTGACCCTAATGTTTAAGAGCTCTTACAATGGTATAAAATTTTTTATTATAAGTATTGTACTTTTTACAAGATTTGTTAAGTTTTATACTAAAATATGTAATGAATCTTCCTTCTTATCCAAAAACCGATCCATTGCCCAAGGTTGGAGATGTCACACCTGACTTTAAACACCTTGTTGAAATCAGGAAGCACCAATACTAGTTCTGCCATTAGGAGGTGTTTCAACCGCTTAAAATCTGTATCTGCATTCGTTGTCCATTTAAACAAACTCCTCTTCAAGGATTTGATTGTGGGAGTAACCACCGTGCTAAAGTTCTTAATAAATCGTTGATTACAAAAAAATTAAGTCGTTAAAACTCTAGATTTCTTCTAAAGTAGTTGGAGTTAGTAACTTAGAATGACTTCAACCGTAATTTTTTAGTTCACTAGTGAGTAAAATACTTTATAATTAAAGCTGAAGATAAAGAATCATCAAAGGGAGAAAATAGATTTAGATCCACCTTTATCCCCTAACTTGAGACAATAAAACCAAGAAAAATAATAATGTCAATAAAAAATTGGCATTTCACCAAATTGGCATATAGTTGTTATTCCTAAATAACCGAAATTGCTTGTTGGTGGTGCACCTAGTGTGCCACTTCATTCTTACTATAGATTAGAATATCATCGAAATATATTACAATAAATCTTCTAATAAAAGATTTCAAAATATAATTTATAAATATCATGAAAGTAGATGCAACGTTAGCTAATTCGAATAATATAACTAGCCACATGTTCAAACTTTCCTGTATTTTGGAAGAAATTTTTCACTCGTTACCGGGCTTAATTGAAATTTGATAATAGCCACTTCATAATTTAATCTTTGTAAAAATGGTCTCTCCAAGAAGTTGGTCTCAAATATCATCTAACAAAGGATTGGGAATTGAACCATGATTGGGATTTTGCATAAGACCGTACAATAAATACACATTCTTGACATATTGTTTTTCCATGAAACAAGTAATGTGAGAATAGTCAAGAGATTGAGACTTTTATGGATTAGCCCCTTCGATAAGAGGTTGTCCACTTTCTATTATAATTCCACATGGTCCATTGGATTCATCCGATATATCAATCTATTCAAAATTGTTGGTCCCTTAATCAAGTCTATTCAATGTTGGATATCTTGTAAGGGTGGTTGGCTGAGGGGTAGATCCTTGGAGTAACATTTGAGAATATTTTTAAAATAGACTAGACAATGACCAGGTATTCAACCGGTTTTTTACCAGCATCTTAATCAAATAGTTTTTCAATTTCTTTAAAAATTGGTCAATATTTTAAGATGATAAAATCACATCTCCACAATTACTAGTTTTTGAAATTTCAATTATGATATAGGGGTTAAAATAACTATTTTGTCATCTTTCACAAAAGAATGTGTTCATAAATCCATCATAAATAGCCCATGGTCATATTGCCGAGGTTGTTCAAGTAGGAGATGGCAAGCATCTAAAGGTCTGACATTGCATAATACTTTATTTTTATATCATTTTTCAATTATACTGGCAACCAAATATTTCTTGTCAACCCATATCTCATTGCCTCAACATAATATAACAATTTAGGTGATACTTTGTGGGTAACTTAAGTTTGTTCACCATAGTGGTTAATACTATATTAGTATAACTTTTGCTATTACGCAAGATATTGTTTTATTTCCAATTGGATATGTTATCATGAAGAATCCCAATGTCAATGCCATATTAGATTATAAAAAGTTCTCATTCGTCCACACAGGTGATGTTTTCCAAGGCCTCCTTTTGCTCAAGCTTTTCCACCACTTGTTTTTCTTTCTCCACGAGAGCAATAATTTGGCGATTTAGACAATTTGAAGTGATATAGCCAATTTCTTGACATTTCAAACACTTATTAGATGTGCTTACCTGTTTGGATTGAGACAGATTTAGAGTTGCATGACTCTTCGAGTTGATGTCGTGTGGTTGGGGCCGATTAAGCTGGTTTGTCCTAGTGCAAAGTGGTTAGGACCTTAAGGCCATTTAGTCTAGGGGCCGCCTGTTTAGGTTGGTTTGGCAATTCCCCTTATAGTTGTTTCTCTACTTTTATGGATAATTTTTGGACATTCTTGAAGGTATAATATAGTTATAAATTTACCACATTTTGAATCTTACTCCGAAGCCTTTGAGGTATCGAGCAATAGATTGCTCTTCAGATTTTCACAGCTTGCAATGCTTCATGAGTGGCTTGAATTAGTGAGTATACTCCTTAACTGTCAAATCTTGTTGGCAAAAATTATATAGTTTGAGAAATAAATCGTATTTGTAATTTTCAAGTTCTTTTTTATTTTTTTAATATTTAAAATTTGCTTTTTTCTTCCAAAATTTATCCTTCTCATAGGTTCTCTCATGTTATAAAAGCATGTTTTCTCAATTTAATAGTCACAGGTTTTACCCTTACTAGATCCATTATCTCTTTGAGTTCAAAAATATATTCGAACGTATTAATCCAATCAATAAAATTTTCGAGTTGGAGTTTTTCTTTGAATTCTAAAATTTTAATTTTATAATTTTATAATTCTTGATAATGTCAATTTTTTTTTTGAGTAGAAGGGGCAGATACATCTTCCTTCGCAACAACTGAGTAGTAGTCACTATGGAAAGGATATAGCCTTCACTAGTTGATCCCAAATTATTCCCTCAGTATATTTTAGGTCACCCACAAGCCTCCATGTACTTGAGACATTGGTAAAATTGGTGGACTTTTCTTCTTAATTCAGATACCTCAATATCGCAAAGGCTGTGTTCTCTTTATGTAGGATCTGGAATATTATTCCACCGTCCTCTCCCATGACTCCCTATAGTTCTAACATCAACTGATAACATTCAAAATGAAAAGAAGAGTTTTAAAAGAAGAGGAATAAGAGAAAAATGTTTAATTAATTTAATAAATGGTAAGTTAACAATTGAGAATAAATAACAAGATTTGAAATCCACTAAATTAAATTTAAATTTTTAAAAAAATCTTTAAAATATAAGTTGATAATAAAATATGTGGTGATTAATTAAATAAACTATTACTAATTTATAAAATTTAGGACAACCTAGATAATTAAACTAGATAATTAATCCTTTTTATTTTTAATTTTCTTGAGCCAACCAAGGGAGGTGGCTCAAGATATGAGTGAAGTAAATTAGGGTGTCTTGCCATTAATTCACTCTCCATATTCCAATTCTTTCTTTAAGACTTGGTATATAAGGGAGGAGCTTTGAATATCACCAATATCATCAGAAATAATGACTACATTATTAGTAAAATAATTATTTTTAATTAGGATTATATCAAAAATATAACCTTTCTCTCTCTATACATTTCCACCTTTCTCTCTATCTCTTGACCCCAAAATGAAGGATTCTATTATAACTTTCTTAAAGATTAGGTCATCTTATCCTTTTAATAGTTGAGATAATTTTAAAAACGATAGAGAATAGATATTGAGATAATCTTTAAAAATGTTGTTTTAATTTAATTTTTTATATAAGAATGACAGATTTTGAATATAAATAAGATAAAAGAGTTTAATATTTCAAAAAAATAATAATAACACTCGTATTTTTATCCTCAAAGAAAAATAGAAATAATTATTTCTTTTTAATTTCCCTTTGTTTTACCGCGGAAAATGTAATTCCTATGGTGCTGCCAATGATGTCGGTTGTTAATTATATGACTTATATAAATCCCTTCGAAACTTATAACTGAAGAAGGGTCATTTACCAAATTATTCGTAATGATACTTGTATAAGTGATGGAGCTTGGTGGTGGAGGGTGAAAAAGGATTTTTCGTCTCAAATTATACAATGATATTTCAATCCCGTATAATAATAGTAGAAGTAGTAAAAACTTAAATATTCAATACACGTAATAAACATTTATATCTAGATGATACGAACAGTATGAGTATAAAAAAAACAATAATAATGAGAAAAAGACAATTTTTTTGGTGAGTAAGGAAAAACTCAATACCCACGGTAATCGAGAAAAATTCTTCGGGTTTCAACGGTCAGGGAAGAAATGAATTATAAAAATCAACTTACAGATCGGGTGGTAACGACGCACTAACCTAACCGACTTATTCTCGTCGTGTGATCCCTACCAAGGAACTCATTGGATTTGTTTGCGGTAACGGAATCGTACGCCTTCCGGTTTTCACAATAATCTTCTCTCTCAAGTCACTTGAATTGCCAAACACGACCGGATCCCCTTATTCAACGTACCGATGTCACCAACGAAGGTAGAAGGGTAGAGGCAATGGATCGATAAAGAGAAAGTGGCGAAAAAACTTCTAGCACATGAAACACAATGATGAAAGGTTGGTTTTCTCAATTTGAAGCAAGATTAAAGAGTGAAAAATGGTTTTCTCTCAAGTGGGACGGCTCCAAATACATCAATAAGGTGTAAGCGTAACTGATTATAGGTGTATATTTATAGAGAATTTGAAAAACATATTCAAGAAAATATGTCCGTTGCCACGGTGCTCGAGCAGGAAGGAGGCGAGCAGCGAGCGGAGGGTTTCGAGATTTTGAGCTCGAGCTCATGGAGAGTTCACGGCGAGTGTAAGGCTTTGATTTTTTGGGGTTGAGCGGGTAGAGAGCTCATGGAGACCGTGGGGCTTCAGGATTTTAGGCTCGAGCGAATGGAGAGTTCACAGCAGGTGCGATGTACCTGAAAGCCAGAACGGACAGTAACGAGCATATGTTGATGTAGTAATTCGACGAAACACAACTCGATGTCGACACAAGATTGCATATGGTCACGAAATATACCAATCATAAAAACGACCATAACAATCTCTCCATTTGGCAATTCCATGACAAAACACATAAAGAAAAAAATACAAGTAAAGTACGGGTTCAAACACCAACGAGATAGACCCATGTACATAAAAATCTACACCTAATGAGAAATAAAAATAATATATGAAAACATAAAAATCTACACTAACTCTATTGTATCGATACTGTGATTGTCATGCCGGTACTATAATTGTGGTGCCTAATCAAACATGATTAGTACAAAAAGGCATAATATAATATGATATACTATGGTGGTTGCAAGAGATAAGAAAATAACATGCAGCAACAAAAGGAATGGTCAGGGGGTAATGGAGTTCACTCTTCTTGATTCACATTTTCTTACCACATTTTATCATTTTGGTTAAGTGTGTCACTTGATCTTTTAGAAAGTGAATATGATTGATAAGATTTTCTATCATTGAATTTTATCGAAAATTATTTCAAAAAGATATTACAGGGCAATAGGGACGGATATGGCCAATAATGCCACACCCATAGCATGTAGGTACAAATTTAGTGGGTTTGTTCATAATTTTTGATTATATTGATCCAGGCAAAGGGTTTGGGCAAAATCTTTTCTCTACATGTTGAGACACCGATTGAGAAATGTTAAATGTGTTCATATTCTTGTGTGGAACATTCATGGCGGGAACAAAGAAAGTCTTAGGTTGCGGGTCGTGTTGAACAATTTTCTCAACATATCCCAAACCCTTTGTATTTTCGGTACCTTTCCCAAGTCCCAATATGCGATCAAAATTTTTAATTCCACTTGAAAATTTTTTCATATTATTCTTAGTGTTTTCAAGCTCCACTTCAAGGGATTTAATTTTTATGATTAAGGAGCTGTGTTCTATTTTTAATTCATGATGTGCAAAAGTAGCATTTTTCAATTTGATCATAACTTCTGTATTTTCTTTTTTCAAACCTATGAACTTACTGTTTAATATTCTATTTATTTTCTTTACTTTTAAATATTTCCTAAATAGTTTATCATATATTTCTTAAAATCCATTAAATTTAACTTCTGACTCATCCTCAGAATCATCAGATTGATTAAAATTTTCTACTGGATGTTCATCATTGCCACACAATGAGGTTATAAAAGTCATATATTTAGCTTGGCCTTCGTCAGTACATCTTTCAATATTTTCTTCTTCTTCATCACTTAATATTGCATTCGCTTTTAAGATGTAACCTTGTTGGCGTTTAAAATTTGGATATTCAGCTTGATAGTGGCTAAAACCTTTACACTCGTGGTATTGAACTTCTTGGGTATTTTTTGCTTTAGAATCCTTAATTTCACGTCGATCTTTCTTCTTAAATTTAGGTGATCGTTTTAAATCCACATTTGGTTTGTCTGATGAAGATTTATTTTTTTTAAGAATTTTTTAAAATATTCAACAAATGAAGAAAAATTATCATCGCTACACGATTCTTCATCAGAGTCCCGGTTTCTTTCTTCCCCACTTGATTTTAGAGTAATTGATTTTTACTTCCTTGATTGTGGAAGTGTGTGCTCATAAGTTTAGAGAGATCTTACGAGTTTTTCAATTTTTATTTTATGAATATCTTTACTTTCTTCGATTGCGGTGACTTTAGGTCTAAATCGTTTAGGGAGTGATCTAGAAAATTTTCTAACAATTCGATTTTTAGGAATCCGTTCTCCTAAATTAAACGTGAAATTCACAATATCGTTCAATTGAGTATAGAATTCATCAAAAGTTTTATCATCTTTCATATAATTTTTTTTAAATCTGATAGTTAGCATTTATAATTTTAAATTTTTTACAAGTTTGGTTCCTTCATGAGTGATTTTAAGTATATCCCACGTATCTTTTGTTGTCTCACACAGATATGCGTTTAAACTCTTCGGGAGATATGGCCATAAAAATAGCATGTAATTCTTTACTATTCCAATTACAAATGTCAAGTTCTTCTTTTGACCACACAGATAGAACATTTGGTTCATCCCCACTTTTTGATGAAGTCCACCAATTTAGATACTAGTCCACACGCGCTCATCTATTGATTTAAAGAAGGCTCTCATCCGAACCTTACAATAGGCATAATTGCTCCCATCAAAGAAGGGAGGTACGAAGAGCGATCCACTCGTATACATCTAGATCGGGGGTCGTGAATCAGGGTAAGTCTCTTATACCAATTGAAAAAGGATTTTTCGTCCCAAATTATATAATAATATTTCGGCCCCGTATAATAATAGTGAAAGTAGTAAAAATTTAAGTATTCAATACACGTAAAAAATATTTATATCTAGAAAATACGAGCAGTATGAGTATAAAAAAAGTAATAATAATGAGAAAAAGATAATCTTTTTGGTGACGAAGAAAAAACTCAATACTCACGGTAGTCGAGAAAAACTCTCCAGGTTTTAACGGCCAGGAAATAAATGCACTATGAAAATCAACTTACAAATCGAGTGGTAATGACGCGCTAACCTAACCGACTTACTCCCATCTTGTAATCCCTACTAATAAATTCTTTGGATTTGTTCGCAGCAACGGAACCAGACACCCCTCCCTCTCGAGCCACTTGAATTGCCAAACATGACTGGATCCCCTTCTTTAACGTACCGACGTCACCAACGAATGTAGAAGAGTAGAGGTGATGGATCGATAAAGAGAAAGTATTGAGAAAAATTTTAGCATATGAAACACAATGATAAAAGGTTGGTTTTCTCAATTTGGAACAAGATTAAAAAGTGAAAAATGCTTTTCTCTTAAGTGGGACGGCTCCAAATATATCAATCAAGTGTAAGGATAACTGATTATAGGTGTATATTTATAGAGGGCTCGAAAAACGCATTCAAAAAAATTTATCTGTTGTCGCGAACTCGAGCGCATGGCAAGCACACCAAGGGTTTCATGAGAAATCCTATGTGCGCTCGAGCAGGAAGGAGGCGACCAGCGAGGGGGGTTTTGGGATTTTGAGCTCGAACTCGTGGCGAGCTCACAACAAGCGCAGGGTTTCGGGTTTTTGAAGTCGAGCAGGTTGATGCAGCAATTCGATGAAACACAATGCGAGATCGACACAAGATTCCATATGATTACGGAATATACCAAACATAAAAATGACCCTAACAGAGGGCTTTCGTTGTGGGATGGTTTGGTGGTGGTCTCGGTGGTAAGGGCGACGGGGATGAGGTGGTAGCAACCTTATCGGTGGTGACGGTAATAGTAACAAGATGAAGTTAGTGATAGTGTTAGCACAAAATTAACACCCTTTTAGATGGAAAATAATAACCATTTTCATTATTAGATCGACTAATGTTCCATTGCAAACTATCTTTCATTCTTTGAGAGACTAGAACATTAATATTTTTCTAGGAAACTATGTTATTTTATCTGTAATCATGCAAAATTGCCAATAGATCTTCACTGCTGAAATCAAAGTTTTCATCTGCAAATGTGACTCCATCCTGTAGCTGCGACCACCACCCAAAAAAAAAAAAAAAAGTAACGTTACTATTATAATATTGACAGAAAGTTGATGACTATACAACAATAAACATATGGATGACTTCTAATGAATGTAATCCTCAAGACACTCATATTTCAGGCATATATGTAATAAAGAAGATAGTCCAATGTAAAAATGCGACTTTAAGTTTGTTGTGTACAATTTAACCTCATATTAGAAGTATTCTAAACACTTCAAAAGAATATTGAGAAACAAACCTCAGGGAAAAGGGCATCAAAGTTAAACTCGTCAAACTTCTCTTGGCATGAATTGTTTGCCGGTTGGTTTCCAAGATCGTTCAGCCCTTCAAACACTTCTCGGATGAAATGAGAATTAGATTCATATAATATGAAAAAGATTTTTGATTTTTTAGTCAGCAAAAAAAGATATCTCAACATAGTGATACCTCCAAGAAAGAAAAAAATTCCAAAAAAGGAAAAAGAAAAGAAAAATTGGATCTATACCTGCACAATCCATCGTTGCTTGGCCCTGGTTTGAAGGATGTGATAGAAATGAAGGATCAAGCTCTGTAGGAAAGCCTGTTGGAAAGTCATTTACACTAGCCATTAGTGTAAAACCCGGAGCATGCATATCGGGTATGGCTTGAGTTTGGTCCACAATGGGAAGTTGGTTCGAGGAAGAAACGAACCACCCAGAGTTCATCAAGCCCGCATCTAGTGCATTCTGTTGAGCCATCTGATCATCGCCGCTCCAGTTAAGCCCAGTAACTGGAGTATTCAACCCTTCTACAAGCCACGAATCGATGTTCGGAGAAAGAGTACTCTCAAAAAACTGGTTCGATTCACGGTTTGAGTCGGCTGTCCTGCCAACAAAGGGGACTAGAGTGTGCTCAATAACCGAAGGTACACATCCAGGACTCCTTGCCCCATCTCCAGCCCCATTGTTTTCCACATGTAATTCAGAAAACTCTCCATTTGAAAGCCGAGACTTGCTTAAGTTATTATTAGTCCTATATGCATCTCTGGCTTGCTTGATCCGAGCTAAAAGCCCCGGGGGACCAGCGCCATTAACTTGTAGTGGTGGACTAACGTTTGTAGGGCAAGGAGCAAAGGCAGCCATGTCCCTTGCATTAGCTCCGTTGCTCGGGATTCGAACTTCATGACAGTGATCTGTCAATGGAAATTGAGGGATTTGCGCTGAAGAATTGTTGGCTAAAGCTCCTGTTTCTCTCTGGGTTTCAAAGTTGGCGGCAGCCATCGGAGTAAGTCGTAGTCCTGAACTAGTCACTGCAATAGAAGGGAAAGCTTTGACGCTTGGTTTATTAAGCCCGGACAGCCGTAGGCTTTGATCTTGTGAAGTCTCTTTTTGCAGCCATGAGTCTCGACCTCCATGGATATCAACTCTTTGTGAAGATGTTCCTGCGGTTGCATATGAAAGTTGTTGCATTTCCATTCTGAATTTCTGCAGAGAAGGTGGTGAATAAAATATAAGACAAAGGACGACAAGTTACGCAAGATATATGATGCTTCTACCGAACAAAAAAAGTTCCTTTCAAAGCTATTCAAAATGCAGTCAAAAATGGCATTTCGAAACTCCAGTTTAGAGGTACAGGAGGCTCTTTTTTATTAAGTAAATTTGTATAAAATTAACTTATTTTAAAAATATATTATATTATGTTTATTTAGCATAATGATGTTGAAGATATAAGACAGTAGGAGGAAAATAGAACCAACCAAAGAAACGAGAACAAGATAAAAATTATAGTTATAGCTGATTTATTATGATTTTCAAGTGCAATAATAACAACAAATAACCAAGCATGATTCCTTTGTTGTCTCCTTTTACTTTCTGTGTGTAGACCTTTCAGTCAGTGGTGATCACAATAAGCACATACATAAATCGCAGTCTAATAAGAGGGTTCAGATAACAGCACATATGCATGAGTATTTGAGTTATCTCATAAAAGAAAATACCAGTATAAATATATGACATTATTTTTACCGTCCTCATCAAATATATTAGTATTAAACATTATAAACTCAATTTTTTTTGTCATGATCAAGTCAAAAGTTAGTAATATATTAAAATTTAACCATATTTAATCATCTATTCAATTTTTTAAAACGTTTTGGTTAAGTTTATTTTTATTATTATAGAAAAATATCCCAAAATTTGATACATTATAAAATATGTGAATTTTTATTTCTTAAAAGATTTGGATAGATTATAAACGTATGAATTTAAGCCTATAAAAATAAAGCAAGATAAAAGTCGATTCATGTTATAAGTCTCCTATTATCGGTACACATTACAGTATTTTAATTCTAATATATATTTAAAATAATCGTTAATATTTTCACCCGTGGTCATAACCTATTTAGGAATCCTACAACTCACCATAGTCCCACCATTATCAAGGGGATTATGTAAGGAACTGTCCATGCACAACATGAAGTTTAGAAAAGAATTTTTTGAAAAACAAGAAAAAGAGAAAATAGAAAGAACCTGGAGATTGCTGGCAACCTGGCGTTGCGTCACGTTTGGCTCATCCATTACTTCATGGACCATTTTCGGACTTACTCCTGCATAATGAATTAATTAATGGCAAGAAACCAAAGAAAATTATGAGTATGCCAAGCATGGGTCTTTACTTCGTCCTTTTAAATATTAGTTTTTTTTAATGGTTAAGAACTATATTTATAAATTTTAAAATTTAAGTTAAAAATTATATTAAAATGTTTTCTCAATTTTTTTTTTTTTTTTTTAAAATGATATTAATATTTTAAAATTAAAAATACAATAATATTTGGAATCATCATGACAAGACCCACTACACTTTACTGCAGAAGAGGTGTAGATTTAACGGTTGTGAGTTTTTTTTTTTTTTTAAATCTTTAATTGTTTTTTTAATTATATTTAGGTCGATGAATTTATATGATGAGAAATAACATCTCATGAGTGAGTTGCATCCCCTCTTTCAATATGCATATATAGTCTGGAATGTTGGATATAGTTACCTTCTTTATCCCCTCCTCTTCGAATCCCTTCCATAAATGTTTTATAAAGCTCTGGATTCCAGAGACTACGCTTCTTCTTCTCAAAAGTACAAGCTTTTCTGTTCTTCTCCTTAACCTCGATAGGCTTCTTCCCTCTCTTCTCTGATCTTCCTTCCCCTTCATCACCATCTTCTCCTTTCCTGCCGCGTTTTGCTTGCTTTTCCTTCTCTTTGGCGACAGGCATCCATTCTTCTCCATTGATCTGTTGTTCTCTTAACTGATCCTCCTCAGATATCTCGACCACCACGACTTGTTTGTTCTTTCCTTTCGGATCAACTCGCAAATGACGGCTAGGATCATCAGTGTTCGTCGTTTTAGCTTCCTTTTCCCTATGATTCGTTCTTGCTTCTTCAATGGCAGCTCTTTCTGTAGCCTGAAGCGCGAGTACCCTTTTCAGCCGAATCACATGTTGCCATAGATTTTTGAGGTCATGAGCAGATAATGGTTTTTGAAGGAAAAAGCTCGCCCCGTTATCTAGAGCTCTCATTGCCAGCTTCGAGTCCTTCATGGTAGACATCACTGCCATGAAATCCAAGTTCAGAAAGACACAAGTTGAGAGAAAGAAATAAAAAACAACTAGGGTTTTTGGGATGTTCCAAGCATCCATTTTTAATATTATATATATATGTAGTTATTTTTTATATTATTAAAATATCAACATACTCTTATTAACTGCTTGGTAATGAAATTAGAATTATAAAACTTGTAGTATGTTGTGTTGGTCGCGTTGGGCTCATAGTGGTTGGGTGATGACTGTATGAAGGTGGAAGAAATGTGGCCGCAGTGGCAGCGCGTGGGTTAAGAGTTAAAAAATATTATTCATGACCATCTCAAAATCTAATTCTTGCAAAACTATGTCGAGTTACATTGCATTGAAAATCCATTTTGATCAGTTTCAGCCAAAAGTATTTTTAATTGAAAAAAAACACTTTTTTTTATGTGAAAAGTGTTTTTGGATTGAATTTGAAATTTCCACCCCTTTAGAAGAGGAATTCATTCAATTCCTCTTAATTATCAATGTTCAATTAATATAAAATAATTGAGATATTTAAAAAAACTGAATTCTTTGAAAGAAAAAGAAAGGGAGCATAGAAAGATCATAGGAATAGTACGGATGACTGGAATCTTGTCCTTTATAATCCGTATGCGCCTGAGGAAAGTAATGCAGTCCATATCTTGTTTCTCAGCATCGACAATGACGACGTCAAACTGATCTCTACGCTCACGGAGCAATGTCAGAGCAACTGCTTGATGCTCAATGGTTGTCACTGCAACAACGACCAAGTTTATCAACAAAATCTATCTGATTCATGGATTTTAATTTAAATCGTTGGCCAACTTGAACAAATTTTAAGCGAATAGATTAATCAATTCTGAGAGTGTGAAATGGATCTGCTCGATCGGCGTCTGTATGAGCCAGTGATTTGGTTTGTTTTTCTTTGGACGATGAAGCGTATCTTGTTATCTCACTGGCCAACTTTGCAAGTATCAATCTAAAATGACCCAATTATCTCAGGCCATGCAAATGGAAATAGCTGATAATCTAAGCAAGATCCCAAAAGATGCATTGTGTTGTATTATGAGTTACTTCACAAAATGCTATTAGTGATTTTAAATGTGTGACTACCTACCCTATCCCTAATATTGGTCTCGTGTCTAAGTGCATATGAAAATGTGAATGGTTGTGCATACATGTGTGTGGAAGTTGTGATCGGTGCATAACATAAAATTGTATGTATGGCTGATAAATTGACAATTTGTCAAAATAGATAGGCATGAACATGTCTTTTATTCTCAAATTATTTGATGAAATATAGATATATCTTATTGTGTTATGAGCTTTTTCATGAAAATGTTATTATCACTTTTAAATGAACAACTATCTGATTTCTAAAATTAGTCTCGCATTTAAGTCTATAAAAAAATGTGTGGTTCTAAATACTTGTATATAAACTATGTGATCAGAGTATAAAATAAAATGGTATAAATATAATAAATTGAGCAATATGCCAAAAGAGACTGATATTTAAATATCATTTATTCACATATTTTTTTTTATAAAATTCAGGTCTATCTTGTTATTTTATTAGTTTCTTTGTGAAAATACTATTAATAATTTTAAATGAGTAACTACTTGATCTATGAGATTGGCCTATCATTTAAATATATATGAAAATATGCATGGTTGTATGTATACGTGTACTAAATGTGTTATTGGTTTATATGATAAAATGGTACAAATAGCAAATAAATCAAGTAATATGCCAAAGAGTAGGTATGAATATATCTTTTATTTTTAAATTCTTTGCCAAAATATGGATACATCTTGTCATTTTATAAGCTTTTTTATCAAATGTTATCAATATTTTTAAATGGGCAACTACTTTATCAATCTCTATGATTGGTCTCATATTTAAATATATATCAAATGTGCGTGGTCGTGCATATGAGTGTAATGAATGTGTGATCAATGAATACGATAAAATAATATGAATTGTTGATAAATCGAGCTATATGTCAAAAAAAAAAAATTAGTATAACTATATCTTTTGTTCTAATTTTTAATTGGTGTAGATGGGTCTTGTAGTTATATGAGTTCCTTCATAAAATTGTCATATGCCAAAATAGAGACTAGTGTGAATATATTTCCTACTGAATTTGCAATCAGTACATCAGATAAATTCGTATGAATAACAAATAAATAAAGCAATGTGACAAAAGAGCAAGTATAAATTCATCCTTTATTCTCAAATTCTTTGCAAGAATACAGATGCATCTTGTCGTTTATGAATTCTCTCATGAAAATGCTATCAACGCCTTTAAATGGGTAACTACTCAATCTATCCTTGAGATTAACCTCACATTTAATTGTATACGAAATATAGGTAGTCGTGCACACTGAAGTAGTGAAAGTGATATGAAGTATAAGATTAAATAATATGAATAGCTGATAATTTAAGCAAAATGTCAAAAATGACCAGTGTGAATGTATCTTTTATTTCCTTATTCTTTGCTTGAATGGAGTTGTAATTGTAACATTTTATGAGTTCCTTCGTGAAAATCTATATACATGGTTTTAAATGGAAACTATCAAATTTTTTATATTTGTCTCACAATTATGTATGAAAAATTATATGGTTATGCATACACTATACTAAATACGTGATCGGTGTATAATGTAAAATGTTTTAAAGATTAGATGAATCAAGTATTTTGTCAAAAGAGAAGATGTGAATATATCTTCTATTCTTATATTCTTTTATGAAATATAGATGTATTTTGTCCTTTTATGTATTCCTTCATGAACATGATATTAGTGGTTCTAAATATTCGACTACCAAATCTTTGTTACTGGGGTCACATTTAAATGTATTTGAAAACATACGTCATTATACATCCACATGTATCAATTGTGTGTTCGGTGCATAAGATAAAATGGTACAAATAAATGATAAATCAAGTAAATATGTCAAAAGAGTCTGATATGAATATCACTAATGTTCGCATATTCTTTGTTGAAATGTATTTGCATCTTATTGTTTTGTGAACTCATTTGTGAACATACCAAAGACTAGAGTGAGGGGCCTCACTAGTCTATGATTCAAATCTCAAAAAATATTTTGACAATGCTAATTTATAAAATATTTAAGGTTCATTATGATTTTTGGTCAAAAATTAAGTGTTGGATTAAAATAAATTATACTCAAGTGGTGTTTGACGTGTATCTGACTCATGTATGAATGTATTTTAGATAGAATATCTGTACCCGATGTATACACGAGTGGTATTTAGGCATATTTGAACTATAATGTTGACGCCTGATATATATCTATTAGGCCCTCATATATAGTATGGAATTTGATTCATACTTGATACGCATTTGACCAATACATGCATACTAGTTTCTTATAAATAAGCCATCTAATGGATTTTAGTTTATTTTCTGCAGTATTTTAAGAGAAAAAAGATAAAGATAAAAGGAAAAGATAAACAAGAAAAGAGAAAATGAAGAAGAAAGTGAAATTAATGAGAAATCAAGCTAATTTTGATAAATTTTAAATAAAGATAAATATATCTAAATCCTTGTTTTTCTTTATTGCTAATATTTTTTGAAATTTTTGAGCATTTGATTATTCAACTAAAATTTTTGTATAAATATTCTTAGATGTTTTAATTTCTACATTTATGTTATTGCATGGGTTCTATCTATAAAAATTGATTAAATTATATAAATTATGTTGAATTCATAAAATTCAGCATAAATAATTTTATATGTCACAAATTTTCACATTTAAACTTCTATATCTCAATAATTTTTGTGCTTTTATTAATCTTGAATGCCATATATTTGTAACAAAAATGATAAAAACCCTACTTTAATATCAATGAAAATAATCAGCTTCTCCAATATGAGAAAATATTAATATATTTGTATTTTATTTAGAAAAATAGTATCTGACCCTAATTATATAGAACAATATATAGTTGACGCATTTATGATTCGTGAATAATGGTATATGACATTTAACTATATAAAAATAATCAAAATCTAATCTTTGATATTTGACACTTATTAATAAAGTTATTATTGATGTTTAGTTCTTATATATTATTACGATTTTTATATATTTTATATTTTCATATATATTAAATGATTTTTGCATTTCTCATAATTTTAAGTATTTATATAATTTTGACATGATTTCTACACTAATATAGTTTTCGGCATGATTCATTATTAGTATATGGTTTTTGGTGTGATTTATATGATTGTACAAGACATCACATGTTCATTATAAGTATATAGCTTTTGCATATTTTATCACAATATTGACATTATCGGCATTTCAAATTTTGTGTATGGCATCGTTTATTTCTACTTTTTTGCTAATCTTTCAAATTAACAGGTTTGGATTTGCTAGTAAGAAATTTAGATTGAGAAAAGGCTCTTGGAAGAATAGTTTTAAGATCTTTAGATCTTTGTAATTTAATTCTAATACTACAAATTAATAGTTTTTTGTTAGTTTCGGTAAATGTTATATATGGTTATTAGCCAAAAACGTTACTTCGGTTTAATTTTCATACATTATTGAGATTTAATGGTGGATACTCAAATTTTGGTGTAGATATTTTTTTTTTTATTGTTTGAGCCACATAGTGGACGACTTTTTAAAACTACTTTCGAGTATAACTTTTGAATCCTATGTTTGCTTATTAGTTGCTATTCAGTCTATTTAACAGTATTTATTTCAAATTTACGTCTCGTCTCGTGTTTATTTCAGGTTTGCATCCAAACAGTTTGGATTTATGTTAATCAATTAAATAATTGATTTTGGATAATAAATTAAATTTTGATTTCAAGCTAATTACAGATTATTAAATAAAATTAATTCAAAAGTCTGGGATTGTGGATGTTTGACCCTGACACCTGGTTTCTCTATCTTTAGAATAACAAAACCAAGACCAAGTGCCTGACTTGGTCTAACATTTATGGGTATATTAAAATGTTTGTGGTTACACCTATACATATATTTAAGTGTATATTAAAATGGTATGAATAGTTGCTAAGTTGAGCAATATGACAGAAGCAAAACTATGAGGACCTTTTTATTATTATATTATTTACTATAATGTAAATGTACCTTGTTATTTTATGAGTTTTTTTTTTTGAAAATGCTATCAGTATTTTTAAATAAGTAACTAATCGATCTTTTAAATTAGTATCACGTTTGAGTGTTTATGAAAATGTGTTATTGTGCATACGTGTACTAAATGTGTGATTTATTCATGAGATAAAATGGTTTAAATAGCTGATAAATTAAACAATATACCAAAAAAGACTGGTATGAGTTCCCTCAACAAAATGCTATCACAATTTTAATTGGATAATCATTTTATCTATGGGATTAGTTCCGCATTTAGGGGTATACTTAAATGTCCATGTGGTTGTGCACACACGTGTGCAGAATGTGTGATCGATGCAGAAGATGCAGTACTAAAAGGAACTATTTGGACTAATTTAATTTAAAGCGATACTATTGCCATAGAAGATAGGAACCTTTGATTTTTAATGAATCTCATCTCAAGCGCGTGATTTCACGCTCTAATGAGACAGATGTCCCATAACAATAAACCACGTAAATGGTAGACACAATGCTATGGCAATAGAATTCATATCGACTAGGAATATATGTGCATGGCTAAGGAAGTTGTAAGTGCACAACATTATGGCTTAATATATGAAACTATCATTGTATATAGATTATTCTGTATATAATAGATGGGTCTTACCTTATATAACATGATAATATATTTTTACAATTTGAACCCATGATTATTGATAAGACGATACTAATTGGACCATTGTGATAAATATATTAATAGAGTGAGCCTTCATAAATTCCCATGCATGAATGATACTTTGGTTATTGAAAACAATTAAAACTCATAATGTTTTGTGAGATTCATTGTATTAAATTTATAGCTTACTTCTTCTAGGTTTTTTTTTTTTTTTTTTCAAATGAGCTTGGCCTAATTTCGTTTGAATATAGATGATCACATATTTTTCCATACATTTAGATAGCATGATTTCCATATAAATCGTATAATAATGATGCAATTATTTTGTGGATCAAATTGTCAGTTCACCGTTGTATTTGTTAATAATAATAATATTATTATTATTTTAATTTTGAAAGTATTTAAAAAATTATAATTTATAACTTCTGTCAACCTAAGTTTTATGATATTGTTTTTGGAAAAATATATATATTATTGAATTAAAGATTGTTTAAAAAAATAAGAATAACTTATAGAAAACATAGTCAATTTCTATGCCTTTTTTTTAGAAAATATTATATTTGTTATATTTAAAAAATAAATCTTACATTTATATCAATAAATCTTGCATTTATATCAAACAAAAAGATTGGAGTTTGTTGTAGAATATTTATTGTAAAAAATGCAGCGTTTTTTTTAAAAAAACAATTGAAAATAAGAAAAGTTTCCCCAAATCTTCACGAATCTAACACAAATTCAGGAATATCCTAATATTAATTATTTTATCATTTTTGTTACATATCTTACAGATATTTAAATCGGCAGATTACATTTTTTTTTTTTTTTTTTTTTAGATTTCGATCACTGCATGCTTTATTGCAAAATCCAATTAATCTCTGTTTCCTATTTCTCCAAACTACAAGAAAGCTCATCTCACTGCAATCCTTCACTCTGAAATTAAAAAGAAAAAAAAAAAACTAGAAAAAAAAAACCATATTTTTAGATAAAATATAAAAATTCTAAGTTACAATTGCAATAAATTTGATTTTGGCAAATTCAGAATTTTTTTTTTCAATTGGGTTAATTATTACATAATTTTTTAAAAGAGTACATTAATGAAATTATTTTTAAAACAATGATAAAAAAAATAAAATAATCTTAAAGAGATAAGTTAATCATGATATTCAATAAATAAATTTAGTATAGTCAATTTAAAAACTTTCAATGGATCAATAATAATTCAATTGAAATAGTATATTTTACCCATGATTTCTTTTTATTTATCAAATATTTCTAAGAGTGCACCAATTGATCCCACAATCCTCTCATTTTACTTATCCCAGAAATTCCCTTAATGAGAAATAAAGTTGCCCTTACTTATCAACCATGTTCTATACTTCTAGCTAGTCAATTTTGCATCTCTCATCCGCCCATTATAATGAGATCAGGATTCCTACTTTACGAAACAGATATTTTATTTATTTTTAATTTTTTTTAAAAAATAAATTTTATAAAATAATAAAATACCTATTTTGTGAAGTAAGATCCTCCGCTCACATTATAACTCCTAACAAATAAAAAGTCATCACATTTTGAACTTATAACATAAAGTATCTACTATCAATTTTGAAATATCACCATATTTTATCAATTGATTATTCACTTTGAGCATGCAATGTCCTGTCAAAAGACTATTTTAACAAGGAAGATGATGCATGAATTCATGACTTATGCATAAACTTTTTATTGAGTTTATATGAAATTTCTCAAACCCATAATTTATATTAACAATCTAACTAAAAAACATGAGAGTTGTGGTTATAATTTTATAAAATCGTGTTTAGAAATTAAAAATAAAGACCTTTATAAGAAGCTTCTTCAAGCACTGAGCCAGTGTGCAAGAGGGAAGAGGTGTCTGGATCTATCAGCAATATCTGCATTCCCTTGGCACGATCGGGCACCGCTGATTCGTACAGATCATCGTCCCAAGCCATGATTTTTATCTGAAAATGAATTTTTTTTTAAAAAAAGGAAAAACAGGGCGATAGAAATCAATCTGCATGAACTAGAGAGAGAGAGAGAGACAGGAGAGAGAGAAAGGGAGAGGCGAGAGAAGCAGTACACTGAGAGTGACGGAGAGAATTTTCGCAGCGTCGACTTTTTTTTTTTTTTTTTTTTTTGTGGCGATGGAGTAGCATGAGTTCAACGCTATTTAAGAAAAACTTGGCCAATCATATTGAGACATGTGTCTGCCCATGAAAAACCACCGTTGTATTTATAATATTAATTAATTATTCAAAAATATATAATCATTGCAAGTATTAATAACTGATTAAATACTGTAACATATTTTGAAAATAACTATATATTTCTTGACGTTTGATAACATTTTAAACAAACATAGCCAAGTATGAATCTAAGTTTTTTTTAGTATAGTAAATAATTTTTATAATTTTAGTTTTTTAATATAATAAATTTAAAATAACTATATTATTATCATTTAAAAAAATAAAAAATTTTGACTAATTTTATAAAAAAAATGAGTTATATTGATAAATAAATGAATTTCATATGGTCAATTAAAAATATTTAATTGTATCAATAAAAAATTTTAATTTAATTATTAACATATGTATATATTTATTTTTCTTTAATTTATATAAAAAATTTTGTGGTGTTAATTGACCCCACATCTACCCTTGGATATGATATTCTATTCTACCACACGAGTGACTAAGAGGTTATTATGATCCTTCTATAAGTAAATTTATCGTCTCCTAATGATTAAGATTGAATCATAAAAATTAAAAATTAAAAACTAAAATAAATTAGTAAAATATAAATCAACTCTCAAATCTTATATTTTATATATCGTTCAATACAGGGTCGGGATGGCTTCATTTCTTTAAGAAATGAAGGTTATTTTTTTAACATCTCAATCCATCTATTTTAAAATAAATAGTTATAATTTTATAATTGATTTTAACTAATTTTTTTATATTTTAAAAAATAATTAAACCGTAGCTATTTATTTAAATATCAACGATTTAAATTATGAGAAAAATAGACTTCATTTCTTTAAGAGATAGAGTCTTTCTAATTCCAACATATACCAGCGACTGAACTAATAGTCATTGAGAGAGACGGTTAGCGGTATTGTGATTAGTGAGACATAAATGTGCCCACAGAAAATACATCTGATTTTAGTAGGGTTTCGTCAGGAAGAAGAAAACCACAGGTGTCTGATAAGGTAAAATTTTTGGTCAATCTGCTGTTTCTATATGTAACGCTCTCTCCACATTTATGCATGTAGATAATGGTCAGACTTTGAGGAGCTCAACCTGCATTTATTCCTGTCGCTTTATTTTTGGGGATTCTCTAAATGGTGTCTCCTTCCTCCCCAATAAGACAATTTTATTGGTTTAGTATGTAATTATGTGTTTTGATTTATATTTTTATATAGTTTTTATAGATAAGATTATGGATCTTAGTTTTATTTTAATTGAAAAATAATGGGTTTTCTATAAATTCAAAAATTATAGTTACAGGAGATAAGTTGAAAAAAAGAGATTTATTAAGATGGTTCAGTCACTTAAAATGTGTAACAAATTAATGAAATACTCATAAAAAATGGTAATTAGTTATTATTAAAGAAGATAAATAAATATGTAGACTTTAAAAAACTCTAAATAATATAATAATTAGGAGCGACTTAATATTGCCTATGTTTTATTATAGTGAATTGAATTGAATAATGAATATAAATTCACATATAAGGCTTTATTACTATTATTATTGTATCAAATAATTGAAATAAATAATAGCCTATGCTCTTTCCTCTTCCTAGGGTTTCACAAGTTGTATATATGCCTTCTTGTGTGAGTGGAATACTCAACGGAGCTTACTATGCTTTATTGAAATTAATTTCGTAGGACACTATGCTTGGTATGTTACTAAGACGATGCTTAAGTAATGTTGCAAATACTTAGAGTAAAATTAGATCGTGTGAATATGCTTTATGAAAAATATTTAAAAATATTATTTAAATATTTTTAAATAATATAATATTTTATTTATTTATATGTACTAACTGATTTATATTATTCTAGATCAGTGAATAAAGAGACATTCATACTATATACTACTCAATTAAAGAAGAACGATTTGCCATGAACGGTTGTCGGGAGTCAATGTCCATGGTGCATTTACAACCCCATTAATATATCTTGAGATATATTTGGCGGCTATTCTATTAATATTTTTATGATATATTCGAATAATATAATGTTTCATCATTTATCAATCTATTACATTATAGTTTACTTATAAGGTTGAAAAAATAAAAAATTATATGACCTGAAAATATTTTAATAATATTAAAAGGGTATTATTCTATAGCGTCACTAATAAATGTTATACCTTTCTAATTATTGCGATTATTAATACTGTGGTAGTTGTGTTATTACAACATATAAAACCGTACCGACAAAAAATATCCATGATAGTCATTATTTGTCGCGTCAAATGCATGTTATCGACTTTTTGTCGAATTGGAACATTTGGAAATATATCATTGAGATTGTGAGAATTTTCTTAGAATAATGCTAATTATCTTTATATACAATCATCCTAAAACCCATTTATTATATATAGAATTAGTAGGTTTTTTTAAAAAAAATGTGAAAATAAAAATAGATCTAATATATAGGGGCATGTTGTAAAATAATTATAAATGGATATTAATAAATAGCATCATTTTTTAGTTGTCCTTGGTAGGCATTATATAAATTGTTATTATATTTATATTATATTTATAATTTTATTGGCCTATCTATTCGCATGCAAATCGATTAGCATCTTTTAAACAATATTGTTGAGATCGTGGGGATTATCCTTTCGAATAAAATTATCATTACATCTTTCAAACGTTGAACTAGTTACCTTCGAAACAATATGCCAATAAGACACATCTTTCAATTTGAATAAAATTATTTAAGTCTATCCAAACTACATACATAACACTATTAAAATTTAGTTGTGATGTGTTCCTAATTTTTAAATTGTTATACGGATTAGAAAGCCTTCCATTCTTCTACAACGGATCGAATTGGAACCAGTCCAAACTCCGCCGCTATTAACCTAGAACCTGCACACCATAAATTACAAATAGGAGGTCAGAGAATAGCAAAAATTGCTCCCACCGCATATGCTCCAACGCTTAAGTCTAAAATATTTCTCAAAGAATAGAAATATGTTAGGGAAATGTGAGGAATAAATAGATACATATAGCGGTCGATGGAGCGTTTAGTTATGCAAACTAATAAGTAGCTTAGAAGTGTATCTGGTAAAAAGGCCGCTTAGAAGAGCACCCGTATAGAGGCGACTTAAAAATGCGTCTGATAGAAGGGCGGCTTAGAAAAGCCCTTGGTAGAGGAGTGCCTTAGAGGTACATTCACAGAGGACGGCTTAGAGGTGTACCCGCAAGAAGGCGGTTTAGAGGTGCACTCATAGAGTGGCGACTTAGAGGTGCACTTGACAGAGAGATGACTTAGAGAGAGGTGCACCCGCAGAGGGCGCGATTTAGAGGAGCTCCCGATAGATGGAGGACTTAGAAGTGCGCCTATAGATAGGCAACTTAGATGAGCGCTTGATAGAAGGACAGCCAAAAGGTGCGCCCACAGAGGGACAACTTAGAGGAAAAAGACTAAAAAAGCCTGGTGGGTCAACATTACGTGATTTGAGTGGAGGTCAACTCTTTGACATTTGACTCGGGCTCGAACAGAGGGCTTGTGGACTCCAAGACAAACTCCTAGCTTCCCGACAGAGAGCTCTTAGGACTCGAGGGCTTTTGGCTCCAAGACAGGTCTCGTGGCTCGGGATAAATGGCTCCCCGCTCTTGGATGGAGGGCTCGTGGCTCCGGGATGAGAGGTTTCTCATGGAGGGCTCATGGCTCTCGAATGGAGATCTTCCTGGCTCCGAGACAAAGGGCTCATGGCTCCAAAATAAAATCCTCCTAGATCCGGGACAGAGGGCTCCTGGGTAGGAGACGGAGGGCTCGTGGCTCCAGGATAGAGTATTCTTGACTCTGAGACGAAGGGCTTGTGACTTCGGGACGGAATGCTCCTCACTCTGAAATAGTATTTTGGGCTCCGAGATAGAGGGCTCTTGGATCCCAGGCCCACTCCTCAATGGAGGGTAGGCCTCCTAGAATGAGGGCAACTCCTTGTTGGAGGATAAGCCCTCTCATGTGAATACTGAGCCATTTGGAGCTTGTGGAGCTTCTCTGGGCTTCAGCCATGAACCGTTCTAGAAACTTTCTCGGCTTCTTGCCCCGCTTTTGCTTCACATGGGTAAGATGCCACGGTTGCTTATCCTCGCGGCGACTTGAGGCGTACTAATCCAGAAAACTGTCCACGAGGTTTCGGAAGCTCTAGATCGAATTTCTCGGGAGTCGGTAGAACTAAATCTTGGCATCTCCTTTCATAGTGAGAGGAAAACACTGGCATATGAATACCTCTTCCAGGCCCTAGAAACTCATTAGGGTGCGAAAGTGATCAAGATAATAAATAGGACTGGTGCTCCCATCGTATGATTATAGGGTTGACATCTTAAACTTTGGCGGCAACAGTTACGTCTGGATCTCCATGGGCATCTCTACAAATTGGTCGTGTGTTTGCCGTCTTCATCTTTGAACACGCGGTTTTAAATCTTTTGAACCTTCTCCTCCACTCGGTAGGAGGTTACAGATCTTTTCGAGTTAAGGTAGGTCTTCAACTCTGTGCATTCAGCAGTACGGCGTGGCACCGGCCGACTGCTGTCACTCGTCGGCTGGGTGATGTGAGAGGCTCTCTCCTGCACAGGAGGCCTTTGCTCATCCTAAAATATCTAGGATTTCTTCTTTCATGGCTCTCATTAGGAGTCCCGTGGCTCAATCACCCCTCAAGTCTTGAATGACTTTGGGTATTGGAAGCCACAGGGTTGTGAGAGTTGCCCGGCCTTGTGGTCTTTTTGGTCGGCTTCTTTTTCCTCTAACGTCCCGCCTGGAGGTCGGCGTGTGGGCCTAGGAGGAGTGAGCCCCCTACTTCTGCTAACCCTAACATGTGCAGAGTATTTTGAGCATCTGTGACATTTTGTTCATTTGCTCCACCATTGCTAGGAAGATTGGAGCAGGTTATTCTCTCGCCCGACTACTAACTTAGTGGTTGTGGTTGGGGGAGGTAAATTGCTTAGTGGGAATACCAGCTTGTGCCCTTGTGTTCATCATATTGTCAGATGATGCTGATTCATGAGAAGTAGTTGATCTGATTTTCATTAGCGTTTTTCATATACGACGCCAATGATGCATCCTGAATCCAAATTTTAAACGGATTCGAGTTGAAATGCTCTTCGGATTCTGTTCACCGTCCTGTATGCCTGGGATCTTGCACCCACACGAGAAAAGGAAATTATCCCCTCAGAGGGCGGGCATCCCGTCTCGTTACCTAAGGAAGGCGACGGAAGCTCACAACTATAAAAAGTTATGGAGACTCACTCCATATACACGCTTTCTCAGATACTCAAACTAACGACAACTCTCCAAGCTCTCAAACACCCAATCACTCTGCTCTCTCTCTCTTTGTTATTAATTTCCTGCGAACTCAATACTTAGAGAAATTACTCTTCATGAGCTCTCCACAATCAAAGTCATTTTCTATGAGTACACCTCTGATTTTCACTCTCCAATCCATCATCCAACATTTATTTTTGTATCATCTGCATTTACCTTCTTATTTTTAAAAGGCTGATTACCGATTTGAATATCGGAGGATAGACCGGAGAACGAGTTTCATCGTTTTCTTTTGATTCCTTGTCATTTGTTGTGATATGTTGGATCTCAGGCGTACAGGACAATTACCAGAATCCAAATAGTATTTCAACCCGAATCCGTTTAAATTTTGGATTCAAAACACATCAAGTTGATTTCTTGTTTTAAAAAGTTAGATTAATTAATAAAAAATTAAATATGAAGACTAAATAAATTATTAAAATATAAAATAGATTTTTTTTTATTTTAATTAGTTAAGACAATCAATTAAAAAAAAAATTGCTCAAATATAAAAGGACCATAAACAAATCCTAGTAGTATGCATCAATCCTATTTCCATCCTCTTGCTTCTCTGATCCGCATTATTGAATTTAAAAAAAAATTATAATTTAAATTTAAATATTAAATAATAATATCTAAATAATTATTTTTATTAAATTTTTTTATATATTATATTTAATATTTAATAGATATTTATATTATATAAAATTTTTAAAAAATATAATTATATTTCATATTTTTTTTTTTTGAATTTTAAATTTTAAATTTTAATTAATAATTAAGATGAAAATGTAGATTCCTCATTCTATTTGAGAAAAATAGGATTGGCCATCCATTATCAATGACCTCCATTCATCTGACCCCAATGCAGCCAACCAACACCGCAAACGCGCCGCGCCTCACTCACGCGCCGCACCTTAGAGCCCCGTACGTTGACCGACTAGCGGGCAATTAAAGTTCATATGATCGAGCCACCCATCAAAACACACCTTGTGAAACACGTGGCGGCAATTTAGCCCCCGAACTTGCTGCCCATTCCTCGGCCCGCACAGGCACACCACGCAATCCGACCCGCAAAGCTCATCCGGCCCATCGCCACCGTCCTCCTGGCTGCTGCGGATGCAGGATCAACCCCGATTCAGGTCCGATTGCTTGCCGAAGACGGTGAGGCTAGCCAAGTCCGAGCTCAGTAGCCCATCGTCGGATTGGAATCTGGGTAGTCCCATGGACCGGAAGAGTCAAAGAAAGAGAGAGCGGGGGTGGTTGACGCCGGTGGCAATGACGGCGATGAAGCAGTCGCTTGTGTTAGTATAAAAAGAATTGAATGGAGTGAAAGAGTTGAGGTTGATTTCATGAAAGGCCATGGAGACGGCTCCATCACTCGCAGCGATGAGATGTAAGGATATGGGCAGTCTGATGAGATATAAGTCGTTGGGTTGAAATTTCCATTTTATTTCAATTCAATTGTTAATATCAATCTAAATTTAAAAATTAAGATATAGTTTAGCAGAAATAGGCTCATGCATCCTATTTTTTCCATCTAGACTATCAATTAAAAAAATTAATGGTCTAAATTTAATTATTAAAAAAATTATATAAATAATTATTTTTGTTAATTTTTATATATTAAATTTAATATTTAATATATATTAATATTATAAAAAATCAAAATAAATTTAATTATTTTTAATATTTTTTTATTTTTAATTTATGATTATTAAATTTTAATTTAATAGCCCATACAGAAAAAGCAGGGTATTGCTTCTCCATCCCGTTCTTCTGTTTAGCTGCCACCAACTCCTTTATCCTCGCCTCTGCGGCAGCTTCATCACTGTCGTCTCATCAGCGGCGGCAGACGCTCTATTCTCCTCGGCGGTGGCCCGACGCTCTCTTCTCATCTGTACATACGGTGCTCCTGTGGCTTGCTCCAATTCTGCTGCAGCCAGCGCACTTCTCGGTTGCCTCCTCTTCGCCGCAACTCCATTGAACATTAAGTTCAAGGTATGCGAAAATTCTAACGCTTCCTTGGATGATTTGCCAAAATCATATTAAGTTTTCATGTTGTTATGTATGATATTATTTTTTTAGATCGATATTGTGTATAATATTGCAAAAATGTTAGGGCTTTATTTCTCCGCGGACATATTAAGTTTGAGGAATGTTGTCACTGGACTCATTGATACGTGCTCGGAAACATCGCCAAGCCATCAGACCACTACTAGAAGAAGCACATAGCTAACCCAGCCATCCCCCAAATTTTAGGACTACATTTAATTTTATTTATAATAGATACTTGCATGGTTTATACTTTTTATTTTTTTTTCCTTTATGTTTTTTGGTTTCACCCGTTCTTTCTCTTTAACTGAATTCTATTGGACTCAGAGGCTGTTCACGCATTGTATATTTAGCCCATTACTGTAACTATCAAGATAACAAAGTAATATTCTGCTCTTCTATTTCCCTTCTCCCTCCGTGTTCAGTTCTCATTCGTTCTCTCTGTCAAACTTTCCTCCCCTCTTCCTTTTCCCTTCCCCATCTCACGAGTACAGCTTGCTCCTGCTTGTAGGAGTGTATTAATTGGTGATCTCATTGAGACCATAGCAAAGGAAATGATGACGTGTTACAAAACCCTCAAAAACTTCATCGCAGGGATTTCAAAGGAACTGAAGAAGGTTGCTACAATGTATATGTAGAAGGTATCGTCACTAATACTTTCACCACTGAACATATTCAAAAATGCTTATTAAAAATTTTTAATCCTTGACCCGAATCGAGAAATAACCTTTGCACTTAGTAAATCCATCGTTGCTTCCAACTCCCACCTCATTCATGGCATCTTCGTCTGCGATTCCACAACCATCGTCTCAAACCCTACCCTTACTACTACATGCATCGCCTGATTTCCAAATTGCTGTCCCCATTTGTTTGCCAAAGCTCGAAATCCCATTTTTCTCTGAGGACAACGTGTTTGGCTGGTTCTTTCAAATCGAACGTTTCTTCCACTATCACTGCACTCCACCATAACAGAAATTGACGATTGTTGCTTTTTACATGATTGACTTTACACTCCAATGATATCAATGGATACATTTAACCTGACAGCTTTCCACATGAAAAATTTTTCCCACGATTTCGAGTTTCGATTTGGGCCAACCACTTCAATCATAAAGCCACGCTCTATAAGTTTCTGGAAACTACTACTGTCGTAGCCTACATGACAAAATTTGAAATCCTCTCCACTCGTACTATAGGTCTTACTGCTGCTACTCTATTAAATTACTTTATTCCTAACCTACCAGAACAATATATGGCAAGAGTTCTTGTTTCGGAAACCTCTATCACTACTGGAGGCCATTGGCATAGCTAAGCTAGTGGAGGAAAATTTTAACACTAGTCGATCAAATTTCCACCGCCTGCTACCCTCCAAGTCGCCAGTATACACCTTGACAGCATCGCCGAGATCCCCTTCTTCCTCCAACCTTCCTCCAAAATTACCTATAAAGAAACTTACTTTTACTGAATTGGCATCTCTCTGTGAATGTGAATTGTATTTCAACTGTGATAAACGATTTACTCCCGGCCATTGATGTAAACCTCCACAGTTCCTATATATGATTGCTAATGAAGAGGGAACCATCCAAACGGTTACACAAATATTTGAGAATGACCCAACTGTTCATGAACCCCCGCCAGATATTCATCAAGAAACAGAGCCCTTGCCTCCAACCAGGCCACCACTCCAACCATCTCCCTTCATGCTCTAAAAGGCCATTTTGTTACTTCCACATTACGTGTTGTGTCTCACATCGGATGGAGAGGGGAACGAAGCGTACTTTATAAGCCGTGGAGACCTTTCCCTTATAAACGCGTCCTGGGAGCCTGTGGAGGGTTCGCCAGAAGAAAACCTTGAGGCCTATGTATGGTTGGAGATGCCAGGAAGTTCTCCCAGGCCAAAGAGGACAATATCTCGTCACGCTGTGCCGCTGTTGCGCCACTCTGGGAGATGCGTTTTGGGGGCGGTGGATTTCATCTACTAGGAACAAAACCGTACGGGTCGCGTGTTAGCTTGAGACGCCGTGAAGTTCTCCCGACCCAAAGCGGACAATATCTATATGCGGGTGATCCGAGGACGTTACAAATGGTATCAGAGTCGAGGCCCGGTTCGGTGTGCTAGCGCGACGCTGAGCTCCAAATGGGGGTGGACTGTGGTATCCCACATCGGATGGAGAGAGGAACGAAGTATGCTTTATAAGTCGTGGAGACCTTTCCCTTGTAGACTTGTCCTAGGAGCCTGTGGGGGGTTCGCTAGGAGAAAATCTTGAGGCATGTGTATGGTTGAAGACGTCAAAAAATTCTCCCAGGCCAAAGAGGATAATATCTCACAACACTGTGCCACCGTTGCGCCACTCTAGGAGACACGTTTTGGGGGCGGTGGACTCCGTCTGTCAGGAACAAAACCGTGTGGGCTACGTGTTGGCTTGAAACGCCGTGAAGTTATCCTGACCCAAAGCGGATAATATCTATATGCGGGTAACTCAGAAATGTTACATTACGACTGCAATGGCTAGTGTTTGGTCATTTGGTGATCATATTAGTGAATACCAATTCAACTCACAATTTCCTGCAAAGTTATCTGGCTAATATTTGGGGCTGCCAATAGAGCCTTCCTAGCATCTTAATGTCACGGTTTGAAATGGGAACTCCTTGCATTGTGAAGGATTATGCACCAATGTTCTCATTGCTCTAGGTCAATCAAAGTTTAAGGTAAGCCTCTACTTATTATCAATATATGGGGTAGATATGATGTTTGGGATGCAGTGGCTAGCTACTATTGGCCTTATGTTGTTTGATTACAAGGCTCTACAGATGAGTTTTAATTATGCCAGCACTCAACTCACTCTACATGGGCTATAATCGGTTACCATCTCCTTCATGACATTGGGCCAACTATGGCGCAGTGAGACAACTAACTCTACTGCCACCTATTTTAAATTGACAATTACACCCGTATTGGATTCATCCCTGGAAGCCAATTCAACCATATTCTCCTCTCAAAATCATCAACCCTCTAATGTCAACCCTGCTATAATTACAGCTCTATGTAGCATACTCTTCGCCTTCGTAGATGTCTTCATAGTTCCTCATGGGTTACGCCTACATCGTGTTACGGATCACCGCATTCCCCTAAAACCAAATACCGCACCTATAAATGTAAAGTTTTACGGGTACCCTCACTTCTAGAAAGCAGAAATGGAGAGAATGATTAAATAAATGTTAGACGAATGGATTATTCGGCCCAGCACCAGCCTTTTCTCGCCACTGATTTTACTTGTCAAAAAAAAAAGATGACAGTGACGGTTTTTGTGTTAATTATCGAGCACTCAATACCATAACAGTTAAGGACCGATTTTCCTTTCCCACTGTGGATGAATTGTGTGGTGTCCGAGTCTTCTCTAAGTTTAATTTGCGAGTTGGATACCATCAAATGCATATTCATTCTGAGGATGTCCACGAAATAGCCTTCCGAACTAATGACGGATATTATGAATTCCTAATTATATCCTTCGAGTTGTCCAATGCTCCCTCCTCTTTTCAATTCAAAATGAATGCTATTTTTTGTCCAATATTACAAAAATTTGTGTTAGTTTTTTTTAGGACATTTTGATGTATAGCTCTTTTTGGGAGCAACACTTTCACCACCTTACTCAAGTTTTGCAAATCTTGCGGGACAACTCATTCTTTGCCAACCATTAAAGTGTGAGTTTGGGCAATCTTCATTATCATATTTGGGTCATATTATTTCAGAGCACAGAGTGGCAATAGATCCAACCAAAATTGAGGCTGTCTAAAGCTGGCCGACGCCTACTAATGTTAAATAATTGCGTGAGTTTCTTAGATTAGTTGGGTATTACAGGTGATTTTCTGCCCGTTATACCCAAATTTCACCTCTGTTGACGCAATTGTTACGAAAAAATGCTTTTATGTGGACCCCGAAAGTCGAGAAGGCTTTTAACTCTCTTAAGACAGCCCTCACCACAACCCCTATTTTGACTTTACCCGACTTCTCCAAACCCTTCATAATTCAAACGGATGCATCCAGGAATGGCATTGGAGCCATACTACTTTAAGTTGGCCATCCTATTAGATTTTTCAACAAACAAATTTGTCCCAAACTATAGGCCTCCTCAACTTGTGTTAAAGAGCTCTGTGCCATCACCGAAGCTGTAAAGAAGTGGCGCCAGTATTTATTGGGTGCTAAGTTTACCATTCAAACTAACCATCAACCTCTCAAGGCATTATTGAATCAATCTATTCATATTACGGATCAACAACGTTAGATTACTAAATTACTGGGATTTGATTTTGTTATGATCTACTGACCCAGATGAGAGAATAGCCCCGCTAATACTTTATCCAGTGTCACTGAAGGATCCTGTTATGCTCTACAAGCTGTCTTCCAACTAGTAATTACTATGTTGTCTGCTCTACGCAAGTTCTATGTGTGGCATCCAGCTTCAGTTAATTTCGCCAAATCTATTCAAGAACAACCTGGTAATTATGTGAGTTATTTCTGGCAAGATGGACTGGTTTTCTATAAAAGCCACATTTTGGTCCCTGTTGAATCTACTTTACAAGAATTGATATTGCATGAGTACCATAATTCTCCTCTTGGAGGTCATGTTGGTGTTCAACGTGCCTTGCCAGAATAATGACTATTTTATATTAGCCTCAGATGCGTAAAGAGATCTAAGATTTTGTATCCAATTGTCCGCTTTGCAAGCAAATAAAGCCCATTAATACTACCCCGCAAGGTCTACTACAGCCACTTTCCATTCTAGGTAAGATTTGGGAGTCCCTCTCTATGGATTTTATTACCCATCTACCTCCTTCATGTGGCAAAATGGTCATATTTGTAGTGGTTAATTGTCTCTCAAAATATGTTCACTTCTCACCCCTGAGTACTCATTTTATGGCAGTTAGCCTCGCTGAAACATTCGTCAATGATATCTGTCGATTACATGGGCTTCCTGCTGATATCATTTCGGGTTGGGACCCCATTTTTATGAATATTTTTTGAAAGGAACTATTCAAATTGCAAGGTACCATTTTGTCCACTAGCAACTCTTATTATTCGCAAATGGATAGATAAACCAAAGTGGTTAATCATTGTCTGGAGGATTATCTACACTGTTTCGCCACTAGGCACCCTTCATCTTAGGTTCAGTATTTACCGTGGGTTGAATAGAGTTATAATATGGCTTGGCATTTTTTCACAAAGATGAATCCTTTTGAGGCCGTGTGTGGTAGGCCACCTCCATTATTGCTTGACTATGTTCAGGGCATATCTTCCATAGCTTTTGTCGACGAATTGTTGGTTGATCATTCCAATGTTCTCGCGGCTCTCAAAGCTAACCTTCAAAGGGCGTAGCTTTGTATGAAAAATTAGAAGGATGCTCATCAAACTAACAAAAAATTTCAAGTGAGAAACTTAGTCTACGTTAAACTCTAGCCCTATTGTTAAATTTCAGCAGTTTATCGACAGTCCAATAAACTCGTGAAACATTATTATGGCCCCATATATACAGGACCGGGTTGGCGTAGTTGCCTATCGATTGGATTTGCCGACTCATTGTAAAAGTAATAATGTGTTCCATATCTCCTTTCTCAAACAATGCCATGGTGACCATGTGCATCAGCCTGCTGAACTGCCTGTCAAAGTTTGGGAGTCACAACCCTTCTTGCAACCTCAACAACATTTTGGATTCTGAAAGACTTTAAACAATGATCATATAATTTCCCAAATACTCGTTCAATGACAATCTTGATTACTGGAGGATGCCACATGGGAATCCATTACTCAATTTCACCAAGATTTTTCTTCATTTAACATTGAAGATAATGTTCTTTTTTAAAAGGGCGGCAATATTATTGGATTTATTGATATACTCTCGGAAGCGTTATCAAGTTATCAAACTACTACCGGAAGAAGTGCATGGCCAACCCAGTCACGCCTCAAATTTCGGAACTACATGTAATTGTATGCATAATACATACTTGCACTATTTATGCTTTATGTTTTTTTTTTTTTTTGCTTTTTCTTTTTGTTTCTCGGTTTCTGTCTCTTTTTTTCCTTTAACTGAATTCTGTTGACTCACATGTTGTTCACTCGTTATATATTTAGCCCATTATTATAACTGTCAGGATAACAAAGTAATATTCTCCTATTCTGTTTCCCTTCTCCCTCTGTGTTCTGTTCTCATTTGTTTTCTCTTTCGGACTTTCCTCCTCAGTTCCTTTTCCTTCTCCATTGTGCAGCTCGCTGCTGCATGCAGGAGTGCATCATATGCACTCTTCTCAAGCAATAAACAGTTTTGTTTTCATTTTGATGTCTCCATTTCATGATTTGCCAAAATCAGTAGATTTCTTATGAATTTTACCACAATTAGTTTTGTATATTAGTTTCTTAATGTTGAATTTTATATTTGATTAATGCAAAGGCCAAAACTCTAAATGGTATATTATTTCTAAGCAAAAGAATATCAAATATCTGTGAAGAGCTTTGATAGCTGCATTTTTGAAAAGCTTAGTATATGTTTTAGGATTTTATTTTTTACAATCATTTGCTTAAATCTCTAAGTTATGATTTTGGGGGCGTTTTATATGCAAAAATATTAAGATTATTTTGTATTATCAGATTAATACATTTGTATTTATTAAACAATTCTAAATAAAATTTTATAGATTATAAATAATTACACACCATCTATTAATATGAAATTTAATATTATAAATGGCACATGTGGTTTTTGCAAGAATATGGTAAAAGAATGGATTTTAGTGTATGAAAAAATTTTCAAAGAAAATTTAAGATTGATGATGTTAACATTTATAGGAGATTTTGTTGTGTAATGGAGAATAGTGGGATGAGAAAACCTTGACGTTAAATCTCAAAAATAAAGGAATAATTTTCTTAAAAAATAACTATTCACATGTATTTAAGAAAACTTTTAAAAATGAAGCTATTTTGCCTTATGTTTATGTGCCTTGTAAGTACATAGAATTGAGACATTTATAGCAAAAGTTTAAAATTAGGTAAAAAAATATTCGACTGTTTAGAAAGCAGTGCCCCAATACACGTGCATCACATGTGTGTGTTTCATGGTTAAAAGGTTTTGCAAAAGTTCTACATCTCAGCACACATGTGCCTCTCAGATATACATTACACATGGACAATTTGTGTAAATAACATTCACGTAAATCTTAGACGCACATTAAGTATGAGTATTTTAGATAAAATATGGGCCTTAGACGTATATCGAGTGCGAGCATTATGGACAAAGTATACACATACGTATATCAAGCATGAATATTGGAGGTGGTGTATTTACAAGCATCTCGCATGTATTAAACGCTACTCTTCACGATGATTGAAATGCTTCAAAATATATATTTTATCCAATCAAAGAATGTGCCAACAAAATATATTCCTAATATAACTCAATAAATGGGCCTTGCGCGGCTAATACATTTCTCTATGATCTCAAAATTTTCGTAATTGTGCTTTGAAATGAACGGTTGAACAACCTTCATTGTCTCTCTAACAAACATCACTTCTAACGTTGCCTCACATCCACATTGGATTTTTCACCATTCTATTGCATTTTTTCCTTTTATCTTTTTTTTTTTGTTTACCTTCTTTTGCACAATTAAATATTATACAAATTACAACATCTTCAATCTTAAATTTTCTTAAAAAATTTTGCATACACAAAAACCAATTTTTTTAACCACATGTCTTTCAAAAACTCCACACATCATTCATATTGTTTAATTCCATGCCAATTGATCACCCATGATTTATAGAATTTAAATTGTTCAATAATTACAAATGTATCAATTTGATAATACAAAATATCCCTAATATTTTTGCATATAAAATAACCCTAATAAAATCCTAAAAACTATACCAAGCTCTTGAAAAATGCAACTATCTAAGCTCTTTATAGATAATTGATATTCTTTTGCATAAAAATAATATATTATTTATGACATATTTAGTTATTAAAATAAAATAATATAGAAATAGAATAATTATTCTATTCACAGTATTTAAAAAAAGAAATATTTTACCATTATTTTACAGTATTCTCAAAAACTAATTTCTGTCGAGCACTACTATATTATACCAAAGAAAATTCAAAATCGAGGTTTGGGGATGCTAAAGAGAAATTGAAAGTTTTGAACGTTTCTGTGTAGGAAAGAGTTACTGGTTTTTAAATGAGGATTTTAAAAAAGATAGAGATGAGAGAAAATAAATATAGATGAAGATAAATAGGGCTTCGAAGAATGGAAGCAAGAAAAGATGAATACTGCGACTATAGAAAACGACCTAAACTAAAGAGAAAGTGAGGAAGGGACGGAGAGAAGACAAAGAGGGATGAATGGTTGAGAGAGAAGATGGAGGAGGAAGCAAATGAGCTTTCGAACAATGGTTATAAGGATAAATGTATGAATAATTTGGACAAATGTTAAAAATATTAGGAATAAAAATAATAATATTTATAGGAATAGTTATTTTTTAAATATAATAAATAATATCAAAAAAACTTAAGTATTTTTATTCCTTAATTTAAAAAAATATTTATTTTAGAAATAATTATTTCGTGTAATAAAGTAACTAAACGTAAGAATAAATATTTCATTAGTAATAAGATGAGAATAAAATTTTTATTTTTATCAACCAAACATGCGATTAGGCTTTTGGCCTTTGCAGTAATTAAATGTAAAATTCAACATTAAGAAACCAATATACAAAACAAAATGCGGTGAAATCCATAAGAAATAAACTGATTTTGACAAATCACGAAACTGACACAATAAAATGAAAACGAAATTTGGTATTACTTGAGAAGAGCGTGTACCTAAAACTTAATATGTGTGGGAGAAACGAAGCCCTAACATTTTCACAATATTATACATAATATTGTTCTAAAAATGTAATAATACCAAATAATAATAATGCGAAAACTGATATGATTTTGGCAAACCACCGAAGGAAGCCCTAGCATTTTCGTATACCTCAAATTCAATGTTCAATAGGGCTGCAGCAAAGAAGAAGCAACAGAGAAGGGCACCGGCCGCCGCAGCATTGGATCGCACGCGAAGAGGAAGCGACAGAGAAGAGCGCCGGCCGCCGCAGAAATAGAGCAAGCTTGAGGACTGCCAGCCGCACGGACGAGAAGAGAGTGTCGGGCCTCCACAGAGGTTAAGATTGTTGGGGCAAAGGGACGTTCAGACAGAATGACACACAGTGAAGGGAAAGATGAAGATGTATACGCACGTTATACGTAAAAACCCTTATGAATCAATGGAAAAACCACAGGAACAGAGTCTACAGCAAATCCACTATATGAAATAGGTTACAAACCTCCAAGATGAAATATCCGCTACACACCCGAGGATCACTCTCTCTTACCGGTGGTACACTCCTCTCTTTTCTTTCACCCTAGGATCTTCCCTCTTTACACTCTACCGTGCTCAGATGCTCTCTCACTCTCTCTGTTCTGCATGCCCAACATGCGTATATATAATGGTCTGCCCAGAGACCTTCAACCAATAGGTGGGTTGAGTGTGGTCAAATGCCTACCACCTGTCCTACAACCTGTCAACAACTTTATCCACCAACTCTATAACCTGCCACCTGCACAGACGGTGCACGCGCAGCAGGTCTGCCACCTGCTCTGCTGTCCAGCAACTTGTTGCCAGCTGTCAACGACGTCCTCAGTCATTGCTACAGTCAAGTCCCTTAGCCGTATGTGTCCATTGGCTATCATAAGAGTCTTCCGACGTTTCTTGGTTGATTCCATACCAGTAATACCAACTGGTAAATTCTTCCTTCCCATCCGGTCAACATGTTAACCGGCAACCCAAAGGTACTCAAGTATTTTCTACTCCGAAAATACTATCAGGAAATCCCCTCCCGATTTCCTTTCAAGCCTTAGCCGGTGAACCTTCCGTTGACCAGATCCACAGTCATCTGGTGAACCTTCCGTTGACCGGATCCAGTCAATCACCCGTTGACCGTCCTCCACAGCCATCCGGTCAACCTTTCTGTTAACCGTCTTTGCTACCCGTCCGCCATCCAACAGCACTTCTGTAACCCTTAAACGGTCAACCTCCCGTTGACCGGATTCAACTGGCCATCCGCCGGTCAATCAATATTGACCGTCTTTGCCTTCCAGCCGGTCAACATTTATTGACCGGCTGAAACACCCTAATGATAATTTAATTTATTAAATCACCCACAATGGAATGATCTATCCCAACAAAGATAGCGCCTGCCGCCGCCGATGAGAAGACAATAATGGATCTACTGCAGAGGAGAAGAGCGTGCCGCGGAGGAGAAAAGCAAGGGATCAGTAGTGGCTAAATTGTTTCCTAATTTTTAGATTTAGGGTAATTAAATAACAACAGGTTGCATTGTCATAAAATAAAAGGTTGAGATTAATTTATCATCATTTTAATATTACCAGCTGGATAAAATTTTTAATTTAAATATTAATATTTAATTTTGGAGAAAAATTTTAATTTTAAAGACACTATTACTATTTGATATTAGTTATTCATAAATAGTTATTAGCGAATTAATAAATAAAAAGAATTAAAACCAAATTATAACAAATTACGTATTAAAGTAAAATTATGAATTAAAATTAAAACCAAAAATTTTAAAACTACAAACTGTTGACATAAGTTTTTTTTAAAAGAAAAATTAAAAATTTCAAAGAATCAACAATTCAAAAGAAAATTAAAAATTCAATAATTCAAAAAAACCAAAATTAAAAAAAAAAATCAAAATTCCTTAATAAATATGAACATTGTTAATGGTACCATGACTTTTGGTTCCGGTTTATGACCAATATTAACACTTAATAGGCATTTTTCCTAAAAATTCAAGAATTTAAAATTTTAAGATTTCAAAAAATGAAAATTTAAAAGTATGACTCCAAAAATTCAAATATTCATGATAAAAATGATCATTATCGATGGTGCCTATTTTTATTTTTAATTTATTTTTAAAAAATTATATAGAATAATTATTTAAAATTTTAAAAGGTAATGTTTTAATGCTAAAATTATTTTAGAATAATATATAACTATAAGATATTACCTAAATTCAGAATAATATATTTATTAAGAATTATATTATATCAAATTTTACACAATAAAAAAATTAAAAATTCATATTAAGTTACTTTTTTTAAAAAAAAATTTAAGCATGTACTAAACAATTACACATAATCAATTTTATTATTTCCCTCGTAATTCTTTTCACAAGCCAAATAATAAAATTATAAATTTACCCGATTTTAATTTTAACAAAATTTCAATTTTGATTTCACAACCCAAAATTTCAATAAAATATACCATATAAACCTAATTTAAACTTAATTTTGATACTCTATTTGCTTCATACACTTTACATTTTAATTTTAAATGCCAACATACTTGATAAACTACTTAATGCCAATAGAGTAGTAGAGATTTTAATTATCTTATAAATTTAATATTTAAATTATTTATATTCTTATTTAATAGTTAAAAATATTTGTTAAAAAATTTATATGCTAAATTATATATGATAGATTATAAGTTTAAATATTTATTTGTAGCTTATAATTTTGACATAATGGTATATTTAGTTATTTAAATGGAATAAGATTGAAATAGAATAGTTATTTTTAGATAATAGAATTGAAAGAAAATAAAATTAAAAATTATTATTTTTATGTTTGGTTATTAGAATAAAATTAATTAAAAATTTATATTTTAATATTTAATTTGTAAAATTGTATAAAAAATAATATAAAAATTTATCAAAATAACGCTTTTACCCTTATTAATTGTGAAAATATATTATATAAAATAACATACACGTATATATGTACATATTTTTATATATATTATATAACATTCATATACATAAATATATATATATATATTATGTACATATTATTATAAATTATTATTTAATATACCATATTATTTTATCACGTAAAATATATATTTAATAAATATATAATATGTTACATATTATAAAAATAATACATAAAATTATATATATTATAAATATTATATTATTTTATATAATATAATATTTATTTATTATACATATTTTTAATATATATAATTTATTATTAAAATAATTTTTTTTACAATATAGAAAATTAAAAAATATCATCATACTCCAATTAAAATATATACAAATAAAAATAATAAAACTACATTTCTGTAAAAATATCATGTAAAAATTACATACAATTAAAATTTTAATAAATACAATAAAAAAACATACAGGTTGAGGGAGTGCGGCTGCGAGAGAGAATTTCGAGATACAGGGAAAGTATGGTTTCGAGAAAGGGAAGATCGGCTTCGAGAGAGAGAAGGTAGGTTTTCGAGAGAAGAAAGATTGGCTTCAAGAGAGAAAAGATAGGGTTTCGAGAGAAGAAAAGGGAATATTGGTTGCGACAGAGAAAATAGGATTTCGAGAGAAGAAAATGGAAGATTGGCTGTGAGAGAGAGAAGATGGGTTTTGAGAGAGGGAAGGACGTCTGCGAGGAGCAAAGTGGCGAGAGAGTGGCTGCGTGGCTTTGGAGGGCAGATTTGGAATATTTAAAATATTGTGTGGGAACACTTTTTCCTTCTTAACCGGAAATAAAAAAAACTACTATCACCAAAGAATAGTTATTCCTTATAATCAGGGAACAACTATTCATTCGAAAATTATTATTCCCAGGTAAAATGCAACCAAACGGTAAAATTATTATTCCACCGAGAATAAGGAGGGAATATAATTTCTATTCCCTCCAACCAAACATACCCTAATTATTAAAAAATGTACTAGTAAATGTAGAACAAATTGAGTTGGATTTGAACTTATATTACTGACTTTACAGGTTAAGTGATACAAATATACTAATTTTAATTCAACTTACTCATATTATTAAGATTATCAAATTTACACCACAAATATTACAAATTTAAACCATAAAAATAGTCTTTCAATAATATAAAAATAAGATTTGATGGGTACTGATATCCAATGCCCAATTAGAAAACCCGTTTTCATGAGTTGGGCCATTGTGCCACGAAGGTTCAGCAAGCCCAGATGGCCGACTCGACCCAAGGAGCATAATGGTCATGGAGTCCTTTAAGATCCAATGACTCATGGTAACGGTCAAAAACTCTACTTGGTGGCTGACTCTGTCAGACTTGAAGAAGGGATGAAAGTGGCCTCTTAAGAAAAATGACATCTTTCACAAATTATGTGCGCCCTAAGAGGAACGATTGACTTTCAGAATTAATAGGTTTTGCATGACAGCACAGTGGGTTTTGCAGAGTTGATGACAAGCATTCCCGTACAAGCAAGTTCCTTGCTAGGTAGATGGAAGCCGTTAAGTATATATACAGAGATCAAACTCCAATGGGGGATACGCAACAGTGTACGCAAGAGGAAAAACAAAAACAAGACGCCATTTTGCTCTTTATTCTCTCTCTGTAAAACTTGAGTTACTTATAACCAAGATCAGCATAATAAAATCATTATTGGACCAAGAGTCCCGTGATTTTTCTCTCTCATTTAAGGGAGGATTTTTTACGTAAAAATATTGCATGCTACTGCTTTCTTTTTCTCTCTAAAGTCTACATTTTCATTTTTAAAATCACTTCCTCTAACCAAAGTGGACCATCTAAGTACTTTGTGTTGCACGAGTTCAGATTTGTTTATACGGTGGAAAGTCTGAGGACTCATTTGGATCTCCGTCTGTACAACTAACAAGATCCAAGGACGCAACAAGGTTGATACATCTAAGATTCCACATAGCCCAATATGTAAAGTCCCGTGCACTAAGTCGTTCTATTAATTTGCGATATAATGGTATTTTTTTACAATAGTTAGACGAGCATTTTTTATAAGAAAAACAACCAAATTTTGCAGGATAGCAAGATGAGTAATATTTTATGGACATCTTTTAGTCATCTTTAGGTCACTCTCAGGTGACTTTACACTCATTTATCAATTTATTTTTATGTAAATTTATTAGCATATTTGAACGGATGAAATGCTAAAGGGGTCCGCTATTACCTGGTAAAAGGCTTCTGTTGATCAACAGAGGTAGGAGCTGATCAAAGAAAAGGCCCAACAGAGCTAAGCTGAGACTTCAGGGAGCTGTATCTTTAGCAAAAGGTATAAAGAGAGAGCATAAGGTATTGATCAATGAACTAGCTTTTTCAGAAGTAAAATGCATTATTTGCAAGTTACAGCCAAAAATAAAATTAAAAAAATAATAAAAGATACAAAAATAGAAAAGGGAGGCTCCCATATAACAGGGTGTGGAGAGGTTCATATATGCAATAACCTCTCAATCACAATGACGTCGTCTTATTGCTATGTTAAGATTAATCCTTAATATAGGGGGTCAGTATTGAATCAGAACATAATTTAATTTAAAACACAATATGGCAAATAGCGTCCCCTGATGAAAGTTCATCAGGAGTCCGAAAATTTGCCACTGCTTTCAGTAGAGCATAGAAATAATGGAAATTAACATACACCAACTCCATAGCTTCTAGCTTGAGAAAGCTTTCTTCAAATCTCAGATGATCATGCATTCTGCTGTTCCTAAGCTGCTTGTGAATAATCTGATTCTTAATCAAAGCTCTTAACGCCTGTTTGACTTTAGAAACAACTTTATACTGGGCTTTACCATGCAACCATTGATAAAAATATCAGTATCGCTTTCGATCATAACGATTAATACGTATTATTTTTGAAAGTATCCACCCCATTTTTTTTTTTTTTTGGGAAATTGAAACTCATGAAAAATATTGGTTGATATATTGTTAATATAGTAACATGTAACAATTTTGTTATGGTGCCGTGAAATATCAATATTAAGGGGAGCACAGCACACCAATATGTATCAGCCATATCACATTCCATGCATGCACCTCTTGAGCCCAAAATCTTTTCACAGCATGAATAAACCGTTCAAGAGTAACCTAGAAATTAAAAAACCTGAAAGACCTGTTCCAGGTTGAATTCCTACCAAAGCAAAGATAATGCAAGTTTATGATCTGACATACCAGGCTTCTTGCAAACAGCTTTGATATTCATGTTAATCAAGAAACCATTCACCATTAGCCATGGCTCGATCAATTCAGCTATAAATTCTGCTGCTTTTGTCCTGCCCATTTGGCGACATAGCCAAACACGGCCGTTCTGGAGTGAGAAAAACCATAGTGAGCTACACAATTAGTGTAATAAATTAGATGAAAATAACGGTGGACGTATCATTCAGGCCATTCAATACAGATATTTTCCAATATTGCAGCAATATCGTGATATATTATTGTATCAATGATATATCGAAATATATCAACCGATATTTAAAATATCAACTAATCTACTTGATATTTGCCGACATATTGACCAATACAACAATATTAACTGATGATTAAAAAAATCTTATGATATATTAATTCTGATATGTATTGTCTGATATCTCCAGTACCATAATAGCCGTCGTACCGCTACCGATAGTGATATTTTCATCCTTTGTGTAATCTGCAGCTTCAGCATTTGTAACTTGATTACCACCCATTCCATCCACTAGATTTAACACTGTATTAGAATCACCACATAATAGCCAAGGAGGGCTCACAGAAGCACTTTTAACTATCAGATCAACAGCACATAGAAGCACTTTTAAGTCATAGATCAAAATGTTGGAAAATATTTATTTTTTTGGATTTTTATAAGACAAAATCCAAACACTTTGTGGCATTTTAGGGTATTTTTTCAATGATCATGGTGGATATCAAACATAAGTTTGATAAAATTAACTACAACTCTCCAAACATGTAAATGCATAACAAAAGATGGACAAATTTTATTATATAACTTAATATTAATGTGGTCAAGACAAAAATATTGTCTACTAGATCCGATATCAATAAATATTATCCGATACAGCCAATACTTATATGACCACGGCCAATGAAAACAACAGTACCAATATTTAAATTTATGACACAACTGTATAGTCTCTCCCCCCAGTCTTTCTACCTTCAGTAAGATGCAAACCATACAGAAATACAAACAATACTCTGCAGAGAGCCATCAGAAGAAGCAATAGAGCAATGGATGAGCTGGGCAGAAGCAGTAGATGCCCATTCCAATAAGGATAATACCAATACAGGTATTAAAACCTTCTCACTTCCTTTTTTTGGGTTCAGAAGCTTGTTAATGCTTCTCACCTTCTAGGCCCCACATCTCCACCACCTTCTTCAACATAATCCGACTATTACTATATGCATGTACAAAACCTAATTAAAAATCCTGAAATACATCGTGAGTACCTCTTTTTGCACCACCTGAGAAATCTTTCATAAGCAAGCCTTGCTTGCAGCCAAACTGCCATTAGCCACTGGATTCACAACCATACCACCAAGCTTACTGAATTCCTTTGTAAGTGTAAAGATTCAGAGTGAGCTTGGCAGCTATGGATGAAAGTACTGGTATTGGTTGTATAAGCATCAGACATATCAAAAGTAAAAACTGTCCTATAAATTTGTAGGTTAACAAGCAAATATCGGTTGATATTTTGAATACAGGCCACTATATTGCCAATAAGATAACATGTTAAAATTTTTCTATAAAATTGAAAAAAATCAGCATAAGGCTTGATACAAATATCAATCAGTATTTAATTCCATGCTAGCAAATCAACCCAAATAGGCAACAATGAATGAAAATATTGGTATCAATATCTATCACAGTTGTATTGGTATCGATCATATCGAAGGATACATAACAATATTAGGCATTTAGATGAAAAAAAAAATTGTGAAAAGGAACAAAATGAATATAGGAGGGGAATATTGCTCGTATCGGCCGATATAAAATATATCGATTGATATATTGTAATATATCACTGATACGATAATATATTGCGACTTCATTGTAGTATCCAAAAATATCAGTATTAGGGGGCATATTATTACAACTAATATTTTTGCATATCAAACGACATTTTATTCCATCAAAACCATATCTAAATTAGCGTGATTGGCATCTATAACTAGGGTTTGATGGTCAAAGGAAAATTTGCTTTCCATCTAGGAACCGAGAGTCCTCTAAAGCAAAGATATTAGCCTTTTTGGAAAGAAATTGGAGTAAAAGACCCACTCCCATGGATGTATTAGTATCGATTATGACCATATTGGGATTTGACACATTGGACAATACATATTGATATTGGAATAAAAGAAATTCTGAAAATTAAAAGACAATAGTGTCGTATCGACCAAATATTGGATACATCAGCCAATATTTACATCTATGCCACTCTAGAATAAAACAGTAGAGGAATTCCCACATGGTTCCACACTTTCTTGGCAAAAGCTTCCATAACTCAAGGAATATTTATGCATATCCTAGCACATAGGCTACAGCGGCATTCTTCCACTGTCTGATACCCTCTATCACTCATCCTCATCAAAAGCAAAAAATTCAGATTGATGGCTTGATCTAGTTGTCTAGAAGGGTGCCACATCACATTAACGTGCAATTATATTAATTAGTAAATCGTTAGCTAGCTAGTTAATATTAGTTAGAGTAATGAGTGGGTTAGTAGTTAACAGTGCAAGCAGTTATGTTAAATATCTGTTTGCTCCCTCATTCCTTCAGTAACGAGAGCACATCTTTTTTATGGCCTGTTATCCCCTTCATTCCTTCAGCTCCCTCCACATCGACTGAAAAAATCCTCTTCTACTAGCATGATTTGTCAAATATCATGCCAACAAGCGGTTAATTTAATTTCCATAATTTTACAATTTAGAAGAATACTAGTGACAGAAAACATTAAACAAAATAGGAAGAAATAACTGAACACAACCCACAAGAATTGTTGCTTTTGTACAAAACAAAGATGGAAAAGTTAGCCGATAAGACCTCAAGCTTGTCTAAAAGCAGCTGCACCGATGAAGAAACTGATGCAAGAAACATTGCCTCTTTTATTTCTTTGATACTTTACCAATAGAGACTGTTTTGGTAATATCACTCTATAAAATCCTATTTAAAAGTTCATGCTAATAACACTCCAAAAACCCTATTAAACTCAAGCTCAGACTCAAACACCAAGAGCCCTGCATGTAAACAGCAATCAATACTCAACAAAATCCGCAACAAATCCAAATATTCATAGAATTTAATAACATTGGCATTTATGATTAGAAATTATAGAAAAAATAAGAAAAATAACATGCCAAGTGAATAATTAGAATATTACAAATTTCTCACAGTTCAGAGAATGGTCGGAATCAATATCAGAAAAATAGAAGATGCACAGAAAGTACTAAAAACAAAAGATTGCGGAAAACTACCCACGTTTCATTGAGTGATAGTATCATTAAATAAGCCTCTGTAATGCCCCCACGAAAAGGCCAATTAAACTGGGTGTAAGTGGCCATTAGCCAGGAATACAGTTACGTGTGGCTGAGGGATTGAAAATGTATGTTTTACATCTCTTACGCTAGTATTAAAATTTCGATCGAACATGTTCATTATAGAATTCCCAGGGATGAAAACAGGCATTCAGCATCCCTTCATATCAACATGTAATCTAATTATCATAGTTTGAAGAATAGTCACTGTCCGTAATACAGGCTAGAAATTAGAGAAAGGGAACCTTCTTGATGAACATCCCTTCCATATCAGGGTAAACATGGGAAAGAATGAGTACTATTAGGGTCCTCCCATTTCTATTCTCCATTATACTCTTAACAGTGTAGATTTCATTCTAATAATTTGAATGATTAAAATTACAGCAATACATTAAAAAGTCTTGAATCCATCTTACAATTCTAATCGTCCAAGTTATTAGGATAAAATCATGATCGTGAAAAGTATAAGCGGTAATGCCCGATATTTTTTTGTGACTTATGATATTATTATATACATTACATTAATTTGAAAAATAATTGTATAATAAAAATTTGAGAAAAAATCGAATTGAGGAGAATTAGGTCCAAAGCCCGATAGACACATGTCTCCACACTCATGCATTGTATAAGGCAGTAGTTGTTTGCCTGATAAGCACTAATGGGATGCTCATTCATGAATTGGGCAGAATATACGGCACCTTAAGTATGCCTAATGCAGCGCTCATGCATGGATAAGACAGCATATTGGCACCTAAGTTACCATTGATGTGGCAACTCATGCTCATCTGTGTATGAATATGGCGCCTGATGTGCACCTATCTAATGCCCATGCGCCATTGTAGTATATAAGGCCGCTTATGCCTATTGTTAGTAGTTTTTCGCCAGGACGAGGCAGAGAAGAGAATGAAAAGGAAAAAAAAAAAAGAAAAGAGAGAGAATGAAGGAGATTTTGAAACTTTTTTGAGTCAAATATATTCGATCAAATGTTAAAAATAAATATCTCTAAGCATCTTTTATAGTTTATTTTCGGAATCCTTCAATTTTGCTTATATTGTTTGTTTTTGTTGTATATGCATGTCACCATATATACTCCTATTTCAAATATTGTTACATATATGTGTTTTTCATTGAACATATTCGAATATATCCAACTTTGAACATTTGAGACTTCTGGAATTATATGACTTAGACTTTAGATAATTTAGTACACTTTGCATTATTTGATATTCATATAAGTATTACAAACTCTGCATGTGAAATCATGATTTGGAATATGTATTTGGAACATTAAATATATTGGCTTTCACAAATGTTTACAATTTTTCGTTCTTCCATTTCATACACGTGATTTGCATATTATATATATGTATATACTTGTTGAGCTTTATGATTATGACTTGCTATATTTTCTAATCCTTTCAAATTAAAAGCCTTAGACACTTGCAAGATTTGGACAAGAGAGACTCGAAGATTTGTTTATTTATAATTTATTTGGATTTATATTTGAAACTTGTGTTAAGATATTTTGTATATTTTGGCTTCTTGCAATTTGTATAATTTGAAAATATTGTATTAGATGGATTTTCATATAGATTTTTGTTATGATGATTTAGACATTTGTTAGATGCTTTATTTGTGAATAGGTTTGATTGAGCTGGTCGTTATGATTTAGTTAGAGGCCAGATAAGATTCAATTCAATTAAGTCTTGTATCCGCTATTATTTATAAGTATTATGCTGGTTTGGTTCTCGTGAGTTTGTTGAGGCCAATCCGGTATTTGAGTTTTTTGGATTTTAATCATTTATAAAAAATTTTTATTTGGATTTAAATATTATTAATTATTACTTTCTTGTGCCAGGATTTTGGCAATGAGAGAACTCTAAAATGGGAGAGGGAAGTACGGACAAGAAAAGTATAGGATGTAGGAACAAAACGAGTAAAAAGGTATTAGAGAATGGTAAATAAATCCAGTGGCTAATGAATTAAGAATAATTAGTATTACAACTCATACAGGAGAAATTAACATCTCCTAGCCCACCTGATAAAACATTTACTGTACAAGAAAATTGAAAAAATTGTGTTCCAGTTAAAGGATCATTTAAACAACCTAATACTGTCATGAACTTTATTTGTATACCTCACATTGCTCCTCAGCAGCGCATTGGCCTCTGACACAAATCAATAGCAATTATAAAAACTGTTTGGCCAAAACCCATTGAGACTTTATCCCAAAACAAGGATAAAATGGGCTCATTTTCAACTTCTTCGACCCCGCATTTTGCATACTAAGAGCAGCATCCCAGCAGACCATCTCTGCAAGAACACAGATACATCACAGACACAGATTTCAACATAAGGACTATGACCAGGGGTTGAAATATCAGACAATATACAAAATATCAGTGACTATATATCAAAAAGAGGAGCCTAGGGTTCTTGCTTTCCTCGTAGGAAAGGAATAGGGGCCCTCGATACTATAACAAAATTTTGATTGCCATTGTATCTAAAAATACATATAATATTTTTTGATATATCGGCCAATATTTATCCAGGCTTAGATTTACAAAAAATAACATTTGATGTTCGATATATCTAATACCCATATATATTATCCAATATGGCCAATATTAATATACCTAATACTAATATAGCCACAAACGATAATAATACCAACATTGATACCGATATTTTTATCTATGACACATATTCTAATAAATAAAACAGAAGATCAGCTTCTTACTCAATGCTTGATTTAAGAGTCCATTCAATTGTTGCAGAAGCAAAAGCAAATTCTTGGCTGGATGTGTCCAAGCACTCAAATGATACAAGAAGCTTCTCCCTTGATCAATCCTCCAAGAAATCTTCCTTCATCAATCATCCAAGATACGCGTCCTGCTCTTAACCTGAGCACATTATTTCTTCTAAAGGTTGTTGACAGCCTCGAATCAAATTCTCAAAACTTTGTAAAGCTTGCAGTTTGTAGTCTTTGCCTAGCTGTTTTAACAATGCACTATGCGTGCAAGAATCTGGCTCAATCCCTTTGTCCAACATTTGCCTATACAATCTCAAAGCCTCCGGCCAATTGCCAATGTTGCAATTCTCATCTATTACTATCGTATAAGTATATTTATTTGGGACTATTCCCTTCTCTTCCATCTCATTAAAAAAATTGTAAGCTAGATCAAGTCTCCTTGCTTTGCAAAATCCATTTATCAGGGCATTGTAGGTGACTACATTCGGAAGAACACCTTTCTCCTGCATTTCCGAGAAGTACATAAAAGCTAGTGCTAGCCTCCCTCTGTCTGCATGCTCATGAATAAGTACTGTATAGGTCACAACTGTAGAGGATAACCCCTTCGACAGCATCTCATGAAATATCTCTCGCGCTTTTCTAAGATGACCAACTTCCAAGTGAGCATGAATGATACTAGTATATGTAACGTGATCCGGTGCTGGACCATCACAAACCATCTTCTGCAGCAGCTCACATGCTCCTTCCAAATCCCTAATTTTACAGAGCCCATCTACCAAAACATTATAGACAATCAGATTGAGGGGGAAACCCTTGCCTACCATTTCTTCTTGCAAACTGAATGCAGTGGATTTGTTGCCTAATTTCATTTCACACAATATCTGTGTTGTATATGCAAAGCAGTCTGGTTTCAATCCTCGATGCAACATCTCCTCAAAAAATTCCTGGGCCAGTGAGAGATTCCCAACCTTACAAGCGCCATTAACCAGAATTGTATAAGTGAAAACATCAGGTTGAAATCCTTGAGAAATCATCTCATTTTTAAGCTGCTGAGCAGACTCCAAATCCCCCAATCGACAAAGACCATCTGCAAGAATGTTATATGTTACTACAGAAGGAACTAGATTTCTACATCTTAACTCGTGGAACAAGATGGCAGCATCCTTCAAGTTTCCTAATCTACAATAACCATAAATCAGAGTGTTGTACGAAACTATATCTGGAGCTAAATCCCTCTCCGTCATCTCCACTAAACGTTGTCGAGCATATTCCACTTTCCCATGCTCACAAAGGCCATACAAATATGTGTTATAAGTTGATACCATAGGCAAAACTCCCCTAGTTTGCATCTCCTCTCCAAGCTTAATAGCCTCATCGAGCAGTCCTTTCTCGAAGAACCCACGAATCAAAGGATTGTATGTGTATGCAGAAATCTTCAGTCCTAAGTCAATCATCTCTTCGATCAATTCCTTGGCTCGTTGTAGTTCCCCCTTTCTCGACAGTCCATTAATCAAGACATTATAGGTAACATCATTCGGAGCACAACCCTTACTCTGCATCTCTGACAAAAGGTCTAGGGCCTGTTGCACCACCCCCTGCTTACAATACGAATCCAACAACGTATTATAAGTAACAACCGTCGGTTTAATCCCAACCTCATTCATCACCCTATAAACTTCTCTTGCCTCACTAACCATATCGTTATCTCTAAGTACTCTAAGAATCCTATTACAATTTTTCACATCAGGCAATAATTCACTCCGAATCATCCTATCAAAAGTCAATAAAAAGTGCTCAATCATGGACCTTTCCGTGTATATCCACAATAAACAATCCAGCAATTTAACAGCAACATCCAACCTCACATACCCATCAATCAAAACATCAGCAATTCCATGCAAATTCATATCTACCACTCTTTCCATAACGGAATGCGCGGATTTCATCAAATTGTTTTTTGCCAATATTTCCAAAATAGAGCAAAATGCAAACTCTGATCTATTAAATCCCTGCTGACCTTGAGCCCACCAGAAAAATCGAAGAGCAACGCGAGGGAAATTTTGAATGGACTCCAGAACCCGCAAAAACAACTCGGGTTGGAAAATTAGGGGTCTAAATCTTTCGGGTACCGAAGAATCCCTATCCAAAGCCCAGGGCTTTTCTTTAACGATTTGCGAAACTAAGTATTGAAAATGTGAATCGGAAAGGGGTGCTGGAGTTGGCGCCTGGTTGTGATTGCAGAAGCGAAGGGAATAAGAGAGAAGAGATAGAAAACGAACCTTGAGAAAGATAGGATCGATGACAGTGGAAATACCAGTAATTCGATATCCGGCGGCTATGGCTTTAGAAGCTCGAACATGAAGGTTCATGAGTACATGAGAACACAACCAAGAAGATGGGCATTTGGAAGAATAAATGGAAATCACAGAAGCAGAGAGAGAGAGAGAGAGAGAGAGAGAGCGCACCCGAGAGAGAGCGAGAGAGGGCTGCACTGCTTTGCAGGGGCAGCCGAGCTCAAAGGGGTCTTGCGGAACGACGTCAAATAGTTGATGGAGAGAGAAGGATCCAAGTCTCAATTGTTAATACCATTGGGGTTGGATCCGGGCCCTCTTCCATTTTACATTTAATATTTGCAATTAAAGCTATTATTAAATTTTTTATTCCAATAATTTTAATATTTAATCTCAATTATTAGATGAAAAATAAACTATTGTGATTGAACCTATTAAACTTTAACTTTTTTGAGTTTTTTTTTTTTTTTTTTTTTTTTTTGGGGGGGGGGTCCTACTTAAGTATGGCCAAATATTCAACTTTAAATTTGGGTTTAGATTGAATTAAAAGAGATTGAACATTATTTATCATCTTTAATCGATTTATTATAATTTAAAAATTACAAGTTTAAATTATAAAATCTAATAACTATATATTGTGATGTAGCGTTATGAACCTCTCTTCTTAAAGTTGTAATAATCTAATTTATCGAGTGATTTATTTAATGTGTTTATTAATCAAGCTTTTAAGTTTTTTTTTTAACTCAAAATCTAAATAAATTTTTAATTAATTAAGTATAACAAACTCGTAAAACTTATAAATTCTATAAAACATGTCTTTACGTTAATGAATTAGATAATTGACTTGCACCTTTTATATTAAAATATGCAAAGAGAAATAAAGAAGAATTATTGTAATTTATGTATATATATAAATTCTATAATGAATCGTTCTTTTATAGGGAATGGGGTGATCTATGCAAATAATAATAACACATAATTATACAAATTATATTTATTAGCCTCATTTAAAAAATTATCAATTTGCATAATATTAAAAATAAATCTTCTAAATTATAAAAGATATTATGTATTGGGGATATGTATCAGCATCCCCTGTGTTGGGCCCCAATATGAGAGCCCATAAGACACGGCCCAAAAAAGAGGCCCAAATAAGAAGCCCAAGGACCAAGGCCACAGCTGAAGCCCAAAAAGTCCCGTCCGCTTATAAAGAAGCTCGGGGACAACGTTAGCAAAATCCGAGTACACAGATATAAAAAGGACCAAGAACTCTGGAAGCCCAGCCGAGTCTCAGAATTGCCCAAGCGGTCAGGAACAGACTCCCGGACTTTCAAAGAAGATCCTCCAAGGACGGCCGTCTCTTGAAAGTCCACAAGCACGCAAGGTGCCCCGCTCAGGGACGAGGACTGCTCATTCAAGGCCGGGAATGCCAGCAAGGCAACTTCGTCGATTCCCAACTGCACCATCACGCCGATCGCCTCAATCTCGCAGGCACGACTAGTCAAATCAAGACTATCATTCAGACCCTGCACACGCAGGCCTATCATCGGCGCTAGCTGCGTGCCTTACCGCGCACGTCAGCAGCATGAAAGGGAGTCGGTGGACCAGCTCTTCAACTGCCAGATGGACGCCACGTGTCTTCTCCCCAACTGCATGGCTTCTCCTATAAATACTCAGCAAGGCCCCTCTCAAAAGGGGACTTCGACTGGTCACTCTCTCCCCTAGATTAACTCCATAAAGAAAAGTAAAATACTCCCAGGGAGCATAGCTTTTCAAAAGAGAGACACAACACAAGAGACAGGGAAGGGATTAACCCTCACAACTGTACTTTGTAAAGACTTCAACCCAAATAGTGAAGCACATTCAAGGTCCTGAGTCTCGTGATTTTTCCTCCCCATTCAAGAGGAGGTTTATTACGTAAAAAATCCGGTCTCGATCTTCATCTCGTGCCCAACACCTCAAATACTTTTGTTGCTCGGAAACCACTTATCCGACTGGACGTCGCGGATCCAACACCCCTCATCAACGAGCCACGCTCCGAAAGCCCCGCGGAACCAAGACGCAACATTGGCGCCGTCTGTGGGAAGGAAGAACAAAAAACTCACAACTTTTCACTCTCCTACAACGAGTAACGCCCCAAGGATGTTCAGCAGACAAGGCAGCACGTCCACCTGGGAAGAGGAGCGCTAAGACGAATGTCTCCCGTGGGGCGGCAGAGTGAGCGGCGGCCCCGGCACTAGCGTGCGCAAGTTGGCGCAGAAGGTGGACAGCCTCACAAGAGTCGTCCGCAACCTCCAGGAGAAGGCGGGCGAACAATCTAGGGGCCCACGCTCTGAAAGCCCGCGTCCGGAAGCACCCCAGAGGCAACGCTCGGCGCGGACTCCAGGCGAGTTGAGGGACTACCTCAACAGGAAGAAGTCCATGAGCCAGGCCCCATCAAAGTAGGGGCTCAAGAGACTCTGGAAGACTGCCTTTGGACCAAGGCGGCGGGGCTTAGCTCGGTCAGTAGAACGAGAAGACTCTCTGCCCCCGAGGACAGGGGAAGGAAGGAGAAGGGCGAGCACCCACCAAAAGACCCAACGACCATCCGGGCACGATAAGCCCGAGCGGATGATCCTTGGGGGAGAAAGGCCCTCAGGCCAACTGGCCTTCACCGACTCCCTCACCAACATCCTGAGGCAGATCAGGGACGATGAGTTCCTAAGATGGCCCAGGGCGTTGAAGAACCCGGAGGGAGGCGACCAGGTGGGAGTATTGTCATTACCATTACACCATGCCACAACACTCAGGATCGCACGAAGCTCGAGCGGAGATCGAGCGGGCCGGTAATGGAAGGATATCTCGACCGCTTTCGCCGCGACCGGGCGTAGCCCCTGAGCGGCGAAGCGGCCAACACGCCGCTCGAATGGCAAGGCCATAATGGGCGCGGACTGACGTAAAAAAAGAGAGAGAGAGAGAGAAAAGGCCCTGGGGACCACTCAATGTAAGAAAAATGTACATTAATAAAAACGTGCATTCATTATCTTTACCATGAAGCGTTCCCGTGCTCCCTCCTCGACAATGAAGCAACTCGCAGCATTCAACAAAACTTGGGCGCCAACCCGAGCGACCCAATGGTCGAACCCGGTGGTCGGCAACAAAACTTGGGCGCCAACCCGAGCGACCCTAGCGGTCGGACCCCAGTGGTCAGGCAACAAAAACTTGGGCGCCAACCCGAGCGACCCTGTGGATCGGACCCGAAAGGTCGTGCAACAAAACTTAGGTGCCAACCGAGCGACCCCCCGTCGGACCCGATGGTCGCAAAAAACTTGGGCACCAACCCGAGCGACCTCCGGTTTTCGGACCACATCGTCGTGCAACAAAAACTTGGCGCCAACCCGAGCGACCCAGCCGCATGGACCCGGTGGTCGGGCAACAAAACTTGGCGCCAACCCGAGCGACCCAGGTGGTCGACCCCGGATGGTCGCAACAAAAACTTGGGCGCTAACCCAGCGACCCCAGTCGAACCCCGGTGGGTCGAACAACAAAACTTGGCGCTAACCCGAGCGACTTCGACCCAGTCGGACCCAGTGGTCGGCAACAAAACTTGGCGCCAACTGAGCGACCCTGGGGTCGACCTAGTGGTCGTGCAACAAAACTTGGGCGCCAACCCGAGCGTCCTCGGTGGTCGAGCAACGAAACTCGCTCTGCGACCGAGCGGCCCCTAGAGGCCGCCCCGCAGGTCAAAACCCAAAACTCGATCGCGACCCGAGTAGTCCTAGAGACCAGCGATTTAAAATAAAGCCGAATGGCTAAAAGCTAGAAGTCCCTAAGAGGACTCGCATGCCCAAGTCCAAAAGGCAAAGGGTCGAGCACCAAGGGAGTCACCCACTCAAAACGAAGAAGTTAGGCGCCAGATGACGCCGCAAAAAAAAAAGAACAAGGAAAAGACATGCACATACAAACAAGACACAAAAGGAACGCCCGAAGCCTTAATACGAAAAGGACAAAGTCTTATTCACAAAAATAATTTTCTGTACAAGTATGACAAAACAAAATGGGAAAAAGGGGGCAGCATGTCAAGGGAGTGCCGCTCGGCTTCCTCCTCTTTGGGTCCCATGGGCTCCTGAAGATCCCGTCTACTCCGTCGGAACTTCCTCCTCGGGCGTAAGAGGTTCACCATCAGGCCCTGTCCGAGGGGGGCCAGGAAAAGGCCTACCATCGAGGTCGTACAAGTCTTCCACGCTCAAGGTGCTAGCGTTCCTGGGATCGAGGACGGTTACAGGAAATCGCGGACGGATCAATCGCGCCCTACCAAAGAACACATGCGAATACTGGCCCCAAACTTGCCGTCCAACACAGAGCCATCTCGGCCATCTGCACGGACGTCCTCAGCCTCTCCTCCTGGCGAAGGATCCGATCCTGAAGGAGGCCCTGCCTAAGCCGCAGGTCCTTGACAGTACCCTCCAAAGAAGCGATCTTCTCATTAGCTCCAACCAGCTCCGCTTCCGCCCGTTGCGCAGCTTCGTGAGCGGCCCTCGAAGACCTCATTTCTAGACGGGATCGAGCGATCACTCCTACTAGTCCGTTAAGGCCGGCAATCAAACTCTGAAGCTGCAACAGAAAAGTTCATCAAAGTACGAACAGTTGAAAGCAAGGGAAGAAAAGAAGCAACAAGCTACCTTAGAAACAAGAGGGCCATCCCCTATGCCACGCTTCACGTGGGACTGGGACTCCTGCGGCTCGCTCCTAAACCCCGCAGGCACCACCTCAGACACAGACTCGTCAGCTATAAAAGGCGCTGGAAAGTCTGCCTCAAAATCAACGTCCCCAAGAAACTCGGGCAACCGCTCGACCTCAACCACAACGGGGCGCTCAGAAGGATCAGAAGGCGCGAACTCGTCGACACTCAAATCCACGACCTCCACCATCTCTCGGATCATTTCAGCCGACGTTCCCCTTTCAGAATCCATCGTGGCACTCTCGCCTCCTATGTCCTCGGAAGGGTGATTAATCCAGTCCGAGACGTCACCAGGCAAACCAACGGGAGCGCTGGGAGCAAAATCATCACAGGGGGGTTGGACGTCCGAAAGCCCCGTAGTCTGAGCAAGAACCTCCACGAGTGCGGTGGGGAGATTAGCAGTGGAAGTAAAGGCGAGACCGTCAGATCCCGAGGGCCCCGGAAGAGAGGCTTTAGTCATCACCCTCTTGATCAGAGGAACATCATCATCATCGTCATCACAGGAGGACTGGGCGCTCGGAAGCTCTCTAATCCGCACAAAGGCTCTTGAGGGCTCGGCCGAAATATTAGCAGTGGAAGTGAAGCCGAGACTCCCAGACCTCGAGGACTCAGAGAAAGAGATAGTCCCCGACCTCGTGAGCAGAGGAGCAGCCACGTCATCATCGCTCACACCCTCAATATCAAAATCCTCATCATCACTCGAGGAGCGCTCAGCAGCGGGTCCCCCAATCATCGGTCTCTCCTTGGCCTTTACGGAAGGAGCTGGGCCGGGAGCCTCATCCCGTGGTCCCCACTTAGCTACCCTGAATTTATCAGTAGTCAACCAGATGTTGCGCTTGTTCAAATGGAAGCTCCACAGATTGGCCAGCACTAAGTCTGTGTACACCTTCACTTCCTCCCGGTCCTCCCTCGAAGGGTCAGAGCAATACTGGCTAGCCACCTTCCCCCACGTGACAGGGATGGCCCAGTGCTCGTAGACGCCGAGAAAGAAAAATTTATCCTTCTACCGCCTCGTGGAATCTGGGTTGCCACCACACAATGAAGAAAATTCCGGGCGGGAAGTCATTACAATCCGAGTCGAGGTTACGCGTAGCGGAATATCACCTTGACTGTAAGAGCAATCAGAGCCTCTCACAACGGAAGAAAACGCACAAGGACACCAGATACCTCATCGCATTCGGTGAAGCTCGGCAAGAGGCACCCAGCGCCCTCATAATGTCATAGAGCTCCTCCGAATGGAAACCGTAGCCCACCTTTGAGGTGGGCCTCATAACGATGATGAAGCCGTCCGGAGGGTACAGCGCCCTATCATGTGGCTCCGGAATCATCATGGCCATAGACTCAGGGAATCGATACTGAGATCGAATCTCCGTGAGCTTGTCGAGCATCACCGTGGAAGCAATGTCTCTCACTCCAGGTGCCATGAAAGCCAAAGAACAAAGGAGAAGACGAAACTCGAACGAAAAGCAGGCGCGAAGATGAAATATTAGGGCAAAAAGGCGTTTAAATAAGCCTTGGAATGCAAAAAGGCGTACTCATTACCCTTGCCACGCTTCGACCAGCTATTCGCCTCAGAAGCCTGGTGATCTCTCCTTCCCAAGGCGCCTGATAGCACGTCACATCAGCCGGATACGACATTTAATGCTCCAGCAGCGAAGCGAAACTTCGGACCCAGAAGAGGTCCTGGGGCCACCTCCCGTCAAGCTCAACGCAGTACTCGCCACAAGGACACACGCTCTCGGACGATCGACTCCTCCAGCAGGCTAGCGACTTCATGCCAAACGACCGAGAACTTCGGGTCCTTTGGCATGGGGGGCTATGTTGGGCCCCAATATGAGGGCCCATAAGACACGGCCCAGAAGAGAGGCCCAAATAAGAAGCCCAAGGACCAAGGCCACAGCTGAAGCCCAAAAAGTCCCGTCCGCTTTATAAAAAGCTTGGGGACAACGTTAGCAAAATCTGAGTACACAGATACAAAAAGGACCAAGAACTCTGGAAGCCCAGCCGAGTCTCAGAATTGCCCAAGCGGTCAGGAACAGGCTCCCGGACTTTCAGAGCAGATCCTCCAAGGACGGCCGCCTCTTGAAAGTCCACAAGCACGCAAGGTGCCCTGCTCAGGGACGAGGACTGCTCATTCAAGGCCGGGAATGCTAGCAAGACAAATTCGTCGATTCCCAACAACCTGCAACTACTGTCAGTCGCCGTCTCAACAGGGCACGCCTAGTCAAATCAAGACTGTCATTCAAACCCTGCACACGCAGGCCTACCATCGGCGCTAGCCGCGTGCCTTACCGCACACGTCAGCAGCATTAAAGGGAGTCAGTGGACCAGCTCCTCAACCACCAGATGGACGCCACGTGTCTTCTCCCCAACTGCCTGGCTTCTCCTATAAATACTCAGCAAGGCCCCTCTCAAAAGGGAACTTCGACCGGTCACTCTCTCCCCTAGATTAACTCCACAAAGAAAAGTAAAAGGCTCCCAGGGAGTATAGCTTTTCAAAAGAGAGACACAACACAAGAGATAGGGAAGGGATTAACCCTCACAACTATACTTTGTAAAGATTTCAACCCAAATAGTGAAGCACATTCAAGGCCCTGAGCCTTATGGTTTTTTCTCCCCATTCAAGAGGAGGTTTTTCACGTAAAAAATTCGGTCTCGATCTTCATCTCGTGTCCAATACCTCAAATACTTTTGTTGCTCGGAAACCACTTATCCGATTGGACACCGCGGATCCAACACCCCTCATCAACGAGCCACGCTTCGAAAGCCCTGCGAAACCAGGATGCAACACCCTGCAAACTCAAAGTGATACTGACAATACAAATCGGAGTTTGGAAACCAAAGATGGCAACCACCCGTTCATAAAAATATCAACTAATTAATCAACTGAAACAATTAAAAAGAGGTAAAATATGCTCTTCTTAAGGTGATAATGTATAAAAAAGTAAATAATCTTAATATATTTGTTGTGTTTATAAAAGATATCAATATAAATAATTTAAATATCATTATGATTGTCACAACAAAGAATAATGCCACACAAATGAGGAATATTTATATCCTAACAAAACTAACAAAGTCAAATAAGTTGAGAAAAAATATCAGTAAGAGAATAATATCAACCTTATTACTAAAACGAGTAACAATTATTTATTTTTTACTACTCCAAAAAACAAAAGAGTCCTCCTATAAATAGAGAAAACCAATGGTGAATTGTTGATCAATGGGATCACCCACCTAATCAATATCAGAATAAACTCAAAATTTCACTAAAAGCTAGAAGAAAAGTAAATTCTATAAAATAAAGTATCAATCACATAACAGAAAATACAAAGAATAACTATAGAGTGAATAAAATATAAAGTCAATATAAATTGACTAACAAGATATATAATATAAGTAATATCAGGTCTTAATAGTAAAATTTATAAAATTTTTAACAAATTAGCAATAAATGATAATACCTAAAAAGGATTAACCGTCAGTAGTAAAAAGTTTAATGTTAGTGTCAAGAGAACTATTAACCATTTTATAATCAATGAGAAGAACACAAGACAGAAATATTAGAGATATACATTGCTTATATCAAATGATAGTCATTAGAGGTGACAAATACCTCAAGCATGAGAAAATAGCAAAGGAAGTCAAGATCTTTCGTTTCAATGTGTTGTCCCAAGAAATATTTATTTTTAAAAATATTAAAAGTATTATCACCGATAATGATAAAGTTATTAATATAAAATAATAGAATAGTAATATCATTATTAGTATAATGAATAAAAATGACAAAGTCATGGGAATTAGAGACAAATTTAAGTTGTAAAATAGTAGAATTAAACTTAATAAACAAAGTTCGAAAAACCTACTTAAATCCATATAATACTCATTGAAGGCAATATGCATTTTTAGGAGAATTATGATTACCATAAGAAAGTTTCAAGTAGATCTTCTTAATTAAATCACCATATAAAAGTATATTTTTTACATCCATTCAAAACAAAAGTCATTGGTGTGCAGTGGCTATAACTAAAAGAGATCGAATGAAAATGATACAATTAATAGGAGTAAATGTTTCCTCATAACCAATGCCAAACTCTTAAGTAAATCCCTTGATCATAAGATGAGCTTTCTATCATACATTCAGTCCATCGAAATTGATTTTTTTTTATACATCCATTTGTTTTCAATTATAGTCTTACCAGAAAGAAAAACAACCGAGTCTCATAGATCTTGTGAAAAACATCAAGCTTTTAGGTGATAGCTTATTGCCAAAGATGGTTTGAATATGCTTCGAGATAAAGATGTAAAGGAGGTGCTCTTACTCTACTAGACTGATGAAAATATAGAAAGAGATCTATAGTTGGGTTAGTAAAATCCATAAGTCAGATGAAGTGTCAAAATGGAGTGTAGAGACATTAATGAAGAAATTTTATTCCCAAAATTGAACATTCATAGGGATATGAAGATGCTTGGATATAGGAACGACACCAACAAGTTTTGTGTTCAATTTCATAACCAAAGAAGTAGCAAAGATGAGAGCAATGTTCAAATTTAATAGGTTTATAATAAGGGAGAAAAATAAAACAAGCACATAAAATAAAACTATGTAGGAGAGAATAATTAAGTCATTTTACTAAAGATACTCATATAGAGATTAATTGAAAATGATAAAAGATGAAACCCAATTAATATTATATACGGCTATAAAAAAACTTTTTTCAATGGGATTCAAGAAGAGAAATAGAGAGAATAAGAGTGCAAATACTATTAAGAATATGATTATACTTATATTTAACCTTACTATGTTATTGGAGAGTGTAATGACACGAATGATGAAATATGGAACCTAGTTGTTGAAATTTATCCAAAAAGAAAGTAGATGCATATTTCATAACATTATCAGAAAGGAATACTTTGATTGTGTAATCAAATAAATATTTGATTATTATTTATTTAAAATTATGAAAAATATTAAATAGTTCAGATCGATCATACACAAGATAAATTAACATATCGTAAAAATAATCATTAACAAAGATAATAAAGTAACAAAACTCGTTATTGGGAATAGATGCTGTTGCGTCCCGGTTTTCGGGGTCCGGAGCAACATAAAAATTTGGGGTTTGGAATTAGAGAGAGAGAGAGAGAGATGAGACCAGATTTTTACGTGGGAAACCTCCCCTTAAAATGAGGAGGAAAAACCACGAGGCTTGGAGCCTGAAATGGATTTTTATTATCGTACGTTTGTTGTGTACAGAATACAAAATTGGGGGAGACCCTTTCTTTTATCTCTTCTTTGTGACTAGGGAGGAAGATCTCAGAAGGTCATAGATGCTCCAAGAGATGTCGAGAGAGAAGTCTCTGTTTTTGTGCCTTTGGCAGGTATTTATAGAGAAATGGGGTTGTCGAAGACGTCCACGTGGCTACTGGTACACCCATGCGCCTATTGAGGCCTACAGGTAGGGCGGCCACCTACTCCCCTGACACAGCCATGCTGTGTCAGGCACGCTGGCGTGTGCAGGGAGTTAACTTCCAACGGCGCTTGACCTGCCACTCCCTGCCAAGAATGCCAGTCCTGAAGTGACTGGGCATGTTCTGAGGTTTGGTCATGGCGTGACGCATGAGTTGCGTGTCTTTTAATAACTGTGAAGCCGAGCTGGCATTCTCGGACATCTGGGAGAGTCCTCGTCCCTTCCTGGCCTTATTATCCTTGGGATGAGTCCGCGTATTATAACATATGCTGTGCTTGTCTGCGTTCTATAAGTCCTCGTCGTTAATTGCATTAGTGGCTTGCTAAGGGCTTTGGGCCCATTGTGGAGAGTCCTCAGAGCCTATTTCTCCTTACGCGGTTTTTGGGCAGTCTGACAACCTGGGCTTCTCGGGTCAAGTACTCGCCCACTTTGCCCGTCCTCTTAGGGACCCTGGGTACTGGAACCCAACACTAGCCCCCCATGCCAAAGGGCTCGAGGTCCTCGACCGTTTGGCATGTCCTCGTAACACCACTTTCCTACCAGGTGGCACTTCCCATGACAATCTGTCCGTGCGCGCAAAGACCGTCCGAGGAGTGATGACGTTTGAAGGCTTATCTTCCAACTTAGTCCGAGATATATTGTGTCCTCGGGTTTATGGCCAACCAAAATTTGGAGCGGTGATGTCCGGGAACTCCTTGGAGTCCGAGGATTTGTAACGCCGCCGCTTTGGCTTCTGCAGAGCATTGAATGCGTGATTGACAGGCTGCGTACATCTCGGGAAGGCAAAGGCCATCATTTCCTGCTATCAAATGGCCGAGCGACGCGTGGCTAGGGCAATGATGGCGCCCTTTCAAAATTTCAAACCTATAAATGGTTTTCCTTCTTCACAAGGCCGTTTCCGCCCGTTTCCCTTTCTATTCCTCTCTTTTGCGTCGTCTTCCCAGTGCAATCTCTTGAGCTTTTCTTTATTTTCTCCTTACAATGTCGAGGGCGCCTGGAGTGAGAGAGATTGTTTCTACGATGACCCTCGCTAAACTTTCGAAGATTCGAGCGCAATATCATATTTCGGAGTCCGCAGGTGTGCTTATTCCGGGGGCAGAGGATAGGGCGTCGAGCCCTCCGAACGGCTTCATTACTGTTTACGAGGTCCATCTTAAAGGAGGGTTGCGGCTTCCACCGCCAGCAGAGCTTTATGATCTGATGAGGGCACTCGAGGTTCCTTTCGCAAGACTTCAGCCAAACGCGATAAGGTACCTAGTCTCTTTGTGCGTTTTCTTGAGATGTCATGCGAAACTTTTGAGTGCCACTGCCGCCAAGGTTATGTTCCGTTTTACACACAACCATGACTGGATCACCATGACCCCGCGTCCGGACTTTTCACTGATGTGTGGGGGCAATCCTAACTCCACCAAACGGTGGAAGGATAAGTACTTTTTCCTTGGAGTTCACCAGGAATGGGCCATCCCAGTTGGTTGGGAGAAAGTGGGCCGCCAGTGGTGTTCTGAGCCTTCGTTGGGGGATAGGGAGATTGCGAAGGAGTCCACGGACCTTGTGCTCGCCAACCTTGGGGGTTTTCATGAAGATAAACGCAATATTTGGTTGTCGCGTGAGAAACTTGTAGAGGCCAAGTGGGAATCCCGGGTCGAGTCTTCTGCCGCAGCTCCACCCAAGAAGTCCAAGAAGAAGAAGTCGACGGGGAGTACGCGGCCTTTGAGGATAGGGAGCCCGGCCGGTGAAAGGGCCGCAACGACCGAGAGCTCAAAACGCCCAGCCGCCCTAGTTGAGTATGCTTCCTCTGATGACGATGATGACGACGCTTTTGACGTCGTAGTTGATGATGTGACCCCCCTCTTCCAAGAGGGCGAGGATCATACTTTACCGGAGTCCTCGGAGACGGAAGATCCCACCCTTGCGTCCTCATCTCGTCCTCCCGCTGGGTCCTCGAGTCAATTCTCCCATCTTTGGAGATCTCGGATGTCCAGCCCCCTTGTGATGATCCAGTTCCTGTGGATTTTCCTTCCGAGGATATGGCTGGCGTGAGCTCCTCTGCGGGCGCAGAGAGGGAGACGACTTTTGAAACAGTCCGAGAGGAAGTGGAGGCCGAGGAATTTGTGGCTGGTCTGGTGTCCTCGGATCCTTCTGAGCATCCCGTTATAGTCCAACTTCGTTCTAGTGGGTTTTGTGAAGAAACTGAGGAGGAGACGGCGGCGCCTCCTATTGAGGCCTTGGGCGCCACTGCTGACGTTCCCTTGTCTCAGTCGGAGGTTGAGGTTTCTGTGGTGCCTGTCTGTGAGGCCCAACCGTCCGAGACTACTGGGGCGGCCAATTTGAGCAGTGACCCACTTATTTCCCAGGTACCTTCATCGTTTTTGAGTGTTTTGGCCTTCTGCTTTTTTCTTTCTCGTCCTCACAGTTTTTGCTCTTTGATGCAGCTCAGATGTGGCTTAAAGATAGCCTCCAAGATGGAGGCTCCGAGGATCGCCCGATGAGGTCACCCAAAGGTCAAGAACGGAGTGGGCCGAGGCGAGAAGTAGGATAGCCTTGTTGGAGGAAACTGAGGCTCCGGCGGGACCAAAGATCGGGAGCTTCAAGACAGGCTCTATTTTTGGAGGAGAAGTTGGGTCTTCCATTCCGTCCTCGGAGATCAGGGCTGCACTGGAGGGCAAATACTTTGGGATGGCGTCAACATGTGTCGTAGAGTGTTGCACGTGATTCAGCCGCGGTTCCCGACTGCCCTCCTTGACCCACGCAACGCCAATGCCTTGACGGTAGAGCGGTTTATACGGATTGACGGAGGCCTTTTCCTAGCCCTTCTCGGCCCGGTCATCGTGGCCTTCTGATCAATGGAGCGCCCAGTGCTTTATGAAGGTCAGCCTCAACAGGCTGAGCCCTCGGGGAGCCAGCCCCCAGCATCTTAGGATTTCTATATGTATTTTTCTTCTTTTCCTTACATGATGTACATTCGTTGTTTAATAAATGATACTGAAGCTTTTGACAATGCCTGGCTGTGTGCCCTTCTTCTTTTTTGTCGCGCTTTTGTTAAGCTTTGTGCTCCAGTGACGTTTGGATAAAGCCAAGTCTTTGAATTTCAATATGTTAGGCCGCTCGGACGGAACTGAATTTCTTTGATTTCGACCCTTTGGGCCGCTCGGACGGAACCGAGTTTCATTATTCGACCTTTTGGGCCGCTCGGATGGAACCGAGTTTTTGGTGCCTGACCTCGAGGGTCCGCCTCTAGGGCTGCTCGGTTGGCGCCGAGTCTTTGATTACGACCTCTTGGGCCGCTCGGACGGAACCGAGTTTTTGGTGCCTGACCTCGAGGGTCCGCCTCTAGGGCTGCTCGGTTGGCGCCGAGTCTTTGATTACGACCTCTTGGGCCGCTCGGACGGAACCGAGTTTTGCCCGACCTCGAGGGTTTTTGGTGCACGACCTCGAGGGTCCGCCTCTAGGGCTGCTCGGTTGGCGCGCCGAGTCTTTGACACGACCTCTTGGGCCGCTCGGATGGAACCGAGTTTTTGGTGCCTGACCTCGAGGGTTTTTGGTGCCTGACCTCGAGGGTCCGCCTCTAGGGCTGCTCGGTTGGCACCGAGTCTTTGATTACGACCTCTTGGGCCGCTCGGACGGAACCGAGTTTTTGGTGCCTGACCTCGAGGGTTTTTGGTGCCTGACCTCGGGTCCGCCTCTAGGTCGCTGGCTTCGGTTGGCGCCCAGAGTCTTTGATTACGACCTCTTGGGCCGCTCGGACGGAACCGAGTTTTTGGTGCCTGACCTCGAGGGTCCGCCTCTAGGGCTGCTCGGTTGGCGCCGAGTCTTTGATTACGACCTCTTAGGCCGCTCGGACGGAACCGAGTTTTTTTTTTTTTTTGAAATCGTCGTTGAGGGAGTCTCAGAATAATTTTCAATGGGTTCAACGAATGAAAGTTTTCATTGATGAGTACGTTGTTACACCGCTTAGCCTCTAGGGCCTTCTTGAATTCCTCTTGTTACATTACTCCATGGGCTCCAATCTTGGTGGTCCTTTTGCTGCTCCCTTGGGTCTTTTATCGATTATGTTTAGTTCTCGGCCTTGTCAGCACTGGCGTTGCTAGGAACGAGTCAGGCCTGTTCCAAGCCTATCCTGGCCGTGCCTCTGGGAGTGGCGTGACCGGTTGTGTCTGGCAGTGCGGGGCCGAGCCTGTGTCGTGGCGGGAAAGCGGTCAAGATGGCCTTCGCCGCTAGACGATTGATCTCGCCTCTCAAGCTTCATGCGCCTCGGTGTCGTGGCCGTGGATAAAGAATGGTAATGACAGTACTCCCATTGGTCACCTCCTTCTGGGTTCTTCAGGGCCCTAGGCCATCTTAGGAACTTCTCGTCCCTGATCTGCCTCAGGATGTTGGTGATGGAGTCAGTGAAGGCCAATGGGCCTGAGTGTTTTTCTTCCCCGAGGACCATATGCTCGGGCTTATCGTGCCCGGACGGTCTTTGGGTCTTCTGGTGGGCGCTCGCCCTTCTCCCTCCTTCCCCTGTCCTCGGGGTCAAGGAGTCTTCTGGTTCTTCCGGCTGAATTGCTTCGCCGGCCTTGTGTCCAAAGACAGTCTTCCAGAGCCTCTTGAGCCCCCTCCTTGATGGGGCTTGGCTCATAGATTTCTTCTTGTTGAGGTAGTCCCTCAACTCGCCAGGAACTCGGGCGGTCTGCCGCTCCTGAGGCACTGGTGGACGCGAGCTCTCGGGGTGCCTTCCTCTGGACTGCTCGTACACCCTTTCGCGTAAGGTACGGATGGTTTTTGAAAGGTTATCCACCTTTTGTTCTAGTCTTCGCATGCTGGGACCGCCATTCCTCATGCTGCTTGACAGGGGACACCTGTCAATATGCTCGTCCTCTCGGGCGGACGTGCTGTCTCGCCTGCTCATCATTTTTTGGGTGTTGGCGGTTGTGGAAGAAATGAAGTGTTGTCTGGTGTTGTTTTGGAAGGGTGAGAAGCTGACTTTTAGTCCTCTTCCCACAGATGGCGCCAATGTTGCGTCCCGGTTTTCGGGGTCCGGAGCAACATAAAAATTTGGGGTTTGGAATTAGAGAGAGAGAGAGATGAGACCAAATTTTTACGTGGAAAACCTCCCCTTAAAATGAGGAGGAAAAACCACGAGGGTTGGAGCCTGAAATGGGTTTTTCATTATCGAACGTTTGTTGTGTACAGAATACAAAATTGGGGGAGACCCTTTCTTTTATCTCTTCTTTGTGACTAGGGAGGAAGATCTCAGAAGGTCATAGATGCTCCAAGAGATGTCGAGAGAGAAGTCCCTGTTTTTGTGCCTTTGGCAGGTATTTATAGAGAAATGGGGTTGTCGAAGACGTCCACGTGGCTACTGGTATGCCCATGCGCCTATTGAGGCCTACTGGTAGGGCGGCCACCTACTCCCCTGACACAGCCATGCTGTGTCAGGCACGCTGGCGTGTTCAGGGAGTTAACTTCCAACGGCGCTTGACCTGCCACTCCCTGCCAGGAATGCCAGTCCTGAAGTGACTGGGCATGTTCTGAGGTTTGGTCATGGCGTGACGCATGAGTTGCGTGTCTTTTAATAACTGTGAAGCTGAGCTGGCATTCTCGGACATCTGGGAGAGTCCTCGTCCCTTCCTGGCCTTATTATCCTTGGGATGAGTCCGCGTTATAACATATCTTTGTGCTTGTCTGCGTTCTATAAGTCCTCGTCGTTAATTGCATTAGTGGCTTGCTAAGGGCTTTGGGCCCATTGTGGAGAGTCCTCGAGCCTATTTCTCCTTACGCGGTTTTTGGGCAGTCTGACAACCTGGGCTTCTCGGGTCAAGTACTCGCCCACTTTGCCCGTCCTCTTAGGGACCACAAAACTTGGAACCCAACAGAATGCAAAACCCAAATATCAAAATAAACCAAATTAAAAGGTATAAAAATCAAAAAGTCACTTTCTTTTAAAAGATAATGCTATTTACTTGCCTAGGTAACAAAGCACATGGTTAAAAGAGTCAAAAGAAATTTTTTCTAAGTAATTATTGGAGAATAAATGCTGAAGACAAGGTAATAAGAAATGATCAAATTGACTATGCTAGAGACTAAAAGAAATAGAAGCAAGAAAGTAGAATATAAATGTGGACAACATAGAGATATAAATTTAAAAAGATGACTAGGTTTACATGCTGTCCTAATGAGCTTAACCTTTTGATTATGTATATTACAACTTTTATGAGAAAAGATTAAGTTAAAGTCATATTTAATAAGTTAAACAATAGATATAAGATTTAAAAATAAGTTATGAATATAATAAGTATTTAAAATATAAAAGTTAGGAATATATATATATAGTCAATATGATCGATAGATATATGATAATAATTAGCGATATAGCTAAGAAAGATAGGAGTTAAAGAGGTAATATGAGATATTTAGGAAGAATTATAGGTTATATGATTATAGCAAGCAGAGTTGATAAATTAAAAAATATATATATATAGAAAAATGATTAGTATCTTAAAGGTATGAAATAGAATTCCTTTCACAATTATCTCAATGTCAACAATAGTAAAAGGCAATGGTTCAAAGGACGGAGTATACCCGAAACTTATAGAGATGACAACTACGGGCTTATGGAAGATATTGGTGTTTCCCTTTCTGTATTTCCGGCATTGTTTATCTTTTTTTTTAAACAGTTAGAGATATGATATCTTTTTTTTTTATCATAAAAATATTTTTCATTGAAGTGATAAAAAGTAGATAAAGTAGAAGCCATAACAAGAACTGAGAAGTAAGGTGATGTAATAGTCATAGCTGTCTTAGCAAAATGAATATGATGATTCTTCTATCATGTCTTCTCAGAAATAAATTTTGTGGGAGCAACATCAAGTGTAAAATGGAGAGAGTTTTTAAGTAGAGAGGTTTTAGTGTGCTCAAATCATTACAAATATTCATCATAAAATAAATTAATTAATAACAATATTGATACTCCATAAAGAATTAATTAACTGATTATCTAAAAATGTCAAATCATCTCAAGAATGTTGATCTCAAAAACTATTAACCTGATAATGAAATTTCATAATTATCTAGCCAGGCTCTTGACATATCGATAAAGTTTAGATTTCAACTAAAATTGGAATATAGCATCACTAGAATAATTGTCAGATTGGCGAGAAAATTTCAAGCACATTTAACGTTTTGAAACTTAGGAAGTTGGCTCTAAATAGAATAAATAAATGTGTTAATAAATAAGGAGAGTATCTTATAATAAGGGTCATTTTATTTCTTATGACATTTATTGAACTCTTCTAATATTTCTTTATCTATTTTAATAAAATTTGATTTTGTTCTCATGATAGGCCGATATATTTAATGACCAATCAAAAAAGCATATATTTTTTGGACCTAAGTATTGTCGTTGATACTTTCTAAAATAATCTCAATAGAATAACAAGCAATATTATTTTAAAAAAATACAGTAAAAAAATAAAGTTGACAGAATGAGGAGAAACTGATGGCACAGTGAGAACTAGAAAGGAAAATTAAATGGGGTCGGATCCTTGTCGGATTAGGTCGGAGTGTCGTAAGCATCAAAAGTCACAGAAAAAATTTTATTGGAAAACTAGCCGAAATGCTGCCAGTGGCTTACGGCGGTAGCGGTGGCGGCGGGTGTTGGCCCAACGAAGTTGGTGACAGCTGGCAGTGGTGGGCTAAGGGCTCAGTGGTGAAGCTGGTGAATAATGGGCCAGTGGGCATCAGACTTGGGCTGCGGAGACAGGCCGGCGATGCATGAGAGATGAGTGAAGATTAAGTCGTCAAAGTTGGGCTACAATTTGGGGTCTAAAGCGTCTGTAATCTATGATCAAAACGACGAGTTTAGACTAATGTCTGTAGTTAAAAGCGTGGTTCAGGAACCACGTGAATGATGCGTTTCGACACACGAGACGAGCGAAACGCCGCATTTCAATAATCAAGTGATGATACAGACAACCCGTTAAATCTTGCCTTTGACGTGTTAATCGACTCCTTCCCAAGAAAGTTCTGCAACAATAGTGAATTTGGGGAATGAAAATTCTGCGATATCGAAAGTGAATTTGGGCAGGCCTGCAATGATGATGTCGAACCAATAAATGGTCGGCCTCCTAAGAACAATGATGAACCATACAATGAACCGTTCTTTTTATAGGGATAAAAATTAATAATACTTAAACATTTTTGGATCTTTGTTGTCGTACGGACTCAAACCTAAAATTAAGCAATATCAAAGAGATTGCGTAAGCTTTAGGAAAGAGGGAGGGAGGAACTGGCACACAACGTTTTTACATAATTCTGAATGAGAAGAAAAAATCATGAAACTCAGGATTTATGCAAACTTTCACTATACAGCCGAGCGAGTACAAAGAGTGTGAAACACTTGAAACTCAAAGTTCTTTAAATGTTTATTGATTACACTGACTGAAGTTTAATTTATAAGATATCAATCGGCCTAATATTAAGTGTAAATCTTCTAAATTAAGAATAAAATATTATATGCTAACATGTATAATATTACATTCGATCCTGTTTAAATAGTTATATGAAATGGCCAATTAGAGAAAAATGTTTTCATGCCAAAAGTATCATTAAATTTCAATCAATCTCTTAAAAAAAGTTTAGAGAAGCTTTAAATTGAAGTTCCAACTAGTTTGCTTAAAAGCTTATTTCAACTCCATGAAACGCACAAAGCCTTTTAGGTCAAAAATATGCCTTCTTTATGAGTAACACTGCCTCTGTTTTATAGGCATGCTATTTATATGATTAATCATCTGCAAGACTTCCAAAATGCTTAGAAATTCAAAAAATAACATTTCACAATATCACTATGCCCACTAAATTACAAGAACTCCTACATTATGAAATTATTGGGACATATAAGTGTTGGGGTCACTCCCGAGTGGCATGATGTCCGCGGACTCCATTAGAAGAATGGACGAGGACTTGTGTTGAAGCGTTATGTCCGAAAGGACTTGTAGACGAGGACTTCTTCTGGCGTCATGTCCGAGCAGTTGCTGAGGACGAGGACGAAAAGTCTAGAATCGTAGGCGCTGATTCTATCAGCGTAGGCCTGCATGTGGCCGTTTTTACAGGTGGGTTGGTCACCCACTTTGATTAGATGTTGCAGCGGCTGCAACTTCCCAAGGAGAGGCCTGCCGTCTGACACGGCAAGCATGCGCCTGTCATGGCAGGCCCTAGGGCGTAGGTCTGGAGACCTACGCCCAGTAGGGTGGGCGGACACGCCCCCCTTGTGTATATAAGAAGCTTGTTGCCCTTACTGTTTGGATAGTGAGCTGAGACGTTGTTTTGAGTTCCTTGAGCCTTGAGAGAGCTGTGGGCAAGCTTCGTTGTGAAGATAGAGTGAGATACACTTTGAGAGAGGAAAGTTGTACACTTGAGATTGTTTTCTTTCGTTAGAGCTTAAGTAGCCAACACTTGCAAACAAATCTCTTATAGTACATTCCTTCGTTTTTTTTCCTTGGTTTGAGAAGGGTTTTCACGTTAAAATTTGTGTGTTCTCTTTTATTCTCTATTCTTTCTTTCCTTGCCGTCCGAGAGCTTTTCTCTCAGTCTTGTCCAAGAGCATTGGTCCGCTCGGTCACCGTACTCTGTCCGAGTGCTTTTTTCGCATTTGCGCCAACAAGTGGTATCGAGAGATTTTGGTTCTTTGTCTTGTTCTTGGCCGCGATGAAGTGCGGAGCAAAATGCCTTGCTTGAATGGGTCCAACTATGACAGCTTGGCAAAGCAAGATGTCCTGACTTGTCAGATGTGAAGTCCATGCACAATCCGGTTTTTGCCACGTAAAAGCCGGCGGGAAAAACGGACGAGGCATGGGCGCCTGGAACACAAGCAAATGTGCGGTCTTATAAGGCGATTCGTTGATGACAACGTGCACAACCACGTTCGCAGAGAAATGAATGCCAAGACGCTTTGGAAAAAGCTGGAAAAGCTTTTCGCCTCCAAGTCCTGGAACAACAAAATTTATCACTTGATGAGGCTGGTACATATCCGTTACAAGACTGGATCATCTGTTGCCGTGACCACAGAATGAATTTCTGTGGTGTGTGGACCGGACACCGGGCATGGGTATTAAGTTCGAGATGAGGTGCTCGGACTGCAGCTCCCCAAGGCAACCCTCCCGGACTCTTGGGAGACCATGAGGGTCACCATTGCCAATGACTCAACAACGGCGTGGTGAGCTTGGAGATGGTCAAGGAGGCTGTGCTAAACGAGGAGGTGCGGCAAGCGTTCTCGAGGAACAGCGACCTCTCGGCGGTCCGAGGTCCTTGTCACCGAGTCAAGAGGAAGAGGCCGAGGACGTGGCCAAAGGTCCGAGACAAAGGGCGAGTAAGTCACGTTCTCGGTACAGGATACGGGAGTACCATCATTGTGGCAAGAAGGGCCACATCAAGAAATTTTGTTATAAATGGAAGCGTGAGAACGTTGGAGGAGATAGGGGCAAAGAGACGCGGCGAGGAAGAGTCCTCGGTCTCTGCCGTCAATCGCTGTGGTGACCTCCTTTTGACTTGCGAGTCCGAAGACTCGCACTGGCGTGGCCGAGCAAGCCTCTCGATCGGGTTGTGGACTCGCGCGTCTATCCACGCTACTCCCCTAAAGAGAGTCAAGCCTCCACTTATACTCCTGCGCCCGGGAGTATCAAGATGGGCAACATGGAGACGTCCAAGATTGTTGGACGAGGAGACATCTCCTGATAACCAACACCGTGCCCTACTGGTTTTGAGGGACGTGCGACACGTCCCCGATATTCGCATGAATATCCTTTCACGGGGACGGCTCGACGATGAAGGCTACTGCGGCGTCTTTTGTGACGGCAGTTTCAAGCTGAAGAAGGGCTCGATGGTGGTTGCCCGAGGAGTAAAGGCTTCAGGCCTTTACACGATGAATGCCCAGGCCGAGGCAGCAGAGGTAAATGCTACTGGGAGTGTGGAGTCCTCGGACTTGTGGCATAAAAGACTCGGACACATGAGTGTGCGTGGCATGAGTCATCTGGCGAAAAAGGGTCTCATTCCAGGAAATGGATAGAGAAATGCCGAGGACTTGCCTCACCGCATGACGGGAAGCAACGAAGGGTCTCCTTCTCAGGAGACGCACCTTCTAGGAAGTCCGAGGTCTTGGAACTCGTCCACACAGACGTGTGTGAGCCTCTACCGGAGAAGTCTTTTGGAGGTGCACAATACTTTGTCACCTTCATTGATGATTGTTCTAGGAAGTCAGTGGGTGTTCCCGTTGAAAACCAAGGACCCAGTTGGGAACCTTTGGAAAGATTCCATGCGCTTGTGGAACGAGAGACCGAAGAGGTTAAAGGTCATGCGGAGTGATAACGGCGGTGAGTTCATAGGAACGTTTGATGCCTATTGCAAGACGCCGTCAAACATCGAAGACTCCACCAAAGACGCTATGCTTAAATGGCGTGGCCGAGAGGATGAATCGCACCACGATGAAAAAGGGGCGGAGTGCATGTTGTCCGAGGCCGCCTTAACCTTTTTGTAGAGAGGCCTTGAAACGGCCGCCCACGTGATCAACCTGTCGCCTTGTAAGCCTCTGGATGGGGAAGTTCCAGAGCGAATTTGGACCTAAGGGAACCACGACTTATAACCATCTCGGGACTTTTGGCTGTAGAGCCTTTGTTCATGTCCCGAGAGATGAGATCCAAGCTTGAGCCAAAGACCATGCAATATGTCTTTCTGGGCTATGACGAGGATGAGTTTGGGTTCAGATTGTATGACCCAAAGGAGAAGAAGCTGGTGCGGTCCCGAAACGTGGTCTTCGTTGAGGACGAGACCATAGAGGACTTTGGGAAAGAGTTGAAGTCTCTACCCAACACTTCCCAGGTGGACATGAGTGACAATGTTCGATCGGTACGTCCTGCGTCCGAGGCCAGCAGACCAAGGGTTGTTGCCAACCAGGATCAGGCGATTCCAGCGCCTCAGGATCAGGTTGAAGATTTGGTGCCTCAAGTGGATGAGGAGGCACTTGTGAGACGGTTGTCCAGGCCGAGACGTCCGTCCGTCCGCCTTCCAGCAAGTGAGTATGTCCTCCTCACTGATGTTGGAGAACTAGAGGATTTTAGCGAGGCTATGAGGAGCTCCCAGAAGGAGAAATGGTTTGAGGCCATGAAAGAGGAAATGGCCTCACTTCATGAGAACCATACCTTTGAGCTAGCCAAGCTGCCTAAGGGGAAGAAGGCCCTGAAGAACAAATGGGTCTTCAGGCTGAAAGCGACCGAGGACCCGAGCGCCCCAAGACACAAGGCACGACTTGTGGTCAAGGATTTGGTCAACGAAAGGGTGTTGACTTTGATGAGATTTTTACGCCCGTTGTGAAGATGTCCCGGTCCGTATAGTGCTCTGGATCGCGGCAGCGTGGACACGAGATTGAGCAACCGGATGTCCGACGCCCTTTCTCCATGGAGATCTAGAGGAAGAAATCTACATGGAGCAACCGAGATGGTTTTGAAGTTAAAGGAAAGGAGGGACTTGTTTGTCGTCTGAAGAAGAGCTTGTATGAGCTGAAACAAGCTCCGAGACAGTGGTATCGGAAGTTTGAGTCTGTTATGGTTGAACAAGGGTACCATAAGACTTCTTCGGACCACTGTGTCTTTGTACAGAAGTTCTCGAAAAATAACTTTGTCATCCTTCTCCTTTATGTGGATGACATGCTGGTGGTCGGACAAAATAGTGCTCGGATCGAGGAGCTGAAGAAGCAACTCTGGATAGTTCTTCACATGAAAGACCTCGGGCCGTAAAAATAGATTCCGGGATCGAATTTTTCGCGGCGAGTGGGCAAGAAGCTTTGGCTGTCCCAGAAGGATATATTGAAAAGGTGCTTGAGATTCAAATGGAAAGGGTCTAAGCCTCGGCAAGACCCTTATCACAACCATTTCCGAAGGTGAGTAAGCAGCAGTGTCCGTCCTCGGACACTGAGAAGGCGCGTATGAGTAAGGTTCCTTACTCCTCGGCCGTTAGGCAGTCTTTATGTACGCGGCCGTTTGTACGCGGCCGGACATTGCTCATGCGGTTGGCCTTGTGAGCAGATTCCTCTCAAACCCAGGTATGGAGCATTGGTCAGCGGTGAAATGGATTTTCAGATATCTACGCGGGACCTCCAAGACGGGTTTGCAGTTTGGGGATGAAAAGCCTCAGTTGATTGCGTACACAGACGCAGATATGGCAGGGGACGTTGATTCTCGGAAATCAACGTCCGGATACTTGGTGAAATTTGCGGGAGGGGCGGTCTCCACAGCGGAGTCAAGTTCTGAAGGCCTTCTCTCCACGACGGAAGGCGAGTTCATTGCGATGGTGAGACCCGTAAAGAGATGCTTTGGATGAAGAGGTTTGTCCAAGAGCTGGGTCTAAGGCATGAGACGACGCGGTCCTTTGTGATAGTCAAAGTGCCATTCACCTGTGTAAAAACTCCTCATTCCATTCTCGGTCAAAACATATTGACGTGCGATATCATTGGGTGAGAGATGTTTTTGATGATGGGCAGCTATCAATTCGAAAGGTCCGTTCTGAAGAAAATGGGTCAGACATGTTGACCAAGATTTTGCCAAAGGGGAAGCTAGAAGCTTGTTGTGACATTACCGGTCTAACTAACTTCACTCGGTCGTGAGGGGAAGTTTGTTGGGGTCACTCCCGAGTGGCATGATGTCAGCGGACTCCATTAGAAGAATGGACGAGGACTTGTGTTGAAGCGTTATGTCCGAAAGGACTTGTAGATGAGGACTTCTTCTGGCGTCATGTCCAAGCAGTTGCTGAGGACGAGGACGAAGAGTCTAGAATCGAAGGCGCTGATTCTATCAGCGTAGGCCTGCATGTGGCCGTTTTTACAGGTGGGTTGGTCACCCACTTTGATTGGATGTTGCAGCGGCTGCAACTTCCCAATGAGAGGCCTGCCGTCTGACACGGCAAGCATGCGCCTGTCATGGCAGGCCCTAGGGCGTAAGTCTGGAGACCTACGCCCAGTAGGGTGGGCGGACACACCACCATTGTGTATATAAGAAGCTTGTTGCCCTTGCTGTTTGGATAGTGAGCTGGGACGTTGTTTTGAGTTCCTTGAGCCTTGAGAGAGCTGTGGGCAAGCTTCGTTGTGAAGATAGAGTGAGATACACTTTGAGAGAGGAAAGTTGTACACTTGAGATTGTTTTCTTTCGTTAGAGTTTGAGTAGCCAACACTTGTAAACAAATCTCTTATAGTACATTCCTTCGTGGTTTTTCCCTTGGTTTGAGAAATGTTTTCCACGTTAAAATTTGTGTGTTCTCTTTTATTATCTATTCTTTCTTTCCTTGCCGTCCGAGAGCTTTTCTCTGTGTGCTGTCCAAGAGCATTGGTCCGCTCGGTCACCGTACTCCTGTCCGAGTGCTTTCCGCGTTTTGCGCAAACAATAAGAGAATAGAACAGAAAAAATGAGAGAAACAAGAGCCCTATTGTAAAAGTTGCAGAGAGAGATCTTTTGAACATCCTTTAAGTGTTATTAGATAACTTAATATACTATTTATACATATTAATGAGCCTATTTAAAATAGAATGACAGATAACATATCACATTAACTAAAAGTGATACAAGAGTGTCCATTTAGTTGACTAAGAAACAATTTTCCTAATATGTTTCACCATCACTTCAACTTAAAAAAAAATAACTTTTTTTAGAAATTATTTCAGAATTTATACCAAATGAGCCCTAAATGGCTTCAGAAGAACACCCATTGCTCGCTGAGCTGTCTGTTAACTCGAGAAAGACTTCCAAAGATTTATGAATGCAAGAACGTAGGAATTAAGGAAGTTGCACGAATCTCATATACCACCGAAATAGTCTAAGAATAGCATAGTGATTAAGCTGTTTATATCTGATTTTGCTCAAACATTACCCATGTTTAACCAGAGTGGTGGTTACCCAACTTGATATCCAAATGCAAATATATTTGTTGCGTCTCGAGTCCCGAGTTGTTTTACGGATTAGGGAGTCTTCGGATTTTCAATCCGCGTTGAATCTCGAGCGGGTCCGGTCTTCGTCGTTGTGAATCCGAAACCTGCACAATACAAATTACAAATAAGAGGTCAAAAGTCCTGCGGGATTTCTCCTATCAAAAACACTCTAATACTCAAGTTAGCAACTTTCCGCATTGAACGGAAAGGGAGGCGCACACTTAGAGGTGCGCGGAAATATGCTGTGATTGCGTTGGGAGTGTGCGTGAATGTAGGAGTGAGGGATTGATGAGCATTTAGTGGGAGGCTGGGCTCCTTATATGCACCGCAGAGGGTGGCTCACTCTCGTAGCCTGAAGAAGACTGTCGAGTTTGGCTTGGACGCCCGTTCGAGAGCTGTGACTCCAAGAGTGCGTGTCTCAGTGCCTAATGTCGAGCTATATTTTCAGGAATCGGGAATCGGATCCTTTTTCCTGTGAAAGGAGAGAAAATTTATAGGCTCCTTGGTTTAGAGCTTTGAGCACGAGAATCCTTCCTACAAGGATTCATCAGCCGCTACCCAGTGATGGTCGCCGACGTATCAGTTGTCGTCTTGTGGTAGCCGGGAGACCGTCGTGCATCGCAGGCCACACTTGGTCTATGTCTTGTGCTGGGATTGGCTAGAGAACTGCAGGCAGCGACGCGAGCCGCGGCTGGTAGCATTGACCTTCTCCTCATTGACTCGTTTTCTCTGCGCTATTCCTATCCTCTGTAGCTGTATTAATGAGCAGCAAGTGGCGCCGATTGGCTGTGAGTACTGGACTACTACGTAGGCAGTTTTGAATATTGGGCCGAGATGGCTACTCGGACTGCTGTTCCCTGGATTGGGCCCTGCGTTCCTCTGGGCCTTACCGATACTGGACCCAACAGTATCTATCTGGGTCCTTCATATTACAAAACAATGAAATGTGAAAAAGGACGTTCTGTGTTAACGTGAACAATCAAGTTTCGACCCCGAAAAATATAGCGGAAGCAACAATAAATAAATATCCAATACACGTAAACGATATTTAATACTAGATGCTAACGATATAACAAGCATGCAAAATATATATATAACGATGAGTAATAATAATAAAGACACGATTTTTTTGGTGACGAAATGAAAACTCGATAACCACGGTAATCGAGAAAAACACTCCGAGCTTCAACAGCCAGGGAAAAATTGCACTATGAAAATCAACTTACAGACCGGGTAGTAACGACGCGCTAACCTAACTGACTTACTCCCGTCATGTGATCCCTACTAAGGAACTCATTGGATTTTTTCGCAGCAACGGAACCGGACACCTTCCGGTCTTCACACCAATCTCCCTCTCATGCCACTTGAATTGACAACTACGATCGGATCTCCTTCTTCAAAGTACCGACGTCTCCAATGAATGTAGAAGGATGGAAGAGTTTAAACAGTAAAGAGGAACGAAGAGAAAAACCGTTAGAACATGAGGCACAACGTTATAGGGCGTAGTAGGTTCGGTTTTCTCAAATTGAGCAAGATGAAAAGGAAGAAGAATGCTCTTCACTCAAGTAGAATGGCTCCAACACTCTCAAAAGAGGCTCTGGCGTGCTTAGGGTTTCAAAAACATAAAGCATGTATTTATAGAAGACGCAAAAAAACCGTTCAAAAGTTTTGCCCGTTGCACCCGCTCGAGCACGCGGCGGGTGGACGTAGGGTTTCGTGAGAAACCCTGCGGACGCTCGAGCGGCCAGAAGGCGAGTAGCGAGCGGGCACCCTACTGAATTTTCGGCTCGAGCAGATGTCGAGCTTCTGGCGAGCGGGCACCCTACTGTTTTTTCGGCTCGAGCGGGTATCGAGCCAGGGGGCGCGGGGGCTTCGGACGGGCTCGGGCGACTGGAGGGCGGACAGAACGGACTTTAAACCGACAACTCACAACCCGACATTGATACAATAATACATATGATCACGGAATATGTCAATTAGACAAATATCTCTAACAAAATGAAAGAACGGTGTTATTTTTGGAGAAACACTCCAATATTTAAGTCAGTTTACGCTTAAAATTTGACAAGAGGGTTAGAAAATTGACTATTGAAACCTGACTAGAAGACTTCTAGATTAGATGGTAACAGAGAAGCCGAGCTAAAAACAAGTCAATTGAATGGAAAAGCGAGAGGAATCAGCTGATCTTGGATACCCTTTACTGAATTAATTCCAGGAAGGAAGAAGGCGTTGTGTTGGAGAAGAATGGCTGCTGCAGAGCTAAGCTATTGGTTGAAGGAGCGAAGAAGCAGCTGCGGTTGGCGGCGCTGCTGGTAGCAGTAGGCATATTGCAGCAGTGTTTACAAGTAATATCAATCAAGTTTGTTGGTTATCTTGGAGAGCTGCCTCTCTCCAGTGCTTCCAGGGCCACTTCCTTTGCTTCTGTCTCTGGCTTTAGCGTGATGGTATTGTCTGTGTCATTATGCATAAATACAATATGAGTAACCTTATACAGTCACCTCTAAACATTCATTTTGACATAATATTTTATTAATTCACTTATTATTACCTGGGTCTTTTGATGTGAATGAGATTTCATATCACTCAGAGTGGTATCTCCAGGATGTTTAAAGGTGATCTCCCAAAGAAATTTTAAAATAAAAGTATAAATGTTTGAACATGTGTAATTATTTAAACAAATTTAATTTTATTCAAATGAAGATGGCAATTCTAATAGAAATTAATTTTGCTAAGTTCTAAGGTCAGGATCATTCTGATTCGACGTTGTTCACTTTAAGAAAATATGTAGGATGTAACTATCCACTAATTGTTGGGTTATGGGCCACTTTTGTGTAGGCTCATGCCCACTTGATGTGGCGAATAGAGGTAAATATCCTCACCGCATGAGGAAGGCTTGAGTTGCACCTGTTGGGCGCTCGAGCAGCGTTTTCAGTAAGCCCCCGCTCGCTACTCGCCTGAATGTCGCTCGAGCCCAAATTTCAGTGGTATGGCGCTCGTTGTGCACCCGAATGGCGCTCGACCGCGGGCCAGCGCTCGATGCGTGCTCGACGGGCGCTTGAGCACGAGCTTATTATATAAAACTTGCACTTTGCATTTTAAGTTAATTCAATTAATTTTTGAGTACCATTCCAGAGAAGAAAAAGAGAGAAAAGAGAGAGGAGAATGAGAAGAGGAAGATTTGAGCCTCAATTGGGTTTTCAATGAAATTCCAATCTTCGGTAATTACACGCACAAAACTCTTGCTGCTGAAAAGAATATCTGTCGGGTTTTTTCTCTACTCTCACTCTTTATATTTCTTGTACGGGTTATACAAAGCAAGCTGATATTGATTCTTGTGATTTGGGGTTTGTGTAACCGATCAACTATTGCTAGTAAAAATTTCGGACTCTGTGTCCTGTAGTTTTTCTTCATTGTTTCATAGGGAGTTTTTCACGTAAAAATTGTGCCTTTATTTTTTGTGGTTGCTTATTGTGTGCATGCTATCATCTACTTCGTGTTTTCTCGCGATTTAAATAAGTGATTAATTCTAACACTAGTCCTATCCTACATGTTTTATCTTTAAAAAAGCACCTTAAAATGAAACATTCTCCCTCGTAAGTGAAAGCCCATCTCTTTATTTAATTAATATAGGATAATCCACCTTACAATAGATTCAAACATATATTAGGAGGCTCGATATTAATATTATTCGATACTACAATAAAATCATTGTATATCTTCATATCGGATATATATTTTGATATATTTATCATATTTTCTGTCAGTTCATATTCATAAAAATTTTTCTTTCAATATTTCTAATATCGATATTGATATTTTTATCTATGCTCTTAACTTGACATGTTTATTAGTTAGGAATGGCAAGTGCATTGGAGACTCTATGTGGGCAATCATACCGAGCAAAACACTACCAAATGCTTGGGATTCATACACAGAGAGCCATGCTAACCCCTCTAGCACTGAGCATTGCCCTTTCAATCATATGGTCTTTTACCAGAGACATTCTGATACTCTGCGGCCAAGATCAAGAAACATCATCAGGTGCAGGAGATTTCAACCGTTGGATGATCCCCGGCCTCCTCGGCCACGGCCTCCTTCAATGCCTCAACAGATTTTTGCAGACCCAGAGCTTTATGATCACCTCCTCTGTATCAACTATGTTTTGCACATTACATATGTGGACTAGCAGTTCAAAATAATAGCATTTGTGGCCTTACATTTGAGCACGCATTGGGATAAAGAGGTAAGATTAGGCATTACCCGCATGAAACAAGAACATATCACTTGTATGAGTTTTAATTATAAAAACGGTACGATAGATCAAAGTTGAATATCTCACTAAGATATATATTTTATAATATTAAATATTAATTATTTTAAAATAATTAAATTATAATATTGTTGGGATCCGTTACCCAGGGGTCCTAAAATTAGTGTGGAGATCGGACGAGCGTTTTTGACCCGAGACCAGTGCTGCAAAGCACCAGAGACCTTGTGTAATGCGTAACGACCGAGAGCTTTCTTTAAACTACGCGGACTCAATAGTACGCGTAATGCTTGAAGCCAATAGTACGCGGACTCAATCAAACTACAAAGTAAGCCGGTGAAGGCGAGGAGGCCTCTGTTGTGCGAGTGCCAACTCAGCTATTTCACAATTACCTAGGAGTGCGTAAATCTCGCTACACGTCAGCGCTGTCAGCAGCAATCCCCAGAACACGCCCTGTCACCTCAAGGCTGACATTCCTACCACAGCAGGCCAACGGCGGCGTCAGTACTTAACTCACCAAACACGCCAGCGTGCCTGACACGCCAGCGTGCCTGACATGGCGTGGGAGTAGGTGGCCAGCCGCCCAGTAGGTGTTGTAGGCCGTGTGAAAACTTCCAACGGTTACCTTTTTGCGCCTATAAATACGCACCTAAGGCAGACTAAAAGGGGATTCAGTCTCTCCGGAGCAAGGGAAAAAGCCAAAAGAGAAGAACAAAACATTTACTCTGTACTTCGAAACATTGTACTCTTGTATTCACCAACAAAATAGTGAAGAATCTTTCCAGGCTTCCGGCCTCGTGGTTTTCCCTCGTTTCAAAGGAGGGTTTTCACGTAAAAACTTGGGTGTCCATTCTCGTTTCTCTCGCATCTTTCACTCGCCCACAATCCACTCTCTTTTATGTTGCTATTGGTTCCGTCCACTTGACGTCAGCGCGCACTAGCATTGTACGGCGGTCGGACCCAAACGCAACATTGGCGCCGTCTGTGGGAAGAGGACAAAAGGTCAACTTCTCACCTCCTTAGACCACATCTAACCACACATCACAGCTTCTACTTCTAAGCATCATAACATGGTGAGCACCAGAGCGCAGGCAAGCGCGCCACCTCAGGCCACTACTCAGCACCAGCAGGAGGATGCCCAAACCCCCGCGTGGGCATCGAAAACCATCCAGATCCCGTCATAAGGGACTTGGCAACAAAAATGGACGATATATCCAAGGCCGTCTTCGCCCTTTGCGCGAGGGAAGACGAGAGGCTGGGGAGCGCCCTCGGGGGCTCCCGAGACGAAACATCCGAAATGGAGGAAGGAGGCGTGAGCGCGGTCCAGGGCGCCCCGGCAAGAGCCACCAAGAACCCAGGTGGCCTCAAGCGGCAGGATCCCTCGAGCACTAGAGGATCGCCTTGGTCCCCGGTCTCAGGGACATCAGGAAAATCGCGCCCGAGAGGTGATGCATGCACGAGGGTCAAGAAGGACCCCTGAGAGGCCGGCAAGCCACCAGCCTAACGAACTGAGGCACCTCCTCAACGCAAGGAGGACGACAGCTCCACCCCATGTAGAGGAGAGATTGGAGAAAGTCTGGAACCGCGTATTTGGGGAGAGCAATGGAGCGAGTATCCCCGATCTCCATTCACGATGGACGTTAGAACGGGCGCTGCCCCCAAAGTTTAAAATGCCAAACCCGGAGGCATACGATGGGGAGTGCTTGATCCATGGACCATCTTAACCTATTCGGGAGCATCCGAGCCTCCCGGGGACTAGGCAGGCCACCATGTGCCAATGCTTCCCCCGACGCCGAAGGGGGACGCGAGAGTGTGGTTTTACGGGATGCTGCGACTCCATTGGCACCTTTAGCGAATCAAGCGGCGGTGTTTTTGTCGCGATTCGCCTCTAGTAGAAGAACGGAGAAACACCACATCATCTCACTCGTAAAGCGAGGTGCCGGGGAGAGCCTAAGGGAATTCTTGGCCGAGATCGTGGCCGAGGCCGACAGATTCCGAAGCTGTCGGACGGGGTAAAACTAAATGCTTTCTTATCTGGCCTGGAGGGGGGTGCTTTCTTTAAGCATCTCATCCATAAGGGCCCTCACACCTTCGAGGAGGCCGAGGCTATAGCAAGGGCCTACATAGCGGCCCGAGGAGGCCACGGAAGCAAAGCGTCCGAGAGAAAGACGAGCTACCGTCCGAGGCCATTGGAGACAAAGAGAAAAGCGGGGACTTCCGTAGTCCCCGTTCGTGGCGAAGCACACGGAAGTTTGAGCCGGCCGTCCGTAGAGACGCGCGCCCCGATCCACCTAACCCCCGCCGCGACACGCGCACGAATGTGCTAATGCAGATCCAAGCGGAGAAGTTTGTAAAGTGGCCCAAGCCACTGAGAAATCCAGGTGGAGGCGACCAGTCAAAGTACTGCGACTTCCACCGTTGCGGGGGCCATGCAACTGAGGACTGCAAGTCTTTGCAGAGGGAAATTGAAGAGCTAATCAAGAGGGGGCACCTCAATCGTTTCCTACAAAGACCCGGACAATCCTCTGGAGCAGCAGTCGAGTCTGAAGTGGAACCCCCGAGGAACCGAGTTGCAGCGGGGGTCGTGAACATGGTGTCAACCCGGCTGGCCGGGAGAGCAGCTGAACCGAGCGCCTCAAAGGCCGAGGACGAGTATTAGAGACGATGTAATCTTTAGCAAAGAGGATATGGCCCATGTAACTTCCCCCATTGTGATCCATTGGTTGTAATGACCCTCGTTTGAGGCGGAACCAATGACTACCGTATGAAACGAGTCTTTGTCGATAATGGAAGTTCCCGAAATTTGCTTTATCTTGATGCGTACCTTAAGCTTGGATTAAAGAGGTATCAAATGAAAGCCCCGGAGGGGCCGCTATATGGACTTGATAATGAGCCGGTCCCAGTCCAGGGTATCGTGCAACTAGAAGTCACACTGGGAACATACCCGAGGACGGCCTCAAAGGTCCTCACCTTTCTTGTGGTGGACCTCCCGTCCGTTTACAATGCGATTCTCGGACGTCCTTGTCTTGCTACCTTTGAAGCGGTGACTTCCATCCCGCATTTAAAGATGAAATTTCCAACTCCATGCGGTATAGGGGAAGTACTCGGCGAGCAGGCCACCGGAAGGATGTGCTACCTGTCGCAGGTCACGCAGACTCCCCTCCCGAGACCCATGGAAGACCTCGACCTCAGAGACGAGGCAACACTGCAGCAGGCGTAGCTGGTGAACCTACCCAGAGTTCGGTTGGACCCCGAGGACCCGAGAGAAGTGTGTCCAAATAGGAGCTCTCTTGATTCCGTCAAGATCGACTCACAAAATTTTTGAAGGAAAACTCAGACGTGTTTGCTTGGTCCCCCGCGGACATGCCAGGCATCTCTCCCGAGACGATAATGCACAGGCTTGGTGTGGATCCTCACCACAAGCCTATCAGGCAGAAGCGGAGAAATTACTCAACAGAAAAGCTGGTGGCCGTCCGGGAGGAGGTGAAAAAGCTCCTGGACGCGGGATTTATCCGAGAGGTGCAGTACCCGGACTGGCTAGCCAACGTGGTGATGGTAAAGAAGAATAGTGGAAAGTGGAGGATGTGCATAGACTTCACGGATCTTAACAAAGCTTGCCCAAAAGACAGCTTCCCACTCCCGATCGACCGGTTGGTGGACTCGGCGTCCGGACACGAGCCGCTCGGCGTTATGGATGCTTACTCGGGGTACAATCGTATAAGAATGTGCCCGAGGACGAAGAGTGCACGTCCTTCATGGCCCGACCGAGGACGTCTTGCATACAAGATGATGCCCTTGGTCTCAAAAACGCGGGGCAACATACCAACGACCGGTCAACAAGATGTTCGAGACCCGGATCGGCGAACGTGGAAGTCTACGTGGGCGACTTGCTCGTAAAAGCACCATTAGTGGAAGCCACGTCGAGGACTTAGCGGAAACCTTCCAAGTATTGAGAACCCACGGAATGAAGCTGAACCCCAGCAAATGCACGTTTGGGGTGACGTCCGGGAAGTTCCTGGGCTACATAGTGTCACAACGCGGGATTGAGGCGAACCCCGAGAAGATCCAGGCGATCTTGAACATGCAGTCTCCGCGGACTGTAAAAGACGTTCAGAGGCTCACGGGACGGGTGGCCGCCCTATCCCGCTTTCTGGCAAAATCGGCCGAGAGGCATTTGCCTTTCTTCAGGGCACTCAGAGGGCCAAAGACCCAAGGCTTTCGTTGGAGCAATGATTGCGAGGAGGCACTTCAGGGCCTCAAGGCGTATCTTGCTAACCCTCCACTGCTGGCTTCCCCTCAACCGGGAGAGAAGCTTTATTTGTACCTATCAGTGACCGACCAGGCCCTGAGCTCGGTCTTGGTGAGAGAACAACAGGGGAATCAGCAGACGGTGTACTACGTTAGCAAGATCTGGCGGACTCGGGACTCGATATCCGCACACAGAGAAGATTGCTCTTGCCTTTGGTATACTCTGCCCGGGAAAGCCGAGGCCCTACTTCCGGGCGCATAGAATTGTAGTCTGGTGACCACTGTACCGAGACTATTCTCCAGAAGCCCGAGGTCTCAGGGCGACTAATAAAGTGGGCCATTGAACTTGGCGAATTCGACATCGAATTCAGGCCAAGGCCGGCCATGAAGGGCCAGGCCCTTGCGGATTTTGTCGTTGAGGCAACTGCACTTGACAGCGATGACGCCGAGAGCGCAGGAACTAGGAGAACAGGGTCACCGCCAGCGTGGACGCTTCACGTGGACGGCTCCGCCATGAAGGATGGTTGCGGGGCAGGTGTCGTGCTGAGGACTCCCGTGGGGTCAGAAATAAAGTACTCGGTAACTTTGGGGTTCCCAGCAACCAATAATGTCGCAGAGTACGAGGCCTTGATTGCAGGACTTCGGTTGGCAAAGGAATGCTCAGCCAGGGACTTGGTGGTCTACAGTGATTCTGAGCTGGTCGTCAATCAGGTCCTCGGGAACTTTGAGGCGAACCACCCTCAACTTTCCAAGTACCTTATGAAGGTAAAAGGAATGACCTCAGACTTTGAGCGAATAGAATTCGTGCACATTCTGAGGGAGGAGAACGAGAAAGCGGACTCCTTAGCAAAAGCAGCAGCGTGCGGGGACCCAGAGCAGTATGCCCGAGGAATGAGGGAAACACTGGAGCAACCGACGATAGATGAGCCCGAGGCCAGGGTTATGCCAGTGTCTGACGGTGATACCTGGATGACCGCGTACTTAAGATACCTCGCTGATGGAACTCTACCCGGGGACCCTGCTGAAGCCAAGAAGATCAAGAAGACTGCGGGCTGGTACGCCATAGTGGACGGCCGTCTATATCGCCGGGGGTTTTCGGCCCCTTACTTGAGGTGCCTGACCCCCGCGGAGGCAGAATACGCCCTCCAGGAGGTGCATCTTGGAATCTGCGGATCCCATATTGGAGGCAAGAACCTGGCGTTCAAAATAATGAGGCAAGGGTATTATTGGCCTACTATGAAGTATGACGCCGCGGACTTCGTACGCAAGTGCGAGAATTGCCAAGTCCACGGCAACTTGAATCGCCAGCCACACACGGAGCTCCGGGCGTTGCAGTCTCCGTGGCCGTTTGCACAGTGGGGGCTTGATATCCTCGGACCACTCCCCATCGCGGCCGGCCAGAGGAAATTCCTCATTGTAGGAATCGACTACTTTACGAAGTGGGTGGAGGCAACGCCCCTCGCACGAATAACGGAGCAGAACACAACTGAGTTCCTTAGGCAGTCCATCGTCTGCAGGTACGGGGTCCCTGAGTGCGTCATCACCGATAACGGGACACAGTTCACCGGGAAGCGGTTTTCCAGGTACTGCGCTCGTCTCAGGATCAACCTGGTCCACACGTCCGTTGCCTACCCTCAGGCCAACGGCCAGGTGGAAGTCACAAATCGGACTATCCTGCACGGGCTCAAGACGAAACTGATAGACTCTGGGGGCTCCTGGGTGGATGAGCTGCCCTCTATCCTCTGGTTTTATAGGACTACTCCAAGGGAATCGACGAAGGAGACACCCTTTAGCCTTTGTTACGGGGTTGAAGCGGTCATACCAGTGGAAGTGGGCCTCCCAAGTCTCCGAGTGGAACATTTCAATCCAGACCTCAACAGCCAAAGACTCCGTGAACACCTTGATTTGCTCGAGGAAGCCCGCGATCAAGCGCGACTAAGCATAGCAACATATCGCCAGGTGGTGGCCCGTTACTACAACAGAAGGTAAAGGCACGGCAACAGAGGTTGGAGATTTGGTGTTGAGAAGCATTGAGGCGACCGGAAAGAATGCCGGCCGGAACAAACTTTCTCCGAATTGGGAAGGACCCTTCCTGGTCTCGGCGATCCTTCGAAACGGGGCCTACAAGCTACGCAGCCAAGAGGGTAGGCTGGTTCCCCGGACATGGAACGCCATGCACCTCAGAAAGTACTATCAGTAAGAGTCAAGGCGGCCCAAAAGCGCCCATACGCGACGACACTGAACTGCGAAAGGACTCTATCACTTGAAAAGAGCGCTGTAAATGAAGTCGGGAAAAAACGTTGCAAGTGCATTATAAAAGTTTAGAAGTTTGGTGCATTTCAAAGCAATTCGCTGATCAAAGAAACTCGGTTCCGTCCGAGCGGCCCAAGAGGTCGAAATAAAAACTCGGTTCCGTCCGAGCGGCCCAAGAGGTCGAAATAAAAACTCGGTTCCATCCGAGCGGCCCAAGAGGTCGAAATAAAAACTTCGGTTCGTCTGGCGCCCAAGAGGTCGAAATAAAAAACTCGGTTCCGTCCGAGCGGCCCAAGAGGTCGAAATAAAAACTTCGGTTCCGTCCGAGCGGCCCAAGAGGTCGAAATAAAAACTTCGGTTCCGTCCGAGCGGCCCAAGAGGTCGAAATAAAAGCTTCGCCCCGACCGAGCGGCCCAAGAGGTCGAAATCAAAGAAATTCGATTCCGAGAGGCGAATAGTCGAAATTCAAAGGCTTGGTTTCACGCAAACATCACTGGAGGACAAGGCGTAACAAAAAGCAAGAAAGATGCACAGACAGGCATTGCCAAAAACTTCTATGTCTTATTTCGTCACGAAATACATGTACAAAAAGAAGATGGAAACAAAAAAAGGGTCTAATCTAAAAGGCTGGGGGCTGGCTTCCAGAAAGTTCTTCCAGTTGGGGAGGCTGCTGAGACTGGAGTTCCTGGGACCCTGAGGCCCCCGCCAAGTCAAGTGGTCCAGAAGGCCCCGGAGAAGGCGGCTCACGAGGCGGCCCTGGCTGAGAAGGACTGGGAAAGGGCCTCTCGGTAACCCCGTATAAGTCGCCTATCGTTAAGGCATTGGCATTACGTGGGTCGAGAAGAGCAGTCGGGAACCGCGGTTGAATCACGCGCATCACTCGACGACACATGTTAACGCCATCCCAGTATTTGCCCTCCAGTGCAGCCTTAATCTCCGCGGACGGTATGGAAGACCTCAACTTCTCCTCCCGAGGTGATAGAGCTGTCTTGAAGCACGATCTTTGGTCCCGCTGAGCTTCACGGTTTCCTCCAACAAGGCTATCTTACTTTTAGCCTCAAAGAAGCTCCTCTACCGACCTTTGGGCTGCCTCGTTGGCGATCCTCGGGACCTCCATCTTGGAGGCGATCTTTCCAAAGATATCTTGAAGCCGCATCAAAAGGGGCGAAAACCATGAGAACAAGAAGGAAGAAAGCATAAGGCCAAAACGCTCAAAAACGATGAAGGTACTGGGAAATAAGTAGGTCGCCGCTGCGCAGAGGCCTCCCCATTGGGCTCGGGCGCACAGGCCTCACACGAGACGGGCGCCACAGAACTTGAACCTCCATCTCGGATAACAGGCGCCAAAGACAGGAATGTGCCGGGGACTCAACATCAATAAAAGCCGTGCCCTCCCCGACGATGCCAAAATCCTGGGCGCCTCGGCTTCCTCGGAAGGGCCTCGGACCGATCGGCTTGACTGTGATGGCGGGAGCTCAGCGAGCGCATCTAAGGATGGCTCAATAGCCGCTTCCACTTCAACCTCCTCGTCAGCGGAGGGCTGCGCACTTGCTTCTCCTTCGACCTGGGCGCTCTCCGCATTGATGGCCTCGGGAGAATTGTCAGTAAAGCCCGAGACCTCGCCAGTGAACTCGGAGGGAACGTCAGGTATTGGCTCATCGCCAGGAGATTGGACGTCCGAAACCTCCACAATGTCCCTTATAATCGTGGAGACAATCGTGGAGGCAACGCTGGAGGCAGCAGCTTGCGTCCTCGGCCTCTTGAAGAAGGGAGCAATAGGTTCGTCATCATCAGACGAGGACTGCTCAACAATAGCCGCCTTGGGCCTAGAGATCTTGGTAGGGGCTTTGACATCGAAAGCTTCGCTTTTGTCCTCGGGTGGGCTTTTTCTTCAATTTCTTTCCTTTCTTCCCCGAGGACGCAGAAGCAGCAGTGCCGTCAGGAGAAAGTAACCACTCGGCCTTAGCAAGGTTCTCGGGTAACAACCAAGCGTTTCGCTTGTTTTCATGGAAACTCCCCAAGTTGGCCGTTATCAACTCTAGGAGCTCCCGGACGGCATCCCTCTCCTCTTTTGAGGGATCAGAGCAGTAATGGCTGGCTACATTCCCCCATCCATTAGGGATGCGCCAGTCCTCGGGGGTAGCCAGAAAGAAAAATTTGTCTTTCCACCTTTTGGTGGAGTCAGGATTCCCCCCACACATGACAAAGAAACTGCGGGCGAGGTCGCGGTGACCCACTCAAGATTGTGCGTAAACCTAAACATGATCTTGACAACTTGCGCACTTAGACGCTTCCCATGACATCGAAGAAAGACACAAAGAGAAACCAAATACCTAACGGCGTTTGGTGAAGCCTAGCAACGGGCACCTTGCGCCCGCCATGTCGTGTGGAGCTCCTCCAGCCACTGGAATCGAAGCCCACCCTTAAGGTGGACTTCGTAGACGGTGATGAAGCCACTAGGAGGATCACGAGCGCTTTCGGTGGGCTCGGGACAGTCATCACCATGGAACCCAGGAATGGCATCACTGCTGCCGGATCTCGTCTAACCTCTCCGGCGACAACGATGAAGCAATATCGGCGACTCAGGGAGCCATGGAAAGTAGGGAGCGAAAACTCGGGGGAGAAACAAAGGGAAACGTCAAATGAGGAAGGAAGGCGGAACGGGAGGATAGAAGTGGTTCTGAGAGAGGAAGGAGAGTGAATTTATGGATTTGAAAACTTAAAGGGCGCCATCATTGCCACCGCCACGCGTCCGCACGGCCGTTGGTCCCCACGAGATGTGACGCCTCGTATTCCCGAGACGCGACAACGCGTCGATCCCGCATTTAATTCTCTGCAGAGCCAAAGCGACGGCGCCACATGTCCTCGGACATGTGAAAGCTCCTGACACAACAAAGAGCCTTTGGTTAGCTACGATTCCGAGAACAATAATTGTCGGGCTAAGCTTGAAACCAAATCCACACTTAGAAGCGCAATCACTCCCACTGACGATAATCTCACCGGACGGACTTCTCTGACGATCCATCTTGAAGAATGGTGATGTTAGAGAGACATGCCAAGCGGTCGAGGACTTGAGCCTTTTGGCATGGGGGCTAGTGTTGGGATCCGTTTACCCGCAGGGTCCTAAAATTAGTGTGGAGATCGGACGGCGTTTTTGACCCGAGAGGCCCAGTCATCGCGTGCACCGAGACCTTGTGTAATGCAGAACGACCGAGAGCTTTCTTTAAACTACGCGGACTCAATAGTACGCGTAATGCTTGAAGCCAATAGTACGCGGACTCAATCAAACTACAAAGTAAGCCGGTGAAGGCGGGATCGCCTCTGTTGTGCGAGAGTGCCAACTCGGCTATTTCACAATTACCAGGAGTGCGTAAATCTCGCTACACGCCGCCGCTAAAGAAGAATCCCAGAACACGCCCGTCACCTCAAGGTGACATTCCTACCACACAATGGGCCAACGGCGCGTCGATGATTTAACTCACCAAACACGCCGGCGTGCGACACGCCGGCGTGCGACATGGCGTGGGAGTAGGTGGCCAGCCGCCCAGAGAGGTGTCGTAGGCCGTGTGAAAACTTCCAACTTTACCTTTTGCGCCTATAAATACGCACCTAAGGCGGACTAAAAGGGATTCGATCTCTCGGAGCAAGGAAAAAGCCAAAAGAGAAGAACAAAACATTTACTCTGTACTTGAAACATTGTACTCTTGTATTCACCAACAAAATAGTGAAGAATCTTTCCAGGCTTCCGGCCTCGTGGTTTTCCCTCGTTTCAAAGGAGGGTTTTCACGTAAAAACTTGGGTGTCCATTCTCGTTTCTCTCGCATCTTTCACTCGCCCACAATCCACTCTCTTTTATGTTGCTATTGGTTCCGTCCACTTGACGTCAGCGCGCACTAGCATTGTACGGCGGTCGGACCCAAACGCAACAAATATTTTATTTAAAATAAGCTATCTAAATTAAAAGATATAGGAGTTAGATCCTGGATACCTTATGTACATTGCCTTGGGAGACATATGGTAGCTTGTTTCATAACAATTCCAATTATTACTCTCATTGAGAACTACCCATCATGGAGAAGTTGTCAATATATTTTTGAAATCTCAGAGGTTAATGTGAAAATTAAAAATAAAAAATAAAAAGCTGTAATTAATTATTTTAAAATAGTTTATTTTATAATATTTTTAAAATAATTAAATCATATGATTTAATTTTAAATAGTTGTCTGAGTTTGAGAAATATAGGATTATTTTTTCCTTAAAAGAGACAATTCTCTTCACTCATAGATATAAAATAATTAATTTGTAACAATTCATTTAAAATAAATTGTTAAGAATAAAAGATATTTTAGTCACATTTCAATACTGTTATAATCTAATCCTTTTAAAATAATATATTTTAATTTTTTAATTTATAAAATAGTTAAATCACATTTATTCTATTTCAAATAAACTACTTAAATTGAGAGATATAGTGATTTCGTCACTCTAAAAGTGACCGTTTTCCTCACTCCTAGATTTAGTTCCTATGGACAAAATTTACTATACTATAACATACATATATATATATATAAACAACTCCAGAGTAAACAAATTCTTATTTATTTTTATCTCTCTATTTTTTTTTTCTCATTTAACTTTTTGATAGTGTACTCCACTCTCTTTAATTTTACAAGTGAGGCGGCAAGTAAGGAATGCCAAGAGCTCCCTTCCACACTTTTCTCCGTTCCATTGCCGCTCTATCTTCTCGTACTTCTTATATACCTGGTGTGCTTTTTATAAAGACTTCAACCTCAAATCCAATCTACTCACCTGATTGATCTTGTAAATGATTTATCACATCAGTTTTTTTCTACGACTTCACTAGTTCTTGTGCTTTTTCAAACCGCGCATACTCTGCAAGTCAACCTGCTCTGTACAGACGCATGCCTTATAGGTCAACCTACTCTATACAGATGGCGTATGCCCTACATTTTAACTACCTATTCTACAAAACTTATCAATTCTGAAAAGTCAACTGCTCTACAAAATTAGCTATCAGCTTTCCATACAAGCTGGCAATGACCATCACCTATTGTCATCGGTCGTCACTAGTTTCTTTAATCACCCAGCTTTCTAACCATTTGACTTTTAGCATTACACCTGTAAAAACACTCCAAATTTTCTCTCTAGAAATCCACTCCGAATTTCTACTCCTCAAAACTCCATTCCAGAATTCATTCTGGAATGTCCTGAAATTTCGGAATACCCCAAAATTTCGAAATGCTCATTTTGGAAACTCATTCTGGAATTTTCATACCGGCATTCCAAACTAGCCAAAACCATACAGATAAATTTCATTTCGACCTTTTCCAATCGAGTATTTTCCATTCTAATTTTTTGTATACCGGCCAATTTTATACCAGTAAATCCAACCAATAAATCCTTCACTCTGAAATTTGCTTTCTCCAACAAACAGTCATTCTGGTCATTTGCTGCAACTAATTTGCAGCACTCTAAATATAGCACAAACCCTGTACGATCTAATGACGTGTCTGTTTGTTGAGTTATCCATAAGAAAATGACCAAACCCAACAATTAGATACCAATAACTTATAGCTGACACCTCATTGGTTACTTATGTAACCCACCATTTTAACTTTTACCATTAATAGTTAACTTTAACCATTTTTATCGGATATCAACTACCCATAACTAATCATCTCATTAGTCGCTCTTATCACCCATTATGACAAAATTTATTGTCAATAAACAGAGTCAATCATCCATATCAAATGTCAATAACTCATGGTTAGCTACCTCACTAGTTACTTTTATTTTTTATTAGTATTGAGTTTTACTATTGATAATCAATGTTAACCATCTAACTAGTGTCAACAATTCATACTGACTATTTCACTAGTTCTTTTATCATTTATTGAGGCAAATTTTACCATCAATAGCCAACGTCAATTGCCCATAATACCCATATTGGATATTAATAACTTATGACTCACCCGTTCACTGATCATTTTTATTATTTTTAGTGTTAACTCTTACAATCAAATACTATTATTAAAAACCCAAAGATAAATATTCTCATATTACAAATTATTATTTTTAGATAGAGGTACTATTTTTATAAAAATTAAATGATATTTTATTTTTTAATATCGTATATACATACATATCTATACATACATACATATATACACATACATACATACATATATACACCTACATACATACATACATACATATATACATACATACATATATACATACATATATATATATATATATATACCAATAAGTGAACAAAGTAAGACCATATGCTCCATCCAAACTCAGCCCGCGCCCCCGACCAAAGAAAAAACTTGCAAAACGACGTCGGCTTTGGCCGAATCCGAGCGAACCCTCCAAGCTATTGACCACTCTCTGACGCACACGCAAAGCCCTACTCTCCTCGTTCTGCATTCCCAACCTCCTCTTCCATGGCTTCTCGAAAGTTATTATCTTCTCTCCTCCGCTCCTCCCTGCGTCGATCATCTCCAAAGGCCTCTCTATCCGCCTTCAGAACCACCACTTACTCCCGCCCCTCACCTCTTGGCTACTTGCTAAACCGATTCGTTAACTATGCTACATCAGCGGCGGGTCAGCTGTCGACACCGGCTCCTCCGCCAGCTAAGGGCGGTGATGGTTCCAGCGGAAAGATCACCGACGAATTCACCGGGAAAGGCGCAATCGGAAAGGTATGCCAGGTGATCGGAGCCGTGGTAGATGTGAGATTCGATGAGGGTTTACCTCCGATCTTGACAGCCTTGGAGGTGTTGGATAATCAGATTAGGTTGGTTCTTGAGGTAGCTCAGCATTTGGGGGAGAATATGGTTAGAACTATTGCTATGGATGGTACTGAAGGATTGGTCAGAGGCCAGCGGGTCTTGAACACGGGATCCCCTATAAGGGTGAGACTTTTTTCTGGACTATATAATTTTCCCTAATCATAATTCTCTTGTGGGTTGGATTTGATTGTTTGGAATTAGGGAATGAACGGTTAGATAGTGGATCTATGTTTCAAAATGTCATCAAATGACTACATTTTCTGTATGTGCAGATCTCTGACTATCTCCAGTGATACCTATTTTGGCAGTATATTTCATTACATCTGTGTGTAATATGGTTTCATTATTTGTAGGTTGATATATAGAAACTGCTGAAATGCTTGCCGCGACGTGCTCCTCATTTCCGTTTTGAATTTTATTTGCATCAACGGTGCTTATCCATGCTTTTGTGTGTGCTTAGTCGCTGTATACTTATGCTGTTTGTTTTTCATACTATAGGGATAATTTCTTCAAATTTTCATTTGCGAGGTAAGGGTACTCTCATTTTGTAGTTGTTGGAGGCGGAGACTGGCTTTTGCTAGATAGTGATTCACTGCATTATTGTGTTCTATTATACAGACTGAACATGAGGGGTTCATTCCCAAAAGGAAAGATTGTCTGTTTATATATATATATGATAGTCTTTTGAGCATCTCAGATGATTGTGTTCTACAATCCACTGTTATTACTTCCATTAATTTGCTCACTTTTTTCATCTCTATTTTGAATACATTATTTTTTGTGCATGCCCGCCTGTTGTGTGTGTTTGTGTGCTAATTCTTGTGCATTTTCTTGATTTTTGTCAATTGACTGCAAGTATTTCTCCGTGATATGCAGCCTCTTCATTTGCTCTTTTGCATCTATTTTTGGGTGTAATTTCTTATTTTCTCATACTAAATTAACTGTTGGCCTGCTAATTAGGTTCCTGTTGGAAGGGCTACCCTTGGTCGTATTGTGAATGTCATTGGGGAGCCCATTGATGAGAGGGGAGTGATTGGTAAGAATTCAGAAAACCTATTGATGTTTATGATGTTTACCTGATATTGGTGAAATATGATCAATTTGGTAAGATGATTGAATTAACTTTTGCATATACAGAAACCGACCATTATTTGCCCATTCATAGAGAAGCACCTGCTTTCGTTGAACAAGCAACTGAGCAGCAGATCCTTGTTACTGGTATTAAGGTAAATTTATCATTTACTGTTTTCTTTTCGGTTCTATCTGAAATTGTCCAGTATAGAAGAACAATCTTTTATCATTATGTACTTATATTATTTACCTCTTTGATTATCTTAAATTCTTGTTCAGGTTGTAGATCTCCTTGCTCCATATCAAAAGGGAGGAAAGATTGGTCTGTTTGGAGGCGCTGGCGTTGGGAAAACAGTGCTTATTATGGAACTTATCAACAATGTTGCAAAAGCTCATGGTTAATATGCTTCATTTTAGAGTTTATTTCTGCTTCTGGTAGAGATTCTTCATTTTTTTTTTTCTAATTGCTGAAGTGGGCTTCTCTTCTAATCAGGTGGTTTCTCTGTTTTTGCGGGTGTTGGCGAGCGCACGCGGGAGGGTAATGACTTATACAGAGAAATGATTGAGAGTGGTGTCATCAAGCTGGGTGACAAGCAGGTGACTACAACACTTTCCTCTTCATCAATGGCAATTAAAGGTCTTTTAACCCTGAATTTCTACCTTTTGTATTACATTATGATTCTTACACCTTTCATTTTCTTAGTCTGAGAGCAAATGTGCTCTTGTATATGGTCAAATGAATGAGCCTCCTGGCGCTCGTGCCCGTGTTGGTCTTACTGGTTTGACTGTTGCCGAACACTTCCGTGATGCTGAAGGACAGGATGTGCTGCTTTTTATTGACAACATTTTCAGATTTACACAAGTAAGATTCATGGTGCTCAACGTATAATAACTTTGTTCCTCAACTTTCTTGGGAGTTTGCCAATATTTGCGACTTCTATTTCATCTGCATCTGCAGGCTAACTCAGAAGTGTCGGCTTTGCTTGGGCGTATTCCTTCTGCTGTCGGGTACCAACCGACGCTAGCTACTGATCTCGGAGGCCTTCAAGAGCGTATCACAACTACCAAGAAAGGTTCCATCACTTCTGTTCAAGCTATTTATGTGCCTGCTGATGACTTGACGGATCCAGCTCCTGCAACAACCTTTGCTCACTTGGATGCCACCACCGTGTTATCTCGACAGGTAATTTGAGTTGATATGTTGAGTGATTGTGTGGAAGGCATTTCGCTACTACCAAGAAAGAATCCTAATATTGATATTTCCTGATATTATGACAAAATCATGATATGTCATCATATCAAAAATATATCTTGGCAAAGAGTTCAGGAATTACTCAATATAGGACTATAGAGCCACATTCAATTGTCATTGGCAAATGCCTTTTTTGGCTCAAAAGGCATCACTGGATTCCATTTTGTTTATTGGGTCCGGGTAGATATTTGTCCCCATATTCCAATTCATGAAAACAATTTGCATTTGATATGTCCAATACGGATACAGCTGATAATGATGGCAATTTTTTCATCCATTTCACTCTAAGTAAGTTTACATTGACTGAAAAAGTAACATTTGTCACAAATTCTGGCCGCCCAAAACAATTGCTCAAATTTGGATTTATAGAACTTTTTTTCCTCATCTCCGGTGGAATTTAAAAAAAAAAAAAAGAGATTGATCCATTTATAATCTTTTACCAGATGGTTCAGTGGATTGTCCGATTGGATTGATAACAGAATATATATGTTGTTAGAATGAGTTCTAATATACATATATATTTAGAGAACTATGGAACCTGCAAATATATGATTTAATTTCTCTGCTCTTATTGGACAGATTTCTGAGCTTGGTATCTATCCTGCTGTGGATCCTCTTGATTCTACATCTCGAATGCTTTCACCTCACATATTGGGAGAGGATCATTACAACACTGCCCGTGGAGTACAGAAGGTCCTGCAGAACTATAAGAACCTTCAGGATATAATTGCTATTCTGGGAATGGATGAGCTCAGTGAAGACGACAAGTTAACTGTTGCTCGTGCTCGTAAGATTCAGCGATTCTTGAGTCAGCCCTTCCATGTTGCTGAAGTCTTCACAGGTGCCCCAGGCAAGTATGTGGACTTGAAAGAAAGCATCAACAGCTTCCAGGTAATTTACAATACTCTTATGCTATATTATTCTTAGAGTTTTATGATAAATTAAGACAAAAGGTAAATCGACTGGGCATTAACTTAAATAAGGCGTGTCTACCGTATGTTAAGCTTGTTACAAGTCGATTTTTCAACTTTTTGATGGTCCAGTCCTTGAGGACTCAAGTTGTAAAGTCTATTTATGGAATTGCTGGCTTTAAGGTTGATGAAAGTAGTAAAGTGTAATATCTTGATTTGGTTTCTTAGCTTTCCGCTTAGGCTAATAAAGAGACAAGGCTCCATAATATATGGATGAAAATATCAGTCGGTACATGGCTAGAGGTTTTGATATCGGTATTTTCAGATGCCGTGTTGTATGTATTGGCTAATTATTTGCCTTTCACTTCAGTTTTGAAGTTTAGATCCACATATTTTAAATGCTTTTAAATTTTATAATAAGCCTAAATGTATATGTTTTGTAGAGGTATATAACATGTATTAATCAGAAGTTTGGGGCATTTTTACTAAACGAGAAGCGTATCTAGATTAATTTTGATAAAATAACTAAAACTTTTCAAATATTTAAATAGATGATAAAGGTTGATTAAATTTTAATATATACTTCCTTTTTTATGTAGGTGTGAGGAAAAGAAAGCTTTGTCAATGATATTTAATACTGATATCTCTTATCTAATATAACTAATATTGATTTTAAATTTTAATATCATTAAAATATGTAAATAGATGATTGAATTTCGTTAAATTTTAATATATAAATCACTTTTGATATAACTACAAGAGAAGAAATTTCTGCCTATAATGTTGATATCGATATATACTGTCTAATACAGCTGCAACTAATATATATTATCTGATATTTTTTTGCAGGGAGTGTTGGATGGAAAGTATGATGACCTTCCAGAACAGTCTTTCTACATGGTTGGAGGTATAGACGAGGTCATTGCCAAGGCTGAGAAGATTGCAAAGGAATCTGCAGCTTAAGTCCAGGCCATCTTCCTTTTGACCTTTTCCTCCTTTCCTTTTCCTGATAATTGCGAAAAACCCAGAATAATTCAGTTGACATTGCCTTTACCAGCTTGCTGAGTTCACTTTTTTTTGTTTTTTTTGTTTTTGTTTTTTCAAATTCTCAAGATTTTCCAATTTTTTGGTATGGCTAGATATTTAAGTGTTGCTGAGGGCTTCCCTTGCTGGCTGCCCATTTATCCTGTCGGTTCTTTGAATAAAACCGATCTTCTTTTCTTGCAATATTTCTCAGTAGTGCATGAAAAATATGATTTATGACACAAATTGATTCATAGTAGTGGATATTTGAGGGTATGCTAGTAATATTTTTGTAAGTGATATTTTCCGTTGGCGGTGGTCACTATTGATTGGTCTCTAATATAGTAATTTTTTGACTAGCGATGGGGTCAAAAGCCGCAGGTGTGGTCGAGAGCATTTGCAGTTAGCCACCGAGCAGAAGGTTTGAAAAAGTTTGATTCAAAGGAAGAAGGGGCAAAAAATGGAACAAAGATATAATTTTATTAGTTGATCCTTGAAGAAGGAAGTAAGTGGGGTTGAAGACTGGCGGTAGTCAGGGTGGTGGAAGGTGGCGGTCTGGGGACGGCGACAGGGACATTGATCGCCAAAATTAGTTGTAGTCAACGGGTGGCATCCTGTGATAGGGTGTCGGCAGGCAGCCAACAGTGGCAGCTTGATGCGTCACTCGGCAGTGATCAACAATGAGGTCAGGGATGTCGATGACCAATGGTAGCCGGGCAAGGCATCACCAACCGATGGACTCAGGCCTGGTGCACCAACCACTGGGCTCAGGCCTGGTGTGGGCTGGCGACCGATGTGGCCACGGGAGGCATTGTCAGTCGAGGACTGGTAGTGGGTCTGTTGTCATTGGCCATCAATGGTATTACCTCCTGGTAAAATTCTTTTACTGGATGCGGTGCTGGTAATCAATGGCCATTATGCATGCAATCAAGAAATATTTTTCATTAAAATATTTTTTTATATTCATCAGACATCAAAAAATATGAAAAAAAAAAATTAAATGCCGGCAGGTTTTCCTCTCTGAATGGCATCGGCTTGGTTTGTAAGGTTTTGGGCTTGGTTTGTAAGGTTTATCATTAAAGTTTTTTTAATGATAAAAATTTTTATTTATAATTTAAATGGTAATATTAAAAAGTAGACCATAATTATATTATTATAGTAATATGAATGAAGACTATAGTATTAAAAATATAAGAGAATAATAAATAAATAAATAATATTAACAACACTTCCACACAAGAGAGTCTTTCTCATGGCTTTCTTATTCCTTCGCAAAGAAGAAATCAAAGCTAGTCTTCGGCGAGTTTGGTCATGTAAAATACCAAAAATTTAAAAATTAAAAAATCAAATAGGGTGTAAAATCCAAAATTATATTGATAAATCTAAATATAATCTTTTTCTAGTTGATAAATAATAGTAAAAAAAAGTTCAATAGTTCTGTATAATTATAAATTTTATTTTTTAATTTATTTATAAGATATTAAATTATTGAGAATGTTTAAAAAATAACCAAATAATATTTTTTAGTACCATTAATAATTGAATGTACCCTTAGACTATCAACAAAATATTTATGCTGTATTTAAGTTTATATTTTAATAAAGGAATCTATGAAATTATAAAATTTACTAAGGATGATATTAAATATAGTTTTATATTTTTTAATATTTATCTTAGATTAAATTTATAAAATTTATAAACTTATATAAAAGAATTAATTTTATAAAACTAACTAAAAATTAAGACCAGGAAATTGTTCGTACATTTGAGAAGATTGGAAAGCGGGGATGGGTTGGTTGAAGTCTATTCATCTCTCTTAATAGCAGCAATCATCCCTTCACCTCCAGAGCAACTTCAGCCATGGCAGCCCCAGCCTCATCATCTTCCGCGACGACGAACGTCATGCTAGCGATCTACGAGAAGAAAACAACCCCAATAGATCTATACCGTCCTCTGCGCAACTATATCGCCTTCCACTACTCCGAGCGCGAGGCTCAGAATCTCGAAGACGATCTCCAGACCGTCAAGGAACTTCGCTCCGATCTCGAGAAATCCTCCTCCGATACGCCTCCTGCCCGGCGCGACCTACTGATTAAGTACTTCAAGGCTCTTCTCCTCATGGAGACGCGATTCCCAATCTCTCCGGATAAAGACCACATTAACACGCTTCAATTCACATGGTACGACGCGTTTAAGCAGAAGAATAAGTCGTCCCAGATTAATCTTCATTTGGAGAAGGCGGCAGTGCTGTTCAATTTGGGCGCGGTGTATAGTCAGATTGGGCTGTCGTTTGACCGTTCCACGGTGGAGGGACGGAGACAGGCGATGCATAATTTTGTTGGGGCGGCGGGGGCGTTTGCGTACTTGAGGGATAATGTGGCCGTGAAGGCGGCAGCGGGTGTAGCAGCGACGGTGGATGTGTCGGTTGAGTGTGCGGGAATGTTGGAAAGGTTAATGCTGGCTCAGGCGCAGGAGTGTGTGTTTGAGAATACCATCGCCAAAGGGAGTACTCCCGGAGTTTGTGCAAAGATCTCTAGGCAGGTAAAATAATGATTTACATTATCTGTTTGTGGGTGTTCTACTTATTAATTTGTTAGAAGTTGGCATTGAATTTGGTGGATTTAGTATTTCTTCTATGATTTTGAGCGTGTAACTGGCAATGAGTGGGAAATTGGGTTATGGGGTTCGTATAGTGGAAGATACATCAAGACTCATTATGTGAACTAGAATTGCATTAGTCTAGTTATAGCAGACTGTCTTAGTGTAAGTTGAGTACTGGAAGATGAATTTCTTGTTCCATTGTGTATATAAATCATCCCTTACCAGGAATATTCAAAAAGGGAAAATAGTCAACAACAATTAGAAAATAATAGGCCTTGATTAATTAATTGTGTTATCAAATATTGCAGAGTATGGGTTCAAAGTTTTTATCCTGCAATTGTGGGTAACAAGTGTATTAAGAGGTGCTCATGTTTTTTGTTTAAAAAAAATATCACATTTGATGGTCATAATGTAGTTTGAGATGTGTGAACATACAGGTTGGAATATACTATGAAGAAGCTTTAGCGGCACTGAATGTTGCTCCCCTTAATCAGCATTTTGACAAGACTTGGATAACTCATGTACAGCTAAAGGCAGCTCTGTTTTATGCAGAAGCTTGCTATAGATATAGCTTAGAGCTCCATGAGAAAGAAGAGATTGCTGAAGAAATTGCACGACTGAAGACTGGGATAAGTTCTCTGACTGAAGCAAAGAGATCTGCAAAAGGTGCTCCATCACAGCTTTTGGATGCCGTAAGTAAGTTGGAGACCAATCTTAACCAAAATTTGGAAAGGGCAATGAAGGAAAATGATAGAGTGTACCTACAACGGGTCCCACAGGCCAGTTCATTAGCCCCTCTGCCTGCGTTTTCCATGGTCAAATCGATGCCTATGGATGAGGTTTTGGATGCGAGCAAAGAGGGGATGTTTGCGAGTCTTGTTCCGGACAGCAGTGCAAAAGCTCTTTCCAGGTACACTGAAATGGTTGACAAAATTATCAGAACTCAAGCTGAGAAACTGCAGCAGGGAAGTGAGCTTGCTCGAGTGAGGCTCAAAGAAATGTACTTGCCTGATTCTATTCTTGCACTTGAAGGAAATGTTATTCTACCAGAAGATCTTAAGGAAGATGTAGAGGCAGTTCAGATTAGTGGCGGTCCGGCAAGTCTGGAAGCTGAGTTACAGCAGCTTAGGGATCTGAGGAGAGTCAATCATGAATTCTTGGTGCAGACAGAGGAGATGTTGCAGAAAGAAGCACAAGAAGATGCTCAGTTTAGAAGCCAATTTGGAACGCGGTGGACTAGGCCACAGTCCAGTACCCTTACTAAGATGCTACAAGATAGGTTAAACAGATTTGCAGGGAACTTGAAGCAAGCTGCAGAAAGTGATGCAAAGATTGAGCGTTCTATGAGAGATCACTCAGCACTGATGTCCATCCTTGATCGACGTCCTGTATGTTCCTGTATCTTATTATCTTTATTCTACCTGATGTGTTTCAATTGAAGCAAATATCAGCCAATGCAATACATATTAGTCAATATGTATTGGTATTTAGAGCTCTAATACCGATATTTTTTTATACTGTAACAATATTACGATATGCTTTTTTATTAGTCGATATTTAAAATATTGATTAATATGGCTTTATCATCTTATGATTTTCAGAAATTTTTTTCGTCTGATATAGTCGATTTGTTTGATATCAATTCAACCATAATTAATACCAATACTGATATTGTTATCAATATTGTCATCTATAATACGAAGACATTTAAAAAACCTAGCTCCATCCTTGCATTTTTATCATCAACCTTATTCAGGTGCCTAAATGCATTGTTGAGAATTTTTCTCTTACGGTGGATATAGTTATACATGGAAATGCTGAGATTCCCCCATGTTATAAAGAATATGCTTTTTAAAAAGAATTATGCCACTCAGCTTTATTTTCTCCATTTGTTACATCTTCTTATGAAGAAATCTGATCCCACACTTCCTGCATGAGTAGAAGAGTGTCTAAGAACATTCATTCAATTGGAAAGCTGAGCTACATTGTATTACCTTCTGCTTTCTGCTTGAAGTGTAATTTTCACCCCATTCACACATCTTATACTGCATGTTGCCTTCATTGGGAAGATTAGTCTTTTATTTGCCATGTACTATATTTTACTACTATAAAAAGATGTGCTACTTTACATTTTGGTCTGTTCCAAAGAATGTACCACTAATTATTGTGTTTGCTCTTAAATTCCCTATCATCTCCTTTCCCTTGACAATGTCCGCAATAAAGTAATCAAATTACAAGCAATCAGTGTAGGCAAATTTAGAAAAACAACATATAGGTGATCTATGTCCATTTATATATTTCCACCTGCGTGTGTTCAAATAGCACAATCTTGGGACAGAGGGAATGTAGCATTCAAGTTTTTCAGTCTATTATTTGATAGGAACTCCTTTGTTTCTTGTTCAATTCAAGTTTGATCACATTAAATATTTCTGGCAAATGTATTAATGATTTACGTCAGCATCTGTTACTCATGATTAATTAGGTTTTATTGTTTTCTCCTTTTCAGATCGAAGCTGCTCTTCCAACCCTTTCAAAGCCAATCATGTCTTTGAATGCTAATGAAGATGCCATTGTTGGGGCCCTCAAGCAGAGTTTGGTAATTTATTACTTCATTGCTATGAATTTCTTCATCGTTCAGTATACCTGTTTGTAATGTAATGGTCTGGCTATGTACATCTAACACCCTCCAAGCCAACAAAATGGAAAAACTTGTGAACTGGACCACCCTTTATTGCTATGGGTTTTAGGATTGTTCCGTGTTAGGTATAAAACAAAGATTCAAGGACAGTTCATATCCTTTTTTCATCTCTCTCACAACAATCTTAGAATCCCCATCTCAGAGGGCATATTTATACATCTGTCTTGTGCATGTGGTTTCTCTATCCATCCATGAAATGAACTAGTTCGTCCCCTCATTTTTTGCCTCCATCAAATGGAAATGTTGACAACTAGTTAAAGGCATGCAGCTTTTAGTTTTTATTCTTAAGGACAATAATCTTTGTAGGCTAATAATTTTGTTGTACAAAGGATTGGGCTTGTAGCATTCCAGTATTGCATATCTATGTGGACGCAACTGGAGAATTTTGGACACACCATTATTCATGTGGTGTAATTCAGTGAACTCATGCAATCTCTCTCTTCTTTGGTTTCATGATGTCTTTTTGATCCTGCATACATATTTCTGCAGAGGCAGTTGGAGACCCTTGGGGCACAGCGAGCAGGTCTTGAAGACATGCTTAAAGAAATGAAAAGAAAGGTGTGTATGTTTGCTCAGTAATCTTATTGAGCTGCTGTTTGTTGGCATGCTATTATCCTCCCCTCTGAGAAAAAGAGAGAAATGATCAACTTTGGAACTATATATATTGGCATGTTCCTTGGGCAGTTGAGGCTGCGAAAAGCAATCTACTTCAGAGATATTCTTCTCTTATTCCACTTCCTTGTCATTGTCTTTATGCATAATAATGTCATTATATTATTTCAGTTTGCACTTTGCAATGCTTATGGTGTTTTTGTCTTCAGGATGATATCCTTCCAAAACTGATGACTTCTACTGGATCCTACGAGGATCTCTTTAAGAAAGAAATAGCAAAATATGATCACATTTGTGCAGAAATTGCTCAAAATATTGAAGCACAGGAACATTTGTTGATGGAAATTCAGGTATATATCTTTTCTATTTTTATAATGTTTCTTCTTCTGTATGCATTATGCTACACCTTAGATTCGCTTGGAATTTGTTTTGTTTTTCAAAAAATAATCTATTGCATGTTGTTTTATGAAAATTAGTGTCTTTTGTTCTGTTAGCTAGTCTTTCTAATTGTTCCATGCCACATAAGTTAACGGCACCATTTATAAACAATCAGATGAAAGTGGGACCATTTAAGACAGGTGAATTTGTATGCAGCTACTGCCACATTATTTCATCCAAACAGGTCTTCTGAATATCTGGTGGAAACTATGGCTTTTCAAATAATGCTCATGCTTTTATTGATTTCCCCCCCCCCTAAGCATTAACTTATTCTGTAGAATATGAGGATACTATACTGGCAATTCTAGGTTGTTTCCCTAGCAAGAATGACAGTGCTCTTGGAGGCTTTGATGGATCCTTTCATTGTAGATACTGTTGAAGCTGTCATTTTGACCTGCTGAAATTTATTCATCTCGCCTTAGTCCTTATTGAAAAGCTTGGATATAAGTTTCTTAAGAATTAATAACTGATATAAATATTGGTTGCAATGTATTGGTATTAGGCCCCCTAATATATGTTATCATATTGGTAATATATCACAATATATCAGTCGATATTTAAAATATTAATTAATACGACCTATCAATTTACAATTTTTAGAAATATTTTTTCTCAATATATCCGATATTGATATATATTGCCCAATACCGATACCGACACGATCAATACTAATAATGATACCGATATTTTCATCTATGGTTTAAACTCTAGACTGGAGTAAACCATTAATATTTTACTTTGATTGGGACAACAATTGGTCCACCTTTAATTTTAGGACTAAGAGATGTTTGTTTGCATGTTTGTGATGGGAGCTCAAAGAGTGGAAGAAGAGGAGCTTAGGAGAAGGGAGCGAGAGAGAGAAGAAGATGGTGGAAGAGGAAAAAGAAGGGAATCGAAGGGAAATCAAGTGAGGAGAGAAGATAATCGATCAATTAATAATTTTCAAAATTCATCAATAACTTGATATAGAGGATAGAGGTCCTTGTAATAGAGATACCCAATTAGAGTTTTAATAGGAAATAGAATCTGAGCATATTCCGAATGCAATAAGGAAACGGGAATCTATTTAAAGAACGCTAACACAATCATAATAATAGGTCAAAATCCATATATAATATCCTAACAACATGCCTTCAAAAGTACATAAAAAATAAGGAAATGCTATGATCTCCTAAGAAAATGTCAATTATTAAAAATCGAAAAGCATTCTTAAATTCCGGCCTCTGGCTTGCAAGCACATTTGCCTTTTTTTTGATATCATTATTATGTTCCTTCATTGTCTGGACAAGCGGGAGCGGTGTGTTTATCAAAAGAGAAGGAAAGAGGGAGGGGAAGGGTTGGGGGAAGAGGGAGAGAGAGAGGAGCGGTATTCTTAAGGTGTCATGGGGAAATAAACTGTTTGACCTGTTAGCTGACCTCCATTTGTGACTTGACCTTTTTGGCTATAGACTTGTGGCTAGAATTGTTGATGGCAGTTTAGTAGTGATGCACTATCCTTCTTGTACATTGTAGTTTTGAATATTTCATTTTTCATCACCGTATTTCTTTAGTTCTAAGGTTTCACACATTGTTCCAGTGATATAGTTGTGACATGGCTGTGTTATAATAATCCTAAAATGATATGTTGCACTTGTCTACAGGCTCAAAATGACCAGTTCTCTGCCATCTTTAACCTTGAAGACTATAAAGGTTAGTCTTCTGTGTCGCAAGGATTCATTTTGTAGTTTTTGAATCATATTATAATTGTTAGAATATACAAAAAGTGTTCTGAGGTTTTATTCCAGTTGTATCACTGGGATATCTGTGCCTCAATCAAGTGATAATTATTTGTTAATACCTTTCCTGTTCTACATTGTGGAATTTTCAGCAACAGTGTCTTCTGTCCCATTAATGCGCCCCATTGGGAGCTTGAAGACATTTGATCTATTTTTCAAAAAACAAAATAAGATAATGATATTTAATCTGGCTGTGGCCACTCCATTTCATCTAATTCTGCTGGATATACAAGTCACATTGGAATTTACTTTGTTCTGAATTTGTCGATCTACATTGGTCATCCGTAAGTGATGAACTATCTGGTAGGGAGCTGATGGTTCAATCTTCCTGCATTCGCCATCTTGTCATATAGGGTATATTTGCTCTTACACTTGTTTAGTAGGAAATTATATAAGCTGCTTGAGGTGCTGCTTAACTAGCAGATCATTGACTGCTTTCCCTTCTGATAGCTTCTTGTGAATATATCATCATTTTCTTTCATGTACACAGCTGCAGTTTTGAACATGATGCAACCCTTGGTATAGTGAGGTTTATTCAACCCAGCTGCTATAAATTTATAATTGTGTTTTTTAGGATTGGCAAATATTTTCTTTCTCTAAATATGCAGATTATAATATGGAATCCCTGGATTTGGATTCTAGTATAAATTCTGATTGAATAAAAAGTTCTATTATCATCTTGTGGCATGTGCACCTGGCCCAGTCCCTAGAGGGTAACTTTCAATGACAATGACCCTACCTTTTCAAAGGTTAAGACTGATCCCAACAATAGGGATTTCTTGAACATCTGCATCCATATTTTCCGCTTGGAATTCATTTCTTCATATCATGTTGATTAACTAGTTTTTGCCACTTTTTGTTGTTTCTATGATTGTTTTAGGGTTATAAATATAAGTGGGGTTTTGCTAGCTTTATAGATTGGGGCAAATGGCTTGTGCTCACGTATGTGGATTCCTGGATTATATGACTGAACCGCCATTGTCTCTTTTAGGGACAGATTCTCAAATATTTCCTGCACTACTGCACTTACGGTTTTTATGTTTTGATGATCAATACAAATCTCATTTGTCATCTTTTTCATATCTAGAGACTAGCCCATGGAAGGGTCATATTGGGTGTTTTCTATTTGATTTTCTTTTTCAGATGTTTTTTTGGCATTTGTTTTTTTGGGAGTGGATGTTGACGGTGGTTTGTTGTGGAGACGGAACAATGGTTCATTACTATATAGTGATCGCTAGTATTTAATTTTATGTTGCAACGCTAGGCGGCACCTCTTGAATTGGTCAATTTAAAAATATATTGTAATATTATTATGATATCAGAAAATATCAATATCAATGGGTCCCGATACCGATACATATAAGCTGAAATGTATTATATCAGCTAATATTTGCATCATTGGAGGGTACCCAATAAACAAAGCATCTCACGTTGCAGTGCTGATTAAATTATATTAATGGTGGCTTTAGCGTGGCTAGCTCTCCGTTTTGTGGCATCTCCTTGCATACATCTCAGTTGGCTATGGGCTTTTTGCAGCTTCTCGTGAGAAATGCTCAAAGCGGATTCAAGCAGCTATTGTAAAATACAGGGAAATCAAGGAAAACGTAAACGAGGGATTGAAGTTCTATGTTACCCTACAGGTGATTAAGCAAAGAAGTAGAAATCAGTTATGTTTAAGACTTAAAAATGAAACTTGCATTTGTGATGTTCCTGTAAACTACTTAGGAATCAATATTCCTTTCTTGATAAACAGGATGCGATTACAAACGTGAAGCAACAGTGCAGCGATTTTGTGATGACAAGAAATATTCAGTGCCGAGAAATGATTGAAGATGTACAGAGACAAATATCAGGTCTAAGTTTTCAGGATCGGAATACAGGTAACCGGAGCTACCCTCCCGTGGGACAATCCCCTCAGATCCCAAGAACAACGCTGCAGCAGCCTATAGATCACGGGAACCCGGGCCAACCTACCCATCCTCAAACACCTTACTATCCGCCATCCCAACAGCCATCAATGCCGGCATACAGTCCTCCTTATGGTACCTCGCAACAGCTGCCTTCCCCTTATCACACCCCGGCCACTGCTGCTGCTGCTCCTCCTCCTTACCAACCACCACCTCAACAACCACAGCAGCCGCCACAGAGCCAAGAATATGGTCAGCCTGCTTATCCTGGGTGGCGAGGTCCCTACTACAATTCACAACAACCCGGATCTTTTCCCCGACCGCCTTACACTGTTCCGGCTCCCTACCACCCCCCTCCTCACCAAAGTGGCTATTATAAGCCACAGTAGTGTACTTACTCACCCTTTTAGTGAAGTATAAGCTTTTATAATGTGTGTCATTTGAGATTGATTCTAGTTATATATCTCTGAACTCCTCTTCCACCATGCTTGTTGTTTTTAGCTCATCTGAAGCATTAATATTTTCCGTGTAGAATAAGCGATTGCCAGGAGTTAGAAGCCTATGGTTACATTTGACAACATATATATATATATATATTAATTTTTTTCTTTTTCTTTGCCATTTAATACAAAGCTTGTTTCCGTATTGGGCACATTTTGTTATTGTTATTTATAATCTTACCTTAATTCCGTTTTGTAAATTGGATCTTATGAAATTTTTTTCTTCATGCTTGCATGAGTTCAGTGTCTGTAAGCGAGTGACTGCTGGGAGATGGACAGGGAACTCTGAAAATGGTCTTACATTATATATATATGTATGTATATATATGTATGTATGCATATATATATATATATATAGAGAGAGAGAGAGAGAGAGAGAGAAGATAAAATTTTTTTTCATAAAAAATGCATATTATAGTATGTATTTTTTATCAAAGTTTTCTTGTTATTTTTTATGTAATCGAAATATAAAAAAATAATTTTTTTCCTTTGTGTCAGTCTTTTTTAAATCTACCCAAGTCATAAAGATAATTTATTACTTTTTGCCGTTAGTTTTATTATCTTTTAATTTTTCTAGGATTTATTTATCATAGTAAAATGTGATAAATAGTATCAAATTTTAGTATCTAATTTGATTTTAATATAGCCATGTAAAAATAATTTATGACCGACACTAACACTACAATCAATTTTAATCCAATACATAGTAATATTCCATTTTAATATGATCATAATACATCTGGTACCAATAGTGTCATAACTTATACTAATACTCATCATAATATCAATATTTTAATCAATGATATACCAAATAGTTAATCATAGTGCACAAACCACTCTAGGTGGCACAACAAATCTGCCAAATGCATCAACCACACCATCAAATATGAAATGGTCTTTCAACTTTAGGACATAAGTATATACCCCAAAATACCATTTGATCACATTTATAAGCTCGGTGTATAAAGCTCCTATGTAACAAGATTTGAGAAAGTCTTTATGTGCATATGACTATCCTTACGACAATGCTCATATCTGGTTTGCATGTACATTGTTCACAAAATGTTCATATTTCGAGCAAGGTGAGAAGGCCCGTTTCACGGTTTATGCTGTGCGTATATGGATGCTCGGATAGCACTGTGAGCCGGGAGAGCCTTTCCTTTCACGAGCACTTGTTCAAGGAAGTCCACACGGATCGACTTAAACCGATAACTCTGCAATTATTGTGATAATTACACAATTACAACAGACCTTATAAAAGTAATAATATTTCAGGGTCATCCTTAGAAACTTATGCAATCGTGATGTCATATATATACGACTATTATTATGTGGGTCCGTCGGTGTGGATGAATTGATAAGACCGTATGATGAATGAGGGGCTGGCAGAGAAGAAAGCAGGGGGAAAGATGAAGACATTGTTAAAGAGCTCACCTTTCCTTTCCAGGAAAAATCAACCTTTCGGAAGCAAGGTTCAATTAATGTTATGTGATCTCCTTCTTTTATCTGTTAAAAAGGAAAAAAAAAAAAGATTTCATCAATTTGAGATGCTCTGCTCAGACAGATGAAATAAGGTAATACAGTAGCATAAAAGTTAATATTGACATGCTGAGTATTCATTCTGTAAACCTTTTTCTTTGTTTTTTGTTTTTTTGGGAAATTCGGTCAGCATGAATGGTTGATAGCCATGTTTCTGAATTGCTACATGGCACATACAGCACATGAAAATTGTATCAACATCAGTCACTGCTGTATTATAAGATATATGTAACTGGATTGGATAAATCAAATGCAACTGCATCGTGCGATACATATCAATATCAATTTAAAATTTTTTTGCAAAGCAAAACAAAATGAATTGGGGAAAGTATTGGCTGTAATGGATATATCGGCAAATATTTTAAATATTGATTGATATATTTTGACGTGATATTACCAATATTTTGCATATTAGCCAACATTTCATTTCATGTATCTGATCAAGAAGAATGAAGAGAACACATACCGCAGTCTCACTTATGCCGTACAAGGAGAGAACAAAACATGTTTGATTCAAATCACAAACCACATAGTATCTGCAACATCATTATAGAAATTATCTGTGATTGATAAAATAGAAGGAAGCTTCACAATAAAACCACACCTTTGGCTATGTTCCCACATTTGATTCTGATACACTAACGAACTCCCACTTCTTCAGGTTTTTTTCTTTAAAATATTTTTTAAGGAGGGGGCGGAGGATAATGCAATTATCATTTTACTTTATGCATATGAACAAGAACAAACTAATTTGTATTTCAATTATGGAAGATACAGTAGAAAACGCCGAGTTATAGGTTATTTGAAGGGCCTTACAATGGAGCAACATCGTCATGCTTAACAAATAACAGCACTTTCCCAATAATGGCAACGGTTCTGTTCAGACCTTCTACAAGGCGATCGATGGTGGCTTTTTTGTAGGAAGGATTCACTCGAGCAACAAAAAAGATCAGGCAAAACAATCAATCGACTGCTGAAGATATTAACAAGTCACTTGATAGAAAGTAAAATGTAATTAATTCATATGAAAGAGGAAAGGAGGCTCACAACTAACTGCAGCCAAAGACGACGCATGAGACACAAGCCGCTTAGCTTTTGTTTGTCCCTGTCAGGAAAAAAGGCTCGTCAATAAACTCCAAATCCGGAGATATTTAAAGAAAATTGAATGAGGAAAAAACTTAATGATCACTTGGTCACTGAAGTTCACTATGCTTCTAAATTTTGTTTTCCACAGTACAAAATACTTTGTTACTCAAAAAGGAGAAGAAACACATCAAGACATCTAAGATAGTTCAGATACTTAAACCATAAACCAAATGAAGCACTTATAAGGAAATATAAGTTGTGATTTGAGAAAAGAAATAAAGAGAGACCAAAAAAAGCGTAAAGTTAGTAATAAAAAATAATTTAAAATTACTTCTATTTTAAAAAATATTAGACTAAATCAAATTGAATGAGATAAACGAATTCATATAACCGATTTCACTTAATAGAACTTAAGACTTTGTACATAAGAAGCTCATCACGACAAACAAGTTAAGATTGCATAACGAAAAAGACCTGTAAATGAATTCACCTTCAATAAACTATCTAATTTGTCAAGAAGATTAACCATTTTCTGAACCTCTTCAGAAGCATCAAGGCCGGGATCTTTCGAAGCAGCTGCCTCAAATCCACTAAGAGCCCTCTCATAGTTTTCTAGAAATTTGTTCACCTGAAACAAAATCTTTTAGCACATTCATTTTTCAAACATTTTCGCCCGCAGGGAGGCTAACAGCGGATAATGCAACTGTTGGTCATTGAGATACTACTGTTAAACCATATATGCCAAGAATTTTACGTTTCTTTAATCTAACAATCATCTAACAGTGGAGCATCTAAGAAGTTTCACATGTTTATATAAAATAAGAATATTATATAATAGTATATTTTAGAAAGTATATATGAAATTGCGCACAGTGGTGCACCTAATACCATCCCTGCAAGAATCAGAGCAGAGCAGATAAAACCTGCTAGTTCGGGACAGGGCAAAATTGTCATCCCTATGCACAGGGAAAGGGAAGGAACAATTGAGAGTAATTGCAAACTGGGATTTTGTAAAAGAATAGCATTCAAACAAATAACACAAAATTTTTGGTCACAACATTCAAGTCATTTAAGAACTAACTTCTGCATGACCCAAAGAACAGGATCTATGGCATGACATTTTCACCAGATTGTGGGATGAAAGCTATAAAATAAATATTTGACCCTATACAAGGAAAAGAAAACATAAATTGGTATGATGTGTTACTTAAAAACCAATGCATTTGTGTGTTCTGCATACTATCTTTTCTTGCTGAAATAGTCATTGAAGCAATTAGAAGTGAGTCCAGGTTAAGATGATCAACTTACCGTGGCACAGTTGAAATATAGGTCAGGATTGGATTTCATCTTTTCATCCTTCTCCTGTAGCATAGGAATGTTAGAAAAGAGAAAAAATCTTAAATACAATCACAAGTGAATCGATGAATTAGTGATTGACGGACTACTAAAGACCCGATTTCAAGTGGATGTTAAGTTTGGTGTAATTCAGTGAATGTTATACAATGAAATTCATAAAATGTAGTAGAAGAAAATAATGTCAGGTTCTTCATTCCATTACATTCCTTTATTGGTAACCAATCGATTAAGAAACGTGAAAAAGTTAAGGTCAACAGAAGGATTTGTATCATGGTAATAGTGAAGAATTTAATGACCCTACAACTTTTTATGTTGCCTGGTTTGATGTTAAACCTTCAAATGACATAGCCCATTAAGAGCAACTAATGGTTTTATCACTGTTTTTGTACTGCTCTACTTTAAATGGATTGATTGGATTTACCACTCCATTAAGTTATTTTCTTTTTTCTAAAACCATAGGATTCCCAATGGACTGAGAAATTACAGATGCATGGGAAGATATGAATATCTCAAACTGCAAACTTACAGCATTCTGGTATGCTTTTGATGACTGTAGAAGCTTGGAGTGGTCCCATGCTCCCGTCACAAAAAAGCTTATAAGACATGCATTCCCTAAGTTGTCTGCACATAAAAAGAAATGAAGCAAGATGAATAGAAAAATCATTACAGTAAACATTTAGGATACTTGTGCAAATAACAAAGCTTCATCAAATCCATGGCAAAGCTTCATCAAATCCATGGCATGTTATTGGTGGAGGTGGGGGTAGGTAGAAAGGAAAATAAGGAAAAAATAAGCAATTCATCAATGTGTCTTCTTATGTGAGGAACAGGAAATAATAAGTAGAATCATAGCCATTCAAACAAACTTAGATTTAACAGAAGGCGACAAAAGACTAGGCGCTCATAAGTGTTGTGAATTAAAATAAACAATTAATTAATCATAGGGATCAAGAAAAGTGTCTTTATACTGGGAATAGATTTCAATAATGAAAATATATCGCTATTGTTCATCGCCATATTGATATAGGGTATGTCAGACAATACATATTAATATCGGATATATCAAAAGCAAATCTGAATATTACGTTGATAGGACAATATCAATTAATATATCATGATATATCATCAATACAGCAACAAATTACAATATTTTTCTGTATCGGATAATATCAGTAGTTGGGAACTCGATACCAATACATATCGACCGATCTTTACATCATGCACAACTTACACCAAGAATTTCCATCCTTAACATCCAGTGTTATAGCTTCCTTAGCATGTTGGATACTTTCCTCAACAATTTCAGCTTGATTCTCACTACCTGAAAGAAACATCAGAAATAAGCTAAACCACATCATGAACAAAAAATTTAGCACAATGCCACAACTATTTTAGTTTAAAGTAGCATGGGTTGGGAGATACTATATGTCACTCTATAATCGATACCTGACAAGGCAAATTAAGCATGATTTCCTACACAAGCCCTGTTTGGTAAGGGGAATGTTAGCTCCAAGAATATGACATCCTAGAAAATAGAAAATTTTCCCTTAAAAACATATCCACCACTTTTCTTTTCTTTTTTTTTTTTAATTTTTTTACATTTTGTTATTGTTATAAAATTCAGACCCAAAAGATTCACCTTTGCTAGATGCTGATTCATAAGAATACCCACCTCTGATACACACGGGAGAAAACTAGCATCCTTATCAAGTAGATTCACCTTTTATCTCTCAAATAGCAAAGGAAATAACTATTGTTTCTTGAATTCAAAATTATTGAGTGCTGAATATCGTGCCTTCATTAAGGAGAGATGTTCTCCTAAAGCTTCAGCATGTCACCTTTGCAATGAAGCCACTAGTGCTAAGGATGCCTAAAAGGGAAGTGGAACCTTGATTTCTTAAGAAAAATCAAGCTCTCTAACACTTAAGATACCTTATCTACCACAAGTCATTTTATTAATCTCAGAGATACTATTCTCTTTAGTAGCATACCTTCATGGGAAGGAAATATTTGTACCAAATAAATGAGAAAATGCCAAATATATATTTGAACTGAGCACATTTACTAAAAATGTAAGAAAATAAACTAATCATGTCCTGAAGTGGTCAATCATTTTCTTACTAAAAAAGGAAAATTGGTAAACACATCATGATCTCATCTAAAATGAAAATATCCAAGCTAAGCATTCTCATCTCTAGTGGTTGACCAAGTCTTTTTTTGTTGTTTTCCCATTCCAATGAGTTGGGTGGTTGAGTAAGAAATAGAGCCACGAAGAGAAGAGGGTAACACATTTTCACCTTGGGCCATTTTCCTTTCCAGCATTGACAATTGGCATAGTACCGTCTTGTTTGGACCCTGTATGAGACAAAAATGAGAATACAATACTTGCATAGTCACTCAAAACAATGGCACAAATTTTGCATATTACCCTGCTAAGTGCAAAAGTAAAACAATTCTTTGCTGAAGGAAGATCTCCTTTCTTCCAAAAACAGTTTCCTAAAGATAGCCAAGCATCTGCAAGAGATGGATTCAATTTAACCTGGAAAAGAAGTAATCAATTTAAAACATAAGTACAATTGAGAAGCAGAATGAGCCAAACAGCTGCAAGAATAGGATATTTTGAAGCTTACTGCTTTAGAGAGATGATCTTCTGCCTCTTTCCTATAATCTTGAAATACATCCAATATTTTTCCTCTCAGATACTCATAAGTTGCACGCTGCAATGTCGATTTTCTGTGTTCTGCATAGGAATGCAGGACTATGCAATCACTATCCAATTTGAAAAATAAGAATAACTATATGACACATCACTAAACTTCCAAGCGGACAATAAGAATTATCTAATTGTATGAAATGCCAGCACAGAATAAGATCCTGGAAAACTTGGATTATGTCCTTGAGTGAATTCAGGAATTTAAGGTATCCCAGATATCCAAATAAGGATTCTAATGCATTTCTTTCTCTTCTTTTATTCTTCTCTTTTTAGGGTTAACACTCCTAAAAGACTTATTCCTTTCTCTTCTTTTGCATGATTTTTGCCATTATTTTTGGTTATTGCAATGGCGTCTTTGTGGGATCTATGTACAATATAATGCACCCCATAGGAAAGGAACATGAAGCAAAGCAGGGCAACCAATATTCCATTCATATGGGAACTTGCAATTGTAAAGAATGTGATTGTATGAAATTACAAGGTTCAACAGCTTGTAATTTATTGCATTGCAGGAGTTAGGTCACTAATAAATGAAAAGCTTCACAAACCTAAAAGGATACTTACATAAGCCAATACATACATAGCAAAAAAGATAAAATTGCATCAGCAAACCCTCAATTTTAGGGTTTCCACCATTTTATGCCCATTACCTCAAATTCAACTAGCCATGAAGCCCAACATATCCAACATCAATGTTTAACATGTTACTCCTTGAAATCACTCTCTCTCTCTCTCTTTTTTTACTCCCAAAATATAATGACTTGCCACAAATTGACATCATCCTGATCGAAATTACGAATCCTCAGAATACAGTAGTATGAAATTTCGGTCACAAAAAAAGACCGTCTATTACCAAATGGAAAACAAAATAATAGAGTCTTATACATAATGTCTTATCCAACTATAAAAACCTGAATATTAAGCTCCGAAAACAAAATCAACTCCCAAAATGAGTTTGTGAGCCCAGTTAATAAGAAATCCAATATCGTAATTTCAATGTCTTCCATGTCCAATGCTGTCGCAGCAACAAAAGGTCGGAACTTGGTAGAAAAAAAGGTAATATAATGAAAGAAGAAGGATGCATGATGGAAGATGAGTACCAGAGGGGACAGAATCGAGAAGCTTGAGACATAAATCGGATTCTTGTTGGAGTATGGATATTTTGTCGTCTGGATTTGCCGGGAAGAAAGTGTCCCGGGTGTTGTAGAGATCATCAGTCGCTTTTGTAACCTTCTCCAGCAAATCTCCATCGTCGCATTGGCTTTCGCCGCTCATTTCAGCACCAGAAAGCCGACGGGATGCCGGCAACTGAACAATGGCGGTATCGAAAGGCCTGGGAGATCACTGTCCCAATTTATATCGATTAAAACAATTTTCAATACCTTAGGCCGTAGAATCAGATTTCGGATTAATTTGCATTATATTTTGCTAGTGAATAATATAGAACAAGACAATGATTGATAAGCCATCAATGGCGTCTGCCCATCAGCCAACTATTTGAATCTACCTAATAAAAATGAAAATTATCGATTAAATGTTGTAAATTGAACGTATGTAATTTTATAATTTTCTATTACCAAAATTTATATTTTTAAACTTATTTATTTATATTATTTATTTATTTATTTATTTATGTTGGTTACAAAATTCTTAAATTATATTAATTGAAAGGGGATCAAGTAACATACGAAGAGAGCTTCACATTCTGATCTATAAATATTTTACTTACTAAAATCAAATTTGAATTCGATATAAATCGAATTTAGGTTAAGATTTATGCTTAATAAATTAAGTTAAGATGGACAATGCTTGATCACTCAGATTAAAAGTTTTAACCGTGTTCATTTATCAGCTAACTCAGATTGGTTTAAACTAGTCGATAGATTTTTTTATTTTTTATTTAAAAATTAATATTTTATAAAAATATTTAAAAATATAACATTTTAAAAATTATAACCTTTAAGATAAAATATTATGTAATTATATATTTTAATAAAAAAATATAAATAAAAACTTATTAGTTATATAATAATATATTCTATTAAAATAATTTTTTAAATTTAGTATTTATTTAAAATAAAAATATATTAAGCTAAATAAAATATTTTTACCTGTAATCATATCTTGTCCAAAAAATTAATCAAATTTAATTTTATGATCATATCTATTTATAATATTTTTACATATTAATTAAATCTTATAAAATTCTAAATTAATAATTAGGTATAGTCTGACATAAATATATATATATAAGCATAAACTTAAACATGACACATTTTTTTTTTTTTTTTTTTCTCCTTTTATTGTGGAAATTTTTAATCATATGCATTAAGCTTAGAACTTTTAATTGGTGGGCAATGCATTAGACCTCTTAGTCTCACCATGAAATCTATTACTAGATGATAGATTCCTTCACAATTTTCTAAACTTGGCTCGACTTGAAGATATTAAGACCCGGCCAATTACAAACTACTATTTAAAAATTTGATCTAAATCTTAGAAGAGGTTAGTCAATATAACCGAACAAATAGTCACAGACTATACATATATTCAAATCCACAAAAAATAACTTAATATTAGATACTCATTAATCAGTAAATTATTGACTTTTAAAATACTTATCTGTGAGTCTCATACCATTGAAAATATTTTATTTTTTTTTACTTTTGAAATTATCATACATTTCTGCATAAAGTTCAATCAAACGGCACTGTTTATTAGAGGTTTGCAGAAAATTCATTTGAGCAAAAATTAATTAGACAAAATTATTTTTGATTCACGCACAAAAGACGCTCGTATATAGCCTGTACTGTTATTTGCACATGAAAGGTACTCATACAGGGTATGTGCTACTTTTAAAAAATATGCTATCTAATATTTTAACTTGAATTAATCATATTTTAAATCATATGGCAATACTTATATGATATCAAGAAGTATCAATAGTATAAGAATTATATTTACATTACTTCCAAATATGATAAATTTGATTTAAAAAATTAACATAGTACTAAATTAATAATGAAAGATATTTGAAAATAATAATTTAAAAAATAATTTTACGATTGCAAATGAATAGCAATTACAGACTAAAAAATACATATATATTATTAACCTCTTATTTTAAAAATATTTTGAGAAGCCTAATGACACAATTAATTGAAATATATTTTCTATAAGTTAAAATTACTCACGCTACTTTATTTATCTATATTCTTATATTAAATTTATTATATATATTAGTAAATAAAAATCTGCAGCACAAAATAATATTTTAATATTAAAAAATAATATTTAAATATTAATTTATATGATTACTTATATTAAAATTGTCAAAATTAATATAAAGTCATATAAAAAATATAAAAATTTTAAAATAATATAATTTATAATTATATTTAATAATTATAATATAAATAAGTGTATAATTAAATATAAAAATAGTAATAATATTTTTTAAAAAATTATCGAATGAACAAAATAAAAAATTTAAAATGATGCCCAAAGTGGTAATAAAGTGTTCATGGTGAAGCAAAAACCAGGCTTTTTGTGAGCTGTTACTGTAATCTGGTGATGGAATAAAGAACAATTTGTGGGCTCATGATTTATGCTTTCGGTTTCCTTTCCTCGATTTTCTCCCTTTGCAGTGTCAATGGCGCTTCTCGTGTTCAGATAAGCATAATCTTTCCCGCTCTGTGCTTTACTACTCTTTGCCATCAATGGAGGAGAGACTCTATCTCTATCCTCTCCTCCTTAGCTTTCTGGTTTTGGTAGCGCATTCGCACGACGTTCCCGCGATCTTCATCTTCGGAGACTCCATTTTCGACGCAGGTAACAATCAATTCATCAAGAATTGCACCGCTCGAGCAGATTTCCTTCCTTACGGCCTCAATTACTTCCACCGCCCCACCGGAAGATTCACTAATGGCAGAACCGTTGCTGACTTCATCGGTGAGTCCACTCCTTGTCTTTTACTGATTGCTGTTGATTTTTCAGGCGGTCTTAAAATTTTAGGAGACGAACTATTTAAAAATACACATAGATGAATTTTAAATATTACGCTAAAATTTAAAGTAAAAGTAATTAATCTTATAAATTCTAAGATCCATTAAAATTTCTCATCATGAGAATTTAAGCACTACTGAATCGAAAGACATGCAAAGCAAGCTATAACATTTTGCTAAATTTTAACGAGGAAAATCATAAAATTTAAAAGTCTATCAAAAAGATCAATTGAGTTTGTATCATATCCAAATCTAACATTTTATCAACGAATTTCATATAATTTATTAAATAATTTCATAGTTTTATAATACTTTTCTAATATATTTTGATAAAAAAGTAAAATATGATGAGAAATCCTTACAATTTTACATTGTTTTTTTTTTTTTTTGGTGATCGTCTATTTATCAATCAAATATAAACATACTGATGGTTTATTAGTTTACATTCGAGATTTCTCCTGTCGATCGATGTAATAAAAAAATATATATTTTTTAATTTAAATTGGATGCTGTGCGTGCATATAATTGTGGTTTTTTTTAACTCTGCTTTTGTTTTAATGGTATGCAAATCTTGAAATAGCTGAATCATTGGACATCAAGATGCAAATTCCGTACCTTCAAGTCCAGATGGAAATTCTCAATGGAAGTCGAAAGGATTATCCGTCAAACGGCGTCAACTTTGCCAGTGCTGGAAGCGGTGTTCTTCGAGCAACAAACAGAGATATGGTAAGCGACATTCATATGTATTAACATTGCGTTTTTTTTCCAATGGAGAGATTTTTTAATTTCAACGTTGATGTAATTAATCAGCGTAAAAAGTGAAGTCGGCCATACAGATTTTTTTTTTTTTTTAATTTTCTCATTCTCTTATATGATATCTATTATTATCATACAAAAACAATAATATTAAAATTATTAAGAAATTAGAATATTATTCTTTCTAAATTGAAGTGTTGATATCATTTAATTGTTGGAAAAAAAAGAGGATAATGGCCGGTCGGACAAAAACAGGATAGGAGTGAATAAATGCACAAAACACACACACGGTAGATGAATATGAGAAAGAGAGCAACACACCAAATTTTTACGTGAAAAATTCTCTTCTAAAATAAGAAGAAAAAATCACGAGACACTTAATCCACAAACAAATTTTACTAAATGGAGATCGTTACAAAAAATCCTTTCTGGCTACACACGCCTCACATAGAGCTGAGAACACAAAAACGAAAAACACGAATACAATAATAAAAACCGACTACTCTTTGTTCTCTATTAAATTTTCTTTTTTCTCTTCTCTCTACTACTCAACACTTGCATGCCCAGCATGCAAATATATACAAGTTTTGCCCGGAGACAGTCAATCAATAGGTAGATTGTATGTGAGCAAACGCTGCCTCCAACTCTACAAACTGTCACCAGCTCTGCCCACCAACTCTACTAATCGTCGTTTTTTCTAAAACTGTTGACCTATTTAACCAATTAGATGAAAGTCAATTTCCTTTCTGAAAAGTTGCTTGTGTAGACGTTGTAGGAGTTATAATCCCCAAGAGTTAGACAAAAGTCCTCGAATATTATCCCGTGTCATCAGGCATTACTAGAAATCTTTGGGCATTAATCAAAAACTTCGGCCATTATCACAGACTTTGATCTTTGTAGCGCTTTACCATCATGCAAGCATCTCGGTCCCATATTAAAAGACTTCGATCTTTATGCAAAGTGCTCGGTCCTTAAAACTTCGAACCGGCTCTTAAATCCACTCCGACATTTGTGTCCACGGAAAAATGCACTCCCGCATTTTCACTCCGAAAATACACTTCAGCATTTTCAACTCTGAAAATTTTCGATCAGTATTTTTGTTCCAAAAATTTTCGGGTCAACTTCCTCTCTGAAATTTTTCGATCAACATTCACTCAAAAAATTTTTGGTCAACTTTCTTTCCGGAAATCAACATTCACTCCGAAAATTTTCGAACAATTTTCAGTTCGGCCATTTCCCACACTGGAGTGATCCCAACAAACTTTTCCTCATGACTGTATAGGAACCAAATCAGTCAGTCTAGCTATTTCACGGCAAGTTTTAAATTTTTCGTTGGGCAATCTTTGGTCAATATATCTGACCTATTTTCTTTAGTTTGGACCTTTTCTAGTGATAACAGTCCTTCATTAATAATATCTCTCACCCAATGGTATCGAATATAAATATGTTTCGATCTTGAATGGAATGAGGAATTCTTACACAGATATATGACGCTTTAGCTGTCACAAAGCACCATATGCTTCTCCTGTCTGAAGCCCAATTCTTGGATGAATTTTTTCATCCACAACATCTCCTTACTTGCTTCTATAATTGCGATAAATTCTGCATCAGTGGTGGACAGAGTAACACACTTCTACAGCTTAAACTGTCAGGAGACTGCTCATCTGACAAACTTAACTAAATATCCCAAAGTAGACTTTTGGGAGTTAACATCCCCGACCATATCTGCATTTGTATAACAAATCAACTGGAGCTTCTTATTTCCAAAACACAGACGCATCTTTGAAGTCCCCCAGAGGTACCTTAGGATCCACTTTACAGCTATCAGTGCTCCTTTCCCAGATTCGAGAGAAACCTACTAACAGTGCCGATCGCGTGTGCAATGTCTGGTCTCATGCACACCATGGCATACATCAAACTCCCTACTGCTGAAGAATAGGGCACACTTCTCATGGCAGCCTTCTCAATATCTACGGTCAGACACTGCTACTGTTCAACTTGAAATGGTTGGCCAGTGGGGTGCTCACCACTTTAGAATTCTCCATCTTAAATCGTTGAAGTACTTTCTCAACATAACTCTCTTGGAAAAGTTAGAGTTTCTTATTCTTACGATTGCGAAATATTCTGATACCCAAAATTTATTTCGCCGGTTCTAAATCCTTCATAACAAATGACTGTCCAAACTGCTACTTCAACTCCTTGATACGTGCATCATTTCGTCCAATGATTAGCATATCGCCCACATAGAAGAGAAGGATGATGAAGTCATCTTTTGAAAACCTTTGAACAAATACGCAATGATTAGAAATAGTCTTTCGGTAGTATTGATCCACCATAACAAACTAAAACTTTTTGTTCCATTGACGTGGAGCCTGTTTCAGTCCGTATAGGCTTTTCTTCAGACGATATACTAGTCATTCATTCCCCTTGACGTAGAATCCCTCCAATTGTTCCATATAAATTTTCTCCTCAAAATCACCGTGGAGGAATGCTGTTTGGACGTTTAGTTGTTCCACCTCCAGATCTAAGATAACAGCCAAACCAAGCACCACGCATATGGAGGACATTTTTATGACTGGGGCAAAGATTCATCAACGTCAACCCCTTTACGCTGGTTGAAACCCTTCACCACCAGCCTTACTTTATACCTCGATTGAGAGGTATTTTTCTTGCTATTTAACCTGAAGACCCATTTGTTCTTTAAGGCTTTCTTTCCTTTCGGCAATTCAGCTAATTTAAATGTATAGTTCTCATGTAATGAACTCATATCATCCTTCATGACTTCCAACTATTTTTCTTTATTCTCATCCTCCATTATTTCCTCAAAGCCTTCCTATTCACCTCTATAAGTGAGTAACACATACTCACTGGCAGACAAACAAACAGATGGTCGTCAGTCTATCGAGGAACGTTGAACAGTAACTCCCTCGGCCAGCTGAGAAGTGACATCATTCATGCCTTCATTAGGCGTTATAGCTTCTTCACCATTCACCTCGGTCACTTCTGGACCATCATGAAAAGGTACCGGCCGGACAACATCAGTAATCATCTTATTAGTCCGATCGGTGTCAGATATTGCCTTCTTGTCTTTATCAATATTGTCGATTGTCTCCCTTTCAATAAAAACAACATGGGCGCAAGGCCTCGGCCCAAAAGGATCCTCGCAGCTTGCTCGACAAAGATGCACCTAACCCTTTCCATGAGGGTGCGGTTCATCCTTTCCGGCCACCCGTTCATCTCAGTGCGTCTTTGGTGGAGTCTTCATGTTTGATGCCATGAGCTCTGATGAGGCATCAAACCGCCCAATGTACTCGCCACCGTTGTCTCCTTATAGCCTTTAGTCTCTCCCGGTCTCCCGCCAACAAGGACATGGAATGTGAAAAGTTTCCGACACTGTCCTTGGTCTTTAGAGGAAACACCTGAACTTCCTCGAACAATCGTCTATGAAGGTCACAAAATACTGCGCACCTCCAAAAGACTTCTCCGGAGAGGGCCACACACCCCGTGTGTACAAGCTCCAAGATCTCGGACTTCTTTTGGGAAGTTACGTCTCCTGAGAAGGAGACTCTTCTTTGCTTCCCCGCCATGCAAAGTGCGGACACGTCCTAGGCATGTTTCCATCCACCTCGGGGATGAGACCCTTCCTGGCCAAGTGACCCATGCCACGCTCACTCATGTGTCCGAGCCTCTTGTGCCAAAGATCCGAGGACTCCGTACTCCTCGTGGCATTTACCTCGGCCTACTTCACTGAGCTTTCAAAATATAAAGGCCGATGCCTTAGTTCCTCGGGCAATGACCATGGAGCCCTTGGTCATTTTGATACTGCCGTCATGAGACGCCGCAGAACCTTCATCATCCCTTGGCCTAAGATGATATTCACTGATGTCGGTGACGTGTCGGACGTCCTTTAGAGTCACTGGCTCCGGTACTCATCACCAACGTGATGTCTCCTCGTCCTATGAACTCGGACACGCGCTTGTGCCATTCTCGCACTCACGGGGCACAAGGAGCATAAGTGGAGAATTGATTCTCTCGGAGGTAACGTGGATCAAGCGCGCGAGTCCACCACCCAATCCAGGACCTGCTCGCCACGGCCGTCAAGTCCTCGAGACTCACAAGTTAAGAGGAGATCCGCTCCTGTCTGAACAGACCGAGGACTCTTCCGCCTCGTCTCTTTTCGCCCTTCGCTTCCCGGCGTTCTCACGCTTCCATTTGTAGCGTAACTTTTTGATGTGGCCCTTCTTGCCACAATGATGGCACTCCATGTCTTGATACTCTGAGAAACGTGACTTACTCCGCCCTTTGTCTTGGAGACTTTGGGCCACGACCTCGGCTTCTTTCCCTCGATTAGTGACAAGGACCACGGGTCGGGAGGTAGGCGTTCCCCTGAGAAAGCCGTCGTACTTCCTCGTTCAAAGACTCCTTCACACCATCTCCAGTGTCACCACACCTTTGTCGGGCCGTGTTGGCGATCGTGACCCTCATGGTTTCCCATGTGTCCGGGAGAGTTGCTAGGAGCAAAGTCCTAGCACCTCGTCCTCGAACTTAATGCCCATACCGTTGAGCCGGTCCACGCATCCCTCGAACTCGTTTAAGTGGTCGATAAGATCCGCCCTTGTACCGGATATGGACCAACCGCATCAAATGGTAAATTTTATTGTTACCCGATTTGAGGCAAAGAGCTTCTCGGCCTTCTCCCAAAGGGCTTTGGCATTTGTCTCCCTACGACGTGGTTGTACACGTTCGTCCCACAACCTGGATGAAGCCGCACACCTGCTTTGTGCTCCAACGCCCGGACGCGTCCGTTTTTCGACGGTTTTTTTAGGCGAAGACCGGATCGTGCATAGACTTGGCCCGCAAAAGCAAATCGGACATTTTGCTCTGCGGATGTCAAAGTTTGAGCCGTTCAAACAAACCATCTTGCCGCCAAACTCCATTTACGATAACAAGCAAAGGTCACCGTGCAAACAACCCGCCTCGATACCACTTGTTGGAACAAAGCGCGCGGGCCGAGCGGACACAACGCTTGACAGAACAGAGAGCAAAGGCTCTCGGCGGACGAGAGGTAGAGAGAAGATATGAAAGAGAGAACACACAAGTTTAACGTGGAAGACCTTCTGCTAGGTGAGGAAAACCACAAAAGAATACACTATAAAGATTATTACAATCGTTAGCTTCTCAAGCTTCAAACGAAAGAATCAAGTGTATGCCTTTCTCTCTCTACAAAGCTTGCTCGCATGACTCTCTCAATACTCACATATATTCAAGTTGCCACACACACACATATATATATATATACGTCGATGCCGGCGTGGATTGCCGCCAGACGACACCACTCAATCCACCCTGCGGCCACCATTCGCGGGCAGGTGTGGTGGGAAAATGGCGCAGAGGCGCCGCATGGCAGGCTGCAGTATGCGTGTCGATGACAATCCCCACACTGAAAGCTGCTCCCATTTGCGGCGTCCAATCGGGCCAAGATCTGTCAACGCGCCACCGCAGCCCACGTGAGCAGAGTCCACGTCTACGACAATGGGCTCCTCGTCTACTATGCTCGGACATTACCAAACAAGAGAGTCCGCGGGCATTCCACTCGGGAGTGACCCCAACATTTGTATCATATCCAAATCTAACATTTTATCAACGTATTTCATATAATTTATTAAATAATTTCATAGTTTTATAATACTTTTCTAATATATTTTGATAAAAAAGTAAAATATGATGAGAAATCCTTACAATTTTACATTTTTTTTTGTGATCTTCTATTTATCAATCAAATATAAACATACTGATGGTTTATTAGTTTACATTCGAGATTTCTCCTGTCGATCGATGTAATAAAAATATATATATTTTTTAATTTAAATTGGACGCTGTGCGTGCATATAATTGTGGTTTTTTTAACTCTACTTCTGTTTTAATGATATGCAAATCTTGAAATAGCTGAATCATTGGACATCAAGATGCAAATTCCGTACCTTCAAGTCCAGATGGAAATTCTCAATGGAAGTCGGAAGGATTATCCGTCAAACGGCGTCAACTTTGCCAGCGCTGGAAGCGGTGTTCTTCGAGCAACAAACAGAGATATGGTAAGCGACATTCATATGTATTAACATTGCGTTTTTTTTTCCAATGGAGAGATTTTTTAATTTCAACGTTGATGTAATTAATCAGCGTAAAAAGTGAAGTCGGCCATACAGATTTTTTTTTTTTTTCGAATTTTCTCATTCTCTTATATGATATCTATTATTATCATACAAAAACGATAATATTAAAATTATTAAGAAATTAGAATATTATTCTTTCTAAATTGAAGTATTGATATCATTTAATTGTTGGAAAAAAAAGAGGATACTGGCCGGTCGGACAAAAACAGGATAGGAGTGAATAAATGCACAAAACACACACACGGTAGAGAAATATGAGAAAGAGAGCAACACAATAAATTTTTACGTAAAAAAATTTTTTTTAAAATAAGAAGAAAAAATCACGAGACACTTAGTTCACAAACAAATTTTACTAAATGGAGATCCTTACAAAAAATCTTTTCTGGCTACACAAGCCTCACATAGAGCTGAGAACACAAAAACGAAAAGCACGAATACAATAATAAAAACCGACTACTCTTTGTTCTCTATTAAATTTTCTTTTTTTTTTTCTCTCTACTACTCAACACTTGCATGCCCAGCATGCAAATATATACAAGTTTTGCCCGGAGACAGTAAATCAATAGGCAGGTTGCATGTGAGCAAACGCTGCCACTAACTCTACAAGCTGTCACCAGCTCTGCCCACCAACTCTACTAATCGTCGTTTTTTCTAAAACTGTTGACCTACTTAACCAATCAGGTGAAATTCAATTTCATTTCTGAAAAGTTGCTTGTGTAGACGTTGTAGGAGTTACAGTCCCCAAGAGTTGACAAAAGTCCTCAAACATTATCCTGTGTCCTCGGGCGTTACTAGAAGTCTTTGGGCATTGATCAAAGACTTCGGCCATTATCACAGACTTTGATCTTTGCAGCGCTTTACCATCATGCAAGCATCTCGGTCCCATATTAAAAGACTTTGATCTTTATGCAAAGTCCTCGGTCCTTGACACTTCGAACCGGCTTGTAAATCCACTCCGACATTTGTGTCACCGAAAAAATGCACTCCGCATTTTCACTCCGAAAATGCATTTCGGCATTTTCCACTCTGAAAATTTCCGATCAGCATTTTTGTTCCGAAAATTTTCAGGTCAACTTCCTCTCCGAAATTTTTCGGTTAACATTCACTCAGAATATTTTTGGTCAACTTTCTCTACGGAATTTTCCAATCAACATTCACTCCGAAAATTTTAGATCAACTTCCAGTCCGGCCATTTCCCACACTGGAGTGATCCCAACAAGCTTCCCCTCATGACTGTATGGGAACCAAATCAGTCAGTCCAGCTATTTCACGGCAAGTTTTAAATTTTTCTTTGGGCAATCTTTTGTCAACATATCTGACATATTTTCTTCAATTTGGACCTTTTCTAATGACAGCTGTCTTTCATTAATAATATCTCTCACCCAATGGTATTGACTATAAATATGTTTCAATCTTGATTGGAATGATGAGTTCTTACACAGATGTATGACGTTTTAGTTGTCACAAAGCACCACATACTTCTCCTGTCTGAAGCCCAATTCTTTGATGAACTTTTTCATCCATAATATCTCCTTACTTGCTTCTGTGATTGCGATAAATTTTGTATCAATGGTGAAGAGAGCAACACACTTCTACAGCTTAAACTGTCAGGAGATTGCTCATCTGACAAACTTGACTAAATATCCCGAAGTAGACTCTCGGGAGTTAACGTCCCCGGCCATATCTGCGTCTGTGTAACCAATCAACTGGAGCTTCTCATTTTCAAAACACAGACGCATCTTTGAAGTCCCCCGGAGGTACCTCAGGATCCACTTTACAGCTGATCAATGCTCCTTCCTCGGATTCGAGAGAAATCTGCTAACAGTGCCAACCGCGTGTGTAATGTCTGGTCTCATGCACACTATGGCATACATCAAACTCCCTACTGCTGAAGAGTAGGGCACACTTCTCATGGCAGCCTTTTCATTATCTACAGTCAGACACTGCCTACTGCTCAACTTGAAGTGGTTGGCCAGTGGGGTGCTCACCGGTTTGAAATTCTCCATCTTGAATCGTTAAAGTATTTTCTCAACATAACTCTCTTGGGAAAGTCAGAGTTTCTTATTTTTACGGTTACAAAATATTCTGATACTCAGAATTTATTTCGCCGGCCCTAAGTCCTTCATAACAAACGACTGTCCAAACTACTGCTTCAACTCCTTGATACGTACATCATTTCGTCCAATGATTAGCATATCGCCCACATAGAAGAGAAAGATGACGAAGTCGTCTTCTGAAAACCTTTGAACAAATATGCAATGATCAGAAATAATCTTTCGGTAGTATTGATCCACCATAACAGACTCGAACTTTTTATTCCATTGACGTGGAGCATGTTTCAGTCTGTATAGGTTTTTCTTCAGACGACATACCAGTCATTCCTTCCCCTTGACGTGGAATCCCTCCAATTGTTCCATATAAATTTCCTCCCCAAGATCGCCGTGGAGGAATACTGTTCGGACATTTAGTTGCTCCACCTCTAGATCCAAGATAACAGCTAAACCAAGCACCACGTGTATGGAGGACATTTTTATGACTGGGGCAAAGATTCATCAAAGCCAACGCCTTTACGCTGGTTGAAACCCTTCATGACCAGCCTTACTTTATGCCTTGGTTGAGAGGTATTTTCCTCTCTCTTTAACCTGAAGACTCATTTGTTCTTTAGGGCTTTCTTTTCCTTCGGCAATTCAGCTAATTTGAATGTATAGTTTTCATGCAATGGACTCATCTCATCCTTCATGGCTTCCAACCATTTTTTTTTGTGCTCATCCTCCATTACTTCCTCAAGGCCTTCCTATTCACCTCTATAAGTGAGTAACACATACTCACTAGCGGACAAACAAATAGATGGTCGTCGATCTATTGAGGAACGTCGAACAATAACTTCCTCGGCCAGCTGAGAAGTGACATCATTCACGTCTTCATTAGGCGTTATAGCTTATTCACCATTCACCTCGGTCACTTCTAGACCCTCATGAAAAGGTACCAACCGGACAACATCAATAATCATATTGTTAGTTTGACCAGTGTCAGATATCGCCTTCTTCTCTTTATCAATATTGTCGATTGTCTCCCCTTCAATAAAAACCACATCTCTTGATCGGATAAGCTTCTTCTCTACTAGATCATAAAATCTGAATCATAATTCATCTTTTCCATAACCTAGAAAGACGCATTGTATCATCTTTAACTGTAACTTGGTCCTCTCATCTTTCGGGATGTGAACAAAAATCTTGCTCTCAAACACCCAAAGATGGTCGTAAGATGGCTTCTTTTCAGACCACACCTTCTTTGCTACTTCTCCGTTTAATGGCCTGTTGGGTGACCTATTGATGATATAGACCGCCGTTATTAATGCTTCTACCCAGAAGGATCTAGGGAGCTTTGTTTCAGAGAGCAGGCATTTTACTCTTTCCAATAATGTGCAGTTCATTCTTTCTATCACTTCATTCAACTGTGGCATTTTAGGCAGCGTCTTCTAATACCGTATACCATACTTCCTACAATAAGCATCAAATGCTCCGATATATTCGCCACCATTGTCACTTCGTACAAACTTCAATTTCCTTCTTGTTTGTCGTCCAACCAAAGCGTGATAATGCTTAAATGTTCCAAGGATTTGATCCTTGGTCTTAAGTGGGTAAACCCACAATTTCCTCTAACAATAATCAATGAACAACATAAAATACTAAGCCCCTCCGAGTGACTTTTCCTTAAATGGCCTACATACATTAGTGTGAATCAAGTCAAGCAGTTTAGCCCTATTAAAGGATGAGTTTGCAAGGAAGGAGATTCGTCACTGCTTCCCCGCCATAAAATGAGGACAGGTCCTCAATCTGTCTTCTTTCAATCCTGAAATAAGACCCTTCTTGACCAGATGACATAATCATTTCTCACTTATGTGACCCAATCTACGGTGCCATAAATCCAAAGACTCCAAACTACTTGCAGCATTCACCTCTCCGGCCATAGCAGGTGCTTTCACCACATACAGCCCAGAGACCTTCTTTCCTCGGGTAATGACTAGAGACCATTTAGTCAATCTCCAAACTCCTTCACAGAAGGTATTACAATACCCTTCATTATTTAGCCTGTCGGCTGAAATTATATTCAGTCGGATATCAGGGACATACCGGACATCCTTCAACAACAACATCTCCCCATTGTTGGTGACAAGCAATATGCCAGCGCTGCCAATAACTCAGGACGTTTCTTCATTTTTCATCCTTATCACTCCAAAATCTTCCAGAGTGTAAGATGTGAATAGTCCCCTTCTGGATGTGGCATGGAGTGAAGCGGCCATATCCTCACCCAGTTGGACTCGTAATTGGTCAAACTTACCATGTCGTCTATTTCACAAGTCAACAATAGATCACTTCCAGTGACCACTGAGACCGAGGCCTTTCTTCACCTCGTCCTTTCTCAGCTTTATTCTCTTTGTCATCTCCTTTGTTGTCATAATTTCATTTGTAACAATATTTTTTAATGTGGCATTTCTTACCACAATAATAGCATTCAAAGCTTTGAAATCTTGACCGGGACTTGTTGCGGCCCTTTTTTCAGGCTTTTGGCCGGACTTTTGCTCCTTCCCCGTGACTCGATCACGAGTATTTTAGAGTGTGTAGAGGTGGAAGTCCCTTGTGACCGCCTTGACTCATTCATGAGTAATAAAGTAATAACCTTATCCAACCTGAGTGTGTCCTTTCCGAACAGCAGTGTTGTAACGATGTAGTCGTACAATGCCGGCAAAGAAGCCGATAACACCAACGTCTTGTCTTCCTCCTTGATCTCCTCATCCAAAGCCAACATTTGCATCAAAATTCGATTGAACTCGTCCAAATGTTTTTCAAAGCTTTCCCCTTTAGACAACCGAAGGTCGTAGAATTGCTTCTTCACATGCAACCTTATTGTCAGGGGCTTAGACTTGTACCGGCTCTCAAATTTCTCTCAGACCTTTGCTGGGTCCGACAAGCCAATAATATCATGAAGAGTGTTGTTCGCAAGAGACAACTTGATAGTGCAGTTAGCATGATCCCTCTTATCTTGTCATTCTTCCTTCGTCATATTATCTGGCTTTTCTTCCCTCCTCCAAAGGGCTTTCACCATTCCTCCTCAGGTCAAAATATTTTTCACCCTTTCTCACCAAAAGATAAAATTATTTTACCTATTAAACTACTTCACACTAAATAGTAAGTTCTTCAATGACGACGTTATACAATCGAAGTTTCACAACCTTTCTATGATACCACTTGTTGGGAAAAAGAATGATAATGATCGGTCAAACAAAAACAGGATATGAGTGAATAAATGCACAAAACACACACACGGTGGAGGAATATGAGAAAGAGAGTAACATATCAGATTTTTACGTGAAAAATCCTCTTCTAAAATAAGAGAAAAAAATCATTGGACACTTAATTTACAAATAAATTTCACTAAATAGAGATGATTACAAAAAACCCTTTCTAACTACACAAACCTCACATAGAGTTGAGAATACAAAAACGAAGAATAAGAATATAAGAGTAAAAACTAATTACTATTTGTTCTCTCTTATGTTTTATTTTCTCACTTCTCTCTACTACTCAACGCTTGCATGCCCAGCATGCCAATATATACAAGTTTCACCTGAGAGACAGTAACTAATAGGCAAGTTGCGTATGAGTAAAAGTTACCACCAACTCTGCAACCTGCCACCAACTCTAACCACTAACTTTGCTAATCGTCGTTTTGTCTAAAGCTGTTGACCTGCTAAACCAATCAAATGAGAGTCAATTTTCCTTCTGAAAAGCTGTTTGTGTAGACGTTGTAGGAGTTATAGTCCCCAACGGTTAACAAAAGTTCTCGGATATTATCCCATGTTCTCGGGCATTACTAGAAGTCTTCGGGCATTAATCAAAGATTTTGACCATTATCACATACTTTGATCTTTGCAACGCTTTACCATTATGCAAGTATCATGTTCTATATTAAAAGACTTCGGTATCTATGCAAAGTTCTCGGTCCTTAATGCTTCAAACTGGCTCTTAAATCCACTCCGGCATTTGTGTCTCCGAAAAAATGCACTCCTGCATTTTCACTCCGAAAATACACTCTGACATTTTTCACTTCGGAAAAAAATTCACTCTAGAAATTTCCAGTCAGCATTTTTATTCCGAAAATTTTTTGGTCAACTTCCTCTCTGGAATTTTCTGATCAACATTCACTTCGAAAATTTTCGCTCAACTTCCTCTCCAGAATTTTTCAATCAACATTAACTCCGAAAATTTTCGGTCAACTTCCAGTCGGGCCATTTCCCACACTAGAGTGATCCCTACACTAATTTAGAATATTTATGTAATTATTATTTTTTTATATTTTTTTATAAAATAATAACCCATTATACAGTTATAAATATACATAAAAATACAAAAATTTTATTTTCCTTACTCTTTATATTTCTACATGATATTAAAATTAGATTTATCAAATCTATTCAGATCTATTCTCCATCTAAATTCTATCGGTGTTCATAATTTTTGCGGTTTGACATCGTTACAAATTGACAATTACCGTTTGCCCTTATATCGATGCACCATCATTGGAAACCTAACTTCTTAAGTTTCTAGTTGCAATAATCATCCTATTTTATCCATTGCTTGTTGTCATTTCAAATTTTTTGTTTACTATTCTTTCAATATATTATTTCTTTTTATTGTGATAATCACAATACTATTTAAATTAGTCATAATGATGTATTTTATTCGTTACAATAATCACCCTATTTTATTTGTTGCTCATTGTCGTTCTAAATTTTTCACCTACTATTCTTCCAGTGTATCACTCCTTTTATTGTGACAATTACAATACTATCTAAATTGCTCACAATGATATATTTTATGAATATATCAAACACATCGAGATTTATTATTATTTTGTGTGACATCACCTCAATGAGGGAACCCTTTGTCTCTTTCTAATTTTTACAGCTGATTAGTTAGCTAATATATTCACAAAAGCACATCCATCTGGTCAACATCTTAATTTAGTTTTCAAAGTCAAGTTAGTATCTTCGACACTATCTTGAATTTGAGAAAAATATTACAATATTATCTCTTCTGAATTAGAAGATTAATATCTTCTAATTTAGAATATATATACATATTGAGATATATAATTTGATGAAACTATTACGATATATTTTTTAACTTAAAATATTTGTGTAATTACTATTGTTATAATTTTTATAATTTAATATACATCATTTTTTTTATATAAGGATAATCCATTGTATAATTATAGATATACATAAAATTAAAAAAATTATTCTTTATCTCACTCTTTGTATTTATACAAAAATAACATATTAACTATTATCTTAAATATTATCATCTATTATTTTTTAAATAATTTTAAGATAAAAGAGTCTAGAACCAAAAAAAGAAAAAAAAAAATCTTTATTTTATACTACAATCTTTGTCACTCGAAGTAACCTAAATTACTAGCGGAAAAATTGGGAGGCAGGAACTTTGAGGAAATACAGCACAACATACAATAATATCACATTTTTAAGACCATATTCACCTTAAATGAGTATAAACAAGAATATGTAAATGGTCTCTGAGATATGTTAATATTTTTACTTGATCATATTTTATACTAAGAAAATCAAACTTACAATCGTAAATGATAAATGTTGCGTCCTTGGATCCTTATTCTGATAAGGATGAGGATCCGACAACAACACCAAATAGTATGTACGCAAAAGGGAAAGAAAGAGAGAATACGACTCGTAAGATTTTTACGTGGAAAGTCCTTCGCTGAATAAGAGGAAAAAATCACGGAATTTAGGTTCAAAAACTGCTTCTACCATGTGCGAGTACAAGTACAAGGGGCTGAAGACTAAGTGTACGGAGACTCTTTGGATTTACTCTTATAACACAAGCCCTCCCTTTCTCTCTCTATAACACAATGTGGTTTTTCTACTCTTTCTCTCTCTTAGTGCATAATTACAAGAGTTCAGGGTTTCGAATCTCAGATCCTTTGATAGGTACAAAATGAATGCTTATATAGTTGTTAAAATCTTCTGCATGAAGCTGCCACGTGGGGGTTGGCATGTGTAGAAAGTCCTACTACTAACTCTGCAAACCCGCTTTGCCGTATCAGGAAGATTGCATGCACGCGGATTAGGTTTGTGAGACGTCACATCACACGTGCGCCGGAAGCCATCATTTTCTGGCCTATTTGGCCTTTTAAAAAGCCTCTTGGGCTGTGTTTTTGGGCCATTCAGACGCCCATTTTGCAAAATGGGTTATTTTGAATATTGGGCGTCATCCCATCAAGCTTTGGTGTCTTAGTAATTGTTTCTGTGGTCTAAAAACAATATGATATTTATGTTTATTTAGAAAAGTTTTCATATTTTTGTAAAACAAATATTTTCAACTACATTAGCCTCTTGGGTTGCATGGGTTTTTTGGGCCATTTAGGGACGTGGACCTATTTTGCGAAAAGGGTTGTATCCTTGGACCTTGGGTATCTACTACCCATCAATAAACAAAGACGATTTGGCACTTGGTAATTGTTTCTTGTGGTAAATAATAACTAAAAACAATCTGATATTTAAGTTTATTTAGAAAAATTTTTCTTATATATTTTTGTAAAACAAATATCAAATATGACTTTGTCGAGTATAATATAAAGATACATGCATTTTCCGAATAGTTTCTTCCATTCTCATTTGTTGTCAACAAGCACGTCCATTCACAATATTTTTGAATAATTACATTTATTCGAATCATTATCTCTATTTGGTTAGTCATATTCATTCAAACATTGTCACCTTATTTTAAAAATATTCAATAGCGGCTTATTTTGGCGAGCCTTGCAGGAAGTGATATCCCTACAAATGCAACTTCGACAATTCCAAGCATTGATAGAACAAAATCAAGTCAACAAAAAGTTGGTGCAGAAGTCCCTTTTCTTCCTTGAGTCTGGCTCAAATGACATCTTCAACTACTTCCTCCCACTCGAGCCCCAGGAGCTCGATCCACGTTCCTACGTGCAGTCCATGTTGGCTGAAATTCGACACTTCCTCAACCAAACGCATCGGCTAGGCGCTCGTCGGATTGCACTCTTTTCTCTTGGGCCAGTGGGCTGTGTTCCTGCAAGGGCTCTCTTGCCTAGAGCCCCTCTCCATAAATGCTTTGGAAGAATGAACAAGATGGTGAAAGATTTCAATTCAGGGCTGGAAGACATAGTTATGGATTTTCCCAACAAGTATCCAGGTGCAGTGGGCGTCTATGGAGCAGTTTACGACGTTGTTCAGCTCTTTCGAGCGATCCCAGCACGCTATGGTAATTTCCTGTACATATTTTCTTTGCAATTTTGCATCATTGATCAATTTTGTGTCCTCTTCGTGCATTGTCCACTGAATTTTGAGCTCGGCACAAATTGTTAGAAATTTTGAGTTGAGTTACAGTCTTCCCAAATATTAAGTATTTTTCTTTTATTTATGATCTGGGCATCAAACGGGCCAAAAACACAAATTGAATCCGGAATGTACTTAAACAATCCAGAACAAGAAAGCTACATAAGTAGCTTCAAAATCCTTTAGGAATGGTTACCTCTTACACTGCCAATTGAACCGAAGTCTTGGCACAATGAGTTTGAGTTGTTGAAATGGTATATTACCTAATATTATATAAAATTATGTATCTATGGACTCAATAGTAATGCATTCTTTTTCCAAAATCAATGCATAGTGAGACTCTTATACACCATGCTGTCTCAACTTTTACCAAATTTATCAAATTCATGAACACTGATGGACTGAAATAACAGGTTTCCTGAATGTGACAAGTGCATGTTGTGGGGACGATGGGCCTCTTGGAGGAAGCTTACAATGTGGGAAAAAAGGTTACAAAATATGTGGCAACCCCAATCAGTTCTTATTCTGGGATTACTTCCATCCTTCAGAGCATGCTTACAAACTCATCTCCAAGGCTTTATGGGCTGGCAAACGTTCTCAAATTCGACCCCTAAACTTGAAGACTCTGTCACACCTTAACCGTGGTTAAATGTCAGGTATCTTCCATAGTTAAGGTACAAATAAGCACTTCATTCTGATTCTTTTTGGAGCAAAAACTTGAAAATTTTAAGTGGATGACCAATGTCTATGTTTTCTGTCAACAGGGAGGGTAACTGATGGTAGCTTGGGGCAGTAATATTTAAGAAGATACGAAATAAGAGGGTTTCGATTTATAACATATGGGTTCGTATTGTTAATGGTTTTCCGAAGTAAGAAGGAAGTTAAAGAAACCACAAAAGCTTGTAAAAATACGCATGCAAACGAAAAATTTAGAAAAATTAGGATTTCAGTTATATTATAGTACGTGGTGGTTAAGCTTGTGTTGGATTTGGGTTTGGGACATGAAAATCCCATGCCAATTCGAACCCAACTTCAAAATTTTAGGTTTTATTGATAACTCACTTAATGTGATTAAAGCATGATTAGTTTATATTAGCTTATGTCAAATTTAGGTATTCTTACTATTGGAATGGGGGATCTTACTTCTCCCCATTCCCTGCTTCTCTTTGCTTCTTTTTTTTTAGCCATTGAATTAAAATCTAATAGTTAAAATTTTAACATATTAAAAATATTACATATAATTAATTTTTAAAATCTTTTTGTTATAATATTAATATTTAGCAAATATTAAGTTAAATATTAAAATTTTTTAATAAAAATTTATATTTAGATATTTTTATTTAATATTTAAATTATCATCATTGGATTAAAAATAATCCAATGGTGAATAATAGAGAAACAGGATCCCCCAATCCTCTTACCATCCTAACTAAAACTAATACTGAAATCCTCCACCACCAAAGCCCCCGCCGCCATCACCACCACCCTTTCCCCAGCAATGCATTATGTACTACAAATTTTTACTCTTCTAAGACTAACTTTAGAATAATGTCATAATTTGCCAGTTTCCAAATAACCCATGATTATGATTAATTAATCGAGGAAATATTCTCACTTCTCAGCAAGAAATTTTCTGAAATCCGGATCTTTTCTCCAAGATCCTCCTCGTGTCCTCCTGTATTTATATTTCACGAGGCTTTTCAATAAAAAATCAAGTTTCCCTCAATAAAACAGTATTTCTTATGGAAACAAAGTGCCTATATATCAATCAAGACACAACCAAATCAAACTGAAGAAGAAGAAATCAGAGCAGTTCAATCTTTCTGCACGGGATGAGTAACAAGACTAAGATTGCTGATGCATGGAAAAGGCTACAGAGCTACCACGAGACCCACCCGCAAGAAGATGATGCCATTGAAGAAGATATAACCACGGATGGTTACACGTACTCGCTTCGCATTCCCGGGATGCGGGGAAGCGCCGACGTTGCGTCGATTATCTACAATGGCTGTCTTGAGATAAAGGTAAAGGCGAAGGGTGGTGGTGCCGGCGGTGAGCCGAGCTCGTGCAGCATTGTCAAGCAGCGTAGGCTTGGCTACCACGGCAAGATTTCTTCGACTACTGTTTCTGGTGATTTGGTCGTTGTTGTAGTTAAACCGAAATAATAGTGGTTGTTCTCGTTTAAGGCGAAAGGGGGCACAATGAGGTGATAAGAATATTGAAGAAGTTCAATAAGAGAGATTCAAATAATTTGATTTATTTATTAAAATCAAAGTTAGGTTAATTCAAATCGGGTTTAATGAAAATATTATAACCGTTAAATTATATATATATATAATATTAAATGGGATATTTACCGTATTTCTATTTAAAAAATTATATTTATGTTAAAAAATAACTTAAAATACAATATCTAAATAAATAGTTATAAGAATGTTTTGAATAAATAATATTTATATAAAAATTATTAATTAGATAAAAATATAATTTATTTGATGATTTTTTTTAAAAATTGATATTTATCTGGAATAAAATATATATTTCTATTAAAAGAAAATCATATCCCGGGCAACAACGAGCATTTACACCAATAATATCTTGCCCAAAAAAATAATCGGCGGCTAAGTTTGACCTTGTTATCTATGATACTCAAATATTTCAATTATGCCTTATGAATTTTTTTTATTTAAATATTTTTAAACTTTCCTATCACTGCAAACAAAAGAAAAAGAAATAATAATAATAATAATAATCACTTCCCTTATTATAATACGCAATTTTATTATATATATATTTTTTATGTAATTCAAATAAAAAAATATTTTTCTTTAATTTATGTTTTTTCAATCAAACAATTCTAAATTCAAACAATTCTTCAACTTTTTTCGTAACCAAATACACCCTAAATAACAACTATTTCTGATAAAGAAAATCAAAGAATGAACTGTCTTTGGTATCTAAATTCCACATAGAACTGTAGAACGTAAAGCAGTTTATACATTGCAGACGAAGAAAATTAGATCTCCCTCGTCTATTTTTCAGAGAATGCTGTGGCCTTACGGTAAGTACAGTACATGTAAAAATTTTATCACCATAATTTAAATAATTAAAATAATAATATCAATTTAATATATTTTAATATATTATCGATAAAAGATAGCCTATCAGAATGAGGGCCTTCATTAGACTGTGAATTCCAGTCATCAAGAATGTTTGTCATAGACTCCGCTAATTTGTTTGCTTAGGAGCCGGGTTTTACATGGTTGATGTCACCCCACTGGGAGCAACGATCAGTAAACCAACCATCACCGCCGGTGCACCATGCCCTTGGGGCGACTCGGTTATGGCTACGATCAAGAATTTTCTTGTCGACCATCGGGATCATCTCTTTGGAACTGCCTTCCAAAAGCAGCTCCGCTTTGAACAATCTGATCCTACTCCGAGGCATTTAGAAAGTGCGGTTCCATCTTCGGAGGGCTGTCCCAGATCCCGTACTCAGATCATTCTTAGCCGTTGTGTTTCTGAACTCGGGTGAAGTGCATATGACGGAGGGGAAGTAGCTTTCTTGAGGCAACATTGTGTTATTGAAATACATCTACAGGATTCGGGGGAGATTATCAAAACCTAATATGCAGAATTCCAGAAATGGCCGGCTCAACGTAACCCAAAGGAGAACTTGTAGAATTAAACAAAATCTATATAAATTGTTACAGCTCATTACATTCATTGTTGGTATTCGACCTAAACAAATATAACTCGGAGTAATGGAACAAAACCCCAACCTCCCGTTAAATGTTAATTATCAAACTCGTGAGTATAAGAAATATAATAATGTATAATATTTTTAATGTGAAAAATCTTTTTCAACTAATAAAAAAATTACGGAATAAATTTCGAATAAATCTATTATAATAATAGTAATTATTATAAATAACTCCGTCTGAATTCTTTTTATTATAATCCCGAGTGAAGAATGGTTAATTATAATCCCCTCAATACACCTAACAACTCACAAAAATACATCTAACAACTCAAAATAGAAAATATAACGAGAAATAAGAGCAACCAAATAAAATATACTTTATAATTCACTTTACAACAAGATACCCGACCATGGTGAAAAACGAAATTTAAATCGAATCTCAACCGAAGATCGAATTTCTTTCTCTTCTCTCATTTTCTCTTCTTTCTTTCCGTGCGGTGTTCCTTGTATGAGAAATGATTTTCAAATTACTCTAAAATCACATTAGATGCAATTTTATACCAAGCGCAACACTCAAGCGCCGATCAAACATGTGTCGAGTGCGTACCTACTGAAATTGGCGTACCAGCGCCCCCTTGGGCGCATCTCAAGGGACCCTTAATCTGGAATCGACGTATAGATGTAAATCATATCCCTATCATGTGCCACTCTACTAACTTTCGATCGACCCTTCAGTATTTTTTATCATTTGAATAACCCTCCATTTGTTATGACATCTATAAGGAAGCAACTAAAATTCAATAAATTTTTTTCCTTACGACCTTATGGGGAACCCTTCGTCTTTACCGGTGATCGTCATCACTTGTATTTCAACAACTTTCCTTCCATTGGAATCCCAGTATTGGCCTCCATAAGTTTAAATGATACATTCTTATACTTCACCAAACCTAAAGTATTTTCACTCCCCTTTAAATTCTCCTTTATGGTAAAATTATTCTCCCCTTCATATCATGATAATATTATGACAACTACTTTAAGACAAACCATAAGGTTATAGAAAGCTGATATAAGAAATAAGACAACGGTTATTTTTTTAAATAATGAGTATTTCATCTTTACAAAGTTAGGAGTATCATGTTAAATAACTCTTTATATTGAAAAGGGATACCAATTTTTGATGGAAGCCGCTTCTCTCACAGTCCTTAGCGTTGTTTGGATTCGCAACATAGATGTTATCAGCATAGAAAAAATAAAATTTAAATCTCCTGATAATTGTTAATCACCGATCTTTTTATGGGTATAAAAATAATAATACACAGCTAAATATATAAATTTATATGACAATATTTAACATTTAAATTATTTTTAATCAATAAAAAAATAACAAAATAAATTTTATATAATATCTATTATAAAATATATGGTCATAAATAACTCACTCTAAGAATATTTTATCGTAATTCATATAAATAATAGTTAAATACAACCCATAATAAAAATAAATACTTAATCAGTAATACGACTTAAAGGCAAAGGTTATAATAATATATTCGAATATAATTGAGAATTGAATTAAAATTAAATTTCAAAAACTAAATAAACTATCGATTGATATATTATTTGGTATAAAATTAATAAGAAAGTGATCCAAAACTCAATAATAGTATAATTGCTAAGGCTTTTCGCAAAAGTTAGAGGGAGCCCTTTTAACGGACCTTCAGTCTTTGGACGTAACATTCACCGATTAGAATCTAATATTTATAAACAAAATAAAAAATATTTATATATAATTATATTTTTAAATTTTTAATATAGATATTTAAATATTACAAAAAAAAGTTAGAGAGACTTCAAAGATGGTATTATGGTATTATTCTTGATTTCCAATGGGGTAATGACTGAGTAGTATTATATTATTGATTCAGGGAAGCACTATTTTTTATGGAGATGAAGGGACTCATTCATCATATTTATTTATTTTTTTAATAAATAATTATAATTTAATTTATTTTTAAAAAAATTAATTAAAATTATATATCAATATTAATAATATTATAAGTAAAATTTTTAGGGTATTAAAGAAGTTTGAAAACAAAATAAAAAAATATTTATTTTCTTCAATATTATATTTTATCATTTTAATAGTATTTATCTGATTAAATATTATCTTAATGTAATGTTTTCTTACCGAAGTTCTATAAGTTAAATTTCAATTTGATATTAAAATATATCTTAGCTGATGGTTGTTGTTTTCTTTTAGAATGTTATTATTATTATTTTATTTATATCTTTATTACTTACTTATGTTATTTTAAAAATTATTTAAAATTTTATTAATATTATGTTAATATTATTATTTATTTACTTCAAATTTTGTATGTGATATATTATTTTAAATAAATAATTTTTTATTAATAAATTTATTATATTACAAATAATATAAACCGTACAACTGATAATTTTGCTTAGTTTTGTAAGAATAGAATTCACAATACGAAATTTGGTTACATGTTTTTTATAATAAGTATTTAAATTTTGTTTGTTATACAAATCAATTTGGTAATTGTTCTTGTAATAAAGTTTATAAACTTAAAAAAAAAAAACTTATACTTTATAAATGGCCGTTAAAAAATTTCTAACACAATTATTAAAAATTTAAATCAATAAAATTTATAAACTACAATTAATCTGCGTAAAGAAAGAGAAATGAGAGAGAGATGATATCAACATGCTTTCCTTTTTGTTCATTTATATGGCTAAGTGGTTATCAACATGTACTAGATCATATTGATTATTAATATTTTATATCATAGGCCTATTTTTAATTAGACAAATACTATTTATATATAAAATTATATATTTATTTGTATCAAAATTATAAAAAGTAGATGTGGGTCCGATTATTTTTTAATTTTTACTCTCTCCCTCCTCTCTTTATACAAAAATAATAATATTTTTGACACAAAATAGTGTATATAAGTGAGTGTACAAAGAGCAATTCTCAATTAATTAACATTTGATAATGATACTTACCTAAATAAGTATTTGATCTAATTCATTAATGTAATTTGAAATGCTAAATTTGTACCCATTGCGCCCTAGATAGGGGCTAGCTACGGCCTTACAGGCATAAGTATGACATGGGTCAAGTTAGTTCGTGGATGTGATGCTCAGGGCCAAGCACCATAGCTTTATATTTCCCATGGTTCATGTAAGTCACAGCAGTAATCTTACGATCAAACGGGTTAATAAGGACCCCATCAATGCTATGAAGGGTACCTTTGAAAGACTAGCAGCAATGCTGGAAGAATGAGCAACGTCCATTGAAGCATGGATGACAAAGGCAGAAGAGAAAACTTGATGACGAATCAAAGAAAGATTGTGAAGAGTAGCGTGAAACCGTGACTAAACACATGAGCGTCTGTTTATGAGGACAAAGGCAGTCGAAGCATTAGGTTCCCCTAAACATTGCAGCAAAATTTAGACGTCTCAAAAATTGAATGAACGTGGAGCGACAACAAGGCAAGATAATCATGTCGACAACTAGAAGTCTCATCAGCCCGAGTGATAATAATAGAATGAGGCGACCTAATCGTGACAGCTTGCTAGACTTGGTCCCAATCTTAGAAATTAGGGGCTAATGTTAGAATGGTTGTGTCTCAAATCCAAACTTACCAGAATGAGCTACTTAAATGACCTCTTCAACCCTCTTATTCATCCCTGACTTGGCTAGAGGGCAAAAATGAATATCAAAGGCGAAAGTAAGGTCAACTCGGTAGGCCAGAAAGAATGTCAACGTCTAATACTCATTGGTCTACCTGAGGACCATAGGAGGATTTACGTTTCATTTATTTGATGCGCTAAAAAAATATTTGATAATTATAAAAAAAAATATATATTTCTAATATGATGTATAATAGAACAATATAGTCGTATCAGGAAAAAATCTTAGCACTAAAACAATTGTCTTTGACTAGAGATATACAATCAATCAATTATTAACTCCTCTCCAACAATTGCATTTTGACCTTTGTCCTAGAACCATATGAGGATTTAGACTTCATTTACTTGGCATGCTAAATGTTGGGGCAAAAAGGATGTATAATAGAACAGTATACACCTGGCTGCATCAAAAAAATCATAACACCCTAAACCCAGTGGGAAAACCACTCGATCCACTTGAAAATGGGTTACAAACCTCCAAGATATACACACCCGAGAACAACAAAAAACCTATCCTAAAACAAAAGCACTCTCTCGTTCTCACTTATTCCTCACCACTCCTTTGCTCTCTCTTCCTCACGCTCATTCACGGAGATATCGGGACAATATTCCGTATATATGAAAAAAGGGCACGACTGTCTTTTTCTAACAATAGGAATATACTGTCCAAAATAAACCGCCTCCCGCAAAACCGTCTCGAGATCACAATCTCCGGAAAATCATGAGGGGCGTTGTCCTCGATTTCTGGCGGACAATTATTAATCCGGCCAACTCTCCCCGCTGACTGTTTTACTCGCTACTATCCAAGAACTTGGCCATCTCTCCACCTTCCGGTCAACTCTCCTTGTTGACCGTCCCGATTCCGCCAACCTCCTGACCTTTCCGTCAACCTTTCGTTGAGAATCAACGGATGTTGAGGATTTTCAGCAAATGAACATTTGCTCTCCGATTTAACCGCTTGTTGAATCACCCACAGGGAAGTGACTTACCCCAACACTAAATAGATCTTTGATAATTATAAAAAAATATATTTTTAATAGGATGTATAATAGAATAGTATAATTACATTAGGAAAAAATCTTAGCACTAATACAATTGCCTGTGACCAGAGATATATAATCAATCAACTATTAACTTCTTTCCAACAAATGCATTTGACCTCTGTCCTATAAACATGACCACCAACTCTCATTTAATGATACCAGACTCTCAAGAAAAAAAAAAAAAACAAAGCCGATAAAACTCTCACACACACACATTCGATCAATAAATAGCAACCATTAAATAATTATAACTTTGTAAGGATTAAAGGCAAACTTCTCAATTCACACGGGTAGAATTATCGAAAGCTTTTGACAAATAAAGCATTTATTTCCAAAAGGATCTTCACCTGTCCATTAGAATGGCCATGTAACTCTCGTCAAGCTCATCATGATGCTTGGTCCCTTGTGGTATAATTTGCCTACAATTAGGAGTGGCAAAATTCAATAACTTTGTAATCTCTTTTTTTTTTCCTTTACTTTTTTTGAGTTTATACGAATTTAGATATCAAACAAGATAGCTCAAAAATAAAATTTAAACTCTTAACATTGTTATTTGTGGTAGCATAATCGATATTGTTACATTTGAGCTCGAATCTCATCTTGAATGAGACATCGACTCAAGTACAAATCACCTTCTATCTCTACTATGACATATGGGATATTAATTCATGCCTTTGGATAGAGCTCTAAGACAACTACTCTAAGAGGGCTCGTTCAATTGCTGGTTTACAACGCTACCGGGGTACGCATCACAAATTAATAGAAGCATATTGTTAAAATGTCAGATTTCTGCCATTATTTGTCAAATTTTCGATGGCTGTTCACTGTGTTCTTTATGAACTCGACGGACAAAACCATGCAAAATGCTAAATTTTGGCTATTTTTACGGTAAATTGCAGCAAGTTCTAGCGCATTGCAGTGCATACAATAATGGAGATCGCTTTTAACTTCATCAGAAAAATGAAATATTTCCATGAAATAAGATAATTACGTGGGGAAAAACCATTGAATGATTTAAATGAGAATAACATATTCTCAGTAGGCCAAAGTCTGATTAAATTAACCGTTGTTCAAGGATTTTTTGTCATTTAAAACCCCAAAAACACATTGTTCGTAGAACAGTACGTAAGATTTTTAGAAAAATAAATCAAAAATTGGAAATAAATCAAATTTATGCAATTTTTTTAAAAAAATCAACAAAATACTTAGAAACCATGATATCAAAAATGAGAAACAGAAAAGTTATTTAGGATTGAACCATTGAAGAGAATCGTTTTGAATATCAGACAAGGCATTTGACAGTGAGAGAGACTGGCGAAGGAGGCGGAGATAAGAGAGGGAGCTCCCTTCAGTCCAAGACGCGACAGGAAAAAGTGAACTCGGCTCCTACTTCATTGAATCAACAACGCATTCGCATGTGTTACTGATTTAATGCGCTCTCGAGTCAATGACTCAGCAGCTGAGTTTCATACCTTTCTCTCTATCTCGGGCTGGACTGAAGAGAGCTCCTTCCGATCTCCATTGATCTTTCCAAACAACTCACCTTCACTTACTCTTCAAGCCAATCTCTCTCTCTCTCTCACACACACACATGCACATATATATATATATATATATATATATATATGGTTAGGCTTGAGAAATGAGAAGTCAATGACCCATTGATTTTTGAATGATAACAATTTAGTAGTCTATATTTGATATTTAAAAAATAAAAAATATATAATTATTTTTTATTATTTTCTATAATATCATAATATTCATATAAAAAAATAAAAAAAAAACATAATCATATATATATATATATATATATATATATATTTTTTTTCAATATATAAATATGTGTCACTTTAATAAATTTTTTTATCCAATTGCTTATCAATCTAGGGGTACTGAACCTCTAAATGCATACTCTCAAGTCCCACACAGCACTGCCATTTTTATCAAAAATTGAGCTGATTTAAAAGATTAAGTTAAAAATTTTCATCAAAATTAAGGCTCTATTTGTTGTATTTTATATGAAGCAATACTGATTGTTGGTACATATCTTATTTTTATTATCTCATTTAATTAAATAATTACAATGATCGAAAAATATTATACAATAACACGTAAAAGAAAGGAGTTAAACACTTTTCTCCCATTGTGATTGTATTCTCAATATGACATTTTTTTCCATGAATAAACCAACATAATAAATTCATTTGTTATGTTAACATTATTTATAATACTTATTTTAATAATATGTATTCTATTTTTATTATATTTTTTTCCACAAACTAAACATGGTGTGTATAGATTTTGCAAATTTGGGATCTCTGCCTCTTAAAAAGAAGAGTTGGTTTAACCCCTCTCAATCGTAACCATTCAATAAATATTAAACGGTTGAGATTTTAAAAAAATAAATTAACTTGACTTTATTTTTTAATAAAAATAATATAATTAATTAATATAAAATAATTATAATTAAAAATAAAGTTAAATTCACCCCTTTTTAAAGGGATAGGCTCCCCAATTGTTAAAATTTGTCCCAATAGGTGTCACAATGGCAACTGTATCAAGCCTGCCAATGAAGTGAACTGTGTTTTTTTATTATACTTGCCAAGTTCCTAATTCATATAACATTTGGAGAGGAAAACTTTCGACGGTTAGCATGAAAGTAAAGTATTAATTATTAGCATGATAAATCATAAAATCTTTTTTAAAAAAGAAAAAAAAAACAAATGCATGGAAGTAAACTATTTAAGTGGGACCATAAGACTAGATTTAGGGTGGATGTATCCCATTAAAATACATATTTATATTATTTGTTGGATAAAAAATTTAATAAATAAAATTTAAAATTAAAAAAATAATCTAAAAGAAGATAATAATTATTCTCTATTATAATTATAATGTTAATTATGATGTTTGATATGCATGTAAAAAGCAACCCAATCTATCAGATTCTTCCTTGACACGGAATCAAGGGAAAATGAAGGGTTTGTTATTATTTTTTGATATACAGTATTATTTGAATTATATTGCATTCTCGGATTTCAACTACCGTATGAACGAAGACCTAGAGGATGTCCGCGGACCTTTAGATGTACTCAGTTGGAACCTGTGTAGCAGAAATTATATGATTATCATTTTTAAATTAGGGGAAAGGATTTGAAGGAGAGAGAAAATATGACACAATATTTTATATAAAAAATCCTCTTTTAAATGAGAAGAAAAAATTATATAACTCATGGTCCAGGTAACTTTCATTATATTATCGGGTGAGTACAAAGAGTGTGGAACACTTGAAACTCAAAGTTTTATAAGTGTTTTCGGACTACATTTGACAAAATCTCACTGTCATTCTCCCAGTGTCTCTGCAAATGCAGAAGTGGAAGAAAGGTCAAGATCCAGCCTAGGATTTCAAATTTCCCTTGATAGGTGTACATTGAAGGTTTATATAGTGGCTTGGATGTCCTACGTGGAGCACTCACGTAGCCTTGGCATGTGCAGATTCCTCTACCACCAAATCTGCAATATCCATTTTGTCGTGTCAAATGAGTGGCATGCACGTTAGCTGAGTCTACAAAATGTCCCATTACACGTGCACCAAAATCCGCCATTCTTTATGCAGGTTGTGTGTTATAGAGGTCGTGCGTACTGCAGGAGTCAAATTTGAGTTTGCATCCTCGACCGTCCTGAACCTCTTTTTCTGTACTCGTATTGTTAGAGATTTTTTAAAATCTTTGTCCTTGATAAAGACTCTTGGCCTTTATCAAATCCGCAGGGTATGGTCCCCAGTGTCCTTGGGCTGCAAATGTGGACTTGATCAGCAACAAGTTTTCAAACTTTCAGAGTCATACCCTCGGTGCCATGACATTGGAGTTTTATAGGAGACTTCAGCTTCTTACGTAGTTCTCGGGCCTCCCAATCTAAGTCGGTCTCTCGGACAAATTCAATTCTTTGGGCCTCTTGAGACGAGGACCTATGTCCTCGGGCCTATGTCATCGAGCCTGTAAGGTCAATTTATCTTCTCGAATCAAATCAGCTCCTTAGGCCTTTTGAGACATGGACTTGAGTTCTCAGACCTTTTGAGCTAACTTAACCGACCTTTTGAGCTAACTTAACCTCTAGAACTAGACTAGTTTCTTGGGATGCGAGTCCAAGTCTTCAAGCCTCTAGGCTTAGTTCTTTGGATCAAGTCGATCTCATGGGGCCTCTTGGATGCATGCTCAACTTTTATGTCTTTTAGTTAAGTCTTGAGTATTAGTACTCATCATCTATTATAATTTTAATTATGATATTTGATATGTATGTAAAAAGCAACCCAATCTACCGGATTTTTCCTGGACACGGATTCAGGGAAAAAGGGAGGGTTTATTGTTATTTTTTGATATACAGTATTATTTAAATTATATGAAAGATTATTTTTATTATTGAAATTCATAAATATTATATCATATTACATATTATTTATATGGTTGCCAGGTTGAAAGACTATATTTATTTGGGGACACGTTGCATATACTTTTATCTTATTCTGTTTTAAAATTAGCACTGGAGGACACGTTAACTGTGTCTTTAAATAATTTATCCTCTATTTATATTTATCTATGTATTATTTTGTTAACCTACTAATATAAATAGAACACGAGAACATATAAGAAGGGTTGTAATAATTTTTTATATAAAATATATAATTTAATCTTAAATTATATAAGAGGCTACATTTATGATTCAAATTCAAAAATACCAAGGTGGACGTGTTTAGTTTCAAAATTGGCATTAGGGAGATAGTTTTAAGAAATCACCAAATAATTTAACATTTATTTATTTTTATATTATTATATAGATCCATTAATATAAATCTAATAATTAAATTGTATTTAAAATATTTAAATATTGTCCCTAAATATTTCAGTTTCAACGTCGTCCTCTATGTTGAAGTTAGTTAAACTGTTAGAATTTGGTCGAAGCGTGCGCAATCGGTGCAGTGAGATAAACTCAAATTTTTATATCAAATATCAATCATCAAACACTGTGTATAAGGAATATAATACTGTATAATAATTTTAATGTAGAAATTTTTTTCAATTTAAATAAAAATCATTAAAAAAATTTTAAATAAATTTACTATCGAAGTAATCGGCTCAAAAAATAAGCTTTTAAAAAATTTATTTACAATAATTTAATTAAATGACATGTTAAATACAATTCTAATGTATCTAACAACCCATGAGAAAAAAACATATCGAGAGAAAATGAGTAATCAAATAGTAATACGTCATAAAAATAATACTAAAACAATATATTCAATATTGATAAAAAATAAAATTTAAATCGAATTTTAATCGAATACTAGGCATGTTATTCTTTACTCATTTTTTTTTCTCTTTTTATACAATACTTATTGAGTTGTAACTTAATTTTAAATGTCATAAAATCATATCAAACATGACCTCATAGTATTGTTGATGTATGTGCACCCCTTATATACGGACTCACTAGATAAACGGCATATAAGCGCCCTTTAGGCATAATCTTTTTAAACAAATTACACATATAAACTCTTCAAATATGATTATTCAGGGAATACGACTTACATACTATATTCAAACACTTATCTTGTATCACTCGGCTAACCTTTGACTTACATTTGGCCGAGCTTCTCTCTAATATTACGTAATCTTTCAGTGTTATTTATCACTCAAATAATCTTCGATCGACTATTATATGACCATCATGCAACTCTCTCATAGCTTTTTTGTTTGCGCATTCTACCGATGAATATTACACATTCTTCAAATTACATATGTATTATAGTACTAATAAAAAAGTGATCAAGCTTGAACAAATTAGTCGTCATCATCATCAAGAAACAGTAAACAAAACCTCCCTGTGAAAGATGACCATCTACAATATCAACTCGAGTCATGATACTAACTGGCTACATTCTGACTAAACTGGCTCGATTCAAACTGTAAGTTTGAACCAGAGCAGCTCTTATTTACCGGAAACAGATCTTCGTCTTCCTGCGGAAATGACCAATGATAGCAGCAACACTGTTCAAATTGTCGTCGTCTGTGCTGGCTGAGCCCATGCAGTCAAGTCGCACGACGACCCATGAAAAGACCTTGGAATCTCCATGGCAGCAGCAGGAGGTACGTTACTCACAGTTCCCTCTCTTTCACATGCCGAAGATTGTGGGGAATCTCAATTTTTCGTAATTTCTGATCCGTACGCCCAAATAATAACCCCAGGCGTACGCCCCTCGTCTTGTCATCTCAATAATGCAGGCTTCTGTGTACCAGATATCAGGATGAAGGATGAAGAGAAAGATATAGATTATTTATTTTATAATTTAAATTATTTATTTTTAAATAAATAATTATAATTTAATTATTTTTTAAAAAATAAAATTAATTAAAATTAATTTTAAAATTATAAGAGAGGAGGCCCTGGTTGCCTTGATATCATTGCTCTGTTTACTTGCAGTTGAATGACTTTTTTTTATTTGTTTTAATATTAATTTTACTAGAGATATTACGTTAAATAATTATTTATCAAATACATATTTGATTTAATTAATCATTAATTACATTTATTACGTATTTTTAAAAATAATCAAAATAAAATTATTAAATAATATAATATTCAATTTTCTCCAGTCACAGGAGAGAGAAAGAAGAGCCTCAGTCGTCAAAGAAGGGCTGTACGTAGTTGAAATAATACACGAAGTTGCCAGTAATTAATTGCAGGCTACTACGTGGTGTGTGGGGGAGTGAGCGATGCTGAATGCTTGCATCGCTAGTGATGATAAATTGTTTAAGATCATGCTTGATATGGTAAAATATAGAAAAATTTTATTTCTTTAAAGAATAATATTTTTATTAAAAAAATAATAATTAAAAATAAAAAAAATCTATTTAAAAAATATTCTCCATAAATTTAATTAAAAATTTTAACAAACTAATACTAGATTTTAATCATAACCAATTTTATTTCTTATATCACCCAAAGTCTATTTTAGCGTTATATAGAGTTCAGTATAAAATCCAATATCTTTGAAGCATTATATATTGTAATAATTTAATTATGCATAAATATAAATAATTTTATTATTGTTGGGTTCTCGGATCCTATTCGTTGCACTGGTGAAGATCCAAATGAGTCCTCAAATCTTTTCACCGTTAGACAAAATTAAACCCGTGCAACACAAAGTATTTGCACGGTTCTCTTTGATTAGAGGAAGTGATTTTCAGGACTCGGGCGTTAAGTTTAGAGAAAAAGAGAGAAAAGAGGCAGTAACACACAGTATTTTTACATAAAAAATTTTCTTCTAAATGAGAAAAAAATTATATGACTTTGAATTTAAAAACAATTTCACTATTCAAGTATATGAGTATAAATGGTGGAGAATGGGATGTAATGGTAATTCTCAAAAATCACTCTTACTATCACAGATGTTCTCTTAGTAGCGTAGTGCGAGTATCTTTTTTTCTCTCTCTCTACGAGCGTAAATGTAAGTGCAAAAGGTCGGTCATTTATTATGTACACTGTGAATACTTATATAGAGGTTTGAATCTTCCTACGTTGAGCACCCAAGTGGAGCTGGCGTGTGTAGGAGATCTTTCCATCAACTCTACAAATTTATCTTGTTGTGTCAGATACGTTGCGTGCATACAGTTTACTCAGTGAAATGTTACTTCTGCAGTGATCATACTAGCTTTGCAAGCCATCATTCCCTTAATGCTAGTCCTCGAGTCTCCAAAGCCAAGCGAACCTTTCGGACCAACTTAGCTCATTAGGTTTTTTGGGACATGGGCCTAATTCCTCGAGCCTTTAGAACCGATTTAGCCTCTTGGGCCGTGGTGGCTTCTTAGGTCTTTTATGGACTCAGACTCGTTTCATAGAAATGAGCCTCTTTCAATTGGGCCTTTGGTATCAATACCCATTACTAGCCCCCCATTCCAAGAGGTTTGAGAACTTTGACCTTTTGGCATTGTCTATTGGTCGTGAAAATATCTCGAGTGTCATGTGAGGGTATTCTCTATTGGAAATCTACTCGTACCTTTATTCTTCATTCAATGTTTAGTAGTAGCTTGATATTGGAACATGTTCCTTTTTTTCTTGCAAATGTCCGATGACATTGTTGAGAGCAAAATTTTGGAGACATTTTTGAGGCCAACAAACTGACCAAAAAGTCTAAGGATTTTGCAAGGTCAATAGTTTGGTCCAAATGTCCGAGGATTTTTCTCGAGCTCGAGATGCCGTACTCACCGTTAGGCTGGTTGTCGTTGTCATATGCGTCCGAGACCAATGATGTCCTCGGGCATCATTGAGATAGATAGTTTTATCAATATTCGTCCGATGACTTCCCTTTTTGTCTATGACTGAACGTTCTTTTCCCAAGCTCAAACTCTTCAAGTGTTCGCAAACTTTTAATCGAATGGCTTTGCGAGAACCCATCCGATGAAGGAATTATAATCCAATGACTTAGAAAAAGCACCCAAGGATATTACCGGGACCAATGGCTTGACCAGACGTTCGTGGATTCTCTTCCCAGGTCCAAGGCGCTAGTCTGCGTCGCCAATTGGCACATTAAATTTGCATTAATTGGTGCCCTTGGAAGAGAAGGGCCATCATTACCCACAACCTATAGGGAGCCAACACATAGTCAGGTAATTAATGAGGCACGCTTTTTGAATTTTTGGTCGTTTAAGTTACCCTTTCCTTTGCCATTTCATTTGCATGTCCTAGAATTCTAAGTATTCTTTGCAAAATCTCTTTGCAACTTTCATGTTGTTATTGGCAGTCTCCTACTTCTTCTTCATGTCTGCACATTTTTCAATGGCTCTTGGAGTAAAGGATATTGTTTTCAAACTTTCCCTTAAAGACCTTGAGGCCATTCGAGAAGAGATATAGGATTTCGAGCTTAATGGCCAAAGTAGTTTCTGGCGCTGATGAGAGGGCGTGCTCACCTCTAAATGGCTTTATCACCGTTTATGAAATCCATCTTAAATGTGGTTTTCAATATACTATGGCCCCTGTAGTTCTTTGAGATTATGAGGGACTTCAAAGTCCCTGTGGCCAGACTCCATTCCAATGTCGTCAGGTATTTGATCTCTCTCTGCATTTTTGCTCGCAACCACAAAAAAATCTTCGATGATGTGGTGGCAAAAGTGATGTTGAGGTTTTCACATAATCGGGCCGGATTGTTACTACTCTACATTCTGAGTTCGTGAAAATTAGTGATGGAAACTTTGATTCCACCAAAAGGTAGAAAGATAAGTTTTTCTTTCTTAGTGTTCGTGAGAATTGGGCCATCTCCAATGTGTGGGGGAATATGAAGCCCAAGTTTTGTAAGGATGCTTTGATAAGTGAGAAGGTCGAGCTAAGGTTTTAACGGACTTGGTGTTATCCAATCTTGGCTCCTCCAATGAAAAAAGAAGAACAGATGGCTGAGACCCAAGAATTTGGAGAAAGCCAAGTGGGAATCTCAACCCGAGGTCTCTAGCGTCCCTTTTATTCCTTCGAAGAAGAAGCTATAAAAGAAGAAAAAGGCTATGAAGATTGAGGAGCCGTCCGAGCAGACAAAGAAAAGCCGTCGGACTGAAATTTCAAAACGTCCGACGGCGATTGTTAAGCACTCCTCCTCGTCCAATGATGACGTAGCCACTTTTTAGCGGTTGGTGAGGAAAAAGAGACTAGTCCAAGGCATTGAAAACGTTATACCTTCAGTTGTCGTTGAGCCTATCAAGCAGCCTTCTGAGGTTGTGGGCCTGTTTGTGGAGCTACCTGTTGCCTCTTCCTCCTCTTTATGAGTCCATGCCTGACATTCCTTCCATTTTTACTAGAGAGGCCTCGAATTAGATGGATAATCTATCAAAGGACATTGCTGTGGGATAGGTAAAGGGGCAGACTGAGGCGACTCAGGCCGAGGAAGCAGCGATGATGACCATGTTGACGATTGCTGAGACCGCTGAGGCCGAGGAAAGCTGGACAATGGATTTGTCCATTGTCGAGACTAGCTGAACTCACTTGCCTTGCAATTCAAATTTATAGTCCGATTGAGCTTCTGCCTGAGGCCCATGAGAAGGTCCTAGTCGAGGACGCCGCTGGGACTTCACACGTTGATGAAGTGAAGATTGGGGCTGATGATCATTTTAAAGTGGCTGAGCCCTCAATCCTTGATTTTGGTGAAATTGCCCATGTGTTTGAGACCAAGCTTGAGGCTTCTGTGGTTAAGGAAACAGCTGCTATGGAGCCAGCTTGAATATGAAGCCCCCTGAGAGGAGAGTTCAGCTAGGAGTTTCTCATCTTTAAAGTACTTCTCTACCATTCCTCAAGCTCTTTGTTCACTTTCATCTATGCCTTAATAACCTATTTTTCCTTTACAACTTCATGAGATGGCCAACAGTCTTGGTCTGATCATTGGCGATGCCACTCAAACTTGCGTTGAGTTGGAGACCCTCAGGGCTTCAGGGGAGAGCGTCCAAGAGTCTTGAAGTTGAGCTTGCTAAAGTCAAGAGTAGAATTTCTTTTCATGAGGATTCGTTGAGAGCCAGAGAGCAGCAGCAAGCCTCCCTTGAAGAATCTCTAAGGGCTTAGGAGCAACTGAACATCTCTCTCCAAGGTAGGAATCTCTAGCCGAATGAGGAGCTCGGACCTCACTAAAGCTCGAGGATATCGGATTAACTTTGGAGCGCAAATATTGGGACGCCTTCAAGATGTACTGTCGCATAATGGAGATTTTGCTCCCAAGGTTTCTTACTGGTTTGTTTGATCCGAGGAATGCCAGCGCTCAATGCAGGACTGATCTGATTGATCTCCCAAGACGAGGTGGGACTGCCGACCCTTCTTAGTCAGGACCTTCCAATTAGCCTGAACCTTATGAGCAATTAGGATCTTTGGACCAGCTAGGAGCTTTGGAGTAGTGTTGTATTTTTTTGTTGTACATTCAACATATGAATAAAATTTATTTTTGGTGCAATCTTTCTTTCCTTAGATTGCTTACATGCTTGATTTTTTTTTGGACTCATGCCCTTAGGAAATTTCATCCTTTATAAGCTAAGAGTTTGAACCTTTTGACTATCGTTGGCTAAGATGCTACCTCTAGGATATTCGCATTCTTACTATTTTTAAACCCCTTAAGTTTTTAAGTTCAATTTCTTGCGGACAGCTTGACGTCGTTGCCAAGTTTTGAATCCGACCTTCATGAGCCGCTTGAACTTTGCCAAGTTTTTTATTACAACCTCTAATGGACAGCTTGGATTTTGCTGTGTTTTTTATTACGACCTCCAATGGGCTGCTCAAACTTTATCGAGTTTTTGGCAAGTAAAAAGGGGCTCATTTTACTTGATTTAGGGGTTGTCTAGGTCTTGTAGATTTATGAAATGATATACAAACACTCAATTAAATGCAAAACAACGAATAAGCAAAAAGAATTTTATTGTATTAATAAAATGTTGTACAAGCACTTTAAATGATACATTAGACCCTACTTGGCCTCTTATACATTTATTGATAGTATTTTTTGATGTGAAAGGCGTTCCATATATGAGAGATAAGTCTACTTTCTTAGGTGCATAATTTGTAGGCCCCACTTTGAAGGACGGCCGAGATCAGGAATGGCCATTCCTAATTTGAAAAAAGCTTATTCCGACCGGTATTTTTTCTCATGACCTCGATGCTTCTCAGTACTAAGTCCCCTATTTCGAACTGTTATGCATTCACCTTCTTATTGTAATATCTTGCTACTCTCTACTGGTACGTCATTGTCCCGTAACCTTGTTGCGTCTCAGGCTTCCTCAAGTAGGTCCGGGTTTTTTCAAAATCTTGGCACATTATTGTGTGGATTAGAGCTTTCCACTGAAGGTTGGGTGGTCCGACCTTCACAGGAATGACTGACTTGGTCCCATAACACAGCGTAAATAGAGTCTCACGTGTAGGCTCTCCTGGAATTGTCCTGTACGACCACAATACTAATGGTAGCTCGTCGACCCACGAGCCCCAGTATGCTCCAACTTCGTCATCAATCTGTGTAGTATTGTATGGTTTGTGACCTCTACCTGTCTATTATACTGCGGATATGTGATCAATGTATATACCAACCTTATTTTTAGATTGGTACAATACTTTATGAACCTTTTTTCAATGAATTGGATCCTATTGTCAATCACAATGCATTTGAAAATTCCGAACCTACGCACGATACTCTATCTAATGAAGTCTGTTGTGTTCTGTTCTCGTTATGCCGGCAAATGGCATGGCCTCAACCCATTTTGTGAAGTAATCAATTCCGATGATTAAGAGTTTTTTTATCCAGATGCTGTCGATAGTGGCTTAAGTATCTCCAACCCCTATTGCACAAATGACCAAGACAATTGTAGAGCTTGGAGTTCCGTATGTGGCTGATGGATAAGATAGTTGTGGACTTGGCAGTTCTCGCATTTTTGCATGAAATCTATGGCGTCGTATTTCATAATTGGCGAGTAGTATCCTTACCTCATCAACTTTAAGGTTAGGTTCTTGCTCCTGATGTGGGATACACAAACTTCGAGGTGCATTTCTCCGATAATGTAATTTGCCTCTTCTGGAGTGAGACACCGCAAATAGGGGGTAGAGAATTCTTGTCGATACAACCTACCGTCCATGGTAGTGTACCACCCTGCCGTCTTCTTCACCTTCTTGGCTTCCTCTGCGTCTTGAGGCAACATCCCGTTAGAAAAATACCTTAGGTAGGGGGTCATCCAATTGTCTGCGTTGAATATTTGCATCACTTTTGGTTCAAAATCTTTCACACTGGGTTTATCTAGGACATCGCGCATTCCTCAGGCATATTACTCTAGGTCTCCTGAGGCTGCTGCTTTTGCAAGTTAGCCGACTTTTCCATTATCCTCTCATAGGATGTGAATCATTTCTATATTCTCAAAGGCCGACGTCAGTCCTCAAATTTTTGAGAGGCATCTGGATAGTTGTAGGCTGTTCGCTTTGAAGTTTTCTCTAACTTGATTGATGACCAATTTAGAGTCACTGTAGACAACCTAATCATTGGCCGAGCACTCCCTTGCTAACCGAAGTCCGGCAAGTAAGGTTTCGTATTTCGCGACGTTATTGGTCGTTAGGAACCCAAAGACCATCGAGTACTTTATCTTTGACTCCTTAGGTACCCTCAACACAACTCCAACTCTACAACCATCCTTCGTGGATGAGCCGTCCACTTGCAAAGTCCTAACTATTGGGCTGTGTGATTCTTAAGTATTACAAATGTCCGGGGCCTTCAGAGTTGGGGTTGTGATTTGGAGAATAAAGTCTGCCAAAATTTGGCCTTTTAAGGCCAGCCTCGAGCGAAAAACTATGTTAAATTCTCTCAACTCAATGGCCCACTTGACCAACCGTTCTAATATTTGTGGCTTCTACACAATTGTTCTCAAAGGTCAGTCAATCAGGACGATCACTTTGCGTACATGGAAATATGGTCTCAATTTTCGAACGGAATACATGAGCGCCAGAACCATCTTTTCCGCGTGAGAGTATCTTGTCTCAACATCAACAAGGATTTTGCTGATGTTGTTCATTATCAATAAACACTTATTTTATTTGGTAATATAAAGTTTTGTCAGAAACAAGCGCAGTTATAACTAGAGGGTTAAAATGGGGGATATTATATGGATCATATTGTCGTCACTAAAACTAATGACCTTATCTCTAAATTCTATCCTTGGCTTCTTTTGCTTTGTCACTAGATCCTCCTGGGTGCCACCTCTGGTCGGACGAGTCGATATCATGTTGATGACCCCCACGGCTCCTCGGTTCCTTAGGTGGTCAGCCTCACCATCTCCTACTATTCCGAAATCTTGTCCGAATTTTTATAAAAAGTGGTTGAGGTGATCTTTCTTTATCAGCTCCTCTATTTCTTTCTACAACATCCTACAGTCCTTGGTACCTTGACCTTCGCAGCGATGGTAGTGATAGTACTTAAAAAGGTCCCCACATTTGGGATTCTTTAGCATTTTGGGCCACTTTAAAATTTTTTTATCCCGAACTTGTATCAAGATGTTAGTATACAAGTTGTTCAATGGAGTCAGATTTAAGGGTCCGTACTCCCTACGAACGGTCTATTTGGACTTATGCTGCTTCTTTGTTGATCGGGAGGCTTGTTGGTCTTCATTCTTCCTTTTTCCTTCCACCGTCCTAGGGGGAGGCTCTCCTTTTGGATAGTTCTCTTTGCATCATTCACTTCCTCGGCCACAATGTAAGCTCTTTCTATGGCCTCGGCCTCCTCGAACTTCTGAGAACACTTATGTACGAGATACTTGAAGAAGCTACCTCCTTCCAACGTGGACAGGAACACATTGTGCTTAACCCCATTGGTAAGTTTGGGAATTTGCCTGGCCTCTACGATAAAGCAGAGACCAGAAAACTTTTCAGGCTCTCCCTGGCTCCTTGCTTGATGCGAGTAAGGTGTCAGGGTTGTCTCTCAATCCACCGACTGGAAACGAATTAGGAGACAAATGTCTCTCCCAACTCACTGAATGAGTGTATGGAGTTTGCAGGCAGTCCATAGAACAAGATCCTTGCATCGCCCTTGAGATTTAAGGGAAAGTATTGACACATAGTCAACTCATCCAAGTCCTAGAGGCTCAAATGCTCACGAAAATGTTCCAAATGATTCATTGGATCAGCACTTTCGTCATAAACGTCAAGATTTGGCATTTTAAACTTTAGGGGGAGTTGCCTCGTCCCGATCTCCATTATAAATGGAGATCTGCGTAGGTCAGCTGCTCCTCCTCCATTGTTGTCGCCAAAAGCTCACTGCCATATCTTTTTGAACTTCTCCTCCACTTGAGGTGGAGCCGCCATCTTTTTTTGGTTGAGGAAGTTCCTCAATTTGGGGACCTCATCATGAGGTGGATCTAGGTGGCTCCTGGCCCTTGGAGGGATCTCGTCCCAATGGGACACCTCCTGAATGGGGTGCTCTTGGTTGTTATGCAAATATCAAGGATTTTACCTCTCTGGGCTTTCCTCTTGAACCCGAGGACCCAATCGACCTTCAAGGCGTGACGGGGCTATATTGCTCGAGGCAACTAGAGTCCTGAAATCCTTGTGGTGACTAACTTGCTTTGAAGGGTGCTTTTTCCCCTTGTAATTTCTTTGGGACGTGGCGGTTTGGGAGGCCTTGGATGGTGCTTCCTTTGACCACCCATCCATTTTATTGCAAAGGGTCTAGACGGTGTTAGAGATGTTTTCCATCCTCATTGCCAATGCTCAGACATATAGATTAGGATGGTCATTTATCCTGATGCCTGCGGCAGGGTCACTATCACATGAAGTAGTTTCTCTGGTCGGGGCACTAGTTTGTGCTATTATGTTCACCATATTTTTAATCTCTTGGAAAATGTGTTTACCTAAGTTTTAGTCAGTTTCCACAAATGGCGTCAATGTTGTGTCCTCGGATATTGTTCGTTGTACAGGCGAAGGTCCAAACAAGTCCTCAAATCTTTCCACCATTAAACGAAACTGGACTCGTACAAAACAAAGTATTCGGACGGTCCTCTTTAGTTAAAGGAAGTGATTTTAAGGACTCGTGCGTTAAGTTTAGAGAGAAACAAAGAGAAGGCAATAGCATACAGTATTTTTACGTAAAAATTTTTTCTAAATTAGAAAAAAAAATTACGAGATTTTGAGTTCATAAGCAATTTAACTATTCAGGTATGTGAATACAAATAGTGGAGAACGGGATGTAATTGTGACTTTCAAATATCACTCTTATTATCACAAGTGTTCTCTCTGTAGCACAGCGTGAATGTCCTTCTTTCTCTCTCTCTATGAGCATAAATACAAGTGTAAAACGTTTGGTCATTTGTTAGGTACAAAGTGAATACTTATATAGTGATTTAAATCTTCCTACGTGGAGCTGACGTGTGTAGGAAATTCTACCACTAATTATGTAAATTCACCTTGCCGTGTCAAACACATTGCGTGCATACGGGGTTGCTCTGCGAGATATTACTTTTACAGTGATTATGCCTACTCTGCAAACCATCATTTCCTTAATGCCGGTTCTTGACTCTTCAAAGCCAAGCCAACCTCTCGGACCAACTTAGCTCCTTAGACTTTTTGGAACGTAGGCCTAAATCCTCATGCCTCTATAGTCGATTTAGCCTCTTGGGCCATAGTGGCTTCTTAAATATTCTATGGATTCGGACCCGTTTTACAAAAATGGGTATCTTTCAATTAGACCTTAGGTATCAATACCCATCAATTATGATAGATTAATATGAATAATATTTGAAGAATATCCTTTAATTATTTATGGAATACTCCTATTGACTTAAATATACCCCTTTGCAATTTTTTTAAGCGGTGTTTAAGGAATATCTTTTAATCACTTATGTAATTGTCTCATTAATATAATATTTTATTTATTAATAAATTTATATAAAAATATATAAATAAAAAATATTTTATTAACTAAAATGCCATTAAAATTAAGTAAAGATATCTCTAAATATATAATTATATAGATATATCAACTTTTAATGCACTCTTATCCAATTTAGGAGAACTCCATCTTTTATAAAAATAAATTATCTTTCATAAAGATAAATTATCTTTTATAAAAATAAAAAAATTATTTTCTATATCTTAATTATTTATTTTAAAATAAATAATTATATTTTAATTAAATTTAATAAGCTAAAAAATAGATTAAAATAAATTATTATAAAATAATTAGATTATAATTATTTATTAAAAAATAATTAATATTTAAAAATTTTAATATATTTATTTTTTTAAAAAATAGAGTATCCCCAATTTCACTCTCACCACTCATTTAGAAAAAAGAAAATAGAAAATTGCTGTTCAAATATTTAATATTATTTGACTTTAATAAATTAATTTGTCTCGATGCATCCGTACCTCACAGTGATGGCATTATCTTTCTTTCATTAGTTGCATAGCTGCTTCTCCAATGCAACGTGACATTTGCTAGGAAAATAATAAAACTAAAAAAAAAGAAAAAAAAGGAAGAATTATCGGCTATTTCAATTATTTTATTTGACTGAAAATAGTAATTATAGTTATTATAAGATATGTACAGATAACAAATTTGATATAAATGATGGGTTTACCATTTATATTAATTACAAGTGAAACTATTTAATTATATATAAATATAAATATAAATATATAAATATCAGTTAGTCTTGATATAAAATAACAATGATTCAACTTCTAATAGGGACTCAATTATAAAATTATAAATTATTTTTATTAATTATGTTAGACTAATAAGACTAAAAAATATTAGAAAAATATTAAAAAAATTAAAAAATTGTAATGGGTCATGAAATTTTTCAATTGACATCCAAGAAAATTAAAGGATCGATGCATCCAAGTCATAGGAATCAAAATCCAACCTATTAAACCAAAAAGATTGAACAACCTCAAGGTCAATTGAAAGTTCTGATAAGCTTAGAAAAACTATAGTGTCAAGAAAGAATGGTCCACCAAAAGAATATCCCTTAAATAAGGGAGTCGAAGCTTTGGGAGGCTAAGTGACATGAGATCCTCAGTGGCTGAGTCCTCGTCGCCCAAGGGAAAGCCCTTTTTTAGATGGAATAGTGCATTTCTACCTTGAAAATCTAACCTAAAGATAAGAATTTTTATTTCTAATGTCTATCTAACCCAAAGATCGATTTTGTTCAACAATCAAATTTATTCTTGACCTGACCCATTTACCTCTGAAATTAGAACATGTTTTCTAAATGAGACTGTATGAAACAATGAAATAGAGTGGGATGTGATTGGTGATGAATAGTAATTCTAAAATCGGTTTAAGATTATCTTACATTTAGATATATATTCCAATTTAGTTTTACTCTTGAAATGAAAGTAAATAAGAGATGAGATTTCTTTTATTATTGATGTAAGGTTATTAAAAGACTGAGTTGTTTAAAAATAATGGAGCCACCTTACAAAATAGATGAGGGATTGTGGATGTTGAGAAGGCAACATACATGTCGCCCTAGCCAATGATTAATGATAGGCTAAGGAAATATTGATAAGCATATGTAATCGATAAGTTCATGACATCCATGCCAAAAGAAATATCGAACCAACTAGAAGGGCATATAGAAACCAAGAGACCATAAGGCCATGGCACTCCCACTTCAAAAAGAAAATTTTGACCAAATAGAACTCGCCCTCCACCAACAAATGTCAATACAGTTAACAAACAATGCAATTACTAGTAATCGTATCATTCAATGATTATTTAGTCTTTTCAGTAAATTTTTAGCACTTATTAGTCTAAATAACAAAGAAATTTTTTAAATAATAACTTGGATATTTTTACTTATCTATTTTCTATATAGCCTGTAAGATTTATGTAATTTTTAACCCAAATTTAAATTTTCTTATTATTCAGATAAAACTTTAATCAATATAAGTCAAAATTTTATAATATATTATTGATTTGAGAAATTATGCAATGCTTGAAAATTTTTTAATTAAAAATAAATTTGGTCACCCCGAAACAAATTTAATATTTTTATTGTTATTCTTCTTCCTCGGATGCTCAATAATATCATAAAGAATGTAAAATGTTCAATCAATCATTTGTCAACGGAAAAAAATAAAATTAAAAATTAAAAAAAAAAATTCGAGTCCTTAAAATTTGTTGGATAAGTGAGTTACCGTTATCATCAGCCATCAAGCAACCACAATCAACCTAATGGGTCAATAGCTATCTGAATAATTCAATTAATCCGTTTAATTTAAATTTTTAGAAAATTTAATTGTAATGTAAAAATATTTTAAATAAATAAAATTATAAAATTATGTCCATTTAATTTAGGGTGAATATAATCATGAGTGAAAGTATACATTCGGTTTGGTGTAGATTATATATATTTTTATTAATATATATTTTTTATTTTAAATAAATATTAAAATTTAAAAATTATTTTGATAAATTATATTTTTGTAATTAGTAACTTTTTTTCTATAAAAATTTCTTATTAAGGTATACTTTTATATAATATTTGATATTTTAATAATATTATATAATTTTTGATATTTTAATAATATTATATAATTTTTGATATTTCTATATAAATATAAATTTTTAAATGAATATACTAAAAAATTAATAATGTCGGTTGATCAACTTGACCGACTCGATCCTACCTATGGACAATTACAGTTAATACACTTAATTTGGATGGCCGGACCTTATCCAATCAGATTAAACTTACCAATCATAAATTTTTATTTAAATTGGACTTATATATGGTTCAAAAATAAATGCTCAATTCTTGCTGTTACATGTTGCATAGCTTAGCGTGCCAAAGCATGAAAGGCTAATGACTCAATTTCTATTATTCAGATACTGTCATTTATTATAATATATAGTCCTGTTATGATCTCAACTTGAGTGAGTTATTAAATAAATAATTAAAAAAATTGAATAAAGTTTTATAAAATTAAAAAAGAATTCTAAATTCACCATATAAAATTTTTGACAAATAATTAAAATTCAAACAACACAAATATTAGTTCACGCTTAAATGAACTAACAATATAAAACAAATGTGACATCAAAAATAATAATGGGCACATGAGCCAACTGAATTGACCCTACTCGGCCTCATAAAATAATATAAAAACCTACTTATATTAATCTCTTTGTAAAAATATATTAATCAAATATCCAATAAAAATAATATAGAGTCTATACAAACATTTATATTAATAGATAAATTTATCAATACTATAAACCATAAATAAATCAACTATAATTTCAAAAAGTATTCAAATAAGTTTATATAAGTCTCCAATAATAAAATAACAACAAACGCCTTCGATCTTTTCAATCCAAGATCTTACAAAAAATCCTAAAATTTTTTAATATGAAGGGTTAGAAAATAGGATAAAATTATGAGTATAAAATTCATCAAGTATATATATATATATATTATCATACATATAAATAATACAGAAAGATCATAAAATTAAAATATTATGTCAAAATCAAATATATCAGATAACTCAACATGTCAAATATCTAATTATAATTTTATACGTAAAATTTATAGTCCATATATAAATATTAAATAATATTAAACTATATAAAATCGTCTAAGCACACTATATTGTCTAAACTGCGCATACTGAGATCTATATCAAGCACCACTATTTACTACAAACATGCATAAGAGCTGTAATAGCACGCATCGGGTGTACCAAACTTGTCTCGAATATACACAAGTATAAGACAAATACCTTTTAAGAGCTTAGCCTGGTTCCAAAATCAAATTTCTCATTAAATTTTTATTATATAATTATTTTTAAATTAATTAAAAAATTATATTAATAATTTTAGCTGCAATCAAATTCAAGCTAAATTTTAGCTTGTTTATGCATAAACAAACATAGTTGGATATATTTGTAAAACCAATCATAGTAAACTCAGGCCGCAAGATTATTCTGTTAACTTTACCGTATATAAAATTATATATGAGTTATAAAGTTATTGGATTTGGTTTATTTTTTTATGAGTTTTACACCTATTGATATATCATCTAATAATATGCATGATGCTTCATGAGACTTGGATTAATCAGATGAATTTTTTGAGTGGCGTACGAAAAGCGTCTAACTCAAACATGTTCACCGTTTGATCAGAATAGTAGTTTCTATTATATGTTTAAGAGGTGTGCGCGGGTGTTTTGTTCAAAAAAATCACATTTGAGGGGTGCATGTGCATTGCTTCTCAATAAGTCCGTACTTAATATGTTTCTGAAAGGCGTTAATATGTCAACACTGCTATATATAATCTTAATACGATTTTAGAATATTCATTGCAGTCTTTTTAAAATTTTTTAGAGTCAATATTATGAGAAAAAGAATAAAAAGAAAGAAAAAATAGAGAAGTAAAATATTTACTTAATTACTTAAGTTTCGAATTGTATTCTTTTTTTAACTGACATTGGGTTCTTTATAGTTAATAAAAATATTTTATCAGTAATTTTTTTTCATTTATATTTTATTCTATATTGTTCGTATTTATTATTACGAGGTGGTCTATCATTATCTTTGTTGAAAGTTTTATAATCAAAACTCATTAAATAATGAATATTTTTCAGGCTTATAGCCTTGCATTTATTTTCTCATTTTAAAAGATTTTTCGCATAAAATATTACATTTTATCATTTATAATCGTTAATTTTTATTATATATTATCGTATTACCCTTTTACAGGTTCAAATAAAGTGTTTGAAAATAATTTTTAAAAATATTAATTCTTAATTTTGTAAGCAAAACTTTAATATTCAAAACCTAATAAAAACCAATTAGCATTAATCCACAGGGGACTTTCAATTTCTCTAATATCATGTTTATTTGCTGGAATAAGATGAAAATAGAATTTCTATTTTCAGAAAATAAATATTTTTCTATTTGGTTATAAATTTAATTTAAAAAATATTTATTCTCACATTTGTGGGAATAGTTATTTCTATTATTATTATTATTATTATTATATTTTGTAATAATAATAATAATAATTATTATTATTATGTATTATTATTATTATTTTATATTATTATTATTATGTTTATTATTATTATATATTATTATTATTATTATTATTATTATTACTATTACTATTATCATCATTATTATTATTATCACTATTCCCATCTTATTCTTCATATTATTTTACAAACCAAATAAAAGAATATTAATTCCCACCTTATTCTATTCTAACAATTAAATATGAAAATAACAATTTTAACTATATTCTCATCTTATTCTATTCCCTAGAATAACTATTCTATTATTACATTATTCTATTCCAACAACTAATTGTATAACAGATTTTAAATTTAAGCTCAAGTGGCTTTCAATTTTTTTTGTATGTAAATATATTTAAATATACATTTACCAAATCAAATACGTAAACTGTTGACCATTAACTTAACTCATGGGCATCATTAGCAATCGGACCCGCCTCCGTAGAAGAGAAACTCAACTATAATTTATCTGCAACTCATGCTTTATATATTTTATTTTATGTTTTTTAAAATATCAATAGACTGTACGCATAAAAAAAATAATATATTATTTATAAATTGATGAAGCATCTAGTAAGGCTCTTTGGAGAGTAAGGTGGACCACACTATAGGCCCAGACACTAGATTTGGGCTTTTTGTCAAGAAAAGCCCAAATGCTCCTGGTTCTGGCCCGTCATCGATGGTCTACACTGCCGTTAAACTAGCACGTGAATGATTTGGGCTAATAAAATGTTTAAAGCCCAAATTATTGATATGTCACATAATAAAATCAGTGATTTTATAATTTTTGATATGTAACGATAAATTATTTTAGATGATTTAATTTTTTTATTATATTATATTTTAAGTATCCAAAATAATTTGATTGAATAAATATTCTTTTATCAATTATGGATTGAGGGCTCCTTTGACTTTTTCATATTTTGGTTCATTTTTTTTTATAAGTCATTATTTATGTATAAAGTCTATTAAAATTATTTTAAGATAAAGATTTTTTAAAAAAATTAAATTGAGTCATACATAAAACAATAAATTAGAAAAAAAATTAAATATTTGAGTCGTATTTCTATTTATAAAGTAGTTATGTTGATTTTATAATCTCTTAAATAATAATCTCTATCATTTAATTACACATAAATTAGGGTTTCCGTTTGAAACTATCAACCATTTTAAATAAATTTCATCAATTCCCTTAAATTTAGGGGCAAAGTGGCTTTCGTATTTTTTTAAAATGTCCATTTTAAATTGATAATTATTATTTAATAATTAAATTTTATTATTTTTAAAATTTTTATAAAAAATAAAATATAATTATTTATTTAAAAATAAATAATTTAAATATAAAAAAATAACAAATTTAATCTTTTTAAAAAATAGAACAATATTGATTATTTAAGTATGCAAGAAATAATTATAGAGCTGATATTAAAAAAAAAGAACGCATAATCATGCACCTAATTAAAAAAATAAATTGTAATTATATATTTAAAAATAAATAATTAAAATATAAAGAATAATTATTTTAATTTATTTAAAAGATAAAATTTTCTTAAATTTTTAATTACGTGATAAATAATAATAGAGCTTATATTGAAAAAAAAAAAAAGGAAAACACACCACTCCCAATATTTCAAGAAGAATTTCTTTTATATATTATAAGAAATTTATCGGTCAGGCTCATGATATTATTAGTTATTGAAAGTATTTGATTAATTTTTAAATATTTAATAAATTTATTAATCATTTAGAAGAAGCATTGCTCGATCCATAGTTGACAGCACCAAGAAGTAGAGGTTGAGAATGGGAAAGCGAAAATGGACTGCAAGGGGAAAACGAAAATGGATTCCAGAGGTATTATGGAGGTTGTTTAGAGAGAAAGCGCGAACGCTGGCCGATACGATCATTTCATTGATTCCACAGGAATGCCAATGTAAGAATCAAAGCAAATGCATGCGATGCGTGTTTGGCATTGAAGACGCATTGCTGTCTTATCTTATCAGATCCGAAGATCCTCCAGACTACCATGATCTGCTCAATCGATGTTTCGTTGTCGTTCCGGAGAATGCTCCTCCGCTTCCCTCTGATATCTCTCCTGGCAACCGCTGGTCACAGCATCAAGTCTGTGTTTTTTGTCTTCGCTACTTTACTTTGTATGAAACGTTCACGGTTTAAAAGATCATTTAGACTCCGATTTTGTTGGATGCAAAACAATTTCTACGTGGCTTGAGCAACCCGAAGGAAGTTTCTTGAAAGCAATACGTAAAAAAGATTTGTCGCCGCTCGGGGGGGAAAAAACGAAGTATATAGGAAGTTATTGGCGGAGGTAAAATCAATTTTTTTTTTCGTTTGAGAGTACCTTCCACAGTTCAATAGTGTAAAAAAATTGGTAGTTTGACGGTGGAGGAATGGCGGCGACGCGGTGGCAGCCGTGCTGGTGGTGGATGGTAAATGATGGCACTGTTGCTGCTGTATTAGCACGGCGGGCGGGCTGTCAATGAGGGTTGAAGTGAGGTGGCTTGGGGCGGAGCTACCGTGGTGGTAAAGGCGGTGGTAATAGGCTGTTGTAGTGGTAGCAATACTGCTGTTGAAGGAAATCAGTCTCTTCAAAGTTTAAAAAAAAAAAAACAGTTCACTTAATTTGTTGAATTTCTTCGTTGGAAATTATCTTCCGTTCTTTGTTTTATACCGTCATTCCGGAAGTTAGAAACATCATTTTGGAAAAGGTTTTCCATCCAAGCAAATGTAGCTTGAGTTGTTAATTTGTAATGATAAAATAACTGATCAGTAGTTTATAGTTTTTATTAGCTTCAGTAATTTTATTTCTGTTGCTGTTTCAAATTAACAAGTTCCATAGAAAAAACGAGATCTCAACTCCCTCCGGGTGTGGCAAAATATTTACTGCAAGTGGTAAAAATGTTAACATACCTGTTTCCCAGAGTTCACTTCTGAAATGCCTAGCAGGCTATAATGGGTTTGTATGAATAATGTGCCTCCTTTGTGATCAATTGATGTTTATGAATATTCTGTTTTCTTATGCTAGATCAAATCAGCATTGACACGATTATACTTTTTATCATTTGTTCTTTTAGATTGTCAGTAGGATCATTGAAACATTATTGGCTGAGCAACCTGGGTCTTCCAATGTGATATGCAATGGATATGATAAGGTAATCTTCCCCTGATCTGAGAATTAGAAAGCTCTTCAAAATGCAGGAAAAAATTGTGACCCTTGGGTGCCTTCTATATTTTTAATGTTTTTTTTTTTTTGTGTCCTTTTCCCACAATGGAGTTGTTAAACTGTTTGAAAATAACTCTGAATTGAAATTTGTTAGAAAAAAAACCAAAGCAACTAAGAATATCAATCAACTTTTTGGATTTTTTTTGGGAAAGAATTAATTTGTAGCATTTCCCAAAAGCTGTTTCAAAAGCGCTACCGAATAGAATGTTGTTGCTTTCTCTGTTAAGATGTCTATCATAATAGTCCAAGCTTCTTTGCTTTATTTTTTTTATCATTGAATGGTTGTTGTCGCAGTGTTTGTCATTATCCTGCTAGATTTTATTATTGAGCTGCCTAGCTGCATCTATTAGCCATTCCTCATTGTATTTGTAGCTAGTCGCATGGAACTAAGAGTTCATGTTGTTAAGTGTGTTACTTGATTTATGACTTCATTATAGCCATTTGTTGATGCTACACAACTGCCACTACTCAATGAAGGTTTTCATGTTGTCTAACAGATTAAAGGCTTGAGTCCGATTGCAAGGCTCCTAGCTTGTCCTGCATGGAATCAAGTGTTAAAAAGGGTAGGTGATCAAAGTTCTTAGTTGCATCATCAGTATGGTTGAACAATATCTGATTTCTATCATGCATTCTATTGCAAGATTGATTCCATAACCTTTTATGTGCAGGTTGGGGATGGCATCATGGGCTATCTTCTCACCCACACTTCAATTTTCTTGCCCCATCCTCACAACAAACATCAGCAAGTAGCTGGTGCTCCTGTCAGTGGTTTGTTCATTGAGTATCCCAAACATTTATCTGTGCTTGACTTTCATGGTGCTTCGCCCATCCAAGAAGGTTTATTTATTCACATCTTTGCAATTTGTTTCTCATGTAAAAATCTTGCTTATCAGTTTGGTGTGAAAAACGTTGAAGGAGTTGACTGATTTTTAAAGATAGGATTCTTTTAACAAACCATACTTAAAGATGTATAGATGGGTGATCCTAGTATGGTAGTATCCAATATTTCTTTGCTCAAATTAACGCCAAGGTTTCCCGCAAGAAGCTGACCAAGAAATGTGTTTAAGACACCAGACTATCCACGAAAACCACAACCAGTAAATCAAAGGTTTGCCCATCTAAGCTGAAAACTTAGCTGGCACAAAACCCAATCCTTGAAAGTAATTATGTTTTTTTTTTCAGCCCTGAAAAAATGCTCATGGAAGGAACAAGGAAAGAACTCTTCTATCTCTTTTTCTGTAGAATAATTCCCTGGTCACTGATTCAGACTTACTGATTCTGGCTTGAAGCCTTTCATCCACTAAGCAACCATTTGTTCCATGCTGATGCCCATGTAAATATGGAAATATTGCAAATAATGATTAAATGTAACAGGCTATTCTGCAAAAGACAATAATTGAATAGCATGTTTCCTCTTTCTGGAAAAATTGTCTGAGTCAAGTTCTGCTCCCATGCCACTTTCCATGTTAAACAAAACATTTTATGAGGTGCATTCACTTTGAAATCTCCTTCTAAACCCTCTGTTATCGTGGTTCTGAAATTTGCTTTGCAGTTGGTGAATGCTCCTTTCAGATGATTACTGTTGCATATATGGTTTGAAATTGTACATATCTTGCATTTCAACTAGTATTTTCAGGGAATCGGATGAGGAGAAGAGTGACTGGAAACAAATCAAATTACAAAGAACTTCAATCCTGTATATTTTTTCTAGATGGCCCAAAAAATTCTATCAACTTCATTGGTGGTTGTGAAAAATGTGTTACTCAATTGGGCTCAAATAGCTGGGAAGTAAGCAGTCATTTTGGGTTTTCAGCTGCTCCTGACACAATCCTTATCTGTGGTTCAGATGTGCAAGAGACAGATGAACAAAAACAAAGCACAAAACCACATATAAACCTTGGGAAGCGTTCAAGATTGCTTAGCTGGCAGCGCCATAAAAGACTCAAGTTGTTGACTCTTCAAGATGCCAATACCATAAAACCTCCCACCTGTCATTTCAGTGGTGAAGAAAGCATGAACCTGGGTCTTTATAATTACTCAATCTATCTTCGAAATCACCAAAGTTGCGAGGTGCATTCTTCAGAGGAATATCGAGAGAATCAAGCTGGACATGAGCAAGAGGTTAGCTGTGAATTGTGCTGTTCACAATTCACTGCATTTTTATTATCCTAATTAGTGTTTGATGTCCTATAAAAAACCTTGTTTTCCAGTGTTGAAAGGTGTCTCAAGTAAGCAGCAAAGATCTTCATGTATCCATGTTACAATATATAATGTATATGTGGTGGACTACATCAAAAAAGTTATTGTATATTGTATGGATGACAGAGTTCATCTGCTTTCTTCACCGTCAATAACTACACTTCATACTGATTTACTAAATGCAAATCCACATCTGTGTGCCACAAGTGCCATTTAACAGAATTAGTAAGCGTTTTTTTTTAATATGTTGGTAGTAATAACAGGTTGGCCTCTATATGTTTTCAGATGTCCCCAAAGTGCACATGTTGTTCAGTGTTCCAAACCACAATCAAAGTTCTTGAAGGTGCTCAAATTAATAGGCAATCTATGTTCTACTGCTTGGGGCGTTGGTCATCCCCTTTTCCTAAGAAGCGTATCCTTCACTCTTGCTTTTTGATTCTAATCCTGCTACTGTGCTATTTTTGTAGAATTTCTGGCTAAGCAGATAATTCACTTTTTTTAAAAAACAAAAACCCTGTCAAGTCTTTTTTCCTTCCCCATGTTTCATCTGAGCATACTATGCTCCTTAACATTTCAGATGTACTAAATTCCTTGAAACCTAGTTTTTCTGGTGCAAGTTACCTTCTTATGGATATTTTTGGGTTGTCAAATGTTGACATTAGACCTCAGTTAACGCCATGCTTGCATCATCTCCATGGATCTCCTTGCCTGTAAGTATAACAGTTCACATTGATAAGTCATGTGTGAGTGCTCATAATATTATTCATGTATGTAGACTTTGATAAGCAATTTTTGGAAAATATAAAGGATTGGTTGCACTAGAGTCAGTGACATGATCGAATATATCTCAATTTACTTTCATTGAAATGGCTGGAGTTCATGTGGATAAACATTTTATAGTTAAGGCAGTTCGCCTATCCAACCATAATCCACTTCCTTTGAGTTATCAGTGTCTTTCTTTTTCCAGTCTCACTTTGGTTAGTTGTGGAATCTCTTCATATGGATCATCATAAATATGGCAAGAATAGTATTGGTTGAAGCTGCTGTAAGAATGCTAATATTTTATTTTATTGAAGCTACTTCGACGGTTGGGAATTTGGATTTAGTCTGTCTCCAAAAATACAATAAAAATGCTTAGTCTGTCTCCAAAAATGTAAGGAAAATGACAGAAGCATTTTATTACACTACAAGGGTTGAAAATAACATTTTGCTTCCTAATTGTAGTTCTATACACAGGATGGGTTTTCAGAAATTTTGCCTGTGACAGATATGAAAGAATAATCAGCATTTTATATTGAGAAGAAAGAAATAGGTCAACTTCTAAAACCGTTTGAATTAGGAACCATTAGCAATGTCCTTACAGTGTTTGTGGTCAAATGACCGCTTAAAGAACATTTCAAAGTTTATTGATGTCATTGAGGAGTCAAACATGGTGGGCAAACACGATGTAATATTGAAGCATGCATATGGTGGAAAGGGACATAAAAACTTATGAAGCAGAAATAGGGAACAAATTACCAATTAACATCAGGTGGTCTTTGCTTACTGACTAATCATGTTGCAGTCTTCAGCATACAGCCAATGGACTTCTCAGATTTGGGGCCTTCAACAATTCGTGCACCAGATCTGAATAGGGGAAGGGGAAGAGATTTTGCAGAAGGGTTAGAGAGAATAAGAGGTAGAGAGAGAGAGAGAGAGAAGGTTCGAGAATCGGAGGAGAACAGAAAATATCCTTTTTTTACTTACTCTGCCAATGTAAAAATATATGGGGAAGGGTAATTGAAACCAGGAAACGGGAAAACGGTTTACTACAGCCTAATTACTGAGCCCTCACAGCACGTGCTCTACATTCCTGCAAATTCTTAACTAATTATAAACTACTCATGTGCAGTGTATAAAATATATTTCTCCTATGTGCAGTGTATGGGATATATGAATGTGCACTGTACTAATGTAATATAGAAACCCTTAGATGAAATCATGAAATTAACATCAGGTGGTCTTTGCTGTGCAGGTGCTGATGGACCATAATAACAAATAACTAGTGATATTTTCTGTTGGATCACTTTTAGAGTTTTGCATCAATTAATAACTTTTGTTCCCTTTCCATAAATATCCATGTGTCCTACTTTTGGCTTATTTAATTAAATGTTCCACCTTCCTATGTTGATGTCTAAGTTTGACCTGCCACAAAGTAATTCAACCTTTCTTGTACTCCAACCCTTGTTAGTTAGGTTAGGCCTTGTATTTTACCCCATTTATTTGGATTCCATCCACGAGATCCTACCTGGTATATGAATTTCACCTGCAATTGTCCAAGTCCGACCTCTGTGGGACCATGTGTCAGTGATATAACCGGCCACATCCCCTCCCCCCAAAAAAGGGCATCCAGATGGTTCTTTCATCACCTTCTTAGGTTGGCACACTAGTATTTTGGATATGGAGATGTTATGACTTTTGGAGAATGTATAACACATTGATTTTCACTAGGAAACATATGTTTGTTGAGATGAAGTATTCTCAGTAATTTGCTTGTTTCATCCCCATTCAATCCTCCATTTACCCATAGGCATCATAATTATTATTTTTCAATAAAATTGTGGATAAAGGAAAGTGCTTGGTATTTTCTCCAGAAATTCAGCTATATGGTAAATGTTGGGTCTAAATTTTCTTCTTTTACTTCTTTCCAGATTTCACTCCCTGATTAAATTGATGAAGATTTTTATACATAAAGCTCAGCATTGCCAGCATATTCGGTTATTGGACAAACACTGCCCTATTCCATTGTTGTCTCCTGATGCTAGCTCCCTACCCACGGTTTGTCTTATTTTTTCCCCCTATTTGTGGATACCCTTTATTCATTCTATTTGTTGTACTGTTCAGAACGGGAAGTGTGTAATGAAACAACAGCTTTTATTGTATCCATCCATTTCCCAGAAACCAGAAAAAAAGAAAACTGACTGCTGCTTATTTTAATTGCAAGTGATTTTTTTTAAACATTAATCGATTATTTGAAATTGTTTCTATCACAAGGCTTTTAAATATATGTTCTGATGCACAATGATAGATTATTGGTGAATATTTTCAAAATTCATCATGAACATCTCATTCACATATCGATTCCGCAGCCTTGAAAAATCTACTGGCATCCCCTTCAGTGGTACATGATTGAGCTCATGAATGTTCATGAGTTGATTTTGCTGCAGGGAAATGGAATAGAAACGGGAGCATCTGACAAAGAAGACAGGAGTCTGCTGGCTCTCAATTTTCTCAATAGTTCTACTTCTTCCAAATTGGGATGCAAGAAAACACTGGAGTTTGCTGAACACAAATTTGGTCTGAATAGTTATTGCTCAAAAAATGAAGTTGTATCATTTATATGGGCTGCTTGTCGAAACATAGTCCCTCCAGATCTGTTAGGTAGCCCATCTAACTGGAGAATTCTAAGGAGAAATATCTGTAAATTTATTCAATTGCGCCGGCTGGAGAAATTCTCTCTAAAACAATGTGTGGCTAAATTTAAAATATCTAGGTTCCCATTGCTGTCAAATAAACATTCCTTGTGCTGCTTCAATGGTCGTTGGCTTAAGCATGGGAAAGGGCAGGATGTAGATGTAATCAAAGGATGCAGTAATCTTAGTTGTGGTACTGCCAATATGAGGCAACATCTTCTTCGAAGATGGATCTTTTGGTTCTTTTCTCATGTAGTGGTCCCATTGGTGCAAGCCAACTTTTATGTTACAGAAAGTGAGCATGGGAAACAAAGTCTATACTTTTATCGGAAATCAATTTGGAGGAAGCTGAGTGACCAAACCAGTACTTGCTCAAAGGATCAAAACTATCATGCCTTGGATGATGCATCTGTTAGGGACATTTTAAGCAACAGGCCATTTGGTTTCTCAAAGGTCAGACTCCGCCCAAAAAAAATTGGAACAAGGGAGATAGCAAATTTTAAAGCACCGTCAAGAATTTTCCCAAGAGTGGCACAATCACATCCAGTGACTACTAAGTTTTCCCACTTGAAATCTGCAAACTATGTCCTACGTGATCTCCATGCAGTATTAAAAGATTATAGGAATAAAGAACCAGAAAAGTGGGGAGCGTCAGTATTTGATTACAATGATGTCTATAGAAAGCTGTGCCCATTTCTGTTGAATCTGAAGGAAGAAGACACAACCATACCTGGCGTGTTCATTATTGTTTCAGATGTGTTTAAGGCCTTTGATACTGTTGATCAGGATAAGCTGCTTTCTGTTGTTGACGAAATTTTGACAATGGATGAATATGTCCTACAGAAATCCCATGAAGTCGTCTGCAAGAAGAAATCTTTTTGTGTTTACGAGAACCGTAAGGTAGTGAGCCTAGAAAATTTTGATGGATTTACAGAGGTCACGACGTCTCGTCCTTATCGACCACGGCATACCATCATTCTTAATCAGGTATATAAGATCTAAACTTCTTATTTGGAAAATTACCTGTATTTTGTTTCTATCTTACTACTTCTTGTAGTATGGGTTGGATGTTATTTATCTGCCAGTTGAGCTTCAAGAGAAACCTATATATATTGTTATGTCTGGCTGTGAGAGAAGACTCAGTGCATGGAGGAAGTTTTGTGGGAAGCTCTTCAAACCACCTTTACTCCTATAGTTCACTAGTGGAAAAGGATGTAAGAATTCCAATTGCTGTGGAAGTGATATGTATGCCTTAGTTCCTCCCACATTTTGGTTGATATATAGTTTTCTTAATTTTTTGAGTAAAAATATTTTATTTGGTTTCTAGGACAACAAATTTGAGGGCAAACCCTAGCATACCTGTAAGATTACTCTATTCTACCTTGACGGTATAGGTTTTGTTATGCCATTCAAAGGTAAAACTGCACATGTTTAAGGCTTCACTGCAGGAGCCTAGTGCTTTGTGATTTTACTAGGATTGGAAGTTCTGAGGATTTTAAAGGTATGGTCAACTTTTTAAGTGAGTCTTTTGCTCATCATCTATTTTTTTGTATGATGGATCTACAAGAAATGATTTTTTCCTGCTTTCTTTTTTCTTTGGGGGGGATTGTGTGTGTGTATGGAATTAGTGCTTTATTACTACCAAATGAAAGTCATAACAAGTGTAGCAGAAAAAGGGAATTGAACTCATGAGCAACACATCATTCAACTGACCATGCCTATAGTCTATCCAAAGCCTGCCTTAGAAGAAATAACACATGATTTAACACTACCAATTTCTTCACTCCATCTTTTATAGGATAATAATGGGTCTTATTTTGCCACCAATTTGCTTTCTCATTGGTCGAATCTAATCTAGTGGACTGAGTATACTTTCCTTACTACTGGAGAGACCTTCAATCTTAGCTTGTTTTCATTTTTAGCTATGCTCGTCTACTTCTCTTTCTTGCATGAATTCATAATTGTCCATTTCCTCGCAAAATGAGATCTCACTGGCCTTGTTTCCATCTTTCTTATTAAGGATCGCTTCCATGTGTTAATGTATAAGAGAAATAAGCATACTTTTGGGCTTGTAGGTGACTGAAAAAGAATGTTTTGTGTTTCTGAAGATTATCATCATTGTGTATCCTGCCTCCCCCCCCTGGCCCCCCGCGGTGGAAAAAAAGATCTATTTTCTTCACAGGTTAATGTGGAATACAAGATTTTTGCCAACTTTGAAGTGAGATATTTTTCAATCCAAATACACATCTCCAAAGAAATTTAGCAGAATTGTGATTAATCTGGCTATTTCATTTATGAATTACAGGAGCAGAACAGAACTGTAAGAAAGGAAGAGCTTCAATTTTATTTGATTGAGCATGTGAAGCGTAATGTGCTGCTATTTGATCAGTCGTTTTTCTTGCAAGATGTTGGTATACCTCAAGGAAGTGTTTTGTCTTCTTTTCTTTGCTCTTTGTATTATGGACATCTGGAAAGGAATGTAATCTTTCCCTTTCTCAAAAAAGAGTATTCTAATGACCTGCCAGTGCTAGATGATGATAATAATGATGATGCTGTCCTAAAAGCTTGTAAGAAAAAGGCCTCCTCACCCAGATATATATTACTTAGGTTGATTGATGACTTTCTCTTTATATCCACCTCCAAACAGCAGGCTACTGGCTTCTTCTCTAGGCTACAAAGAGGATTCCGGGAATACAACTGCTATATGAATAAGGAAAAATTCTGTGTCAATTTTGATATTGACCATATGCCTTGGATTGTATCAAAGAGGGTATTCGTAGGTGAGAATGGGATGTCATTTCTTCAGTGGAGTGGTTTGCTTATCAATTGCTGCACATTAGAGGTTCAGGGAGATTATACGAGGTAAATTATTATATAGGGTGTATGTTTTATTTTCTTAGAGTCTACTCCCTATGCTATTATAAAAAAAAAAAAAAAAAATGAAGTTTTGAAGCGATCAGGTTGGTTACCATTTACCTACCTCTGGTCGCTTTCAAAATGGTTTTTGGCAGATGAGGTGTTAGTTGAATACTTGGACTCTGTACATAGTTGCAAATACTGATGTGGCATTAGGATACTCTGACGAGGGTGCATTACTTTGAAACTTCAAATTAGAGGAAAATCATTTTAGAAACTGGAATAATCTAGTTTGAGGTTTGGACCCATACTTGTGTACAATACTTTCACCCCCTAAGAACATAGTTTCATGATCAATGATCTAGTTTTGGCAGATGAGCTTTGGCCTTATAATATTTCTATGGGTCTTGTTTTACAGTTGTTGCATGATCCAGTCAATGAATCTTGAAATGAGACACATACCGCAAGAAGCAAATGAAACTAAGTGGTTTTGATCAAAATGAATTACTACTTTGACTAAATAGTTATGGATGACTTGACAATTTCAAATCAAATCAACTAATTTGGTATATTTTCCAAATTTATTGGACTGTGTCTGTGCTTCTTTTGGCTTTATGAATATTATTTTTTTGGGCATTTCTACTAATATCAAGTGTTATTCCTATTTTGGGATTTTTATTTTAAAATTCCTACTAGCAAAGGGCCAAGGAAAATTTAGAGTTATGAATTGGGTATCAAACAAATGGGTGATGCTTGGTTACAATTTCAAATCCTTTATTTCATGTTTGTTTTAGTTTTTGTTGTTTTTGGTGTTGAAATGGTTTTTCTTTATCCATGGACAATGGGTTTCAATGTATGCTTTCAAAATCAATGAAGATGGTAAATATAGATATTGCATTCAGTGTACTTGTGTGGACAATATAATGACTCTTACTATTTGTGATATCTAAAGTACTTCCATGATAACTATATCATATTTTGATCGATGAATTTTCAAACATCTGCTATTCTATTGATATATATGAACGGGGTGGGCATTCTGAAGTAAATTGTCAGCCAAACTGCATTACACTGCAACAAACTGGAAAAAAATGTGTTGTTTTTTTCTGTTTAACAAAGGAAAATACAGCTTATTTGCAGTACATGATTTACATGCCTTACATATTGTGAAAAAGATGCTAACACATTGTGTGTGTTTTCTTCATTCATAGATATGTATTCAAAATAATCAAATATGACATGGTTTGCGCTTTAATTTGGTATGTCAGAAAGGTCAAACCATCCAGACCATATATTGAATTGCGCCATGGTGCACCGTGAATGCAGTTGATTTTATGTTGATCTCCAATTTAGATGGAATATTGTACATCCTAATAGGAGCTGAAAAGCATACCAGAATTTGGTGTAGGCTTTCTTGGGGCTAGTTTTCATGAACCATACCGTTGTTATTGAATCCTCAATGATATAATAAGTGACAACTTTTTCTGTTTTCTCCTCATGTACGGTGATATCTGACTTTCTTGACTGGTATATTTCTCTTACTCAACATCTATTATTTGGAAAAGTGAAGCAGCAATCTCAGTGATCTTTGAATGTTGAAAATTTGATATCTTGTCATGTTTGTAAAATGGTTTAGCAACTGTCATTACTTATTCAAGCTCACCTTTCCACACTTGTTCCTTTCTTCTCTTGGCAGGTACCTCAATAATCATTTGAGTTCAACTCTCACTGTCTGCTGGCAAGGTAAACCAGGTCGTCAGTTGAAGGCCAAGTTGTGTGATTATATGCAACCAAAATGCCACCCTTTATTCTATGATTCAAACATCAACTCGCCAGCCATCATCAGATTGAATATTTATCAAGCTTTTCTGTTATGTGCAATGAAATTTCATTGCTATGTCTGTCACTTGTCAAATGTGCTTGAGCTTCATCCAAGATTCTACCTAATTGCTATTGAGAGATCTTTAAGGTATAAATCAACTTTAAGTAGTGTCATTAAAGTCACTTTGCCATTTGTTTGATCTGTCTGTTGACTTACCAGACTGTGCTTTCTTGTTTTGGATAGAGTTACTATTATTTTTCCCCTCATTCATTTCTTGAACTTATTTCCTCAAATGGTATAGGTGGGCCCGTGTTTAGTTCTCACTTCAAGCCCAAATGACAATAGTGTGAGGGGTTCTGCTAGAGGAAAAACCATTATTGTATTTCTAGGAAGAGTTTCGAGAAAAGTTGTTGGTATTTCTGTAATTTTCATTAGCATTTTTATAATTCCTTTTCCCTTTATTTTTTTGTGCCTTTCCAGCACACATATTAGCTATGAATAGCTAAGAGTTATAAGAGTCACATTCAGAATTCATTACAATTCAAATTCTATATAATTGAATTCATCACTCTTACACAGGAGCCCCATTTCTTTCTTTTGCATTTTACTCTCTCTCTTTGGTCCTATTTTGTGCAGTTTCTTCCTCAATTTATTACATTATCCAGACGCTGCTCTTTCCAATTTGAAGCAGCACTCCTTCTAATCCATTTTTCCTGTTTAAATGATGGATAATGATAACAGTAGATCATGTACTTAGGGGCGTTTACAAAAGATCTATGTAGAGTTTTGTGAATTCAGGGGATTCACTGAGCAAAAATCTGAATAAATCCCACTTGGGAAAGAAGATTTGGACTGCAAAAGATCAAACTAGAAACTACTCTCAATCAATCTCTTCTCGACAGCAACAAGCAATTTGAACAAATGATGATGAAATTCAGTCTGTTGATGCAAATTTCGGACCATACTCTCAGAATCCTAGGAAGGTCTCACCCATCAAGGTAAATCACAACTAGATCATGTCTACTTATCCTGATCAGATTCTGATGAATCATGGGAGGGTCATGACCATCAATTTAAATCATGAGCCGGACTTGTATAATTACTCTGAAAAACCCTTGCAAATTTGATGTGAATTAGAAAAGTAATTGGAGAAAAAGTTGGACAGGAAGGTAGTGTTATGGAGAATCAAGATTTGTTTTGAAGAGATTAAGGCATTGATATCACAGATGAATCCCTCTAAACTGAAACTTACTTTATTTCCAGCTTTGTAAGTGAGGACGAAGGGCCTGAGGGGGCATGATTGTTGAGACAGTGGCCCACTCTGGGCATTATATCACAGACCTTAAGGAAGAATTTAGATCTATGCAAGTTACTTGAGCAAACTTCCCTCACTTAGCCTATGAATGAGCTCGGTTACTAGTGCTGCCTCATGATTTAGTCATAAAGAGCCAAACATTCTACAAACAGTCTACCGCCCTGTAAACATCACCAACACTAGTCAATACACCAAAGAAATCAATCAAAACTTATGTAGACCCTCTCAACCTAAGTGAAGGAAACCTGAGAGGAAGAATCTGATCTTTGAAGGTTTTAGGAAAATAAATAAGCACTGCCATCAGTTTAGCTGTTGGAGTATGGGATTTAAGAGATTAGAGCTCAGGGCATGACATTAGATTAGATAAGGGGATTGGAGTAGACAATCATGAGTGAAAGTATCTTCTTTCTAAAGAGATTAGATTTGGAACTATTATATATGCAATGTCCAATATTAAAAGAAATTCAGAGGCTTTCCTCAACTTTGTCCGTGTTAAGAAATAATTCAAACTGCCTTGACCTTTTTAGAACAGGTCTAAGTTAAATAGCAACAGAACCTACCTACAAAATAACTGATTCTAAAGGCTCCAGCTTGTTCAGAAAATCCAATAAATGGTATTTTATTGGATTTTCTGGGATATCAATGAAAATCAAGCTGCATATGCTAGGGATGGAGTAAATGGGAGAAGGATTGTTGATAAGGTTGCCTTAGAAGTGCATGGTGATCAAATGTTTTTTTTTCCCAGTAGACTCCAGTACACACCATTTGGAACCCTTGGGCTTTTGATTAGAGGCAACACCAAAGGCTTCTGCCATTTCATTGCTTGGATAGATAGAGGGGGAGGGCAGCGGTTTTAACTATAACTATAACCTCTGTTCTGTTTATTGGTCTGAGCAAGATACGGGAATCAAACCCACATCATCTCCTTGACAAAGAGAAATTTTACTGTTTGACTGTCGGCAACTAAGCATGAGGGCTGCGCTCATTGCAGAACTTAACCCACAACCTTATGGCATTAGTTGATGACAGCCATGCACCACCTATGTTCTTGTTTCCGAAGTAAAAAATTGGGATTCTTGGTAAATATAGAAAGATAAAGATGCAAAAGCAAACTGTTATATTTTTTTAATTCTATATCTTTAAAATTTTTTGTTCAATAAGATACCAAATTGGATGATTGGCTCATTTCATACTAGAAATAATCGTAGGAAATCCTTTGATAATACGGATTCCTATTTTTCAATGATATCTGAAAGTAACCATGGCAAATGGAACTAGGCAATGAGCGAAGACAAATGCCCAGGGATCTCTTGGATAATCATGCAGTGATATCATTTCACTGCTGACCTCAGATTGCTGGAGCTAGGAGGTTCTATTATGGTTCTTTGAGTAGATTTGATGAATTGTTATTTATTTTCTAAAGTCAAAGGTCAAAATTAACACAGGAGATGGGAAATTGAGCTAAAGGGGATCAATTATGCAGCTACTTTAAAGGCTATAAGGGAGACAACTCGAGGAAGTACTAGTAACAACAGGAATCTGAATAAAGGTGACTTTGTATGTACTTATTTTGGAAAATAAGGTTGCACTTGTCACTTTATAATAATAGAATTTAATGGTAATTTAAGGTTGCACCTGTCGCTTTATACCTAAATGGGAAACGAGTTACACTACTAGGGTCTTGGTTCCATATAACAACTTACCCCCAAAAAATTCAACCTTGGAAGATCGAGAGCTATTACGGTCCTTCCAATGGGGAGGCTCCCAAATTCACTCAGTGGTTAGGATTAAAAGTTGAATGGATAAATTATAAATATTAAATATTTATTTAAATTACTTAAAGTAACCTCCACAATGGAAAGACCTTAGCAACACTTCTTTTGTACATCCAATGGATAAGATTAAAAGTTAACAAATGAAAGGTGAATATTGTATCAACTATTATAGGGACTTGATATAATCTCTACCTTCTATTTTTCAACTTTTAATCTTGGTCATTAGATGGGCAATGGAGCCAAGATGGCTGGAGGAACGCAGCATTCATTTGTGTCCATGTAACTAGGCATTTATGCATTGAGCCAGCTGCTGACATGCCTCAGAGCTTCTATTTCCTATTGAGTTTTTTTTTTTTAAATTTATTTTTTACTCATTAGAACTTGTTAAAAAATAAGGTCGTTCCCTATTGTTTTTGTGTCTTTAAGCTGCCAAATCTGTATCTTCAGTTAAGCATTTGTAATTTACTTAGCCAAACAGTTGAACAGTCATTTAGTTGGTACATTCCTGGCCTATTTTAGCTGTATACCTGAGTCTTCATTGTCAGGTATACGCACAAGCTTATGAAGAGGAGGATGAAGACTGTGGGTCTTGGTTCTAGTTGCAATCCCTCTCTCCCATTGGCAAAGGAAGAAGTGCTATGGCTAGGATTAACTGCATATTCTCGAGCACTGAAAAAAAAACAGTCACGGCATAAGGTGCTGCTGTGTCTATTGAGATTCAAATTAGCGAGACTCGGTAATATCGGGAGTTCCCTGGAACTGAAGTATGCTGTAGAAGATCCACATTCCTCCTCATTATGGAAAATCAAGTACTAGAGTTTACAGGTATTTTCTTTACCATCTATTTGTTTTGATTTTGTCAGCCTCTTCTATCCGAGTGCTGTTAAGGCCCTCCAATTAAGACATGTATTTTATAAAAATTAATGAAATAAGAGTGGAATTTCATGCATACAAAGTTTAAAATAATTTAAGTATGAAATTAAGACATGCATGAACATTTGAAATAATAAATACTCAAAGAGATTAGAAATAAATAGCAACAAATGAAGAAGGGTTTAAATACAATTGCATTTACTTGATTTTAACCAAATATCTCTTGATTTCTCCTTAATTTCTCATTCTCCTTCTTTCTCTCTTCTTTTTTCTATTTTTCTTTGTTCTTTCTCTCTCTTCTGTCATAAATCAGATAAAAATGATTCAAAATCGGCCAAAGGGTCTATTTATAGAAAATTAGCGTATGTGTCCCAATTAGGCATGGATTAGGTGTTGAGGCACAATTCGTACCCGTTGCATACATCATGCACCAATATTATGCCCGAAATACACACATTCACCGATCAAGTGTACATCAAGTGCAGACATTTTGCTTAAAATGTGTATGATCGTGGGGCAGGCGCCAGTCGGATGCCAATCGATCTAACTTAATTTGGTCTGAAACTTAATTTTTTGACTTGAAACCTCAATTATCCTTGCTAATACATTAGTTTAGTTAAATCAATTATCATTAAAATAATATTTTGAAATCTATACCTTACAATATATGTATGTATGTATGTGTGCATGTATCCATACCTTACAATATATGCTCTGAAAATTCTCTCTTCTTGTCAGGAATGTCTAGTACTCTACACTCCACACAAACAATGTTTCATCTTATTACAGTGAATATCCTTGCTACTTGTTCATTGTTTTTATAACGAGAAATTCTTAGGGGGTTTCAGATTACCCACTTGGTTTAGGACAAGGTTTTTATTTATGTGTTTGCTAGACAAAGGGCCTGAGGGGCATGGTTGTTGAGACAGTGGCCAAGTCTGGGCATTATGTAAGTGGCCTTAAGGAAGAATTTAGGTCTATGCTCAAGCTCCTCAAACAAATTTCCCTCACCCTATGAACATGCTCGACTACAAGTGTAGTCTAATGGCCTAGTCATTAAAAGAGCCAAACCTTATACGAACAGCTCCTTGACCACCACCAACACTAGTCAATTCACCACAGAAATCAACCAAACTGCATATGGACCACCTCACCATAAGTGAAGGAACCTGAGAGGAAGAATCCAATCTTTGAAGGCTTGATGAAATGAAATGAGTGATGACATCAATTTAGTTATTGGGGTATGGCATTAGGAGATTACGACTCAAGACAAGGCTTAGATTAGGTAAGGGGGTTGGAGCAGGCTACCATGTGAGAAAAAATCTTATTTCTAAAGATATTTGATTCAAAACTATTATATTTTTAAGGTTCAATATTGAAAGAAGTTCAGAGGTTTTCTGTAACGTCCTCGGGTACCTGCTTGTGAATATTGTCCACTTTACCACGCAGGCGCACGGTTTTGTTTCTGACAGACGGCCTCCACCTCTCCCAAAACGCGTCCACAAGGGAGAGGTATCCACACTCTTATAAGGCACGCTTCGTTCCCCTTCCCATCCGATGTGGGACATCACAGTCCACCCCCATTGGGAGCCCAGTGTCCACGCTGGCACACCGAACCGAGCCCCGTCTCTGATGCTATTTGTAACGTCCCTGGGCTCCCGCTTGTGAATATTATCCATTTTGCCACACAGGCGCATGGTTTTGTTCCTGGCAGACGGCCTCCACCGTCCCCAAAACGCGTCCACAACGGAGAGGTATCCACGCCCTTATAAGGCACGCTTTGTTTTCCTCCCCATCCGATGCGGGACATCACATTTTCCCTACGTTTGTCCATGTCAACAAATAATTCGCACTACCTCAATTTCTTTAGAACTGGTTCTAGTCAAATAGCAATACAACCTACCTACAAAATTACTGATTCTAAAAGCTGCATCTTTTTCTGAAAATCCAATGAATAGTTGTCATGAGACATCAATGAAAAACAAACTACATATGTAAGTAAAAAAGCACGTTTCGTGCTAACGTGTTTTGACCCCGTTACAAGTATAGCGGAAGCAAAAAATAAATTAAATTAAATATCCGATACACGTAAGGGATATTTAACTCAGATGTAAATAACTAATAAGCATGCAACATTAACAACAATGAGCTATATAATAATAAAGGCGCGATTTTTTGGTGACGAAGTGGCTTCGATACCCACGGTATCGAGAAAACACTCCGGGCTTCAACGGCCGGGGGAAGTAATGCACTATATGAAAATCAACTTACGAACAGGGTGGTAACGACGCAGCTAACCTAGCCTTTGACTTACTCCGTCACGTGATCCCTACCAAAGAACTCATTGGATTTGCCCGGCAGCACGGAACCCAGACTTCCTTCCGGTCTTGGCGTCAATCTTCCCTCGAACCACTTGAATTTCCCGATCACGAGCGAGTCTCCTTCTTCACGAACCAAGGTCTCAAAAATGGTGGAAGAATGAAGGTTTGAATGGAAAAGAGAAAGAAAAATAATGAGAAACCTCTTTAGATTATGAAGCTCAAAGTAATGTCTTTTGGATTTCTCAAGAGAAGCTAAAACAATTGAAGCATGTAAAGCTTTCTTCTCGAGCCTTAATGGCCGCACGGATCTTGAGAGGTCAAAAAGTGGCGTACTTAGGGTTTGAAGAAAGAAGGTATGAATTTATAGTGGAGCCAAAAGCGTTCAAAAAAAAATTTGGGCGCCGCTCGAGCGGGCTCGAGCCGCATGAGTGGCGGAGGGCGGCAGATGGCGGGCGGCATCTTGGTTTTCTCGGCAGAGCGGATATCGAGCGAAGCGGCGGCCCCGTTCTGGTTTATGCGCTCGAGCGGTGGCGGGCTCCAAAGCGGCGGGCGGTCTTTGGGCCCAGGCTCGGCGCGTGGAGGGCGGACCGAACGGACTTTAACCCGACATTAATACAATAATTCATATAGTCACGGAATATGCGATAAGACAAATGTCTCTAACAATCTCCCCCTTTGGCATTCGACAAAACTCGAGAAAATAAATAAATACAAGTGAATCACGGGTTCGGACACCACCGAGATAGAACCCGTGTACATGAAAACCTACGCCTAGTGACACAAAAGAGATACATAAAAAATGTAGATATCTATGGAGGATTCTTTGAGGCGATGTGATGAAAAACTTGTGGGAACATCTTTGTATATTTTAGTGTCCATCGAGTAAGGTTAGTACCAACAATAAAAAATAATAACAATATAACAAAGATGCATGGTACATTGGCATGAGAACATACACATAATGTAACATACACCAATCCTCCCCAACTGTGAAAATAATCAATACTCCCCTAATAGTAATAATAAAGCCAAATGACATGAAAAAAAAAAAAATACCCCCAAAATAAGCGGGCTCCGCTCCGTCTCCCCTAAGCTCCCCTATCAAAGTGCATCAAAAATTTATCTTCCCCCTTTTGTCACGAATGGCGAGGGTAATGTAGCTCACTTTTCTTAACCCAAACTTGTCTCATTTTGAATGCACTATTGTATTCAAGCTTTTAACTTCAGCATCGAATGTTGAAGGTGATCAACAAGTTTATTCACGTTAAGCCCTAGTTTTTGGTTGTGCAAAGGATTCATGGTGTAGCACCTTGGGCGAATGTGACCACTTTCCCACATACATGACAGGTAGGCACAAACTTAGGGATGGAAGAATTGTTCATGGCCTTGTGATTACCTAGATTAGATGGGCCAAATCTGTTATTCATCGTTGAGGCACGGCCTTGATGACTTTGGGTGTGTGGGCATGATTATGTGAAATTTTCGTGGCGGGAATAAACACGATTTTAGGTTCCACATCGGTTTGTACAAAGTTAGCAACATACCCCAAACCTCGTTTATTTTCACCAATTTTTCCCAACCCGAGCATATGATCTAATTTTGTAGACCCATTTGAGAATTGTTTCAAATCTTTTCTCGTGGCCTCCGATTTGATTCCAAGGTCGTGATTTGTTTAGAAGATGAGATTTTCAAATTCTCAAAATTCTTGGCGTTTAGAATCAACCTTGGATTGTAGAAATATTTTTCTTTTTCCAAATCTATGATCCTATTATTTAGGGTTCTATTTAATTTCTTAACTTTCAAACATTCCCTAAATAATTTATCGTAAGCTTCTTGAAGGCCATCAAATTCAACCACGATTCGGCCTCGGAGAATCATCGGATCGATTAATGTTCTCTCGAAATTGTTACACATTGAGGTCGCCAAAGGCCATGTCTTGGCCAGGCCCGTTTTTGAAACATGATTCACCCTCTTCTTCTTCGTCATCGCTTAGGGTCACATTAGCTTTAAATGCTTGACCTTGTTGGCGTTCTGGTTTGGGCATTCGACCCGATAGTGGCAAAGCCTTTACACTCATGACATTGAACGCCTTGGGTAGTTTTCGGTTTGGAGTCCTTACTCTCACGTCGGTCCTTCTTCTCGAATTTATGTGATCGTTTTAAGTCCACATCCAGGTTTTTCGATGATGAGTTATTTTTCTTTAAGAATTTTTTAAAATTCTTAACAAATAACTGAAAATCATCATCGCTACATGATTCTTCATCCGGAGTCGATTTCGCTCTTCCCTACTAGATTTTAAGGCAATAGATTTTTTGTTTCTTTGATTGAGGCAATGTGAGCTCATAAGTTTGTAGGGACCCTACAAGTTCTTATTTTCAATTTATCTAAATCTTTGCTTTCTTGATAGCGTAACTTTAGGTCTAAAGCGTTCGGCAAAGATCGAAGAACTTTTCAACATCAATTTCTATTTTTCGGATTCGTTCTCCTAAATTAAATGTAGAATTGACAATATCATTCAATTGAGCATAGAACTCATCAAAGGTCTCATCATCTTTCATTTTTATTTCTTGAATCTAGTGGTGAGCATTTGTAATTTTGAATTTTCACTAGTTTCGTGCCTTCGTGAGTAATTTCAAGAATGTCCCATGCATCTTTAGAGGTCTCACATTGAAATTCGTTTAAACTCATCGGGAGACACAGCCATGAAAATAGCATGCAACCCCTTACTATTCCAATTACATGCATCAAGTTCCTCATTGGTCCGAAGATAGGGCTTTTGGTTCGTTGCAGGAACTAGTGGGTGGAGTCCACCCGATTTGGGTGCAGGCCCGAACACGCTCATCTAAAGATTTTAGGAAGGCTCTCATCCGGACTTTCCAATAAGCATAGTTACTCCCATCAAAGAGGGAGGAACGGAGAGCGTCCACTCGTATATATCTAGATCGGGGTCGCGGATCGGGGTAAGTCTCGATACCAAAAAAAGCACGTTTCGTGTTGCGTGTTTCGACCCGTTACAAGTATAGCGGAAGCAAAAATAAATTAAATTAAATATCCGATACACGTAAGGGATATTTAACTCTAGATGTAACGGAACTAATAAGCGTACACAACATTAACAACAATGAGCTATAATAATAAAGGCGCGATTTTTTTGGTGACGAAGAAAACTTCGATACCCACGGTATCGAGAAAACACCGGGCTTGGCGGCCGGGGAAGCAATGCACTATGAAAATCAACTTGGAGAGGGTGGTAACGACGGCTAACCTTGCCGACTTACTCCGTCACGTGATCCCTACCAAGGAACTCATTGGATTTGCCCAGTTGCAACGGAACCGATTCCTTCCGGTCTTGGCGCAATCTTCCCTCGAACCACTTGAATTTCCAATCACGAACGAGTCTCCTTCTTCACGAACCAAGGTCTCCAACAATGGTGGAAGAATGAAGGTTTGAATGGAAAAAGAGAAAGAAAAATAATGAGAAACCTCTTTAGATTATGAAGCTCAAAGTAATGTCTTTTGGATTTCTCAAGAGAAGCTAAAATAATTGAAGCATGTAAAGCTTTCTTCTCAAGCCTTAATGGCTGCACTGCATTTTTTCGGAGAGGCTGTGGCGTATTTAGGGTTTGAAGAAAAGAAGGTATGAATTTATAGTGGAGCCAAAAACGCGTTCAAAATTTCTGCCCGTTGGGCTTAGATTAGGTAAGGGGGCTCGAGCCCCTACCAGCGGCCCGTAAAATCGGCTATGAGCGGGTGGCATATTTGGTTTATCGGCTCGAGCGGATATCGAGCAAGAAGCAATATTGAAAGAAGTTTTGGTTTATGCGCTCGAGCACCGGCGGGCTCAAGCGAGCGGCGGTCTTTGGAACCAGGCTCGAATAGCGTGGAGGGCGGACCGACAAAATTACTTTAACCCGACAACCCACAACCCGACATTAATACAATAATTCAATGAATAGTTGTTATGAATATGCCAATAAGACAAATGTCTCTAACAGTAAGGCATCTGGTAAATGGGAAAGAATTGTTGATAAGGTCATCTTAGAAGTGCAGCGTGAGTTAATGTCATTTTTTCGGCTAACATAAGTCCAAACCATTTGGACCCCTCAGGCTCTTGACCAGAAGGGATACCAAAGGGCTCTGCTCTTCCGTCCCTTAGATAAATAGAGAGGGAGGGCAATGTTTTTGAATATAACCCGCGTTCTATTTATTGACCTGAGAAAGATACATAAATCGAACCTGCGTCTTCTCCTTGGCAAAGAGAAATTTTACTTGTTAATTGTTGACAACTAAACACGAAGGTTGTGCTTGTTGATGGACTGGGGCTGACGACCCAGGCTGACAACGACCATATACCACCTGTGTCTGCATTCCTAAGTAAAATGGGGATTCTCTGTGATATAGAAAGATAAAGATTCAAAAGAAAAAGGCTTTATTTTTCTTATTTTATATTTTTGAAATTTGTTTTGTTAAATAAGATACCAAAGTGAATGATTGACTAATTCCATACTAATCCTTTAATGATACGAATTCCTATTTCTTAATGATATCCCGATGTAACTATGGCAAATGGGACTAGGCAATGAGCCAAGACAAATGCCCAGGGATCTCTTGGATAATCATACAGTGAAATCATTTCATTGCTGACCTCAGATTGCTGGAGATAGGAGGGTCTCGTATGTTTCTTGGAGTGGATTGGGAATTGTTATTTATTATCTGAAGTCCAAGGTCTAAATAAACACAGGAGAAGGCAAATTGAGCTAAAGATGATCAATTAAGCTACTTCAAAGGCTATGAAGGGAGAAAACTTGAGGAAGCACTTGTGCCAGCAGGAACCTGAATAACGTAGATGACTGTGTGTGTACTTATTTTGTATAAAAAGCTTCATCAAAACTGCCATGAAACCACTAAATTGCTGCTGTTGAAAGTGAGGTTAGCAGGACTACGCAGTAGTAAACTGCCAGTAGGAGAGTTTGATGGCAATTTAAGGTTTCACCTGTTGCCATATTACATACAAGAAGAGACAAGAGCCACACTACTCAGAGTCATGGTTCAATTGAACAACTTACCCTGAGAAAATGCAACCAGGGAAGACCGAACACTGATTCAAGCTCAAGTTCTAGAGTTCATTCTCAAGGACCCGGATGATTTTCTAGAGCATAGAGGGAAGTATTGGCATGAAGACTCAATTACTAGAAAGGGGAGCTATTGAGGTCATTCCACATTTTCGGCTCTCTGTAAACCGAACAGCTAGGATTAGAAAGTGAATGAATGATCTTTTAAGTTACTTGATGTAATCCTCACCATTAATCCTGACTGCTGGATTACCTATAAGCCTAAAATGTTGGAGAATCTTAACAACACTCGTCGTCAAGGTTAGAGTTTGTTGGCATTTCCTCAATTTTCATTGTATTTCTCTAATTCAATATAATTGTATACTCTCTCCTCTCTCCCTCTCTCTCTCCCCCCTCCCCCCCCTGCAGTCAGATCTAATTCTGTAATTCATAGCATCTTGGGCTTTTAGCTAATATCTCAAGCATGGTGGTATGCTCATTTTTTTTTTTTTTCCTGTTTTTTGGGGCTGGAGGGATGTTCATTTGGAGAATTGTTATGGCCCTCTCATCATCTTGGCTCCCTTATATATTTAAGGCTCAGATTAAAAGTTAAAAGATAAAGGGTGGAGATTGCATTAGCTATTTTGGAGACTTCATACAATCTTCATTCTCCATGACAACTCTCAATTCATTTGTGTCAATCTAACTAGGAATTTACCCATCAACCGTGATGCTGACAGACCTGTGAGATTCTTTTCCCCCTGTTTTTTTTCTTTTATTCATTTAAACTTGGTAAAAAATATGGTCGTGCTCTATATTTTTGTCTTCAAGCTGCCAAATATGTATTTTCAGTTTTTAGCACTTGGAATTTACTTAGCCTTACAGCTGATTTGTCATTTAATTGGTACTTTACTGGCCTATTTCAGCCGTATACCTGCATCTTAACTGTCAGGTATATGCATAAGCTTACGAAGAGGAGGATTAAGACCGTGGGTCTTGGTTCTAGTTGCAATCTTCCTTCCTGTTGGCAAAGGAAGAAGCGATACGGCTAGGATTAACTGCATATGATCGCTCACTGAAAAGTAAACAATCACTGCAATAAGGTGCTGCTGTATCTATTGACAATTGAGTTTGCGGACCTTGGTAATATTGTGAGTTCCCCGGAGCTGAAGTACACTGTAGATGATCCCCATTCTTCCTCATTATGGAAAATTAAGTGCTAGAGTTTACAGGTATGTTTTTGAACACCTATTATTTTGATGATATTGGCCTCTTCTATTCTTTTTGTTAAGGTTTGGACGGCCAACTCTCTTTTCACCCAAAGTTGAGAACAATTCTTTGGTGCAACTTGTTGGGAAAATAGAACCCTTCCGACAATGTCAGCCACCATTTTCTCCCGATAGAACCACAAAGGAGAACATATGTGCATAATCAAACATGCAAATTACTCAAATAATTTCACGTGGAAATCCTTCTCAATTGAGAAAAAAATTACGATCTTACATCCGAACAATATTTCCATTATAATAGGGGCTGATTGCAAATAATTATCACCATGTTAATACCTTTACAACAATACATGTGAATGACCGGTTACCACTAACCCAAAATACAACCTAGTTTATGACAAGTGTATGAACCTAACAATCGAATAAGAGAATGCAATTGGGAAGAAAAACAACCAAATGGGCAATACATTCTTTAATATAAGTTAAAATAATGAACTTAAGATTAACGAAAGATAGAACACAAATTGGTCGTAAAACAAATGTCCTAATATTCCTCTTCTTTTCTCTCTCCAAGCCCTAATGCCACCTTGAGTGAACGTTGGCTCGTATCAACCCTAAAATTAGAACATGGTTATTTATACCTGCGTGAGCCGCTTGAGCTGTCTTCATTGGCTCACCTGCGATCATTCACTGGAATTCTTTCCAAACTTGAAGCTTTAGTAGCTAGCTCACAATTCTGTCATGGAATCTCCGTAGAAGATTTGCTCGTCGAAAAATCAAGTAAAAGTTCCTAGACACCTCTTCTGAGAATTCATTCAAACAAAAATTTGCATGAAACTTTCTGCTGGCAGTAAAAAATGAAAAACATATACAATAAATGTGTGAGACTCATAAATAAATGATCCAAAATTCAACATTTTCCTGCAGTGAAATGCCTTCTGTCAAAAATGGTATTGCACATAATCATCTTAATTCCATGAAGGCTGTCAACTGGTGTCGGCACTGCTTACTGTGATCGGAAGACACTATCTTTTCTCGAGCCGTAGACCTACAGGGATGAGCTTGTTATAATACTCTGCGGCTATGTCCGCCTTTAATCATAATCAACCATTGAATGCGTGTATTGACATTTAATCCCTTATGAGGCAGTTGTACCCTTGTTACTTCCTTCAGCCTTTCCAAGGATTGGCTTCAATTAAAGGACTTTCTCAATCGGGCAGTACAGCCGATGCTTAACCTCTTGAGTCGGATAGCTTTCTTTCTATGGTATCATATTCAGTGGCCATGAGCCATCTTTTTCTGTAGAGCCATCTTAGCTGGTGAAAAAATCCAGTTAGTTACAAAGGAAAGAAAAAATCGGATGCCTTGCGGGTTTTTCTTGGTTTTCTTTTCTGGTTCACGGTTAGGTTGGGACTGAGTGCCTTTGGCTGCCTGGTTTTAAGATGAGTGAATCGGATCTGGGCTCTCTTGAACCGTATATGATCAAAGATCCAACAATCCAAATTTAATTTTTTAAAAATATTTTGAAAAATATGATAATTGTTTTTCATTGATTTTTTTTATTATGGTATGGATATTTTCGTATTTTAATATTATAGGAATTTTTTTAAAACAAATATTGTATATTTATTATAAAATAAAATAAATCTAGGCCGTTGGAATGCATCGAATCCAACAGCTAGAAGCTCTGGATTTGAAAGATAATTTAAGAGAATAGTTATTTGGATGGCTTATTCGCTACTTGGAGGGCTTACTCGAAAAATGGACTCTTTTGACAGGGATCAAATATTAAGGGAAGTCGATTAGGAGGGTCTAGTGTAATTTTTCATCTTATTTGCTTAAAAACCCTCTAACGATTTTTATTTTAAAATGGTTGGTTGTAAAATTTTCTTTATATTTTTATAAATTATTATTTATCTTATTAAAAATATGGTTTTCCCCCTTTTAACAAATTTGTAAAATCGCTTTTTAAAATATCAGATAATTAATTATCCGGGCTCTTAAAATATATATTTTGATATTGATCCGTCACGTGACGACAAACGCACCATTCCGAGAGTCGGCATCCTGCTCCCGCGAGTACGGTAAACGCGCTGGACGCCGCTCCTCTGTCTCCCAGTTATTATTTTTCTTCAGCGTTTTAGTCAGACATAAAAAAGCAAATAAAGCTGATCAGGGCCCCACGCACCACCGAAATCCGTATCTTTGATCATCATATCATGCACCTAACCGCACTAGATTACCCCTTCTTTTCAGAGTAAATTGGGATTATCTGATTATTTAATCCTGACTTTATGGTCTGTTATTGACCCACGAAGAATGATATTCCAACGTATCATTGAAGAAAAAACGATGATAATTATAATATTAATATTTAAAGTCTCATTAATTATAATCAATTATATAAAATTATTATTTTTTATGTTTATTTTTTTATATTTTTTTCAGCTGACAAAACTAAATAATATTTTTTTGGGTGTTTTATTTCTTAGATTTTTTTTAAAGTGTTAGATTACTTTAAATATCTTTTTTTTTTTCATATTGTGTAATTTTTAATGTTTTTATAAATCTAATATTTATTTTTTTCATATATATATATATATATATATTTTTTTTTTTAATTTTAAAGGACCATTTCGATTAGAAAGCATATTAGATGAAATATCCTATTTTAATTAACATATCTTAATCCTAACCTCCATATTGCTATTAATCTAGAGATTTCTAGGATTATAAGTCTAAGGTAACAATAATAATAATAATAAATTAATCCTTGAAATATTGCGTTTGTATTGATCGCTACCATGAAATGGGGGATCCTGCTTTTCCTTAAAGAGAAACAGGATTTGCTTTTTTATCTTTTATCATTAGATGAAAATTCAATGGTGAAAGTTTAAAAATTAAAAATATATTATATATAGTTATTTTTAAATTATTTTTAAATAATATTAATATTTAATAAATATTAAATTAAATATTATAAATATTTTTAATAAAAATATTTATTTAAATATTATTATATAAATTTTAAATTTTTACCGTTGGATTAAAAACAATCCAACGGTGAAAATAAGAAAAGCAAATCCTGTTTTTCTCTAAGGAGGAGCAAGATCCCCTAGTCTCCGCTACCATCACTTAAGACGTGGCATTTTTTTTTTATTTTAGGCTTTATAAAATAAAAAATATTATATATATATATATTTATTTAAATTTAAAATTATTAAAAATAAATATAAATTTTACTAGATATTTTTAAAGAAATGATTGTCAAATATAAAAAATCGTTTTCATAAAGACTGACACGGCTAAAGTCCAAGAGACAAAACCAAGTGGCCCCCCCTTTTCCTTCTCTTTTCCTTTGCTTAGTTAACTAAATTAAACTTTAATGCGGTAAAGTTATCCTTTTAATTTTTTTATTAATCAATTATCTTTTTTTTTTATTTAACTTCATTTTTTTTTTCACGTTTCTTTCGTTTTTAATTTTATAATTTCTGGAAATTTTTAAAATTTTAACCACCGAAAGAGGCCATACGTTATGCCCATTTTGACATTTAATCATTGCTTTAACGATTTAATTATATTATTTAATGTAAATTAGAGTAATAAATATGGTTAATTTATTTGAAAAAAAAATTAAATTATAATTTGATTTATGAATAAAATATATTCCTTTTATTAAATTAATTACATATTTGTGCTTTTCCGTTCGCACCCGCCTTTTTTCTCCGTTAGCATCAGAAGCGCATGTGACCTTCCCTCGCTAACTATAAAAGCCCTGAAATGGCAGATTAATGCGCAGCTGATCTCAGAATCCTCGTGTTCTTGAGGCTCTACGTCTTTGTCTGTCTCACTTTCGGAGATGCATTTGGCTATGTGAGAATTAAACGAAATTCAAAGAAAGCAGTCGCAATCGAATCCTCGATGCGTTTCATTTGCGGAATCCGTTGGGAGAGTTGCAGAGAAGTCGCAGATGAAGATTTTGGTGTCTTTCTTTGTCCTCATTTTCGCTTCGCTACTCTCCGTCTCAGTTTCCGGCCGACGGCAGTCCACGGGAGATCCTCTGACAGACATCTTAGGTTCGTTTCTTGCTGTTTTTGGTGTTGAGATGTTTTTTGATGATCCGGTGTTTTCCTCTTTTTGAAATTCTTATACTGAACGCGAGATTTCGTGCTGTTTTTAGTATCACGCTTTGTTAGATGATACAGTGTTTTTGATTTTGTTGTAGCATTTGATATGTTGAATCAAGAATGCGTCTGCAGATATTGGGGCGTGGCAATCCATTCTTATTTGTTCGATGTTTAAAAAAGGAGCAATCTTTTGTTGATTTTCAGTTGATGCCCTTGGTTTTCCTGAAATTTCCCATTTTATTCGTCACAGTTGTTCGTTTCGTTCTTTTCCTTTTCCTGGTCTGTAATTAAGTTCATTTTGATCAACGTAGGCCTTACTTATATGCTGTCTAGGATGTCAAGAATCCCTTAGTTTTTGGCAAGTGAAGTTTCATATTGATTCTTGGAGTGTATGATATATCCTCCTAAAATGCCCGAGCGTTTATGAATCTTGTAATCGTTTATTAGCATGATTCTTGGAAAGTTGGAAGTTTGCTATTACCTGTGACCTCTGGATGGGAAGTGCTAGTCAAGCCGTTGCGAATCAAAGCATAAAAGTATTTCTTGTAACGAGTGGATTGTGGTTTTTTTGCATTTATATTTATTCGTTGCTGTGATTTGTTTGACTTTGTGTTTATTAATCAGAAGTGTTTTATGAACTGTTCTGCTACCGAATGTATTTGGCACTTGGATATCATTTCAAAAAATTTTCTTTTCATGTTATTGATACCAAGAATATTTGCTTCTGTTTTTTTTTTATTTCAATTTGTTGCATGTGACGTTAAATATTTTTTCAGGGGATGCGAATTTGGGGCCATTAAAGAGAGGAATCTTGGACGAAGCTCAAGCACCAGGTCCTGGAGGTAATGGGCCTCAGAGAACTCTTGTGTTGGCTGGAAATCGAACTAAGAGGCCTGATATTCTTGATGGATTCAAGCGATATCAGGGTGGCTGGGATATTGCCAACAAACATTACTGGGCTGTAAGTCGATTTTATTATCCTCGATTTGTTAACTAATTATTTGAGGTTTTATTCAAATGTAATTGATTCTTATAGAGGTTGCTTTCACTTTTTAGCTCAATCATCCTCTGTTGGGTTTCTAGTTCCTCGAATAATATGGCTTTAGTTTTTGGTGTTGACATTGGAGTTATTTGTATATATGAGATTGCAGAAGTTGCAATTATTAGCCCTGGACTCTTGTTTTGTTCAATTTATAATGGAGAATTTGGATGTTTTGTTCTGTGATACTCTCTCTACCCTATTCATCCTCCTTTTTATCCCCAAAAAATTTGCCTGCTTTTTAAATAGAAGGGGGTGGAGGACAGAGCTTGTATATCCTTTTTTTTCTTCTTAGGGTTTTGGGTCATTGAGCATAGTTGCTTTATTTCAGTTTTCTTCCATCGTTTTTGTGAACTGTGTGCAATCACCTGCGTGCTTGCAGGCAACTACAAATGGAGCCATCTGGCGAACAATTGCAAAATGAGTTGTTTTCATGGCCAAAATATATCGCTTGAATGGACTTTTGACTTTTTTCATAAAAATCCAACAACCTAATTATTTGGATGTTAATTTGTAGAATGTTATTCAGGAGGCTAATAACATTCGTCTCAATTAGTCACATGATAAGATTGAAGCCGTGCAAGATCTTTGTGGTGTGAAGTACACTCCAAGGTACCTGTGTTTGACCATTAAGTGCATGCTAATTATGGCCTTTGACATCCTATATTTTATAAAAGCAGAACATAATACGTACTTGGCACTCTCAAAACTCCTTTTTTTTCAAAAAAAAAAAAAAATAATGCTGAATAAAGGATGCAATGGGCTAGTTTTATTATGTACTCCAGAAGGTACATCTGGTATTGTACAGAAGGGAGTTGTAATACGATTTGTTTGACAATCTCACTGGTGATTTAGTACTTTAATTGTTTTACTATTTCCCTTGGATTCATGGATATTTAGCATTTTTTGTGATTTTTATCCATTCCCATCAACATAAAACTATAGTTTGGGTGTTATTCTTCGGCCATATTAATCTCATAATAATAATGAATTAGTATCCAAACAAGTTCAGTCTTTCCAATGTTGGTAATTTTCCTAAGAGCAATGTTGTAGCTGCTGGATCTGTGGCAAAAACTATGGGTCCCTTTTACTGCTTTCTATGAAGTAGCACCAAGACTATCAGATGATTTGATCTTCATTTGTGCGACCGTGTTAACTTTCGCATAAACACACATGAAAATACACAATACCAACTTCATTTTGACTATTGTCAGTACAGTCTGTTGCATTTACAGGTGCTTCTGGTTTTATCTTTGCTGCATTATGGCTTGTCTCCTTCGGTGTGTTGCTGGTGGTACATCACTGCTGTGGATGCAGGATACATGTTAAAGGGAAGAGATCATCACTGAAGATTTGCCTTGTACTACTAATTGTTTCCACATGTGGTTCTGCGTAATAATCTGATACCCTTCATTTATTGTCACCAGCATAATTTTTGATTTGGTGCTTTGTCTTGGGCTTCTAATGCTGTGCCTGCCCTTGCACATATGTGCATTTACTTACATATGCATCCACTCAAGCGGATATGCCCATACCTTTTTCCTTTGCTTAACAAAGTAATCTCTTTACCTTCAGTACTTTCAAGTTTTATATTTCAGTATCCATTTAACAAGCCTGTTTGCACTCAGGTTTGATTCTAGTTGGCACATCATTTTACTTGTTTTTGGTTGCATCAAACGTTGGGCCTCTTGGCATCATTTTGATGCCTAAACACGCTGTTGATAACCTTTATTCCATTAGAATTTTGTCGTGATCTTTCTGGGCTAAAACTGAAAATTTAGTTTTTGTCCAAAAAGTCAAATTCCCACTTTCCATGGGTGAGATGCCAAAGAAATTATTTTCTTCAAAATTTCTGCTGCTTTTACTTCACATTGGTCCTACAGTTTAGTCTCAAATTTGTCTACAGAAAAATACTGGACTGTTCGTCTTCCCCCATACCATTGGCCCTCTCTGAGAAAAGCTGTAGAACGGGACAGCTAGTTTATGAAGCTCTCACTATATGTGAGGTTTAGAAAAGGGTTAGATTACTTTTAATTCCATTGTATACGATATTACATTGAATTATATAAGAGGTCATATATAGGATTTTAACCACCTGTGGTCACTGGGTTACATGGTGACAACCATGGATAGAAATATTAGTATCGATTGTAATTATATCAGTATTGAACATATCAAAAAATACGTATTGGTATTGTATATATTGGAAGAAAAAATTGTGAAAATCGTAAGCCTGACAAAGAAATATTAGCCAATATGAAAATATATCACAATACTATTGTAGAATAAAAAAAGATCAATATTGGAGATCTAATATCAATATATATCAACTAATATTTTCATCTATGACGATAATTCTACCATTGTATCAAGGCTCCTGTTCAATATTATTTTCTCCTTAACTAGAAAAGCTCTATTTATGTTACTTTTCCTCTCCTATCAGTTGGCTCTTCCTAATGCTATGCATATTCTGCTCCACAGGATTGGCTGCATTCTTTTGTTTGTGGGGCAAGATGAATTTCATGATGAAGTGTTGCATACATTGAATTATGTTGTAAACCAGTCAGACTACACTGTTGAGATGCTGAGGAATGTGACCGAGTATTTGTACCTTGCAAAAACTATAAACCTCTCTCAGGTCATCCTACCCTCAAATGTTGAAAATAACATTGATGAGTTGAGTGTGGATCTGAATTCTGCTGCTGAGACATTGACAGAGAAAACTAGTGAAAATGCTGCAAAAATCAAAAGAGTCTTCAATATCGTGTATGATTAAATAAACTTAAGCTTTGATAATGGGGGTCCATATTCATTCTTTAATAAGTGCATATTTTATTGCAAATGTTGCAGGCGATCTGCATTAATTACTGTGGCAGTTTTAATGCTTCTTCTTGCCCTTCTTGGTCTTGGTAGGTATTATTTCAAACTTGGGCATTATGAATTTGTCCATCATCCTTAGATTTTGTGTTCTTCACATCTTCACTGATATATCTTCTTGCAGTTTTGTCCCTGCTTGGCCACCAGCAAATCCATATGTGAGCTTTTTACTCCATCCTTTTCCCTTTTCCTGTTTACGCAGAGACATGTGGCTACTTTGAGTCTATCGATGATTCGATGTTGATATGTCTGCTTTATATGCATGCAGATTCATTTTCAGTGGATGGTTACTAGTTGCTGTGACATTCTTCCTGTGTGGAATTTTCATGATCTTCAACAAGTAAGATACTGTAGAATATTAATGTAACAAATTTTATATTTGATAGCATGGAATGGACATATGATTCACTATTTACCATTTACCTGTTAGTGTATCATTATTCCATCAACACTCTGCTCTCTGTTTAGAGGGGAGTTTTTATAGAGTTATTGGAAATGGCCTCTTGCGTAATGCAAGATGTTGTAAGCTATGAAATAAAAATTTACAGAGAATTAGTCTTTTTCACCCCTGTTAAAAGCAGGTTTCCGGGCTAGTCATTGAGTCTAGTATATTATCAGCATAGAACAAACACAAAAATGGTCTGATTCTTTTCCAGAACCCGTCATAATTGGAGCTTTTTGCACCGGGTTTTTTTCTGTTCTTTCTTTATTGGGGCGTATGTGCATGTGAGTACACTTTCATGTCAGATGAGAACATTTTCTGACAGAATCATCTTAATTTTCATCTTGCAGTGCAATTACTGATACCTGCATGGCCATGCAAGAATGGGTAGATAATCCTCAGGCAGAGACTACTCTTAGTGATATTCTCCCATGTGTGGACGAGAGAACAACAAACCAAACTCTCATCCAAAGCAAAAAAGTTGTTGCCGGCATTGTAGATGTTGTCAACCAATTTATATATACATATGCTGACACAGATCGGCCTCGTGGTGATTATTTCTACTACAATCAATCTGGACCGTTGATGCCGCCTCTCTGCTACCCATTTGATGATCAACTGCAAGATCGTGTGTGCATGACACAAGAGGTGTCTATGATGAATGCTTCTCTGGTATGTCTCTTGCCGATTTCTTTCTGATTTCCTCTTTTTCACTGCTTGTTTTCCTTGAATCTAAGCAATGACGTGGGGATGTACCAAGGAGAGAAACTGAAGATTGATTAATGAATTAAGCTATTAGCCCATGGTAGAGGTGAAACCTGGGAAAGCCTGTGATGCTGGGTAGTTAGTACTTTCCCCAGCAATAACAATAGAGCCTTAAGTTCAACTAAGAGGTTCACCTATATGAATTCGCTTTTGCATGCCACTCGATTTGTTGCGATGTTATCCGAGAGTGAAAACAATTTTAAATCTTTTTTATTGTCCCATTGTAAGTTTTTTAAATCTACCTCTTTTTTTTTTTTTTTTTACTTCATCCACTACTAATTGAAATTTTCTCGTAGAAGCTTTATTTGTCCTATGTTTTTAGTGTTTAGATTGTCTAAGACAATTTTTTCTTTTTAAGTGTCTGATCCCAACACTATCGAGCCAGCGGCGAAGGGGAGTTGAAGATGGAAAGGACTCTAAATCTATCCTCTACACATCTTTTTGTAACTGCCCAATGATCATTTTATGCTTTTTATTAGTATAAATAGATAGATAAATTAGACTTTACACTCGCATTCTACCTGCTCGGATATGATGTACTCCAGGTTTGGAAGACATACGTGTGCAATATATCAACAGATCACCTCTGCAGCACTGTCGGAAGGCTGACTCCGGCAATGTACGATCAACTAGTGGTGGCCGTTAATGTGAGTTACGCAATCAGGCACTACACACCGCCAATGCTAAGCCTTCAAAACTGCAAATTCGTGCACGACACATTCATGAAGATCACCTCAAGCTACTGCCCGCCACTCGAGCATTACCTCCGCATGGTCGATGTTGGGCTTGGCCTCATCTCTGTAGGAGTCATGCTTTGTCTTGTTCTTTGGGTACTCTGTGAAAACTCCTCCCGAACAGCAGAGGAATTGCCTGTCAAATTGTCCATGCCGAGCGGTGGCAGCAGCAACCACCAAGAGGGTGGTGGTGGTGGTGGTCACAGGAAGGATGGTGATGCTAATTAGCTATCTCCTGTGACTTATCCCACGAGAATTTTCTATTATATATAGAGTATAAATTAGGCTGTAAGATTTTTTTTTAGGTCTCTTTTACCTTAAAGAAACCAAGGTGGAGCGAAGCACCTCCTTGAGTTGGCGTCTTATAGGCCGTACGAGTTTATTGTGGCAGTAAGAGCTAAATAAGCTATATTTATTGTTTCTTCTGTTTATTGCGGCCTTGCCCGTTGGTTTGTTTAATTTAAAAAAGAAGATTGCTACATCGTAAATTAAATGATTTAATTTTTATTTAATGATATTATTCTTTAAAAAAATCAAACTTAATATTTATCAAAATCAATAAATTTGGAACGATATTTTATGATATGTGAAGTATAAAAATATATTTTTGACCTAAATTTTAGAAAATCAAATTTAATATAAAATTGTATCTTAAAATTGAACTAGAAAAATATGTATTTTTTTATAGTTTATATTATGTAAATATTATTTTAAAAATATATTGAATTAAATGGAGGTATATTTAATTTTAATAAAAATGTTAAATGTAGGTCGTAGCGCCGGAATCTGGCTTTCACATGACTATTATTAGCATCTATCAAAGAAATAGTTAAAAATATATATTTTTCTATCATAATATTAAATTGTAAAGTTAATGTTAAATTTAATTTTTTTAAAAAAAAAAAAAGTGAATTTGTTTAATTTTGGTCGTTTATAAATGTTATTTTAAATCTATTAAATAAGATGAATGAAATTATTTCTTTAAAAAATAAAAAAAAAGTTAGATAATGGTAAAATATACAATAAAATCCTATACATGTGATTATAGTGTGAATTAAAATTTGACCTATCATTGATGGAATAATAATTATAATATTTAGTTGGTAGACTTATTAGAAATTATTATTCCAAAAGGAATATAAACCTCATGTTCTCATATATTTATATATTTATTTATTTAAGATTAGACGAACATAGCAATTTTAGTAACAAAGAGGAGTGGCGGCATCCATAGGGAGGCAAGGTGGAAGGGGCGGCTGCAGCCGGGAGGTGATGGGCACGGCAGCCCTGTGCTAGGATATACTTCCATGAGACAGTTAGAGAGTCGGTTCATATTATTTTTTACTTTCTTATTATTTTTTTACGTATCAAATATTTAAAAATTAATTTTACCCAATACTATAATCACGATAATACTAATTCTCAACTTTATTTTTTTTATTAATTTTTTAAAAATAATTATTATATTTATATATTACCAAAAAAGTCATATTTAGAAAAAACAAAATTATCCATTTTCGAGATTTATTTACACGTTTGAAGAAAATAATGGGTAATTTTTAATTTTGAACCCATCAACGTGATTCAATTTTTATATATTTATTTTTTAATTTTAGAGAAATAATGTTTATCACAAATATGAAATTCATAAACTTTAGGCATCCTCATAACAAATAATAAGCATACCAATTCCAATTATTTTCCATACAATAAATAAATTCTACCTAATAAAGCAAAATAAATAAATAAATATACCAACTAAACCATAAATAAGATATAAAAAAATTAAAACCACAAATCTAAAGAAAGTTTGAAATAAATCCATAAAAAAATACATTTCAAATTATATTTCAGTAATACAAATATATATATATTTTTTCAAATTTGTAAATAAATGACACCTATATATTCATCAAATTGATTAGTATAAAACCAAAATTTCCCAAACTAAAATCAAACCGAACCACAAAAAATCACAAATCACAGACCAGAACCAAAGCTTTCGATTCGATTACCCTAATTTTCGGTTGGGACTTAGTTACTAGGGTTTTGAACACAGCACCGTAGAGATGAACTAATTTTTCTTCCCCATGTATATATCTATTTTGCATGAATTCCAGGAAAAGACAATCTCCTCCATTCCAAAAGAAAAAATAAAAAGTTCCGATGAGAAACTCCGTTAAAGAAGTGTTGCAGAGAGATCGTACCTGCAGATGGCGCAGCAGTAAGAGACTCCATGCCGGCTCTCGGTATGCCATCGTGATGCTATCCAGGCCAGCTTAACTCCGCGCTACGCGCGTCGCCAAACGGCCAACTGTTGCTTTCCTGTTTTGATATTCTCAGCTCCAGTTTCTCCTCGTCCTGGAAATCACCAAATCAAATCACAAAACAGAACAACATTGATCGCAGATCTCACTAAAAAACGGTTGAAATCCTACTATTTTACAGTTATTCAGTACACAGTATGATGAAAATTTTGCGACAATAAACCAAATGGGTAGAATTATAAGATGAGTTAAGATATTTTATTATATTGTCATAGTCTAAACAGTCTAAATTGTAGAGATAAGATCATCACCATTAGGATTACAAGTGATGAAAAAATAAGATTATAAGATGAGTAGAATTATAAGATGATATATCTCAGTTCGGGCTTCTTGTCCTGAAGTCATGGAACCAAATCATGAAAAACAGAGTTCACTTTTTAAAAGCACAACCTCTCTTGTAAAGAAAAGGGATATGATGACGTTTATTTATCTATCTATTTTTATATGAACTCATTGCTGAAAAATTGTTAAAATTAACCCATTTTAGAGTCATTTCATACTTTCAACTGTGTAGATTTCAACCAACAATTTCGATGGCCAGTACTATAAAATGAGTCCAACACATCATAACATATTATCACAATCCTAACCATGCAAGTTGTCAAGATGAAATCATCACGGCTGAAAATACGAACGACAAAAAAATTGAGAAAAACCTAACATGACTTCTATTAATGTGGTTAAATAGATAAGATGTCACGTCATCCCATTGTATCCTAACAATATTCAGTGTTTGGTTTTTTCTACCTGTTGTGTCGTCAATCTAATTTTTTTTCTTTTTCCAAAAATTTCTCATTACCCTCCCATGGGTCATATGTTCTTTAAAGAGTGTAGGTGAAGTCCATACTTCCTACTCTTCTGCCGTGAACGCCAAAAGCAAGCAAGCGCCCCAAAGGCACAGCTAGCTACCACAATTGCCACTGCAGCTCCAACAGGCACAACCACAGCATTTGTCGCGCCAACCATGTCATCGGTCATGGCAATCTCATCCCTGCGGTTTCTGTTAAGACCCTTTTTCTTATACACTGAGACCAGCGTTTTTCCATAGTAACCAACCAAGAATTTGAACACCTCATCTTGATCCCAATCAATTTGTCCATTTGTGCTATTTTCATGGCCCCAAGAGAGGTAACACGAAGGACAAAGTGGCTTCGGAGGCCATATGATCTTCGGGAACTTGGGATCTCCAGTCTCTAGAGAAGCTTCTTCCTTCCTTAGTCTCCCATTGACTTTGTTATGTATGCCCCATAACCAGAGGGCAAGGTCTCGGGTTTTGTTGAATGGAGTAGAGACGCTGGATGATAGAATTTAGCTTATATCAGATCAGAAAGGCATTAAGAATGGTGAAAGTTTTTGCTCGTAGGTGGAAGGCAAAGAAAGTTATTCCCGTGACTTCACCTTGAACACATGTCGTAGAAATGTTGGCGGCATTCCTCACAGATGAAGAAGTTGTGAATGAAATCGCATATGGTGGTGAATGCCGTGTGGCTTTCTGTATCTTCTATTCTGACAGAGACAGCATGCAAGAGAACCCATAATCCACAGCTGCATAGGGAAACAAAATAGTTGTTAAACGATAATTTTGAAAGAAGTTCCTAAATTCACTCAATTGGGTCATAATGCCAAAGATAACAAAAACCACTACATTCATGACAAAAAAGGCAGCTTGTGCCCAGAATTCTCTTTAAACACAGAATTTAGAAAGAATTAGACCACTTTAGATCTGTTATATACGCTCTGACCTTGTATTATATAAGAAGTTATTTCCACAGCTTAAACCTGTGACTATCAGGTCACACGATGATGACTCTACTATTATATCAAGGTTCTCCTACTCTTCATCCATGACTACTCACAAAAAATTGGGATGATAAATTGATGAAAAATCACAATTCCCTAAAAATTGTTTGAATCCAAATGTCACACAACTTTAACACTCAATATGTTGTTCTTTTCTCGGTCAATTTTACCAATTTCAGTGCCATTGTATTCACAGCAATATGGCCAAAGACATCATTTGGAAACATAAATGACATTTGTTGCACATATATTAACCTTGAGGTAGGAACAAAAGAGTACTACGAAGTGAGTCAGCAGGAAATAATTGGTTGTGAGCAAAGATTCTGATTTTTAACATTGCACTTTTCACAGAGTATTTGTTTAAGTAGTTCAAATGTTCTCAGATTGCCGTCCATTCACTTTCTTGAGAATCATATTTGGGACACTTCTCAAAGGCTGTTAACGTTCTCAAAGGAATTTTTTTGTTTTAAAAAAAAAAAAGACTATCAGGCCCTAGTCTCAATTAACAAAGCCAATATCAACACCTAGTACAAAAATGTACAGTCATAATTACTGGGATCCCAAACAACTCCCCTGCATTCTGCATTATAGTATTCCATGAACCGAATGCAATTCTCAATTATAATCTCATATGAAAAATGACACTAACTTCCATACTATGCATCACACACTGTGTACCCATTGAGAACTTGGTAACTCAAAATGTGATGAGTGATGAAAATGCTTTTAAACTCCTTACTATAAACTCCAATTCCAAGAAGCCACATCCAACATTATAATTATCCACTGGCCCGCATCCTAAAGCTTTCAATGGCATTTCTTGCTATCTCATGATTAAAATTTAAAATTACTTCTCTTATTGTATAAGCCTATTTATTCCCATTCAATATAAGAGGCAAATTATTGACAAAAAACTAAGCTAAACTAAAAACAGAAAAGAAGATTTGCATGAACTGCATAGTTAAATTTGGAAACCAATGAAAGAGTGCATTACCTAAAGCCCCTCGTGTCTTTCCTACTTCCACGACAGAATATCTGCAAGGGATTGTTAAGAGAGCTTATTATTTGGTTATTTTCAAGATTAATACAAATGAAGGCATAGAGCTAAACAGGTAAGTCTTGACACAATGGTAAGTTTGCTCTATTTTAATATATAATCATAGGTTCAAACCACGAAAACCATCTCCCTACAATGCAATGGTAAGGCTGCCTACATTTTATCATCTGCAAAATTACAAATTGAGGGAAGCCTTGTGCACTAAACTACCCTAAGAGTAAACACAAGTGAACTATGGTTGGTGTACATTCTCAAAACACAAGTCATCTGTGATGAAACAAATGTGCCCGAGTATGAATATAATTGTGCCTATTCATTACTCTCTCCCTTTCTGTCTGCTCATATGTTCTGTGCATGCAAGCATAAAGGCAGACACTAGGTGATACTAAGGTGTTTTTATATGCCCTTGCTAGAAGCATTGCTCTCTTTTTGGGCTAGTTGCCTACACTGGGCAAAGGTTCGCTGGAGGCAAGTAAGCCATCTGAAGACAGACTCTATATAGGCTTTTGGGGGGCCTATGCCAGGCAAAGGTCAACTGTAAGCGAGCAAGCCATCTGAAGACAGACTCTATACAGGCTTTGGGGTAGGAAGGGACTGTATGTATCAATAATCAAATACTAGAAGTAGAAGATAGTCTAATTGCTAAACCAGTTATTGTTAATTAGTTAGTTTCTTTTGCTCAACCAAATTCTGTAGATGAATCTTATAATTTTTTGAATCAGCTGTATTCTTTCCACTAATTTCATAGCTAGGAGGGGTAGGCTTTTCATGACATGTTCAAATTGATTATCTTGGAAAGATTCCCAAATCCTCTATCCAGATTTCTTTCAAACTGTTTATAATTATATCTATATGAGAGATCCTCAGTAGTGGTGGCCCTTGCACTCTTCCACGAACCAATACATGTACCAAATGCTCATACGAGAATGTTGACTCCAGGGTTTGGAACCTAGAAGGTTGCTCCAAGAAATCCAGTTTAACCTGTAATAAGAGTGCTAACATGCCTAGAGGACTATTTATTAGAATCCCCTTTCCTTCTCAATAACTCGGGAGAAAGACTAATAATAATAGATAACGGAAAACTCTAGATATTGCTTTGAAGTAAGATTGTTGAGTTGACTCTTTCCTAAACTAAAACTGGGGTTCCAAAGAAAAGGGGAGCAAAATGTCTCATCAATTGAGGGCTTTTTGAGTTCGCCAATTACTGATAAGTTTTTCTGGATAATTCTTTCTTAGAACTAAAATCCAAACGATGGATCCATATAATTTTTTTATGAAGTTAGAGAATTTACCGTCAGTTTTTCCAGCAGATACAACACGGGAGTAGGTTCCTTAGAGAAGGCCTAGGAGTGGAGGACCTTTGGATAAATTCTGTCCCTTAACGTTATGCTAGGGTAGGGTGAGTGAGCTTAATCTATTATTCGCTAAAATACACACCTAAGATTTACAAGTTGGAAAAGTAAAGTATTATTATGATCCCTATAGGGCAAGAAAAGTCAAGTAACTGTCCGAGTATGAATATAATTATTGCCTAGTCATTACATTCTCTCATTTTGTCTGCTCGTGTGTTCTGTGCATGCAAGCATGCTATGCACAAGTGTCTTGAATTTTTAAGGAGGAAGGACTGATTAAGCTAGAATACAAATTGTATGATAACAGAATTTGCAACGAAAGTACCCACCCAATATCCACGAGGAACTTCTTTTCCACAAATCTGGAAATTCCCGAGTGCTGCCATTTCATTAGTAGCAAGAGTCTTATCTGTGTTGTCTATCAACATGCCAGATGGACAGAGGTCATCAAAGTTCACAAGTATTTCTGCACTTCCCTTACGACACCTAATAGCAAAAATGTAGAAAAGTAACAATGGAAACAGCATATCATATCAAACACGTACAGTTGAATGCTATGCATAATGGCGCGTAAAAGATTTACAATGTACCTCTTAGAAGGGTGATGAGCCACCAAAAGTTGAAGGAATCTTATCAGTGATGCCCGATTCCCTGGTTTGACCATCTGCAATACATAAATAATCAATCAACAGAAGCCACAACCAGTAATTCAGTAATTATCAGAAGTAAAAACACAAAATACCTTATGTTCTAAGATGATTTCAAAGGCAGCGGATGTTGCCTCCTCAACATCGTAAATGGCTCTTGCAATCTATACATGTTATAAATTATAATTGTCAGTATAGAAATTTAAACCGTTAACTATTCCTAACTGCTGAAGTACAGTTTCTCTTTAAAGGACCTGTCCAGGGTCTGAATAGTTGGAGTGGAGATCCTCATGTTGATACTTCTCATCATTCAAACCAAATGAGCTGTAAAAAAAGGAAATAACTCTAAGAGAATATTTGAATCTAGAAAAGCTAGAGGAAAGAAAAAGAAAATTGAAGAAAAACCTTTTTCATATTTAGATTGTATGAAAAATTACAAGAAAAAAATATAATGAAATATATGGATTGTAATATTCATATTTTAAAACAGTATTTTTCTTTTCATTTTTTTATTTTCATTTTTGTCATTATTTTCTCTTTTTTAAACTTTCTTATAACCGAACACACCCTAAGTAAATAAACAATAGGAAATAGAAGATATGATATATAACAATAGAAGATATATTAAATGCCAGTAATGCATTACTCTTCCTTCCTATAGATTGTCCCAGTTAATCAGCCATAAAGTTGAGGCAATTGAGAATCAATTGCTAACTTGAAGTTACCTACATCGTCCTTCCCACAAATTATCATTTTGTCATAACTTCAATGCTCAGTTAACTAGCCTCCATTGAAGGACATTACAGGAGTAAAATTACCTAAGTCATGGTTCTGCTAATGGAAGATCAAAGAGTCACTAATGAAAATAATACTATCATGATGGGGATGAAAAGAAATTACAAAATCAACCGCTATCATTCTTACAATTATTACCACAATAGAGCTATGAATCTAAAAAAAATCAGTGATGGGCAGAATTGACATTTGAAACAACCTGCAATTTCACTCTCTCATTTTATGTTTCATTGCACACTTACATTTACGTACTAACTCTTGTTCATATTTTTTGTATCCCATGTTTTTGTTCTCTAGTTTTTTTGCAGAGTAATATGTTATCAACAGATCCCACCAAGAGAAAAATTTAAATCTGCACTGTTTCTGTGATATCAAATTGTGCAAGATCTCTCTGGGATATCCAAAATAGAAGGACAGTCTTTACAGAATCTGATAGAAACAACAGCTTCTCATCATCCCACAGAAATATGACATGGAAACACCACAGGAATTTTTTCATTTGCCGATTTCTCAAGTCTAATCAAAGACACTTTGATCCTTACGAATTCAACACTCTTTTGATTTGTTCAAGTACTTGGAATTTCTAGTTCCTGATGAATAACTATATGATTCTCCTATACAACATATAAAAATGTTGATGAATTTTCCTGTATCAAAATTCGCTAACACCCAGCATATATGCTTACAAATTCCTTCAAGATGTGGCATGAAAATCAGAGTTGATCTGCTTAGTAGTGCCAACAAAACCTTGGGTGAGATGAGATGGTTAAGGCAAAAGCCTAGAACTAAAAAGTCTAAGGTCACATAGTCCCACCTCTAACTTTTGTCCAAAAAAAAGGATCCACTAAGAAGAATATACAAAACAAGATTGTCAATATCATAGGGACACTTGTTGCCAAGAAAAGTTAAGGCCCTATTTAGCTGAAAAAAATTTTCTGTTTTCCATTTTCAGTTTTCTTTTCCTTTTTCACTTCTTTATTACCAATATTTTCCTAGAAAACACATTTGGTTCTGTTGGAAACATTAAATATTTTAACAAGTTAATATTTATTTAATAGTTGTTTGTAAATTTTCAATCATCCAACACATGATAAAAATTACTAATTGACAAGTTACTTGATAATTCACTTAGTATATTTATTTATAATAAATTAACTAACCAAACTCATCTTATAATTAGTTCAAAATTATTAAAAGCCACAAAAACCTGCATACCGTATAATAGCAAATTCTATATTGAATATAATTCTTAATTATAATCTATTATATAACATGATGCATGTCAACATATTTTATACATATACTATGCATACTTAATGTTGAATTAATAATTATCACTCTATTAGAAGAACGAGCACAGTTCATTTGAACTAAACTCAATTAGCTAATGAGTCGAACTCAATTTTAAATTTATCTTCGTAAAATTATTTACTCGAACATAAGTCTATTAATACAAAACTTTTTTATGATCTCACCTTTATATTTAATTGTCAATAAATCAAATATATATATAAATGACACATTATTTTCAATAATTATGATCTCCTAAATATTATGATATAGTTAGTTTTAAGTTTTTATTAAATTAATAATGCACAATGTTTTGTTAAGCTATAAAAAATATTAAACTGTAACTTAAATATTTTCATTATGAAAATAACCTAAATATTAATTAAAAGATTATATTTTTAGTTTTTCACATTAATAAATATAATTGTATTTTGAATGTTTAAGTATAATTCATATCAATTTAATAATTCATGTAAAAATATTCAATAACTTAAAATGAAAAAATTTTTAAATACAAATAAATTTTATAATGAGTTGGATCAAAATTTCATCATTTGTAAGCTTATAAAATAATATTTTCATAATCACGTATTTTGAAAATATTATTGTATAAGTAGAATTTAAAAAACTACAAACTTACTTTATAGCTAATGAAAAATTCTGGAAAATATATTTTTGGAGTTTTATGAGTTTTCCAAAATCCAATTCAAAATTGAAAAATTGAAAAACTCTCTTTTTTCAGTTTTCTATATAGATTTGAACAATTTTCTTTTTTTTTTTTTTAAGAAAATTTTTAGTAAACTGCCACAATTTTCCACTTACTAAATCAACCCTAATGTTTCCTATATTCCTTCTTCTGAATAGCGTGACAAACAACTATTTTTTGTATGTACCAGAATTTTGGGTCATCAATAGAAAAAACAGTTTCCTTGAATGCAATTGAATATATTCCTTATCCCAAACGGGGTTGCATTTGGGGAAAGCAGAGTTCTAAAAGTTGCAAGATGCCTTTCACTTTCTCCATTGGAAATCAGAAAGAAAGGGATGAGAAACTACGTGGTTATAAGTCCGTTAGATGCAACTGGACTTTATAAACAAGCCCAATATGATCAGGAAGCAGAAGCAGCAAGACATCTATACCTGCCCATTTGCTTATTGATCCAATTAAGTAAGCGTTCAGCAGTACGCCCATCATCTATCTTGCGTATTTCACCATCTTGTTTAGGTTCTGAACCACCAGATGCAAACTTTGAAGGTGTACCCCAAAGAAGCATAGGATAATGGCTCACCGAAAACCTATCACAAAGTTTAGTATTTATCTGTGCTGCCAAACAAGTGAAAAGGACAGGGACTTATCACCAAACAAACGTTAGACTGGAAGGAAACAAAGTGCTCAATCACAAACAAGCAACAAAAGAGATAAACTGTTTTTTTAGGGGGGGAGGCATGCACACAACAAATTTTCTGTTGCACTACTTCAAAAGAAGTCCAAATGTGAAAACAAATTAAGAATAGCTACAATGACAAGGTTTAGGGGAAAACATTTAATGCATATGAATAACTCCCTGCGCTCGACTTCAGATCTCAATGTAACACTAAGGAGTCATTAAGAAGCACTGACACTCTCCCAGGACAAAAGTATTAGTTCCCAACATGTGTTGGACACTCTTGTTGAATAACTACTTATTTAGTTACATACACATGAGATAGCCCAATAAAGATGAAAGCGGATAAAGGACTCTCTCATAAGTTCTGATCCACATGTAACCCCTTGGGCAATAATGTCATCTTATGTATGAAGGATAATAGGTCCTTTCTTGTTCCATGTTTGCTTATGGCTTCTCACACATAAGTAGCCAATTGATAACCCAAATCCCCTAAGAAGGAAGATTAAAACTTCTACCTGCCTCACACCTGAAAACTGGTTTACCAATCAGCTGATAGTTGCAGTCCCCACACAGAAGTCTATATGTAAATGATTTTCAGGAGTGGATCACTAAAGTTTTCTCCTAGTGGGAAAATCAAGGGGCCCTTTTTCAAGCCAATTGCCTAGGTTCGATCTCTACTAATTCACTCATCCCACATTAAAGATAAAGGAAACAGAAATAAAAAAGTTTCCCTTTGATGTTGTTGATATCTGAATTAGCTCTTATTACCTGCTTTTTTACATTTGGAGATGCCCATATTAACAATGAAATGAAGATCGTGGGCATAGAAACAAATGAAAAATATGGCAGCGTCCAAAGCAAAAGCCAGGGAATGGGTAGATGAAAATTTAATTCATGAAGCATAAACATTTGACAAACACAATAATATAATGGGGACATTGGCAAAACCTTCCAAAGATAATAACAGCTTCATTAGAATTGAAGGCAATTTTAACTCATAATGCACAGGTAATGATGAGTGGACCAATTGGAAGCCAGTGCAGTCCTCTCTATCAAGGCAAAATGCAGAAAAAAGTAAGACAGACACACTCATTATTAAGTAAACAGGTGATCTAGGATTTACATGCAGCAGCCTAAAATTCATGTAAAAGAGAACAGAACAACAATACCTTCAATGCACAGTCCACCCTTGTCATGAAAATGGTTCCTGGATGTACTGCATCGGGCCCATTAAAAAGCCTTGCAACTTTTTCATAATGAGACTGCATAAGACAGCATGAGCAAGGATAAAGTAATAGAGCAAGTGTGTACTTAAAAAAAAAAAAAAGTTACGTAAATACTATAATGAACATCATAGGTAGGATTACCTTATAATTTCTGCAAGCAGGGCACCTGTTAAACCAAGACCAGCGCATGAAAATTAGTACTTTCTCACATGAACAAAGGTGCAAAAGGAAGCACTGTGAAGAACAAAACATAAGTCAAGCTTCAGTGGCATTTTCACTAGAGTTAAAGCAACACCCTACATTCCATGTTAAAATTAGAGAGATTTTGAAACAGCAAAAATATCATCATAAAAGTTATTTCACCCATCTGCTGATCCATAACATAAAATCAACAGAAGTTCACTTGACTGACGATTGGGAGCTTACGATTTCATGTTCTATTTCACTCTGCCTAGAGAAATAGAATAAATTTTGAGCAGAAATTCATTCAAGCAACTAGTCTACTTTGCTAGTGGACGGTATTCATTCTTTTCTTAAAAATGTATAACAAGGAACTCTATATATCAGAATACAGAAGGAAAGAACTTCTCATTCACTAAAAGGAATTATAATTGGCAACCTTCATCAAAATACAAGCTATATATCTTGGAAGTAATGACTCCAACCCTTGAGTACCTCAGATTATAACTACCTAAAAGGAAAGTAAATGTCCTCTTATTTTAAAATGCTAAAAAATAAGCCTTATGGACCTCAAGTCTCAAAAGTAAGCACAAACAAAGCCAAATGGGGAGTTTGGTATGAGGCAATAGAAGTGAACAAGAATGAAAGCCCCATGTCTATTCAAGTACGAGCAATTTCACTGGTCCTCAAAAATCTAGCACCCAGATGAACATGGAGGTCAATGAGACATTTTGATAAGGATCATGAATCATGAATTGATGGATAAATAACTGCAGAACTGGACACTTGTGAGGGCTGATGTATGTGTTCTGTCGAATATGCATGAAAAATAAAAAATAACAAGCTAGTAGGTTGGGTGGAATTGCAATTCTATTATAGCCTTATTCCAATGGAATTAGGATTCCTTTATATGGTTTCAAATTTGAGGGAAGAATAATTATTCCAATGAAATTATAATTATCAAAAAAGTGAAAATAACAAATACCAAGGAGTGGAATTATTCATTCATGGACTTTGGGGAATTGCAATTCCCAGTCAGACAATAGTGGCTACCACTGCCACTGGCCAGTCCCCAACCTCTGCCAGTGCCACCTTCTGGGCGCTGGCCACCCACCCATACCGGCAGCAGCTAAGCATCACCAGCACAGCCACCCCACCTGCACTGTCAACTCAACTGCGCCAGATCTAGCCACTTTTCAGCCCACCAATTTGTGAAACACCTAGGTAGCATTTCTCACACTGTGGGAATTTATTCTTAGTTGGAATAGTTATTTCCAAGGCAAATGAAACAACTTTGTATTTATTATCGTTTTATTCAAGTAATCTTTATTTCTAAGTAATATTTATTTCATTCTAGTATGTAAAATAATCCACATAAAACCATTCAACACAAAAATTCCATAAAAAAATACATTATAATTTCATGTTCATGGTTCCCAAAAACTCTCATGTACAGCAGTTGGGCTAACTTTTCTTAAGGTTCATAGATAACAAAACAGTGGATGGATGAAGAAGTATTCAACCCAATGATTTCACTTAGAAGGACGCATCAGGCAAATCCTATCCAAAAGAGAATCCAACTAAAAGAAAGGAACAATTGTAAGTCAAAGTAACATGAGTGGTTGGTGAACCAAATATATCACCATAGATGACGGAAGATGGTTCCAATCCTAGGTGTAATGACGTGCCGCAATAGCATACAAAGAATGTCATACACACCAAAACCAACATTAACTCAATTTCAAGCTTCTACTAATCCCTCTTCACCGTATTAAGCCTCCATCAAACAAATCAGTGAGGTATTTGCTTACAACTGAAAATGCCTTCACAAGTATACTCTCTTCATATTACACTATTTAGCATATACTGGTACTGTTATGGACTCCCTCGCAGACGTATTCGCTTACCCTAAATTAGCGGCCTACAAGATTACACCCCCAACTGCGTCCTCGGCCGATGTTTTCCACATAAAAGACTAAGAATTAAAAAAGGATAACCCAAAAGTTAATTTTAAAGCCAGCGAATAAGGAGGACGGAGAAATGATGAAAGACAACCAAGAAAATTCCTGAAAATGTTCTGAAGAGTTCGCTAATTCAACAGTTTAACCAATCGGCACCAAATCAAACAGCAGAAATTAATCGATAACATAGCTTTGCAACTGGGAAGGCAAATGGCAATTTAATAAGAAATAGGATGATATAGAATAGTTTACTGACCAGTGAGCAAAGAATTCGACAACAGCGAAAGAAGCAGGGGAGTCTTTAAGAACATAGTCGAAATTCGTAGCGTTCAAATCGACGGCGGCATCGGGAAGATCGGCGCTGCTGTTGTCCCGAATCGCTCGAAGGATTGAGCGAGATCCGATTGGGACCGATGAAGCCTCGAAGCTCAGGCGACACAGTAACAGAATCACCACAGCTAGATACATGGAATCAAAAGAGGAAAGAGAGAGAAGGAGATGGATAGAGAGAGATCTTCGTTCGGTAAATCGGTGAAGAGAAGTGCGACAGAGAAAGGGAGAGAGAGAGAGAGAGAGAGAGACGCTTGTAGCCGTAGAGATCTGATTTCGTCGGCGTTACGGGGTGGTCGGAAGGCGGGTCAGTGGCGACGAAGGGCGGCTCCACCTAAACGTCTGTTGTGCTTTCATATCCAAAAGATATTTTACGCATAAATTATTAGCGTATAATATTTTCAAATATTTTTAAATAATATAATATTTTATTTTTATTTTTATATTAAAAATCACCATAAAATATATATAGTGTGTGTGACGTCACGATGATCAGTTAAAATAATCTGATATTTTTATTTTTATTTTTATTTTTATTTTTAATTACGTTTTTTAAGGTATTTTGATGTAATTAAATAATAAATTAATTAGAAGTTTTTAATAAAACACTTCTTATTTAGAAAGACATATTTTCCGTTCTTCGTTGAATAACCACAATAAGAATATTCGGTGTTATTGAATCAGGAGCTTTGAGATTTCTTCCTGAAGTCAAAAGTTATTTTTGATAAAATAATAAATATTATGTAGAGGAAGGAATAGTCTGTGACCACTGCATTAAATATTTAAACTAATAATAAAAAAAATTAAAAAAATCATTCATATGATTGTTTTAAGATCTGAATTTGGTGAATTTTTTTATTATTGAGATAAATATTCAATAAAAGTTAATATTGAAAAAAATAACTATATAAAAATACTATATATAATTTTTTATAGTAGTAGTTGCAGGACTTATTGGATTTAGGTTTTATTAGACCCATTGTATTGCCCTAGGGTGCTTTAGTTCTATTTGTGAAGAAAAAGATGAGACTTTGCAGTTATATGTAAGGACTATCGTGAGTTAAATAAAATCACGATAAAAAATAAGTATCCGATACAGCGGATCGATGATCTCTTTGATCAATTACAGGGAACCCGTGTGTTCTCCAAGATTGATCTTCAGTTGGGATACTATCAACTTAAGATCAAGCAAGAGGATGTGGCAAAAATAATATTTCGAATGAGATACCGCCATTATGAGTTTCTTGTGATGTCGTTCGGATTGACCAATACCCCTACTGTGTTTATGGATTTGATGAATCGAATTTTTCAGCTTTATTTGGATAAATTTATTGTAGTTTTTATTGATGACATCATGATATATTTAAAGAGTGGTGTTAAACACGAGAAACATTTGAGGACCGTGCTCCAAACCCTTAGTTGGAGTATAAGTTATTCATGAAATTAAATAAGTACGAGTTTTGGCTAGACAATATTTTATTTTTGGACCACGTCATTTTTTATGGAGGTATTTCAATAGAACCAAAGAAGATTAAAGTTGTGATCAATTTGAGTCAACCGACAAAGGTGATGGAGATCCGTAGTTTCTTGGGTATGGCCGGATATTACCGCCAATTTGTGAAGAATGCTCTTGTATTTCTTGCCACTTATCCAATTGACGAAGAAGGAGGTAAGATTTGAATGGACGGAAGAGTGTGACCAAAACTTTTAAGAGTTAAATGATCGATTGACTTCAGCATCGATTCTGACTATCTCCGACGGTTCTAGTGCTTTGAGATGTATTGTGATACTTTTAAGGTTAGTCTTGGATATATTTTGATACAGAATGGAAAGATGGCTGCTTATGGGTCTCGGCAGTTAAAAGTTCATGAGACAAACTACCCGACCCATGATTTAGAGTTAGCCACCGTAGTGTTCGCATTAAAAATTTGGAGGCGTTATCTGTATGATGAGAAATTTTTGGTGTATTCTGATCATAAAAGCCTCAAATACTTATTTTTGCAGAAAAAATTGAATATGAGGCAGCGGAGATGAATTGAGTCCTCTAAGGATTATGATTGTGAGATCCATTATCTACTTGGGAAAGCTAACGTGGTCGCGGATGCGCTTAGTCGTTGGACCAGTTTTGTCATGAGGTTGCAGATTAAGCAGATTGAGATATTGGACTTCTTGAAATTCTATAATGTCCAACGTTATATCAGGGGATAATAGGATGATGTTTTTCCTATAGGTGTAGCCTGAGATCCTCTAGAGATTAAGAAAGGGTAAGCGAACGATCCATTTTTTATGGATGTTGTTGGAGATCTTGGTCGAGATTCTCGAATGGATTTTAATGTCCGTGCCAATGGAGTTTTGTGATTTCGAGAATGTTTATGTAACTAATGATAAGGATTAAAAAGAAGAAATCATAAAGGAGACTCATCGAACCAAGTACACTATTCACCCTGGAATGAATAAAATGTATTAGGACCTGAAGAAGATATTCCAGTGGAGGAATATGCGAAGAAAAATTATTACTTTTGTTGGTAGATGTCTTGTCTGTCAGCAGTTGAAGGCTGAGAGGAGAAAGCCATTAGATTAATTGCAGCCATTGCCAATTCCGAGTTGAAAGTGGGAGGATATTTTAATGGATTTTATTACGGGCTTGCCTAGGACCTCAAAGAATTATGACGTGATTTGGGTCATTATAGATCAGCAAATGAAATAGGGTCATTTCTTACCCATTCGGACGACGTACTCTTGTGATTGTCGAACGCAGTTATATATCAATGAGATTGTTAGATTGCACAGTGTGCCAACATTTATTGTGTCCAATCATGATCCATATTTTATCTCTAAATTTTTGGAGCATTTGCATTTAAAATTAGGGACGAACTTGAAATTCAGTACAGCGTATCACTCTCAAACCGACCGATAGCCGGTCTAAGCAGACCATCCAGATATTAGAGGACATGCTTAAAGCTTCGGTGTGATAGACCGTATTTTTCTGTTAAAAATCCGATAAAGTTTCTTCTGTAATATGAATATCCACCAATATAAAAACCTGTACAATCTCTTATATAAAATAATATACATCCAAATATCCAAACATCCGACATCATACAGTCAACAACACATAAAACCACACAGGATCCAATTGCCACATTTTATTTGTGGCACTAACGTTGTATATCTAAATATAACGTTAGCCAAGAGAGATGCCACTAGGTATTTGTTACAAATCATAATAATTTGTGAAAGTATAAATAAATCCAAACAATAGCATAAACTAAATCATCTATTCATCACCTTTTGTAAAATATCCATTAAGATTCCAAAAGAAACATAAATAAATATAACTTCTCCTTGACATAAATTACACAACAAATAATAAGTTTTTGATATGGTCTTTTAAATCCCAAACCTAGTCCATTTCAAATCTCTATGCTGTCCCATCGGATGTATCAAACCTGTGTTAAATTAGTGACAATGAAAAGTAAGGGTGAGCCAAAACTTAACAAGTGTAATATTATCAAAGATAATAACAATATAGGCAAAATAAAGTAAAAGAAGAATATACGAGTATGATGAGGATGCGTAAATATAAACATGATTGAATGTACTTTCGGAGTACAGTTAACTTTTCATATTTTATCTTTTTTTGTTTGGGGATATAATTTATATATAATTACTCATTTTTACGGATCAGGGTCAATAAACCTTACCAATTAAAGGTGCGGGAGGATGAGGAAGGATCATGATGCCCTTATAATTTAAAGACAAATGACGTACTCAACGTTCAATAACAAACTTTTATCTAAAAATGTCAAACACCACGTGGTATAACGGTATACCTATCACCCGATCATACATGGCCGATAAAACGCTACCCTAACCTCCCGCAGTCCAAAAGCAGTCATCCTCCTTACACAATAATATTCTAAAACTTGCCAATAGTATTACTCGCTACAATATGAGGCCGGAGTAATCCTCGAGTCTCTACTGTAATACTAATGGCAAGCCAATGGGTATTACCTTTGTAGTACAATTCCATGGTCCTAATTTTATAGCTTCTTATTTATTTGAAGAAAGGTTTACCACAATTCAATTTACAATATCTTCGTCCCGAGAGAACGAATATCATACTTTTCACATATCACATTGTGGATTTTCCTTTGATTATTTGCATACTTTTCATCTTACTTTTAGATTTAAATCTTTTCACAACTTAACTTTATATACGAATATCATAAACATAGAGAAGAATGAAATTTCTTACCATCGAGAAGCAATTTGACTTTAAGGGCTTTCAGACTCAAATTTTCTTCACAAATGTGCATATCATAACTTTCAAATTATATAATTAAACCTGTACAGATATATATCACTTAATCAACAATCAAACAAGGTGAAATTATGCAAAATAATGTTCAATAGCCTCGGTGAACAATGTAACGCGTGAACAGTGCACGTGAACCGTGCCTGTTGCATATCGGATAATTCACAAAATTTTGGCCATCCAATGGGAAAATTATCAAATTCAAGGTATAGGTAATTATAATCTTAAGTCAATTTATATATCAAACTCAAAATAAAGACTTCAACGGGGTTCGGGGGCGAGACTAAGTGTATTGTGAATGGAAATCTACGTAAAACTATCAAATCAAGTATTAAATCGATAAATTAACTTATATAGGATATGGATAATGATATTCTAATCTTAATTTATGTAAAAGCCCCAAAAATCGGGGGCTAAATGGGCTTGGGTGAGGGTTAGGGTTTCAGGTGTGCGCTTTCATGCAAAATCGTTGAATTAGGCAACGAAATTGATAAATACCTGTTCCCAAGTCGCGAGTATCATAAATATATGTATGGGTCGAATATAGAGACATTAATACCCGAAGAAAACGAAATAAAAGTACAAAAAAATAAAAAAGAGAGTATAAATGTACTTACTTCTACCCGATCTACCACTTTTTTAACTAGTTTGAGCTCAAAATCAAATCCGAAAACCTCATTTTCCTCTCTTTCTCTTTCTACCCGCCGGCTCCCTCTTTCTTTCTCTCTCCTCCCCTTCCCTTCAAGTTCTACCCCCGAAACCCCTCATCCTGTAATCTTATTGTTATTATTGTTATTATTATTATATAATACATTAATAATAATATTATTATTATTCTTATATGATATATATATATTTTTTTTTCTGTAAATCTCAAAATTTGAATCGATACTTAGGCGATCAAATGACCCACTTCGAGCACCGGCCCATCAGATCCAAATATCTTTCAAAATTTTATAATATTTAATTAATTTTTTATCACATCCAAATTACCCAAAATAAATAAATAAACCCAATTAAATTAGATGAAAATATTCAGGATATTACATTCGGTGATGGAGTTGAAAGAAAATCGGGATGATCACCTAGCGTTAGCTGAATTTGCATATGACAATAGTTTTCAGGCGGGTATTGGCATGACTTATTTTGAAACATTGTATGGTAAAAAGTATCGATCTCTTATCCATTTGGAAGAGATAGGACATAGACGACTTTTGGGGCCCGATGTGATTTCGGAGAATTAGAGAAAATTGTGGTAATTTTTAAAAATTTGAATATAACTCAAAGTCGGTAGAAGCGTTATGCTGATTTGAGGAGATCCGAGTTCAAATTTGAGGTTGGCGACTTTGTTTTCCTTAAGATATCATCGTGGAAGGGAACTTCCAGATTAAGTATTAAAGAAAAATTGAAGCCGCGTTTCATAGAACCCTTCGAGATTTTAGAAAATATTGGGAAAGTAGCTATTGTTTGGCACTATCGCCGAGTTTGGCCGATGTGCATAATGTTTTCCATGTCTCGATATTGAGAAAGTATATTCATAATCCGACGCACGTTATCGATTACGGTCCTTTGGTTATCCATGAAAATTTATCTTATTCGGATGAGCCAATTCAGATTCTAAATCTAAATGATTAGATTTTGCGCTCAAAAACCATTCCTCTTGTGAAGATTTTGTGGAGGAATTATTCTTACGAGGAAGCGATGTGGGAAAGAGAGGATGAGATTTGGGAGAACTATCTCATTTATTTTAAGGTATGTGTGTTGGTTTAATCTCTAAGGATTCATTAAAATCAAGGACGAAATGTTCTAAATGGGGGAGATTTAGGCTTTTAAGTCTGATTTCGGCTTAAAGCTAGTTAGAGAAGTTATAGATCGAGTCGAGACAAGTACACTCTTATATTTTTTTCCTCTTGTTTTATTTTTTTGAATATTTTCGTCCCGATACCCGTTTATACTTTTATTTTATGATACCCATATCTTAAGTATATACATATGTCGATTTCATATTCGATTTCTAAGATTTGTGTGGTACATTGCTTCAAGAAACCCTAACATGCGCCCCCTTTGTATTTATCCGATTTATTTGAGATTTATACATGTTTTGGCCTCAGATAATTGAAACCTTAACTTTGAGAATGTTTTTACTTTGATTATTCGATATTTGTTTACATGTAAATTTTATACGATAATTTGTGTGTTCTAAAAATTATGTGATGAACCGTTTATGAAAGAATTTATTGTCTGAAAGCTCTAAAGTTAGGTTTGACTGATTGTGATAATGATTTTTAATTTTCTCAAACTTTATATTGATTGTGTATATAATTTAAGTCATGTGAAGATTTATACACATAAGAATTATACAAATTATAAAAAGTATAAGAAGGAGATTCCATGATATGTAAATTTGATGAACCGTTCTCCTGGAGGGAAAATAAAGTATTAAGAATGAGTATGGAATTCTCCTAAGAATAAGTAAATATGAAATTGGACTAATGATTTATATTTTAGAGGATAGTATTTTCTGACATACCTTATGATATTACTGTAATAGCATGAGGATTACCCCTGGACCATGAAAAATATAGTGGCATAAGCTCTATGGCCCCGTATATCGGGTAAAAGATATATCGTTTACTACAGGGTGTTGAATTATGTGGGTAGTTCTTTAAAATGTGTAGAAGTATACGCATTCCTTTTCTTGTTCGGCCACGCCATTAGCTGATAAGGTCTATTGGTTCTGATCTGTAAAGATAAAGATATTTTTGTATGTTTTAAAAGCTAAAGTAATCAGAAATAAAATATAAAAAAAATGAGTTTCAAAATTATATTTGATCATACATTATATTTATGCATCTATATTATACTCCTATTTTATTTTCTTAATTTATTTTGAGTATATTAGTTATTGCCATTGATTATATTATACATTACTAAGTATTTGGCCCACTCCTTACTATTTTTTTACCTCCAGATGAGTACGAGCTTATACTCGATAAGACGGAGTGGAGATAAGCTGTTGGCTAGGCTGTGGACATTGAAGGAAAATTTTGTGGACATTAGATATTGTAATTTTGTACCTTATGGAGTACTTTTAGATATTTTGAGATGGATATGTACTTATATATTGATGATGTACAGATAGTGCAGTTTCTACTATAAATATGATGGATGTATATACTTTCACAGGTAGTTATAGATTGATACAGGTATCTAATGGTATCTCTTTGTTTTGATATTGTGTCCGGAGATACAACGTTAGAGTCAAGAATATATTATGACAATATGGATCCTGTATTGTGATCATTTTTTTTTTGACATTTGTATATTGTACAAGGTTTCGTATAGGTTTACGTATAGTGTGACGGTCGTTTTACATCCAAAACCTTGTCGGATTCTGGTTAAAATAAGTGGGGTCATCACATAAGGATAAAAAATGAAGGAATATCCTGGTTCGTTGGCAGAGGTGACGTATCATTTGTCACTAACAATGGGATGAGGTTGTCGTTGAAAAATGTACGGCATGTGCCTGATATTCGGTTGAATATAATTTCAACTGGCAGACTAAATGATGAATGGTATTACAATACTTTTTCGAAAAAAAAATGGAGATTGACTAGAGGGTCTCTAGTCATTACCCGTGAAAAGAAGGGTAAAGGAGATCGACCTGAGGACTTGTTCTTACTGTATGGCTAGGAAGTAGCGACGAGTCTCATTTCGATGACACTCGTCCACCAAGAAGGTCGAGCTATTTGAACTGGTACACGTCGATGTGTATGGATTGTTCAAAGAGAAGTCATTTGGAGAGGCACAATACTTTGTCACGTTTATTGACAATTACTTGAGGAAGTTGTGGGTTCACTCACTCAAGACTAACGACCAAGTCCTCGAAATATTTGAATATTTTCATACTCTGGTGAAACGGAAGATGGGAAGAAAATTGAAGCGCATTCGAAGTGATAATGACGGTGAGTACATCGGAGCATTTGATACTTATTGCCGGTCGATGGTGTTCGATACCAGAAGATACCGCCGAAGACACAATGGTTGAATGGGATAACCGAGTGGATGAACCGTATGTTGATGGAAAGAGTCAGATATGTACTCTCTGAAAATCAAAGTTCCCTATAACATTTTGGGCAGAGGCCTTGAGAATCGCTACCTACATTATCAATAGATTACCGTCTGGCCCACTAAATGGAGAGATCCCAGAGAAGATGTGGTCTCAAAAGAGCCATCATATGACCATTTTCAGGTATTTGGGTGCAAAGTCTTCTTCCATATCCCAAAGGATAAAAGGACAAAGTTGGAGCCAAAAATAATACAATGTGTCTTCTTGGGCTATAGAAAAAATGAGTTGGGATTTAGACTCTACGACCCAATTGAGAGAAAACTTGTTAGATCAAGGGATGTGGTATTTGTTGAAGACGAAACCATTAATGATATCGGGAAAGAGAAAACGATGTGTCTGATATTGGTTAGAATGATAAAATGAGTGTCGAAATTATCCAACCGGTACCTCTTTGTCAAGAGATCGATGGCCAAGGCATGGCTGGGGAAGGCAATGAAGAGATATCAATGATTGATGAAGAGGAGGCTGGCAAAAACGTTTTAGAGTCGGCCGAGATCGTTCCTGTTAGACGATCTTGAAGAGACCGACGACCATTTGTTTGTCTTTTGCCCAGTGGGTACGTTTTACTCATTGATGGAGGGGAGCCAAAAAGTTTTGGAGAAGCTATGGAAAGCGAACACAATACGAAATGAATGGAAGCCATGCAAGATGAGATGGGTTTGTTGTATGAGAACAATACATTCAAACTGATTGAATTGCTTAAGGGGAAGCGAACCCTAAAGAACAAGTGGGTCTTCCATTTGAAAACTGATGAAAGCATCTCACAACCGAGATACAAGACGCGGCTGGTGGTGAAAAAATTTAACCAGCAAAAGGGCGTCGATTTTGATGAGATATTTTCCCAAATTATGAAAATGTTTTCTATTCGAGTGGTGCTTGAATTGGCCACCGCCATTGACCTAGAGATAGAATAGTTGGATGTGTGGACGACTTTTCTGAATGGTGATCTAGAGAAGGAGATTTACATTGAGAAGCCGGAGGCATTCCGGGTTAAGGGGAAGGAACACCCAATGTGTTGTTTGAAGAAAAACTTGTATGGGTTAAAATAAACTCTGAGACAATGGTATATGATGTTTGAGTCCATTATGGTTGATCAAGACTGTTGGAAGACTATTTCGAATCACTGTGTCTTTGTTCAGAGATTTTTAAAAAATAATTTTATCATTCTTACTCTATATGGATGATACGCTGATCATTAAGCGTAATATCTCTCGGATCACCAAATTGAAGCAACAACTTGAAAAATTCTTTGCCATGAAAGATTTGGGACCGACAAAATAGATTCTGGGTATCAAAATATTCCGCGACCGTAAGGCAAGGAGATTGTGGATGTCCCTAGAAAGTTATGTAGAGAAGATGCTCCAATACTTTAACATGGACAAGTCCAAACGGGTGAGCACTTCGCTGGTGAGTCACTTCAAAACAATCAGCAATGTCTGACCTCGGATGTTGAAAAAGCTAGCATGATAAGCGTACCCTACTCTTCGACTGTAGGTAGCTTGATGTATACTATAGTGTGTACGAGGCCAGACATTACACATGCCATCGGTACAGTTAACCAATTTCTGTCAAATCCTAGTAAATAGCACTGGTCAGCAGTGAAGTGGATATTAAGATATCTCCGGGGGACTTCCAAGATGTGTTTGTGTTTTAAAAGTGATAAGCCTCTATTTGTAGAATACACTGATACTGATATGGTCGGTGATGTTGACTTTTGAAAGTCCACTTCGGGATACCTGGTCAAGTTCGTCGAAGGGGCTGTTTCTTGATAGTCAAAGTTACACAAATGCGTTACTATTTCAACTACTGAAGCAGAGCTTATTATTGTGATTGAGGTCAGTAAAGAAATGCTGTGGATGAAGAAGATCATTCGAGAACTTGATTTTGAACAGAAGTACGTGGAATTTTATGGTAGCTAAAGTGCTTTACACCTCTGTAGGAACTCCTCATTCCACTTGTGATCGAAATATATCGATATTTGATATCATTGGGTGAGAGATTGCATTGACATAGGTTGCTATCACTGGAAATGGTCCGATCCGAGGAGAATGGGTCAAACATGATGACTAATGTACTGCCAAAGGGAAAGCTTAAAGCTTGTTGTAGTATGACTAGATTGACAAATTAAATTCCCCCACGGTCATGAAGAAAAATTTGTTAGAATTTTTTGGTCACTTCTGTGTGAAAAGTATTGTTGTGTTTACAGCATACACTTGGCCGGAATGAAAGAAAGGCCAAAGTGGTTACACTTGGCCGGAATGGATGAAAAGTCAGAATAGTTACACTTGGCCAGAATGAATGAAAGGTCAGAGTGGTTACACTTGGTAAGAGCAAAATTTTCTTGAGCAAAAAATCCGAAGTGGAACTTCCAGAAAGCTTCACAAGGCCAGAGAGATGAAAAACCGTCGAAATGATAAAGTCACAAGGAAGGTTAACTATCAACGGCTGAGGACAGCATGTTTGAAAACGTTGACCTATAAAGTTTACATAGATAGCAGATTTTATAGAAAAAGAATGTGATTTTTCTGAGTGGGTAGCCATTTTTGCAGAGTAGGTTAGCTACTCCCAATAGAAAGGCATCTTGCAGAGTTGATGACAGGATTTGTTGTGCACGCAGCCACCTTGCATAAATAGGTGGTCGCCCAGTGCATATATATATGTGTGTGTGTATATTGAGCAAGAGAGATAGAGGGTGAGAGAAAGAGAGCGCGAAAGAGAAAAACAGAGAAAAAGCAAGGTGTCGTCATTTTTGCTCTTGTATTCTGCATTTGCTCTGTTCTCGACTCTCCAATGGTTTGTATAATCAGGGTTTTTATAACCAAAAATTTTATAGTGTAATTTTATGGATTAAGTGTTATGTAATTTTTTCTCTTACTTAGAAGAAATTTTCACTTAAAATTGTATATTCAAATTCTCTCATATTTCTTATTGTGTGCGTGTACGTCCGTCATCTTTATCCTCTCGATTTCACTAACCGATCAACATTCCTTCCTCAACACTTATGACAATTTCACTGCAATCCTATAACAAAAATATGATGAGATTTATGTCTATCTCTATGTACTTTATTTGCGTGTCATGGGATATTCAATTGTTGCAGTTGATTTTGTTCAAAATTGTAATCCCATTTTACTCTAGTTTCTTCATATATCTAACTTTTGAACAATTTTGATATTATTCTGTCATGTCCATTTCACATGTTAATTCCTTATAACTTTCACTTTTTCAGGTCACTTCCCCTTATGGCTTGGAAATCATAATGATTTTTATTTAAGGATATCGATAAATTGGGCTACCACTTTCTGAATCATCCCTCATCAGTTCCCCTTTAACTTATTATGTAGAAGAAAAAATGTTATAAATGCAACAATTGATTCAAAATATTATTATGAATTGTGACAAGCTAAAATACAAGTGATATTTGCTAAATAACTTTTCAAACGTTAATATTTATTATGCGCGTGCCTCTATATTGTTTTTCCGATTTGTTCTAATTTTGTATCTCTATATTACACTTTTGTAGTATCAAGAATGGAAAATGAGTTAATTTCCTACAAATACTAAATCTCCAATGCATGCAAATGTTTAATTTTCTTAAACGGAAATAATAAAAAAGGTTGTTCTGAAATGTTGGTTTTCATGGAGTATGTACTACCTTCATGTGTTAGCTTGGTTTCATGACATTGTGCCAGAATGGCCTCTTCATCTATTATTTTTATATAAATAATTATTATTTAGCCAACTTTGTAATCATATTTTTAAGTGCTAGGCATATATAGGCACTAAACTGTTAATTATTTATTTTTGATGAATGCAAGGCATCTGATTATTATTGTTGTGTTAATTAGATTGTACTTTGCTCTATATTTTTGTCTATATTATGTTTCTAATGCTTAATACTGGTTAAAAGTTTTCTATTTGAATAAATTACAAAATAAATTCAATGATAATAGAAAGAATAAACTAAATTAGATAATCTTAGGATCTAGAGGACGCATACATGCAAATATCAGATCCGATTGTGAATTTTAAATTCAAATATATTTTATTAAACTACAAAAAATGCACAAAATAATATGATTTTATAACTTTTCATGTTGTTAATATAAATAAAATCATAAAGATAGAATAAATCCCGATACATTTGAAATATTATGATAATGATATTATATAAATTTATTCGATAAAGTTGTCAAAAAATATTTGAAAAAAGCTTCTTAATTTTATTCTATTACAGGGATATAATTTGAGTTTTTAAATCAATATGAATTTAATATTTATGATAAAATTGTAGCCACTAAAGTATATAATATAAAAGTAAAATTGTACACTTTTTGTGAAATAGTTATTTACCACTAAAAATAATTTTTGGTTATGTATTTAATTAATTTAAGTGGTGATATTTGTAGTTACTAAAAATATATGTTACTAGTGAAATTATTTTTTGTCATTGTTGGAATTTTTTTATTAATAGAACAATCAACATTATCCAAATATTTTATTATAGTCTTTTAGTGACCCCTATTGATGAATTTATATTTGCCACTAGAATTTTTAGTGATAAATTTTTAATTAATAATAATAAAATATTTTATAGGTAAAAATAAAAATTGTTAACGAGTTATCGTTAGAACTATTGGATTGTAATAATGATTTGCTTCTCATTTTTCTCTCTCTTTCCTCCCTCTCTCAGATGAAGATTATAATAATTATACCATGGGATGGGATCCACCCTAATAATATCAAGGTATCGCATTATCTTGAAATAGTCATCTAATAATTATAGATATATTTATTAATAAAAAAATTGTCAGAGTTTATCATTAGATTCGCAATATTTGGCTTGAAACTTATAATAGTTTATTTATTGTCGTCTTAAAGGTTGGTTCTAATTAAAGCTGAATGAAGCTCAAAGAGTGACTTCAGAAGAAAGGTTTGCAAAAAAATAAAATAACATATAAATGACCATACTAAATGTAATAGATTGATTTTTATACTTATTTTTTCATGATATGAATTGCTATTTTATATTTAAAATTTGAATTTCTTATAAGTTAGTGAATATGAAATTTAAATATGTACTTTATTTTTTATTTGTTTATTATTTTAATGTTATCACCTCAGTGATATTCTTTATTTTGCAAATATCAAAAGAAATTACAAAAATATATGTTAAGATTGTGAAAAGTGCAGCATCAACCAAATTTGTAAAAAATATACTAAGATGTAAATCTTTTAATAGATTTTTATTTTTAATTCTTGCTTTTATATTTTTTTAATGTTGATTGTGATTGTCAAATTGTAGTTGGGTTTGGTTCTTTGTAGGTTTTACTTTACAATTATTGATATTTTGCATAATTTCTAATAGTTGAAAACAATTGCATGTGATTTGGGAGAGATTAATTATTTCAACAAAAATTAAGTTTTCTTTTTTAGAGTGAGCTGAGTTTGTATAGCCAGCACATATTATATATTACATTTTCTATACTTGATCATTCATAGTTTTCTTGTTTTGAAATTTTTTTATGGATTTAATCATCCATCATCTATTTTTATAATTATAAGTAATTCTTGTGGTACAGTAAGAATGCTTTGTTATGAGAATGAGGGAATAGATCAAATAATGAAAGCATGGTCTAATATGGGACATCTAAAAAAAAAAAAGGAAAAATGGAAGTAACATAAGAACTTCATTGAAGGTCACCCATCCTATTATTATTCTTACCTAAGTACACATAACTGCAGAATCCTTATGAGATTCGGTGCATTTGTGCTGATATGATCACACTCATTTACATTGCTCACATTTTTTTTAAGTTATCCCCATTTCATAGGCATATGCTTGCTTCCACCCCACTACACAAGCCACTAGCCCGCTAGCGGTGCGGACAATTCTCTTGCTACCATTTGGGTATGCGCCTCAACATTGAGTGTACCTATGACACCTACCTAACTCGCCCCCATGCCGCACACCCGCAAGTGCCCAATGTGAGAGATTTAAAGTTATATATATCTAACCCTCACTATATAATGTAGTAGATTTAAAATATTGTATTATTCTTTACCATCTATTATGTAATGTTGTTTTTCTTTTTTAACTATAATTTACAGATTGAAGTCGTAAATCATTCTTATAACTATAAAAATGGCAAGATTTTCAGTAATAATCTTCATTTATTGCCTAAAAATTTCTTACATAATGACGTTATATGATAATAAAATCTATAATATATGAAAGAGATAGCAAATATTCTGTTGCCCATAAATTGTTTTTGTCTTGACCTTCATTTTGAAAACATCAGAATGCAAAAATACCCAAGGGAGGTGAAACTCTTTGGGTTTTTCATTTTTTTTTTCCTAGGGGTAGAAAATATAAATAGATTTAGCCTTGAGGGTTTTTCTGGTTACCACTCACATTGGGTATTGATAAAAATACATATAAAAAAACTCGAGCCATTTGAGTGTTGTATTATGAATAATTGGTTATTTTAAACCTTTTGAGTAGTAACATAAAAAAAAGACTTAAGATACCATTTAGTAGGTACAAGTAACCATCAATGATTCTTGAAGTATAATATTCTAAGGTTCTAAAAAAAAAACTTAATGGTGGTAGAGAAGGCATAATCATGCTTCAAAGATGTGATACAGTTGGCCCTTGTGACAATGAATTGCCTTCTGATCACTATGTTCCTAGTGATCATTATTGACCACCCATGGAGTTGGAGATTGTCAATTGACTGATAGATCCCATAGTAAACTATATCCAATTGCTTCTAGCCTGACTGGTCACCAAAACCCTTATCAGTGATCATTGTCAACTAACTGTTTGATTTATTTCATAATATTAAACTACGACATTGCTTACAATATTATATAGTACTAGCTTTTTTAGGTTAAAAATGTCCGTTAGTTTGTGATTGGAATTCTAAATCTTATTTACTAAGATTTAACTTGTAAGATTGCATTTGAAAAAATCATTTGAGAGAGATACATAGACCCGGAAGTCAATATAGATATACTAGGGAGGTTGCATGGCTCTCCTTGTTCTTCCACATGAATGCTATATGATAAAAAATTATAATTTACTTATATTAAGAATAGTGTATTATAATCAATAAAATCAAAATTTGACATGTAATAAGACAAAATTAAATTAGTTCTATTATATCTTGCGAGTTCAATAGAGTTAATGCTTTTACTCTAACTATTTTACCTTGAGCAAAATCAAATACAAAGAATGGAAAATATTTTACTAGCTTTTAGTCACGTAACCATTCTTTCACACTTCTCTTAAACATTATTTATGTCTGAAATCTTTAAATATGGAAGACCTTACTCCGTTAACCATTTTCTTTTCATCTGACCATCCTTACATATTTTTTTAGATATTATGAATCTTTCCTTCCATACGAGTTTAGTATTATATTATGTTGTTAGAATATTAGGATGAGCACCAACAGCACAAAATGTTAACTAGATATTTGTTATGTTATGTTAGGTTCATCTTACTTTAACATGGATCTTATTTCTGGCTTATTCCGACTTGTGATATCAACTTATGATTGGCATCTTGATTTTAGTATGAATTAGATCTCCCATTTTTTGTATTTATTTTTAATTTTTAGTGGCGTCATTTTTATAATTTTTACTACTTGTTTATTTTCGTAGCTATTTGAGATGTGGTGTTTAACAATCTTATATAGTTAGTGCTACCATGTTTAATTATTTTCAAATACCCTCATATGGATCAGACATTTTGACCGAGGTTTCTTCACACTCTTGTGCAATATGCCTTGAAGATTTCAATGATGAGGATAATATATGTATTATCCATCATTGTAGTCACATTTATTATAAAGATTGCATTATAGAGTATTTAGTATTTTATGATTCACATTGTCCAATTTGTACACATAATTACTATATTAGCAGTTGTTTTGGTTAGGTGTTTGATAAAAACATATTGTTATATTTTACAGATGTAAATATTTCTTATAAAATAGCAATGTATTGATTTTTATTAAAATATCAGATTACTTACTTGTGTTTGTTTATTGAACAAATAACTTAAGATAAAATAGTAATATAAAACACTTATGTTTTTTAAAGGCACACCTGAATGTTTTATATATATTTGTGAGACTTGTGAAGCTTGAACGTATATAATAACCTACCCAAAGATTCGTAAATATTGAGACATGAAGAGTACTCATGCATCTAGAAAGGCTGGTTCGGCATTTGAAAATGGCTTGTTCCACACTCATGCGTGCCCCAACAATATGCACTGTCTAACACATTGTTATTCCTTACTTTTACTAGATGGATAATTAATCTTTATTTGAAATAATTAAATAATATAAGATATACTTAGGAGAAATATTAGGCCTTTGGGCCTAATGGGCCTAAAATTTAAATATTTGGACTTAATAATTTAAATTTAGTTATGCCTCGATTATTATTATTAGATTGAACTCATGTCAGCCAAATAAAGAGATGGAGTTAGATATTAAATTGTGTTATTAATTTAGGCCGATTTAAAGAATATAATATAAATAATGTACAAAATAAAATAAAAAATATATATATAATATAATATAATAATAATTAAAATATTTATAATAATAATATTATTATTATTATATATTTTTATTTTATTCTATACAATATTTAAATTATCTTATTTAAATCAGCCAAAATTAATAATATAATTTAATATCTTACTCAACATTTTTATTCAATTCACATGAGTTCAATCTAATAGTAATAATCAACACATAGCTAAATTTAAATTATTGAGTCAAAATATTTAAATTTTAGGCCCCTAAGACCCAAAGACCTAATATTTTTTCTAAATATATATTCTATTATTTAATTATCTCAATTAAAAATCAATTATTCAATTAGTAAAAGTAATAAATAATAGGGTGTTGGATAGTGCACACTGTTGGACACGCACAAGCGTGGAACAAGCCATTTTCAAATGTTGGACCAACCTTTATAGATCCATGAGTACTCCCTATATCTCAATATTCACATATTTTTGGGTAGATTATTATATGTTCAAGTTTCACAAGTCTCAAAGATATATATAAATATTAAGTGTGCTTTTAGGATATATAAGTGTTTTATATTACTATTTTATCTTAAGTTATTTGTCCCATAAACAAACACAAGAAAGCAATATGATATTTCAATAAAAGTTAATATATTACTATTTTATTAAAAATATTTACATCTGTAAAATATAATAATATATTTTTATTATATATCTAACCAAAGCAACTACCAATATAGTAATCATGCCTACAAATTGGACCATGTGAATCATAAAATACTAAATACTTTCTAATGCAATCCTTATGATAAATATGGCTACAATGATGGAGGATACATATATTATCCTCATCATTGAAATTTTCAAGGCAAATTGCACAATAATGTGAAGAAATCACTGCCAAAATATCTGATCCATATAAAGATATTTGAAAAGAATTAAACATAATGGAACTAACTGTATGACATTGCTGAATACCACATCTTAAATTATTATAAAAATAAACATGTAATAAAAACTATAAAAATGACACCACTAGAAGTAAAAAATAAATATAAAAAATAGGAGATCCGAGTCATCCTAAAATTAGGATGACAATCATAAGTTGATATAACAAGTCGGACATAAGCCAGAAATAAGATCCATGTTAAAGTAAGATGAACCTAGCATAACATATCAAACATCTAGTTTACATTTTGTGTTGTTAGTGTTTATCCAAATATTCTAACAACATAATATAATACTAAACTCGTATGGAAAGAAAGATTCATAATATCGAAAAAATTATGTAATGATGGTCGGATGAAAAGAAAATGGTTAACGGAGTAAGGTCTTCCATATTTGAATGATTTTAGACACAAACAAGGTTTAAGAGAAGTGTGAAAAAATGATTATGTAAGCAAAAGCTAGTAAATGGTTTCCCACTCTATGTATTTGTTTTTACTCCAGGTAAAATGGTTAGAGTAAAAACATTAACTCTATTAAACTCATAACATATAATAAAACTAATTTAATTTTATCTTATTACACGTTAAATTTTGATTCTATTAATTATAGTACACTATTTTTAATACACATAAATTGTAATTTTTTTATCATAAGGCATTCATATGGTAGAACAAGGAGAGCCGTGTAACCTCCCTAGTATATCTATCTTGACTTGTAGGTTTATATTTCTCTCAAATAGTCTTTTTAAGTGCAATCTTACAAGTTAAATCTTAGTAAATAAGATTTAGAATTCCAACGATAAACTAACATGGTGTTTTTAAACTAAAAAAGCTAGTGCCATATAATATTGTAAGCAATGAGATGATTTATTATTATGAAAAAAAGTCAAGTAGTTAGTCGACAGTGATCACTGATAAAAATTTTGGTGACCATTAGGCCTAAAAGGAATTGGATATGGTTTGCAATGGGATCTATCAGTTGGTCGACAATCTCCAACTCCATGGTTGATCAATAATGATCACCAGGGATGGGGCAATCTAGAAGGAAATTATCGTTGCAAGGGCCAATTATATCACATCCTTGAAGCATGATTGTGCTTTCTCTACCACCATTAAGTTTTATTTTTTTGTTTAGAACCTTAAGATTATATTTCAAGAGTCATTGATGGCTACTTGTACCCACTAAATGGTCTCTTAAGTCTTTCTTCTATGTTACTATTCAAGAGGTTTAAAATAATCAGTTACTCATAATACAACACCCAAAGGACTTAAGTTTTTCATAAGCATTATAAATCAATATCCAATATGAATGGTAACCTAAAAAAATCCTCAAAGCTAAATCTATTTATATTTTCTACCCCTAGAAAGAGGGAAAAATGAAAAATTCAAAGAGCTTCACCTCCTGGGTATTTTTGCATTCTAAGGTTTTCAAAATGAACGTCAAGATAGAAACAATTTATAGGCAACCGAATATTTGCTATCTCTTCCATATACTGTAGATTTCATTATCATATAACATCATTATACAAAAAAGATTAGGCAATAAATAAATATTCTTACGAAAAATTTTGTAATCTTTATAGTTATAAGAAGGATCTACGATTTAATCTATAAATTCTAGTTAAAAAGAAAAAACAAAATCACAAAATAGATGACAAATAATAACACAATATTATAAATTTGCTACATTATATAGCGAGGATTAGATATATATAACTTTAAATTACGTGCACTAGGCACTTGGGCACGTTGCTTAGTGTGGGTGAGTTAGCCAGGTGTCATCGGGACACTCAATGTTGAGGCTCATATCTAAATGGCAGCAAAAGAATTGTCTGCATTGCTAGTGGGCCGATGGCTTGTGTCATTGGGTGGAAGTAAGCTGCATATACCTGTGAGCTGGAGATAACTTACGAAAAAATGCAAGCAATGTAAATGGGTGCGACCACACCAATAATAATACACCAGATCTTATTAAAACTCTGAAGTTAAGCTTGTTTGGGTGAGAATAGTATTAGGATGAGTAACCTCCTGAAAAATCATCGTATTATATCCAAATTTCTATTTTTTTAGATGTCCCATGTTAAACAATGTTTTCATTATTTGATCAATAACCTCAATCTCACAATAAAGTAATCTTATTGTACCACAAGAATTACTTGTAATTATAAAAATAAATGATGGATGATTAAATCCATAAAAAAATCCAAAACAGGAAAACTATGACTTATCAATCATAGAAAATGTATTCTATAACATGTGCTGACTATAAAAATTTGGCTCACTAAAAAAATAATACTTAATTTTTGTCCAAATATTCCAAAATCACATGCAATTATTTTCAACTATTAAAAATTATGCAAAATATCAATAATTCTAAAGGAAAATCTATAAAGAGTCAAACCCAACTACAATTTGACAATCACAATCAACATTAAAAAAAAAAAAAAGCAAGAATTAAAATAAAAATCTATTAAAAGATTTACATCTCAGAATATATTTAGCATATTTGGTTGATGCGCACTTTTCAAAATCTTAACATGATTTTTTGTAATTTCTTTTGGTCTTTGCAAAATAAGGAATATCATTGAGGTGATAGAATTAGAATGGTAAACAAATAAAAAATAAAATATATATTTAAATTTTATATTTTTAGACTCATAAGAAATTTAAATTTTAAATATAAGATAGATTTTCATATCGAGGAAGAATAAGTATAAAAACAATATATTACAATTAGTATAGTTGTTTATACGTTATTTTATTTTTTCAAACCTTTCTCGTGAAGTCACATTTTGAGTTCCATTTAACTTTGATTACAACCAACCTTTGAAACAACAATAAATAAACTATTATGACTTTCAAGCCAAATATTATAAATCTAATAATAAATTCTAGTAACCTTTCTATTAATAAATGTATCTACAGCTACTAAAAGACTATTTCAACACAATGCGATACCTTGATATTATTGGGGTGGGTCCTATGCCCATATACACTTGGATTCGTTAGAAGAGAAATCAGTCTAAACACATAATAGAGGAAATAAAATAATGTCAAATAGCAAGTTGGTTGCAGCCAGCATTTGCTTTTACTAGCACCGTCCATACCAAGATACACCCTCATCCAGGGTAGTCCATGGGCAAGGTGCCAAGGTGCATGCAGAGTAGTCAAAGGTGCAGGGTGTCAAGTACATTGTAGATAAGGCACGAGTAATAAGTCAAAGTGTTATCTGGTGAAATGAGGAATTCGGTATTAGTCCAAACATAGCTAATAGGAGTTAGGGTGTTGTAATTGAAACATTAGCATTCTCTTTCCCTACTAAAGAGGTAGGGCTTTAAGAAAAAAATAGTTGACTTGTGACCGTACTTTGAGTATTAGTGTTTGTTTTATTCTATTGGCATGTCATGTGTGTTTTCTGTATAAAATGAGATAGAGTGGTGTATGTTTTGTACATTTTTAAAATTTAGGTATAAGAATCCAATAAATACATAGAGAATATATAAAATACCCATAAATAATTCTATAATCACTAAAAGCAAGAAAATTGTAGTTTTATTTTATCTATGTGAGTTATTATATTTCATTATTTGATGAAAAAATATAGTAGATTGTATCCATTATTATTATAGCAAAATATTTTTGGACTTTTTATCCTATGAGTTTTTCCTTTCATTTTAAATGAACTTTATCATAAAATTTTTTGAGTTATTTTGACATAATTTTTAAATTATGTTATATTTAATTAATTCCTATATTATATACATGAAAAATGATTAAAAATTTTATAATATTTGTTAGTCCTAATACTTCTAAACATCAACATAAATACCACAACCAAGCCATAAGGTCTACAATATATGTGTGGTAGGCTAATACAATCTAACAAAACACCAAACCAGCAAGTCGTGAGCATGCACATTAAAATCAATACAAAATTTCAGATGGGAATAAACTTTATAAAAAGATGACATACCAACAAAATTGCCTTAACTTTTTGTTGAGTCCAGACTCATCGAGCCTTCCTGTGTCTAAAACACTGACTCATATGACAACTTACAAAGGCACAGTCATCAGCACACAACCTTATCTCAATCCATTTTGAATATAGATTATTAAAGTAGCTACACCAATCGTTGATTCACTGCGCTAACTGTCAGTTTCATTCTCAATTTGATTGCAGGCCTTGACTATAAAAAACAAACGAAGGTTAAGGGTAATATATAATCAGTATCTTAGAATAAGCTTCATAGAAAAATGATTATCAGACTTACAGAGACAGATTGAGAGAGAGGGGGAGAGAGAGAGCGCGCAGAGGGAACTGAAGTGCGGACCTTTCTTTCGAGGGTTCCATTTTTATAGTGTGGACTGAGCGATGCAAGAGAAGTTGGAAGGAGGCGATGACTGAGGGAGGAATTTTTTTTTAGTTTTTTCCGTAGAACTCCTATTATTGTTACGTTTGTTATTTCCATAATAAATCGACGTTCGCCATCTTTGGGAAGATGAGTCGATCGTCGGTGTCCATTACTACTGGTATAAAGCTGGGATCCTCAGTGTCCACCACTACCGGTAGAAAGTTGGAAGCGAAAAGGAATCTTACTAAGTCGGAGCAGTAAATTTCATATTTCGATTACCAGGATGTGGATTGTGATTGGATTTCTCCAATCTTCATCATTAAGAAACATTTGAAACTGGAGAAGATGGTCGACGAATCGGAGAAAACCCGGAACGAGAGCAACGGCTGCTTGCTGGAAAAATAAAACCAGGGGGTGTGGTGTGGTGTGGTGCATCTCCTCGAATCAATTTAAATTTTAAAAGAAACTTATCTAATTGTTTTTTATTTTTTTATTATTATACATAATATTTAATGGATATTAATAATTAAAAATATAATAAAAATAATTATATAATTTTTTTTTTTAATTATTACTATTGAATCTTCATCTGAAAGAGAGAGAAAAAGGAGAGGCAAATGCTAAAAATTGAAAATAAAACAAAAACAAAACGAAATAAAAGGCTAGCAGTATTTTAGGATAAAAAAATACAGAAAATGAATGCGATGATCAGACTTACAGAGACAGATTGAGAGAGCGAGCGAGAGACAGAGAGAGAGAGAGCGCACGCAGAGGGAACTCAAGTGCGGACCTTTCTCTCGATGGCTCCATTTTTATAGTGTGGACTAAACGATGCAAGAGAAGCTGGGGGAGGCGATATCTGAGGGAGGATTTTTCTTTAAAAAAAATTCGGTGGAACTCCTTCATTTATTGTTGCAGTTGTTATTTCCATAATAAATCGACGTTCGCCATCTTTGGGAAGATGAGTCAGTCCTCGGTGTCCATTACTACTGGTAGAAAGCTGGGATCCTCGGTGACCACCACTGTCGGTCGGAAGCGGAAAGGAATCGTTCTAAATTGGAGCAGTAAATTTCATATTTTGATTAGCAGGATGTGGATTGTGATTGGACTTCTCCAATCTTCATCGTTAAGAAACATTTGAAAACGGAAAAGATGATCGACGAATCGGAGGAAGCCTGGAACGAGAGTACTCGCAGGAAAAATAAAATCAGGGTCCTTCGCCCAACGTGGGCCGTCCGATCTAAATCGGATGACCCACGTATTTATTAGATAAAATATCTCAACCATCCGATATTAAAATTGATTAGATGGTTGAGATTAAATCTTCTCTGATAAAATATTGGCCGTCCATTTCATCAAATCTGACGGCTAGAAAACGAGTGCACACTAACCCTAATTTGAAACGTTGAATTCCATCTCTCACTTCCTCCCAAATCTACTCTTCTGCCGCAGGACTTTCAGACTTCTCTGTCCCTCTCCTCTCTGGATCCGGGGGGCGTCCTTCTCCTCATCTGAACCGTCGGATGTAAAATCTGACGGCCCACACGTTTTAAATGGATAATATAACGTTTGACCGTTTAATTTTAAATTTAATCATCCAAAACACGTAACCGTCGAATTTTACATCCGACGGTCCGGATTAAAATAGGACGATCCTTCTCCACTGGAAAGAAGGACGCCCTCAATCCCTCCTCTCCAGGCTTCGATCTGCACTATTCTCCAATGCTTCGCTCCAAATCTCCGGCGACCAGCGCTCGTATCCGTCCTCTCGATCTCAAACCGGCATACCAAATCTTGCGGTAACTCATTTTCCTTTGTTGCGTTTCACTTCCTTTTCATTCCTCAATGTCTCTCTCCTCTGGCTATGCCTCTTCTTCTCCTTATTTTTCGTTCGACCGCCATTAATTTGGGGCTCAGGACGCTCAACGGAGGCCCCCGTTTTCATTATATAAAAAAAGGCTTTTTTTTAATAAAAAAAAGGCTTTTTTTTTAAAAAAAAAAAGAGGCACATGCAGCCGTTGGGTAAAAAAGTCATCCAACGGTTGCAGATACTACCTGGATGAAATCGTCTTCTCCATTTGTCGTTTAGCACCGCTCTCTCTCTTTCCCTCTCTTCTTCTTCTCTCATTCATTTTGCTGAACGGCACCGCTGTTGTCGTTGTTGTCATAGCCATTGTCGTCGCCACACCTGAGAGGGAGAGTTGCCGTTGCCGTTGCCGTTGTCATCACTGTACCCGCTCCTTCTTTCTTCCTCCCTTTGTGTATCAGATGCACTGGATCTCTACTTTTTATTATTTTTTTTTCTTTTTTATTAGTTTTTTTTATTCTTCAAATATTTTTCAGTTTTTATTTGTAAGAAATTTATTTTTTGTAAAAATATATTTATATTTATTAAAAAAAGTAATTTTTAATAAGTTAATATTATTAATAATTATTATTTTAGAGAGGTGCCAGAGCGGCTAGGTTGAAAAGCGGCGGAGAGGCAGTGAAGAACGGGGCAAATGTTTTATATCAAAGAGAATATAAAATTTATTTATCAAATCAGAATTATGAAATATAAATATTTGGTAAATATTACTTATTTAAAAAAATACCAAAAATAAATATTATCAAATCAGTATTTGATAAGATTTAAAATATAAATATTACCAAATATTTTATTTAGAAATTAAATATAAATATTATCAAATCAGTATAAATAAGGTTTGAATTTTTTTTATTCTTTATTTATTTAATATATTAATTTTTATTTTATTTGTATAATATGTGAATCAACCTAATGTATGGCTTATTGATTAATTATTGGGACAATAATATATAATATTAATTTTTAAATATGGATAGTATAAAATTAATTATTGGGACAAGTGTTAATTTAATTTTTAAATCAAAACAAAAAATTATTTTTTACTTTATTTTTATATTTATTATATATATATTTTTATTTTTTATAAATATGATAAGTATAATTCGATTAAATATTTAAATAAATGAGTAATATAAAATAAGCATTATATTTAAATTATGTTAAAATTTTTAAATTTATCAACTATTTATATTCTAATTAATTTATTGATATATTTTTTGGTTATTTTTAACTTTTGTAAATTAATATTATTTGATACTAAATGCTATTTAAAATTATAATTTATAATAGATTTGTGTATTAAAGTTATAAAGTTTTATAATAAATATTAATTATTAAATGTAATGTGTTTTTTAAAATGCAAGATCAAACCAAATCAATTTGACTTATCTTCATCCAATGCTGTAGCACCAAAATAAGAATAAGGGGTTGCATGTCTCTGGGTATTGTAATCTGTATAAATTTTATGCACCCATTGAGTTGAAAATTAATTGGTAAAATAAATATAAAAAATATTTTAAAAATATATAAATAATTTTTTAATATTATTTTTTATTTTACTAATATTGAGATATTTTAATATTTTATTAAAATAATAAAAATGTTTATATGTTATGTTATTTTAATTAAACATTAACTGTTAGATTGTAAATGATTAATCGATTGGAAGCTTACTCTAAACAAATATTAGTTCTTTAAAAATAAATAATAATTATTAATAACATTAACTTGTTAAAATTTTTTTCTAATAAATATAATATATTTTTACAAAAAAATTCTTGCAAATAAAAATTAAAAAATTCCAATCCAACGGTTAAAAGCTACACCTTTGATACTATACGTTGTAAAATCATACAGTGAAATTTTGAATAATTTTTTTAAAAATTTAAAAATTAGTAATTAAAAGATTTATTTAAATATTTTTTCTTTAAATAAATAGAAGTCAGTAATTTTTTTAACTATATTTTTTTCTCTTAATATAACGCCAACAAAGTTCAAGAAATTAAATTTTAGTTAAAATTATATGATTAACATTATAATATTAATATAAACAGTGATATAAAGCATATATATATATAATATTATAATATTTAATGCTACGTAAATTATATATATATTAATATATATTAATGTTATAATATTATAATACATAATATTTAATCTGATAATATTATAATATATATAATATTATATAAATAAGAGAGCCTCTCGGGCCGATCTGAAATAATAATTATTAATAATATTAATTTGTTAAAAAAAAATTTCTAATAAATATAATGATATTTTTACAAAAAAAATGTTCTTACAAATATAAACTGAAAAAAAAAACATTGAAGAATAAAAAATTTTGATGAATCAGAGTAAATAAAAATGATAAATGAAAAAAAAAAAGGGTAGAGATTTAGTGCATCTAAATCACAAAGGGGGGAAGAGAGAATGTCTATGGTGACGGCAATGGCTACGACAATTCTTTCAAATGACGATGATGGCAACAACGACAATAGTTGCATCACTCAGCAAAATAAAGGAGAGAGAGCGGTGTTGAACGGACAAATGGAGAAGACTAAAATAACCTAGAGTTTATTTCGTCCAAATAACATCTGCAGTCGTTGGATGACTTTTCTATCCAACAGCTGCATGTGCATCATTTTTTTTTAAAAAAAATTTATATAATGAAAATGACCTCCGTTTTTGGATTAAATCCAACGGCTTCTGTTGAGTGCCCCTGAACCGCAAATTAATGGTGACCGATTGAAAAATATGGAAAAGAAGATGAATAGGTAGAGGAGAGAGACAGAGACGAATGAAAATGAAAAGAAACGCAGCAAAAGAAAATTAAGTTACTGTGTAACTATATTTGGAGCACCGGCCAGAGACATAGAGGACGGATACGAGTGCTGGCCGCCACAGATTTGAAGGGAAACTTTAGAGAATAGCACAGATCGAAGCCGGAGAGGAGAGGGAGAGAAAAGACCTACAGCAAATGAGCGGCTTTGGAGGAGGGAGAGAAAGAGAGAGATTTAAAAGTTTAAAATTTGGGTTATTGTGCACTTGTATTTTAGTTGAATTAGACAAAATAGACGGCCAAGATCTTATCAGATAAGATTTAATATCAACCGTCCGATTAATTTTAAAATCAGACGATTAAGATTATATTTCATTTAATAAATGCGTGGGCCGTTCAATTTTAATCAAATAGCCCACGTTGGGCGAAGGACGGCATCCAACGCCTTTTTATTGCTTAAAAGAAAATTTTATACATTAAACCCTTATTAATAGACTTTATGTTTATTTGTTAATTAATATGTATAAGTATAGTGCTAGTATTTGCCTAAAATAAATGAAAAGCTAGTTAATCAATCTACCGTGTTTGAACCGATACATTGTGATTAGGTTTGGGACATTAATGATTTTAAAAAATTATAAATTTTTTCCACCGTTTATTTAAAACTAAAGAGGTAGAAGTGAATTATTTCAAAAAATTGTTAATTTTTAATTATTTATTCTTAAATGAAGGGGTAGGATTCAAGAAGCAAGACCTCCCAATCAAAACCTCTATACTTATTGCCATTTTAGCATTTTCTGAATCGTGAAGGAATGTACATAATTATGACTTCAATTAGGCTGAAGAATGAGCCACAAAAAAGCAGAAACTTACTTTAAATTAAGAATTTCGTCTATTCTTAAATGATGCTATGATGGGCAAATGCCTTAACTTTGAAGTAAACAATAACATGATTTCTATATATATATTTTTATTTATTTTTATATAATTTATTAATATAGATAGATAAATAAAATAATATTTTATTGAGTAATTAATAAAAATAATTAAAGAGTATTCACTTGTATCATTTTTATGTATTCCGGATCCGAATTATTGTACGGATTAGATAACCACTTGGTTTCCTCGGCGGGTCGAATTAAAATGGGTCCAATATCTGTTTATAATAATTTGGATTCTGTACACCAAAATAAACAAATAAGAGGTCAAAAAATTAGTAAAATTTACTCCCCGATATATTTTTTGATACTCAAATTAGAAATCTTCTTCAAATAGATGAAAGATGCGAGGACGTGACAGGTGTGCATAATGATGCATGGGTGTGGGGATTGAGTTTGGTTCAGAGGATGTGTTCAGCGTGGAGCGGCTTTGAGATGGTGGTACGTCCAACGGGGAGCGACTTTGAGGTGGTGAACTCGTGAGTTGAGCGGCCTGAGAAAGGAAAGGAGAAAGAGAGAGAGTTGTGAAAAGCTTTTCAGATGCTTTTGAGCTAGAGAGTTATTCTTCTGTAGGCTTTAAAGTGCTCATTATAGCGTTGGAGACAACTCAGCCTTACTTGGGTACCAAGGCTGGCTGACAACTATCCATGCAGATTCGATGAGCTTCCCCGAGGATTGGGATGTTGATTATGGTAATCGTGACTAGCTGGGTGAATTTCTTCCTTCTCCACAGTGATGTTGGAGGCGACGTTTATAACAGTTGTCATTAAAAGAGATTTGCTAAATCAATGTTGCAATTCTGGAAGAGATTATGCAATCATGAGTAATATTTGGGGGATATCTGCTGAGCTATTTGGGGCAACAATGGTAAGTTTTTTCCTCATGCATGGCATTACGGGGAAGCCCTCATAGCCCGTTTCCAACCGGTCAGTCACAGGTTGACCCACCTGGGTTGGCCACTCTGCTACTTAGTCCCGAATCTTTGCAAGGTCATGCCGTGGGCCGCTACCCTCTAGGCCCTTCCTCCATTTGTGGGCTTGGTTCATGAGCCAGCCCATTTTTTACTATTTCCATCAGTAGCCCTCATACTGTGAAGTTTGAATTTTTAACTCCTAGTATATTTATTAATGGGACTCTGTTTATCGCTTTCCTCTTTCACCCCTTCCTAAGGTGGCCTGCTGATTTGCTTCTCAAGTGATCAAGATTCAGTTCCCTGTTCACAGTGATTCTCCGTGGATTGCACTGCCATGGGAAATCTTTAATATTTAATGGCTTGTCGCCCCTTCCCTCACTATAAATGGAGGGGCTCGCTTCGCCTTGTATCACGATTTGTCTTCACCAATCAAGTGGCAAGAGCATTCGGAGTTGTCATAGAGCCTACACAACCATTAGTCGAGATCGGAGGAAGTTTGTTACTACTGTTTACAGGTGCAACCCTGAGTCGCATTGGGAGAATGCTTTGGTTACTTCTTATTATATGGAAAACTGCTTTGGTTTCCCCTTTTCAAGTTCGTCCTGGAGTTGAGCCCATCTCCTGGTTGTTGCGGGGCAAAGCTTTCCTTTCACTGCGGCTCATCCCCTAAGTGACATCCTATCTTTGAGATGGTTGGTCTTCTACTCTGGCTCCTTAAGAGCAACGGTGCATAGGAGCCACACCTCATTGACCATCAAGGGTGCACTAGCCTCTCATTCGAGCCTCCATTCCAAATATAAGATTGCTTGCTTGCCCTTTGGGAGTTTGTTCTAGTGGAGCAAAGCTTTCACAATCGAATCGTTGTTCCATGGTTTTTTTAATTGTACGTTCATCGTTAAAAGCTTATACTTTGTAAAAAGTAGTGAATAAAACTACAAAGCACTATTATCATTATTAGTTGGCTCCTTTTCTTATTCCTTGTGTAACTATGTAAGTGAAGTATTATATTGTCGCCTTCTTTGTTGCTCGACGACTATTAAATAGACTACTTGGGTTGTTAGTGGCCCGATTTTTTGACGATTCTAACTCATTGCGGTTCATCCTAGTCAGATCAACTTCGAGGCCTTTCGGGTCTCTCACCGCCAGTCTAGTCATTTTGGAAAATGGAGTGTCCTAGTCTTGGAACCTACGTTGCCCCACCGTTAGGCCTGTCCAAATCTGTCAGAGGTCAGCCATCTGTGTAGGAAGGTGTAGCATCGGGCCATCATTACTAACACTGGGTGATTGACGTGCCATGGTGCCTCGCGGCGTAAGGACGTGTCGCTATCATTATGGAGCGCTTGTTATATAAGCTTTGAACATTCGCCATTTTCTTTCATTCTTACTTTTAGATTCAAATCGCTTTTTCCTTGATTTGCATTCTGATTCTCCATGGCTCCTGTTGGTGTTGATGCAATTTGGTCGATACTTATTGCAGTTGACATCACAGCTTTGTATATGTAGTATGGCATTCCGAGCACGATTCCATTTGAGGTGTTGACCGAGGATGATAAGGCCTGCTCTCCCAAGCGCGGATTCATCACTATCTACGAGGCCAACCTTAGAGTAGCCTTCGCATCCCTTTCGTGTAAGAATTATATGAGGTTTTGGTGTCCTTGGACGTTCCAATCGTGCGGTTTCACGTCAACGCTGTGTGGTATCTATGTTCTCTATGCGTCTTTCTCCGTCACCACAAGCGGTCCTTGGATGTTGTGACCATAAAAGTGATCTTCTGGATCTACCAGGGCACAGACTTGATTTCACTATCCCCCACTTGAATTTCCAGATAAACGAGGGGATCCTGATTCCTAAAGGTTAGAAGGACCGATTCTTCTATTTGGAAGTTACCTCCGACTGGGCCCCTTCCAACAAGTGAGGCAACGTGTCAACATCCTTCGTCGGCAAAGTTTTACGCTGGGAGGGGGACTTAACAGGGTCACTGATGGAACTTGTCCAAGCGAATGCTGACTTGTTCCATGAGATAGACCATTGCCTATTCGCTGACACTCTTGCACGAGCCAAGTAGGAGCCTCGCTCGGAGGGGGTGGGCATGACCACTCTGTCGCACGCCCGTCCCAAGAGGAAGCTTGAATCATTGTACATCCAGAATTCTCCTTAGAGCCCGTCCTAGTGGCAGGCAAATTCGTCGGGCTCTTCTTCTTTTTCCTCTACTGACCTGGGCCTAACCATGGTGGAGCGGATGCAGGGGATAGGCAAGTCATCTGGGGGGCCGGCTTCTGTTTCGTATTCTTCAGCTGGCCATGTCTTAGGGGAGGGCGCTGACATGGGCAATGATTCCCCCGTTCTCCCTACTGGAGCCTCAAGTGAGCCTGAGGCCAGGGAGTCGATTAGGATAGTCTGTGCACCGATTCTAGCCTAGTATGGGGTCCTCGTCATTACTACTGCATTGCCTGAGGGGTCTGCACAAAGCCCGTTTGTAGTTTTGGTAGAGGAGAGTCTCAGTGATGGTCTGGAAGGGGCCCCCTACCTCTGCTCACCTTGGCATGCGTAAAGGGTTTGGAACATTTAGGATGTGTTATTCACCTGGGTGGTGAGCACTTGCATGAAGGGCGCTGGTCGCTCCTCCACACGGCTACCTGCGGAGGGGTCGTCATCATGGGAGGCAACATCTTTAGCCAAGGCGCTAGTTTGAGCTATGGTATTGACCATATTTGTTTTTGTGATGGTGGTGGTTAGGCCTTTCAGTTGTTTTTCACAAATGGTGCTAATGATATGTCCTGAATTTGAATTGTTGTATAAATTAGTGAGCCACTTGACCTTCCTCGATTGGTCGAATTGAAATGGGTCCAGTTTTTATTTTTGATAGTCTGGATCGTGCAAACCATAATAAATAAATAAGAGGTTAGAATATTGGCAGAATTTGCTCTCCAATATATATCATTTGACGCTTAAATTAAAAATATTCCTCAAACAGATAGAATAATGAGAGGATGCAAGAGGTGTGTGTGATGATTCATGGGTGTGGGGATTGAGTCTAGTTTGGATGATACGCTTAGCATAGAGCGACTTTGAGACAGTGATGCGCTCGACGGGGAGCGGCTTGCGAGAGAAATGGAGAGAGAGTTGTGAGAGGCTTCTCGGATGCTTCTTAGACAGAGAGTTGTTCTCCTGTAGACTTGAAAGTGCACATGCCCCTTAACCCGTGGGAGCACGGAGATTTTTCAAGCATTTGAGACAGCTTAACATTGTTTGGGCATCAAGGCTGGCTGATAGCTGTCCGTACAGATTTGGTGACCTGTTTAGAAGATTGTGGGTGCCGATTATAACAATTGTGGCTGGTCAGGTGGATTCCCTCCTTCTTTGCGATGATGTTGGAAGCAACGTTTACGGCAGTTGCCATTAAAAGAAATCCGTTAAATCAATATTACTGTTCTAAGAGAGATTGCACGATCACGGGTAATATTCGAATGATATCTGCTGAGCTTTTTGGGATAATTATGGTAAGTTTTTTCTGCGTGCATGGCACTGCAGGGTGGCCCATATTGTCTATTTCCATCCGGTCGTTGTCGAGTTGACCCACTACGGTTAACCATTCTGCTGCTTAGTCTCAAACCTTTGCGAGGTCGTGCGATGAGCCGCTCCCTATAGGCCATTCCTCCATTCGTGGGCTCGATTCTTGGGCCGGCTCATTTTCAGCCGTTCTCATCACACTCAATATTAAACCTAGACAAAATTGATACAAAAGCGAGTGTAATAAATTTAATGCCCCTTACATAATTTTGTTAATCCTAGCCCAGTGGCTATGTAATTATTTAGTTAAAAATGATATTTATAAGTGTTTGTTCGAATTTCACTTCCTTCAAATCTGAAGTGTAATTCCAACTCTATTGATGACAAATTAGTGTTATTTTTTTATTAAAATTTTTCGTTTTCCCAAATTTATTTAAAAATATTATTTGTTATTAATATTTGAAGTGTACCTAAAGAAATCAAAAGATCAAATTGTAAATGGAGTAAGAAAATAGAAAAAAGAATGGGAAATAATAGGAACCTAGGGCAAGGTTGTAGGGCAAACTTTGTGGTTTTTTTAAAAAAATAATAATTATTATTATTTTTTAGAATTTCTTATTTTTATGAGAAGTTTTTCAAGGATAATTTTTAAAAGAAATTGAGTTAAAATTAAAGAAAATTCAAAAATAACATATATAAAATTTCAATGAGCTTTTGATGTAGACCTTTTTAAAAAATTAAAACCAAATGGTGTTTCAATTACGAAAACAAGCAATACCTCGATCTCCTCTTGTGGATATAGAACTATAAACCATTTAATAGAAAAATTTTCAAGTAGTATAAATTTTATCTCTATTATTTGTTTTGAATTAGAAAATAAATTAAAAAATCCTTGCAAAAATAAGATAAATTAAAATATAGTTGCTAAACCAAAACTCAGCGCGCCCAATTCATGATTAATAAATTCATAGGTTTAATTCTTACTTAATGCACTTCAGTGAGACCTCAGAAAAATATAAGTCTATTAGAATTGACATTTTGAGTGATGGAATCATTGATTAGTTTGTATGATCATTATGAGACTATTTTATTGATTTCTTTTTTAATAATTTTTTTTATAATTCTTTGAGTAATGAAATCGGTTGTGACTTTATCGAGTAAAAAAATAAAAAAAAAAATTTAACCTTTTAAATTTATCTGTTTGTTACAGCCCAAAATCTCAAATGCAGGTCGATAATAATATTAATTTTCAATAATATAAAATCATTACATCAATAGTGATAAACCCGACTTTGTGGTGACAATCCATACGTATATAGAACCCAATATAATAACACTCGTACAAGACCTTACCGGATATAAATTCTGTTGGGCCCCAATATAAGGGCTCATAAAAACACTGCCCAAATGAGAAGCCCAAAATAGAGGCCCAAGGACCAATACCGCAGCTAAAGCCCAAGAAGTCCCGTCCGCTTATGAAGAAGCTTGAGGACAACGCTAGCAATATTCGAGCACACAGATACAAAATGAACCGAGAACTCTGGAAGCCCAGTCGAGTCCCAGAATTTCCCAAGAGGACAAGAAAAGGCTCCCGGACTTTCACAGAAGATCCTCCAAGAACGGCCGCCTTTTACAAGCCCGCGACCTCACAATGTGCCCCACTCAGGGACGAGGGACGCTCATTCAAGGCCGGAATGCCAAAGAAGACAACTTTGTCGATTCCCAACAAACCCGCAACCACCGCCACGTCAAGTTTTGATAGGCACGTCTAGTCAAATCAAGATCGTCACTCGTTTGCACACGCAGCCTACACGGCGCTTAGCCGCATGCCTTACTGCGCACGCACAGAGATTAAAGGGAGTCATGGACCGAGTACTCAACCACCCGATGGACGCCACGTGTTTTCTCCCAACGGCCTTGGTTTCCTTTATAAATACTCAAAGAAAGCCCCTTTCTAAAGGGACCAGACCTCTTTTTCCAAAAGAGAAAAATGCAAAACAAAGAGATCTTAGGAAAACAAAGAGATCCCCAACGAGAGTAGCAAAGACTCCCAACGAGCGTAACCTCTTAGAAAAGAAACACAAAACAAGAGACATGGGAGGAATGATCCTCAATGCTTGTATCAGAAAGGTTTCAACCCAAATAAATAAGACTTTCGCGCCCCCCGAGCCTCGTGTGGTTTTCTCCTCATTCAAGAGGAGGTTTTCCACGTAAAAGATCCGGTCTCAATCTTCCCCTCTTATCCAACACCCCAAACACTTGTGTTGCCTGGAAATCACGGATCCGATTGGACCTCGCCAACCTCTGCATCTCTCGAACTCCGTGGAATCAGAACGCAACAAATTCGGACAAATATAATATATGACTTGCTATCCAAATATCGTAAATGAGGCATCCGATATACAATAACTTTGATAATTTTTATACATGAGCCAAGGTCCTATCCAATCATAAACAATAATTATAATACATTCTTGAGATTAGAAATATACCCAACATAAACGTGATTATCAAATTATAATAATTTCACTCTCACTATATCCAAAATTGTTAAAAGGCATAAATACAATTTATGTGCACTAGTGTAAAATAAGTATTACATTTAGGCCATGTTTGGTTGCAGGAATTAGGTGGAAATGAAATTACAATTCCCGCGAGAATTGCAATTTCTCCGTTTGGTTGGCAATAAGGTGGGAATTGCAATTCCCAGGAAATTATTATTCCCAAGGAATTATTATTCCCACAATTTATGTGGAAATTGTTATTCTCACACTTGTGGAAATACCAATTCCCATATTTTTTATTTTATTATTATTATGAATTATTATTACATATTATTATTATTATTATTATTATTATTATTATTATTATTATTATTATTATTATTATATTATTATTATTATTAGGTATTATTATTATAATTATTATTAGATATTATTATTATTATATATTATTATTATTATTTATTATTATTATTATTTTATATTATTATTATTATTAGGTATTATTATTATAATTATTATTAGATATTATTATTATTATTATATTTATTATTATTATTATATATTATTATTATTATTATTATTTATTAGAATTATTATTATTATTATTATTATTATTATTATTATTATTTTATTATTATTATTATTATTATTATTATTAGATTTTATTATTATCATTATTTATTAGATATTATTATTATTATTATTATTATTATTGTTATTATTATATTTATTATTATTATTATTAGGTATTATTATTATTATTAGGTATTATTATTACATATTATTAAATTTATTATTATTATTATTATTATTATTATTATTATTAATTATTAGTATTATTATTTATTTGTTTATTATTATTATTATTATTAGGTATTATGATTACATATTATTATTATTATTATATTTATTATTATTATTTATATGATATTATTATTATTATTACTTATTATTATTATGTTTATTATTATTTTTATTATTATTATTATTATTATTACTATTTCCACCTTATTCCTCATACTATTTTACAAACCAAACAATGAAATACTAATTCCCACCTTATTCTATTCCAACAACCAAATATAAGAATAATAATTCCAACTCTATTCACATCCTTTTCTATTCCCTGGAATAACTATTCTATTACCACCTAATTCTATTCCAACAACCAAACGTACCGTTAGGAAAAAGTTACGGCTAATTTGGCTAAATAAATTGACTCAAAATTGGAATGCATATACTTCAATATATTAAGCATCAAATAAAATAATAATCTTTAAATAGAAAATTAAAACTCTTATTTTACTAATTCACGTCATTTTTTAAAAAAATGAAAATTTTATAATTATATATTTTTAAAATATTAATATATAAGTAGGATTATTTTTATAAATTTATAAAATAATAATTTTATAATCATATATTCTTAAAATATTATTATTTTATAAGTTTATAAAATATAAGTATAAATATATATTTTATAAATAATAAAAGATTGATTCAATTTATAACTAAATTTATTTATATATTTTTTATTTTTTATAAGTTAATATTTTATAAAAATAAAACATATAAACAAATCAAAAATATAAAACTTAAAAAATAAAAAAATGGGGAGGGGGAGTTTGCTCGTTACGTAGCATAGCCGCTGTGCTACATGCATGCGAAACAGCCCCCCTAGGCTTGTGTGGAATGGTTGGACATTAGCCACGTACTTATCGTACACCTAATAAATATCTATATCATGCCTCTTTAAAAGAAAAAAATTAAATAAATTTTGTAAAATTATTGAATTTTTTAGGCAACTTTGATAATTCTATTGATATTTCTCGTATTAATATTTCATTATTTTTGAGGATCCTATTAGTAGGATTAATCATATAAATTAGTGATAAAAGCATTCTATTTAATTAGTTTATTTTAATTTCATGTTAGTTTATTATTATTATTATTATTATTATTATTATTATAAAGATTTTAATTTTATTTGATGAAGTTTTACATATATTATGTATGCATAAAGAGGCATGGATATTTTCGATAATTTGATCAATAATGATGGTATATACTTGGTAGATAATGATACAACTCATAAAATTCTAAAAAATAAAAAATATTTTCAATAATTAATATTAATTAATGCCAACATCAATGCCATTTTAGTTCATTAAATTTATCATGTTGCCAAATGGTACAATATTATATATTAATGGTATTCTATTTTCTTAGAGATTTAAAATGTGTTTGTTGAATTGTAATGATATATATTATAATGGCTTTTATAACAAAGATAATCTTTTTATTACTTATATTAGAAAAGCTACTTACATTATCTTCTAGATTATATTATACAATAATGGAATTAATTAAATAATATGATATGATATGTTAGAAATGCATTAATATAAATATTTTTATGCTTTGTTATGATTATCTTGGACATCCAAGTTTAACGAATGATAATTGGAAAATTACTTTGACATCCATTAAAAATTTAAGAGATTTTTTTTACTAAATTATTATTTATGTTTTATTTATTCTCAGGATAAATTAATTATTAGATTATTTTTTTTTTAAAGGTAGTTACTAAACTTCTATTATTTTTTATTAAAAAATTATATAGAGATGTTTGTGGGTCTATACATTCCCCATGTAAACCATTTAAATTTTTTTATGATTTTGATTGATTTATCTACTAAATAATCACATGTTGGTCTTTTTTTCTTTTAGAAATATTGTATTTGCTACATTATATAATCAAATAATTAGATTAAATATACAATTTTTTGATTATCCAGTCAAGATAATTTAACAGAATAATACTGATAAATTTACATTTGAAACTTTTAATAATTATTGTATGTCAATTAAAATTGATATTGAACATTGTATTGCTCATTTACACACCTAAAATGGCTTATTTTGGTTTCTTATTAAATGTCTAAAATTAATTATTAGATATTTGCTAATAAAATCAAAATTATCGGCTTCACCTTTTGGACATGCAATATTGCATATAATTTCATTAGTTTGATTTAAACCATCTGCCTATTATAAACATTTTCTATTACAACTTATATTTGGTCAACTATTGGACATTGCTTATAAGTGAGAATTTTATCTTCATCATATTTTAATCATTGTACAAATAAATGTAAACTAGAAATTCATAAAATAATCAATTTACAAAGTAATACAAATCAATTACCTAATGTGCTTACTTATATTAAAAGTGTAGTTAAATTATATGTTTCTATTATTAATGTTCTGGCAAGAATTTTAGGCCCCATTAAAAACTTGCTAATAAAATAGTAAATGATTCTATGATACTTTTGAAGCGTAGAAGACCTATTAGTTTCAAATATAAGATTCTTGGAGGAGGAAATAACATGTAATAAAAATTGGCTTATATGAAAAAGCTCGAAACTCAATTTAAAAATTCCCTAAAATATAATATCCAAAAGCGGAATATCCCAAAAGAGGAATTCTCTAAAGAGAAAATTGTAGCTAAAAAATAAATAAAAAAATGAGATTTCAGTTATTATGTGAGTACTGGAGAAATATATGATATGAATAAAATCACTGTCAATAACGTATTTATATTTAAAATGACTATTGATATTATTTGAAGTAATTAAAAAAGAGCCAAAATTTAACAAAGAATGCCAACTTAAAAATAATTAGCCAAAATAGAAAAAAACTATTGAAGTTAAATTAAGCTCATTAGAGAAACAACAAGCATTTAGACAAGTAGTTTAAATATCTAAAGATGCGATTTCCATTGGATATGAGTGGATATTTGTGCAAAAATACAATAAAAATAATTGTGTGATATAAAATATAATTTATTATATAATATTTCTCGTAAAAATCAAAGATAGATTAAGAGGAAACATATTCTCCCGTTATGTATGTAATCACACTTAGAATTTTAATAAACTTAATAGCAAAAAAAAAAAAAAAAAAGGTATGTGATTGATGGATGTGGTTATTGTATGTTTATATAGATCATTAAATTATAAAATATACATAAAAGTTTTTTAAGGTTATAAAACACCAAAAGTATATAATTCAAGTATATCACAAAAAGTATATACTTTATTAAGCTTAAAAAATCTTTATATGGGTTAAAATAATTCGAACGCATGTAGTATAATCATCTTAGTAAATATTTATTAGAAGAGGATTCGAGGATAACCCAATGTGCCCATGTAGTTTTATTAAGAATTCATAATTCAGACTTGATGTTATTAGTATTTATATTGATAATCTAAATATTATAAGAAATCTAGAAGAGTTTATAAAAATTCTTAATTATTTTTAAAAAAAAAATTTAAAATAAAAGATATTGAAAAAATAAATTCTCATATTAGTTGCATATCAAATATCTTTAGAATAATATTCTCATTCATTAATAAATATGCACAAAAAAGGTCCTAAATAGTTTACATCGATAAGGCAGATTATTTGAGTACTCTGATTGGTGGTTAAATTGCCTGACGCAAACAAATTCTTTTCACCATGTAAAAAATGATGAATTATTTTTTTAGTCCTGAAGTGTTGTCTGTGTACTAATATATCTGTTGAATTGTATAAGACTTGATATTATATTTGCTATGAATTTATTAGTAATATATAACTCTACTCCAACTAGAAGGCATTGGAATATATTTTGATATATCTATAGTACTATTAATATGAGATTATTTTATGACAATTGATCAAATTCACACTTAATTTGATACGGAAATATAAATTATTTATTTGATTTACATAAAGATTGATCACAAAAACAATCTATTACTTTATAAAATAAATATTATCTATTACTTTTTTGAATCGCTTAGCGATTATTGTTATACATAAAACAAGTTGATGCATACCTAAATCCGACTTCGAATATATTCGGATTCACTTGATCATTTAGATCGGACTCCGTTCACTGAGTCCGAACCCTACACACCACTATAACAAATAAGAGATCAAGTGTCGGTAGGATATTGTCCCACTGAAAACACTCTGACGCTCAAATCAGTAATAAAGCTTCGAATTACAAGAAGGTAAATAGAAATGTAAAATAAGATAGAGAGCGAGATTAAGGTTGGTGAGAACGTTTACTTTTAAATGTAACAAACGTTCCCGTGACTTGTCGAGACTATAGTTTTTCGGTTCAATGTTCGCAGGGAACAAGTGGAAAGTTATGTCCTGAAAGTGTGAAAGTTTAAAAGGATGGATCTCGAGGAGTGGGCAAATTCTCTGAAATCTGAAGGCTTGGAGTGGGATTATCGTAGTAAGCGATTGCTTACTGAGAGATGAGGATTAGTATACTCAAGGATTTCTCTGTGGTAGTACTGTGTTGTCTTTCGTTTGTCTCTATGTTCGTGTCCCCCCAGAGTGAAGATTTTGTGGGTTTATATAGACGGTGGGGAGGGCGACATTCCTTAGCCAAAAAGACGCGATCCCTGCGTCGTGTTGGGCGGCTTTCCGTAAACAAGAAGGCTTGACTGGTGTATTTTGCTAGGATTGTAACGGTTCTCCAAATTATTTGCCTTCCTTCTATATTTTTATTACCGTTAGGATCCATTATAGACAGGAAGAGAGAATCTGGTGCCTTCCTCATGGGAAGGGCGTCTAATCTATTGATACATTCTTTAAAGGATAATGGCTTCAAGGAAGGCGTGAAATTAGGAAAAGGGACCGTTACTTATCGTGTACGAAAATGTCCGCCAAATTGGGCTTAGTCTATATTAGGTTTTTATCTTTTTGTGGCCTACTGTTACAGTGCTTCCGGTTAACAGAAATGTTGACCGTCTTGAGGAAGCGTGTTGACCGCCTAATTGACGCTCTATATGATCAACGTTAGCGTTGATCATCTAAACGCGCATTTGTGCTTTTCTAAATTTTGAGCTATTTTTTTTATTGGGCTTGCCTACTATGGACCTACCTATCACAAGTAGAGAATGAATTTGGTTGAAATCATTACTTCAATATATTTGAAAAAAAGTATAGTTTATCTGTAATCAATAATAGTCTAATAATTTTATATAAAGGAAATTATGTTTGCATTATAATGATCATAGGAGTTTATATTGACGATAATAGAACACAGCATATTTTATCAAAATACTTCTATGCTCATGAACTTTAAAAGAAAAAATAATATTGTTATCAAGTTGATATAATATAATAATAATTTAATAAATTTATTTATGAAAATATTATCAACTGTAATACTTAAAATGATTACATGTGACACTAAAATGTGTGACTTAAAAGACCTTCCATCAAGTTCTTTTCAAGGGGGAGTTGATTTGAAAATTCATACTGATTGTACTCTTTTTCCTTTGCTAAGAGCCTGTTTAATCGGATTTTTTTTGTAATGTTTTAATGAAGCAATTCTAATACAATGATAATTCACACGAATAATTACTGTTTTCTTTTTTTTTTTTAACTGAGTTTTTTATTTATAAGGTTTTAATGAGGCATATTCATTGTACGTGATTATAAGATAATATTTATATTTATCAATATTCTGATATTTTTTAGTCATTTAATTAATTTATTATTATATACACTGTAACTCCTCATTATGTTTTTAATTTCATAGAAGGATATATAAGATGAATTATATATACACATTTATAAAACATAAAAAAAAAAGAAATGAAAAAATGAAAAATATAATAGTATCCAAAATACTGGTTTTCTATATTTTGTCTTATACTACTCTTGTTCTATATATATATATATATATATATATTTGGGACATATGTCATTTTTATATATGATTAATATTTTAATTTGGCCATAAGATATCATTGACCCTTTTAGTAAAAGCAAAACGATGATCACATCGGGACCGTTGATGGCCAATTCTTTATGTTTCAGATGCAATTCTCGTATACGCAGTTTATACACGGAAACTCCTCGTTAGACATTATCCACAGAAAAGGCCAATAAAATGTTCAAAAAAGGAGCCTCACAAGCTATTATCCGAATATACGAAGCAGGGCTCCCCTGAGATCTGCCTTTGATGTGCGCGCGCTCTCTCTCTCTCTCTCTCTCTTTCTCTGTCTTCTCCGATCAGTCTACTCGTCTCAGAGAAAGCGAGGGTTAAGCTTTTAACAGGTAAATAATTCATATTTATTCTTCCTACTAGTTCACGTGTTCGTTTGATTATTGCCTTTTCCCTGAGAACATGTATTGATTCGATTTTTGTAATGGTATTTTATTGTTAATTGAAGTGTTTAACTCGTCGTATTTAGGTTTTGTCTGAAGATTAGGAGGTTTCTGAGGTAATTTCATTTTTGTTTCTGTGGAACGAGGGTGCTTGAATTGATGATTATGGACAAGTAAATATTATGAAGATCTATCGTTAGCCTGTGACGATTTCAGAGGACAATTGTTGGCCTTTTAGTTTGTAAAACTATCTGATCTTTTTCTCCGTCTCTCAACTTAACCATCTTTGTTTCTCTGACCTATATTTTTCTCTTCAATTTCTTTCGTGACTCTTTAAAAGAATGTGGTATAGTATATGATTAGACGGTATATTGATAGATGTTGGGAATTCATGCAGGTAGCGACTTGTCAATAATTCGTGATATTTGATTGTAGTGTAGTATACAAAAATGATTGGTGAAGTAAATTGCTATGTAATTGGAGTAAAAAAGGAATTAAATGAAAACGAGTCAAATGAAAATAGATGAAGATATATTTCTTTCTTGTTGTTTGGATATATGAATGTAAAAGGGAGTAACTAATATTAGTAACAATATTTTGTACTAATTTTCCTTTCTAGTGATGTTATTTATAATCTTTTATTGAGAGTAACTAAATAAATACAAAACCTAAAACAACCTTTCTTCTATTTGCTGTCATTTCACTTTGTTTTGGATAGGAATAAAACTTCCTTCTATTTCCCTTATTTTCCTCACTTTCCCCACTCTCGGTTATGATAATATTCAAACAAAGAGAATTAACACAATTTCACTTCACTTCTTCTCCATCTTTCTTCCACTTTCTCCCTCCTTCCTCCATCTTCAATTAAGAGACTATCCAACCTGAGTCTTGACTTGGTTTAGGCAAGGACATGGAAATTTCTAGCATGTGCAGGTAAGTAGTGATTACATGCTTCTAACCAGATACGAAACGATGAAATTTAGTCCAAATTCCCCTAATATTTCCCCTCTCTCCTCTGTCTTAGCCGCTAATGGTATACAGCTTTCAATTTGACCAAGCTTCAGTTATCTCTGTTTGGATTTTCCATCAGTGACATTATAGGAAGATTTTCAATGCAGCTCTCAATGATGAAAATCCCCATTGCCCTTGTTGAAAGCACCCATCTCACGGAGCTTTTCTGTCATTCCCTTTGTATCTGGTATGAATGACTGAGCATTTTTGCTCTTGGTATTGTTTCTTAACATGGTTCACACTGTGAAAACAACTTTTTTACAAATAAAGTTGCTTACATTTGATCATTCCCAGATCCCACCATGTTAGAGCATCGTGCACTTGGCCTCCCTTTTTTTGTCCCAGAAATGGTCAGTCCCCTTGATCTTTTTACTGAGAAGCTATCTATCTTCTGTTGAATATTTCATCTCAAAGGATTCTCCTTTTATCAAATTGGATATAAAAAGATGATTTGAATATAATCTGGTCATGGTACTGTTAACACAGTTTAAGAATTCATTAACAAGATATGCCACGTTTCTGTTGTATGGCACTTGCATACATGCTTGTAATTGCTAATTCCTTCATTTAAAAGGTAAAGATTTTGTTAACATTATGAATGTAATAACATTGAGTCATATTGTGATTGAATCATATTAAATTGGGGTTAGATAAACATGTCGCGTTTTGATTGCTTTTGGGTTATCTAAATTGATTAATTTACAGATTTGAAGCATACAAAAAATGCAAAAATGGAATACTTAAGTGATATCATTTGTAAAGATATCTTTTAATAGTATTTGTATAGATAAATAGTTCTACTAAGTGACACTTAATTGTCCATTTCATCAAAAATTAATATTGCACATATTACTATTCTTTTGTTAGCTATATATAAAAAGGGTGTATGTTACAATATAAGTTTCAGATAGCAGCGTCATATTTCAAAAATACACATGGGATACCTAAAAGATACATGAAAGCATTGATCTAAAGGTGTTGGTGCAAATAGAATTATAGACTGATTACATAAATCGCTTGCTGGATTTTGTATGTACCAGAAAATAGATGAAGATGACAAAAAGGTCTTGCAAGGAAGTTGCTCAACACAGCAAGCTGCTTGCAATAATAATGAACTAATTTTTTTAAAAAAAAGAGACAGAAACATGTCAACTAAAATTGTAAACCAAGAGATAAGGTTGTAACCTTGCAGCTGTGTTTACCAGCTAGCTTACAAACTCATTTTCACTTTTCATGTTGGTAATAAATTCGATCCCCATATAGACTCTTATCATTTGGCACCCCCTTAATGATAACTGTCACACAGCTGTAATTATGTCGGCAGGAGAAGTGAATGATATTCTTGTTGATTCTCTCTCATCTGATGCAGTACAATTGTCTAATTATTTTCTATCTCCATATGTTTTTTCTTCTTCTAACTGTAGCTGTTTATTAGGTTTCAATACGAGAGAAGTCTTTGGGGTTCAGCAAAGCATATTGACAACTACACTACTGATTTAGTGTGTATATTGGATATTGTGTTCAGCATGAAGTTCTTGGAATATACTCGACTGAATCGGTAATTTTCATTATGCAATGGCTAAATTATTTTTACCATTTTCTGGTAATTACTAAACATGTTCATTGCCTGTATAGTGGCCATTCCGTGGTCAATTGTTCATGTTAAACACTTCTTTGGAAACCATCAAACAATTCTGTGAAACTAAATGAGTAGGATAAGTAACACAATAGCTAACCATGTATTAATTTCCGTAGATGAACCTTATGCATTAAGCTTGTGACGCTGGTGTGTCATGTTAGGTGAAATTCTCCTTTAATTACTCGTGCTTGACTTGTAGCAGCTGTCATTATTGACTGTTTACCTTATATTTTTGTTTATAGTATATCTGATTTCTTGAGTCATTTAAATCTTGGAGAGCGCACCATTAAGGGATTTCTTGAAGCTTATTCCTGTAAGTAAAATTTTGGACTGGAACTAAACCATGTTGTTTTCACTAGTGAGAAAAATTGAGGGATTGTTTTTTCTCATTTGCATTGACACAATATCAATTTCTTCCTTATTTTTGCTTTATATCATTTTCTAGGTAAGCATACCGGAACCGACAAAAAGCTCTCTATAAGTTTGGAAAATGAGGTAATTTGATTTGATGCCTCACTCTAGCACTTGTTTTACTGCAGATGCCGCATTGGATTTCTAAATTCTGATAATGGGTGAAATCCAAGATCCTTATCATTTGTCTGGCTTGTCTTTTGTCCTTATTGTGAGATTTGTTTGAAAATTTACTAATCTTTATTCCTTGTCCCGACTTAATGTTCTAGATGCTGCCATTATTATTTGCATTTGTTGCTGGCTTTCCTCCAGTTTTTAATGTCACTTCTGGAAGTACGGATTTAAGCAGCATGCCCCTTATACCCTGGTTGTACATCTCTTTAGTTTTGTTGCTGTTAATCTCTTGGCAATGAAGATAAATCCTGATCTCAGAAGTGAGTTAGAAAGCAATGCTGCTGTCTCTTGGTTTCTTCTCCCTCTTTGGTTTTGGTTTGCTGCTGGAAAATTTTATTTCTACCTCGAGAAAGGGGGCCTCTACAAAAGTAGTCAAATTCTTGGCAGATGCAGACCAGAAAAAGCTACTATGAGTATCAAGAGATCACGGACCCTAACAAACTTTAAATTAACCTGTAGTATCTCTGCGTGTGACTCCTTAAAAGTGAGCAAAAATAATATTCCTGCATTTTAACTACTGTTAAATAATCTCATCCCATATCCCCATTTAAAAATCTATCTGAAGATAAATCGTTCTGTGGCAGTCATCCATTTCCTCTGAAGAACAACATTTCCCAAATAAAGTTCTTGATAATTTTACTGATTGTGCTCTCATTATTTCCACTTAATGTGAGACTTTCCATTTAATATGGAGAAATTTTCTACCTATTTCCATTTTTTTGATCTTCCCTTTCTTTGAGGAAAATAAGAGTATCTAACAAGTAGAGTTGATGCTTTAGCCTCATTTAGATTTCAGCCTGAATTCCTTATTCTTTTTTCTGTTATTGTTATGGGTATGTCATGGAATTTGCATAGTTCTTATAAAGTGTTTCTATCCAGATCCTTGATTACATTGGAAAATCATATGATACTGATTCTTCCTCACCAGCTGAATATTTGATGAGCAGATCCAGGTTCTGAATAATCCTAGAAAAGTTTGTAATGGATAGGATGTCTTCTCAATTTCCTTAATTAGTTTTCTTCAACATTCACAGCCGGAAGACACTGACTTACCTGATTCTTACGCTTTATCACATGTATCCAGATTATGACTTCAGGTAACTGCATTTTATGTTACTTCAGATGATCTTTTACCTTAAAAAAGTGCTGAACGGATTATGGGTAATGTCATTGTCAGCTTTTTTGGCGGCATGGCAACCCACATATAATCCTTTCATAATTGCAATGGGAGTGTTGTCAAAAAGGTTTGACAGACAGTTCAGAAAACTGTCGCTCTAGGAAGAGCTGAGAGTTCAAGTCTCTCCATTTCCCATCACTAAATATAGTCACAAAGTGTATGGCATACATTTTTTTTCCAGCTAAAATCAACTAGCATGCTTGCTCCTAATAGTTCAAGATGATCCTGTATGTTGCGATATTGCTATTTCTTTTTGGCCTACCAGTGCAGTTAAGGCTCACCAGTTCTTTGCTGAGGAAAGCTGGGACAGTTTTGAGCAAATATTTGATACTTACATGTTTGAAGCATCGAAGGTATCACCTTTTTATTGTCTACTACTGGAACTGTTTGACAGCTGTTCAGTGCCTTGAATTGTTAAATTGGCCATAGTGGTCATTTAGATGGAACTTCTATTTATTTGCTGGATAGAGAGTGCTATCAAAAGCTGAGGATTCTTATTTTACCTATAATCCTACTTCTCATTGTTATAGAATTGTTTTTAAGTGGCCCTTTGTTTCCCTACGTATTGAGCTGGTGTTAACCACCCCTGCTGCTATTGTTCATTCCAGTGTAGCCTGTTTCAAGCGGAAGGAACATTTCTAAGTTAAATTCTCCATTTATTTTATTTTACTCAATTAGAAAATATTTCCATTGATTCCTTCTATTTATTTAAAAGAGAACTATTTATATAGGTAGTTATCTTTTGATTTCTTGCTGTAGGCCTATGCAGAACACCGTAAGGCTGTGATGTTAATGATAGTATCATTAGGAATGTGTGCTGAGGAACATTTTCTCTTCCCAACCCTCACTCTCCCTCAAAGGAAAAAGAAAAAAAAAAAAATGTTGGTGAATCTTAAATTCTTACCACATAAGAGACAATAGAGTAGCTGAAAAAGAAGACAAAGCTAATAGACCATGGATTTTATGCATTTGATATTTGTGTCAATACTCGGTATATTCCTCTCTGCTTGAACAGATGTTCTATCATCATTAGCATGTCTGGATGTCATGTCAGTATAGTTGCTGCATGGGCTGAGCTAAATAATTTCTTGGCCTATTTTAAATTATTTAATAGTGAAGTATGTAAATGTTTTAAATTGGTCAAATTAGGGTAAAGGAAGTTTGATAAATTTTGGTAGAACATGTATTTGGCAGCTGGCATATGATGAGAAGTTTTTGTAGGTGCTATCAAAACTACAGAAACTGAATGGTTGTGTGGCAGGATTTGACTATTTTCTTGGCCTATTTTGAATCTATCTAGTAGTGAAGGATGTGCCTGTCTTTATATATAAGTATTAAAAGGTTTCAAATTAGAGTGAAGAAAGATCGGCTTCTGCTAAACACCGTGAATTTGGCAACTGAATAAGAAGAGATTGTAGGTGCTATCTAAACAATGGAGAATGAAAGGTTATGTGGCAGGAGTTGACTATTTGTGATCCTGTTATTATGCTGAATAATTTTTTTAAATATATTTTTTATGTGCTTATGAGCTGCCATTTTCTGGGCTTTCTGTTGCAGGAATGGATAGAAGCAAGTGATAGTTCTTCCCTGCTTGAGGATCTGTACAAGGCTCTGGATGAGGTGAGCTTACTACAGTGAAGTGAATGTGTTACCAACTGAGGATAGTTTATAATGTCTAGTGATGCAGGTCATAAAGCTTGCAGAATGTGAAATTTACAGCTACAATCCCGACTGCGATGCAGACCCATTTGTGGGGAGGGGAGTCATGTAAGACTCACACCTCTTTCTTGGATTCTTACCATAGGCAAAATCTGAACTATGGTTCATCTGTGTCTTTTGTTTCCCTTTCTTCTGTCATCTACAGATGGTCTTTCAATTTCTTCTTCTATAATAGAAAGCTTAAGCGTGTTGTGAGCTTTTGCTTCTGCTGTTTGAGGTGAGTTTTTTCACATGGCTCTAATTTTTAATTCAAAGATGTATAGGCCTCATGTAGATGTACAACATCCTTAGTTTTGTTGAATGAAATGATGAAACTTCCTGCAATGCTTACATTTTGATGGCCCCAAGCTGAATGATCATAGGATTAAGAACTTTAAGTTGGATTTAATTGAGCTTTTTGCTCTGGAGTGTCAGTATTAATGTGTTATGAAAGGTATTCTGGTCTGAGTATACCCTAGGTATAAAAATCAATTATCATATGATTACTTTCCATTCTAGGGGATCCAAAAAGTAATGTCTACTATTTTTGAAAATTAATTTATCTTTCTGTCATTTCAATAAAGTAATCGTTTTTTATTTCTGAAATATTTGAAAAATGAAACAATCGTAAGTTGGTCAACTATAATTGGAAAATCATGTTATTAACCCCTCTGTGCATTAACATTAGTATAAGGCTACATATATCTGACACTTCCTAAATCCCACAAGGTGGGGGCCTCTTGTATTAGGCCATCCTCAGGAAAAATGAAACAAAGCTAATTGTAAGCTTTCCACTTCTCCAATTATGAAGTGTAATTACTAATTAGTATAGTAGTGGCATTCCCTAAAACTTAGTGACATTCCGACGAGCACATTCAATGTAGGACAGAACTTGTACTTCTCAAGTCCTATACATCCATTACGCCCTCAAATTAGTTGCAGCTTTTGACTTAAATTTGCCATTTCTGTTTACCTTCACCTGTTATTTGGTGCAGCAACCTGGCTGCTGATGACTTTCTGACTGAAGAATCCAGTTTTGGGGACAACGAGGAAATATTTGACAGCATGGATATGTAGAAGAGTTACTAGCATGGTATGTTCATGAAACCAAGACTTCTATTGTAGCATATGCATGGCTTTCTATGTTCATATTAGTTGTGTACTGTACAAAGTGATGCTTGATATTTCTTGTTCTGTATTTTGTACACATGCTGTGGGTAGGAAATGCAGAGTTGTAACTGACTTTGGCTGCCCATCTCGGGCTGTGCTACGAGTGTACTTTGTAAATATAAACCAGACTGACTTGTTCAATGGGAGTCTCGGCCCCGCTCTATCACTGCATGTCTCGTGTCTTATGTTTTCGTTGTGGTTCAACACTTGTTGGTGGCTTGCTTTTGGCATTACAAAAACTGTGGCTGAATTGGTGCTGCAAGTGTGAAGTGGATTTGATAGTTATTCTCCTTGCTTATAGTGTATTTAGTAGCCTTCTTTTAATGTGTAAAATTACTTAATTTTAAAAGTATGTTATATTTGATTAGCAGAAATGATAACTATAGAAATTAAAATTTTGGAAAAGAATGGACAACTGTGGAGATTTTAAGTTACATTTTGGCTAAATTAGGATTGCACTGTTTTTTATCCCGAATCTAGGAAAGAATTGGCAACTTTTCTAATAAATATTGAGTCCCATGGATAGTAAAATTAGAATCAACAACATTTCTCCTAAAATATATTGTAGTTTTTTAGTTGAATTTATTTATTATTATATTTTAATTTGAGTTACTTTTTTTTTTTAATATTTAAAGATTAAGTCCATTTATTAATTAACATCTTTGCATTAAATTGGACCCAGTTCCGCCAGGCGAAATTGCTGATATGATGGTGCATAAGTAGGAACCGAATATTAAAACTGCTATGATGGTGCATAAGTAGGAACCGAATATTAAAACTGCTATGATGGTGCATGGAACATAGTCCCATGCCGAATAAATGTTCTCTGTTATTTAGGTCTTCGTGTTTATGAATTTGGAAAATTAATGATAATATTAAGTTTGTGCTAAATAAAAATATCGAATGCAATAGATTAATTCAAAGCAATGAAAAATGTGTCTTGTGCAGGTGTAACTCTCAAAATAAGCCCCTCCATTTTCAAAGAACAAAACTCCCATATTATAGCGTAGAATATTTAGTGCTAATGAACGAGACTCCCATATTATCAGTTAGAAGATCATTTATGCCCAACCTTATTGTTTATGTAGATGAAAATGTTTTATTATTTTAATTGACTAACTTCCTGTTGACAGTCAAATTCTCAAGTACATTTTTAGATTATTCACCTAAATGAACAATGTGGTTGAGCAGGAATTGAACTTGTCAAAATAAACACCCCTTTTAAAAAGGACATTATAATGGACAAAACTCTAATATTATAGGGAAAAAGGAAAAACATTACTTATTTTATCCATGTACAATCCATCTATAATCAACTCTTTACACAGAGTCTACTTTTATTTATTTTTATTTTTTAAAAATACTAATAGGCCTCACAAATAGATATGAGATTTTAGATGAACTGTAGGTTGGTGGAATATTTAATCATGTTCATTATAAAATAGAAAGTCATACACAACCTTACATGACTAATGACCAGCAATGCTATTTGAAATGAAATTCAAATGCATCAAAGACACTTCTATGTGAATTAGTTTTTTTTTTTTATTTTTTTTTATTTTTTTGGTAAGTATGTGAATTAGTTATTGTTCCATTATTTGGTCTGAAATTTTGTAATTCTTATGCCAAATATGTTATTAGAGAATTTCAATCATATGCCATGACATTTTGCATTCTATTACCATCCATGTTGCATCTGAACTAAAATTTTGGCCTGCTGAACCCAACTTTTCCATATTGCTGGGTGGTGGTGTTAGTTCAATTTCCCAGGCAGCTAAAGCCAATTTGTGGGCAAAATTAGCTTTGATCATAATATACTAAAAATTAAGCAAAATTAAAGTTAAAAATTGATATGATTTCCCAAATACTATTACCAATCAAAGAACAATCACATCACAGCTCTCCTGTAATCATATCAACATTACCCAAACTTCTTGGCATAACTACAACACATGAAATCTACGCTTTTTTTCACTCCTCACCTCTCCTCGTGAAAGTACCAACCGAAGTGCTGAACTACCAGTAGGGAAATAATGATGTGTGTGCATAGGCACACTACCCAATGCCCACCTTGTCTGCCATGGAGACCTAATAAAGTAACTTTCTTCAGCAAAGTTGACCTAGGCCCTCAAAATCTTCAACATTTTGGTATTATTGTTGATTGGCTAATGTTTCAAACAGTCTCATCTTATTTATTTATATGCTTTAATATGAACTCATTATTATAATGATAAAAATATTATCTATTTAAAATTATTCAAAAGGTGTCATAAATTTTTTTTCTTTTATTGTATTAATTATGTTAAATTTTAGATCAATTCTTTTTAAACTTTAAATTTATTTGGTGTGTTACTTGATAATTCACTTGACATTTGTATGAAGATTTACTTGAACAAAATAGTTTAGTAACATGAGAGATAACACATGATGACACATTACCAGTTTAGACAGAATAAGAGTCCCTTATATGTGCCCTAATGACTTGTCTACATACAATAACAGTAGTGTTCACGTCTGAATATAAGCCAAAGGGCACGTGTGTGTTGCCAGACGGGAGTTACTCTTGACACAATTACGGTAAGTGTTCATGCGCTAAGTGTAAATATCATGGCATGATTCCAGGACAAAAGTTCTAAGAGTCTTAAACACAGTGCAAACTTGAAGACAGAAATGATAAATGATGTATAAAAAATTTAGACATTTATTTTAATTCTAATTTTAATTATAAAATATATAACCAATTAGTTATTCACATCTCATTATATTTGCCATTTTTTATTGGTTTGTCACTAGGTGTGTTAAATTGAATATCAACGGATCCAAACATGTTTTGGTTTAAAAAAAAGACTTGCTTAGTTGAGGGGCTTGTTTTATTCAAATTATTTTTATTTATACAACTTTACGTAGGTAGATTACGTGTGTTTTTTTGTTCCACCCGTTTAATAGGAGGATGGCTAACGATATCAGAAGATTCAAATTCCAGTACTTTTTTTCAGTGCATTCCATGATACCGAAGAATAACCCGTAGAACACACCAAAATTGAAACCAAATTTGATGTCAGTTGTGAAACACGGAACAAAATAAACACAACTGCAGTTAGTAGTTACAGATAGGAGCATCATCCTAGCAGCTACCAAATAAACAAGTGGGATTAGTTCAGACACTTCACGTCCCCTGCTTCTTCACACTAAAGAAGAAGACAGTCCAAAAAAGCCATAAGAACTCCACTAACTGAAAAACTCAACCCATCATCGTCATCATCATACATACATATCCATGATCATCATAATCATGCATATTACATAATTGAGCAGCTGCTTGTGTTCTCATCACTGAAGATGTGGGCAGCAGTGTTCTCACTAGCAATGTAACTTGATTCCATGGACGAGTAAGGGGCAAGATTGTAACTGTAGAAACCAGTGGTGTGTGGGATGTATGGAGATCTATGATACATCAATTGAGGCTGTGGTTGTTGCATGGCCATTCTATTCTGCATGTTCATCATCATTGATGATGATGGATGGTTAAAACCATTCATGTTCATCATCACGGATGATGGGAGATTACCTGCAGTCATCGCAGTTAAGCCATTATTTGGTTGAGCTTGGAAGCCTGCAAAACCATTGAGATTTCCAGATAGAGCAGCAGCTAGATTGGAACCGTTTCCAATCGCGGCGGCTATGTCATTTCCCGAGTGAGGATTGCTCGTTTTTAGTGCCGCCTCCATGGTTTTCTGATCAATTCCTCCAGGGTTGGCCTTCATGCCCACATTCTGACTCGGGTTCCCCTTCTTTCCCACATTCCCATCTCCGCCATTACTGACCATTTTACCGCCGCCGGCAGCTCCAGCAGCCATAGCCGCACCACCGCCACTGTTTGTCTTTCCATTATTTGCCTCGGCGGCTTGCTGCCTTAAATGCAGACGCAGCTGGTTTGCCCTCTCCGTAAGGAACCTCAGCCGTTGCTCTTCCAAGTCCTCCTCGTCCCCATCGTCATCTTCATCGTCGTCGTAGTGGTCGTCTTCTTCAGAGCTGAAAGCAGGGAATTTATGCTGGTTTTTGAATGCTTCAAGGCCCTTGATGAGACCTTGCTTCTGCCCTTTGTTGTTCTTGTCATCTTTTATGGAACTGTGATTTTTCTGCTTTTGATTTTGATTGCTCTTCTCAGACCACAACTCAGCATGCTTTCCGGATCCGACCAGTTTCTTAATCAAAGTTGCAGAATCTACACTTCCTGAAACGGTGACTTTTTGTTGCTCTGCATCTATGTTTACTGAATACACACCTGCAACAATTGGGCAAGGTGATTTCAACTCAGCCCAGCTAAAACCAACTCAAGACTAAGAGAAAGATGAACATCAAAGCTCCTGTTATTGTTACCAAAAATAGAAAAAGGCTTCGGTTGTAGCGATTGCATCAAACAACAAGAAGAACGAACCCAGATAAGTCCATTTTCGTTGTTCCCATTAATTTAGTACAACGGGTAAATGTAATTTCAAATCATTTTCTATTTATCAAAGAAATCTATTAAAACCCATAAAATTTTCTTCTGTGTATTCTTAGATGAAGTCAAATAGAGCAGATGACATAGTTTTATCCACCATATCAAAAGAATACGACGAATCAGTAACAAGACGTTGTATCTCATGACCAATCTTAGCTATTTATAGCGCTTTGGATCTCCTAGAAAGTATAACGATGCCTCCAATGCATTCTTTATTAATAGCAGCAGCAGTTCACTACTAACAGAGAGGTTTGAATTTTTCTAGATGTTATCTCAGCATTGATAAGGAAAACCAACTTAAGCTACTAATCATACACAATAGCTTTAAAAGGCATGCATATTGAAAGAGAAAAGGAAAAACAGAGCAAGCACCTTCAATCCTCTGAAGAAGCTTCTTCACTTTCTGCTTACACCCATCGCAATGTATATTCACTCTCAGCGCACAAACCTGCAAAACGGAGACGAGACAAATGAGACAAACCATCTTAAAGAAGATGACAAAGCCTCAAAATCTGAACATTGTTTTACTTAAAATGGCATGCGTAAAAGGTAGAAATACGGAAAAGGGCGTCGATGGAGAGAAGACCTGAATCTTGAGGAGCTTATAGTCTTCATCTTTAGTCATTTTTTTTGCTTTTTTTACAGAGGAAGGGATTGATTGAAAAGGAAGTAGCTAAACCAGTGAGAGTAAAGAGCTGTAAAACCAAACAGATTTCTATCTGTTCTTCAGAAAGAACAAATCAAAAAGCAGAGCGCTCTACTCTGAGCTGAGGCTTATAAAGGAGGGAGGAGAATGGGAGACAATGTTAGTGCAGTAAACAGGGTGAAAGGCCAAGAAAGAGGACGATAACAGATCACTTGCAGAGAGAGAGAGAGAGACACACTGAGAGAGCCGGAGAGAAGGATCGCCGTCGGTGGGTGGTGAACTGGGCTGAAAGTAAGAGAGAGGAAGGAAAGAGAGAGATGGGTGTTTTGAATTTCTGAAGTGATGTGATTTAACGTTAAAATAGTGAGTAAAACAATAAAAAGAAAGACAGCGACTTGACAAGCCGGCTACAACATCTGTCCTTTAGCTTCACAGTAAATAGTACTTAGCCATTTCTTGGGTTTCACCGGCCAAAAATTAACTGCTTAAAATTTTTAATTTTAATTTTAAGAAAAAATATTTAATGCCATTTAAATAATTAAAATATATGTTAAATAAAATAATTACGAAAAAAATAAATTATTTAAGGTTAAAAAAGAGACCTATCAAAAAAATGTTAAACAATTTTTAATAATATATTTAATTATTTATACTCTTAAAAAGTATTATATTCGATTAAATAAAATAATAAAATAAAATTTTAAATTTTATTGTTATTATTATACTTGCTATTGATATTTGCATTTAATTTCTAGCAATAATAAGTGTAAAATAGGGTTATTGTTGGATTTTTAACTGTAATTGGAGTAATTTATTGAGCTGTTAAATATACATATTGACTGATGGAGGTTCACAATTAAAAAAATCAAAAAAAACCAAAAAAAAGATGGGCAAAGTTTTCGTTGGGAATAATTACACCGTTTTGAATGTGCAAGCAGCATTTTCTCTCCGTGGTATTTTGGGCATCATAATTATAATAAATTTTATAATATAATATTTTATTTATTTATTTATTTATGTTAATAAATTATCATAAAAAATTACCGAAGAGATGATATATTATATAGGTATTTTTTTAGAATATTTACAAGAGTATTACCATTACACTGAATGTTTAAATTGTCTAAATTAGAATATTTATATTATTATTTAATAAATTAAATATTTGTTGTAATATTATACAACATATAAAATTTTATATTAACCATTTATATTAATTAAATATTAATATTTGTTTTAAAACATTGATCAATTAGTTTTTTAAAAATATTTTAATATATTATTTTTTAACTTACCACTCAATGGTGGTATAATATTAATAATATTTTATTTATTTTTAATAAAATGACAAAACATAATAACAAGCCATTATTACTCAGATTTCTAGATAATTAAAGTGATTCATTTTAGAAATCTAAGTCTTCACTACAAGCCATTAATTTTAGAAATGTTTTTTTTTTTTTTATAAATTTTATAACCCAAATCCAAATCCTAAAATTCCAATTTTCAAAAAACAAAAAAAAAATGTTTATTATTTATATTTATTTTTTATTTTTAAATAAATAAATAATAATTTAATAATTTAAAAAATTAAAATTTTATTAAAATTAAATATTTTTAAAATAATTAAATTATAATTATTTATTTGAAAATAAATAATTAAAATATAAATAATAATTTTCTTTTTTATAAAAAAATAGAACCCCTTTTTAATCCCAACAATAAATATTTAGACTGTTAGTCCATTCAATTATTTCTAAAATTTTAATAATTAATTTTAAATATAAACAACTTAATATTACATATCTTTTAATTTAGGATTTTAAATTTAAATTTACATCTCTTTTTTACACACACTCGTTTTTACTAAATTGATAATTTTAATTATTTATTAAAAAAAGGAAAATAATGAAGATATGTAAGCTGCAGTAGTCCTTTAGCTTTTAACGTAGGGTAGGATTAGGGCATCATTACTTGTACCCCAACCAGCCCCTACCCCAAAAAGTAAAGGTACCCCTCCCTCTGACTGCTGTTTCGCGAGTCCCAACTCTCTGTCCTCCGTCGCTTCCCTTCCAAGTCTCTCCCTCCCACACTTTCTCTCCATGTTTACCGTAGCTACCCAATCTGCCCCTGCCTTCCCCGCCACTATTCACGCAATTGTGGGGCTAGGGGTGGACAGGGATAATATATTTAAAATAATAAAATGTTACAACATAATATATTACTAAATTGTCCCACTATTATATATATAATATATATATATTTGTATGGACAAAATTATTATGAGTTGAAATTTAAAATATTTTTAAAATAGTTTTGTATGAGCCGTTGGATCATTAACTTCGCTTAGATGGTCAAAAGGCATACAACCAGTACTCATTATGGCACTTTTCAGATCCTGTCCAATGCTTTCATTTCTTCACATGATTTATTAATTTTTCATTTATTAATTACTGTCGGGGACAGGAAATAAAATTATGTATTTTTTATTTGATACAATTATTTAATTATTGAACTCAGAGGTTAAAAAATAATATTATTTACGTACTTACTTTATACATTAGAACCCAAACCCAATCTTTTTAGTTTAAACTTAAAACTATATATATATATATATATATAGTTTAAAGGTGGGACCTTTAAACAGTCTCTTGATCGGATACACCTTTAAATCGTTACATTAATCAAATGCACCTCTAAAATGTCCTTCAGTCAAACACATTTAAGCCGTCCATTAACCGAATGCACCTAAACACTTAATTTCTACTACATACATTCACGAATCTTTTTATATTCTCATATTTTTTAAAAAAAATATCTAACTCAATATCTATGATATATTGTGAAATGAGCCATCAATTTTTCGAGATCTTATTTTTAACAGATTACGAATGCATCCAAATTTGAAAAAATGGGGATTAGATTGTTTCTAATTTGACATAATACGAAAGATCAAACAATTTTTTAACTCTGTATAAAGAATTCTGAATCTGAGATATTATATTATATTTATATATTTATTTATTTATTTTGAAGACAAACTTTAGATATTATTGTGATATTACAAGTAATATGATTTAATTTATTCATCTCTTTTATATAATTTAATTAATGTGAGTAAATAAAGGATATTCTTATCATCCAAAACTATTCTAAAAATTTCTAATGAATATTTCTAACACATTTTTGTCTGTAGTTGGCAAGCTACGATGGGACTCAAAATTTTGGGCAAAGTGCACCCGTCACGAAGCCGATGTGCTTTTGGGTCGGGCTAGTTCTAGAGGTGGCATCGGAGCCTGTGATTATGTGCACGGAAATAGCGGTTTGACCAGGGCCCAACAAGGCCCAAAACTTGTGGCCCTATTTCAATAATCATGTAGTCCAACAATTTATAGGCCACAACTTGTGGCCCAACACGAAGCATATGACTTTTCAGCACATTAAGTCTAACATCACTTATCATCAACTATATTAACCGATTAATCTTAATTTCAATTAATTTAGTATAATATTACCTAATTTTACACATAATATGATATTATTATTTTTTTATTATTGCATTATAAGACATCAATAATTTGAGTCTAACATGGCCAAACCATTGGAAAGGGCAAAATTATGTAAAATATTATTATTTTTATTTTAACAATATGTTATTTACTCTTGAAATTATGACAGTTTTAAAAATTATAGTGCTTTGCTAAATTAAATCACCTTTCATTATTTATGTAATATCCAAAATAAACACTAAAATTTACATATAACGAGAGTTTTTTTCAAAAATGGTTGAACGCTTAACGCATAATTACAATTTCATCCACCATTGGTAAACATATAAGTTATATTAGGGTTATTATTTTATAAAATAACTTGGTCCATCCTATGTTAATTATATGATTCCCAACTAGAGGAACGGCATTTATGGAGTGATAATAGCGTGTTGATTTTGTTAATTGAGAAGAAAAATCTAATTTATGTATAATTATAACATTTTAATCTAATTTTTTAAAAAGAAAAATAACTAATAGACAGAATAATATTTTTATCATATTTTCTAATAGACAGTCTAATTATTTTTTTCATTATTTAGGAATCTATATAAAAAGACTATTTGCCCAAGTGCCCGATTTGTTAATCAAAAGTTCATATACCGATATTATTTAAAAAATTTCTTAGATCTTTTTTATTTTAACTTTTATATTAAGCTTATTAGAAAAGAAAAAAAAGAAGCATATTTATTGTTACTTGTTTTTGTGGGCTCTACTATCCTTAATTGCCAACTACATGAATATTTATATTACTCAAACTCTCTAATTAAGGATCAATTTTCCTGAACTATGTAATACTTTTCTGATTGGTGGATAAGCTTCCACCATGGGCCGCGCCGTCCCTACACGTGACAGAAATGTAGAGGCGAGTTAAAATATTGTAGGGATATTCTCTGATTAATATTAATGAATGATGTATTATTTATCGATCTATTATTTTTTTATGAATATGTTATTAAAAATAAATTATTAAAAAATTATATTATTAAAAATATTTAAATGATGTCTCTCTAATACCAGTTTTGTAGATTAGATTATGAGTTCAGAAGGCGACAAATTCAGTTACATGTCTTTATCTATACAAGGAAAGCGAATGCGGGATGGGCCATGGCCTCTGCGTCCCTTATCTTTATGCCCTTAGCGATTGTCAAACGCAGAGGACAATGCAATATTCAAAACGCTTTTGTCTTCGTGTCTTTTCTTTTGGACTCGAAAGCAGCCACCCCCCACTAATTTTGCCATAAAATCATGATGAATTTGACGATCAAATCGCACCCGTGATCGTTGCTCAATCAGCTCAACTTTAGGAACTAATCAAACCAAATCACCACCATCGATCCAACAACAGATCTGAGTTATTATGGGGAACAGCTTAGGAGGCCAAAGAAGAGCAAAGATCATGAATATCAGCGGCGAAACAATGGAGTTGAAGACTCCAATTCGAGCTGGGGAAGTAGTGAAAGACTACCCAGGCCACGTTTTGCTCGATTCGGAGGCGGTCAAGCACTACGGCGTTCGGGCGAGGCCGATAGAGCCGCAGCAAACGCTAGAGCCGAAGCGGCTGTATTTCCTCGTTGAACTGCCGAAGTTCCCGCAGCAGGCGGCGAGGAGGGTGAGATCAGGGATCCACATGAGCGCCAAGGACCGCCTCGAGAACCTCCTCCTGACCAGGAGGTCTAACTCCGACATGACCATGATGAGGCCGGCGGCGGTGGACGAGGGGCGGAACAAGGAAGGGGCGGTGAGGGTGAGGATGAGGCTGCCGAAGGCGGAGGTGGCAAGGTTGATGAGTGAAAGCAGGGACGAGGCGGAGGCAGCTGAGAAAATTTTGGATCTTTGCGTGGGAAGATCTGGAGATGGCGGCAGCATGATGAGCGGTGCTTCTTCTTCGCAGGGAAAGGAGGTGGCTTTCTTTGATCGGCGGCGAGATCATCCCCGTGGCTCCTACAAGATGCCTCAGCAGGTATACGGGGCTTGAAATTCAGGGTAACAATCAATCTCTTGAGGCTTGGAATTCTGTTCTTCAATCTATCAGAAATATGTATATACATATATATATATATTAAAAAAATTCTACTTCTCATCGTATGCCCAACTTTTTAATCAAAATTGCCCATTTAAAAATAAATAATACTAATTTAATTATTTTTTTTTTAAAAAAATGAAAATTAATCAAAATAATTACTTTAAAATAATTAAGTGATAGATATTTATATAAAATAAATAGTTAAGATTTAGATAACTTATCTCTGACTCTTTTTGCCTTATCTTAATTTGTAAAGTTGCTATAATTTAGAAATTAAAGAAAATTTGTAAAGTTGCTCATCAAAGGTTATTTTGGTGCCATTGGTTTAATATAATCTAAAAATTATTATGTTAAAATCATGGAGATAATCTCTTTATAATTTATGAATATAAAAAAAGATTGAAAATTATTTTACACGACCTTTTACCGTTAATGGTCTCTTATGGAGAGGGGCACCACCCCGTAAGTCAACAGTCGTGGATCAAAAATCCAACATCCTGTTTTATACTATTTAAAAAAAATTAAAAATATGATAGTATTTTTATTTTTACCATTTTTATTATAAATATTTTAATACTTTATTATTTTTTAAAAAATTTAAAAATACTTATTTTATAATTTTTAATAATATAAAATAAAGTCATTGGACCAGCCCCATCTAACAATCAAGAGGTATGGAAGAACCCCGGGGCAACCCCCTTGATTCGATGGGACTTTCCACCGTGCCATACTTATAAACAATATCAAAAGACTAACTAATTGGATAAATTTTATTATAATAATAGAGTTATCATTGTGTAAAATAATGACAATAGAATTAGTATCGTAAAAATAACCATATATATATAAATATAATATTACATATAATAAATCTAGAAGTAATCTAACCATTTATCTGATCTCTCATAAAGTCGTAGTTTTGTATATCAGGCTGCTCCGAAAATAATCATTAACACTTTATTCTACAATTGTTCTGAATTATAAACCTTTGAATAATAGCAATATTGCTTCATTAAAAATAAAAATTACAAGCTCAAACTATAAAACTAATTAGGGATAAGTGTATATATATATCTAATAAATATTAAAACATGGAATATAAGAAGCCTAGCTTACTAGATCCCCCAAATTTTTATTTCGAAAATCATGCCTTCTGGCATGTGATTTGATGCTAAATCCATTGAAATAAACATTCAAAATAGTTTAATTAAATTAAATCATATGTATAATCAACGTCAAAAGCGGGAGATGCAACCACTCTTGCATAGTAGAATTCGTTTGACCTTCTTCTTTAATGATTAATTTATTTGACTTACATGGAATCTATTTGGTGACTAATAAGATAAATTATAATCATTTATTTTAAATCTAACGACTATTATTATACCCATCAAAAAAAATTTCTCATTATTGATGTTATTCTGAATTAATAGAAAAATAAACTTATTATATAATATCATATTTTATAAGAGTATGATGGTGTGGAAAATTTGAGATTCAAGGGAAATTATTAAAATACTATGTTACGGGCCTAATTTTAGACGATACCAATCATCCGACAAAATTGCAAAGAAGTTCACAATCCACTCGAGCACCGAGACATTTACAGTATTTTGTGGTTTAGCTAGAAATACGGATGGACTATACACTCATACATACACAATTATACATATACGTATAGTTATACATATATCATCATTATACTACTTCACGCTGTGTGGTTAGCTTTCTGCTTGAGAGCTTCATATAGGGATGCCACGTTTGGCTGAGGATTATTATGAAAATTGCTCTTTCTCTACTTTCTCTCGAAGCTTCTCTCCCCTCTCTTCCCTGTCTTCCTCCTTTCCTTTCCCCTGAACCCCTAATTTCCCTGTCACCTGAACTCCCCTCTTGCCATCGACTGTGCATGTGGTGTTTTCCTTGAATTGCAGGACAGTTGAGAGCTAATCAGGAAAAAAGAACGCAACATACTATGAAGAAAAAAAATAATTTTGATCAATTTTATATTTATTTTAAATTTTTTTTTGGGTGATACGAAACAAGGTGTGATGATACCGCATTATGGACTAGTTGGCTGCTGATCCGCCAGCCATCTTACCATCATCTACTGCACTACTACTAATAAGGAACTTTATCATATTTCTTTTGAATAAAAGAGTTTATATTTTCTTAATAATTATGATTATTTCAAAAGTAACAAATGTTTAAGATTAAAAACTTATTTTAAAATGTCACTTTAATTTTCAAATTCTATAATATACATATAAATATCAACCGTTTGGAGAATAAAGGAATATTCTATTTGAAAGGACCCGCCACCAGTTCAATCAATGTTCGATTCATCATGATGATTTAAGTATGGTAGGGTCGCGTCCATAGTCGTGAGTTTGATCTTCAATGCCGTGTCTAAATTTTGATATTTTTGAGACATTTCCAAAACTAATCAACCACATACGAACTTTCCGGTGGTTGACTGATCATCGAACAACCTACCTCTGATACCACAGCATGGATTGAGGAGAGTTTGTAGCCGCAAGGATGAGATCTCACGGCAATGCAGACGTGAACGCATTGCCTCAGAGGCGAGATGTAGCATCCCTCGACTCACTTAACACCACCGGCCAATTAATTATTGGGATATTACCAAATAACGCCAATTATTCTTCAAGGACAAAGGTCCACGCCACGCAAAGCAGCTGCCCCTTGCATCAACAGAAAAATGAAAAAAGGCATACGAGCCTTGGCACAGAGGTTGTCGATTTAGCAAGGTTGTCGATTTAGCGCTTGCAAACGGAGAGGGAAATGAATTACCTGCCTCGGAGCCTGCACTGCAAAAATCCTTTGCTTCTTTCTTATGGTTCGACAGATGATTGACTCACAGAGGGAAAAGAACTGAAATATTCACTGCAACCACTGATTGGGCATCGTAAGAAAGTAAGCTGTCATGGCTTTCCGGAATCATTTCTTGTACTGTTTTGGGGAGATGATGGCTGGTGAAGCATTCATTGGACCACCGAAAATGCCCGATGCCTTTACCCACGTCTCTAGATGTTCGTCCCATGAAATCAATGATCCCGAGAACCAACTCCTGCTTCTTCTCCCTCGCACCAGCAACTAGTAATCCCTCATGTCCACCGAACTGAAAATCCTGCCAATCAGATCGAATACAACATTAATTTTCCAACAAATGATTCGAGATCAGATCAAGACATTATTACTAATAATAGCTACTCTTTAAGCGAGGATTTATAGAATGAAAAAACCAAGATGTAGTTGAGAACTATGCTTTAAATTTGATCATGATCAGACCAAATCATTCTTTCTTAACAAAACTAGCCTGCTCCATCAGCAAATTGGACATAAAGAAGAACCCTGGCACAAAGGTATGGCAGTTGATGTGTGACCCAATGGTTACGAGATTAGGTTACAAAAATAACCTCTTACATTATACAAGGTAAAACTGTGTACAATAAATTCTGAAGTAGTTCGACTCTTTTTCAGATCCCACATATAACAAGAGTTTCATATATTGGAATGCATTTTTAACTTATCATTTGTAACCTCCCACAGCAAAGCTGTCAATGCCACAGAGCTTGGCAAGAGGGCAATGAGAATGATTCTAATCCTTAATCGCATTAAGTGGAGTCAACTATATGAATCAATTAACGCTATTTAACTCAAATTAGTATAATATCTTCTAAGAGTTAATTACTTTTTATCATTTCACTTAAAGTTTTTATAGGTCCATCTCTTTTTTTTTTTCCTCCGACCACATCTAGCACATAATTTCGCACAAGTGCCTCTAAATTACACATGAATCGCATTCTACAAACCTTACTGGATTACCAATTAACAGATGCTTAGAACAACTTACCAGCAAGAAAAGAGGTATCATTCCAAACAGCTCTCGCTTCCAAGAATTATTGGATTCACATCGAGCAGTACTTTTTTGTGCCCATTTGATAAAAAATGTAATGGCCCTTAAGATCATAGACCTTTGATGTGCCCCTTTTGTGAAGAGATCCTCCATCAGCTTCAAATCCATTTTTCTTTCATGGCCACCTCTGGGATGCTTGACAGTAACCTGCCATGAGAACAACTATTGAAAGAGGTGAACTAAGAAGCACGGACATTGACACCGATGAGAACACAACATTGACACGTGAACATGCCAATTTTCTAAAAATAAGGACATTGTATGTTAGAGACACTAACGAAAATTCATAATTTATTTATTGATATAAGAATAAAATAAATGAACATCATTATTTTAAACCAAACTAGTAATAAAAAGACATGTGTTATTTTTTTCACCCAAAATAAAATTTTACAAGAAACAGTATACAAATTAACAGTCAGTTTATATAAATAAGCTGTATTATAACATTTTAAAAAATGGGCAAAGTTTTCTCTACTTTATATTACAAATCCTAAATTTTTAAAGTTACAAAACTATCAAACGCATCCCAAATGTGTCGGAGTAAAAAAAAAAACAATAAAATAAACAGTTTGGCACATTTCAGACATGTGCCAACTACTGCATCCCCATTTTCCACCACTAACATAAAGGAAATGAAAATGGCAAAACCAGATAATAGCAATAATTTTAGCAAGACATGTTGGGCTCCCTGAGCTAAGAGAATCAGTCAAATATTAGAAATATTTGGGTCCAAACTCGGCGAAAGAATCCAACTCTGTCTTCGTCACTAGTTTTTATTACAAATCACTCGTCCATAGACTTTGCAAAGTACCCTTGAGCACTCCATCTCCTGCAGCGGCCTAAGGGGCTGTCAAACACCTTGGCAAAATAGCAGGTGACTGAAAACTTTGCCTTGCCACCTGCACTTGAAACATCATCCCCAAAAGAAACTAGCAGGTGAGGAAATTTCTTGGGATTGATAGACGGTGAACCAATTCTAGACAAAGTATCTTCAGATCCATGACTTCGATAGGTACTATAATCCAAGTCCAGAGACCCTAAAGACTGCCACGATGACAAGTTGAAGCAGTGAAATCTTCTTTATCCCCATCATTGCTTTCATGGTCATTCAACAAAGGATTGGAGATCCAGTCGTCGTGTTCTTTGGAGCTAAGGGCATATGATATTATGCTGGTGGGTTCATCATCATACACTGCCATAACCCAGTTATTTTGACCCATTTGTGGAACAAGCTGTTCAGCCCCTCCGGCCATATGGCCTGCTGAAGATACGTAAGATGGCGAAGAACCGAGCAATAATCTTAACTTTCCGCTCTTATTTGGAGAATTTTGGGAGTGGACTCTCATGCTACTTGAAACAGGATCCCAGACAACACTTCTGTAATCTCCAGAAGCAGGGAATGATCTGACGGCTGATAAGTGAAATGAAGGCGGCAGAGATTTTAGGAGTCTCTCCTTCATTTTCAGTGCAGAATCAAAAGAATAAACTCTCTCCTCCAAGGTTGATTGTTTACTGTATTCATTTGACTTGCAAAGCCGGACAGTTCATCAGACAGTAGAAAGGTGTGATTTCTCATATCCATGCCTGCACATGCAGAATCTATTTTATCAGACAAACTAGATAGAGGAGATGGCATGATCTCCGAGAATTTCTTGATGTCTGTCATTTCCATATCGGCATACACTTCTTCCTGTTAGAAATGTTGACAAGAGTCGAAATAGCAGTCCACGGAAGCATGAAGCTCGATGTTTGTAGCTGTCTGCCATGATAGGAAAGAACCAGAGGAAGAATCGTCAAGTTTTGGAGATTCCGATAAATTTTCTGCTCAATCAATATCAGACTTGGTGTCCTAGGAAGAAGAATCGCCTGTCAAGTCTTTCAGCTCAACATACGATGCAGCATCATGTGAAGCCTCAGAGGTGGTACTTGAATTTAGATGAGAATCAAGTGAATAGAGCCGATGGTCTCAAACTAGGGAACCAATTAAAAGGGAATGTTTCAGGCAGTTAAGTTCCAAGATGTCAACTGATTTATGATATGATTGTGAGTCTCTTCAAATGCCCATCATAGCAAATCCTGGAGCCAAGTACAGCAATCAGAAGTAGATAGATTACATTAAACGAGCCACTCCCCACCCATCTCAAATTGATAGTTCCAGTCTGACAAAGCAATTTTCATCAATCTTTTCAGAATCACCAGCTTACTGGTCGTTCGCATATGTCACTGAATGAAATATCAAATAGAATATGTATACTGACTCGTTACTACTACTTAAACCTTACCTACCCGAGCTATAATACAACCAGGATAGCCTAGGATCAGCAATCGATCGGAAAATCTGCTCAAGCAAGAGAATAAGAGCACTTCTTTTTCACTAAGCAATTCGATCTATGTGCCTTCTCATCCCTAAAGACCTTACCATGTAACTAAAGAAGACTCCTTCCCATCTAAGTAAAGAATAAGCCTTCCACAGCAGTAGGAAGACCTGACCAGTAAATAAGGTAATTGTACTGGACGCTATATATTCATTACAGGGAATAGTCCTGCCTGGAAATATGCCAGGTAATAGGAAAGATGATAGAATTGTACTGTAACTGGATGGAAACTCCCCTTACTAAAAAAGCAAGACAGAAGGACTGCACCTAAAAATGAAATACTTCTGGAAATATAGTTTCTAGCAATTCCGTCTGGGGATGATTCACAATATCACAAGGGTAGGCAGAAATCCCCATAATACCATTGTGCTGTGTTAGGGATCCTGATTCCACGGCCATGCTAGATGTCGAATCATCAAAACATCGATCAGACAATACGTTATCAGCTCTAGTATCCTCAGAGATAATAGTTGATGCTGAAGAATCAAGATGCTGATTAGATGATTCCAGTCCAATTTCAATGTCTTGTGGCCCAGATATTTTGATCAAAGCACGTGACTGAACTACTGACTGGAAAGAGACATTTGTAGCAGAGTACGGAATAGCGTTGACAACATTATCTGCAGTAATCCCCTCTGCTGCTACAACTGTGGGCTTGAGTGTCATTTTTGGAAGAGTGGCGTCCTCATCAGATAGAAAAGAAGTCTCCGGTGATAAATGGTAAGCAGCAAATACTGCATATTGAACAACATGTTTCACCTTTTTCAGTTCTTCATGAAATGAGCCTCTCAGCAGGACCTACAGCAAGAATAAGAAGATACGAATCAGAGAGAGCACAAATTGCTAGAACATGGAAGTCTCAAAGAAAGTGAAAAGTAAAAATGAGATTTTTTTAATCTAGTGCATTGAATAATTCTTGAATACAATCAGAAAATAAAAGAGTGAGATCATCATACTTACTGGCAAATAACATGTTAATGTGAGACCAAGAATGGATAAATAATTGAAGGTTTTTTTGGGGGGTGGGAACACATTGTGCAGATTTTGAGTCATCATCCATACATAGTAAAGTTAAAGACACATAAAACTTTAAAATTAATCGTGTGCAGGAAGTAGGGCAAGAGGGTAAGAAGGAATAGAAAGCACAAGACATTTCTTTTTAACATTTCACCCAATCAAATCCATATATTTTGGCCAGAGGGAAATTATTTTTGGTAGGTAGTAATACTAGATAGGAAGGAGATGCTTGAATTGAGGGCAAGTGTGCGCACATGAGAGAGAGAGAGAGAGAGTGGAAAAAGGGTGGGGGAAATCAATTTTATGTTATTTATAGGATGGGTCATAAATTGAGCAAAAGAGGGAGATCGGGGCTTTCATCTTTTTTTGGAATTAATGAGCAAAGAGTAAACTAAACTTTCATTGACTTCTATCAAATGGGAAAGATTACTTTTTGCAGGCATCCATAAGACAAATGGGAATGTATTTAGTAAATAAAAAAGAAAATAATAATGTCAAATTTGTAACTTATGCAGCCAAAAGTCAAGAGTTGTAAAAACCACGAAAAACAGTGGTCATCGCAAGATTTGAACTGTATACAACTCTTGTGCAAGTGCCTCAAATAGCACTATGTGTAGTATTTATGACAGATACATATACATACATACACCTATGTGTGAGTATTATGTTTCCACCCTATTGCACTCATAAGTAACATCTTTCTCTCTTTGAAATGCACTGCTCCCCTCACATTGAAAGCTTCATCATGCATACTAAAAATCTTGACTACTGGCCTCCAGATGCACACATCTCGTAAGGCTGTGCACACTAGCATATTAAACTCACATGAACACATATCTAGCAGTAGGCCTAGAATTACTGCACCAGACCAGCTGTAACAACATAACTCACATGAACACAGTTTACTCAGCCAAATAAGGGAAAACCTCTCTTTAGTTCCAAGCCATTTGAAATCATTGGTTTTTCTATTTTCAACTGGAACATGCACATTCCCAAACTGATGCACTCATGTTTGCAGAAATAGTAGGCAGCATACAGTTCAAAAATTCTAGATACACTAGCATCAACAATTCATTTTTCACAGAGAAGGCATTAATGAAAAAGTAGAAAAGGGCAGCCTTGAGGATGAGAGAACAGTGAAAATCATGCTGTAAGACAAGTTACAAAGTTCACACATTGAGGTGAAATAAAACATAAAACAACACACTTCTCCGTATTTCACAACTGAAAAGTTCCCATTGCATCCAGAACAAACATGGGCACAGACAAGAAACTTACTGTGCAACCTAAACGTCTCGGACAACCTTCGAAGAACATCAAGGTTTTCTTTTGTCACTTATGAAATTGAGGGACAGCCTCAAGGTCTTCAGAAACTTTCTCCACCAAAAGAGTTCACAGTGCCGTATGAACGCGGCAGGAAGATTATCAACAGGAGTTATTAAACTCCAGTACAGCGGGCTATCCGTTCCAATAAAGGCCTCTTAACATTTAAGACCAGAGAAATTTCCTTTGCCAAAAGATACTCCTGGGTGTATGGAGACACACTTTTCTCAACCAGCAAGATGTTTGGGCGATGAGCCTTTACCTATGAAACAATTGCCTTGTTATGATTCATCTCCTGTTGAGAAGATGAGATCTGTTTATAAAAACATTCATTAAATTGGTGTTGTTCATCATAAAGAAGTAAAAACCACAAGCATAACCTCTTCAAGCAGCATATTGAATGATGCTAGCTGATTTGCCACTCTGTGGTACTCAAGTGATCCTCCTAAAAGTAGTAACCTAGGGTTTTTGTACTGTGAAGTCATTCTCTTGTGTTTTATGTTCTTTGTGCAAACTACTCCCTTTATAAGAGTGCCGCAGAGAAAACAAATACAACAGATAATCATGGTACCATGACATAAACATTAATAAATGGCTAGGTGAAAAGGTCTACGGGACAACTGGAAATGCCATGCACCAAAAATATTGTAGACTACCATACCTTACCTGGTCTTCCTGATGCTACACACCTAATTTTTACATGATCACCAGGACCCATACTGCCTCCCTTGCTAGTGTCTGGCTTCACAAAATTTGCAGCTTGCCATGCCAAATTGCTATGTCAAGCCAATTTTCAGTTCCATTTTCCTTGCTGCCATGATGCCCTCTCCTTGGAATAACTGTGACACAAAAGACCTAAAATGACCTTGTATGACAGCTCTTAAGGGTTCCTTTGGCTCCTCATTGTGCTCCTCCATCGGAAGCAAACTAGCAAGGCTGCTAGTAGATGAGAACACACCACGTGACTCTCCAATATCATCATCATATTCAAAGCAATTGATCTTCATATCATCATCTTCAGGAGGTCAAGGAAACCATATATGATCATTGTTTTCAAAATCCAAAGGTTTTCAAAACTTCTGATCCTTATTTTGGAATATACTGAGATCATCGGTGCAACCATCAGTATTCTCTGGATCCCTGATCCCTCTCTCGGGTGTCATCAGAACAACCACTGGTTCTTGATTGAGTAGACCATTGTTTTTCAACATTGGGCTTTGATCTTTCTCTTGCCGTAGAGAATACCCATCTCTAGGTTGATTATTATTGATCTTAGAAGGGCTGTCTGAAGGACTTGATCCCACTGATCTGAAAGAACCATCCCGCCTAACACTAACACTACTTGAGTCTATATCTAAAGTAGTCCTGGTAATATTTACTTAATGGGCTGAAAAGGTGCCTTCAAGAAGCCCCTGCTTCCTCTTCACCACTACTACATTAGTGAATGCATAAACGTAAAGACGCTTTCGAAGGAACGAAAGAAAGGATTAATAGCCAAAACGGAGATAATAATGATGTAGAATAGAACCATCACATATCAAACTCGTATAAGTAAATAAAAGATCACTCATTTCACAGGGGAAAAGTTCATAGTACATAGCTTTAGTTACCCAAAAGTTACAAACCATCAAAACAGGAAGACGAAATTATCAAAGATTGACTACACCTGATTAACACAAGAAAATTATAGCAATCCTACCTCAATACTTTGCTTTAATAAAGGAAAGTATTAGTGATACGGACATCCAAACTATACCAAATTAGAAGAGATTTACTTTGATTCCCTTTGATTTTATTTTATTTGGAAGATTACAATTTTATTTGATTTTATTATGTTGCGATTTTATTTGATTGAGATTTTTTTTTCTTTTAAGAATTTAAAATTATATTTCTTTCCAATTTAGTTTAGGATTCAGGTTCTCTATATAAGAACCATACTTCTATTATGCAGGAGACGAATGATGAATGTTTTGAAAAATTAAATGCAATTGAATAATTGTAACTTCTTTCCTCCTCTCTACCTTGGTTTCCTCTCTTTCTTATATCTACCCCTCTAATCTCTATTGTTGTCTCTCTTGGTTTTCCTATTTTTTCCCTTCCCCTGATTTCTCTTTCCCTCCCCTACTTTTTCCCCTTTTTTATATCAAATTTGGTATCAAAGACTAAATTCCTACACTACAACCAGCAACGTCACCAAGTCCACCAGCTTCACCACCTACATCCATGCCATAGCAAGCAGTTTAGACTGTCTTCTAGCTATAACATGGAGCTCTGAAAATTTACCGCCAAGTTCTTCTCAATCACTTCCTTTCTTTCAGTACGTAGAAATTGTTGTTAAAAAACCAAAAAAAAAGGAAATTGTGAAAAAAAAGTAAGAGGCTAGATGAAGCAACAGCCACAGCTGACGAAGTCGTAGCAGTCGGCGCTGCCGAAACAATAGAAGGAAGAACCCGTCGCCGCTGACACCATCCACCATGTCATCGTTAACCGCCACAACCACCACCTCCCCGATAACTACCAAGCCAAATCAAGCCCAAAACGACCATCCCAACCACTCGAAGCCCCTAATGGACCACTCGTCCAAAATCCTAATCGACCCCTCACCAGAAAGCCCAGCGCCCAAGTTCCACAGCCAATTAAATCAAGACCTAAACTAGCCACCCACGCCACAGCCCAATTGAACCCTAGTTGCCACCTTTCGGAAAAAAAAAAACAAACGACTTTGAGATCTCAAAGAGAGAGAAATCACAAATTGAGTTGTGCCAATTCCTCGTCTTCATCTCCTTTGTCTTCGTCTTCTTCATCTTCTCTTCATCTTCTTCGACTTCATTGCCGTCTTCATTTGTCAACATTCTCATCTTCGTCTTCGTCTTCATCATCATCGCCATCACCGAGTGAGGGTCGCTGTTGCCGCTAGAGCATCTGCATCTCTTCCTTCCGTGTGAGGTGTGAGCGGGATTTGAGGCCCAAGTGAAAGAAAGAGAAAAGAAACATAAAAGCAGAAAACAAAAAAAGAAAAACAAAAAAAAAGGAGTGAAAAAAAGGGAAAAAAAAGAAAAGAGAGAAAAAAAAAGCACAACAGATAAAATCCAGAAAGTAGAAGATCCTCATCGCAAGGCAGTATCAAACAAGCGGGTCAGATCATCTTTAGGTGTGCTTGTTCCATTTTATTTTGGATAGCATATTTTACTTATCTTTATTAGTATTTAGTTTTATCTGCGTGTGCCATTTTATTTCAAAAAAAAAAAAAAAGATTCTTTCACATCCTCTTATTACCTTAACATTTGATACACTCTTATTACAATTGATTCTTACTTTATCATTTTAATAGATTAGCAATACTAGTTTGCATTATCTGAACCATCCAAAATCTCACAATAAAAAAAATTATTTTGAATTGGATTGCCCATATTGTTTATTGGTTTCAATCTCTTTAGTCATGTTAGTGTTGCATGCACTTGCGAAGTGGCCACATCATTTCTCATAATGCCTCTGACCCAATTATGAACTCTAATAAATTTGAAACTCTAAGTTAACAATTAGCCCAATTAGCTTCTCACTAATAACAACTGAAAGACCACATGATGGCCATTCAAACTGACTTGGCTACAACTCATCAAACCAATTTGGATCTCACAAATCAAGTTGTCACATTGGAAATAGGGCCTCACTTATCGGATGCTGATAACTCAGACACATCCCATCATAAGGCTCACCGACGCAGACAAGATAGTCAAGCCCCTCATGATCCAGACATCCAAACTATACCAAATTAGAAAAGATTTACTTTGATTCCATTTAATTTTATTTTATTTGAAAGATTACAATTTTATTTGATTTCATTATATTACGATTTTATTTAATTTATTTTTATTTGATTGAGATTTTTTTTTCTTTTAGGGATTTAAATCATATTTAGTTAGAAAATTATATTTTTTTCCACTTTAGTCTAAGATTCGGATTATCTATATAAGAACCCTACTTTTATTGTATAGGGAGACGAATGATGAACATTTTGAGAAATTGAATGATTGATTAATTGTTACATCTTTCCCTCTCTCTCCTTTGATTTCTTCTCTTTCTTGTCGCTACCCCTCCGATTTCTGTTCTTATCTCTTCCCCTCTATTTCTCTTCCCTACTTTTCCCCTTGCCTACATCAAATTGATATCAGAGATAAAGTCTTATCCCTTTTTTGTCTCCCGCAACATCACTTTCTCGCAACCCATAACCAACCACACAACTTCCTGCAATCAGCAACCCACCATACCACCACCTCCATTGTCCCACCACCCCGTTGGCCACCCTACAAAGTTCTTACTGTGCATTTAGTCGCATCTTCTGCCAGTAGACCTGTCTCCACCAGTACTGCCTCCTCTTTATATTGTCAAAAAAAAAAAAGTTCTGTTTGTGAAAAAAAGAAGACAGAAGAAAAAAGAGACGTTCACCGTCTCTATCAAAAAAAAAAGTCAAAGAGGCAGAGCAGACTGACACAGCCGCCGCAACAACTGCCGCCACAAGAAGACCCATCGCAGTGGCCCCACCCCCGAACCCCGTCACCCACTCCGGCCGGCGCCAAGTCAAACACACCCAAACAACCATCCAAACCATCCAAAACCCTAATCGACCACCACCTAGCAACCAAACTCCACCGCCATCAACGAAAACCAACCCTCCCACACGCTCGACCCACAACAAACCCAAACCCTAGCCGCCACCTCGCTCCTTCTCCAGAGACAAAAAAAGGGAGTAGAAAGAGAAGTCCGGAATTAGGTTGTGCCACTCTTTGCCTTCCAACTCTTCGTCTGTATTTCATCAGCTTCGTCCTCGGCTTCATCTCCTTTGTCTGTGTTCGTCTTCGTCATCGTTTTCATCGTCGTCACTTCACTTTCATCGCCATCCCCATCGCCTTCGTTGCCATGGCCGTCGCCGCCTGACCAAGCAAGTGTCACCGTCGCCGCCTGAAAGGGAGGGTGCGTGCACTGAGCAGCCGCGTCCCCTCTCTCTTTGCATTTGTGTTAAAGAAGCCAAGGCCTTGTGACGCTCGTGATAAAAGAAAAAAAATAAAAATGAAAAAACAACACAACAATAAAAAAACAAGAGAAAGAAAAGAGGGCGAAAAAAAAGCGAGAGAAAAAAAAAGAGAAAACAAAAAGGTGAGGAAAAAAAACACAACAGATAAAATTCAGACAGTAGAAGATCCTCATCGCAAGGCAATCTCAAACAAGTAGGTCAAATCATTTCCAAGCGTGTTTGTTCCATTTCATTTTTGGGTAACATATTTTGTTTATCTTTAATAGTATTTAATTTTACCTGTGTATACCATTTTATTTCAAAAAAAAAAAGATTCTTTCATATCCTCTCACTACCTTTACATTTGATACACCCTTATTACAATTAGTTTTTACTTTATCATTTTAATAGATTAGCAACACTAATTTGCATGATCTTAACCATACAAAATCTCACAAAAAAAAAAAAAAATTGATTGACTCGGATTATCTTAATTGCTTATTGATCTCAACCTCGTTAGTTGTATTGGTATTGTATACACTTGTGAAATGGTCGAATTATTTCCCATAATATCCCCAACCTAATCATGGATTCTTACCAATTTGAAACTCTGAGTCAACAACTAGCTCACATGATCGCCATTCAAACTAACCTGGCCTCTTCTCGTCAATTTGGATCTCGCAAACCGAGTTGCCATTTTAAAAATAAGACCTCACTCATCAGATGCTAACAATTTGATGCATCCCATAATAGGACTTACCGACAAGGAAAATAGTCGAGCACCTCGTTGACACGATTACATGCCCTGACATTATGAACAAGAGCGAGATCCAGATGACCACCTCTTTAAAAATATCAAATTGGATATCCCTACTTTTGATAGTTGCTTGGACCCTCGAGTTTTTACTCAATGGGTCCGGGATATGATCGTTTTTTTGAATGGCATAGCGTGTCAGAAGATAAGATAGTTCAATTTGCTGGCCTTAAGTTGACCAGAAATACTCAATTATTTTGAAAGAGTGTTGAGAACCTCCTCGTTATGCATCAGGTAGCCCCTGTTAAGAGTCAGGCTGAAATAAAACAATGTCTCTAAGAGAAATATTTACCCCGCTCCTACAGTATCAATTTACTCGACCAATAGAATGCCCTTTGGCAGGGTAATCGATCCGTAACCGAGTATGTGACCCAATTCAATGACTTTAGGATGAGATGTCACATCATTGAAGACAAGACCATGACATTGAATGGGTTCCAGCAAGGACTATATGAGGATTTTAGGAGAGAATTTGTCCTCCATGGAGTTATGATTATGGACCATGCGTATAATTTGATTTGAGACTTTGAATTAGTTACCAGGACATCCTATTATCAGTCCACATCAAACACTCCTGCCACTAATTCTAAGTCTGTCTTAGGAACCCCTCCTTCCATCGTTTCCCCTGCAAGGGAAGCCTATGGAAAGGATGTCGAAGCCCCAAAGAGAAATTTTTAATTACAGTGCTTCAACTGTAAAGGTTTTAGGCATATTTTTTCCAAATGTCCAAGTAACGCCCTACTAATTGATGAATAAAATGAAATAAACAAAGAACCCCTTGAAGAACAAATATATGAACCCAAGTTAGAGAAGTTTGATGACTTAGATGGTAACGACCGTGACACATTTTTGGGACGCCCTAAGACTAACTCCTCTAGTCTAGACTCCCGATCGCCGATCCCTGATAAGCCATTTCTGAGCGTTATATGATATACCTTGACACAATCCAAAGAGGCTGATGATTAGCGTTGTTACGCTATCTTTCACACTTACATTAAAGTGAACGAGAAGGCTTGCAAGATTATCATGGATAGCGGCAGTTGTATCAATGCGGTCTCTACTAATACTATTTTTTATTTAGGGTTAAAAGCGATCACACGCCCTAATCCATACAGCGTCTCTTGGATTAATAAATTTTCTATATCCATTAAAGAATGTTGTCTTGTACCCAAATACAAAGATCACGTTTAGTGTGATGTTATACCAATGGACATGGGTCATATTATTCTTGGACACCATTGGCTATATAACTTGGATATCGCAATCAAAGGTCGTTCTAATTCCTATTCTTTTGTTCATAAAGGCAAGAAAATTCACATCCATCCTTTAGCCTCAAAATCGATGACTCTCAATGAAAAAAAGGTTGTCGTAGAGACAAAATGATTACATATCATTAGTCTCACAGCAATTAAACGTGTGGCTATCATCGAGTCTATTGTGTTTACTGATATTGTTCTCGGGGCCTTTCCAAAACCATTAGGCCTTATCCCGATATCCCCACGTGTTCGTGCGTCCATGATGGCTGAAACTTTTGCACCACTTCTTCATGACTTACACATCAAGATCAATAAACCTTTGGAAATAATTCATACCTCATATCACTTTCAAACTGATGTGTTTAATACACGTGTTGCATTTCATGTTGGTCTTTATGTTATGGTTTGGATCAGACAAAAGTGATGTCTATATGGGCCCATTTCTACATTGCATACTTGTAGTGCTAGTCCATTCAAGATTTTATAGCGGATTGGGTCAACTACATATGTTATTAATATTTTATTTCCTTTTGATTTTTATACTATTTTCTATGGTACATATTTCCTCGCTTCTAAAAGTAGTTTTAATCCATCGATTGATTCCTTTGACATGCCCTCAGATGTACCATATATTGCATGTCCACCCATTCCTACACAACTCTCCACCCTTCGGACACACAACAATAAAATTGATACTATTCTAGATGAGCAGCTTATGTCTCCCAGGAATAGAGTGGTTCAACACTTCCTTGTCAAATGGATTTGCCGGACGGAGTCTAAGACAGCTTGGATTACTTGCAAGACATGCCACCAGTTTGACCCAGGTATATTGAAACTCTATCAGAATCCGCAGAATTACACATCTCCAGGCCCAAGTCCTGTTCCTTCAGACGACATTGGCGGCTCAGTCTAATTTCGGCTCCTCTCCCACGTGTCAATCAACGTTGGCGGCCGCTTGCACCGCTACTCAGCTTGCAATTGGGAAGTTCACTACAGAAGTTTTAGCTCGACCAGGTTGAGTTCCAACCACCCGGGGAGAATTGATGCAAACATCTAAACTATACCAAATTATAAGAGATTTATTTTGATTCCCTTTGATTTCATTTTATTTGGAAGATTACGATTTTGTTTGATTTTATTATACTACGATTTTATTTGATTTGCTTTTATTGGATTGAGATTTTCTTTTCTTTTAGGAATTTAAATCATATTTAGTTAAGAACTTATATTTCTTTCTAACTTAGTCTAGTATTTGGATTCTCTATATAAGAACTCTACTTTTATTGTATAAGAGATGAACGATGAATGTTTTAAGAAATTGAATGCAATTAATTAATTGTGACTTCCTTCACCTTCTCTCCCTTGGTTTTCTCTCTTTCTTATCTCTACCCTTCTGATATTTGTTCTTATCTCTACCCCTCTATTTCTCTTCCCTATATTTCTTTCCAACTTAGTCTAGTATTCAGATTCTCTATATAAGAACCCTACTTCTATTGTGTGAGAGACGAATGATGAATGTTTTGAAAAATTGAATGCAATTAATTAATTATGACTTCCTTCCCCTTCTCGCCCTTGGTTTCCTCTCTTTCTTGTCTCTACCCCTCCGATATTTGTTCGTCTCTACCGCTCTTGTCTCTCTTCCCTATTTTTCTCCTTATCTACATCAAATTTAGAATCAGAGTTAATGATTTGAATAAAAATTGATTCAATGTGATTCTCCCCTACTTCTATTGTGTGAGAGACGAATGATGAATGTTTTGAAAAATTGAACCCTACTTCTATTGTGTGAGAGACGAATGATGAATGTTTTGAAAAATTGAATGCAATTAATTAATTATGACTTCCTTCCCCTTCTCGCCCTTAGTTTCCTCTCTTTCTTGTCTCTACCCCTTTGATATTTGTTCGTCTCTACCGCTCTATCTCTCTTCCCTATTTTTCTCCTTGTCTACATCAAATTCAGAATCAGAGTTAATGATTTGAATAAAAATTGATTCAGTGTGATTCTCCCCTCTCTCTTAGTGCCTACTCTCTCCCTCCGGTTTCTCCTCCTCCTTTCCCTGGTTCTTCTTCTGTTTTTTCTGCTCCCCTATTCTTCCTCTTCCCTACATCAATTAGCCTTTCCTTCAATAAAGGAAAGGCTTATGGTATAGGAGAACGGCAAATTGAGATTGGAGATAGATGATCAGGAACTGATTATAAACTGCTGCGGCTATTGCCTGGGTAGACAACCTATGTTATTGCACATCTAGCAGAAGGAAGACATGATCATCTTGTATCATCCGGGCATTTTCGTCACAACAAATCTTCTCACAACTAGAAGAATGGGGAAGATGGCTCGGGGCTTGCCTGAGGAGATTCGGAAGGATAAATCTTCTCAATATGCCTCCTAGATGCTTTGAAGCAGAATTTACAGGACTTAGTGACCCTGTCTAGATGAGAATCATCAATAGCAACAACGGTAACCAGAGAACCACTGCGATGAACACAGGAGTCGCACCTGCCCACAACCCCGGCAGTTGTATTTGAGGCAAAAACCTCTAAACTTCACTCCACATTCATCACAAATTCCATAACCGTTTTCAGCCATCTCAGTTGCAGAAAGAAATAAGTAGTCAATAACTCTAGTCTGGAACAAAATACATGAGCTTCTGAAATTTATCTGTTAGAGAACTATCAGGCCCTCCAATCAAATGTAGGGACCCAACTGAAAGTACTAAAAGCAGGGCCTTCCTTCTTTGTATAAACAAAAAGGGTTTGTGATTGAAAGTGGAGATATTAATCTTAGCTGTCAGTTTCAATCATGATCCAATGGCCAGCATTCATCCAAATCTTGCCTAACACTAATTTCAATTTTCAATCATGATCCAATGGCCAGCATTCATCCAAATCTTGCCTAACACTAATTTCAATCAAAATTGAAACAGCACTTTATCAATCGAAACCTCACACTCTCTCAAGAACACTTCTCTAATTTTCCAAACCCTAACGTCCGAGGCTAAAATCTCACTCTCTTGATCAGAATCTCACATTCTCTTAAGAACATTTCTCTCATTTTCCTAATCCTAATGTCCGTGGATCATGAACATATCTCTCATTTTCAAAATTGAAATATTTTGAAAAGTGAGGGCGTAGGCGCCAAACAATTTCATCTTCTTGGTATTTTCGATGTATGTAAGTTATATTTTCGAATATGTAATATATTAAGTCGATTTTCTAACCCTAAAATGAATCTTCTTTTGAAAACTCATGTTCAACACTCTCTCTCTGAAAATATCATAATTTAATGCTAAGAAAATATAGAGCTATCACAGAAAATGTCATAAAAAATACCTACAAAACAGATTTTGTATACCAAAAAATTTTCACAAAAAATAGATTTTATACACCTAATATATGTTCAGTGCCAAATATATATCTCATACACAGAATCTTAAAATTTCAGTGCCAAGTTATTATACCTTGATAGTGGCAGATTGTTCAGTCCCTTCAATGCCCAAGCTTACTGATGCAATTTACATTTCCTAGGATTGTTTACAATTTTCATGCTTTATATATACAAGTTGATCATCAAGCACATGATATTCTTGTAATTGACTACAATTCCATCTGGACGTTGTTGTTCACCATAATCTGCACAGCTATGGCGTGGATAGGGCCCCAAAACTCTCTATAGATAACCTGCATATTGTGAGGTATCAGTTTTGATTTTTACTATACGGAGTGTTTGGTTTTAGGAGTTCATAATCAGCTACATTATATTTTGTTAAAATTTTTACCTTTTTGATATTAACAGCTTGAATAATCATGAAAAATATGTATATATGATATTATTCAGGAACATTTAAAATGTCATCCAATAGCAGTATTTGAAGGAGTAGTGCTAGTGGTTATCCAATATACTATTGTGGTCACCTAACCAGGCTAAAAACGTTCATGACAAATGACAATACAAGATGGCTGTTTCGGTATTGTCCAACATATAAACCAACCGCTAGTGCAAGCGATTATTAATTCCTCCTTTGGTATGACATGGAATACTATTTTCAATGTGCATTGGCAACCATGACAATAGTCCTTCGGAACGAAATCATCAAATGTCACTCATTTGGAGGACAAGATTAGTAAATAATTGAAGAAACATCATAGTTTAGATATATATAAAATTTGTACTGTTATGGTTGTATCATTTTACCTTGGCACACTCTATTCAAAAAAAGTAAGGTTTACCCCATGATTTCATTATGACGTCATCAACACAAGTATTGCATGGAACTTCCATGCAATGCCTTTCACTTTATAGGATAGTGTTGTCCTTCAACGGGTCACTGGCATGTTTACACTATGTAGTAGTTGGGTTACAGTATGTTTACACTATGAAGTAGTTGGGTTACTTGATGATCTGCTAGAAAGAATATTGATCGTGATGACAAGAAATATGCAGTGTTTACAAGCTGGTTTGGGGTATAATCTTTCATGCAGGTGATCAGATATTGACATAGTGGTTTTATGTGAGGCATTCTCTTCACAACTGCATTGGCAATCTGTGATATCTTTTTATGATTTTCTCGTAGCACTCTAACATCTTTAAGTTGTGTATGTTTATACATCTATGCACTTCTGTGCCTATGCTTTCATATCAATGGAAGTTTTCTGCAGTCACAAACAACAATTTCTATATATATATAACAAAAACTGATAGACTAATTCATGGCCTTTTACTCTTTTAGAAGCTCAATTTCTCAATCTTGGGAGATAGGTGTAATGTATCAATGGAGGTTTTTGCACGGCAAACAACAATTTGCTTTCTGCATTGAATCTGAACTCTCATCTTGAAAAATACATGTCACACAAAGTGCTCAGGTGTTTCTAAAACGGTCTCCATTTACGGCGAGTTGGATGGCTAAATGTTTTTAGAGAGCAAAGCAACAGAAAACTCCATCAACATCAACAATATCAATAATCACACTATTTCCCCGGAAGGAAGAAAAGCATAATCATGAAGAACTTGTCAAATTTCTCTGCCAGGTCAAATTATTGTGATTACATGCAGCATCACATAATAAGGAAGACTAACAAGAGACTCAGCAACATCAACACTAATTTTCCTTGATTACATCCTTCAGGTTGTTCAGTAACCATCAACTTTTATCGAAATTATTGGAGGCCTAGAATCATTAAGAGAAATTATACATTCTATTTGACGTGTTGAAATTGAAAGGGTCGGACATGCTTTTGTGTTGTCCCTAAAATTAACATGTTAGTTGAAATTTGCAAGTACATTAAACGTAAGTTGACTGACAACATAGCTTGAAAATCAAGTAACACAACAAGTCATACATGTAATAATTACGTGTATGCCATTGGAGGTTAATATGGAAGGGGTGTAAATATGGATTGCTGAAAAGTTAGATCAGGTTCGGAACCCTACACACCAAATAGCAAGGGTCATAGATTGCAAGTACAATAGACAATATCAATAACAAGGCAAAGCATCAACACATGCTGAAAAAACCAAGTATGGGGATAATAAACAATCAGCAGTAGCATAGCAGAATGTCATGGTAAGGTGACTTCATGCCCATTATTTTCTTGTGTTTATGTAAATATCATATCTGATCTATTTCTCTTGCGTTTAATCCTTTTTAGAAAACTATTGAGTCATTTCATTGCCCCCCGTCCTTAGCAGTTTTTTTTACCTATTTCACGGTTCCATCAGCAATTTGTTCTGAAATTATCAAATTTGGAGGCTCATCAGTGATATTGAAATTTAAAAGATTTTCTACCATCACATGTATTTAGGCTGTATGTTTCTCAATTTTCACCTCACCTTTAGAGTAACTCTGACTATTATACAATTACACATGACTTTTAAAGATATCCTACCTAACCAAGTATTCAAATCCTCCATAGAACTTGTGACATCAAAAGGTTGGTTAAGGCAAAGGCTTTAGCATTCCTAGTCCATCAAGTTAATATGTACTAGTCAAGTATGGCAGATGGATCATAAATGTTGAAGGCTTTGAAAATATGGGCACAAAAAATTTTCAAACTCTCGAACAATCTACATTCACATTAAATTGCCATTGTAATTTGATCGAAAAGCACTATAAATGTGTTATATTTGTTTGCATAGAATGCCAGCACATATTCAGGATCTTGGTACAACACAAGTCGCCAACATTATTTACCCACCAGTTGTTGCTGAACCAACTAAAAGATAGTTGGCATGTAAATCATGGCCAGCTATATCATCATAGGTGATTAGGATAATATCAGATTAGGAAGCTTCTGTTCACATTCATATTCTGCAGTCAATTGTTTATATCGCTTCTTCTTCAAAACACGATTGATATGATTGAAAAAATCTTGTACATTCATATCGCATTTAAGATGGGTCTTCACATTGAAATCAAGGCCCTACGACAGCTGTATGTTTTTAATATTTAGTAAGAACGCATTTTTCATATAGTATATTGTCCATTTACAATAACTTACGTACATCTTATCTAACCACAATCGTGCATGAACGTCTCCTTAACTCGACACCACTATAACCCATCCATTTTCAAAATTAGATTCCGGTTGAAAGTTACCAAATATAAAGGATGTGAACTCAAAAAGTGAGTTTGAACGCCCTCATAAATGTTTGGTAGCATTCTTCCAAATATGACATGTGCACAAGTCATGCCATGTACTCCACATAACCAATACAATGGCTTTGGCCATTGCAGTATCTTGATTTATAAAAAATCTAATGGGTGTCCAACCATCATGACATCTAAGAAACACATTAAATAGCCAAATAAATAACTCAACCATCTCATCATACAATAAGGTTGCCCCAAACATCACAATTTATTAGTGGTGGTTAAACCCAAAAAAGACACCAAATGTCCTCAAGCCTTTATTTGCATCATTCATTATTTCAAATGCTACTACATATTCAAAGGTTTGGTAATCTAATATTATCTCTACGTCAACCCAAAACATATTAATAATGTAATTTGTAAAATCCAATTGCATATCGTAAAAAAAGACAAATTTGTGGGATTTCTTTTTCAAAAAGCAAGAATAGCCCTTATATCGCCAAGCAGCATATGTCATTGTCACCTCTATCAAAGGTATGATTTATGATCCTCCACTGTATATCCCACACAATCTCTAACTCCGAACTCCACTACCATAATCTCATATATCTGATTAGGCCCTTAAGCTAGCAACCTGCATCATTTCGATTAATTAGCTCCATGCAAAGGACACCTCTCTTTGTGATCTTAACATTCGTTGAGTTTCAGAAGGCTCCAATTTATGGTTATACTCTCCTACGAACTATTTAACAATAAACTTATTGATCGATCTAACAAGCACTACAACAATTTTTTCTTCACATCCACATCTAGTTTTCCACCTGTGTTTTGTATCTTTTCATGTTCATTTATCTTTTTATTTTTTTTCTTCTTTTGTATAGCTAAATATCTTTTATATCTCAACAACATCAATTTTAGATTTTCTAAAATTATATTTATTCACCCCAAAGCCTGTTTCTTCACCATATTGCTTCTAAAATTTAAATGTGTATACATAGTGTCAAATATTATGTCTATTGAAGACGTATAATTATCTATACTAAGATTCTACATAGCTCAAAGATAAACAACAGGAACAATGTATTGAAGCAGATATAGAGATCTGATAACTATAAAATAAGAACGACAAAATATGCAGAATTATTAGTCACAACTACTCACATGAACACCATATTAAACACAAGCCCTTATACAATAATCTCAGAAGCAAATATAGAGCTATCAAAATAATCCGATGAGCAGTAATAGACAAAATAATACATTCAGCTAAAACATTACCACCTCATATTTCTTAATAATTGCCGTCTCAGCTAAAAAATTGCCTCATTAGACAAAATAATTACCACATCTGAAAATATTAAGCAACAATTTTCCATTGTTGTTTTACATATTTGAGTTATAATCTAAAAATAATCTGATAATAAATATTGTGTATTTTCTAAACACAGCAAATGGAATAAGGATAGAATGGCTTTGCACTTTGAAGTGTTCGCACATCAAATACAACAACACCTGTTGTTTTGTACATCAAACACAAAATATGAAGAAGATGTTCGTGAGCTATCAAAAATCACATTTTACAGCAAACTATCAAACAAAACATCTGAAAATTTGTCCTGTACGTCTACATTAATATCCAATATTTTACAATAAACTATCAAAAACCAAAATGTATGATATCCACAATCTCCCAATTACTCTCTACAGTTCGATATTTTGCACCAATCGACTTAACACATGGAAAATTCGAAAGAATATCATTTCAAAAGAAGATATTCAAAAATCATTTACTCTCTACAATTCGAAATAAGATCATTCTCTATCTACAGTTCGGCATGAAATATCAAAAGAAGATCATTTTAGGGTTATAAAATCGAATTAACACATCACATATTCGGAAATACAACTTAAATACCTTAAGAATACCAAGAAGATGAAATCGTTCAACGCCAACATCTCTGTTTTTCGAAATATTTCGATTTTGAAAATGAGAGATATTTTTGTGAGCATCAGACATTAGAGTTAGGAAAATCAGAGAGATGTTCTCGAGAGAGTGAGAATTTAACCTCAAGACAGTGGGATTTCAATAATAAGAGAAGTGTTTTAGAGTGAGATTTCGATCGACAGAGTAAGGTTTCGGTTTTTATTGAAATTAGGTTCGGGCAAGATTTGGATAAATCCAAGTTGTTACATCATGATCGAAACCGTCGATTAAAATTAATTAATTTCTCTCACTTCAATCTCAGCCGCCGATTTTTAACGATTGAGATTTTTTTTTAATTAAAATACCTCTATTAAAAAAAAATCAAATATTCGATTAAGAACGGACAACTGACCAAACGGGGGGCGCGTCAACGGATGTCGTTGGATTTCAACGGCCCCGTTATTATTATTTTTTTTAAAAAAGGAAATGTTTTAAAAAATACAGAGGCATTTTCTGCTGTTGGATGAAAAACACATTCGATGGATGCGAATAAAATCTGAAAAAAAGGTTTTTTTTGTAGAAAAGAGGGAAGCACAGTGGAAAGGAGGCATTATATGATCCTCTGAACGAAATGAAGGAAGCGGCGACGACCTCATACGACGGCGAACCCTTCCTCTTCTCTCCTTTATTTTGATGACTGGCGCACAGCTGGCCAAGTCGAAAAGAAGCGGTAGAGAGAGACGAAACGGTGGAGAACGGCACACAACCTTCCTCTTCTCTTCATCAATATTTTGTTATTTTGTAATTTTTTACGAAATTAAAATTCTAAAAATTAATATTTAATTTTTTTTCCATGCCTCGTATGAGCTGTAAAATTTTAATATCTAAGGGCCGTTGGATTTGGGAATTGAGAGTCCGATTCAACTTTGTACAATGAGCAAGGAAATGTTTAAAATTAATAAAATTTTAAAGTGTGAACTACTTTTAACTAGTCTACTAGAGATGAATCCTTGTTATCGGAAGAATCTCTTTGTTGGAGTTTGAAGTGTGAACTATTTTTTAAAATATATATATTTAATTATTTTTAAAATTTTTAAAAATATCATCTAATTGATATATACGGTTAGTGTAGATGTAGATAGTCTCATATATCAAATAAATTATATTAAATATCTAAATTTAAAATAATAATATATATAATCTAATTTAAATATTTTAAGAAAAAACTTATATAAATGTTCTTTTAACCCTATCCTAGTGCTAAGACTTAAGTTATTGCTATTATTATACTAAGATAAAAAAAAATAATATCATAACAATAATATTTGTACTACCTTTAGTTTGATTCATGATTATGCATCAGGTAACATTACTAAAAAAAAAAGAATGAATGAATGAAAAGAAGACATTTGATCTTATTCACTGATCCCAAAAAATTAATTAATTAATCTTTTAATTAAAGTAATCCCCGTCAAAAAATCAACCAGTTCTTCGTTTCTTAATGCATGAGCCTCTAAACTAAAATGCAAAAACTTACATACGAATTGGTGTAATAGAAACATGTTTAATATTTTTATCATTAATATTAATGATTTTTTACTTTTTATATGTTATTTTTAATCTTTTATTTCAATATTAAAAGAGTTCAAATAAAATAATTTCATCTTCATTTCGCAACAAAGGCAATCCTCAATGCCAATAACTCCACGTCTAAAACTGTCATAATATATAAATACATATACACAAGCAATACACATATTTAAATATATACACACAAGCAATAAAAAGATAATGATTATAATAAGTTATATCATAATATTACAACAAAGATGGCAAAATTATGCAAAAATAGTCGTAACTGAAATATGAGGACCGCAAAACAATTGCATCAATAGATGGGTCTCGAAGCTTAGGTATGCCTTAAGACTTGTTTGGCAGCAATGGCTCCCGCAATTAGGGGGTGGTGATTCTTAAAATTGAGGGATATCGGCCACCGGACTCCAACCCTGCGTTTTTAGTGTAGTGGGCAAAGGAGAATGACGAGGACGTGCCCTTTGGGGTCAATGTCAACAATGCTAATGTTTTGCAACTGCTGAAGGATATGCCGGCAAATAGCACCGCTGCTCTTGCAACTATGACGTCGGGCTTGCAGTTAACAAAATGTGCTCTTGCACATATAAAGCTGTACAGCCACACACGGTTATATTTTCTATTTCATTTTCTGTTTTCCACACTTGGTTATACTTTTTGTTTCATTTTCTGTTTTCCATGAGATATATGGCCTGACAAGCAGTAATGAAAGGGATAGCGAGATATTTTCCCACTTTTCTCCTTCTCTCAAAACTTCTCTGATTCTCTCTACTATTACTTCTTATTCTTCCTCCTGTTCCTCTCTGTTTCTTCCGTCTGAACTCCTCCTCACCGTTGATTTTGGTACTGAACTTGGTTGTGATGCAGTGAATCTGTCCGCAAACGATGCAGTGTGGGAAGATCGCAACATTTTTGTAAGGTCCCACATTGGATTGGGGGAGGGGAACAAAGTGTCATTATAAGGGCATGGACACCTCCCCCCTTGTAGACGCGTTTTGGGGGCGGCTTAGGCTGTCTGCCAAAAACAAAACCGTGAGGCCTGTAGGCTTGAAGATACCGTGAAACTTTCCCAAGCTGCGGCCTGTAAGCTTGGAGACGCCGCGAAGTTCTCCCGGGCCAAAGCGAACAATATTTACATGCGAATGTGCCGGGGACGTTACAAATGGTATCAGAGCCGGGATCCGGTCTAGTGTGCCAGCGATGACGCTGGGTCCCCAAGGGGGGTGGACTGTAAGGTCCCACATTATATTGGGGGAGGGGAACGAAGTGTCCTTATAAGGGTATGGACACCTCCCCCCTTGTAGACACGTTTTGGGGGCGGCTTAGGCCGTCTGCCAGGAACAAAACCGTGAGGCCTGTAAATTTGGAGAAACCGTGAAACTCTCCCAGGCTGCGGCCTGTAGGCTTGGAGACGCCGCGAAGTTCTCTCGGGCCAAAGCGGACAATATCTACATGTGGATGCGCCGGGGACGTTACAATTTTGGTGCTTTCATTGAGACCCATGGCGGAAGGCATGACAACCAGATATCGGGCTTTAGAGGAGTCCATCGCCGGCCTAGCACAAGAGGTGACGAGCGTTGCCGGTACGGTACAACAACATTCTGACCGTTTTGAAACCATTTTGAACACCACAGAACACTTCCAACAATCCTTCACGGATGTCCAGCAATCCATCACGGAGATGTGACAAACCCTAACTTGGCTTGAGCGACACACCCTGTTGGCCTCAAACGCTCATTTGTTACCTACTCCGACTTCCTTCGCAACTCCAACCCCTGTTCTTTCTCATTCCTCAAACCATACCCTACTCATGGTACTCCCCACACATCCTGAAACACAACTCTCCTCCCAAATCCGTTTACCCAAACTTAAGATCCCATTTTTTTCTGGAGAGAATGTCATCGGATGGTTGTTTCAGATTGAGAGGTTTTTTATGTACCATGGTACCCCTTGAACAAAAACTGACGGTCACTGCTTTCTATATGACGGGAGCGGCCCCCTAATGGTACCACTGGATGCATACGACTCACCAATTGTTAACGTGGGAGATCTTCGCCAGGGACCCTTAAACTTCTTTACGGGCCTCGTCTTATATGAATCACGAAGCCACTCTATGTAAGCTTTGGCAAATCTCAACAGTAGCTGTCTATATGGCAGAATTTGAATCTCTATCCACACGAACACCAAGTTTGTCCACCTCTAATCTGTTAAATTACTGTATTTCGAGCATCCGAGATGATATTCGATGGGAGCTACTGTTATTGAAGCCAGTGACCCTGCTAGACGCCATTGGCATGGCAAAGCTAGTAGAGGAAAAACTAAATGCTAGTCGAACAATTGCTACACTGCCACTTTTCTCCAAACCCTCTAGTAACCCGGTCTCCAGGTGGCTAAATACTCCTTACCTACTTTGCCAATCAAAAAAATGACCCCTGCTTAAATGGCTTCTTACCGTAGCAGTGGATTATACTTTAATTGTGACAAAAAGTTTACCCTAGGGCATCGATGTAAAGCCCCGCAATTTTTATGCATGATTACTGAAGAGGATGAGGGTACTCTAACTGGTGACCACAGTTTGGAAGTAGATTCTGATGCACCAGAGGATCCTACAGACCAACTCCAAGAGACTGAACCCCTACCACCTCCACCTGACCACACTCCAACCATTTCTCTGCATGCCCTAGAAGGTCACTCTGCGCCTACCACCTTGCGATTGCAAAGGCACATCCTGGGTCACTCTGTTGTAATTCTAGTTGACAGTGGGTCCACTCACAATTTCTTGCAGACATGTCTGGCTAAGTACCTTGGAATTCCTATCGAGCCCTCTCACCATCTCAACGTCACAGTGGGCAATGGGGATTCCTTGAGATGTGAAGAGCTATGTACCAAGGTCCAAATTACTCTGAGCAAAGCTAATTTTAGCGTCGATCTATATCTACTGCCGATTTATGGAGCTAACATTGCTTTCAGTGTCCAATGGTTGGCCTCAATTGGTCCCGTGCTCTTCGATTATCACGCTCTATGGATGCGATTTGATCATGAGGGCACAAGACTCACTCTACATGGTATGCCAACAGTTTCGGTGGCCACTATGACATTGGGTCAATTGAGGAGGGGTGACTTAACTCAATCAATAGCCTCCTACTTCCAACTAACTATCCTGCCTGTGCAAGAACTGTCACTGGAGGCCCATTTTGCCTCTCCTATTTCCCCCATCCAGTTACCTTCAAGTGTTCCTCAACAAATCTCTACAGACCTCTGCCAACTCCTATCCTCTTTTGCGGATATTTTTGCAATTCCTCGAGAACTGCCCCCATCACACTCTACGGACCACTGGATCCCCTTGAAATCCAATACAGTGCCCGTTAATGTTAGACCATATCAATATCCCCATTTTCAAAAGGTAGAGATGGAGGCACTCCTTCAAGCTATGCTGGATGAGGGTATTATCTGGCCTAGCACTAGCCCTTTTTCTTCTCCAGTTTTACTAGTTAAGAAAAAAGATGGCAACTAGAGATTTTGAGTCGATTACCGAGCTCTCAATGCACTCACAATTAAAAATCGGTTCCCTTTACCTACTGTGGATGAATTATTTGATGAATTACACGGAGGTCAAGTATTCTCCAAGATGGATATCACCAGTTGAGAATGCACACTAATGATATTCATAAAACTGCTTTTCGGACACATGATGGTCACTATGAGTTCTTGGTTATACCTTTCAGCCTTTCTAACGCACCATCTACATTTCAGTCCGAGATGAATTGTATCTTTCGCCCCGTACTTCAAAAATTCGTGCTGGTTTTCTTCGATGACATACTGGTCTACAACTCTTCTTGGGAACTGCACTGCCAGCATTTGGCAAGCACACTACAGATATTGAGAGACCATTCATTCTATGCCAAGCTATCTAAATGCGAGTTTGGGCGCACCTCCATGGCTTACCTCGGCCACATCGTTTCAGAATTTGGGGTGGCCATCGATCCAGCTAAGATTGAAGCTGTCCAAAGTTGGCCAGCCCCAACCAACATCAGACAGCTGCGGGGTTTCTTGGGGTTAGCCGGGTGTTACAGACGATTCGTAGCCCGTTATGCCCAAATTTCAGCCCCTCTTACCCAGCTGTTGCGAAAGGGGGCTTTCATACGGAATCCTGAGGCTGCCACAGCATTTCAATCCCTCAAGACTACCCTCGTCTCCACTCCAGTGCTGGCATTGCCAGATTTTTTTCAACCATTTGTCGTTCAAACTGACGCATTGGGAGATGGTATCGGTGCCATATTAATGCAAGCTGGCCACCCTATTACGTTTTTCAGCCGGCAGCTTTGTCCTCGACTGCAAACAGCCTCCACTTACATCTGGAAACTCTGTGCCATTTCAGAAGCTGTCAAAAAATGGTGACAGTATCTCTTACACGCTAAATTCACTATTCTAACAGATTACTAGCCTCTTAAGGCACTGTTAAACCAAACCATACACACCTCGGAACAACAAAAATGGATCACCAAGTTATTGGGCTATGATTTTGAAATTGAGTATCGCATGGGCAGGGAGAACAGGCTGCTGATGCTCTGTCTTGACTTCCTAATGCCTCTTACCAATCGCTATGTGCAGTTTCCAAACCCGTCATGGCTCTGCTAGCTACCCTCCGCAATTTCTATAACAAACACAACCCTTCTGCCGACCTAATGGCTTCTATTCAACGTCAACCTGGGGACTTTGAACATTATACCGTGAGGGACGGTTTGATCTTTTACAAAAACAGAATCTTAGTGCCTACTAATTTTGCCTTGACCGACTTAATTCTCCATGAACATCATAACTCACCAATCGGGGGACATGTCGGAGTTCAAAGTACTTTTATTCGCATCTCCACCAATTTTTATTGGCCTCACATGCGCCAAGATGTCCGTGATTATATCTCCTGCTGCACTGTCTGTCAACAGGTAAAACCACTCAACACTGCATCCCAAGGAGTCTTGCAACCCCTGCCAATTTCAGGTAAAATATGGGATTCAATTTCCATGGATTTCATTACTCATTTGCCTATATTGGGGGGAAAAACCATTATCTTTGTGGTGGTTGATTGGCTATCCAAATATGCCCGCTTCTCAACCCTCAGCTCCCACTTTAGTGCTGAAGACTTGGCTGCTGTCTTCATTAATGAAATCTGCCGACTACATGGTCTGCCAACCGAAATTATCTCTGACCGGGACCCTCATTTCATGAGTAAATTCTAGCGGGAGTTATTCAAACTGCAGGGTATGACATTGTCCCATAGCAGTTCATATCATCCGCAAACTGACGGGGAGACCGAAGTAGTCAACCGGTGTTTGGAAGATTACTTACGTTGTTTCACAGCTGAAAACCCTTCAACTTGGGTGAGATTTCTACCCTGGGCAGAATGGAACTATAACACCGCTTGGCACTCTTCCACTAAAATGAGCCTGTTTGAGGCCATTTACGGCCGGGCACCCCCTGCTCTGTCAAGCTACACCCGGGGTACTTCCTCCGTTGCCGCGGTAGATGAACTACTCTCTCAGCGTGACAGATTGCTAAAGCATCTCAAAACTAACCTTCAGCGCACGCAGCTTCGCATGAAGAAGAAAGCGGATGCCCACCGGACTGATACGAGTTCCAAGTAGGTGATTGAGTTTTTGTTAAACTCCAACCCTACCATCAAATCACTGTAACACACCGGCACTCAAATAAGCTTGCCAAACGCTATTATGGGCCCTTCCAAATCACAGAATGTATCAGTCCGGTAGCATATCGTTTACAACTTTTGAAATATTCACGCATTTATAACGTTTTTCATGTGTCTCTGTTGAAGAAATGCTACAACCGCCTTCCTAGTCAACCGGCAGTCCTTCCACCTAAAGCGCGGGGTCCCAACCCATATTGTCTCCTTCACATATTATAGGTTTCCGCAAGGTCCTTCAGCATGGCATCTCGGTCCCTCAGTTTCTTGTTCAATGGCAGTTCCAACCAGCAGAAGACACTACTTGGGAGCCTACTACTGACTTTATCCAATATTTTTCCTCATTCAACCTTGAGGACAAGGTTTTGTTTGATGGGAAAGGTAATATTACCGTTCTTATCGCTGACAATATTACCACACCAGATCATCAGCCGTGACCGAGAAGAAGTTCCCTAATTATTCAGCCGCCGGGATGTTTTCGTGACTTTGTTTAAACTTTTACGTTTTATATAAAATATACTGTATAGGCATACCACTAGTACACTGCGTATATTTTCTGTTGCCTAATTTCTGTTTCCATTTCATGTGCACGCGTACAGCCACACACGGTTATATTTTCTGTTTCATTTTCTGTTTTCCACACACGGTTATACTTCCTGTTTCATTTTCTGTTTTCCATGAGATATATGGCCTGACAAGCAGCAATGAAAGGGATAGCGAAATATTTTCCCACTTCTCTCCTCCTCTCGAAACTTCTCTAACTCTCTCTACTATTACTTCTTCTTCTTCCTCCTGTTCTTCTCTGTTTCTTCCGTCTAAACTCCCCCTCCCCGTTGATTTTGGTACTGAACTTGGTTGTGATGCAGTGAATCTGTCCGCAAATGATGTAGTGTGGGAAGATCGCATCATAATAATAAATATTTATCATCACTATTTAATTTGTACAATAATATAAATATTATATTCATTTTTATTTTTATTTTTTAACAGAGCAATGTGCAGGCTATTTCCTATTGGGTTTTCTTGTAGCCCGTTCAAATAGTGGGCTCCGTTTAACTGTTGAAAGTACTAATAATATAAATTTTAAAAAAAAATTTAATATGTTATTTTAATAGTAATATTTTATGTTTGTACAAATAAATTTCAAGTATTAAAAAATAAAAAATAGCAATAAATTTAAACTATTTTAAATTTAAAAATAGCATAATAAAATCCATTCATATTGGACTATGATAGAATGATAAACATTAGTGATGGGTGCCTCCAACAGTGGCGAGAATGATCAACGGAGGCCCACTCAGACGGTCAACGGCCTTCCCGGCCCACTAAAGGCGAGCCCAAAACGGCGAGGCCCAAAGCGGTCAACGCCCAAGCGTTGACCGTCTCGGCGGCTCACTCTTCGCAGACGGTCAACGCGCCGGTGTTGGCCGCCAAGACTTGCTCTTTTCGGCCTCAAGAAACGCCTCGCATAGAATGGCTGGGCTTGGCTCACTCAAGCCTGATCCCACCATGCTCCGCACCGGGCCAAAGCAGCAAAGATGTGGACAACGCTCGGACGGCCAACGAAGACGTTGACGCACACGTTCTTCCCGCCAAGCCAGAAGCACATTTCTGATAATGGGCCCATTACGCCCGGGCCCATCACCCAACAAGCCAACTACCTCAAAATATCTTCCACGTTCCTTGCCCGCCAAGATACGATGAACGGTTGGCAACGGGAAAGGAAGGTGGTAAACTTGGAAAAAGTCATGCGCTGCATAAGGAAACAATCATTCCTTCAGGAAATTGGCATCTCGCCTCGGAAGGCAAGCCAATCGGAGGAGCCGCCTTCCAAAGGAGGGGGATCCCTCCCTCACTTGGCCATAAAAGAAACCCTAGAGGCTTCTCCCGTGCTAAGGCCGAAAAACACGCAAAAGGCATACGAAAACCCTACGGAAAAACCACTAAGTGTTCTCGACAAGGCTCTAACAGACAGACCCTTGAGACACCCAACGCAACCAACCTCAAGGCAACAAAGAGCCCTCACGGACGCTTCCTGCCTTCCCACCGCCTGATATAAGAAAGACCTCACGTCTCTCTTACATCGGGACTTCACACTCTGTCAACCTGTCTTCGCTCTTTCTTCTTCTTCGTTTCTTATATTTGAGAGACTGACATCGACTTGGCGGCCGAGTGTTTTGGTGGGTCAACCTCCCGCCTCGTTAACGCCGACCTCTTGTTCGCTTTAGTGGTGTGCGGGGTTCGCACTCGAGAACGGAGCCGGATCCATTTATTCGGGAGAATCAAATGCATTCGGTCGGATCAGTGCGCATCATTGGCGCCGTCTGTGGGAAAACGCTAACAAAAGCCTACCACTAGAAATTCTCGCAACAAGCTCTTCGTCACCGTTTGCTTCTACAATGGTGAATACAAGAGCGCAAGCCGATCCCGCCAGAGACGCTGTAGCCCCGACAGGGGCCATGCTGGCACGCGTCTGGTCAACGGGCCACGGGCAGGACTCCCGCCTTATTTCCAATCTGGTGGAAGAGATGAGAACCAACAACCCGCTTTGCCGGGCTCTCTGCGCTTCGAAGAGCCCGCTGCGGCAGGCGGCTCCACCAAAGAACCATTCTGCTCCCGCCACCATAAGGGTGGCGGAAGAAAGAAGGTGCCTACAAAAAGGCCCCGGAAGCCGGAGGCAATCCGGCGCCGGCGTCCTCCGCGTTCTGGCCAAAATAGGCGGCCAGAACGCGCTCGGAGCACGTCCCGAGAGAAAGCCCCGAACGAAGAAATCCCGATACTCTCGGGCGGAGAACCGCCACACAAAGACCTTTGGAGCAAGCCTCCCGGAGCGCTAGGTCCACTGGGAGGCGGCGGGGCCAGACTGCCGCCGAACCTCCGAGACGGGGGCGGAGTTGAGAGATTATCTCAACTCCAAGAGATCGGGCACGCCACTCGCGCCGTCCGCGAGTAGAATGTCTGGGCCGCGTGTTCCCCGGAATGACGAGCAGAGCCATCGATGCGGACAGATCTCCTTTTACGGCGGAGATCTTGGGTCGTCCGGTCCCCGCAGTTCAAGATGCCTTCCCTTGACTCATACGATGGGAGCAAAGATCCGGTGGACCATCTGGATCACTTCCGCACCCACCGAGTCTGAAGGGTTGGAAGACTCTTCCATGTGCCGCTGTTTTCCACTCACCTTGAAGGGGATGCCCGATTTGGTTTCACCGCCTCCCTTCAGCACCATCGGCGATTTCCGTGAGCTCACGGATCTCTTCCTGGCTCGGTATGCATCGAGCCGACGGGAAGAGAAGCGGCCCATGGCATCTCTCCCATAAAACGGGGCGGGAGAGAACCCACGGCGCTTCCCGGATCGCAGTGGCGGAGGCCGAAGGATCCCGAGATCACCGAGGAGATGAAGTTGGCGGCTTCATCTCGGCACTTACACATGGTGACTTCTTGAAGCACCTAGCCCACAAAACCCCACAAACATTCCGCGAGGCGAGTCCATCACTGTGGCCTACGCTGCTGCTGAAGAGGCCAACGAGGCAAAACGCCGGAGCGGGCGGATCGGCCTCGGCCTTTCCTGTAGAAGGGAAGAGGAAATTCATGGGCGGTGAACACTCCCGCAAGAAGTGCCGCAGACTCGGGCCCTCGACGCAGGGGATTACGGGCCCACCACATTCACGCCCTTGACGGACTCGCGCACCAACGTTACGTCTGCGATCCGCGGAGAAAAATTCCTAAAGTGGCCCAAAAACGCTGAAAAAGGACTCGGAAACCGGTCAAATCTTTGCGATTATCATCGCTCATGAGGCCCTCTCAATCAAGATGTAAGACTCTGCAGAGAGAAATCGAGAGGCTGGTCATGGGGGGACACCTCAACAGGTTCGTCGAGGCCTGGGGTAGAACTGGGGGGCGGCGGGAGGCGAGGAGCCTTCTCCGCCTCGAAACAGATTGCGGCGGGGGTAGTTAACATGATCTCCACCCGACCCGCCAAAAATCCTGGCGATGACAAGGAGCAAAGAGATCGGGAGGAAGAAAGCGGCGCGTAGTAGACAACACCATCGGCTTGACGAGTGTGACTCGAACCATGTAATCTCGCCCCATGCCGATCCTTGTAATCTCGGCGCTCGTTTCGATGGGAGTATGGACTACCAAATGAAACGAGTCTTTATCGATAATGGAAGTTCAAAGGATTTGCTTTACTTGGATGCATTCTTTAAGTTAGGCTTAAAAGAATCAACTAAAAGCTGCCGAAGGACCTTTATACGGCCTTGATAACGAACCGCCCGTGCAAGGAACAATCCAACTAGAGGTGACCCTAGGCACTTACCCAAGAACAATGCAAGTCGAACTTTGACTTTCCTCGTCGTCGATCCGCCCTCGCCTTACAACGCAATACTAGGCGAGCCATGCCTAACGGCGTTTAGGCGCGATTACATCGATACCGCACCTTAAAATGAAGTTCCCGACACCTTACGGTGTTGGTGAAGCTTCTAGGCGATCAGTCACCGGGGCGGACTGTTACATGGCCCGAGTTGCCCCGAGCGCAATACCAACTGGTTGGAGAGCTCGACCATCGGGACGAGGCTACCCTCCAACAGCGCAGCCGGTGAAGCCACGGATCTAATCCCACTTGACCCGGAGAACCGGATAAGTGTGTGCGTGATTGGCGGCTCACTCGCGAGAGGCCATTGCGTGGCCCGATCGATCATTTTTCGCGGGCAAACGCCTTTTTTGCTTGGACACCGGCCGATATGCAGGATCTCGGCGGAGACAATGGTCCACAAGTGGGCCTTGATCTCGATCGAAAACCGGTCGAGCGAAGCGGAGAAACCACTCCGTCGAAAAACTTATCGCCATCCGAGAGGAGGTGAAAAAGCTGCTGGACGCAGGGTTCATTAGAGAAGTCCAATACCCGGACTGGCTCTCTAATGTGGTACTCGTAAAGAAAAATAACGGGAAGTGGAGGATGTGCGTCGACTTCACCGACGTCAACAAGGCTTGTCCCAAGGACAGCTTTCCCTTGCCCCGAATAGACCTGCTGGTTGACTCCACGGCAGGACATGAGCTGCTAAGCTTCATGGACGCCTATTCGGGTTACAACCAGATTCGGATGAGTCCCGAAGACGAGGAGCATACCTCGTTCATGACGGATCAGGGCACCTATTGTTACAGGGTGATGCCTTTTGGCCTTAAGAATGCTGGAGCAACTTACCAGCGGCTGGTCAACAAGATGTTCGAGAACCAAATCGGCCGTAACATGGAGGTCTACGTCGACGACATGCTCGTTAAGAGTAGGGTCATCGGCGACCACATTCACGACCTGAAAGAATCGTTCGAAGTGCTCCGGAGACACCGCATGAAGCTTAATCCCGCTAAATGCGTCTTCGGAGTAGCTTCCGGAAAGTTTCTGGGCTTCATCGTTTCCCAGCGGGGAATCGAGGCAAACCCTGAAAAAATTAAAGCACTTGCTGATATGACACCACCGCGGAGCGTGAAAGATGTTCAAAGGCTCACGGGGCGACTGGCAGCTTTGTCCCGCTTCCTTGCGAAATCTGGCGACAAGTACCAGCCCTTTTTCAAGGCTTTACGCGGAACAAAATCCAACGGATTCCAGTGGACGGCGGAGTGCCAAGCTGCTTTCGCCTTCGAAGAATTGAAGCAGTACATGGCCAGCCCGCCGCTGTTGGTGTCACCGGTTGGCGGAGAGGTATTATACCTCTACTTAGCGGTGTCGGAGACATCGCTCGGCTCCGTCTTGTGCGACAGGACTCAGACGCACAGCGGCCGGTCTACTACGTAAGTAAAATGTTGACCGGCCCAGAAACCCGATACTCACGTGCGGAAAAGTTGGCCCTTGCGCTGATATATTCTGCACGAAGGCTAAGGCCGTATTTCCAGGCCCATCGAATAGTGGTCCTTACCGATCAACCGTTGAAAACCATCCTCCGAAACCCGATGTTTCGGGAAGATTGGTCAAATGGGCCATCGAATGGGCGAGTTCGACATCGAGTTCCAGCCAGGGCCTCCATAAAGGCACAAAGCGCTCGGCCGACTTCCTTGTCGAGACCACGACCCCGGCTCTCGATGAATGTACCCGCAGAGGATGAAGAATAGCTCGTAGGAATCCCAGAATGGGTACTCCACGTAGACGGATCGCCCTATGGACGCCTGGCAGGCGGGGCGCGGGAGTTGTTCTCGCAACTCCCGACGGGTTTGAGATAAAATACTCACTCAAACTCGACTTTCCAAAGAACCAACAATGTTCTTGAGTACGAAGCCCTGTTGGCCGGCTTTGAGATTAGCCCGGAGTGCTCCGCCGGAAAGTCAAGGCGGTTTACGCCGACTCAGAGCTCATCACAACTGGTTAACGGTGGCTTGAGCAAACAACCCGCTCTTGGCCAAGTACTTGGCTAAGGCAAGAGAAATGATTCGAGGTTTTGAAAGACTAAACCTTATTCACATCCCGCTGCTTCAAAATCGGAAGGCGGACCCGGTGCCAAGGCGGCTGGCCAAAACCCGAGCACAAGACTCGAGGGACATGCGGAGGTCCTAGGCGCTCCCGGATTGAAAAAGCAGGAGGCAATGCGATTCCGACAAGGAAAACTGGATGACACCTTACCTCGATTACTTGGCGGACGGCTCACTTCGGAGGGACGCCAAAAGCCAAACGGGGTCAAAAGACAGCCGGGTGGTATCAGAAGTTGACGGACGGGCAGATCGCCGTGGGTACTCAACTCCATACCTCCGCCGCCTAACTCCCGAGGAGGCGGACTACGTACTAGCGAGGTCCACCTCGGGATCTGCGGATCTCATATAGGCGGAAAAAACTTGGCCTTCAAGGTCATGAGGCGGGGCTACTTGGCCCTCAATGAAAAAGGACGCTACTGGAATTTGTAAAGAAATGTGAAAGCCGCCCCTTCACGTGAACCTTCACCACCAGCCGTCCATGGACTTAAAATCGCTCTGGCAAGCACCGTGGCCCTTCGCGCAATGGGGCTCGATATTCTCGGCCCTTTTCCGTTGCCTCGGGGCAACGAAAATTCATCATAGCGGGCATCGACTACTTCACCAAGTGGGTCGAGGCAGCCCCGCTGGCCAAGATCACAGAACACAATGCTCTGGAATTCCTTCGCCAAAGCATTGTCTGCGGATTCGGCATCCCGAGGTCGTGATAACCGACAACGGACCCCACCTCGGGAAACGCTTCACTCAAGTATTGCGCCCGACCTTGGTATTAGGCTGGTCCACACTTCGGTGGCATACCCCGTGCCAACGGGACAGTGGAGGTCACGAACCGCACGCTGCTCCACGGGTTAAAAACTAAGTTGGAGGACGCCGGGGGCTCATGGGTCGATGAGCTCCCTTCCGTCCTCTGGTCTTATCGAACGACCCAGAAGGAACCAACGCGCGAGACCCCCTTCAGCCTCTGTTACGGGATGAAGCTGTAATTCCAGTCGAGATCGGGCTTCCAAGTCTAAGAGTGGAGTCCTTCGACCCACTGGAAAACTCCCAGAAAATTCGGGAGCACTTAGACTTGTTGGAGGAAGCCCTTGTGACGCCGCTGTCTGGACAGAGAACTTACCAACAACGGGTTGCCCGTACTACAATAAGAAAGTAAAAGCCCGGCAATTTGACGTTGGCGACACTGTCTGCGTGGCATCGAGGCCACAGCAAGCGAGCCGGCCGCAACAAACTCTCCCCAACCGGGAGGGACCCTTTGGTCTCCGCCGTCCCGAGGAACGGGCGTCAAGCTTCGAACCAGGGCCGGAAAGTTGGTCCCACGAACGTGGAACGCAACCCACCTCCGGCGATACTTCCAGTAGAAAGCCAAGGTACGCGCTCTCCTACCTAGGTGCATTCATTCGCTTGCTTGTGTAAATATAAGAAAATAAGAGCTTTACTTAGCATGTAGATTCTTAGGTTGTATATGCATATCTGTGTTTGCCTTGCAGGTTTCCTACCGACCTAGACTGCCCCTAAGTCAGGAGGGTCTTCACCCTCTTGTTAAACCTTGGTTATCCAAGTGGCCCATTAGCGGTCTAAACCCCGGTCATCCGGGCGGCCCAACAGCGGTCGTATTAAACCTTGGTCATCCAAGTGGCCCATTAGCGGTCTAAACCCCGGTCATCCGGGCGGCCCAACAGCGGTCGTATTAAACCTTGGTCATCCAAGTGCCCATTAGCGGTCTAAACCCGGTCATCCGGGCGCCCAACAATGGTCGTATTAAACCTTGGTCATCCAAGTGGCCCATTAGCGGTCTAAAAACCTTAGGGGCAAGTTTGGCACACGCGACGACCTCTTTTCGGGGAGTAGCAACGTCAGTCAACGACGGTCGAAGGGAGGAGCAATTTACTCCTCCAAACTGGGCAGCCCAAGTTTCCCCTTGCACGGCGCCATCCGGGATGATTCGCATAATCATCCCTCCTAAGGACCTCACTCCTTAGGCGATTAACCAAACCGGTTAACCTTTTTCCGCCATCAACTTCTCTACGAGAAAACGGCGCGACCATTCGGCTACGAGAAACGTCCTTTCTCTAACGCTGACCGCCCAAGCCTTCACCTGGGCAGCTTCACCAGCAAATGCAGAGAATGCTCTGCGAGGCTCAAGGACCTAACTCCTTGAGCCTCGTGGTGTTAACCGCCAACCAAGTTGGCCGCCCGACGCCTCAACACGTCAAACATTAAGCGGTAAAAACAAGACACTTTTTGCCCAAAAAGACTTCACTTTATTGCTTGATCAATGTTTTGTACAAGACTACAATGTCCAAAAACGAAAGTAAGCTATACAAGGCTACAGGGCTGGCGGTCCTCAGCGGATGTCGTGGGGCTCGTCGGCTAAATCCTCCTTGCGTGTCGCGTTCTTTGCTTGCGTTGGTTGATAAATTTTCTTGGAAAGTTCGGATCGATCAACCTCGCAACACGACGCCCAATGCCGATACCCTCCAACAATAGGGCCCAGGGGCGCCTCCAATCTCGTGGGGCTGTAGCCGGGTGGCGGCTCACTCAAAGGATGTAGCACGATCCGATAGTCGTTTGTTGCTTGCCTCGAGCTGCCCAACCGATTCCTTCCAGACCCGTGTTCTCTCCGCCTCCCGTGCTGGGAACACCGGGCCTCCAGATCGCCCACCACGACTTCGAGGGCCGCCACCTCCTCACGACGGTCTCCCTTGGCATTTGCTAGCTCCGCTTCAAGCCAGGCGATCTCAGCCTCTTTTTCAGCAATAAGGAGATCTCGCTGCTCCACTTCGTGGGCTACCACGTAGGCCAATCGTTTCCCCTGCGCAACAAAGAACACAAAGTGGTTAGCAATGATCACACGAAAGATACAGGAGACAGCGTTAGCAGGATATATACCTCGTGCAGCTTCCTCGTAGGCCCCTTTGGGCGGATGTGGGATGTGGGCCCGACTCCGGCGGACGCGTGGCACTCTCCGGCAAGCCGGCAAATCCTTTCTTCCGAACGCGTTGATGAACGCGTCCCGAGTCCTCCCGGCCGGCAAGCTCCTCTCTTGCGGCCTCCCCCGGTATAACAGAGCGAGCGAGCGGCGGCAGCAGCCTCTTGCCCCTTATTATCTTCGAGGTGGCCATCTCGAGACCCCGCCTTGGACGTCCTTATCTTGTAAACGCGAGAGCCCGGGAACGCCACGAGCTGGCTCTCACTCGGCCCCAACCAAGCGGCGCCCGAGTCACCTTTATAGCCGAGCCGGGCAAGATAACCCGGCATCCGCCGGATCTGCTCGCGGTGCTTGCTGATCCACGACAAGCTCCGCGGCAATATAATCAAAATGCGAAGACGACGATGAGGCGTCTCCATCGCCCTCTCGGGATCCTCCGCCTCTCTTCGCGGATGACCATACCTTTGGATTTTTCGGTGCAACCTCACGACGGGAGGATGGGGCTTGTGAGTCGGTGACGGCGGCCCCACTCCGCCTTCCCCGATCTCCTCCCGGGAAACCAGATGGTCCCTCGCGAACTCGGACTCATTGCGCCTATGGCTTTCAACGACCATTCGTAGGCGGCGCGCTCCTCCGCCGTCGGCGTACAAAGTACGCTTCGGCACCTCACCCCACTCGTTCCTAAGGGGCCACTTCTCCCGACCTTTACAAAAAATATCGGTCCTTCCCGGTGTTTGAGGGAATCATGAATAGCAGTGTTGATTTTAATCCCAGAACGGGGCGAGAGTGATATCCACTCCGCCCCTGTGTTCAGCTTAAACAAAACCCTAATCCCGGGCATTCTGAGCCTCTGGTTCAGTTTGCGTGCAAAAATACAGAGGGTACATATATACCTGACCGCGTTCGCATGAAGCTGGGCGATGGGCACTCCCAAAGCCCTCATGATCTGCCCGAACTCAGCCGGCAGCGGCAGACGGAGGCCACTCCTCAGGTGCGCCTCGTACACTGTAATGTGGCCTTCCGGCGGAGTAAAGGCCCTTTCGGTCGAATCCGGAACTCTCCATGCCATCTCTTTAGGAATATTAAACTCCACGCACAGAGCCTTTACATCTCCCTCTCTCAGGACGGAAGGGAAATCCATGAACGGAGGCCATTGTTCAAGAAAGATTCTCGATTTTTTTTTCTCTCTCTTGGCAAATTCCTTTGTTCAAAAGCAAGGCAAAACAGATGAAACCGGTTTGCCCGAGGAAGGAGAGGGTGATCGTGGGCGTCGAGGGCACTCGAGTGCCTCATTAATGCCCCATCGAGAACCGCCACGTGTCGCCCCCGTTTGGCTTTGTGTGCGGCGGATCACTGGCCCATTAAATGGCCGGATCTCCGCCCAACCATAGGAGGACACGTGCCCAACTCGACGAACCGTCGGCCAATTGCCATGAAGGACTCCGCCAGCCTTGGCCCAAACTGTCAATGACTCTTGAGCTCAGAATTGACGACTGCATTGAATGACTCTTGAGCTCGGAATTGACCAGGCGGTCAATGACTCTTGAGCTCGGAATTGACTGCACGGTCAATGACTCTTGAGCTCGGAATTGAATTAACGGTCCAATGACTCTTGAGCTCCGAATTGACTGGTCAATGACTCTTGAGCCCTGAATTGCCCGAGCGGCCTACAATTCTTGAACTCCTAATTGGCGGTCTGAATTTAAAAGGTACCCTATCATGAACATACTGGAGGCCGAAAATCGACCACCAAAGCATGGGGGCTAGTGATGGGTACGCCTCAACAGCTGGCCCAAGGAATGGTCAACGGAGGCCCACTCGGACGGTCAACTACCTTACGGCCCACTAAAGGGAGGCCCAAAACGAGAGGCCCAAAGGCCAATGTGGCCGGCGTTGACGTTCGCCAACTCCGCCCGCGACGGTCAACGCCAGGTGTTGGCCGGCCGACACTTTGCTCTTTGGGGCCTCAAGAAACGCCTGCTCATAAATGAATGGGCTTGGCTCACTCAGCCCCATGATCCCACCAAATGGGCTCCGCCAAGCCAGCTGAAGACGTGGCGGACAACGCTCGGGCCAACGAAGACGTTGATCCCAGCGTTCTTCCCCAAGCCCAGAAGCACATTTCTACAGAATGGGCCCATTACGCCCGGGCCCATCACCCAACAAGCCAACTACTGACCTCCAAAATATCTTCCACGTTCCTTGCCGCCAAGATACAAGAACTTGGCCGCAACGGAAAGGAAGGTGGTAAACTTGGAAAGCTGTTGGCCGCCAGACAAGGAAACAATCATTCCTTCAGGGAAATTGGCATCTGCCTCAGAAGGCAAGCCAATCAGAGGAGCCGCCTTCCAAAGGAGGGGGATCCCTCCCTCACTTGGCCATAAAAGAAACCCTAGAGGCTTCTCCAGGCTAAGGTGAAAAACACGCAAAAGGCATACGAAAACCCTACTAAAAACCACTAAGTGTTCTGGACAAGGCTCTAACGGACAGACCCTTCAGGACACCCAACGCAACCAACCTCAAGGCAACAGGCGAGCCCTCACGGACGCTTCCTGCCTTCCCACCGTCCTGATACAAGAAAGACCTCACGTCTCTCTTACATCGGGACTTCACACTCTGTCAACCTGCCTTCGCTCTTTCTTCTTCTTCGTTTCTTATATTTGAGAGACCGACATCGACTCGAGCGTCGGAGTGTTTTCGGTGGGTCAACCTCCCGCCGTTAACGCTGACCTCTTGTTCGCTTTAGTGGTGTGCAGGGTTCGCACTCGAGAAACGGAGCCGGATCCATTTATTCAGGAGAATCCGAATCTGTTCGAAGTCGGATCCAGGTACGCATCAATTAGTAATAATTATGTAATCGTAATCAAGTAAATTCCATTAAGGTAGGCCTATAATAAGATTTTAATACAAATTTTTTGATTCAAATTAAAAGTTAAAATTAAAAAGTCAAATTTAAAAATATAATCTAAACTATTTAATTTCTATTTTTTTTTATATGAGTAGCATAATATATCTTATTTTTATAACATAAGAAGATAAATTTTTATCCATTGTCCCACTCCCTCTGAAATGATTCGGAACGAGGGGCCCTACACCGTAGCTCTGCGGTGTAGGGCCAGTGCCGCAGGGAGGGGGCCGTTGAATTTTTATCCGACGGCCCCATATTAATATAATTTTTTTAAAAATATGTATTAGAATAAAAAAAAAAAACATATTGTGATGGGCATCATCGGATTAAAATCCAACGGCCCCCATCACGCGGCACAGGCCCTGTGCCGCATCTCCGCGGTGCAGGGCCCCTGCTTCCGAAATGATTCTGCCACTAACATAATCGGTATTTTTATCTATTTAGTGTACTAAAATTTCATTTTGTTTTTTAAAAATAATAATATTTTATGGTTCAGATTAAGAAAATTTTTAAAATTGATACATCATTTAAATTATCATACAAATTAAAAAATTGACTACTTTTTTTTAATATCCAAATATAAACCGGTCCAATCTTCATAATTGTAAATTAGAATCTTACACACCGTAGCAAAATAATTTGAAGATAAGAGATATACGGGACTCACTTTTTAATATATTCTCTAACAATCAAGTCAATAATCTTTCTAATATATTTAAAAAAAATATTGAGGAAGAAAATAAAGTGAATGAAAGAGGATAGAGATTATTGTATATTTTGAGGGCTATACTCATTTTGTATAGTCAACTAATTTTCGAGTAGCCTTTCTTCTAATTTTTTTATCTGGGAAAATATTTTATTTATAATTAGAGGCACCGTTTAGTTAATTGACATTTAAGATTAATACACATGTATGACGTCGTTTCAAATCAATAGTGAGAAATGTTACTATCATTGTGCAACGACTATATCTATTTAATGATAGTTACACCTGATTTTCAAGTATAATATCGCTTTAACCGCTTACATTGTCTTTTAATATCTAACTGTTTAGGCTTTGTCTTTTTATTTAGGCGTTCAAATACTATTACCTGATAGGTCTGTTACATCTTTTATTAGACCGTTGACATTTGAACCTCTTATATAACTGAGTATCGGGCTGGGCAATCTCTAGCCGTACCCATCAAATCTCTAACTCTATCTCATACGATTTTATCTTTTAAAAATTTTCATAAATGAATAGATGAATATTTTTACTTATTAATAAAAGATTATCATTTTAATTGATTAATATATGATAATTTACCTTCATTATATATAATTGATGGGGACGGTTGTAGTGAACCGACCTAAAAGGGTAAATGGCCCAGAATTTATAACGGCCCATTTATCCTTGAGACAGTTAATATTGCCGTTGATTGGAGAGGCATCACAAGTGGGTCGAACGCGGCCCATATTACAATCGGCCCACTCATATCTTCCTAAATTTCAATGGTCGTCTGCCTTAATTATTCGCATTTTCAAGAATAATAATCTCTTTTGTAACAAAAATTTTCTAGAATTATAGCACATCCTGAAAGGAAGACTCACAAATCAGTACGCGACTTTCAGATGAGCCCTCAACGGTTACTGCGCGCAACATCTCCACAAAAGAAAAGAACTCCTCCTTCCTGACTGTTACAATTCAGAATGGCGCCCCATATCCATATTGAGGAAAGTAACGATCCCCATAAAGGGTAGGCATCCTACCTCGCCACCTAAAGAAGGCGACGAAAGCCCACGACTATTAAAGGTCATGGAGACTCACTCTATAGACACGTTTTCTCAGATACTCAAACTAACAAAAACTCTCCAAGCTCTCAAGCACCCAATCACTCCGCTTTCTCTCTCTGTTACTAATTCCCTAGGAACTCAATACTTAGAGAAATTGTTCTCCACGAGTACTCCACAACCGAAGTCACTCTCCACAAGTGCATCTCCGATCCTCATTCTCCAATCCCTCACCCTACATTCATTTTTACATCATCTGCATTTACCTTCTTATTTTTATAAGACCGATTACTGATTTGAGTGTCGGAGGATAAATCAAGATGCGAGTTTTGCCGTTTTTTCTGATTTATCGTCATTTATTGTGGCGTGCAGGATTCTAAACATGCAGGACAATGACCAAAATTCGAAGAGTATTTTGACCCAAATTTATTTAAATTTTGGATCTAAAACGTACCAATAGTAATTATTAATGGAGCTATTATAATAAAAACGACAAACATGGTCTGATGCAATCGAATGGACCTATTATAATAAAAACGACAAACATGGTCTGATGCAATCGGATTATAGCTTCAGTCAAGCCCGTTCTCAGCTGTTAACAATGCATTTCACATATTAAAGAGAAATATTATTTTTTACGATTTATCTATATTTTACCAATACACTTGAATTTAATTTTTTTATGGAAAAAATAGACATATTGCAAACATAGAACTCTAACAATGCTTATAAAAATTAAAATTAAAAGTATATTTTTCATCATAAAATATACGGCATAAAAGTTGCACTTCAAAAGAAAATAATATATATTTTTATTTTTATCTTTTCCAAATATTAGTATAAATTTTGTTTTTGTTATAAATTAAATTATTTTATTAAAAAAATTTGCACTGTAAAGCAGTTAAAAATAAATTATTAAAATAATATTTCTCTAAAATAAAAGGAAAGGGATAGAGGGTGAATGAGGAATCTTGCTTCGCAAAACGGCAGCATCGCCCCACTAGAGCTACGTACCTTCCTTTAAGCCGGCCCAAGCTGAAGTACTTGAAAAAGGCGTCATTATTCCATACAAAACCTAGTCAGTTAAACAGTCCTTACAGATAATCTCTTTTTCGTCGCTTATTCGACCTTGAATATTGAAAAAATATTATATTTTTTATTTTAATTTATAAACTTTTTATAATTTATTCTTTATATATAGACCCAATTTTATTTATTTATTTAGCTAATGAGAGTTTATAGAAAATAATATAAAACTCTATTTCCTCTGTAATGATGTTGCACAAAATCAGCATCACGGATGAGTTAAATTAATGCAGGAGATGTTAATCGATAGACATAAAAAATTAATGCAGAAGATGTTAATCGATAACCATAAAATTATTAATTATCGAAGGATATATTGATAATTCCGATCTTAAAATAGAGAGCAAGCATTCTCCCAAATATTGCCCGATCCACAGTTTGATATTTTCCGTATTTAAAATCTTACATTATCAACAAATATCATAAAATATCATATTATTCTTATAAGTTTTGTAGATACTAAATATTTTTTACAGATGTAATTAATGCAACATTACATTTTATTAATTGTTATCTAAATTTATTTTATAAAATCAACCAATCCAGATTTTAATTGTCCAGATATATAAATTTCATAGATTATAAACTTTACGAATCTATAACAGATATTTTAATCTATTAATTGAAAATTAAACTCTTTGTACTATAAAAATTCTTAGGGGTAAATAAAATCAATTGTTCATAAATTTAAAAATTTTCTAAAATTATATTTGAAACACATTTTGTATAAAGTATGAAATATTCTTACTTATAAAAATAAGTAATATTTATTAAAATCTTGACCCGTCGACTATGGATCATCGTATCGAACCAAGCCAACCATATTTATTTTTGTTTTTATTTTTCAAAAATTAAAAAATACATGTATATAGTTTAATGTTTACATAAAATATAGAAATCAATTTTATTAAATTTTATGTTTACAAAATTAAAAAATTATTTTTTGTAAATAAAATAAATTGCCGAGTACCAAAAAATAATAATTAGACCTAGAATTTTTGCTATAAGTATTTGTAATACAACATGGTATTAAAGTTTTGACAATATATATTCAGTTGGCTAAGTTTTAGAAAATATTTTAAAAATATCTCTAAGTTATATTTAAAATATCTCTAAATTATATTAATCATTATAAATTATTTAAAATAAATAATTAAATAAGATGTTATATTATTAAATATATTTAATAAATAACTAAATGTATATTTGCGATTAATCAAGTTTTAAGTAGGACCGGACACGGCGTAGCCCCACAAAAAGGCCTTTGCCTCCTTTTTAACAGTAAAAGCAGGACAGCACTGAACAATAAGTGGCCATCTCCCTTTTTCCGTAAAAGCCCTTTAACTTTAATGCATTTTACCAAGTTACCAACCCATTTTTGTAAGTTACAGTAAATTCCGTACATAAGTTAATAGGAATGCATGCTACTGTAACATATGAATATGGAAGTTGGGAAACATTGAAGACGATGACTGCTTTTATTATAGAACCATTCAATGACATCTTTATAAATCTATATTAAGATATTTTATTTTTTTATTTATATTAATTAGCTTATATAAATATAAATAAATTAATAAAATATCAAATTAAATTAATATTTTAATATTATTTGAGAGGTGGACAGATAATATTATTTTTAAAAAAATCAAAAGCTTTGGCATTGCTTATGATCCAAAAAAAAAGTAAAAAAAAAAAAAAAAAAACAATGCTTGTTTCAAGATCTCTCTATATGATACTTTGAAATAATGCAATTTAAATAAAATCAACCACATATTTTATTTAGATTATAAAACTCAATCTCGAGTCTTACCTAAGAGTTTAATTTCTAGAATAAATTGTATTTTTATATCTTTTGAATTTAATGTACTAAATAACTTTGATTTGCTTTCAATTTTTGTTTGTTTTTTATATTTTATAAAGTATTTTTTATTATATTTATTATGTTTATCGATGTATTATTTATTATTCGATGATAAAACAGAATTGATTTATTTGATCTAAAAAATTACAGCCTCTCAAGCCATGATGAGAAAACATATACTTTGACATTATTGAAATCAATTATTATAAGAGTAGGAGAGATCAAACCAATTGATCAAAATGGGATTATAATAATCTGTCAGATCTTTGAAACTATAAACAAATCAAAATCCTTTTCAATGTGAAAAAATAATAAAAATTTTATATTTATTATGATAAGGATATTGTAATAAATTCAAGGTAACAAATTATACCAAAATTCCTAGGTAAAAAAAAAAAAAAAATCTAAAGCTCTAGCATTGCTTATGACCCAAAAATAAAAAACAAAACAATCAATGCTTGGGTCAAGATATCTCTATATAATATTTGTAATTTTGTATCTTTTGAATTTAACCTATTGAATAACTTGGATCTATTCTCGATTCTTGTTTGATTTTTATCTCTTATAAAATATTTTTTTCTTATATTTAGTATTTTCATCGACAAAATATTTTGCGTTTGATGTATTATTTCTTTTCTATGAAATGAAATAGAATAGATGAATTTGATCTATAAAATTACAGCCTCTCGACTTATGATAAGACAATATATATTTTTACACTTTTGAGTTCAATTATTAGAAGAGTAGGGGAGATCAAACTGATTGATTGAAATAGGCTTATAATAATCTGTTAAATCTTTTGAATCATAAATAAAATCAAAACCCTTTTCAATACAAAAATATTATAAGGGCTTATATTTATCGTGATAATGATATTGTAATAAATTCAAGGTCGAACAGACAACGAAATAAAGATTAAATTTGTAAAATGACTGCTTACTTGACAAGCATTGCATGGAATTCAAGCACCCAACGATGACAATTTGATCGAAAATTCATTTTTTGAAAAATAAGAAAATTGTGGTGAGAAAGACTCTTCTCAAAACCCATGGGATCTTTTTGTGAACGCCTATTGGTACTTATATAGAGAGAAAACAAGGTGGAAAAAAAAATTAAAATATTAAATATTTTTTAAGGCCCCTGGTTAGGACAAACGGTGCATGTGATTTGCCCCCCGCCCCTTTCCCTAACAGCCTTCCCAGTGACTTTTAACTCTCAAATAATACTTATTCCCCTTTCCCTAAAAAATAGGAAAAGCATTCAAATAATTCATTATTTGGAGCATATATTAGACAAAGATTTCTGAGAAAAATATATTTTTTAAAAAATATTTTTTATTATTTATTAGATAATTTTAAATAACATAATATCTATTTATTTAGTTATTTTTATATAAACTCGTTAGTATATGTGTGAATTAATATAAAATATTATGACATTAAATATTAATTTCTATAGAAAAAAGAGAAAAAAATTATTTTCAAGTAGATCAGATTAAAATTAATTTTGAGCTAAATGTAAGTTGAATTTATATGAAAGCTTACAACAATTAAGTCGAATCTGTTTGAGTTCACCCAATTATTAAAAAAATTATAATTATATCGGTCTATAATTAAAATGGGCTCATCTGAATGGGCCATCAATAATTTTCATATTTTATTATTTTTAATAAAAATTTATATTTATTAATAAAAAATTAAAAACATAATATTTATATTAAAATACTATCTAAATATTATAAATAAAGAAAGTTTACACAAAAAAAACTATCAATTATATAAAATATATTTTTTGTGATAACTTTTTAAATTTAGCATTAATCTAAAACTTTTTAAAAATTTATATTTAAAAAAAATTCATAATTAAACAGGCCAAACAGTGGTCTGGCATCAGCAAACATCATCGCAAGGGGAACGAGGAGCAATTATGCGAGCGTACGTATCAGTTTTTTTTTTTTACTTTTAATTGTTAAATATAAAAATATTCAACGTGTAGGGCACGATATCTGTAAAAAAACAGTATATTTTTATTTTAATAAATATTAAAATATTCAAACAATCATAATATATAAAAAAATAACAAAAAAGTTATTTTCATATTATTTATAATTTGTTATTAATATTAAATCACACCTGTTACATACGAGGGTTACGATCCACAAAGTCATCAACATCCAAAACCAGAGAAAGCAACAAATAAAAAGGATTAATTATATTTCAATAATATTGAATTTGATTTTGATTATTTCTACTAATTTTAAGCCCTAATTAAAAAAAAAAACACTTACCAAATAAAGAGAATTTTAAAAAAATTTAACGACAAAGTCCTTGAATATCGTTCACAGTAAGGTAGATCAAGATATTAAAGTTAGGCCAAAAATACCACATTAACATCCAGTACTTTTTTTAATTTTAAAATAAATAAATAAATAATTATATATTTTATTAGAAAACGTACAAAACACACAAAGGGAAACAATTCATCAAAGTGATGAACATGACACTTTATATTATAGTAGATCGTATGGCGATGCCAGTTGGCTCTAAATCAATTATACTGGTATTTGAAATGAGTGGCTCTAAGGAGATGCCATTTACTCAATCTTATAATATATTTAATAATATTATATTTTATCTATTTATTTATATTATTAAGGTTATATATTAATAAAATAAACGAATATTGAGAGATTAGTGAACGAGAAATGAAGAGAATTTATATTTTATTGTTGGAGAGAAAAAAAATAATGGAAAATTTTTTTATAATTTTTGTATGAATGGAGCTCTCTTATAATCTTAGGTGTCAAAATTTGATAAATAAAAATTAATAATTAAAATTTATTTTCTATTTCAGTTATATGTTTTAATATTAATCAATTATTTTTTAATTATTTAATTTTAATACTAAAAATAGTAAAACAACTTTATTAATAAAATTCGCACAAAGAGTACTTAAGTAGGGTGGTGCGGTTAGCTGTGCACGTGTGATATTGATGGGTGGGAATGTAGCCAGCCATCGCACATGTTCGCATTGCCTATCTACCTCCCCTCTCACGCTTTGAATATATTTATGTAACATATTATTAAAATATTACATCATTTTAGTATATTAAAAATATAAAAAATCATCATATATATTAACAACCAGTCAGATCCACATCTATAAAAATTTATGAGAATATTAAATAATATATAAAACTTTAATATATTGTATCATTTCTCTAATATGTGAGTGTTGACTTTCGACCAAAATTTGAAAAATAATAAATTATTCTCAAAGGGCTTCCTTTTTATACCAATTTATTTTTCTCTATTGTTTTTGTATCATAATAAATGCATGCACTAAATGTTTTTGGATTTGAGGAGTTTGTCCCTTTAAAAAATCAGTTGATTTAATTTATCTCAATTACAATTATTCAACTAATGTTAGTGATGGGTTCGGTCTAATTTGAGGATTAGAATTCATCATATTATATCAGATATAGACTACGACCTAATGCATTCATTTGGCCCAAATGTAGTAACCCAATTTTGTTCTTAATCGATAAGGGTAAACTGTCTAACTTGCTAGAACTATTGTCAACTTTTTATTCTTATCAAATAATTTTATAAGCTGTTATTAATGGATAAAAACAGTAAACTACTCCTTAAAAATTACAAATATCTCTCTTTTCAGTGAAAAAAGGAGGTTGACCATAAGAAAAAAAAAAAAAAGACGTTTTAAGCGCATCTCAGCAAATCTAAATGGCATTATTATTTTCTCACTAAATATATCTTGGCATAAATCAACACTCTCTTCCTTTCTTTATTTTAAGGAAAGGCCACTGGTTTGAGTGTCAGAGAGTATATTGGGGTCCTACTCATGTATACTTTTAAACTCACATTTGTTTGTATTGTACTGGTTCCAGATTAAAGAATTTGGACACCAAGCTTTGCCATTCTCAATCCGATAAAAATCTAAATTCGAATTGCAACAGTTAAATATACGAGATTAATATTTATTTTAATAGTAAACAAAAGCTAAAAAAGTGTTATTGTTTTAATAGTAAATAATATAGCCGTCCGATCAATATTGAACGATTGTAATTAAGATAGGTTGAATAAACTCCTTATTTAGAGAGGTAGATTGTCCAAATTCATATATTTTTTTAACGGTCACATATACTTGACGTTAAAAATTATAAAAAAAATATATATTTTTAACCTGATATTTATTATATAATATTAGAGAGTAATACTACTTATTTGATCTATCCATACTTTAATTATACCCCCCAATCTTTATTTGTAAGACTATTAAAATTTAAAAATAAAAAATAAAATAAATCATGTAGACAAAGAGTGATTTATAAATAAATTATAAGTAGATAAAATATTTAGCATATTTTACATGGCATTATTGCATATTCACATTTCTTTGTTTTTTCCTTTTTGCTAAATTACATTCACATAGATATTAAAAACTGTACTAAGTGCAAGTTTAGCCCAAACCCGATTATAACAATGCTTCCCTTAGGCCAAATTTGAGATATTTTTCATCTTGTAATTGATTATATGAAAATATTGATAAATATTGATGGATCTAAATATGATGGAGCTGAATTTTGGTGGGGTCCAAGTTTATGGAGGCTCTGTCAGGATCGAAGAAATCGTCGATCACATCAGCTCTACATCAGTATATGGCCGAATTAGAAAATAATACACAAAGTGTTGATGTTGAGGGGTGGCCAAATTGCTGAGTTCGAAAGTGAATCGGACTACTTATACTGAAGAATGATCGGTTTCCAGTCCCAACGACCAACAATAAAAAAGTGCGCGAAATTTCCTTTAAAATTTGTAAAAGAGAGTGCGATTGAGATAGATAAATCACTTGTAAAAATTAGAAATCAATGAATGTCACTAGTGAGAGAAAACAAAGACAAGAAAGAAAGATCACATATTACAGACCATTTTTGTCTTCTTTCTAAGAACTATAAAAATGGATAGCTCTGCATGCCTAAAACATGCATAAAGTGAAAATGTATGCGATTGAGATGTAATATTCATGCCTGGTATATTATTGATAGGTGGATATCTATAGGCTGAACATAATAGTCACACTTGATACCCATAAAAAGAGTACATGTATGTGAGCAACTCAACATAGTCATATGAGATAGCCGCATATACTAGGATGGTTTCTTATTGATTTTTCTCTTTGGCACTCAAACCTCAAGTTTACTGTTACAATGTCAAATGCATTTTCAAGTGGTTTTACTATATTTTCAGTAGTATAAATATGAGTTACTGTTTAAGACATCATTAGTGTCAAATTTATAAAGAAAGAGAGAATAGAGGGAAAATTTTTTTCAATTCTTGAGTGTTTAATCATATTCCAATATTCATTTATTTATGTATATTATTTTAGTTATATTGCGTTCAACGAATTCGAGTTATCCTATGAAATAGGGAGTCACGAGTTGGATCTTTACATTAGGTTGATCTGATACGGATCCGATCTCTATAATCTCGAACCTGAATCCTACACAATACAACTAAAAATAAGAGATCAGAGGACGGTAAGAATTGCTTCCACCGTATATCCTTTGATACTTAAATTAGAAGTCTTTCCAAGAGTATAAAAAGATACATGGAGGATGAATGTAGTGGTGGATTGAGCGTTTGGATGAGTCCAATTTATGGACAACTTAGAGGTGCACCTGACTGAGAGGTGGCTGAGATGCGCTCATTTTTTATGGACGTCTTAGATGCGCTCCCTGTTGAGGGGCGTCTTAAGAGACAAAAACATGTTGAAAAGTGAGCACCATTGCAGATTGTATGACCGTTCAAATATTGACGAGATGCTCTTGAGGGATGGTCGGGTATTTGAAAGAAAGATCCCCTAAATTGAATATCCTTTACTTAGATGGACTCTTGAGGGGTTTGCCCACTTGGTAAGAGAGATGGATTCTGAAAGGACTTAGGGGGCAATGCTTTCTTGGAATGAAGTCCATTATCATTTTCTCTCCTCTCTCCTCCTCGAGACCCTCTTCTCATTTCTTCTCTAGAACATCTCCTCTCCCTCTTTTGTTTAGAGAATCCTATGTTATAATGATGGGACCGTTGTGATAATACTTGCCCATTTTATTCGTTCTTGTAACTTTCTCCCAATTATAAGAAATGTAAACCGAAATTAATTGCGGTGTTTTATACTAAATTTTATTAGGCCTTCATTATTGAACCTTCTTCCTCGACTGAGTTTATCGAACCCATCACTAGCCTTCCATGCCGGTGATTCAAAATTTTAACCCACGGCATGTTTCTAATGGGATACTGCCTGGAGGTCTGACTTTGTTGGCTTACCATCTTCAAGGAATAGTGCGTCTTGATGGTGATGAGAATGGATGGTTATCGGCTAAGACTTGAGGCTATTGTCACCGGGCTTTTCCTAGCCTAGGCCGTCTTCCGTATGTACTCGTTGGCGCTCGGACATAGTAAATGACGTCGTGGCTTTCACGCATTTGGTCTTAATCTGTTGACCATTGTTGACTGATGGTGCTCATCCCTTCAGGAGGGAGCTGTCGCACGCATATTGAAAATTCCCCTAAGGTTTTAAATTGAACCGTGCGTGGGCCGCTCAGTGACGGGACTAAGGTTCAAATCCACATCATAAGGGCCGCTCGGTGATGTAACTGAGTTTTAAAATCTGACATCTTCTGGGCCGCTCGGTGATGTAATTGAGTTTCAAAATCCAACATCTTCTGGGCTGCTTGATGATGTAACTGAGTTTCGAAATTCGACCTCTTTTGGGCCCCTTGGTGATGTAACCGAGTTTCAAAATCTGATCTCTTCTAGGCTACTCGGTGATGTAATCGAGTTTTAAAATCTGACTTCTTTTGGGCCGCTCGATGATGTAATCGAGGTTTTGTAATAAGTGAATAAAAATTCACCCGACTTAGAGGCAGTCTAGGTAAATCGACAATATGCAATAACATGCGAGCACTCATATGATTATCCTATTAATTAAAGTATGGCTCAGGTAATCAGTATGATACATATAAGACTTACCAGAATTCGATGTCGAATAGTCATTGGCATTTACAGTGCTCGAGGTAGATGGTGTATTGTGCCATTGGGACTAGTTGACCGTCTTGGACACACGACTTGCGTCCATTGCTCCAGTGTGTCGTCAAAGTACTTTTTGCCGACTCTCTGGACTGTCACCTCTATACTCCGTGAGACTTGATCCTCAGTCATGGTCTGACTAGCCAGCATCTTAATATAGCGCCGGGCAGTCCAATTTCCTATAACTCAGGCTTCGTCACTAGCCGGTAAAATTCAAGCCGATATGAAATTTAGATGGGCAACGCTGATTGTGGTGCGATAGGTAGTGGGCTGGTCATGCTTAGCCTTCCATTATGAAAACCGTGGCAGCTTTCATAAAGTCTTCATCGTTGGTCCCAATGAGAGACATCGCTGCAGGACTGGGTTTGTTGTTCTTGGACAGATTTTAAACGGAAGCTTGTTCCTATCCTCGAATAGATTTGGGACGAAATCTTCGTTTCCGTCTGCGGGCAAATTTGGGACGGATTCTTCGTTTTCGTCCTCAGGCAAATTTTGGGGTGGAATTTTCATTTCTGTCCTCCGACAAATTTGGGATGAAATCTTCATTTCTGTCCTCGGGCAAAATTGGGACGGAATCTTCATTTATGTCCTCGGACTTGCTCGTTCTTGTCCTGATATAGATTTGGGATGGAATCTGCGTTTTTGTCCTCGGGCAAATTTGTGACGGAATTTTTGCTTCCGTCCCCGGACCTGTTCGATCATTCTAGAGAAGGAGGCCTTCATCAGCCAAACGGAATGATATCGGGGCGGATCATAATAAACTACTCAAGATTGTGAAGAAGCAAATTTGGGCTAATACTCCGTAGTAGCATCAGTCTGTAATCGATCTTCTTGAGTAGAATGTGGCCAATCAATCAGGAATGGAATTGAATGAAAGTGATCAAATTTTCGGAATGAATTTCAATTCTAGAGTTAACAAACTTTCGGAGTGGCAAAATTTTTGAAATGGCCAAACTTTCGGAGTGGATTATAATTTTGGAATGAACAAACTTCTGGAGTGACTACACTTTCGGAGTGAACAAATTTTTGGAATGGCCAAACTTTCAGATCAGCCAAACTTCCGGAGTGGCAAGGATGTTGCCCATGCGGGCTTTCATCCTTCAATCTGAGACCTAGTCAGTCTTCTAACTCGAATGAAATTCGATTGTTGGAGCCGATTTGGATTTGGATATGGATATTAGGCTTGTATGTTTTCTAGGCAGGGCACTTTCTTCATTTCTTCTTCTTGAAGTCACAAATGGGCGATTGAAAAAAGAGCCCCAAGTCTTTGACGACTACGTTGCGCGCAAAGGACCTAGAATGTATTGTACATTAGAGTATTGATCTCTTTCATAAGAGCGCATGCCGGTTTCATTCATGGCTATTTGTGGGATGGTTAGGAGTGGTGGTCTCCTTAGCAAGAGTACTCGTATGAGTCTTAGTATTAATTAGTTTTGTTTTTATATTTTTGATGGTAAAGCTAGCTTTTTGGCCGCTTCCCACAAATGGCGCCAATTTTACGTTCTATGAATTCAGGTTGTTTTATAGAATAGGGGGCCGCAAACCGGATCTTCACGCTGGGTTGATCTGATGTGGATCTAGTCTCCATAGTCTCGAACCTGAATCTTACACAATACAATTGAAAATAAGAAGTCAGAGGATGGTGGAAATTGTTCCCACCGTATATCGTCCAATACTCAAGTCAGAAGTCTTTTCAAGAGTATAAAAAGATGTATGGATGATGCATGTAGTGGTGGGTTGAGTATTTGGATGCGCCCAATTGATAAATGACTTAGAGGTGCGACCAACTGAGGGGCAACTTAGATATTCTCCTTGTTGAGGAGCGTTTTAGATGCGCTCCCTGTTGAGGAGTGTCTTAAGAGGCAAAAACATGCTAAAGAGTGAGCACCATTACAGATTGTACGGCCGTTCAAATATTGTTGGGATGCTCCTGAGGGATGGCCGGGTATCTGAAAGAGAGATCCCCTAAATGGAATATCCTTTACTTGGATAGACTCCCCTGGGGTTTGCCCACTTTGTAGGAGAGATAGATTCTGGAAGGACTTAGGGGGCAGTGCCCTCCTGGAATGAAGTCAATCATCATTTTCTCTCCTTTCTCCTCCTCGAGATCTTCTTCTCTGAAACCTCTCCTCTCCATCTTTTGTTTAGAGAACCCTCTTTTATAATGTTAGGACCTTTGTGATAATACTTGTCTGTTTTGCCCGTTTTTGTTCGTTCCTATAACCTCCTACCGGTTATAAGAAATGTAAATCGAAATTAATTGTACTGCCTAGGCCATCTTTGGCCTGAATCAGTAACGACTTTTAATTATCCTGAATTTTATTGGGCCTTCACTCGTGAACCTTCTTCCTGAGTTGGATTTACCGAACTCATTAAGTTATTGTTTAGAATATTTTACTTGTGATTTTATTTCCCAATAATATCATTTTGGACATTTTTAAAGTGAACAAGAAAATGTTTGAACAAAAATTAATGCCCAGAGTAACTTAAGTTGTTTGAATAAAAGTCGAGATTAAGAAACAACGTAAAAAGATAAAATTGTTTATTTTATATTCTATAAAAGCTATATTTATTGATAGATTTTCATATAATAACAAATAGAAATCTCCTAAACACACCATAAAGCCATTGTTAAATCTGCTGGTCATTTCCCGGATCATATTTTCCAACAAATGTTAAGGCTATATTTTAGTCATATTAGTTTAGCGGTCATAACAGGCCAAGAAGATAGGAAATATGGAAAAAAGCAGAGAAAGTGGAAGAAAATGAACTTCCAAATTGTTATATTTTCTAAATATATTTTATATTTAATGAATTTTAATATTGTAAAAGAAATTTAAAAAAATCTATCAACCGTGGGATATTATTATTATTTTTCTTAAAATTATACTATTATAGTAATGATAATTATCTTGTAATTATATTATTGCAATTATACTATTATAGTAATGATAACAATATAAGAGTATGCATGAATATTAAACATCCGAAATATAAGTAAAATATATCAGACATTAAAATAAATCAATGTTAGAGTTTAAAAATACTTAATTCAACGTTATACAAAGTAGATCTGACAAAAGTATGTTCTAATCTACTCGTCTTCTTCCTCTCTCATCTTCTTTCACCTTTCTCTCTCCTTTCTTTCTTCATTTCTCTTGTGTGGATGCCCAATAATGCCGCTGCTCCCCCTTATAAACCTCAAACGGCGATCGAGCGCTGCCTCAGATGCTCCTCAAGTGCCATCTCTTGGCAATCTGCGCCTCGAGCGCCACCTAGCTGATTCAATTTTTTTTGTAAAATTTTACGAAATAAAATTAGTTTTAAGTATCCAAATTATCTAAAATAACAATTAATACGAAAATAATTCAAATAAAAAGTCAAATATTACAAAATTTCTTCTAAAACAAGCAAGAGTAATTCATTTTAGAGTTGATGTGTCCTAAATCCAAACTTGAATAGATCCGAGTCGAGCTGTTTGTCGGATTCCGATCTCCGTTCGCTTAACTTTGAGTCCTGTACAACACAACTTCAAATAAGAGGTTAGGTAACGGCGAGATTTGGTCCCACCAAAAATATTTTGACGTTCAAGCCAGTAATTACCCTTCTGAAATAAAAAGGTGGATGCAGTATGAATACTGATGAGTGTTTTGTGTAGACAGGATACACTCGTGGGATGAGTGACTTATGGGGTTGCTCGTGAGGAGCAGAACTTCTCATCCCAAAGTTCGTTGGGAACTGGAAGCTGAGTGAGAGAGTGCTAGAGGGCTCAAGAGAGATTAATAACTTCTGAGAACTTGAGATTGCTTGAAGGCTTTTTGCGAGCGTTTTAGTGCGTATTTGAGAGTATGCCTTTGAAGGGAGCTTTCATGGCATTTTATAACCATGGCCCTGGGTTGCCCGCCTTACATAGAAAGACTAGATACCCGTGCTCTGCTAAGAATTATTGCCTTCTTTAGCACAGGCGTGAGCATTTTTCTGACTGTAACGGTCCAAGAAAATAATCTCATTCCTTCTGTGTTTTGTAACTGTTAGGGTTTTTAACAGACAGCGCACAAATTTTGGCATTTTCCTCTCGAGATGTGCACTAATTGTGGAGATGATCGTTACAGTGAAGCTTACCATCTTGGAGAGGTAAAAAATTAGTGCAGATAACTGTTGTGGCTCTGAGATGGACATGTGGACCAATTAGTGCTTGGGTCGTGCACATCCTGGATCCCAGCTGGTTTACTGGCCACCTCTTCGATCAACGAAAGTGTTGACCGTTCTAGGCTTTCATGGGTCGTCCTGTTCTTGGGTCTCCGCCGGCTCACTTACTCTTCATCTGGTCAACAGAAGCGTCAACTGTCCAGGTAGAATAAGGCAGTTATGGATTTGGACCGTTTTCTCCTTCGCAGGCGAACGCATTACTGGCGTCCCATTACTAGCCCCCCATATTGGTGGTCTGAGACTTTGACCTCCAATATGTTCATGATGGTACGTTTCTGACTGGAAAACTTGCTCGATACAACTTAATACTGGCAATGGTATTTGGTTTGCTGATTATGTCACTTGTGGCTATTGATCGTAACATTAAGATCTGGAGAACTGAATTGGAAGAAACGTTGACTGGATTCATTAACCGCTCTGGTAGGAATCCGGAGAATTCAGCAGGAACAGAAACGTTGATCGAATTCGTTGACCGTTCTGGCCAAAATCCGGAGAGCTAAGCTTGAAGAGTAGCGTTGACCAGATTCGTTAATCGTTCTGGCCAAAATCCGAAGAGCTGAGCGTGAAGAGCAGCGTTGATCGGATCATTGACCGTTCTGGCCAAAATTCGGAGAGCTTTTGAAGAAAATAGTGCTGACCAGGTTAGTTAACCGCTCTGGCCAAAATCTAGAGAATTTGTGGGAATTGAAACGACGCGCCATCATGATGCCAAACTGCCAGACAAAAAGTTTATCATGTGTCAACACGCAGTGAATTTGTGATCCCGATAATTAATTTTGCCGGAGATCTGATTTGACTGCACCCTATCCGGTTGCGAAACGTGTCCACCATAAAGGGTGTACTTTTTTGAGGCGTTGCCTTGCCAACGGTTGCATGTCTTTACAAAAACTAGTCCATCTGTTCAACTTTCCTACGCTGAAACTTTTTTACTTCTTGGCTCCTTCTGTTGTCGATATTGCCTCTATGATTACCCCTGGAAAGGTGAGAGAGCTGTATGTAGAGTTCAACATTCCACGTGAGATTGTCCCCGTGATACCCAGTGAGCATGATAGGGCCTGCTTTCCTCCTCGGGGCTGCATCATTGTGTATGAGGTTCACCTGAGAAGTGAGCTTTGAATCTCCATTCCTGAGGAGGTACTAGACATCTTTACAGCGCTCCAAGTTTCCAATGCACGGCTCCACATCAATGCCATGCGCTTCCTCTGCTTGCTATGCATCTTTCTATGCCAGCATTCACGGATGCTAATGAAGAAGGCAGTTATGGTGATGTTTTGATTCACCCAGAGTGAAAACTGGATCTCCCTATCCCTTGGAGACCTTCCCGTCAGCGAGGTCATCTACGATTCGTTGAAGAATTGGAAGGACCACTACTTCTTTGTATGCGTCGGTGACTCTTGGCCCTTGTCCCAGGATTAGGGCAAGATCCCTAGGATTTTTACCGGGATGCCCAAGAGTGACGAGGTGGAGGCCGTGGAGCCACTGCTGGCGCTAGTGAGGAAATACCCTAATGAGTTTAGGAGGGATCACCTGGTTTCCAGATGGGAAGCCAAGAAAGCTCATTGGGAACCTCCTTCTCCGGTTCAGAAGATTAGATCACCGCTGGATGCCTCACAGCGCAAGAGGAAGGCTGGCGCCATTTCCATCGATATAGTCGGCACACCGTCCACCGGTGATGTTCCCAGCAGTCCAAGGCAGAAGAGAACTGCGACAATAGTGCCTTCTTCTTCCTCATCCTCCACAGAGCCAGATTTCGTAACAGTGAGACAACTTGCTGGAGCCGAAGAGCACTCTGGAGTAGAGGCAGTTGTGGAGGAGTATGAAGCCATGCTGCGCGTCGCCGCAAGTGGCATGGTCATTGCGCTATCGCAGCCGATGGGTTTGGTAGCGCAAGCCGTGACGACGGAGCAACCGCCATGGAGGAGCCGGCTGATAAGCCGCAAGCTGAGCTGGAGTAGCCAACCTTGGAGCCGCTTCCTACTCCTGATGAGCCAGCCGCCAGAGAGTTGCTTCCTGCACTTGATGAGCCAACCGTCGGAGAACTTTTTGAGGCAGTTGACCTCAGTGCTGAGTTGGAGGAGGAGATTGTTGCTGAGGCTTCAGCGGAGTGTGCTGAGGTGGCTACTTCTCCCAGTCCTCTACCATCAGCTCCAAGGTCACAGAGCAAGCCAGTGAGGAGGCAGCGAAAAGTCTAGCTGGTAATTTTTCAAAGCTTTCCTTCTTTTCTTCCTTTTCCGTTGTACTTTAACTCATTTAATTTCAGGCAGGAGGCAAAAGTTGTGGGCGTAGTGGGCAATGCATTACGTCAATGGGACTTGGTGATCCAGAATCGGAAGGAAGAGATTGCCTGGTTTGAGGAGGTGGTGGACCTATTGAGGGCCTAGTACCAGGAGGAGAATGCCGCTCTTCAGTCGGAATTATTTGAGCTGAGAGCAAGCAATGCGAGACTGGAAGAGGAGGTGGCCAGGACTATAGGGCATACCAACGAGCTCTTGAGAAAGATAGCCTCGTTAGAGAATTCACATGGAATATTGAACTCAACGTACAGCTCTCTCATCTCACTAGGGGTAATCATAGAGGCAATATTGACAACAAAAGGAGCCATGGAAACAAAGGGAAGAAGAGGAATAGAGTCTTAAAAAATTTTCAGCGTAGAAAAGTTGAACGGATAGACTAGTTAGTCATTTTCTCAACCATTTATGTATCATCACCATTGGACAGAAACATGGACTCTAACAAGCAATTTCTTTTAGAAATGATGATATGATACATTAATGACTTATTTACTAAAATCATAACTTTTTATTTTTAATTGATAAATAAATACCATTTTACACTTAGTTACAAATAAAAATATATTTTATTGTATAATATTTTTCTAATTGATAAATTACTTTATATTAATTTAACAATAAAAAATATTTCTTCTTCTAAAAAGTTCATAGAATAACATTTTTAATAAGTTATTATAGTATAACAACAGCGATAATATAACTTAATAAGCTATGATAAAATTTAATATACCAAATTTTTTACATATTAATTGCCACTTCATAATTGCTAAAAATTATCAAATATAAGCAAAAATCCCGAATAAGAAATTTTCTTGAATGTGTCCCAAGTGTGTTCAAATATCTCGAAATGTGTCAAATTTTTTAAAAAGAATTAGAAAAAAAATTATAATCGTGTGTTGAAAGAGTATCAGTGTCCGATATATACTAAGCACCAAGACTTTAGCCTTAAGAGATTGTCCGTGTTTGTTATGTTAGCGGTGTGAGATAGAAAATATAAAAAATAAGAGTACCCTGACACAATTCAAAGCAGACAGCAGGCAAAAATAATTGATGTTAAAAATTAACTTATCCGCTTATCTAAAAACCCAAGTAAAGTTGATCTAGGGCATCTTAGAAGCGGAATTAATAACAACGCAGATCAATCTATCCAAGGAGGAACTCCTCACATTATCTAATCTGATGACACATGTACGGACTTTTGAAACAGATATGGGTTCCGTAGCATTTTGCACTCCTCTAAATTACGAGAAGATAGGTAACATTTCAGATATTTTTAAACTAATTATTTTATAAATATGAATTATATAATAATTAATGGATTTTTTTAAAAGAAATAAGTTAAAAATATTTAATTAGATAAATAATTATGCTAGGCCTAAATTTTAGTACTTGGTTTTAAGATTCTAAATTTAATTACATTTTAGAAGGTTTAAACATCCATAATCATATTAGTAAATAATAATTGATGCTTTACTGAATTTGAATTATTAAACGAATTAAAGGGCTGCCTAATTTAGGTGTCCAATTGGGAGCGGGTCCGATCTTTGTTATTTTGAATCTAAATCTTACGCATCATAATTAAAAAATAAGAGGTCAGATGATAGCGAGACTCGCTCTTTAGTATGTCCTCCATCATTTAAATTAATAATCTTTCCACTTGGTCGAAAAAGATAGGGGGATGAGAGGAAAAATGCGTAGGTGTAAGGGTGTTCAGGGATTGAGTGTAATAGGAAGGATTGGGCTCCGCGGATGGGCTCGATGGATGAGCAGCTATCTATGTCGCAATCACACTCGTGGGAGAGTGGTTTCCTGAGAGTAAAAGCTGTACTCCTGGAATAGTGGCTTCTAGACAAAATTGTACTTGTAGAAGAGTGGCTTTGTGAGAGAGTGAGAGAGAGAGATTGTCGCACTCAAGATGCCTGAACATTCGAATTTTGGATTGATGGATCGATCCCCTTTTTCCTATGGAGGAAGGGATATATTTTTTGAGTGAGAATTGGCTGGGTTTACAGCTATGAGTAGTCGATACCACGGGTCTGCAATTGTGGGCTGCAGGCACTATGACGCTACATTTCTTAGGGAGCTATTATCGTGCTTCTACCTTTGATACTCTACATCACCATAAATCTCAGGGTGACGGGCTGGCAGCTGTCACCTGCGATTCCTACTCCTGGTGATAGTAGCCATTTGGATTTGCCTGCCAAGTTCGAGGGGGCTGAGTTGGGCCGCTAATTAACTCTTATTACCTGTATACTGTTGGGCCGATTCGAGTTGAGCTGTTTGGGCTTTTGCCATACCTTTTGGATTCTAGGCTTGAAGAAGCTTTCACTAGGCTGCTACTTCCTAGGTCCTTCTTTCTCCTGCAGGTTGGATTTTGGGCCGACTCACAGACTATCGAACCTATCACTAACCCTCCATACCGAAACGTTTAAAATTTTAACCCCTAACATGTTCACGATGGGACAATAGCTACAGGTTTTCACGCGTGCTCCTTCCCCAGACATGCTCCTTCTCTAGGCGTGTTGCAGATTTTTTTGCTCTACTTGGTAGGATGTGATTCAATTCTCTACCTCTGGTGATTCTCTACCGTCAGCACAATCTTCACGATTAAATGCGAGTTGATTTCCTTTTCTGACTATAAATGGAGGGGCTTTTTATACTTTGCATCACAAAGCATTACCCATTTGCTAAGGAGTGGGCACACTTGGACCTAGCATGAAGCTTTCGCAAGCACAAGCCGAAGTAGGTGGGAGCTCTTCCCCTACATTTGAAGCTGGTGTCTGGTGGCACGCTTAAAATCTGCTTTGATTATCCTCTTTTATGTCAAAAATTGCCTTGGTTCTTCTCTTTGACACCTGACCTAAAATCAGGCCTATGCTGCTAGAGTGAGGTCCCCGGTTTTGGGGGCGATTTCCTCTTCTTTCAACCCATGCCGAATGATTCTTCCTGCAGGAGGTTAGAAGAGGACAGTCTCGGTCTCTAGCTAGATGAAATTCTTTTCTTTCTAGCCATTTTAAAGACCCTACTCATCTGCAGTTTTGCTCCCGGCTTTGGCTGGAGGGAGAATTTCTTTTTCTTTTTCTTATTTGCCTCCTCGTGAAGGATGGGTGCAATGCTTAAGGGAACTGCTCCTTAATCCTATCGGAAGGGATTTTGTGCTCTTTCTGTTGGTATGGTAGCCATTCGGGCAACGCTGCGATGCCAGCATATGAGCTTTCCTCTTGCTTTTGTCAGTCTTGATGGTCGATTGTACAACTATTTGAGTCGAGTCGGTACTCCATATATTTTTTATTCCCTTTCTAGTTTTATCTTCACTGTTGTAAGTTTGTACTTTGTCAAAGAAATTAACGAATAGAACTCTTTGAACATTTTTGTCTTCATTGCATGGCTCCAATATTCTTGTATAGATTGAATAGTTCAAGTGCTTGAATGATATATCATTTTTTTATTGTCGTTGTTTGACTTCTAACAATCTGACAATCTGGACCCCAGATGACTTGTTCTTCTAACAATCCATCCTGCAATGATTTGTCTTATACGCTCGGTTGGGATGCGAATCAATTGAATTAGTATCGAGTCTATTAAGGCCATGCACAGTCAATTTGTTGTCTTAGAAAATGGCACGTTACGATATCATTACTTGTGTCGCGCCACTGACTCGCCAATCTAGGTGTTAGGGCCACCAGCTGTCTGCGGGCTGTACTGGGAGACGTAGCGTCAGTCATCATATTAGTCCAATGAACTGATGCGCCACAACACTCTGCGATGTGGACACATGTTGCAATCATTATAGAGACGCACCTCTTTGATACCCTTAAACAACGCTGTTGTAGGGCTGAGGCCTTGGTTATTTAAGCACTAACTCCTAGTCGTTTCTACACTTCTTCATTCTTTGACTCGCTCTACCCTAATTTGCTCCTCTTTTCTATGGTTTCTATTGTTTCTCAAATGGCTCTCCGGGGCGTCGATGCTATCCAATCCGTCCTTACTAATAGAGAGGTGGAATCTCTGCATAGGAAGTATAACATTTCAAGTGCCATTTTGTACGTTCTGCTAGGTGTTGATGATTCGACTTGTGCTTCTCACCCAGGGTTCATTACCATCTATGAGAAATATCTGAAAGCTAGCCTTCATATTTGGTTTGCGAAAGAGTTGAGCAAGATTCTATGGGCATTAGAGATCCCCGAGGCTCGCTTCCATCCCAGCGCTCTTTAGTACCTTGTTTCTCTGTGCACCTTCTTTTGCATCATAGAACTTTCTTTAGATACTTGGGCTTTGAAGGTAATCTTCCAATTTAACTAAGATGCAAACTGGATTTCTTTCACTCCCTACAAGAAGTTCAAAATAAGCGGGGGGAACCCCGACTCAATGAAGGGCTGGAAGAACCGCTTCTTTTATATAGTGGTTACTTCTGAGTGGAGAATTTTAAGCAATTGGGGCAAAGTCAATGGGGTCTACTCTGGTGACATTTTGAACGAAGAGGAATGGATGGCATGGGCACTAACATCGCTTGTCAAGGAGAATGCTGCCATCTTGCACCACACTGATTGCTGGCTTTCCCGAAGGGTGTTTGATGAAGTCTAGTGGGTGGTTAGGACGAAGGGAGATGTTGTTACTGCCATACAATTTTGCCGGCCCAAAAGGAAGCCAGGTGAGCTATTCATTCATGACTCTCCCAAAAGGGTGGCTGATAGGGCAGAATCTCCCTCTTTGTCCACCTATTCTAATGATATTCGAGCTATTAATGAGGCCTGTGCAAAGGCGTCTCATTTGGTTGTCGCTGAGTCATTGCGAGAGACTAGGTTCGTGCGTTCTTCTTTGGCTGGTTCCATTTTTTATGAGTTGATTGGATTAGCTGAGTGCAATGAGCCCCCAATGGATTCTGCCGCTAGAATAAATGACCCATTGGCTGGTAGATCGGGCAAATCGATCAATGCCCCACCCATCCTGGTGGCTTTGTCGCTTGATGCATTAGTCTCCACTCCTCTTGCCACTTCGGTTGAAGAGGGTGCCGATAATGATTAGGTGAAGGAAAAGATGATTGGGGACAACTCGGAGGCCACGACCGCTGAGGAAGTGCCTCGTCTAGAGGGTTCGACACCTGAACTTCCGGGCACTTTAGGTGCGTCTCCTCCTCTGGGCTTCACGGTGCCTCTCTGCCATCACACGCGACCTCTGCGGTATTTGTTCCCTTCGGCTAGATCTGTAGCCAAGGATTCTCCTAGTCTCTCTCATCAAGAGGGTCCATCTCATCAAGGAGGTCCATCCTTCTTTGAGGTATCACCTCACAGAGTTCTTCATTCTGTGACCATGCTTTTCATTGCTTTCCCTAACTGATCATTCTATCTTGCTTGACTGCTGTAGGAGGTGCTTCGTGTGGTGGCAGAGGCATTGCATTGGTGGGACGTTGAGATCTCTTGCGTGTCCCAAATGTATGTTGATCCTGCAGTGCTTGAAGAGATGGAAGGTCAAGTGAATGCTGTCATTCACTAAGGCTCTACAGAGTCAAAAGCAGGCCACTTACCTCGATTGAGTGCTGTTCAAGTGTGAAGCGAGATCCCAAGAGCTCTCGCAGGAAAGGTCTTGGGCTCTAGATCAGATTGTCTCACTCGAGGATGCACTTTAAGAGGTTGAGCAGCAATTTGCCAATCTCTGGAGCAAATGTTCTCAACACGAAGGAGAGCTGAGGACCCAATTCTGCTCGAATGGAGTTGGCCGCGTGATGAATGACATATTTCGGGACAGTGTTTGCTACTCCAAGTGGATCTTGTCTTTGGTGGATTTGGACTTTCCTATTGGTTTCCTTAATCCGAGGAATGCCGGAGCTCAACATTGATTTAACTCAGTTCACTTCCTAGAGATAAGAGGGGAGCCTTCACTTCATTCACTCGGGGGATCCCAGTCTTAGGATAATTTCCTTATTGAGCCTTAGGCATTAGGCAACATTTTGTATTCTTTGGATGGATCCTCTGTGTTGTACATATCGACTTCTTTGATAGATTATCCAGATTGTCTGGATCATTGCTGCTGTTGCCTTCGAGTGTATGTCGAATCTTCTGGCTTGACATTTGCTGTTGTTTATCCGTTTGTGTTCTTTCTTGTGGAAGGGCATCACAGCACCAGGAAAAGCCTCTTGAGGGCTGACTAGGTTTAATTGTCATAGTCACCGGCTTTGACGGAGTCTAGACCATTGCTTACACTAAACTAATGGTGCTTGTCCCTACTAGAGGGAATTGTCACATATGTGCATCAGGTTCTAGTTTGTTGATCGTCATTAACTAAGGGCGTTCGTCTCTGTCGAAAGGAGTTGTTGCACGTATGCTGAAGAGCCCCTTAAGGTTTCACTTTCGTTTTCAAGCTCCTTGGGCCGTAGTATTTAACCTCGTTTAGGCTGCTCGACTGTTAGAATTGAGGTTAGGTCTTCGATCTCTATTAAGTCGTTTGGACTATAGGACCGAGGTTTTGACCTGGCTCTTATAGGTTGGTTCACATGTGACATATTTCACTCGACTTAGGGTCAGTCTAAACCTTTGAATTGATGCAACCACACATGTATTCAAATAATCAACGCAACAGATGAAATAAATGATTATTTTACTAAATTAAATATGTTTACATTATTCAAGCAATTCACATGGTACGTATTAGACTTACCTGTGTTCGGTGAGAGTTCATTGATAATATTTTTTGAGGCGGACAACGTTCAATGTCATTGAGACCAATTTTTTATTCTGGTTGCATAAATTGTACACATCATTTTAGAGAATCGCTAAAACTAGGAATGATCCTTCCAAATTAAGAGATAGCTTGTTCTTATCGGTAATTTTGTTGGCCACCTCTATACTCCGAAGAATTAGGTCCCCTACCTCAAATTGGTTTGCTTTTACATTCTTATTGTAATACCGTGCGATTTGTTACTGATGTAATATCTCAAATCACCATTTGATTTATTTCGGGTGTAATAAATTATAAAAAATAAAAATATAATAATAATATAAATATTATTATAAAGGAAGAGAGAGAGGGAAGGCAGTGCGGGGGTTGTTGACTGCCGTTGCCAGAGGAATCGACACTGGAGTGTGATATTTGGATTCCCATTTGATTTAATTTGGATATATTTATTATTTTGGGTAATTTGGCCATGATAAAAATTAATTACATATTGTGATATTTTGAAGAAAAATCGAAATTGCGGCATGGTGACTAAGCATGCCCGAGTGCCGATTCAGTATTATATATAGATATATTTTTATAAAAAATGAAAAAAGAAAAAAAGTAAAAGGGGCAAAACCGTGGGTGAAAACCCACGACTGGCAGAAGGAAAAGGTAGGAAATAAGGGGGAGCAGCTGTGGGTAGAGAAGAAAGAAAGAAAGGAGAGAAAAGGAAAGAGAGAGGAAGAGATGGTTTTGCGTGTGAGGAAGAAGGAGGAGGAGCCGCGGGTGAGAAGTGTGCATAGAGGAGAGGCGACGCTGAGGAAGGTCGGTTGCCAAGAGAGGAGGAGAAGGAAGCAGCAACAACGGGTGTGACAGGAGGCTCATGACCGAAGGGGGGAGAGAGAAGAGATCGGCACGGTGGTGCTAGCAAATCGACAAGGCGGTGGCAAGTCAACGTGGCGGTGGCTGAGTAGCGTGGAGGAGAAAGAAGCCGCGCAGGTAGAAAGAGGAAGAACGTACCGACAGGAGAGAGAAAGCTCGGTTTAGGGAGCTCGAAATATCCTTTTGTTAAATCTACTCAGTATAAGGTTGAGACAAGTATCATTTCGTCCTATCTCTGATTTATTTCAGTATCTGATATACTTTACATGTGTACTTTATATAAGTATATTTCTATGAAAGTGGGTGGAGTTCGAGACTCAGTTGGTCCGTGTATGTGTGAGACTATGATGGTCTGAGACTAAGGTGGGTCGATGTGTGTGTGGATAGGGGAGTTTGAGACCTTGGTTGGTCAATATATATGTAGATTATGGTGGTTTGAGACCCTGGTGGGTTAATATGTGATCCGATAATAATGATATGAAATGATCGAGAACTATAGGCCAAAAATATAATTGGGTCAAAAGCCAATGATATGAAATCGTTGAGAGCTACAAGTCTAAAATGTAGTTGGGTTAATAAAGCCAATGATATGAAATGGCCAAGAACTGCAAGCCTAAAATGTAGTCAGAATAATAAAACCAATAATATAAAATAATCGAGAGTTACAAGCCTAAAATATAGTCAAGCTAATGGAGTTAATGATATGAAATGGTTGAGAGCTGTATGTCTAAAATGTAGTCGAGTCGAGAGTTAATGATATGAAATAGTCAAAAGTTACAGATCTAAAATATAGTCAAACTAATGGAGCCAATCATATAAAATGGCAGAATACTGCAGGCCTAAAATATAGTCGGGCTAATAGAGCCAATGATATAAAATGGTCGAGAGTAGTAGGCCTAAATTATAGTTGGACTAATAGAGCAAATGATATAAAATGGCTCGAAGTTACAAGCCTAAAATGTAGTTGGGCCAAGAGGGAATGATATAAAATGGCCGAGAGTTATAGGCCTAAAATGTAGTCGGACTAATAGAGATAATGATATAAAATGATCGGGAGGTGTAGGACTGAAATGTAGCTGGGTCGAGAATGAATGACATGAAATGGCTGAAAGTTATAGGCCTAAAATATATCCGGAATAATGGATATAATCATTTGAAATGGCTGAGAGCTGTAGGCCAAAGATGTAACTATATGATATGCAGTTACGGAATCTGGTCTCCATTTGTGTGGCTGCGCCATTGGTCTCAGGTTATGTGTTGGGGGGGTATCAGAGCATGATTTGGTACGAGCACATTTTTGCTGGATAGTACTATGGGATCAGGCGGTTACTCTAGCTTTGAATTTTATATCCTGAGTTGCATTTCTAATTTCTACCTGCTTCTGATAATCGTTTATGCACATACATATATATGATAATACTTGCTGAGCCTTAAACTCACATTTTTTATTTTTTTCATCCCTTTAGAATAGAAGGCTTAGACCAACATTAGGAGTTGGGTGAGATTTGGCACAATACCACACATTCTGATTTGTGGAGTGTTGAGATTCCATGCAGGAGTCGGATGAGATTTGACGTGGCGTTTTATGATCTGGTGGGTTTAACATTCGTTATGATTTAGATGGCGCTGGTTGTATTTCTTTATTATTTGGATTGTGTAACAATAACCGTTGGATATATGTATATAAATAAGTAAATGAGTTGTTGTTTTGGTTGGATACCTCCCTTGAGATATTTTAGAGCAGATCGTGTTTATGTTGTTTGGACAGTTATCCGATGATACCCTGTGGGTTTGGTTTTGTCAAGTCCTATTTTTGAATTGGTCACATCTAAATTTTGGGATTTATGAGAATAATATTTAGAATTTGATTAAGAATTTAATGGACCAACTAAGTTTCGGGATATGACTACTAATAAGCCATTTTGCACAGTCTTGTTGCATCTCTGGCTTCTTCGAACAAGTCAAGATATTCTTTGAGTTGTTGGGAGTTGCTTTATGGGTTGAAACTTTTGTCTCGAAGGTTGGGCAATCCAATTTCTACTGGGACGGTTGCTTTAATTTCATAGTATAAACTGAAAGGTGTCTCTCGCATCAGTTCTCTGTGCACCGTTTGGTAGGACCACAATATGGAAAGTAGTTCATCTGCTCAAGAGTCCCTGCATCCTCAAGCTTTGTTTTCAACCCGTGTAGTAGGGTGAGGTTTGTTACTTCCATTTACCGTTTATTTACAGGCATGCAATGGAAGTGTAAACCAGCTAAATTCTCAAACTTGTGCAGTACTTTGTCAATCGTCTTCCAGTTAAATAGGTTCCATTGTCAATGACTACGACCTTGAAAATTCCAAGGTGCACTTTACTTAGCGAGTAGTCAACTTGTTCTGGCGTGAGAAACCGCATGTAGGGAATAGAATAACCATGTTGGTATAATCTCCCGTCCATGATGGTATACCAGCCTACTATCTTCTTTATGTGCTTGGTGTTGTCCGGATTCTTTCTTGGAAGGCTTTTGATGAGGTACCTTTTGTATGGATTCATCTAAGTGTCGCATTTTGATATTTGGAGGACCTTTTGCTCTGGAACCTCTATACTCGGGGTCGCAAGAACTTTTCACATATCTCGAACGTATTATTCAAGATTTCCAACTGCTGCCTCTTTTGACAGTTGGTCCGCCTTCCAATTTTTTTCCTTAGGATGTGGAGTATTTTCACCATGTCGAAGGCTTTGGTTAGGCCTTTCTCTCCAACATTATACCTCATGAGCAATGGGCTATACACTTCGAAGTTTCTAGAGACTTGGTTGACGATAAGCTTAGAGTTGTTGTGGACGATGAGATTTTTCGCTGAGCAATCTTTTGATAGCCTGAGTCTAACTAGTAAGGTTTTGTACTTGACAATGTTGTTAGTGGCCGAAAATTCGAAGGTTAGAGAATATTTTATCTCTGACCCGTCTGAAATTCTGAAGATCATAATTGCTCCACTTTTTGGTTGAGTCGATGAATCATCTATATGTAAGATCCAGACCGAAGCTCCTTCTTGTTGTTAGGTGTCTTCACTGACATTAATAGCCTCTAGAATCAGGATCATCATTTCGACAATAAAATTCACGAGGGCCTGAATTTTAAAGGTTGGCTGCTATCGAAATTCCATGTCAAACTCACCTAATTTAATGGCCCATTTAATTAGTCATTTGGACATGTTGGGTCTCTATAAGATCTCCTTTAATGACTGATCTGTCAGAATAATAATCTTATGGGCCTGGAAGTACGATTGTAACTTTCTGGCTTAGTAGACTAGCTTTAAAGTAATCCTTTCGACATGTAAGTAATGAGTCTCAATATCAATCAAGATTAAACTGACGCAGTAGACTAATCATTGTACCTCGAACTCTTGCCTGATTCAGACCAAGCTTAATACTGTGTTTGATATCGCTAGATACAGATATAACTCATTGCTTTCTTTTGGGGAAGACAAGAGAGGTATACGAGCGAGGTATTTCTTCAACTCTTGGAAGGTTGTCTGGTAGTTTGCAGACCATTAGAAACCGCTTGCCTTCGCCCCTCTTAGAGCCTTGAAGAATAGGAGGCACTTCTCTACAAACCTAGCTAGAAATCAAGATAGTGCAAAATAATCGAATGGTGATCAGATTTCGTCTAAGCTCCTACAATGTATCCAAATCTGCTAATCTTAATATCATATCAAGCAAATTTGACAAAAGGATTTACTGATCTACCCGATCTCTCCTTCCTCTCTTCTCTTCCTTATCCTCTCTCTCCCTCTTCTCTTTCTTCTCATGCGCAAATGTCCGCACAGAGTTGACCTTTGCTTTTATACCCAACATAGCGCTCGAATGCCACCTTAGGTGTACTTTGAGTACCACCTCTCAAAAATTAGCGTGCGAGCATATCCCTCGTGTGCAAGCCCACTGCAATCCGCGCCTTAACTTCCACTCGAGTGTGCTTTAGGTGCCACTTGGTTGATTCGAATTCATGCTGTGAGTCTCCCGATAAGCCATTAGACTTCCTTCATGGATCGAGATAGGCTCATATCTATGATGGTCTTTATCTTTTTGGGGTATATTTCGATTCCCCGGTGAGACACAATAAAGCCCAAGAATTTTTTCGAAGTTACTCCAAATACACACATTATCGGATTTAGCTTCATTTGATGTGCTCAAAGTACTTCGAAGGTTTCCCTGAGATCGCAAATATAGTCGTTGGCTGTTATACTTTTGACGAGCATATCACCTACATATACTTCCATATTTCGACCAATCTGCTTCTTGAATATCTTGTTGACCATTCTCTAGTAAGTATCTCTTGTGTTTTTCAGACCGAAAGGTATGATTTTGTAGCAGTACGTCCTTGATCGGTCATAAATAATGTATATTTTTCATAATTGGGATTCATTCGAATCTGATTATAGCCTGAATAGGCGTCCACGAAGTTTAGCAGTTCGTACCCGACCATTAAATCCACCAATAGATCGATTCCCAACAACGAAAAATTGTCTTTCGGATATTCTTTATTCACATCAATGAAGTCGATGCATATCCCCATTTTCCATTGCTTTACTTGATGAGTACCACATTTGATAACCAATTTGGGTACTGAACTTTCCTTTTGAAACCTGTGCCAAATAGTTTTGCGACTTCTCTAATGGCGATTAACTTCTCCATAGAATGGTTCCTCCAGTTCTACCTACTAGGCTTGCGATTATGATCGAGATTTAACTTGTGGATCATTACTCTTGCTATTATCCTGGGCATGTCGACGAGAGTCCATGAAAATACATCAGAGTTTTGCCATAGAAAAGCCATCAACCACTCATTCAGGTGATATGGCCGCGAGCTTCCAACTTGTACACATTTCTTAGGTTTGTTGGGATTTAGGGGAATCTGATGAGTCGATTCGCCGGACTATCCTTGTAATGTTGCTTCATCCCGAAGGTCAAAATCTTCAATCGGTTGACTCAAGATCGTTTGATTGATTTGGGATAAGTAGCATGTCCGACCATTGACTTGGTCCCCTAGGACCTCTCTGACACCGCATATTGTTACGAACTTCACCTTGAGATGCAGGATTGATGTCACTACTCCTAATGTGACTAAGTATGGTCCTCTGAGAATGACACTATAGACCAAGAGTAAGTCAAGTACCAGGAACATGAGCATGCAAGATAGTTTGGTGGACACCATATTGACAACTTTGACCGCAACCCGATTGCGGGGTTGCTCACGCTAGTCAAGCTTGTCCTCATTTGCTCTTTGGAGGTTTACCCTGGGCCTCTCAGGAACTTGTTAAGGTATCATTTCTGGATGAGGGCCTCAATCTCCTTTTGTAACATCTTACAGTCCTCGGTACTGTGACCTGGAGATCGATGGTAGAGGTAGTACTTAGACCGATCTCTTTCCTCTGAGTTCTTGGGCTATTTGGGCCACCTCAACAATTTTTCATCCATGATATGTATGAGGATGTTCATCCATGTGTCGATCAAATGAGTCAGGTTTGGGGGTTTTAACTCCCTTTAAACACTTGGCTCCATCCTGAGCTACTTCATGAGATCTCAAGTGTTAGAATTCTCTCTATTCCTCTCTTCTTCCTGTTCATTGATCCCTGGTGGTGGTGGTTCACGTGCTCTACCTGCTTCGCTTCATTGGCCTCCACAGTAGCTATGTACACATGGGCAACGGTCTCTACCTAAAGGAAGGCTTGAGGCTTTTGTTGGACTAAGTGCTTGAAAAGGTTGCCTGGTTGTGAGGTCGTCATGAAGGTGTTGAGTTTCATATTATCGGTGAGCTTGGATATCCATCATGTCTCAGTGTTGAATTAGGCCAAGAAGTGCCTTAGAGTTTTATTTGGCAAACAAGGTGCCAAGGCAGCTTCTTCTTCCTTCAGTTGGAGTCGAATTGTGATAGAAAGTTGTCGATTAGTTCCTCAAATGTTCAGATTGAATTTGGTTGTAGACGATAGAACCAAATCCGAGCATATCCTTGAGGGTCAAAGGGAAGCATAGACGCATGGCAGTATCGTTAAGGCCAGAAAAGCTCAATAGAGTGCAGAAGTGATCCAAATAATCCATCATATCGGAACTTTCATTGTAGGATTTTAGGGTCGACATCTTAAACTTATAAGGGAGTGGCTGCATCCAGATCTCCCTCATAAATGGTGACCTTCTCAAGTCGACAGAGTGTTTATCCGTGCTTTCTCTTAATAGTTGCTACTCAATCTTACTAATTCTCTTATCCACTTGAGAGGAGGATACAATCCTCTTTGCATTGAGGAAGGTCTTCAACTTTGAGTAGTTCTTTTGGACTGGAAGGCTATGAACCCTAGTTGACTGGATGCTACAGAAGGCTCCTTCTTGGGTTCGGGGCCTCAGGTTGTTACAGGAGTAGCATGGATTCCATTACTTTGGGCTTTTATGCCACACTCTACGACTTGGTTGGCCTCCCAACCATGTTTAGGCCCCGTTGCTCGTGGCTGTTCGGGCCTCTAGGCTATCAAGCTATTGGATCTCTATCCTTGTGGGCTGTCTCTTCCTTTGGCTCTTCTTGGATGCGAAGGTCCACAAGTTGGAGGAGGGAGTCTCCAACGGTGGAACCTTCAAATGGGTATAGATGGTTTGTAGTAACTTTGATAGCATGTCCACCTGGGTAGCCGGCGTTGCCACGTCAATGGCTTGATGGCCATTCCTATGACTACCTCTGGTCGAGTCGTCACCATGGGAAGTGACGTCTCTATCGGGTGCGATTGCTTAAGCTATGGTACTTTCCATGCTTGTTGTTTTGATTGTGGAGGTAGGATTTTTGTCTCGTTTTCCATAGACGGTATCAATGATACGTCATTGGATCCTAATTATCGAATGAATTAGGGAGCTGCCTAATTCGGGCATTTGACTGGGAGTAGGTTTTCTTTTTGTTATTTAAAACTTTGATCCTACAAACCACAACAAAAAAATAAGATGTCAGAGGATGGTGAGATCAAGTCAATAATTTTTTCACTTGATTGAGAAAGATAGGAGGTTGAGAGAAGAAATGAGTAGATGTAAGGGTCTTTGGGGATTGATTGTAATAGGGAGGACTGGGGTCTGTGGATGGACTCAATGGGTGAGTGGCTTTCTACGTTGGAATTGCACTCTTGGGAGAGTGGTTTCCTGAGAGTAAGAGCTGCACTCGTGGAAGAATGGCTTCCAGATAGGATTGTACCTGTAGGAGAGTGGCTTTGTGAGAGTGAGAGAGCTAGAGAGGCAGTCGCACTTAGGATGCTTGAACATCCGAATTTTGAACTGATAGATTGATCCTCCCTTTTCCTATAAAAGAAGGGATATGTTTATAGAGTGAGAGTTGGTTAGCCATTTTTAGGCCTCACGCTTTACAATTGTGAGTGGCTGACATCACGGTTCGGTGATTGTAGGCCACAGGGGCTACGACTCTACATTTTTTAGGGAGCCATCATCGTGTTTTCACATTTGGCACTCTACACTGCTATAATCCTCAAGATAACAAGCTAGCGACTGCCCCCTGCGATTCTTGCTTGTGCAGTTGTGAAACACCATATGGTGACAACGACCGTTTGGATTTGCCTGTTTAGGTGGAGCGGGCTGAGTTGGGTTGTTGATTAACTCTTATTGCTCATATACTGTTGGGCTAATTCGGGTCGAGTTGTTTGGAACTTTTGTTGCGCTTTCTAAATTTCGGGATTTAAAGAGTTTTCGTTGTACTGCTACTTCTTGGGCCAATCTTTCTCCAACAGGTTGGGTTCTGGGCTGTCTCACAAACTACCGGATTCATTAATAATAATAATAATAACCAGAAAAAATGAAAAGAAGAAAATATAATAATAATAATAATAATAATAATAATAATAATAATAATAATAATAATAGGGAAAAACGTGAAAAGAAGAAAAGAAAAACAAAGAAACGAGCGGGAAAGGAGGAGAAAGAGAGAAGACTGCAAGATTCATTGCCGAAGGAGGAAAAATCGACGCTAAAAATGGAAACGAATCAATGGTAATCTCGATTCCCCTCCATTATTTAAGCAAGAAAGTGGTGTGAACAGAGGAAGAGGGAGCACGAGCTGAAAGAACAACAAAACCGCCATTAACGACGTTGCTCGAAAGAAAGTAGGAAATTGAGACAAGTAAATTTTTCCTTTCTTGTTATTAATGCTAATGTATTGCTTTCATGCCTTGACTTTGTGGGATTTGTGGCTTCTTTTTGTAAATCGGAAAGTTGGGTGAAACGGAGGCGGCTAGGGAAATGAAAGAATTGCGAGGGCTTCGTAACGATTTGGAGCACGATAATTAATGGGTTTATACTACAAACAATCTTTGTTTTGCATGCTAGACTTTAAAGGTTTGTATTTCATGGATTTGGGACAAAACGAGAGTCATGGGAAACAGGGCATTGAGCCCTATTTGGACAATCGAAGCCGGAGCAATGGGTGAAATGGCAAGAGAATGGCCAGTGGATTGGAAGCCAAATGCGTTAACGAGATCTATGGATTGTGGATTTGGGTATGTGTACATATGTATAATGATACGGATACCTGAGGTTGTACTTACACGGGCGTATGTAGATGTGGCGTATATAGGAACGTGTATCTATATGGGTATGAATATATATGGTAGGATGTATGTGCATGTACATATACGGGTTACTGTAGATGTATGAAGAAAATACATATATATGGCAGTGGGAAGGAGTATACGTGAGGATGTATACACACACATATATATGCTACAGATATGCTTAAATGTATGAATGTGCATGTGTGTGCGCCTATGTGTGTTGTAAGTTAGTTTAAGGAGAATATTAAGGGTATTGTTAGGTATGTTTCAAATAAGGACACTCTGACCCAATATGAGTTAAGGTGAATAGGCCAGTCACTTAACTGGTTCAGGAAAGCCCTCATCAAAGGTTTAGTTGATCGGCCAAGTGAATGGATGACTGAAGGTATGAAGGATTAAAGTAATTAAAAGCTCGATAAAATAATAAATGAGGTATTTAATTCTAACGAATATATACATGTCTTGTGAAGGCAACATGAAACTATCAGAGCAGCCTTGGAATTAAGTAGCGGCTGGAGTAATAAACATGGTGTTAATAAGGTCGGCAAGGGGCAATGCACTAGATCGCTATAAGAATATTTCTTTTAGCAAGAGGCAAAAGATAGGGGTAGAAAACGATGTTATTAATTTAGTAATTGTGATATGACATATGTAACATTTTTCCATTCTGACCCTCTTACTGTATCAGCATTCATTTTGGACGGGGTCATCGACTACTAATTGAAATGAATCTTTATTGATAATGAAAGTTTTTAAAATGTTGTTTATCTCGATGCATTCATTAAGCAAGGGCTTAAGAAGAGTCAAATGCAATCATCTGATGGTCAATTATACGTAAGGTTCAAGTTTAAATTTTATCGTAAGTATGATTAATCAAGTTAATATAATTAAAATTGAGATTAAAGGATATAAAATTCGGGTTAAAAGTCAACATTGGATCGACTCACATTAAGTTAATGGATGCCTGACTGGTGCCTGACGCACGCTCATGTGTGGGATGGGTAGTGAGGTTAAGTCTGATGGACGTTGATCGGCGCTTGAACTCACTTTTCAGTATGTCAACGCTTGAAGCACACTTGAAGGACACTCGAAGCACACCATCCAGAATGTTTGTGCTTGAAGTGCGCCCGAGACGACGCTCATGCGTCGCAGTGTTGAGTCGTGATGCCTAACGCTCGCCCAATGTAATGCCCATATCCTCATTTGGTTTATTTTGATATTAATTATGATTTTGGGTTAATTGGATTATTTAGAATAATAATATATTATGAAAATTTGAAGAAAATCGGATTTATTGGAGTGGCACCTGAGGGGTGTTTGAGCGTCGATTCTAGTGGACTTACACCTGAGGTGCACCAGAGTTGTGCCTAAGGTGCCATTTACTGAGAGTCGGCACTCGAGGGGTGCCCAAGGCTACACTCGAGCGCCATTTTGGGTATTTAAGAGGGAGCTGCACACTGTTTTGCCAGTTTCATGTGGGAGAATTAGAGAGGAGAGAGTGGGAGAAAGAAAAAGGAGAAGATAGAGTTCAGGTACTTTGGTACATCGTTTTATCAGATCTGTTTGATAGAAAGTTAAGACAATTATCTATTAACCCTATCTTTTATCTGATTTTATGTTTGATAACGTTTGTTTACATTTTGGGGGTTTTACTCCATGTATGTTATTTTTATTCATTCTATTTGCTTCATGTGAATATGCATGCTATATTTATCAGTCATTCTAGGATATTTATCGGGGTCCTATAAATTTTGAGGGTTTTATAATTTTATAAAAATCCGTATAAATATTTGAGACCATATATGTTTTGTATTAGTATGTTTGTATGGAAATGAGTATGAAATTTGCATAGACTGTGTATTAGTCAGCATGGATGTTGTCGGGGATGAGGTCGCTATCTTTGTGATCCTATATGTGATTCAATTTGGATATGTGGTATGTGGCGCCTCTCCCGATAGGGAGACTTTGTTCTTGACGGAAAACTTATGTGATTATGGGACTCCCACTTTTGTCAACACGAAATTTGCATTGTTCGTAGCTAGACCTACCCTATTTTGTGTTATAATGAGAATCACCGTAATGTAATTACAAAAATTTTATATATATTCAGACGTCCTAATATATCAGACAAATTTAAGGATTACACCCAATACCGTGGATGACAAAATATAGTAAGCTTGTTCCATATCTATGGGAAAAAGTGTTCATAGGTGGCCTTACCTATTGGTCTAAACTACAAATGAATTGACTTAAGGTTACCGAGAGCATATGTAACCTTTTCTTAATTAGTCTTTCAAAATCTTTAGTTCTCCAATTGTGCATACTTTGTATTTCGGTATAGATTTGTATTTGGATTTTGATTTGAGATTCATAGATTTGCCCAAGGATGAAAATTCAGTAAGTCTTCTATATTTGGATATATAATTTATTCCGGAACATATTTTGGTTTATATGATTTTGTTTTGGCCTTTGTTATTCATATGTGATTTGGATCCGGATTTTGATTTGTTCAGTGCATGTTTCACCTGGATACGATATCGGATCACGATTTGCTATATGATATGATTTGGATTATGAAATTTAATTCTGAATCACTATTTTTTATGAGTGCCTCGATGGAACCATGTTTGATATGGACAATGATTTAAATACGAGACTATCCTCAAACTTTTTGTTAATTTTTGGACCAAGAATTTGTTTTATGTGATTTGTTTTTGTTATTTGACCCCCTTCTCTGATAGTGGACACACATATATATTATTTTCTATATATGTTGATATTTATTGAGTTTTTAATTTACGTTTTTATTTTCATCCATTCAGAATAGTGGGTTTGGATACGCTTACAGAAGTTCGAACGCAATTTGACGTGACATTATTTGTTTGGTGAGTATAGATATTTTTTTTTGATTTGTGTTCAGATCTCAAATCTCAGAGGTATATTTTGAATATTTGAGTATGGTTGGATGAGGGCCCATAGATCATATTTTGAGAATTGTTGGATTGGACATATTATGTAGATATGTTATTACCATAGTTTGGTCACTTCCCTTATGATATTTGGATAACAGGTTGCTTTTATATTGTCCGAATTTATATCTAATGAAATTCTGTGTGGATTATAATTTGTTGGGTCCTGTGTATATTTGATTTGTCACGTCGGAGTTTGAAATTTATCGTTTATTATTGTATTTATTTTGGATTTTAATTTTATAAAATATTATTATTAGACCTACTTTGGGTCGGGTTTGTGATACCCAACTAGTACTTGAGCGCCATTCCAGTTTTGAATAGGGGACTTAGCTGATTTTTAGGTATTTTTCTGTAGTTTTGAGAGATGAGAGAGAAGGAGAAGAAAGAAAAAGAAAAAGAGGAAGTGAGAAAAAGACAAATCAAGTGAATTAAAATTAGAATTTTGATAATTTAAAGTTAAAGCAAGTACATTCCAATCTTTTCTTTTTTTTTTGTTGCTATTTTTTCTTAAATTTTTTAAATATTTTTTATTTTAAATACTCATATATGACATAATTTCATAATTAAAATACTTATATTTAAAATGTATTTGAAATTCTTCCTATTATCTAATAATTATGCATTAAATTTATGTCAAAGTACATATTTATTATACAATTCAGCAAATTTTTACAATAACCTCATATGCATGAACTGAACTATAATATAATATTTTTTCATATTTGATTTTCATTTATAAGCTCCTGTATGTTATGAAAATCTCAATAAGAGTTCCTTGCATGTGTTGAAATTTCACATAAATTATTTAAATATTTGTTAATAAAATGAAATGTTGTAAATTTTTTATGTTGCTAATTTTTTGCACTATTTTGTTGAATTTCTCTATATTTTTTTGTTAAGAACAGTTCTACGTACTTAAGGAACCCATAATTCAACATTGTATGTTAATCCGATTCCGCTTGTTTGTATTTTATTCAATCAGCAAAATAAAATACAAACAAATAAAAAAACTAGGGGAAGGTTATAGGGTGTATAAACAGAACTTCCTTTGATTATGCGGATGGACCAACTAGTTACGAAATCCTATTGATAGCCTCGACTCGTGTCCTAGCTCATCTAAGAGCTAAATTTGCTTCAATTGTTTGTCTCTTGCCTTCAGCTTTCCTCAAGTTAGCTTCTGCTATTTCACGAAGTATGTGTCCAGATAACCCAAAGTCTCGATAGTTAGCTCTCGGTCGTCCGATCAAAAAAACAACGTCGATGAAGACGTGTAGGTGCACTATTACGTGGTGGAGATTGTAACTTTCCATATATTTTCCATTTGTTACTCAACGACAGAACTTTGCTTATTACTTTCTTTGAGGATCGACTGCCCATAAGAAATCGTGGAGCCACCCATTAATAGTAATGGAACTTTGCGCAAAGTTTCCTTCCGTGATATGAGTTACCACCCCTTGATCACTTATACTACCCCAAACATCGGACTGCATTTTCCAACTGAAATGAAATATTACTACCGAAATTGCATTGTACATCCAGAATAGCCCCAACCTGTCGAGCAGGGACGAAAGTCGGCCTTAGTGATCCGGCGGTGCCGAGTGGAAGAGCCGTCGCTCAACGGATAAAAGTTACTCTGGGGATAACAGGCTGATCTTCCCCAAGAGTTCACATCAACGGGAAGGTTTGGCACCTCGATGTTGGCTCTTTGCCACTTGGGGCTGTAGTATGTTCCAAGGGTTGGGTTGTTCGCCCATTAAAGCGGTACGTGAGCTGGGTTCAGAATGTCGTGAGATAATTCGATCCATATAGAATACCAAAGGGAGTTATTCATGTTCAAGCAAGTTTCAACAATACCATTGTGACTGTTACAAATGTACGAGGTCGAGTGATTTCTTGGGCCTCCGCTAGTACTTGTGGATTCAGGGGTACAAAAAGAGGGACACCAATGGGTTACTTCAGCGTCGTAGGGCTTGGTACTTGAACATTGGCTCGAGGCATTTTCTCTACCCCTTCTTACCCTGAAAAAGCAGGGTCACCTTGCGTCCTTGAACTGATAACCATCTTTCGGGTGGCTTGTTTTGGTTTTGGTGCATTTCATGTAACAGGATTATATGGTCCTGGAATATGAGAGTCCGATCCTTATGGACTAACTAGAAAAGTGCAATATGTAAATCCAGCATGGGGGGAAAGCTCTCCGTTCCTGGTTCTCCTGTAGCTGGATCCTCCAGAACCACAAGAATCCTTAGTTGGAATTGGATTCTAACTCAGCAACCTTTGCAATTTTAAGAAGAGTTGCTCTTTGGAGAGCACAGTACGTTGAAAGTTGTAAGCTGTGTTCGGGGGGGAGTTATTGTCTATCCTTGGCCTCTATGGTAAAATCAATCGGGGGGCCTGAGAGACGGTGGTTTACCCTGTGGCTACTTCAACCGATATGCCCTTAGGCACGGCCATACATAACATAGAAATCACATTTGGAAATGGTGGACAATTAGCTAGAGCAGCGGGTGGCTGTGCGAAACTGATTGCAAAAGAAGGGAAATCGGCCACATTAAAATTACCTTATGGGGAGGTCCGTTTGATATCCAAAACTACTCAAGCAACAGTCGGAACCAAATACCTACTATAGGCCAAGCAGCTAAGAAGAAATGTAAAGAACGAGAATTGTCGAAACTAGCATATTGGAAGATCAATCGGCCAAAATAACCATGAGCAGCTACGATATTATAAGTTTCCTCCTCCCAACGACAAACGAACGGGCATTTTTGGGGACTAGCCCGCGGCCCTTACCCTTTCAAAAGCATGGAAAGGACTTCGGGCCCCAACAATAAATCAAAAAACCAATAAATAACCATTAATTAAAAAAAACCTAACCAAAAAAGTGTGTAAACACCTCCACCGCGTACTGAAAGAAAGGTCTCACTTTGGGGTCCCTTTTCTAGGAGATCATTATTGAGAGATTGCAAAAACTCTACATTCTGACTGTTGTTATGCACCCATTGACCTACGGTTGAATAATGATCCCCTGAACTAGAAAGAGGACCTTATATATCGCTTTTGGGCAACCCTCTCAACAACTAAGAGATCCATTCGAGGAACACGGGGACTAGTTGAAGTAATGAGCCTCCCAATAGAAAACTCTACAATTCTATTAAAAAATTAAAAATATTTTCTTCAAAATGAAAATATATAAGATTATGATGAAATGTGTAGAGTTTTCATAAATATATGTATCAGACCAATGCAATAGTTCTGCGAATAATATATTATGGCATGCCTTAATATATTATAATGGTGATTGAAATTTGAACATACCATCCACAGGTAAAAGCGGCGTTTGGCCTCATCTACAGAATTAATGTATGACGGCCTACTTACCGATCTTAAATAGTAGCGTACGACCTTTAATTGTATGAAAATAAATATAATTTGGGTTTCGATTATTCACTTTTTTTATTGGTGGGGCTCTATTGGTCTTTGGTCCCTAAAAATATGCAAAATTGAACATGATTTCATAGTACGAATTTCATGACAAAAAATCCGTTATAGGACAAAACTACAAAACATGTGAACCATGGCTTCAAATCCCACCAAGATAGGACCCATATATACAAAATGTACTCCCAAAGTGTAAAAGAAGAACGACACTAACGCATAGTACTTTCTGAGATGTGAGCATTTATTATTCCTAAGCAACTATGGTTAATGTAAATATAGAGTATATAGATGAACACTAGATAAACCAATAGGTAATATAGCAGTTTATCGAAGTCAGCAATGTTTAGCAGTTATGGTGAGTAACATGATTAGATGAAGCCTAATTCAAATATAACATGACAATAGCATATCAATATACAAAATATCCCCCCTTTTTGTCACAAATACCAAAAAGAAGGATCTCAATCAGCACCCAAATTGTCATGATCCCATAGTGAATGCAACTCAATGAAGATATGGTCCAAGCTTCCCCTCACATAGGCATCCTAGTCATCCAAGCGGTTGTCAATTTGCTGAAATTCTTTGAGAACATGAGATTCTAAGCAGTTGAACTTAGCAGTAAGTTGAGAGCGATTGGCAAAGCTAGTGACAAGTTGGTCAAACATCCTAGAATGCTAACCCATGATGGCAGAGGAAGCTTCCATGGATGGCAAAGGTGGTGCAGAAGGGCTAGTGGCAAACGGAGATGGGGTGTCACCTGATGGGGGCTCAGCAAAATGATAATAGAGATTCGGGGAATGACAACGGGTATGAGCCTAATTCTGCTCAAATTTAGTGCAATCAATAGGTTTGTCAAGGGGGCACTAGGAAGATCCAAAAAGGAAACCTACAAATCTATGATTAGACGTTTAATGAGACAACTATCGGGAGGTTGTTTTCCTTCTTGCTCATGAAAATAAAAATCATATTAGAGTAGAGATGCACAGGTAGATTGATAGACTGACAAAGAAGGAGGGCATAAAGGAAGTGCGTCTTATTGAGAGAAAACAAGATTGAATGTGTCACCAAAAGAATATTAGTTAATGTAATGTGACACACAATGAGGTGATGGGTGGGAAGATGCTCAGTCTTGAATGATTTGCCATGCCATATTAGGGGTTTGCCATGTAAATAGAAGGCAATTTCATTAAATAACAGCATGGAGTGAAAAATGTAGGGATATTCGGGGTTGAGTACTATCGGAATATTTACAATGCTCACGATCACTTTCGGGGTTATCTGAAGAGCCCTCCCCCTTAGATAGGTAGAGAATGAGTTAGACCCTAAGTCACTATCAATATTTGTGTAAAACTCTTGGATTGGGAGTAATCAAGTTGGTGAGGATCAATTCTTAATATTGGTCAACAAAAATAGATGAAATTGCGGGGTTAAGAGACACAAGATTGACCTCTTGTTCTTAAAGTCATGAGAAGGCCATATACGATGCCGTTTGCTAGAGACTTTCTTAGAAGTTGCGATCTAAAAGCAACACAAAAAGAATAACTAGTAAAAACACAAATTTGACTCAATATGAAACCCACCAAGACAAGGTATAACACAAAAACGCCTATAAATCTCAACAAATAACACCATAAAGATGTACAAATGGGAAATCCAAATGTGGATGAGGTCTAAACTGGACTACCCAAATGATACACCTCTAGGAAAATCCAAATCTACAACCAAATCACCTTAAAAAACTACTTCCAACAAGATTTATACAACTTTCATGACAAATATCGCAAAAAGAGAGGACAAATCAATATAATAGATGAGCCAAGTCCCCCACTTGCGAGAATGACAAAATACTTTTAGAAAGAGAAGGCATGGAGAGGAAAATACCTTAGATCTGCCTGAAATGCATAAAGGAGAGTAGATCTGGAAGGAATGAACGTAGAGAGAGAGAGAGAGCCAAGGAAACCGGAGGGAAAAGTTAGAAGAGGAAAAGAAAATAGGGCTTGCAAATTACAGAGCAAGAAATTCAGAGGTTGGTGCATGAGTGCATATTGGGCATGCTTTAGGCACATAAGGCAATTAGAATAGTGCATGAGTACCATGGAGGCGCGTTTTAGACTTATTTGTGTTGAAATGAATGTGCTCGAGCACAAGATGAGCACATATTATGCGCAATGTGTGCATGGACTAGTGCATTAGGCATGCGAGTGGCATGCTAAGTATGGGAAGTCCACACAAGAGCATGATCTGGACATCGATAAAGTGACAAAAGAAATTAAATAATCTTACAAGTATGCTGCTCTTTTTGGCTTATAAGATCACTCTTTTTTATTTATATTTTCTTTTTGGATTTAATTTTCTTAGTTAATTTTATAACTTTCTCATTTAGTTATTGAATTTAATAAACAAGATTACTAACATATTTGGTTTGTTTGTGTTATTTTTAAAACTAACTTTTAAACAATAAAGACATTAATGACCAATCTTTCCACTTCCATGACCTATAGAAATAAACATAGAGAAGGATTGAGATATATTAGATTGACTGCTAGGTTGGTTCTCAAAACTATTCTTTTTAGTCATCTTATTTGATTGGTGTTGAACAAAAAAATTAGTAGTATTTTTCCTTGGGATAGAGGTGGCCAAAACAAAAATAGTTTAGGGATGTCCTTGGCATTTGATGTATCTTTTATAAAGCCAATACCCTTTTTATTTCGAACTATCTTTTCTAAACCTAATATATAATTGAGTTTCTTTGTTCCATTTAAAACGATTTTAAAATCTTTTTTTTTTTTTTTGTCTTTTCCAAATTAGTTTCTACGGTCTTGATTTGTTCACTTAATGACTTGTTGATCTTTTCAAGTTCTTCATGCTTGCCTTCAGCATGTTCAAATGTGACATAACATCCTTCTCTCTCTTTTTGTGATTCCATCAATTTGTGTTTAATCGACATATTAATTCTTAACATTTAAGAACTTTCTAAAATCATAAGCCTCCCAAAGGTCTCCAAAATTAATTTTTGACTCATTTTTAGAATTAATTTGATTGTCTTAATTTTTTTACCAAAGTCATCTTTAGAACTAATAATAGAAACCATGAATGCCATGTAATTTATCTCATTTTCTTATGTAAAATCTTTCATTGTTATTTTCATCCACATCATCATTATCATCAATCAGAGTAAAATTTATCACCCTTTCTTTTTGTCCTTTATAGTTGGGGCATTCAATTCGAGTATGACCAAAGCCATAACATTCATATTGTTGCACCCCTTCAAGTACCTTGCTTTTCGTGTCTTTAAACTCTCTTTTATTATTATTTTTATTTCTTTGAGCAACGATATTTGCTTTGTATTTTTTATTATTTCTTTTGTCATTCTTGAAAGCATTTTGATGTTTCTTACAAATAAGGTAAAATCCTCATCATCTAGCAAATCTACATCTGACCATTATTTTTTCTTCCTTAACATATTTTAATGTGATAAATTTATGTTTGTTAGACCGAGGTAAATTTTGTTTATAGGTTTGTAATGAACTAACAATTTTTTTAATTTTAACATTGTCTAAATATTTGCTTTCTAATACTATCATAACTTTAGATCTAAATCGTTTATGAAGAGATCTCATAACTTTTTAGATACTTTTATTTTTGGAAATTATTTTCATCAAGATTGAAGACAGAATTCACAATGTCATTTAATTTAGTATAAAATTCATCAAATGTCTTATTATCTTTTATTCTAATTTAATTAAATTTGGTAATGACTATTTGTAATTTGGAGTATTTTACCACTTTAGTGCTTTTATAAGTGATTTTAAGAATTTTGCAAGCTTCTTTAAAAGTTTTATATATTGAGATACGCTTAAACTTTTCTTGGAAAGCAACCAAATAATAATATGTAAACTCTTACTATTCTAGTTACAAGTATTTAATTCTTCCTTAATATATAAAGACAAGATTTTGGTTTTATTGTTTCTATCGATAGTATTCTAGGTTGGTGTTTTAACTCTAAAAAATATAGCATTCGATTTGCTATTTGAATGCCAAATCCTTGCAAATGTTACAACGATAACAAAAATGTATGGAAAGCAAGTCCTAGGCCTAACATGGAAGTAACACATCTGAACAAACTTTCTAACATGATCATGACAAGCGCTCTATGAGTCCAACGGAAAAACATCATCTCCCACTCACAAAAAACTTCCCCTCTACGAGGATACACATATTAAAATTTGCTAGCTTGAGTGGACTTGATCTTCTTAAAGATCATCTTGGATTGAAACTCTTTTGTACTTTCTCAATTTGTCATGATACACGTGTTCCTTCTTCTCGTCTTCACTTCAAAAAGCAAAAATCTTATTAGCAAGCCACTTGGGCCCTTTGTGCTATCATGACCAAAACTCCCATTTGCCATATTCGCATTGTTGTGGGAAACTAAAGATTCTATCAAGTACATGCTTGAATGCTTTTTCCTGTGCTACAACCATACAGCCTTTAGGGAGTTTCTATTGTCCCTTGCCAAACATAGTGTGAAAATCCTCATCATCAAACTTATTTGCCAAAATTAAATTAAGCAAAACATCCAATGTGTGTTGCATGTTCTTCTAAATTAACCTCGTCCCATTTCTTACCCTAAAACACAAGTCCCCAATGCCTATAACCTGTGACAAGCCATCAGTACTTATATTTAATATTCAATTGTCCACTTCAATAGAAGATGTGAAAAGACTCTTTCTAGATATCACATGGAATGATGACCCACTATTTATTATCCAACTTATCTAGTAGCCTACAAGGTTGCTCACTTTCTTCTCATTAACAATGAGGAGTTTACCATTGCTAGTGACAAAGACCTGATCATTACATTTATGATACTTTTTCTCTTACTTCTCACTACTATTATGATTTTCCTGCTTCCATTCGAAGCATTTCCTTTGATGTGACCCCCTTTTGACCATATTGATGATATTCAAGGTTCTTGTACTCTGACCATGACCTACTTTGGCCTTGCTCTCTCCCTTGACCTTTAGAAATCCACAACTTGAAGTGTGAAAAGAGAGGTAGCTTGAGATCTTATACTCATCTCTTCATTCAGGCACCACTTTTCACTAAATTCATTGCGATGATACTATTTGGAACTACAATTAGAAGAGTCATCCTTAAGCCTCCCATGTATTTAGTAGAGAGCCAAGTAACTACCACCCATGTATCTCAATCAAACTTGATATTCAACCTAGCCAACTGATTGTGATCCTTCCAAAGCATTTAAGTGATCCCTATGGGACATCATTTGTTTTAGTAGGGGCAACTCATTTTTCCTGATTTTTGAGCATACAACTCCTCAAACTCGTTCCACAGTCTGCATGCATTAGTTTCTCCACTAAAATAGTTCAAAAAATTATACATTTACTCATTGTCAGATATAACAAGACACTTAGCGATGAACCAATTTTCATTCACCATCCTCGGTAGCTTTTCCTTATAAAAATTGGTAAATAATAATAATTAAGGTCTCCTATTTGTCCCCTCCAAAGAAGGTAATTTGAACCATCTAAATTTATAATTATGTTAGTGTTACCCTTCATCATTCAAGCAACACAAGCAAAATAATCTAAATACTCTAATACCACTAGCTGGGTGGTATACTGAAGTTCCACTAATATGAAATTGTGGATAAATCTCTAACAATGGTTAAGTTTATTTCACCATTTGTTTAAATTCGTAAAGAAGTAATAAAACATGCAACCACACACACAAAATGATCATATGATTTTACATGAAAAAACTTTTCTTAAATAGGAAAAATCATGTGACTTTACTTTCAAAAAAATATCCACTATATAAGAGATCTGCTTATAATAAACCCAGCACTATGGTTGCAACACGTTAAAGGAAACGAACTGAAAAATAAATGAACAGGAGAGCAAGCAAGATGAAACAAACCATAAAACATTCTACAAAAAATATAGAGCAACATATACAAGGTTGACAAAGACTATATATAATTTGAATCTCAAACGATTGGCAAATCTTTCTTTTCCTTTGTTCTATCTCTTCCTCTCTCCTAAAAGTGCTTTAAGGGTTTGCAGTCGGATTTCCCAAACTAACATAAAATTTAGGGTTTCAATTATAGTTGCACTTGACCTTCAAACTTCATCGCAAATGTAAAGCCGATGTTGGAACTCCAACTCAAACATTGATCCCAAGCCAAAATTGATTCTAAAACATGATGTTTGAGTTGCCCTTTAGACGGTCCTCCACGTGTCTACCCTGGCTACAAAGTAGTAGAAAAAGGTTTCAAAGTACACTGTTGCTTTAACTCCATTCATACATTTGTTAGCTCGGTTAGTAAAGGCAACGAACAATGTATTTGATGAGTTACCAAGATGGATGACTATTATATTTTTTTTAGTAATTTATACTATAAGATTTTGTTTCAATTGAAATACATATGAGCTGAAAAAAATCATATATGAAAGAATTAAAAGACGTTAGAGAGTTGGTTGATAGCTTAACAGTTTAGGCATTTAAAAATACACATACCCTTTTTGCATGGCGAGGCAAGTAGGGTTAGGGGATTCTGCTTTGTCAGGCGAAACAGGATTCCCTGCTTTTCCCTCCCGGGCCATCGGATGAAACAGACGGCCCAGATTTATGCTATTTTTTATTTTTAAAAGCGTTGTTGGACGGATCTGGGCTGTTCGTTTATCAATGGCCCTGATGACCTGATCAACTGGGAGGCAACGAAGTTTGCAGTGTGGTGAAGTAGGGACCATACTGATATAATTTCGTAAACAAGAAACAAAAAATGGACAATTTTTCAGTGCCATTCAATTTGACACAAATGACCTGATCACTAATTTCTTTTGGGCTGATGGGGAGATGGTTTTGATTATGTAACAGCACAGTTGATGGAAAAAGCGCAGAAGAGGTACGATGACATCCTCGTGGAGGATCGGAAAAGTTTTGAATCAGGCAAAGTGCCCATCCCTAATTACAAGACAATTGAAAATTGAGGCCGCGGCAATGGAAAATTGAGTGATGAAGAACAAAGGTGGGCAGCTGAATATTCCACCAAGCCTCACATCTTATTAAAACACTACTCGTGCTGTTACAATCTATGGCAGTTTATTGTTGTACTGTTGTCATTTAGATAAACTTGACTATTTCAGTTTATTGTTGTGGTAGTATCCTTTTTAACTTTTTATTCTTTAGCTGAGTCTGAAGATGCTTCATTTTTTTACGGGTTATTTTCTTGTTAATTCATCATTCATTGTGAAAAAACTTCTCTGATGTGGAATGTCCGGTATAGGTGAACATCACCTTGGCTGCTGCTCATAAACGTCTTCACAATACTAGGGAAGAAAAGGCCCAGTTTGATGAAGCTAATGGCCAGATTAGTTGTTGACCTCATCTAGAAGCCCTTTTTTCCCCCCTTTTCTTCTTCATCGTTTCATTCAGTTGACTTTATCTCTGGAGAAGCAGGGTGGTGGTGTCATTCAGTTGACCTTGTGAGGTGGTTTTATGTTGACACAAAGTGTGGTTTTTGTATATTGAAAGGTAGCTTTGAAGTTTGAGAACAGAAGTAGCAAGGGCTGCAATTACGGCCCACCCTATGAGTGGCAAGTTTACAAGTGAGTACTTACTTTATCTTGCCCTTGCACCGAACTCTTTACAATGTTCTACTGCAGAGCCCTGCAATATTCTCTGAACTTCATGCAGCTTATGGATATGCTAGGACCTAGCATTTGGGATGTTTGAAATAACAACTCTCATACGTAAGCCTTGCTTGAATATTGGCTAAAGATTTTAATATGATTTATCTCTGGTCTCAACATTAATTTGGCTGCATATGTATACTAATCTATATGTCTAGGATGTCCATTGAAATGGTTGCATGAATTCCCATTGAAGCAATCTCAATATTGGAGAAGATGCATTCAAGAGGGTAACTTAATTCTATTTATTTTGTATTTTATGTTGGAGAAGATGCTAGAGTTCTAGCTGAAGTAACATTTTATTATTATTTCGTCAAAAATTTATTATTATTGAGTTTTATTATTATTTCATCAAAACTTATCAAATTAGTTCACTTGAAAAGAATTTCTTTTAAAGATCAGCCACGGAGGACGAGACGCAAGCCACCTACCACCACCAGTAGCACCAGCATGACCAGCGGCCCTCCAACTTTGAGCTGATGTCATGTGCCAAATTGATAGCCTCCATCTTGAGGATAAAAGCTTTGGCAAGTATGATGGTACCTCCATCAGTAACACAATTACTCATTCCTCCACCACAGCCGCCGCCCCCCATTCATTGCATCACTCAGCTGCATCCGCTGCCCACCACGAAGCGTCCTATGATAGTGGTGAAGCTGACGCCCATTCTACATCTGCTGGAAGCGGCGGAGGAGGCAGCGGCAGTGGGTATGATGATTACATAAAGCCGGCTCAAGGGTTCCTAAAGAATTGTTGGTTGCACTAAATTTATGTCACTGTATGAATTTTCCGATTTGTCATGTGATTTTGTTGTGAATCTGTAGGATTAAAGTTTGCTAAATTTGGGTGTGATTTGTCAAGAATTGGGTGACTCCCTCCCTATATGTGAACAAAATCAATCGTCTCTTTGAATCTTTCTTCCTCCCCCCGGCCCGCCTTTCTCACGATGTTATATTATCATGATGCAAATAATCTCATGTAATCTTGATAAAGATTATAATTATATTTGTTGCGAATATGTCGAATAATTGTTTGGAAAATTTGGATGTAATTTGTCAAGAATTGTACAACTCCCTCCTTTACTGTTAGGATTTAATAGAAATGATAACAGGGGATTTGAATTTTACTGGCACAACATTTATATTTGACTACTATTTTAAAATAATTAAATTAAATTATCTATAATATTATTTTAAATTTAAATATATGTTACAGTTTATACTATTTGAATAATTTTAAAAATAATTAAGTATCTGGTTATTTTTGCATAACCAAAAATAATTTTACCGTGGTGATGATAATTGAACCATAATATCCGGTTATTAATTATTTTATGTAATTTTTGCATAAAATCTCATATCGTACTATTTATTTCTCATTTTGAAATTTTTGGAACAAAGTTTGATAAGTCATTTAAAATTTTGTAGCTGAAAAACTAGGTTAATTATTAACGTAGTTAATTATTAACTAGGTTAATTATTTTAACGTAATTAAAATACATTAAGTAAATAATGTAGTTAATGAAGAGACAAATAACGTAGCTAATTTATTTAAAAGCAGATAAATACAGCACATCCAAATAACGAGGCTAATTTATTTAAAAGCAGATAAAATACATTGAGTAAATAACAAGCTAATTTATTTAAATAACATAGTAAATAAGTAGTTAATTTATTTTAAAAGTGAGTTAATTTTAAAATGTGAGTAAAACTTATATATAATTTATTTAAATTATCAAATAAACTTATTAATATGGAGATAAATTTTCAAATATCAAATGACATTGGCATATATTATAAGTGAATTTGGACTATTGTCCACAATTATTTGCCAAAAATTATCTACACTATTATAAACAGCACATTTACCTAATACATGACTATTTGCACAAAAACATAAATTCAGTTGTTCACCACTAGTCTATACAATATAAAACGGTCAGGCAAAGATCCCCAAGTCTCATAGCACCTATTGTCGTCGAGCCATTATCATATATCTCCTTTATCTATTCTGATATCTTTTGTCGTGCGCTTGTACTGAATATGACTTCCATAGAAGGCATCTTAATTTGCTCCATGAGAAGGATCCCTCGTTCGCAAGAATACTAACCTTGTTTTCTTGGTTGCAATCAAGCTTTAGAAACACAACATCAAGATACTTCTCTGATCATTTTTGAAACTTCGGAGCCATCACTTTGCAGGGTCCACACCTTCAACATAAGTTCCAATATACATAGTAATATCAAAACTATATAAATGTTAAAGTAATTATGTGTTTAAATCATAAAATTTATCTTTCGATAATAAAAAAGTAAGGCTGTGTATATTTAACTATCCCTAAAGCATGCACCATGGAAACCCTCATGTGCCAGGTTATTTTAAAGCACTGGGTCATCATATACACATGCCCATGATATTTTACTCCCCAAGGAAACACCATTTAGGTCTAAACGGAAAGGTTCATCTATTCCTATTGGAGCACTTGAATGTCATCTTTGGAGATTCCAAACCATATTTAAACTAACTCAATTCCAAGCAAACTGCAGTGCCACAGACTATCCATTAAGACAAAAAGTTGGGTCTTATTTCACAAATTTCTTCCATCTACCACTTTCCAGAGTTTCTAGCTCAATAGATGACTTCTAGCCTCTGTTATACTTTCACAGGATTTAAAAGTTGCCACAAATATCTCAAAAATCAGTATCAGAAATAGTCATAGACCACCAGGCCGTTTCCTTTTCCAAAATAAGAAATTACCATCAATGTGTGTGAACATTTGTGCAAGAGGTAGTTCTATTGTAACATGGACATTGTGGGCCAAAATCATGGAACTGGCCTCTTTACAGTGTGCATAAGAAGCATTTACCAATATCTTCAAATAGTCACATTCATTACCCATTTAGCGATTCACTAAAAGTGAAAGAATTCGCAGCATAGGCAACAGCAACAAGAAATTCTAAATAAATTGATTGTACACTACCTCCACACAAAAATGATATTGTTGTGATTTAGGGACACCTAACCGGTGTAAGCATTACGGACATTGACCTTGTATTGTGGTTAGTTGCAGCGGAAAATATAGTGGTCCGAAAATTTTCCTTATTCATGACGGGTCAAAAAGTTTTTTCTCTAAGAGATCTTGGTGAAGCAAATTGTTCAACAGATTCCAGAAAATGAAGAATTCAAAGCCCATAATGTTAATTGTCATACAGCATTGTCTTGTGAAGGCCCAATAACCATTCAAACGCATTCTTCTTCTATGAGCTTTCTAAGAAAAAAACTCCATGATGAGATGGGAAACCACTCAAACAAGTTTCAGTTATATCAAAAGAGTGATAGGGTAATGGATCACAACAGACAACCACAAACCTTTATGATGCTCAGGCTCATAGAAAGCAGCTCTCCAATACAAAGGGAAGAAAAAGAGTAGTATCCAAGGTCAGAAAACTGAGATGAAGATGCAAGAGGCATCAATCATATTATTATAACTACAAAGAGGTATTACTCCACAGCATGTCAAGTTCAGATTCAAAATTTTGCAAGTGGTGAGCTTGCATAGCAGAAATGCTGAAATTAAAGCGTCAATTTCACCAAATTTATAGTCAAAACATAAAGGAACTTTCCAATTTAGCCACAGATTTTCAGTAAATAACGAAGGACTTTAAAGTTCAATAAGCGTCTGATTTTAAAAAATTAGCTACTGTAGTTACGTTACAAGTGAACTAGTGATGCTCAAGCAGTTTCTACGCTGTCAACAAGTAGTTAAGCATTGAGTTGCTACGACCGGTCGTTGTGACATCATAAGCACAAAAGCAAGCTTGAGCTTCATTGATGAGCTCAAAGAAGCTGAAAATTTTTCAAGCCCAGGGAATGCGACTCAAGCTAGTCTCCCTAGCATAGTGAGAGGATAGGGGATTAGGGCTTGAGAACTGAGACAGGGATGAGAGGGCTTGAGAAAGTAAGAGAGAGAGAGAAATGTTGTTGATGAATAACAAAAATGGTTCTTCGGTCCCCTGCCGTCCAGATGACTGAGATTTGCAAATAGAGACGACGGTGAGAGTCGACGGCAACGACTAGGTGTTACGTGCTTCTCTTCGATGCTGGGCTCTGCTGTCCTGTAACAAAGAAGAACACATGCAAATCGCCAGGGAAAAGGGGGGAGTTCAGGCGAACGGGAATTAGGGGGTCTCAGAGGGAAGAGAGGAAGAGAGGAAGAGAGGAAATCCAGGGAAGATTCGAGAGAGGAGGGAGAAGAGTAAAGTGAATTCTCATTAATTGTCCCTAAACAGACTAATATGTTGGTATTGGAAACTAAACGCCACATCACTGCAAATGAATTTTCACGTCTTGTCATGTGAAATTAGGTGTGTGTATGTATATAGAGTGTATATGTGTGAGTGTATATGTGTGTGTATGTATAGTGTGTATGTATGCGTATATATGTGTATATGTATATATAATCAATCATGGTTAAACGAAATCTTGGAATCGTCTCTTGGTCGACCGATCGGCAACTTCTTCTCATCATGGGTTTGTTGAGGGCTGTCATTTGTGATCCGCAATTAAGCCCGTAACATTACCCATCCCATCAAATACAACCTTGTCCTCAAGGTTGAAAGGAGGAAATTCTTGAAGGAAGGTGGAAACTGGATCCCGTTTGGCAAATTTGGATGGAATTGCCAAGACTAAAATTTGAGGAACAGGAATTCCATCTCAAGTACCTGTTAAAACCCGGGATTTGATCGAAATGAACAAAATGGGTCATGAACCCAGTTTCAGAGGAAGAACATGGTTGCTGCGTATAGTCGTGACACTTCTTCAACAACGAAACATGGAAAACGTTGTGGATGCGCGAAGACTTAGTTTAAATATGCCACCGACCATGCGGTATATGACAAGGGTCCATAATATTTTGGCTAATTTTAAAAATAACCGAAGTTTGACGGTAGGGTTGGAGTCTCACAAACACCGGATCACCTACTTGGAATTCTTTTTCGTTACGTGATGTCCACCTTCATCTTCATTCGTTCTTGTGCCTTTGTAGATTCTCGCTTGAGCAGTGAGTATTTGTCCATAATATCCGGTGGGATAACATCTCATCCACGGCTGCGATTTGGGATGTGCCTCATTGTAATCTTTGGAACAAGGAGTTTGATAAGTCATTTCAAACGGGCTCATTTTAGTGGCGGAATTCCACGCCTGTGTTGTAGCTCCATTCAGCCCATGGTAGCAAATTCGCCCAAGAAGAAGGATTTTCGATTGTAAAGCATCGTAAATAATCTTCTAAACACCGTTGACCACTTAAGTTTGCCCATCCGTTTGTGGGTGGTATGAAGCTATGGGATAGATGGGTTCCTTGCAACGAATAGTTCTCGCGAAATTTGCTTAGAAAAAGGGGGTCTCGGTCGAGACAATATCCTTAGCAAATCCATGCAGCGAGGCAGATTTCCTTGAAAGCTAAGATCATGGCCAATTCTTGACACTAAAGTGGGTCTTTGAGAGCTGAAAAATGGGCATATTTGGATAGGCGATCGACAACAACGAAAATCACCGTCTTGCCACCCGAAGTGGGTAAATGAGTGATGAAATCCATCGAGATGGATTCCCATATTTTTCCGGGAATGGGCGGAGGCCGGAGAGTACCCCGTGGCGCACACGAAACTTCACCTGTGACACACCGTGAGTTATGCTCCCGGACATCCCGCCGCATGTGAGGCCAATAGAAATTAGTGGAGATGCGCATGAGTGTTGAAATGTCCGCCGATGGGTGAATCATGGTACTCGCGTAGAATTAAATCATTTATTTGACTCAGGGGTACCATGACCCTATTTTTGTAGAAAATAAGCCCATCCCCAGACAGTATAATGTTCATATTTCCCGGTTGCTCTTTAACAAAGTTATGAGGTCTCGAAGAAGGTCCTTGTTTGCGGTAGAAGGCTGCAGAGCCCCCAAGATCGCGGGACAATTTTGGAAACCCCTGTCGTGGACTCGGTAGATGGCAGAGGTAATGGGACAGGCGTCGGCAGCCCGTTCTCCTTATTCGGTCGATACATGATCTCGAAATCATAGCCTAATAGCTTGGTGAGCCATTTTTGTTGTTCACCGTGTGGATAGTTTGGTTTAATATTGAGAGGTCCAGTGATCGGTAATAATGGTGAATTTGGCACCTAAGAGGTCTTAGCCACCTCTTGACAAAAATTGTGATAGCATGAAGTTCCGGATGTAAGTGGAAGCCGCTTGCATGCGGGAACAAAACAGTAAAAACGCTATATCGGCCGATTGCGATAGAGTGGCACCAATACCTTCCCCGAAGCATCGGTTTGTACACGGAAGGGTTGCTCAAAATTTGGTAATGCCAACACCGGAGTGGAAGTGAGGGCCTTCTTAAGGCGTGGAAAGCAAAAATACTTCCATACAAAAGCCCCTTTTCTCAGCAAATGGGTGAGGAGAGCAGAAATTTGGGCATAGCGGCGACAAAACGATAATACCCAAAACCGAGAACCCACGCTGTTTGATGTTGGTAGGGGCTGGCCAATCTTGGACCGCTTCAATCTTGGCTGGATCGAGGCCACCCCATGTCTTGATACAATATGGCCGAGATACCATGGAGGAACATCCGAACTCACATTTTGAGAGTTTAGCATAGAAGGAATGTTCCCATGGGCAGGAGCCGGAGTGCGTTGGCATCAAAAATAATGTAGCTCCTGTGAGGGGTCAGATAAGTATGTCATCGAAGAAGACCAAGATATATTTGCGAAGGGCTGGCCGAAGAGGGAGTTCATCTCGGCTGAAATGTCGACGGTGCATTGGATAGGCCGAAGGGCATTAAAAACTCATAGTGACCGTCGTGTGTCCGAAATGCTGTTTTATGAACATCATCGGGGTGCATCCGCAGCTGGTGGTATCCGGCTCGTAAGTCAAGCTTGGTGAACACTTGAGCCCCATGTAACTCATCAAATAATTCCTCTACCGTGGGTATGGGGAACCGATCCTTGATTGTGAGTGCGTTGAGGGCCCGATAGTCAACACAAAACCTCCAGCTGCCTCTTTTTTCTTAACTAAATGGCGAGAAGAAAAAGGATCCATGCTAGGGCGAATGATGCCCTCGTCGGCATGGCTCTAATAAGGTTTTCCATCTCGAGTTTTTGAAAATGGGGGTATCTTCCAGGGTCTAACGTTCACGGGCAGGAATGTGGTTTTAAGGGGATCGATGATCGGTTGAACGTGTGGGGGAAGGCCTGCAGGGATGGAGAACACATCAAATCCGGTTAGGAGGTGTTGGAGTTTTTGCCATTGGTTGGGGAACAGTTGGGGGAAAATTAAGGGACATAGCAAGCCCGCATCGGTGGTGAGGGATGACTCGGGTACTTTTGTGAAAGAAAGTTGGAAGTAGGATGCGACGGCTTGAGTGAGGTCTCCCCTCCTCACTTGCCCGAGAGTGATAGTGTCCATTAGGCGGCTGCCATGCCATACAAAGTAAGTGTTTGCCCTCATAATTAAATCTCATCCAGAGGGCTTGATAATCGAAGAGCACATGTCCAATTGAGGCCAACCATTGGACTCGAACACAACATCCGCCCCATAAATTGGCAACAAATGCATCCACACCGAACATGGCCTTGCCCGAGCAATCAAGACATTGGTACAATTGACAACTCGGGGACTCCCATTGCCCACTGTGACATTGAGATGGGGGAAGGTTCGATGGGCAATCCCAAAATTTCGCCACCCGGTGCGCAGAAATTGTGGGTGGATCCGCTATCCACCAGAATCACCACCCTATGGCCATATGTCCTTGCAACCGTAATGTGGTGGATGCGGTTGTTCCCTCCAAAGCATGGAGGGAAATGGTCGATGGGAATCCCGGTGTGAGGGAAACTTGATTCGGGTTCTTGTTAGGCCAAAGGCTCGGTTAATTCAACGTCCGATTCCCCACTTGGCACACCATCCGGTATCCCCTTCCTCCTCGGCCACCAAGCATAAAACCGAGGAGGTTTACAACTGTGCCACAAAATGTAAATTTTCATCACAAAATGAAACATAACCCACGGCTACGCCGAGAAGCCATTTCAAATGAGTTTTTGATAGGTAAATGGTTGGAAGGGGTTTTGATATGTGAATTAGGCACCAGTTACCCATAGTTACGGGAAAGACAGGCGGGAACAAGTTTGTTCGGGTAATGTGAAGTTTTTCCTCTACCGGCTTTGCCATACCGATGGCATCACAGTAGCTGGTTTCAACAGAAGAGCTCCCTTCTAATGTCTTCTCGGAGCCGAAAGAAAGCGATTTAACAAGTTGGAAGGAGTTAAACTCCGGCGTGCGGGTAGACAACGGTCGAACTCAGCCATATACGCCACGGTGGAAATCAAGCTTGTACAAGGTGGCTTCGTGGTTCATGTAGGATGAGGGCCCAAAGCGAAGTTCCAAATCTCTGCAAAGAGCTCCCGGAAAACAAGCTGAGGCGCGTCGTGTGCATCCAAAGGATGATACCACTCAAGGGCCGCTCCCAATGTAGAAGGCGCGATCGTTAATTTTTGCTCAAGGCGTGTCGTGGTATAAGAAAAACCTCTCAACTGGAACAACCAACCGAGGGCATTGTCGCGCAAAAAAAGGAATCTCCATCTTAGGTAATCGGATTCAAGAAAGTTGTGTTGCGATGTGGTGAGTACCGGAGGTAGGGATTGAAATGTTGAGGAGTTAAAGCATCGTGTTTGTGACCAGTGGGTAATAATGGTGCGTTTGAAGTCAGAGGTTCTGTCGTTCCATGCGAACAAGGGATTGACGGATTTCAATAGCTTGGTGAAGATCGGTGGCCATTTTTCTTGAACTAATGGTAAGCCCTCGAGGTTGTCGAGACGTTCGCAGTGTTCTTTGAAGAGCACTACACTGGCTATGGATTCCTCCAATGATCGATATCGGGTCGTCATGCCGTCCGTCATTATCTCAATGAGAGCACCAAATTGTTACGTGCTTCTCTTCGATGCTGGGCTCTGCTGTCCTGTAACAAAGAAGAACACATGCAAATCGCCGGGAAAAGGGGAGTTCGGGCGGGAGGCGGGAATTAGGGGGTCTCGGAGGAAGAGAGGAAGAGAGGAAGAGAGGAAATCCAGGAAGATTCGAGAGAGGAGGGAGAAGAGTAAAGTGAATTCTCATTAATTGTCCCCTGAGAACAGACTAATATGTTGGTATTGGAAACAAAACTCCACATCAGCGCAAATAGAGGACACGTCTGCCTATAACAGAAATTAGGTGTGTGTATGTATATAGAGTGTATATGTGTGAGTGTATATGTGTGTGTATGTATAGTGTGTATGTAGCGTATATATGTGTATGATATATAATCAATGGTTAAATGAAATCTTGGAATCGTCTCGGTGGTCGATTTGGATCGGCAACTTCTTCTCACTGCGGTTTGTTGAGGGCTGTCATTTGTGACGTCCGCAATTAAGCCCGTAACACTAGGGCTTTGAGATTTGAGAGATAGACACGAGGGTTTCAGAAAGTGAGAGAGGGGAAACGAGAATTGGGGTTTTTTTCAAAAATTTTGATTTATAATCTCAGCCGTCTACATGTTTCCTAATTGACGGCTCATATTTTCGTTAACTTTTTTTTAAGTTAAATCGCGACTGTTCCTGTGTCTCAGAACAACGGCCTAAATTTTAAAATAATATTTTATCTGAGTCGTTGATTAATAGACAGCTTAGTTCCGTCCAACAACACCTTTGAAAATAAAAAAAGCAAAAATCTAAGCTATTGGTTTCCGGCAAGGAGAAAAAAGCTTGATCCCCTGTTGGGAAATGGGTAATGCGATTTGATCTGACATGTCCCAACATGTGCTGTTAACCTATTCTCTGTTTATTCAATTTGTGATTAGGTGATCGGTCTTTCAATTCTTATGACATCTGAGAGAGGGGGGAGAGTTAAAAATGGTGAGACCCTCTCCTTGCCTAGTCTCCCATCTCTAATTGCTGTAGGATCCCTTGCTTCTTCGTTTCCTTCAGCATATCTTCTGCTAAAATTCCGAGTTGCAGTGATTTGATATAAATTTTATACTCTAAATATTTTTATATTAAAAAAATAAAAATAAAACTAAAAAAATGTTTGATTGGTAAATTTATATCCAATAATGTCAAACTAATATGAAAAGATTAGTAGAGTTGTGATAGTTAATTGAGTATCACACAGATATTAAAGAAATACTAATATTTATTTTTTATTAATAGAGCCTAAGAATGAGGCTATTGTTGTGAAATATACATATAAAACAAGATCAACATACGGATTATAAATCTATTTATCTACTTTCCTTTTAAAATAATTTATGGGGTTGGTGATTTTATCATCCAATTTCACCCAAATTTATCTAATGTGATTTTATCATCCAATTTATACAACAGTATAGTTTTGGATACATAGTATGGTCTAGCTACTAACATTAAAATATATTAAACTCATATTATAACTCATTAACAAGACATAGAACATTAATATCACAAACTAGGAAAAGATCCCATTACATTAGATCGCTTAACGTGCGATCTTATTTATCCATGTAATGAAAGATTAACATAGTTCAGGAGTCAAACATAAAATATTTTTTGACCTTTTGATTTCTTCATTTATTTACTTATATATAAATCTACTTATGGGATAGAATCACTTGAAAGATGAACAAGGATGAGTGGTGGGGACAAGAGTGAGTCCATTTTTCCTCTTGACCACTGAGCCAAGAACTTCAGCCATGTCAAGATCTATGTGGTCAATGCCACCAGGAAGACTCCAATCAAAATGGAAGAGCAAATTGGCTATCGGCAGCTCAACACTAGCCAGGCCAAAATCTACGCCAGGGCACATCCTTCTTCCTGTTCCGAACGGGAGGTACACGAAATCATTTCCCCTCATGTCAATCGAGCGATTATCAAACCTCTCCGGGATGAACTTCTCTGGTTCCGGCCACAGATTAGCATCTCTCTGGATCGCCCATGCATTGACGAGGATCCTTGTTTTGGGAGGTATTTCGTACCCGTAGATCTGCCCTTTTTCGATGGATTCTCTTGGGAGAAGCATTGGAGACGGTGGGTGTAGCCTTAGAGACTCTCTGATTACGAACTTCAAGTATTTGAGCTCATCGAGCTTTGATTCATCAACTATACCTCTTCCATCGTACACTTTTCTCACCTCTGCTTGTGCTTTCTCCAGTTCGTTTGGATGTCTTATCAATTCTGACATTGTCCATTCTGTTGTTGCAGATGATGTCTGGCTTCCGGCAAAGAAAGCATCCTGTGTACACATTTATATATATCCAATAATACTTAATTAATTACAGAAGACGTTAGACGACATTGTTGGGTTCAGAAGCCATTGTTTCAACGTCAAGAAGATGAATCAATAATATACAATGATGGGTATACACCAAAACGATGCATCAATAATATACTAAAGATAAAAACAATTAAAAATTAGACGGCGGGCGTTAACCGTAAAATTTTTTGGGCCTCAAGAAGCACTCACTGTAAAAAAGCCCAAAGCCCACCAAAGGTTTTTTCAAATGAGTAAACACTCGGGAGTGTTTGAACTAAGCCCAAAACACGCTATCTATAGTAATGGGCCCACTATCAGTGGTATATCTTCCACGCGACTTTCCAACGTTTCAAAAATATCCAATAAATAAGAATCCTCCTGATGGCAGCAAGGCTCTCCCGGAATAAATGAAACATCAAGACTTTCCAAAGTCGGGAGGATCTCGGCCCTCCACAAAAAAACAATATAAAATAAAAAAGACGGCCGACAATTAAAGAAGGCAATCACTCCTTCCAAAGAGGGAGGATTGTCCCTCTACTATAAAAGAAACCACGGATCCATCATCAAGGTTTTCTTCGACCTCTCAACATAAGGAGGACAGGACTTCTTCTTCCACTGGTCTTCTTTTAATAAACGCCTACGCTCTACTAATAAAACACAATCTCATTAAAAATCACGTCGGTAACGCAAACGAATAAGCCCTCATTGCTTTCTCACCGTTATGCTGAGCTTTATTTTCTTAAGGCACACAAAGCGCCTTTCTTTTCTTTCTTTTCTCACTCTTACATCGGGAATCCCGATCAATTATCCTCAAAAACCGCATCTCGCCTCACTTTCTTTTCTGGAGATAACGACTTGAAATTTTCGGTGGGAACCTCCCGCCAGCGGTGAAGATAAATTTATATTTGTGGTGTGCAGCTTCGCTCGAGAGAACGGAGCCATTATCTCGAACATCCGATGTATCGGATCATTGAGCAATCTTAATTAAAAATAATAAAATAAGTAAAATTTTACGTAAAATTTTTTTAAATGAGTAAAAGGTTTGAAAATATCTACTAAGTGGTATGCACGGTTTCAAAAACATCCAATAAATATAATGACATAACTTGAATAAATGAAACCGAATAATAAAAAATATAAGATAAAAAAGACGAAAATGATTGATAAAAGTCCTTCACAACTATGATAACAACATACCCATGGTCAATAAAAAAATAAAACACAATTCGAAATTCAAACAAATAAGTAAATCTTTCTCTTTTTCATTTTCTCTTTCTTTTTCTTTCTTTTCTCACTATGTCGGCGATCAATATCTCAAAAACCGCAAAGGATTAACCTTGAAATCGTATGAAGACAAATTTATATTTGGAGCAGCTCTCAAGTGCCCATTAGGAATGTATCAGGCATTGAGCAATCTTAATAAATTTCGCTTGTACGCCTCTTAGGTGTTCTTCAGGCACCCCCAATTTGGACAGATTACGCATATGCACCTCTCAGGTGCTCAGCAGGCGCTACTAATTTAGAAAATTTGCACACAGGTATAAATCAAACGTCTATTATGTGCTACTCAGCAAGTTTCTTCGATAAGGCTAAGATACGTGCATCATCGTGTATATTATCAGATGATATATCAAATGGGTATGAGACTCATAATGGATTGACCTACAACTCAACAAATTTCCTAAATGACCTTGTGAGGGTCTTCAGCATCTTAGCTACGATTCAGTAAGTTTTAAGCTTTCCTTTATGCACCACTTTGGTAATCATATTAAATCCATTATCATTAGTTCTGACTTTATCAAGTATTAATAATTCCAAATAAATGACATTTTTTACCCAATTATGTCTCATATCAATATACTTCGATCGAAAATTAAATGATGAGTTTCTATAGAGACGAATAGCACTTTAATTGTCATAAAGGAATACATATTGTTTTTACTTAAAATTGAGTTTTCGAATAAACTTTTTCATCCACAACAACTCATTATTTCCGTAATCGCAATAAATTCTACTTCGGTGGTAAATAGAGTAATACATTTTTGCAGTTTGGATTCTCATGAAACAACTCCTTCAACAAATATAACTAGATATTCTAAGGTAAATTTCCAAGAGTTAGCATAACCTATCATATCCGTATCAGTGTATCCAACCAAACATAGCTTATCATTTTTAAAATACAAACACATCTTAAAAATTCTTTGGAGATACTTCAATATCCACTTCACTATAGACTAACACTCTTTTTTAGGTTTGCAAAGAAATCAACTGACTGTTCCAACTATATGAGCAATTTCTAATTTTGTACACACCATTGTATACATGGCCAAAGAGTAAGGAACGTTTCTCATATATGCCTTTTATCATCCGTAGAAAGATATCATTGGTTGCTCAACTTGAAGTGGTTGGCCAGCGGAGTGCTTATCAACATGGACTTCTCCATATTAAATTGTTGAAGCACATGTTCAATGTAATTCTCTTAGGACATCGGCAATTTCTTTATTTTTTGGTCACGAAATATTTTTATACTAAGATTCTTCTTTACTGGTCCCAAATCCTTCATGGCAAAAGCTTTTCTAATATGATGCTTCAATTTAATGATTTAAGAAATATTTTGCCTAATAATATAATAAATATGTCATCCATATAAAATAGGAAAATAATGAAATCATATTTAAAAAACTTTTGAACAAAAATACAATGATACGAAATAGTTTTTTGATAGCCTTGACTCACCATAATAAACTCAAACTTCTTATGCTATTGTGTCATGGCTTGATTTAACCCTTAGAGGCTTTTTCTTCAGATGGCATACAAGGCGCTTTTCCCCTTCAACTTGAAATCCCTTTGACTACTTCATGTAAATATTTTCCTTAAGATCACAATGAAAAAAAGCCATCTGCACATCTAACTATTTAATTTCTATATTAAGGAACATGGCCAATTCAAGAACCACCAAAATGGAAGACATTTTCACAATTGGAGAAAAAATTTTCTCAAAGTAAATGACCATTTACTAATTGAACCATTTTACAATCAATCTCGCTTTGTATCTTAGTTGTGGGTTGTTCTCACAATCTTCAAACGAAAAATTCATTTGTTTTTCAAAACTCGTTTGCCCTTAGGCAACTTAGTCAACTCGAAAGTATTCTTTTCTTGTAACGACTTCATCTCATTTTGAATGGCCTCCATCTATTCCAATTTGTACTTATCATCCATTACTTCGTCCAAGCTTTGGATCCTCCATCTTCGGTAAGCAACACATAGTCATCAGTCGATAGGTGAGAAGAGGGCTTTTGATTTCTCATAGATTGTCGGAGTGGGATGCTCTCAACAAGTCTAGAAACATCATGAGAAGTAGTGTTGCCTACTTTTGCATTGTCCACTGCATCAAGCATAGAAGTTCCAAGGTCTTCGTCCCCTTTAGCATCATCTTGATCACTCTCTTCATCTCAAATCCACATCGGTGTCAAGGACTCAAGATTCACATCATAAAGCCAGCTGTTGTCATTGTTGAAAACAATCTTCTCCATTTTACCGATATCCTTAATAGTCTTATCTTCAACAAATATTATATCCCTCGACCTCATAAGCTTCTTCTGTATTTGATCATAAAATCGATAGCCATACACATCTTCTTCTTAACCATGAAATATGCACTATCTTATCTTTGATTCGAACTTGGACATCTCTTTCTTCAAAATATGGACAAAGGATTTACACCCAAATACGTACAAGTGGTGATAGGATACCTTCATTTTATACCACACTTTTTTTGGTACTTTTCCATTTCATGGGCTACTTGGTGAGAGATTGATAATGTGGGCTATAGCGTTTGAGGATTCCACCCAAAATAAACCAAGGAGGTTCACTTCAAAAGCACACAAAGAACTCTTTTGGTCAATGTTTTGTTTATCCTCTTGACCAAACCATTCAATTGTGGTATTTTTGATAGAATTCTTTAGTGTTGTAGTCAATAGGTTCGATAATATGCATCGAATGCTCTAATATATTTTCCTTTATTATCACTCTAGATGCACTTCAACTTTTTCTTATTTGTCTCTCAATGATGGCAAGGAATTGCTTGAAGATGTTGAGATCTTGATCATTCGACTTCAAAGGATATACTCACAATTTTTTTGAATAATCATTAATAAATATAATAAAATAAAATATTCCTCTGAGTAGCTTAACTTTGAAAAGACCACATATGTCGATATGGACCGATTTAAGAATATTTATCTTTCTCGTGGACGAGATTCCATGAAATTAAACTCTCCATTGTTTTTCTACCATGCAATGAGTACGAGTTTTCAACTTTCTTTTGTTCATGCTCTAGAGGAAGTTCTTCTTACTTAAATAATTTAACCCATTTTTACTCATGTGGCATAGTCATCTGTGCTACAAACCTGAAAACTCATCACTTCTTGCCGTAGGCACATCCCCCAACTGAAACTGAAGTTTGCAACATATATAGGTTGAAAACCTTCTTTCTCCAAGCAACAAATAAAGATTCTCTAGTTAGTTTCTCTGTCCCTTCACAAAAAGTGTTATAGAACTCTTCGTCATCAAACTTGTCCGCATAATAAGATTTATTTAGCCAATATTCGAGATGTATTGTGTATTTCTCAATAGTAATTTGGTTCCATTGTTTGTGATCAAGCACAAGTCAGCACAACTAATAATTTGGGACACACCTTCATTTTCTATCTTCAACACTCCAAAATCAGAGAGAGTGTAAGATGTGAAGAATTTCCTTCTCAGTGTAACATAGAGTGATGCACCGTTGTCAACCACCAAGTTTGTCTCGTATTCCGTCAAGTTGATCACTTCTTCTTCTTTGTAAACCAATAGAAGATCAAGTTTAGTAATAATTGAGACTCTCTTCTCTTCTCGGGAGTTCTCAACCTTTTTAACATTTTTTTTGAGATTTTTATATTTCTACTTATAGTATTACTTCTTAATGTGTTTCTTTTTTCACAGTGGTGGCATTTGAGGTTTTGATACTTTAATTAAGATTTGTTTTGACTTTTCACACCAGATTTTCGACCATGCCCTTTATTTCTTCATCATTACTTTGAGGAAGTAGAGTCTTATGATCATCGTCTCATATCCTCATTCAATATAGCCTCATTTGCTATCTCCAAGGTCACCATATCGTTTGGAACGGTACTGGCAATTGTGATCCATATCACTTTTCATGAATCTAGTAGTGTGGTCAACAACCACAAGCCTAAAAATTTATTATCAAGTTTGACACTGATACCATTCAATTGATCAACATATCTACAAAACTCATTCAAATAGTCGGCAATAGATGCACCCTCATTGTATATCACTTGTATCAATTTCATTAAATGATATAATTTGTTACTGATTTTTTAGGCATAAAGCATTTCAAGCTTTTTTCATAATATTTTTTTGTGTATTTTACTTCTAATATGATTATACATATTATCATCAAGAAATTGTTAAATGTAGTTATAAATTTATTCATACTTAATTTTGACTCAAACTTTTGAGTAATAAATATTAAAAATTTTATTATTTTAATAAATAATAAATCTTTTATTTTGATCCACTAAATATTATAGTTTTGGGACATTCAAGAAAATCATTTTATTTTTACCCTTTATTTGTTCAAATAAATTTTAATAGAAACTAACAATCGTGTCTTTGATACCACTTATTGGATTCTGAACCTTTTGTTTGAATCTCAAGGAGATAAATCAATAATGCGTAATAAAATAGTGAGAATTATAAATAATGAGACTCGTAAGACTTTATATGAAAAAAAATTTTTCAAATGAGTAAAAAAATCACATAATTGTAAGTTCAAAAATATCCACTAAGGGGTATGTCGAGTTTAAAAACATTCAATAAATATAATATTACAATATCTTGTAATAAATGAATTCAAATAATAAAAAATATAAAAATAAAATAGAAAAGAATAACTGATAAAATATTCTTCACAACTATAAGAACTTATCCACAGTCAATAAATAATGAAATATGATTCAAAATTTGAATAGATAAGTAAATCTTTTTCTTCTTCCTTTCTCTTTATATCGATGCTCAATGTTTCAAAAATCACCAAATATTAATCTTAAAATCGCTTCAGAATGAATTTATATTAAGAACGGTATTCGAACGCCCATCAAGTATGTATCAAGTATGAGTTTCCCTTGGACGTATATCAAATACTGAGTAGTTTGGATAAATTCTGCTCATACGTCCCTTAGGTGCTCCTCAAGCGCCCCCAATAGGGACAAATTACGTATGTGCATCTCTTATGCGCCCATCAGGTATCGCTAATTCAAAAAAATTTACGCACATATATTAATTATGTGCCTGCCATGTGTGTTAGAGATATTTTGTCTTATTGGCATATTCCGTGAGTATATGTATTATTGTATCAATGTCGGGTTGTGGGTTGTCGTTTAAAGTCCGTTCTGTCCGCCCTCCAATCGCTCAAGCCCGTCGAAAGCCTTCCCGCTTGCCACTCGCTCGATACTCGCTCGAGCCTAAAATCCAAAAGGTCCCCGGCTCGCCAGGCGCTCGAGATCCGCTCGAGTGAAAATCCAAATGAGGTGCCCGCTCATTGCTGCGCACCTTCCCGGCCGCGCGCGCGCCAAAGAACGGCAAAAATTTTGAACGCGTTTTTTTGCACCCACTATAAATATATGCCTTATGTTTCTTGAAACCTTAAGCACGCCAGAGCCTCCATTGATATCTTGAGGAGCCATTAAACTTGAGAAGAAAGCTTTTCATGCTTGATTGATTTAGCTTCTCTTGAGAAAACCAAATGTTTACCACTTTGAACTCCATGTTCTAAAGAGTTTTCTCATCTATTTTCTTTTCCATTTAACCTTTCCCATCCTTCTACTTTCGTGGAGACGTTAGTTCGTGAAGAAGGAGATCCGATCGTGGTTGGCTATTCAAGTGGCACGAGAGGGAAGATTGACGTGAAAGACCGGAAGGTGTCCGTTTCGTTGCCGCAGACAAATCTAAGGAGTTCCTTGGTAGGGATCACGTGACGGGAGTAAGTCGGTTAGGTTAGTGCGTCGTTACCACCCGGTCTGTAAGTTGATTTTCATAGTGCAATTCTTCCATGGCCGTTGAAACCCGGAGTATTTTTCTCGATTACCGTGGGTATCGAGTTTTCACTTCGTCACCAAAAATTACGTCTTTCTAACTATTGTTTATCATTATATATATTGTGCATACTTGTTGTCTCGTTAGCATCTAGAAATAAATATCATTTACGTGTATCGAATATTTATATATATTACTTCCGCTATACCTTTAACGGGGTCGAAACTTGATTGTTCACGTTTGCACAAAAACGTGCTTTTTCAATGTGCCACCCAACAAGTTTTCCCAATAAGGTCGAGGCATGTGTGTCATTATGTATACTACCAAATGACACATTAAATAAGTATAAAACTTACAACATAACCCAACTGATATGCCTCTTTTTTAACTTTAATAAGATTAAATTTTTGTGTTCGTCGGTATAGTAGTAGAGCCTTATTAAATCATGTTTTTATCAATTTTAAGTCCTTAAATTAACTTTTTTACATAATAGAATGAACTTTTGCTCAATTTACACTCAGAATTGGCATGTGATGGGTCCCGGAATCCAAGGCCCAAAACAACAATTGCAGGCCCAGGAGGTAGTATGGGTAAACTGGTCCAAGAGGCTCACAAGCCCAATTAGGCCCAAAGGGTTAAGCTTGTTCCGAGCGCCCGCAGAATCAAATCAAGCAACCAAGGCCGGCATTGGTGATCCGAGAGGTTGTTGTGACCCACAAGAGGATGAGGACAGCCAAAAAAGCCAAAATAATTAAGGATGCTAGCTAGGATGACAGGCGCAGCATGCGCCTCCACGGGTACTCAACGGCCTCTGACACGCCGTACCTGCAAGGCATGCGCCCCTGCACGCCGTATCTACCGGCTATGACAGGTGTCCCTGTCACAGCCGCACCAACAGTAGTGGCGGCAGACAGGCTTGACACGCCAGTGCCACGTGTCACCGGTCCAATGACACCCCGTTCCTTATAAATACACCCTTTTATGCAACTGGAGGGAGATTCCGAAGAACCTCCATTTGAGCACACTTGGGCAGATAACCCTCGAGAGAAAAAGAGAAAGAGTGAAGGGAGAAAGAAAGAAGCTAGACTTATCATACTTAGCTCCCTGTAAAAGAGAATCATCCTGCATACTCTCACCGTATTCTTTTGACAAATTAGTGGAAGTTCTCGGACCTCCCGTCCGTTCCCGTAGTTTTTCACCCCTCTTTTTTACGGGGTTTTCCATGTAAATCTACGTGTTCTCTCATTGCCCTTTGTACTTTCATTATACTGTTCACGCTTTACTTATTTTGTATTGCAAGTTTCCGTCTGCCCGTTCGTATGTGTCAAAACAGGTGGCTGGAACTCTCGGACGCAACAGCATGAAAGAGCATGTGGGATTATAAAGAGTCTTGGATCTTTTATCTAACATATACAGTTTTTGTTTGTTAGTTATTTTGACACAAATATAAAGGAAAACTCACTCGTGAAACAAGATTTATATATTATATGGGCCGGAAGAGAGGGATAGTTATATTTCTTCAAAAGAAAAGAGGGAAAAAAAAAAAAAACACTGCAGCTGGTTGAAATTTTGCTTATTAAGTGCTCTATATATTTCCTAATGGATGTAAAAATTATGAGGGGATTCCGTAGCCCCATTACTCGATTAGTCTTACTGAATCAGAAAGACTTCTGAGGAAGAGGAGGAGGTAAAAGGAAAAAGAAAGAATACCAACCAAGATAATGGCTTTGATGTTTTCCATAGTTAAGGAATACTCTGATTGAAGCTTCAAAAGAATGTCGACGAAATCTTCGGTTTGATTGATCTGCTTCTTTGCCTTGTGGTCGTTGATTATGTTCTCCATTATCTTGTCAGACGACTCAACCAGCTTCTGGACTTGCTGTGCGACTCCGCTGATCCGACCGAACAGTTTGATGGAAGGAAACAAGTCGGCGACAGAAAATCCGGCGAGCAGCGGTATAGCTTGCCGGACAAATCCTGCGAACTCTTCTTCGTCCTTGCTCTTCTTTCCGAACGCCGACCTAGCAGCGACACCCATCATCAGCCGTGAGAGGGTTTGGCTGATGTTAACCTTCTCGCCGGCCCTCGCACTTCGTGCTATGGATTCAACCATCTCGGACACCTCCTGCTCCCTGACCGGCCGGAATGATTGGACTCGCTTCGCCGTCAATAGCTCCGTCGTCAGGATTTTCTTCACTTGGCGCCAATACTTCCCGTACGGCGCCCAAGCAACGTCCGTGTTGTCGTAGGTCACAATCCTCGGGCAGATGAGATCCGGCCGGCTGGCGAAGACGTTGTCTTGTGTCTTCAGCACTATCCTCGCGCTATCGGCGGAATTTACGACCACCGTCGGGATCTCCCCCAGCTGGAGGTGGATCACCGGGCCGTACTTCTTCGCCATGTCGTCGAAGACGCAGTATGGCAGCTTGGGGCCCGCGAGTTGGTGTAGGTTTCCGATGAAAGGGAGTTTAGGTGGGCCGGGGGGTAAGAGACTTTGCTTCTTGCTGCCACCCCTGAGAAATCTGAGTAGCATGGGAAGGAGGAAGGCGGCAGCTAGGGTTAGTACGGCGGGGAGTGAAGCGCGCAGAAGCTCCATTGTTGATGTTGGCGCTGAAAATTGGAAGGGGGGAAGCGTCTCCATGCATGATATATTTATAGAGAACGAGTGCCGTTGCAGCACTGGTGACGCCAACGTTGTTCAAAATCTCAGGAAGCTCCATCTATTAAGAAAAAAATAAATAAAAGAATTTATTTTTTATATATTTTAAAATAGATAACTATAATTAATTTATTATTTTTAAAAAAGTAATTAAATCAAATTAAAATTAATTTTAAGTTCAATAGAGGTTGACTTTATACCAATGCTTATAACTATTAAGTTGACTTGTTTGGGTTCACCCAATTATTAAAAGAAATTATAACTTTACCGTAAATGGGACTATTTTAATTGGACTATGGATATTTTTTATATTTGGTTATTTTTAATAAAAATTCACATTTACTAATAAAAAAATTAAAATATAAATTATTTATATTAAAATATTATCTAAATATTATAAATAAAGAATATTTACATGGAAAACTATTAATTACATAAAAATAAGAAATATATATATAGCTAAAAAATTTATAATTTAGACTGAATCAGCCAAACTGTTTATTTCACCAGCAACTATAAATAATTAAATTTATTTGTAAGATTTATATATTTTAACTATATATTATAATAAAATTTTAATTCGGTTTTGGTTTTTATCTAATCTATTTCTAAGCTGGGGAAGGAACTTAGTAAACTAGCAGTGGAGTGGGGCTGCTTTTCTCAATTAAAAATAGAATTCTGTTTCTTTTATTTACACCATTAATTTTTAAAAATTCTATAGTTAATATTTAAATACTGTATAATAATATATAAATAATTATTTTTATTAAAAATATTTTTAATATTTGATTTAATTTTTAATAAATATTAATATTTTAAAAAAATAAATTAAAATTTTAACTATATTTAATATTTTTTATTTTTTAAATATTAATCTTTAAATTTTTATTTAATAATTTTATAAACTAAAATAAAATTCTATTTCTTTTTTAAAGAAGTTGAATCTTCAAATCTGTGAACTAGTAGGGGGCCCATTACCACAACCCTCCCAAAAAGCGACGGGACACGGCAAATCGAAGTGCCAACACAGTGGTCTAGCACCATCCTCAGAGCAATTATGCGGACGTGCGTATCAGCTTTTTTCACCTTTTAATTCTTAAATATATAAAAATTTAACGTGTAAGAGAAACTAAATGTAAAAAACAGTATATATATTTTTTTATTTTTAATAAACATTAAAATATTCCAGTACTCATAATATTTAAAAAACCCAAAAAGAACAAACAAGTTATTTTCATATTATTTATACTTTTATTAAGATTAAATCACACTCGTTAAATCTTTAATGGTGATGATGGATAGTGAATACCCAAAACCCAGTAAGAGACCCGTTTGACCGGTTCGAATCCAAAGAAGGTCCAAAGGTCCAATTTAACTTTAGAGGCCTGGTTGGCCTAAAGAGATCCAAGGACATAAGCACTCAGCCAAAATGTCTGACTTAACCTAAAAGGCTAAGTTGGTCCTGGAGGTCAAGCGCCTGAGCCCTCGTCCCAAAAAACCCAAAGAGCTAAATTGCTCAGAGGGATTGACTTAGTTTTATGGGCTCGAGGACATAATGCTAAAAATTCGAGAACTAGTCTTTGACCAAAGATCCTAATGAAAGACGGGGAAGGCGAGGACTCGTTAAAGGACATTGACTCATTGAAAGACGAAAACCTGCAAAGTGCGAGGACACTTGAAATTTAGAGACCGCGGACTTGATTAAATCCAAAGCCTTTATCAAGGATGAAAACTCTGGCCAATGTCTAATGACATAAATGCAGGCAAGAAACTTAGCATGACTAAAGACACCAGCTCAGAGTTGACTCGTGCCAGAACACGCGCGACCTCTATAATATGCAACCTGCATAGAGAATGATAGTGTTCAGAACACCAAGATGTGACGTCTCACAGCACCTGCCTACATACACGCAATCCTCCCGACACAACAGAGTAAACCTGCAAATTTGATGGCAAGGCAACTTGCACACGCCAGGCCATATGGGTACACCGCGTAAGACATCCACGCCCCTATATAAGCATTCAAAACGCATCAAATAAATGATCTTTTCTCCACTTTTGCATTTACGCACACAAGAGAGAGAGATAGTGAGACTTAGCCCAGTGTTATAAGAGAATACTTAGAGAATTTTGAATTTCAAGTGTTCTACACTCTTTGTACTCACTCGATAGCATAATGAAAGTTTGCCTGGATGTCGAGTCCTATAATTTTTTTCTCATATTTAGAATAGGATTTTCACGTAAAAATGTTGTGTGCCAATCTCTTCTTCTCACTTTACTAACATTTATGCAATTTTTTTTAATGTTACTTTATTTTTGGATCCGAGTCTGTACAGCGACCACAATCCAAGGATGCTATAGGTGAAATGTGAAAGAAATATATGATTCTACAATGTGAAATATATGTTTTGCTTTTTATAAAAAATAATTAATAAAATTTGTATTAGAAAAAAAAAGAAAAATTAGCAAAAAAATACGAAATACGTATTTGGTGTTGTAGGATTTTCGTTCTAGTTGTGTAAGAGTTATGAATCCTTCTTACCAAATAAAGAGAATTAAAAGAAAAAAAAAATTAAATTTATGAGTTGTAGGGAATAATTTATATTGTCATAAATAAAAACAAAAATAAGTGTTAAATTTAATGATAGTATTAATAAAATTATTATTGTACCCCATGAAGCTAAATATCTTGGTGATATTTAATTATAGAATTTTAATTATTTCTTGAATAAATCTCATTGATGGTTCAATCTTTTCAGAAAATAACCTTTTCAACCTCCACCTAAATTGACATAGAAAATGTTCAAAGCTAATTATAAAAAAATTTATAGCTTTATAAGATCTTTTAACATTATTAATTAAAAAAAAAGGCCATAATAGAATATAATAATATATTAATCAATTATTTAAGACTCAGTTAAAGTTAGGCATTTGAATATTTTATTTAAAAATATGACTTATGCTCTATGCATTACTTCAAAGATAAAAAGTAAACAGTGTTCGAATGTCGTTCATAATAACTTTCTGTAACTTTGATTTGATTAGGTGACTGTTAGTTTCATTAAAAGACATACTAAACACACTGAGGAATAATTCATAAAGTAATGGATATGACCCTTTACACTATCATACATCACGTGAGAATGCCTGTTGGCCCAAAAGCAATTATATCGGTGCTTGAAATGAATGTTGTTAAGAAAATATCGTTTATTCAATCTTATAATATATTTAATGATATAAAATTTTATCAATTTATTTATATTATTAAACTCACATAAAAATAAAAAAATAAATAAATAAAAGTTAAATCATTTAACAATAATCTAAAAATGGCTAAATTATATCCCCTAATATTCATTGTTCAAAATTATCGGACTAGGAGACAGTGAATGTAAAATAAAGATAATTTATAATTTATCGTTAGGGAGAAAGATTAATATTTAATTTATAATTTATCTTAAAAGTCAAGATTTATAAATAAAAATTAATTTTTAAAATTTATTTTGTACATTTAGTGGTCTGTTCTATTCTCTATTATTTATTTTTTAATTATTTTGTTTTAATACTTAAATTGATAAAATGATTTTGTTAATGAAATTCGTGCAAACAGGTATATGATTAGGGCGGTGCAGTTAGTTGTGCACGTGCGATTGGGAAGCGCTGAGGAGTAATATTGATGGGTGGGAATGGGATCGAGGGGTACTATGCCATACTGATGCGGTATAGGCATTTGTAGCCGTTGGATGTAATATGGTTACCTCCTTTTTTTTTTTTTTTTCTTTTTTTTAAATTTATTTAATTCTTTTTTTACATTTATTATTTATATATTTTTTAATTATTTTTATAAAATATAAATTCAGATAAAAATTAAATATATAAATAAATTTATTTTATTTATTAAATATTTATATTTATATTTTATAAACCTATAAAATAATAAGATTATAATTATATATTTTAAAATATTATTATATAAGTATGATTATATTTTATAAATTTATAAAATAATATTTTATAATCATATATTGTTAAGATTTTATTATGAAGGAAGATTATTGATGAGAATGCCAGTAATAGGTTGATCCACAAAGGAAAAAATGATCCAAATCCTCAGCGGCTCATTTCTGCCTAGACGATCAACATTGTCGTTGATCGGATGAATAGCAAGTGGGCCGGTAGAGGCTCAAAAGTAAAATGGCCCATTAAAGTCTAGAATGGTCAACGCCTTCGTTGACCAGTGAGGCAACCAATAGACTAGTTGAGGCCCAAGACGCACACGATTTAAGCATCAATTGGTCCACATGTCCGCCTCAGAGTAATAACGATCCTCTACCCTAATTTTTTACCTCTCCAATAAGATAAGTTTCACTGTAACGGTCGTCTTCAAAATCAATTCGCATCCCGAAAGAAAAATATTAGAATTTGTACATTATCTGTTGTAAACCCCAACGGCTATGAAACACAGAAGGAACAAGATCAATCCCTTTGACTGTTACAGATCAGGAACAACGATCAAACCTATAACAAAAAAGCAACGATCCCCAATAGAGCACAGATATCAAACTCATCTGTATTAAGAAGGCAGCTCAGGACCATGACTATAAAAGACTATGGCAGCTCCTTTCAAAGACACATTCTTAAATGCTCGCAAAAGTCCTCACGTAAGCTCAAACTTTCAGAAACTCTCTAACTCTCTCGAGTCTCCTAGCGCTCTATCTCTTTACTACTAATTTTTTGCGAACTCAGTACTTTATGGAGCAACTCCTCATGAGTAATTACGAAATCACTCTCCCTACGAGTACACCGCCACATACAAACACTCATCAGTATTCATATTGCATCCCTTACATCCATCTTATTGTCTTCAGAAGGTCGATTACTTACTTGAGTGTAAGAGTGTTTACAGTATGACTAAATTTCGTCGTCACCTGACATCTTATTTGAAATTGTGGTGTGTAGGATCGAAAATTCAGTGAACGAAAATCGAAATTTGACGGATTACTCAATTCGAATCTGTTCAAATTTGAATTTATGATGTATCAATTATATTTTATAAATTTATAAAATTATAATTTTGTGATTTTATAAAATATATTTCTACTTATATAATAATATTTTAATAATATATGATAATAAATTATTATTTTATAAATTTATAATATATAAATATAAATATAAAAATTAATCTAATTTATAACTAAATTTATTTATATTTTTTATTTTTCTAATTTAATATTTTAGAAAAATTTAAAATATATATAATTTAAAAATATAAAACTTAAGAAAAATAAAAAGAAAAAGGGGGAGGGGGAGGGGTCCTGATGCCCATTGGATTTAATCCAACAGGGAATAGATGATACAGCGACTGTACTATATATCCATAAATTTTCATTATTTATTTTTTACTTATTTAATTTTAATATTTAAAATAATAAAACAATTTTATTAATAAAATTCGTGCAAACAGGGGGATTCTGCTCCGCAAAGCAAAATTTCCTCCCATAAATAGGTTTTCTTTTTTTTTTGTTTCTTATTTTTTTGATTTCAAATTTCACGTCAAATAAAAAAAAATCTTTTTATGAGGTGAAATATCCTACTCCGCGGAGCAGGATCCCCCAATCCATATGGTTAGGGCGTTGCGGTTAGTTGGGCACGCGTGACTGGGAAGCGCCGAGGACTAACACTGATCGGTGGAAATGAGCCTACTGTCGCACATGCTCTGAGTGCCTACCTACCGCTACCTACCTCCGATGTCAGACTAAATATATTTATATAATATATTATATCATTTTAATATATTTAAAATATTATAAAAAAAATTCTTCAGGTATATTAACAAACAATCAGATCCATGTCATGATGACGTATGGGAATATTAAATAATATATAAAACTCTATATAATTTCTTTAATCCGTGCCCGCCGACTTTGGGCCAAATTTTAAAAAATAATAATTATTCTCAATGCGTTTCCTTTTTATGCCAATTTAATTTTCTCTAATATTTAATTTTGGGGTGAATCGTATATTTTAAAATATAATTATTTAATTAATATTAAATTAATAAATTAATATTTATTTTAAATAATAGATAAAAATTAAATATAATTTTTTAAATAATAAATAATATAACTGTTTAATAAATATCAAATTATTATAATTAAAAGAGATTAAATCAACTCTTATTTAAACTTCTCAAATCTAGATGTCAACGGGTAGTCCCATCACTCGATATTAAAAATTATAAAAATATATATTTTTTAACTTGATATGTATCATGTTAAAAAGTTATGCAGGAATTAGGAATCCAAGTCCAAAGCAATCTCCATTTAAACTAATAGTTTATCGGGTCAAAGTATCCTTCTAGGTATATATATGTAAAATGCCAAAAATTTTTACAATATAAAATTAATATTAAAGTAAAAGTTATAAATAAAATAAAATAAAAATATATATAAACTAATATTTAAAAATATATAAATACGTTTAATTTTGATATTTTCTCTCTACCATACCCACCCACCAATCAGTTTGTCCTTATTTGGTTGTTGCAAGTTGCAACGATATGAATCCAAGCACTCTGGGTTGGTAGGGTAACCCTTAAATTGAAAGGAGCATTCACAACTGCTTGAAGTAATAATGACATCATAAAAAGGCACAGAGAATCATGCTTCTTCTTGAGAGAAGTAGGACTCTGTTTTTTTATTTTTAACCATTGGATTGAAAAAAATTCAATGGTTAAAATTTAAATTTTATATAATAATATTTAAATAATTATTTAAAAAATAATTTTAATTTTTAACTTAATATTTAATAAATATTAATATTATAAAAAATTTGAAAAATATAATTATATTTTATATTTTTTTAATTTTAGCCATTGGATTAAAATCCAATGGTTATAAGTAAAGAAGCAGAGTCTTACTTCTCTCAGGAAGAAGTAGGATCCCCAAATCCCCATAAAAACTTCTTCCTCCCTTTGAGATCAACAGCTGTTTTTCCTTTTGACAAGCAAGAAATACACAATTTACGTTTAAGATTTTGTAGACGTGCTCTTATAGATATTTTATTCATCATCTGTTATGATTATTATCATAAAACTCTTTAATTAAATCTATGCTTTAGCATATCAGTATACTTTTCTGGAAATAGTTTATAATATATACATTTTTTATTGCATTTATTAATTTAACGGTGAATAGCAAAAGAATCCATAACAAAGTCTTAAATTCTGTTCTGATTTTGATTTTGAGCTGAATTTCAAAATTAATTTTAGTTGTGCTTCCATGTTTAGGCAGATTCTACCCATAATGGAATTGAAACTGATAGATTTGGAATGCAAAATTTCACTTTTAAATGTAATAAAATTATGGTAATAATGATTGCACGAATCATGTCAAATTTTTATTAAACTATGATATAAGATTTAATTACATTATTTATTATTTACTTTAATAGCATTCACAAAATTTGTAATATCTCAAATTTTTATTTAATTTATTTTGAATATATTTATCATTTTAGATAATTTGAAAGTGATGAATATATATATATATAGTAAAAATTTAAAGAATATTCATATTAGTCGAGTTGGTACCCGAAGTGCACCCAAAAGGTGCTTGAGCGCCGATTCTAATGGGCTTGCGCCCAAAGTACATCCGTGTTGGCGCCCGAATGCCAATTAAATAATAAAATAATAAAAATATAATATAATGATTAATGATAATGATAAAAAAAGAGAAAGAGAAATAATAAGGCTGTGCAGCTCAGGCAGAAGCAGGGTAGGGAAAAAGAAAAGAAAGAAAAGAGAGGAAAAAGAGGACAGAAATGTAGGGAGGGTTTCGTGTGCGGGAGAGCAGCAGAACGCAGGGAGAGAGAGGGAGAAAAGAAGAGGAGAATGGAAGAGCAGCATCCGCAAGGGGAAGAGGAGAGAAAAAGGAAGCGTGTGCGGCAGAGGAGAAGACCGAACGATACAGAGAGAGAAAGGAAGCACGCAAAGAGGAGAGAGAAAAGTCTGATTCAGGTATTTCGAAGCATCCTTTTGACAAATCTACTTGGTATAAGGTCAAGATAAATATTATCTAACTCTATCCTTTGTTTGATTTTGTGTCGATAATATTTGACTTCTTGTTTAAAAATTTTATTAATATATATATTATTTTATACATCCAATTTATTTATTCTATATATGCATAGATGATTTATCGGTTGATTTGGGGGTTTCTAGTTCGGGCTTTATGATTTTGAAAAATTTTACTATTTTATGAAAGTCTGAAAAATACCCGATACTAGATATTTTTATATTAATATATTTATAGAGTAATGGGTAAAAAAAATCACCTTAGGTTATGCATCGATTTACATGCATGTGGCAGAGGTCTGAGACCCTAGTGGTCTGAAGCCCTGGTGGTTCGAGATTCTGGTGATCCGAGACCCGGATGGGTCTAATGTTTGTAGGACCATGGTGGCCTAAGATCCGGGTGGTTTGAGGTTCTAGTGGATTGGTGAGTGATCTTATAAGTGATCTGATAAGCGACTCGATATTGGATATTGGATGGTCAAGAGTTATAAACCTAAAATATAACCGATATTGAATATTAAATGGTTGAGAGTTGTAGGCCTAAAATGCAGTTGATATTAGATATTAGATGGTCAAAAGTTACAGACTTAAAATATAACGAATATTGGATGGTCGAGAGTTGCATGCTTAAAATGTCGTTGGGCCGAGAGTGAATGATATGAGCTTTTTGATATGTACCTTCTGATACAAGATTCTACTTCAAGTGTGATGATGGCTCTCTGATATGAGATTCTGCTTCAAGAGTGATGATGGCACTCTGATATGAGATTCTACTTCAGATATGATGATGACTTTCTAATATGAGATTTTGCTTTGATTGTGATGATGACTCTTTGATATGAGATTTTATTTCGATTGTGATGATGGCTCTCTGATATGAAATTTTGTTTCGGGTGTGATGATGGCTCTATGATATGAGATTCTGTTTCGAATTTGATGATTGGACTTCTGATTGGACATTCAAATCATTTTAATATATATATATATATATATATGTTGAGATGGCTGTATTTTAATTTAGATATTTGTTTTGGAATTGAGATAAGATTTGGAATACAATATTATCCTTAGATTTTGATATTTGATTTTATAATTAGATTTTGGATCTTAGATTTCGTTTGAATTTATTATATCAACGATTTAGATTATGATTCGTTATTAGTTTTTAATTTTTGTTTATGAGCTCTCCCCTTTATCTATATATGCTATTTTATATATAAAAATATTGATACTTGTTAAACATTTGGCTCATATTTTTATATTTTATTCTTTTAAATTTATAAAGAGTTAGAATGCTTTGTAGGAATTTGACGAGATCTAACACGGCGTCACCTTACCTGGTGAGCTTGTATTAGCTATGAGTCAAATGGCATAGATTGTATTCCTCTGTTATCTGGATTGGATATGTTATGAATTTTATTTTAGATATTGGAATTAGCCAAAAGTATTTCTTTGAATTGTGTATTGAGGACCATTAGATTTAATATATTATGTAGATGAGTTATTTATTTTGATATTTTTCTTATAATATTTTGGAGTAAGTCATATTTATATTATTCGGAAGACAGTTCGATAAGATCTTATATGAGTTTCGTTTTTATCAGGTCCTATATTTTTGTTTGTTGCCCTTGGACTTTGGAATTTACTATTTACTATTAAAATTATTTAAAATTTTTAATCTCGTAAATAATAATTAATTAGATCTATTAAATTTTAGAATATGACAAAATTTGTTGTACATATTATAGGTAAAAAAATATATTTTCATTCAAAAATAACAAAATCTACTAAATAAGAATTGACAACATATGATAAATGAGAAAATGAGAATATCAATATGCACAATATATATATATATATATATATATATATGTATGTATGTATGTATATTAATAACATGGACAAAAAATTAAAAATTCTAACAAAATACTACTTTCACTTCAAATATTTTAAAAGATTTACTTCTTGCCTCTGCCTATTAAGCGAACCATAATAACTTTAAAAACAATCAACATGGTGGGTCTAGTAATGATTTGAGCCGACCTAATTCCAAACCTAACCATCAATACGATTAAAAGTCTAGCATGTAATGGAAGAAATTGTAGGAAGGAGATCGATTCGACCCAACCCATACACTAGTATAGCAATTAAGACGAGGCCCAAGGAGCAATGGGCTAGGGGGACAATTCACAACGACTCAACTTGTAACACAACCAAATGGACCAATTCAAAAGGCTCCCCGCCAGGTAGCTAGTAGAGCAATTAAAGCATGCATCTATGACTATTAGAGCACATGCATGCAAGTGTCGCCTAAAGTCGTTTGATGACCAGATTGGAAGCACCACTCATGGCCTTCTCACCATAGCAAAGGGATGCCTAATAATGATAGCTCTTGTCAATGCTCCGTTGGCCAGCAAACCCGGAGGCAACACCTATCACAAACTTCGGTGCTAAATTCTTCTCCGCAAATTATTACAAATACTCATCGCCACCACGAGGCGAGGGGACCCTTATGGCACATCATCGGAGAGCACAACTCAAGCCTCTGAACCCTCTTTGGAACAAGAAAGACCTCCGATTTCTTAAAGCGCAAAAGGAAGAACCAAGCTCTCTCCATCTCCACCTCTAGTGAGCCACTCATCGACTGATATCCTAATGAGCCACTTTTTAAGTGCACCCCTAGTAAACCATTCCACAAGTGCACCCCTAGTGAGTCACTCATGAGTACAATCCAGTGAACAACCAACTGCGTATAATCAAATGGAGCGCAGACCTCCACCTTTCTAAGATGCCCCCCATTGGGCGCATAATAGGAATTCAGTTCTCCTCTCACATTTTCCATATACATGCAACTCTATATTCCTTCATATCCTCCTTATATCTTTTTATTTTCTTAGAAAAATTTTTTATTTAAATTTCAAAAAATAAATCAGGGAGTGAGTTTCGCAAATCATCTTATATCTTATTTATAGTTTGTGGTACGTAAGTTTTAGGTTAACAGTGACGAAGATTGAATCTATTTTAATTCGACCGGTAGCAAAAGATCAAGCGACTCCTTAATCTATACCATAACCTGGACACTAGGAACACATCAGAACATATTCATTTATGTGAATTCCACGAGGAGACTAGATTATAACATATATTCACATGAAATAAATTACACAATGAAAAGAACACAATTTTAAGTAGAAAGTCATTTTTAACTAAAGATAAAAACTTTTGGAGAAATAATTTTTACTATAAAATGTAAGTTAGGTTACAATCAACCACGCTTAAAACTACTATCTAATTTATTATAAATTTAAATAAATTGAATAATGAATAGTAAAAAATTAAAAACAATGAAGAAATGAACGTTATTAAAAATCCAAAAATTGACAAAAATCTCTTCCTACTATTCTTTCTTTTTCTCTCTCAATTCAATACTCATAAGTGTTTGACTAAACTCACACTCTCATTAAAAATAACTCTCTCAAAGTCTCTCTCTCTATGGGAAAATTCATTTACACTTCTTCACACTCACTTTAAGAAAAAAAGAGCAAAACCACTCTTAAAAAAAGTCCGATAGTTAGAGTTCAAATATTAAGGTTAGTGTTTGAACTCTAAAGAGAAAAATTTTCTAAACAACATCTATACATATGAGCCTTTCTTTCTTATTCCCAAAACCTAATTTCTTATTTTATTATCAAAATTTATTAGAATCTGATTTTAGACCTTTATTTTTAACAAAATTTTTAAGGTATTTTATTTCATTAATTAAATAAAATCTCAAATAAATATTGGACATAAATATGCCAATCAAAGATTGACAAGTGATCCGAAATATAGTAATCAATCGAATCATATGACTTAAAGTGTAGTACTTAAAAGTGACTCTGAATATCGATTAAACAATAATCTCAAAATATATGTAAGAAAACACATCCATACTGAAATTAGAGTAAGTAAAAAAATCATATCATAGACATGTTGCTAGGCAAAACCAAAATCTAACTAAGTCACTGACAAAAATCACAATAATAATCTATACAGTGTCATATAAGTGGAGCTAGATAAACATCCTAAATCTATTATTTTGATGCAAAAGTACATCATCCAAAATTTTTAAATTCTTAATTCAATCTCCTTGAATAGCCTTTTTGTCTACTTTTTTATTTGTAAGTATGTTCCGAACCCTCTAATCTAAAAGATTAATAAAAATTAAAATAAGATTAAGCAAATACTTAATAAAGTATACAAATTTTATAATCAAACACATAACTTAGATCAAAATATGTTGGAAGGGATATGATAAAAAATTAAATGTAAAGTCATATAATTTTCATAACATTCATGTACAAACCTCAAGGCTGATAATCTAGTTTTCTTTTTCTAAATAATGCACCATTAAAATATGCTCAAATAATATAAATTTTTATGAACTAAGAATCAGTATAATATCACTAACAAATGAACAAATAATCAAAACTCGGATTATATATTTTTTTACACAACCAAAAACTTTACATTACTTTATAAGATTTGTAGATGAGTCGTTATATATATAATCCTATAGAAGGGGTCAAATATCACTTTTAAATTGTGAATTATAGATTTAAATATCGATTATCATTATAATATGCGAAGACATATCATAATATATCACTATCGATTTTTACAATAGCCCGTATACTATTAAATGAAAAACTCTATGCAACTATGAATATCCTTTATATTTTTATATATTAGAGAAATGTTTCTTTTTTTTTAACTAATTATAGAGTTTTCTCTGTTAATTTTTCAAATACTTTGCATGTAGAAATTCATAACTCATGCAAGAACTTAATTGTGAAATCTTGAAGTTTGTAAAAGCTATATTATAAAATTTTAGATATATAAGAGTGGTACATTGTAGAAATATAGAAAATTTTATGTGTTTTGTGAAATTTCATCACTTTATTTTAACTATGAGACATGTAACAATAGTTCAATGTAATTTTAACACTTGCAAAGTACATACTTAAAGATTTAAAATATGTAGAAGTATTATATATAAAAATTAAAGTATATAAAAATATTTAAATATAATTTCAGAATATGCATAAGTTTTAATATAGAAAAACTAGTTGAACAATACAATGTATATAAATTAAAAAATTTTAGAGAATGGAAATAAGAGTATACAGATGTAAAGTATGAACACCTTGTATACAAAATTATAGCATGTTTAAGTGTTTGAGATAATAAATACCTATAGAGATTTAAAAAATAGAAATAAGATAAAGATGAGTTTGGAATACATTTGTCTTATCATTAAATTTACTAAAATCTTTCTTAAATTTATTTAAATTTTCTTTCTCTAACTTTCTCTCTCCCTTTTTTCTTATCTTATCATTTTTCTCTCATCTCTAAAATTTAACAAAAATGACTGAAAATTGATTGGATAGGTCTTATATATTAGATTGGTGCGCATGTACCTATCAAGCGCATATTAGGCGCTAACATAAAAATTCATGGTGTATGAGTATCCCTCAAGCATGCATCGGGTACTAACAATCTACCATAGCTATGTACATTTTTTCTTCAAATGCACATTGGGTATAAATAATCTACCTAAAATGCGCATGAACCCTCTTGGGCATGCAACAGGTATGTCTTTTCTACCATAAATGTGCATATGTACGTATTAAGTACCGGTTAGGCACCACTTAACTTGATGGGATTCGATTGAAAATTTAATTTTAACCCAAATCTTTATTTGACTTTAATTATTTTCTTGTATTAATTTAATTAATCATGATAAAAATTATAAATTAGTATATCACAACTTAAACCTTCATACTCATATCAAGTACAACTGCTACTAAAATCTATGTATATATAAATTTAAGTTTCATTAAGCACTCAAATATTGCCCATACTTACACATAAGTTCATCATACACCGCTCCAAAAAAATCTCCACTCTCGCAAATTCTTACACATTAAGTATACCGCTAAATAGTATGTCATTATGTATATAATTCACAGTTCAGTAACCAAAAATTCTAATAAATATCTAAACTAAGAGAGTTGGTGAAGTGTTTCAAGTAATAAATTAACCAAAATTTCTTCTGAGTATTTTTTTTATTATCTTAATTAAGCAATACTTCAAATTGTTGTCTTGAGAACTTTAAGATGGCAAACATAATTAGCTAAGCTCTTATGCTGGAAAGTATACATTTGTGTCACTTAGTACCTCCACAAATTAAAACAAATTACCATATTTGGAATATTGGATGCATCGAATTGGTTATTAAAATATATGGTTATTATATATTTTTTAATAATTTATCAGTACCATGAAATGACGTGGTATTTTTAATTATGTGAACAAAAATTTTTTAGTTTACAAAAGATGCTGAAACCAAACCACCAAACCAATTTGGTTTGAGTTTTTAATCCCTTTGAGACTATATCATCATATAAATAATATATTTCTTGAGTTTTTCATTGAAATTGATCATATTTTAAGTAAATTTCTATCACATTAGAGAAGCATTAAATGGTGTTAAAAAGTTAAAAGAAATCACATTGAATAATATTTATTCTTTTGAGTACTATATTTAATTTAATTATATATATATAAAATAAATCACATTGAATAATGTTTATTCTTTTGAGTACTATATTTAATTATATATATATATATATATATATATAATTTCTTATTAGATAGTAATGCGTTCCTAGATCTGAATTGTTGAATAGGTTAGAGAGTTGCTCGATTTCTCTTGACGGGTTGAATTAGAGTTGGTTCGATTTTTGATTCTTTTAATTAAATCTTGCAAACACAATAAACGCACAAGAGGTTAGAGGATGGCAAGAACTCGCTCATCAGTATATTTTTTACATTCAAATCAGAAATCTTTCTTAGATGAGAGAAATATATATGAATAAAGTAAATATGCAAAAATGCATGTATTGAAAGATTGAGTAAAGTTTGGAGGATTGAGTTCCAATCGGTACACATGGCGTAGGTGTAGCTACAGAGGAGTGGTCACTCGTAGGCAGAGCGCGCTCGTGAGGGGTGCATTTGGATAGAGTGTCTGTCGTGTTTTTTTCTACATAATGGATAGAAGTATGACTAGGTGCTTTGAATACAGGAGTGCTAGGAGCTCTTTTTCGGTTGGTCTCTCTTTTTTTGCAGGAAGGAATGGATACATTTAGAGTCGGAGTTGGTGCGCTCTCGCCCGAACTCCACGATTAATGTTATTAATCTCAAGCTAGGCTACTCGTGTCGTTTCGTCGGGCTTGCGTAAGATAATCCTAATAATCGTGGCTTCCATTGGAGAGGCGGAGGGTCAAGTTCACCTCCTCAAGACGATGCACTGTGACAATGGATTTGTCATTGACATTTCTTGTGTCATCAAAATAACTAGGATAGCCATACTGGCCGGGTGTCTTCTTACGCTGCGGAGTCTATATTGCCAACAATTTGCATAGAAGGGGTCATCATGACCCTACACCACGTGCCACTCGATCACCTGATCTTGATGGAACCATTTTAGGTCAACCCGCGTGCCCACTTGCATAGCTATTTGGGCCTTCAAGTTGGTGGGTTGCACAATAAGCTGCTGCTGCGGGGGCCTTCTTTTGCCGTCACCACGCTTCCCGGAACATATATATATATATATATATATATATATCTTTTTTTGGTACAAAATTTAATTTGAACATTGGAAAAGTTCTTGATCGATGGTGAATTATTTCACTTAGAACTATTTGTCAAATTTTTTATTATTTATTTTTGCTATATTTGTTATGTTATTTTATAACATATATTAGATAGTATTATATTTTATAATATTAAAATTATCTCTTATTAATTTAATTTTCTATATAATAAATCAAACGGGACGAATAAATTTTAAATTAATGAGTTTCATACTATAAATTATATAAGCCATCAAATCACACCAACTCGCATATTAATAATTTAGATTGTTTATCTCAATCGATGGTCTGATTCATTCCGATTAAAACTCGAAACTCAAAACATAATATATGATCTAATAGTGTATTGTATATTATTTTTTACAGTTATTGCTTAGTGTTGGGCTTTTGAGGTGGCCCATAGATGGTTTTTGTAAGTGCAGGCCCAAACCAGGAAGCCCAGTCCATTTTTACAACGGTCAGCCTTTTTAACCAATGATTTTCGGAATTCAATTTTATTCAATATAAACTATTTACCATAATATATAAAAAAATTTAGATAATTATCTAATATTATAAAAAATCAAGCGGTAGAAAAAAATATCATTGCTTAGTTCTATAGATTTTATTAGAAAAATAAATATTATTAATTTAACTTATAAAAAATAATTTAAATGATTATAAAATATGATCTAAGAATTTAATAATTGGATATTTATAAAATAATTGTTGTTCATACACACATAAGCTGTACTTAGGAAAATATTATATATTAATCAAATTAGGAAAAACTTAGCTTTTTATATAAGAAAAATTAACGGTCAATATTAATGTAATAAAAATTATCTTTATTAAAAATAAAAAGGAATAATTTTTTAAAAGCGAAAAAATAAACATGAAAAATTAGTCTTTGTTAAATGCGTAGTTTCCAAGCTTTGTAAAGTGGTGTTCGATTGAAAATTTGAAAAAATGCCATTCTTGTTTTATAAAATTTAAATATATTGTTTTTATGTTGTCAATATAGTTAACATTGATATTTTAAACTTTAACAGTTGAATATATAGTTATAAATTTGATTTTTGTTATTACATGTCTAAGTTTATCATATACACAGTATACATAATTGATAGATTTGACATGAATACTATATACTGTATATTATTTTATGTATACACTGTATATTATTGATGGGTAGTGAATACCCAATATCCAATCAAGGAACTCATTTTCATAAATTGGGCCCACGTCTTAAGAGATTCACGATACTGATTTGCTCCAGGAAGCTGATTTGACCCAAGAGGTCCGAGGACTTGAATTCACAACTCAAGAAACCCAAAAAACTGAATTAGTCCGAGAGGTTAATTTGGCTTTAGAAACCCTGAAAACGTAATAAAGACTAAAGACCTTGATGAAGATGAGGACAGTTGGCGTTAAAACCCTGAGGATATGGAACTAAGGATATGACTCTAAAAGTCTAAAGACTCAGTGCTGAGCAAGTTCTCAGTTGAAGACTTGACAAAGGATATAACCCAAATGTTCGCGAACGTTTGATGACAAACGTCCGCGGACATGACAAATGTCAAAATCTTTATCAAGGATGCGAATTCTGAAAAGTTTCCAACGGCATAAACGCAGAAAGGAAATTCAGAACTATCGAGAACACCAGCTCGGATTATTAATTTTTACAAAGGCCCATGCAATCTCTGTAACACACAATCTTCACAGGGAATGATGGCTTGCAGAAGTAGGTATGACGACTCGAGTTATGGAACATAATAATTGGGATGTAATTGAATTCATAATGATCAATGATTTGATTTAGCAGGTGAAAAATTGAGTTCAGAAGTAAAAAAGAAGTTGAGCATTGTAAGATATCAATTTTCAAGATATGGTTAATATGAGTGGTGAGGTTTTTGATTTTTAAAATATAATAATTTGAGGGTAATTAAGTTAAATAGATGAATTGAAATCAAAGGGTACGGGAGGAATCGGTTTGAAAAGCCTAAAGATCCGAAATCGGCTAAACAGGGACCGAAGTTGTAAACCGAGAAATGTGGGTTTGTAAATAAGATTTTGGGCTTTAAATTATAATAATCATGACCTATTAAGATTATATAATAAAAATTAGGGTTCAATGATATGAAAAATTGGGTTAGAATGGTCAAAATGGATCTCGAATAACCAAATAACGAAATAGACTTGCTGCAACCTCATTGTGGGCCTGACCTGCGCCCGAGTTGTGCTCGAGCACCAATGGGGCACAAAATAAGAACCTCTCGCTCGCCATGCGCCCAGATGGCACTCAAGGCGCAATGTTAGCAAGGTGGTGCGCCCGACTGCCTATAAAAGGCCGTGCGCGTTTTTCTCGGGGTATTTCTGGACGGTTCTAGAGAAAAAGGAAGAGGAAGAGAAAGAAGGAGGAGATCGAGGCCGCGGAGTTCGAAATCGTCCAGGAGCTAGTTATGAAAGTGACGGTACGCATCGAGGTAAGTGTTCTCATACTCACTATTTGTTCTCTCTTTATTTTTATTAATTTTCATTGGGTATTTTAGTCTCGATACCCGCCTAAATTATAAAAATATGTAACCCACATTAAATGTTCAAGAAATATATAGTTTATTATTCGAATCACGCTACGATTCGTTCGGTTTGGTATCACTAAACCCTAACTCATAGCTTGCTCGGGTCCTCCTATATCCTCTTCGATTAAATATCAAAATGACCCTAAAATATAAATTATCAAGTCCTAATTATACACATCCTTTAGCTAGACGTCCGATTTCACAAGAATCGATCCGTTCACGGCGTCCAAAAGCGTTAAATGTATACTGTTACTGCTCATCCAAAAATAAATAGAAAATTTATATGCATTTCCACTCCATTTAATTGTTATGGAATTCATGTTTAATTGTTTAAGTATAAACACAAGCTTCAAAATGTGTGTATAAGCTCCGTTTGCAAGAGTAATGTGTCCGAAGAATCCCAAAGTGAATTTCATCTAATGTGGTAAGAAATTTTACTATTCTCTATGAATTATGATATCTATGCATGTGAATCGAATTGTCAAAATGTCTAAGTCCAAGGAAAGATATGAATCGTATAAGTAATTGGAGAAAAATTCACAAAGTATAATATGATGGATTTGATATCCCGGATAGAGATATGTGGTGAGAATGTAATTTCCCAATTGGAGAATGTAAATGAAAATGGTGGATCCTCCCTCAAAAGATTGAGTAATCGTGAAACAAGGACCATAAATTTATATTCATTGGGTAATATTTTCTGGCTTGTCACGTCCATCTAGGTATAAACACAAAGAATATTTTGACCGCGTATTCTAATCCCTTGTGGGAGCGGGTGATATCCGTGGCATGCCTTAAGATACTATTGTGAAAAGACGGAAATTGCCTCTAGACCGCGGGAGGCTAGGATAGCAGGTGATTGGTATACCACTATACCACGTGATGTTTGGCCTGTTATGGGCAGTTTAGAGAGTTTGTTTGGACATTAAGTACGTCGTTTGAACCTTAGATCATGTGAAATATCATGATCCTTTTCTCGTCCTTTCGCATTGTTAGTCAATACGACCTATTGGCCATAATCCGCAAAGATTAAAGTAAATTGATAAATGCACTAAAGTATGTTCAAATGGCAGTTAAATGTTCTAAATCATGATAAGTGGCTAATTGAAATCTCTAATTGTCTTCTTCCCTTCATGCTCCATTGTATTTATAAATGATGTTGCCCCTTTCCATTATCATTATCATTGTTTCTTTACCGTTTGATAATGACGTATGATTTTACTTGTTGGACTTTTTAGCTCACACTTACTATCTCTCTTTTCAGATAAGAATGCTCTATTACCGGGCGAGACTGGGTAAACCATAGAAGCGTGATAGGTAGTTGACTTCAAGAGTGGAGCTTGAGAACTTAGTTTGATTATGTATGAAATAGGGAGTTGTGTTTATTTTGAAATCCTTGAGTATATATTATGTCATGTATGTGTATGTGAATGGATGGATGGTTGATTTTATTTTGTATTATGGTTGTCAAGCTTCCGTAAGATATTTATTGTGGTTATGATTGGGTTTTCTTTTAGTTGGCATTCTTTTTGAGCAAGCGTTATGCCTAAGTTATGATGCGGTATCACCTGTGGAGCTGTGTGGTTATGTGATCCTGTGGTTTTGTGTAGTTGTGTATATGGGTTGTTGTGCAGGATTTTAAACAGGTGTTTGTATTTTGACAAATGTTCAATTTATAAATGAAATTCTACCCAATTTTCTATAAAATTTTATAATATTAATTATGAGCATTCAATTATGTTAGTATTGACGGNAGGTTATTTAAAAAAAATAACCCGATCCGTCACAATAGGTGTGATTACTATTGAAGTGATGTTTTACAAAGTTAGCTCACATGCATGCAATTTTTCTGACACGGTAATGTAAATTTGTAGAGTTGATGGCAGGTTTCATTATATACTCTATCTCCATGTGGCTACTCTACGCAGGAGGACTCAACCACTATATAAACCTTCATTGTGTACTAAACAGAAGACCCCAAATTTGCTTCACTTGCATCTACGCCCATAGAGAGAGAAAAAGCAAGTCACTTGTACTTTTAATCGAGAGAACACTTGTATTTATAAGAGTGATCTTTGAGATTCACCGTACACTTTATTCTCCACCATTTGTACTCAAACACTTGAATAGTAGAGTCATTCTTGAACTCAAAATCTTGTAATTTTTTTCTCTCATTTAGAAGAGAGCTTTCCACGTAAAACGCCACGTGTTACTATTTCTCTTTATTCCTTCTACTTAAACTCTATATTGGTGTTACTCTACTTTTGAGCCCCCATTCATATTAAAATTAGGATCCGATGACGCAACAATTATTTTTATTATTATATGTCTGAGTTTATCACACGTATATATATATATATATATGAGAGACCATAGGGTTAGGATACCTCACAGTAACCTTCTTTAATTGAAGAAAAATTGGGTCTTGTGAATGATAAGTCTGCATTTAAGATCGTCCTTATTTTAAAATGGAGTAGACATTTACGACTTAAATAGCCTTAAACTTCTTCTGAGATGTATAATAATAATATTTCAATTAAAGTTATTAAATTTCTATAATCATCTTTATATATGTTATCTACTAGTAAATATGAAAATGTAGAGTTCGTTTAAAATAAATCTTTTAAATTATTACATACACTAAGGTAATGTAAATGATATAATATTATTATACCAATATAAGATCCAAAGATATATTAACGGGTTTAAATCCTCTTAATTTTTTTCTTTGTAATCAATAAAATATTTTTATAATTAATATCATTTGTTTTAATTTTTTTATTATTAATATTTTAATATAATATGATTGAATCAATCATTGATTAGATGATTTGATATGATCTACTAAATCAAGTCGTGCACTAACTCAACATGATTGTCTATCCAATTAACAATCGACTCTAAAGTGGGTTTGATTATATAAATATTGTGGGCTTGGTTTTAACTAATTTATTTGAGAACTTGTTATTATCCCAAAAAAAAAAAAAAAAAATTATGTACGCGTGAGGAGAAAATAGCGGATGAAGAGCAGTAGAAGGGCGTACAGAACGCGAGAAGCCTCGGCCAAAATATCTGTTCGTCTGGGGGCATAAATATCTCCGCTTTAACCGAAGCGAGAACATCTGAAGACCTTTCCCGAACATTCTGGATGTGATCACCGTCACTATCATCAATCCCGAAATCAGATATTTTCCACACGAGAACGTGAATTGTCATGAAAACCGCCATTCGCGTTCTCTCCCTGTGAAGCTATATAATCAATCAAAGCTCAAGTGCTGCGAAGAGCCTCGCATGAGTATGTGAATATCTGGAGAAATCAATTCGTTGTTGCTTCCGGGAAATCCAGCAGATCAGAGGGTGCTTTTTTCTTAAAGGTTCCGCGGTATCCGAAGAGTGTTTGTTGAATCGAAAGAATTGAGAGTAGTTGGGAAATGGAATTCTATCGGAGGAGATCAGAGTCGTATTACAGCATTTTGGGGGTAGCGGTTGACTCCTCCCTCGATGAAATTCGTCGAGCCTATCGCATGCTCGCCATGGTACTCACCTTCTCTTCTCCCTCCGCTTTCTTCGTCTGTTGTTTGATCCATTGGAAATTATGGTATTTCTACCTTGGTTGGCTTGTGTTGATTAAGTTCACGGAGAAACGGAGAATAGGAGTCGATAACGTTTACTGTTAAATCTGAGAATGAAGTGAAGTAATTCTTGATTTCAACAAGTGGTTTTTGATTCTGCTGTCTGCAAGTTCCGGGTGGAAGAAACTAATGGGTGTGGTTTCTTATGTACAGCAATGGCATCCTGACAGGTGGGCGAGGAACCCTTCTCTACTAGGTGAGGCAAAAAGCAAGTTCCAGAAAATTCAAGAAGCATATTCAGGTAACCCATTCATAGTCCCCATTTCCATTTCTCAGTGTTCTGCTTCCTCTTATCATTGGATGTTTCTTGTGAACGGGTATTGATCTTTTTAATTATTTGTTGCAACAGTGTTATCAGACCCCCGGAAGAGAGCAATATATAATGCCGGATTATATGATCCCAATGATGAAGATGATGAGGTGGTTATCTAATACTCCTAATAACACTTAATTATTATAGCCAGGATTACTTGTCAAGTTGTAAAATTTGTCTTCTTTCTTTAGCATTTGAAGGGCACTTTTCTTACCCAATATTTCGATGTTGCTTTCTGGTTTTAGGGTTTTTATGATTTTATGCAAGAAATGCTCGCTCTTATGGCACAGGCCAGAGAAGAGGTATGAATCCACATCTCTGTCTGGTGTGGACGTTATTTATCCAGAAATTGCTCAATTTGTACTGCCTTGAATCCGTTTTAAAACGCGTATGCATCTCTATACCTGTGGATTCTTGCATATGCATTAAGTGTTTTTGTTTTTGACTTAAAATTAAGATGTCTTGACATTAGGAAAATTAAGGTTGCAATTGTTAAATAAGAAGAGGGTGTGATTTGCTATAACCTAAAAAGTTAGTGTTGGTGTCGGACATTCTTGACATTTGTGTCCAGCATGCGTCAACACATGTCCAAATATTTTATTAGGACGCATTTTGGACATGCTTGGAACACGTTCTTTTCGGAACTTCACTAATATTCTAAAAGTTTTTATAACTACAGAGTAAACTTATAAAGTTAAAAGGTAGATATAGAATTATATATAAAAAAATTTGTAAATTAAAGTTTGTTTTAATTTATTAAGTTATCTTATTATTTTTGTTTAACTAAATTAGCTTATTGAAGATGCTATAGTATAATTCATTTTGTACTGTTTTACATATGAAATTGTTTTGGAGGATAAGCAAGAAATATATATATATTACCAATTTAGTGTAAAATAGGGTTATTTATTAATTTAAAAAATTATAAATTATGATTTTAATTAACTTGTTTGGGCATATCATGTCCTTGATTTTAGAAAAATAGGTGTCAGTGTGTTTGTGTCCCCTGCTCATGTCCATGCTTCATAGGCTATAACAATAAGGCTCTTCAGGTGGGATTTGACGATGCTAGATTTAAAACCAGTTGCTCTAGAATGCACTGGTGATACTGCATATGCCCTTTTTAAGACCCCTAGATGTGAAAACGTCTTGTTCTAAACCAACTGCTAAATCTGATGTTGAGGACGTTAACACGCATGGCCTCCATTTGCAGGTATATATTGATAGATGATGAACCCCTGTTATTCAGAATTTAAATGGCTGTCCTCATTGCCAATTTTCTGATATGCCCTTTTTAAGACCCCTTTTTAAAACGTGTTGTTCTATATCAACAGCTAAATCTGATGTTGAGGACGTTAACACGCATAGCCTCCATTTGCAGGTATATATTGATAGTATGATGAACCCCTGTTATTCAGAATTTAAATGGCAGTCCTCATTGCCAATTTTCTGATGTGCTTAATTAGTGGTCTTATGTGCAAAACTATTGAAGGGTTGTTATATCCTCTGTTGCTAATCTAGAACAAGCTGTTGTTCTGTATGCGTCTATTGTGGTTTGATTGGTATCCTAAATGCCTCCTTTGCTACAGCCGCTTGAATTTGAGTTATCTTAGCTTGATGGACTAAGTGACCTACGAGATATCCTTCTTCTTCTTACAGAAATGTTTGAAGGACATGCTTAGGATACCTTTAGTTGACATAATGTTTCATTCAATATGGCATATCAGCCATGTATTTATTCTTATGTTGGTCTACTAGTGCAGATGAATAAATGAAATGTTATATTATTTAAGCATGTTTTATTGGCATTCAACTATATTTTCCAACATAACCCTTTTGCCAAATGTCACTGCTAGCGTATCATCTATACATCTATTCTTGTGTGGTGTCGATAGTTTGATAGATATATGAGATATTATGTCATTGAAAGATGTTGTGAAGACATTCAAACACTGAAGAACCCTTTTGCCAAGTGCTGCTGTCAATGCATTTGTTGCATGGTTGAACTTAATATCTGGCACAAATCCGGACGAGAGGTGCGTTTTTTTTTATACTAACATGGTGCTCTTAGCATCCTTCTGCTTGCAGGAGAAGGCTTGTAGTTTTGAGGACCTGCAGAAAACGTTTAGAGAATTGGCAAGCAGTTTCAATTCATCGCCCTCTATCTCAGGCCCTCAGCCTGCTAACAATCTCGGTTGTTCTAGCAGATTACACTGGGGAGCAGATCGATTTTCCCCAAGGTCCAATATTCCCATGTCGGGTTTGGAGATGTTCGGGATGAGCAGTTATTGTGGTTTTTAGAAGATCAATACCTTGTGGCCATGATCACCATGAAATCGTGCCCTAAAGGGAGAAAATGATCTCAGTTATTGAGGAAAATTAAACACCCAACCCAATTTACCATTGAGGTTTGAAGGAATGACTGCTTGTAAAGAATCATCATGTATATAGTGAGAAAGACAGAATTTTGACTGGAGGATATGCCAAGGAGATTTGTTTCCCTTATCCAAAAATGTTTTTCCTTTTGTTGTGGTAAGCTGTGTGTAATGTGTTGAACGTGGAAAAGGCCTTTGAAAATGAACAGTGACTGAACTTGAAGGTTCATGTTCCTATATTAGTCCTAAGATGACTCTTATTATGGACTGTATTGTTGTCCAATTCTTCTTATTTTCTTAATGTATAAAATTAAATAATTCTGTTTAAGTTCTGGTAATAATTTTATAGATATTATGTTTGGTGAGCATATATAAACTTAGAAAAATTATGAGGGCATAAAACCATGAAAATTTTAGTGTTATTATGTGATATAGAGATAAATTTGATTCTAATCAGTGCTATTTATGTATTAATTTTAACACTTTGGTGTTAAATTTGAGTGTTAAAATATATATTTTTTCATCAATTGAATAAATATATAGGTATTATTATTATTATTTTAAGTGTAATTGGCATTTCTTATTGCTAAATGAACTATAAAATGAAATGAGATATCCTCTCATGTGAATTTGTTTTATGCACTAAAATGAGAGTAGCATTGCTGCAGCAGATTAGGATACAACAGTGGTGTACATATTTAAATAGTATCTGTATAATATTTTATCTATTTATACTATTAAATTATAATAAATTGAGAAAATTTCGGCCTATAAATTAATATATTCTATATATATATGTTTATGAGCACATAAAATATATTCCATAAATTGACCAAATGCATAATATATTACTCAAACTGGGTAAGCAAATCGTATTAGATTATAAAGTTATCTTTTTAGCACAAACAATATATTTTGTTTACTAAGCTTATTGTGCCAAGTATATTAACACTTTTTTATATATTAAAATTGTCGTATTATTTTATAATATCACCAATTAATAAATGGCAACTAATTTTGGATATTTATATTGAATTTAATTAGTTATTAGAATATGTGATTACTTGTTATTAACATCACGTTATGATTTATCTTTATATTATAAAAATTCTTTTTAAATTATTTCTTATCTCTCTTTTACAAGTTGCTGTTGGCAGCTTTTTTTGTTTTTTTAATTAGGGAGGTGAACCAGGAAATTCTGAACCAAGCGAGTTATATTATTAAATTTAGTTAATCCTTCCTTTAATTTCAATAGTTTATTTAAAAAATAATTAAAATTTTAATTATTTTAAAATAATTAATCTTTAATTAGTTTTTATTCAAAATAATAATAAAAAATTAGTAGATGGGAGAAATATTTCCATCCGGCCATCTCCTTGCTGGGAAATGGGGATAAAATTTAGTAGACTAGAATTCGATCAGAAGTTTTGAGTTTGATTTAAAGCTAAGCACAATCGAAGCTCAGAAATGGAACAATTTTCCACTTACATTGAGTGTAATACAAGAACGGAACCACTTGCAGGCGCTTTCTCCAAAATTCGGTGAGGGTTATTGAGGCATGAGAGGGCGATATTGTTGATGGACGATCAAGTAGTACAGCGAATGTTCGAAGGAGGTGGCAGGGAGTATTTCCAGCAACCCTCCACTTCTTCCTCTTCTATCCTTCAATCCCTCCCTCTCCATGTGGTAGGCGTTTATTGTAGTCCGCATATCTTACATGCTTATTTATGAGTTTGCTTATTCGATAATCGATATTACCACTTGGTGGTTGTAATTTGTTATGTAATTTGAACAGTTGATTGTGATTTCCATTGTTGCTTTGGTAATTCATTTGAAATGCTCCTGATCAAATACGCTGTCTTGTCCTGGTGAAAATGAAGCGCAAGCCCACTTCTATTATGCTTTAAAATATAGCTTTGAGAAATAGGGTTCATAGGATTTGAACCCTACACCAACGTTACCGAGTAAGGAACCAGCTGGTCTCAAAAGCTTAAAGGAATTAGTGAAGGAGCAAGAAAAAATTAATAATCTCAACATCTTCGTGTCTTCGAGTGTCTTTTCCGCTCTCACCTTCGAATTTTTGTCTCATGAGCTACTAGAATATTTGAACTGGCATCCGTGACTTGATCATGCTTTTTTCCTGTCATAAAACTTCTAGAAACCTGATTTTCTGAGTCAGATCATTTGTGATTTAGAAGAAAAGAAGTCTGATCAATTGTGGGGTTGAGACTTTTGCAGGATTTTGGTACTGGATATTATTTGTTAGTGAAGTCTATCCAAGAATTGCGTGAGAGAAAAGAGGGCCTTGTCATGGTTGGAATTGGTGGTCCTAGTGGTTCCGGCAAAACGAGGTATATATTTTGTATTTCAAGTGCATTTTGTATACTATTCCTCATTATAAATTCTATCATTGAGAAAAATTTTTGAATGAAAAATGTTGTTTTTCCTCAGAGCAATTTCAGGCATCATGCGTTTTTTTCTATTAGTAGAATTAGTGTGCATATGCCATCCCTTGATTTGAATGGCCCCAAGAAAATCTTGTCCTCATGAAAATATCTATGATGGTCTAACTGTGAACAAATAGAAGGATAGGGGTCATTTTGGTGGGAGTTGGAATTTAGAAGAAGTGTTTGAAATGCTCTGTCTCACTCTGTGTGGTATATGTGTTTCATTTATACGTGAATAGTTTCTGATTATATCTGGATCTAATGTTTCCCAAAGCTTAGCAGAGAAGGTAGCATCTGTCATTGGATGTACAGTTATAGCAATGGAGAACTATCGCAGCGGTGCTGATGAATCTAATGATTTGGATTCAATAGATTTTGATGCTTTAGTTGGCAATCTTGAGGTTTGGCTCTACTTCATCTTTCTTAATGAGGAAGCTTTAATGCATACTCCAATGCATTACATTCTGCACCTTTCTCATCTAAAATTCTACTGATATATTAGCCTAAATGTAGTTTTCAATGGGAGCATATCTTTGAAAATAGTCAGCTTTGAATGTTAATGACCTGCTCATTTTGAAAAACTAAATAATAATTGATTGGCTTGATTGGTATTGCTTATAAGTAATATTACATTTATTATTCATCTGATGGGCCCCATTATTTCCCTTTGCCAACTTTATATTTATAAGTTTATAAAATAATATTTCTATCTTCACAAATTTGCACAAAAATTATATATGAACTAGAACTAGAAAACATTGAAAATCTGCCTTTATGGCTATTAAAAAATTACAGAAAAAAATCATTCCTGAGTTTATTGAAATTCAGTAGAAAGTTGGATATAGACAAAGTTAAAAAGATTTTCTATCTTTCTGAAAAAAATTTTGAAAATAGCCCAGTTTTCCACGAGTGAAAAGACTCTAAAAATCTATGGATCTTTTGTTTAACCTGTTTCTGCGTTAATTTCATATTTTGGCAAGTTTTGCAGTGCAAGAATGTATTTTTGTCCAAATCCATGGGCTTTGTCTGTTGAACCTGTACTAACTTTATTCTTTGACAAACTACTTTATGCATTATACATCTGAATACAGACTGTACTACATTTTGCGAAAAGGTCTTGATGTTGTACGTTTTGTTGAACAGTTCTTTTCTAAATTGGGTACTTTGTTGAAGTAGGATTTGATAAATGGTAAAGATACTGTACTACCAGTTTTTGATTTCCAAGAAAAGAGACGTGTTGGTTCAAAGTTAATAGAGAGTGCTTCATCTGGTGTGGTACGTATGGATGTTATAGATTCCAGGTTGAAACCACGAGTCCTGGTATTGAATACCTCATTTGTTTATTCATAGGTTATTGTTGACGGTACCTATGCCTTGCATGCTAGATTGCGCTCTTTGCTGGATATTCGTGTTGCAGTGGTAATTATATTTCTTTTTCGACATGTGGTTTTGGAGATAATGTTTTTCTTTTCAATTTTCTCCTTGTAATCTTGAGAGGATACTTTATGGGCTTCTTATGTAAAGTTAATTTCTGGAGCAGGTTGGTGGTGTTCATTTCAGTCTTCTTTCCAAGGTTCGATATGACATTGGTGATTCATGTTCTCTGGACAATCTTATTGACAGCATTTTCCCCTTGTTTAGAAAGCACATCGAGCCGGACCTTCATCATGCACAGGTAACTCTGTTGTATCGATGTTGTCTTTTGAGGATGACTTTCTTTGTTTAGTGAAAATTCCATATTGAGGTTTTCACCTATTTACTCATACGTGGCATGCTTTATGCAGATCAGGATCAATAACAGCTTTAGCTCATCTTTCAGAGAGCCAATCTACAAGCTGAAGTGCAAAAGTGAGGTTTGTTAATGTTCCATGTCTTTTGTGATCAGCTATGGGAATGATAATGTTTAAAAAGTTTTGCTTTCACATCCTATTCTGTAACCAGCTGGGTAAAAGGGGAGGAAACCTTGGAGACAATGGAAAAAAGAAGCTGAAAATATGCATGCTTCTGATCAGTAATCCATCTTTTATTTAATTTTGCTTGCAAATGAATTTGATATCTGACAGGAAGACAGGATAATAAATGTTGCTGATACAAGTCCTATACTGAATTTAGTATATTGCCTGCTAAACATTAAGTAAATTGCTTCCTTCCCTTCTGCATGTGAAATCAGTGTTTAGGTTTCTATTTAAATTCATGTTCTGCTGATATGCTGTTGGTTGTGGTTAATTCTCTGATCATTTCTGGCCAAGTTTTTAAGTAAATTGTCATGTCTCTATCTCAGTCGCCTGATGGACACTCAGGTTACTCTTTCCATGTTCAAGAAGCACAAAGAGACAAGTAAGTTTATCCTCCACTACCATCTATTTGCTTGTTGGCATTTTGATACTTCATATTATTCCCTTAAAAGATACGGTTTGAGCCACTTGGTTTGTGTTGTACACTGCTCCTGCTTCCTGTTTCAACCGATCGTCTTATGATTTTTTTTTTTTTTTTGGCATTTAGTTTTATTGAGATGTACCTACGACCTCCATCTGCAAGTGAAGAAGCACGTATAAATGATTGGATTAAGTTGCGGCAATCTGGAATTCGTTATTATCTTTCCCTTGGTGATCAAAGAATAGTTGACAAAAATTTCATCATCAGGCCCAAAGCTGAGTTTGAGGTAAGTAATGTCTTAACTTTATTAAACTCCCACGAGACTTTATAGTGATGGATGTGTGGATATGTTTGAAGTGTCAGAAGATGCTTGAGGCTCCCTCATTGGTTGAGGAATGTTAGATATATGGCACCTTATCTTCCATTACAAAGAAACTTCTTTGGTGATTTTAGTCTGCAACTTATGGTTACAATAGAAAGCCTTCGTCATTGTGCTAAGGCTAAACATACTCTGCGTCATATTTATCTGCATCTAAATAATTTGATTTTCACACCAAGTTCACTTGAATCGATATAAGCATTTTCTTTTGCAATTTGAAGATGGTGCCCAGAATTAAGGTCCCGATACTCTGATCCCCTCTCACTACATCACATGAATCACAAGTGGCTTTGTTGTTTTCTAGTGGAATAACAACAGTGTTCTTATTTGGATGTGGTATGATGTTAATATACTGCATGCAAAATGTGGTTAGATATGCAAGTTTTAGGATTTTTTCCAAAGTAAGCCTTAATTGCCCTTTCTTTCTGTATTCTTAACAATTGAGTTGGGATGCATTCTAGTTTCATTATTGCTCCCACTTGTCATTCTTTTCAATTAAATTTGGTTGTACATGTGTGTGGTCCATGCTCATAGATATAAATATAGGCAGATTAGATCATTGTGGCAACTAAAAGAATCATCATTCATTTTTCAGCAATGGGAGAGTGAGATGCTATCTTCTTTTCCACCAGGCCATTCCCCGTTTGCGTCTACCTAACTCTTTGGGGAACTTGATCCTATGTTATTAACACCTCCTTTCAAAAGAAGCAAGCATGCGGAAAGAGTCAATCCACACAGGCATATCCTCAGTGAATCTTCTACCCAGTGATTAGTTGCTACTAAAACTGGGAAGTCAATTCACATGTAGGCAGCGTGGGAAGGGGAGGAGATTAGTAATTAGGAAGAGAAGGTGGTCTCAAAGGTCAACGATCTGGATATTTGAAGGGAAATAGATGATTTGAAGTGTATTACCAGCAAGAAGAGTAGGGATTAGGCCATAAAGACATCCTCTTAAGCAAGATTCCTTGGAATTTCTCCAATTGACTCAATTCTTTCGTTGACTTGTAGTGAATTTTTTGATTTTCTATTCTCCATGATGCATGAAGTGAGGTATATCAAATGTCCTATGTTGAATTTGGTTCCTTGTAACTCCTTTATCTCCATCATATGTGTGGTTTTTTTTTTTTTCCTTCCTCTTCTTTCCTTGGATTCTTTGTAACACAAATTTTGTGGGAATCCCCTTTTTGTTTTATTTCTTTCACACTTTCCTACGTAATGTTTCCCTTTCCTCATATTTGGCACATAAAGAGTAGGGGGGAGGTTATTGGATAACATCCCCCAATTCCCCCCTTTCCAAAAAAAGCAACAAAGTGAAAACTTATAGAAGATATTGCCTTCATCTGAGTAGATGACAGTAGAGTATTGATGCAGCAAAGCCTACATGGTATGAATGAATTAAGGTTTCTTGTTGATGGTGTGTGACATAAGAATAAAATAAGATGTTATGCATAGCTGAATCGATGTTTGACTCGGATGGAAGATGGCCTGAAGAGGGGTTTGGCTTGATCAACCGGTGACCGAAGTCCCATGCAGCATAAACAAGTATAGTGGCCTCGGTAATTCTTCCCGATAAACCTCTTTGATGCCTAAGTTAGCATATGCTCAAGTCAAGAAGAGAGGGAAAGAAGATCACCAACTCCATAGACCCAAGCTGTGAGACCCCTAAAGTTTGCAGTAAGGTTGGGTGCTGAGCTGCGCATGTATTGGTCGAGAGGTGACCAAGTAGGACACTAAGCTCCTTTACGCTTTTGCACCAAGGTAGCCTCGGCTTGGCCTTGAGGAGATCAAGAGTGACCTGTGGACAAGAAGGTGCTCAGATAAGTGGACCACTCAAATGAGAACACAATGTTCTTCTCAAGACAGAGAACTTAAAAACCAAGGCTTGTGGATTTCAGCTGAAGGAGAAAGAGATTCATAATGTTTTTTAGTGCAATGCTCTCCAAGACTTCAAGAAATTGGGATCATTCCCAGCGCTCAAGTGTCTTGTATTTATAGGGAAGTTGAGACCCATTTTGGGGCACGGTGTGCAGGCTGTCTGCAGGTTAGGTGAATGACAATTAATCTTTTCATATTGGCTGATGTTGACATGTTTTAACAACTCTTGTGGGTCCCATGACCTAAGAAGTACGGACACCGATACGGGACACGGATACGACACCGACACGCTATTTTTTATAAATCAAGGACATGACACGTTGGAGACACGTAAACTAAAATAATAGTTTATATTTTTTTAATTGATGAATACTTCTATTTCATTATAAATGTGAAATAAAAATATATATTTTTTAATCTTTTATAAAAAAAAAATCATAGAAAGAAAAGGAATATGTATTTATATAAGGACAATAATATTGATACAACTTTCAAAAAGAACAAACATAAAACATCAATGACACTCAATTACAAAAAGTATATCATTTTCAAAATTTCACGACTACATTTTCTTCATTGTCTTCATTTTCATCACCATCATCGATAAAAATAACGCATTTTAACTCCGACTCATCTAATGAGAGCTATGCAATTTCTAACTCTCTAATATCATCGAGTGATTCAAATGTATCTCCACAAATATCCCACATCTTAATCTCTCCTTCGAGTGTTGTGGACTTCTCCTTGAAAGCAATCGAAGATTGCTATAAATGAAAATCAAATCTTCAACACGTTTTGTAGTCATTTTATTCCTTCTCAATGAATGGACAAAGGATTAAATACCGCAATTTTTCTTACAATATGACGATGAAGATGGTTGCACAAGTAGCTTTAAAGCAAAAGATTGAACTAAATGCACACTTGGGCTATAAACAACCCACAAACTTTTTGGATCCATACTATAACGAACACTAATAGAATCAATATCCACAAATTGATTTACCATTAATGAAAAATTAGTAAATTCCATGTTGGCCTTAGCTCGATCTTTTGGATTAGGAAATTGCATTTTCATGCACTTTCAAGGAGAAATTTCCTTCCTTGAGAAATTTCCAAGTCTTTGAGTAGATGAACTCTATTTGGCCCTTTACTAAGCCATTGATTGCTATAATACCTTATAAATTTAAAAATAAAAAATAAATTATTAGATTTAAATATAATTTTATATAATAAATGTACAATTAAATAATACAAGAGTAATAAATCATAATATTTTAATTACCTTGGATTTAAAGAGTGAGCCATGCAATGAAGTGGGGTGCTGTTTTTGCTCCATCGATCGATAAGAATATTATACACCACATTATAAAATATGGATAATTCTTCCATCCGCTTATTTTCATGCTTATATATTACAATCTTCACTTTTTCAGTCATAGTATTTCACATGTCATGAACTAAGTGAAGACAAGGCTTATCCCTATCACAAGCCTTAAGTATGTTATATATAGGAGCGGTAAATGAAAGTATATAATCAATCTTATCCCACTAAATGTCATCTAATAGTAACTCCTTCACATGTTTAGCTTTCCTTACATCATTTTCTCTATACGTTCCTCATTCTTTATTGATGACCAAAGTTTGAAGTGCTACTTTAATGAGTTTAAATCTCTTTAACATAACAATAATCAAGGTAAAAGGAATAGTTGCCACCGAAAGCAATTTCAAATGAACAAAATCATTGAACATAAACAATCGTATGAAGTGATTCATAATAAAATTCTTCATAAATAAATAATCATTGAAAATTTATATGATCCAATAACACTCATCAAATACCACTTGATTATTTTTCATATTCTTTGCAGTACAAATATTTTATAAGGCAAGATTAAGTGTATGGACTACACACGAAGTCTAAAAGATGTGAGGATAAAGTTGATAAATTAATTCCCCGGCACCTGAACAATTCTTTGCATTGTCAGTTATCACTTAAACAACATTATCGGTACTTACATTCTCAATGACTTCCTTCATCAAATTAATGATAAAATATTATTCTTAATTTCTCCTGAACAATCAACCGCCTTAAGAAATATAGAACCTCCTTCTGTAATGGCCACAAAGTTAATCAATGGCCTTCTTTGAGAGTCACTCCACTCATTACTCACAAGACTCACACATTTCTCCTTTCATGCTTTTTTAATAGGTTGTAATAGCCGTTCAATATTATTTTTATATTGTTGAAGTAATGTAGTTCTCAACATATTATATCTAGATGGCAAATAGCCCACAAGTGAGTTATTAGCCACAAATGTATAAGAACTCACATAATATGGGTTCTTTGCTAAGTGAAATGGCAATCCGACAGAGGAAAACATTCTAGCAATCTCAACATGCAATTGAAGGCGTACTATACTGTTGAAAAGCTTTCAAATAGAATTAAAAGATGTACCTCGACTTGCATTTGTCTTTCTCCTCTTTAGATCATACATTCCTGGAATAAAGCCACCCATTGAAAATTGGATTTAAAAAGATTTTACATTGCCCAATGATACTTGGTTGGGCATGGTTGGGCAAAGAGACCTTTTCTAGTGAATTATTAACGCTCTTGCCTTTGTGTCATTTTTTAATTTTTGCCAAACTAGGTATTTTTTGTAAATGAGTACAAACTCTTATGTAGTAACTTTTCTTTGCTTGATGGTAAAATTTGTATTGCCAAGATACATTTCCACCTCCTTCATTAAGCTTGTCGTATCTTGTAACATACATTCATAGTGGTTTATCATTATTTTCATTGCAAGATGAATGTGAACTAATGCCAATATCAAAAGATGACATATTAACCGTCTATTAAAGTAACAAATAAATAATTAATATAATATTTCTTTGAAAAACTAAATATATATAGCAATATATATTGTTATCGTATATACGGTAACAATATTATACTGTTATATTACTATTACCGTATACGATAATAGTAATATACTGTTATCGTATACAATAATAATAATAATAATAATAATAATAATAATAATAATAATAATAATGACAAAAACAAAAGAGGGACAAAAGAAAAGAAGAGAGACAGGGAGGAAGAAAGAAGAACAACGAAAGAAGAAAAACGAAATTCAGGGTTCGAATATTATGCGAATAATGTATTTAAATTCCATTGTAGGGTGAGAATAATGTATTCGAAAGTAAGAAAGTGAGAATATTACCTTTGTGTTTGACTTCTCTTGCTATACTTGCGATGGAGTCAAAGCAATGAAAACTGAAAACCTAGGCTCTTCGATTTAACAGAATAGAGGATTCGGTTGATTTCTAGGCGATAAAGTCTTTTCAATTCAATAGCTAGGCGATGGAATTTGAGAATCGAAAACCCTAGTCTCTTCAATTTAACAGAATAGAGGAAGAGAACTTGGGGGGAAGAGGAACGAGTGAGTGGTGATTCGTAAATTGTGATACATGGGAAAGGAAGTAAGAGCTCACTTACTCATAATATTTTAATTTATCAAATATTTTATAAAATTTTCTCTCATAACCCCCCACTTCTTTAATTTACCAAATACCCATAATATTTTAAAAATTATGAAATTATTCGATGTGTCTAAAACATGTTCGGGGTGTGTCCAAAACGTGTTGGGATGTGTCTAAGACATACCCAAAATATATCGGAAAGTGTCTGGAACGTATCCAAACGTGAAGGAAAAAAATTATACACATTGGGACAAGTGTTGGACACATATCCGGGATGTGTCAGTGTCCGATACATGTCGGACACCGACACGTGAAGTCTGAGAAAGTGCCTGTGTTTCATAGCCCAGGACTTGGGCGATGACCCTACTGTGTCCCATGTTGGCCCTTTAAACTTGGCCTGCTGGTGCTTTCTAGTTGAACTGACATGTGGATTGGTTGCTTGTTAAAAGGATGTTGCCCGAGCCACTTAGACTTTCCTAGCCTGGGTTCTTGGAGATCGATCCTATACATATGAATTCTCCAACCAACTAAATTACTTGTATTTGACCCAAGGCATTTATACCCAAACTGTCCTTATGTATTTTATTTTATTTTTTCCATTTCTCCTCCATTACTTCCTGTCCCCCTATATGGAATTCCTTTTCATTTATCCAGTAAAATTCCTATATGGAACTGGAGTTAGTGAAAGATCATAATAATTTTGAACGGTTCATCTAGGCTAACTAATTGGTTAAACACATCTAATTTTGTATGTAACTATATTGGCAGCATGACTTCTGATTTTTCCTACACGGTTATGATTTTAATTTTTCTGGTCAAGTGTGTGGGGGAACTGTGCAGCTAAAGGTGAATTCAAAGTATGATCTTCAATATGTAACCTTCATCTTCTCAACAGAGCTAAACTGATTTTCCATTTATTGCTTGTGTGATTTACCTGAGCGTGTTTGTGAGATATTGAAGTGTTACTGAAGGAATCTAACTATTTTATCTGGATAACTGTTGAAACAGGTTGGACGGATGACTCTTGGTGGCTTATTGGCTTTGGGATATACTGTTGTGGTCAGTTACAAAAGGGCATCGGTGTCTTTCTATGTTGGCAATATTTCATTATCACTTGAAACTATTGACTCTCTTGGTGAAACCTTCATGGTGCTGAGGGGCATGGATAGAAAAGTATGCTGTGCATTTTTGTTCAAATCATCTCATCTAATGCTTGCCTTTTTCTTTTCATACAGGATTTATATGTATTAGAAGATTATGTTGCGATAGTGAAAATCTTGCTAATTGTGTGATGCAAATAGTGCTAGTATGAATATATTCGATTTCTTTTCTTTTTTGTGCTTGCATAGCTAGTCTGTGCAATTTATGCAAGTATTCTTCCCTGCACCGCACCCTTCTCTAGTCTCATCTATGAGGTAGCTCATCCTCTATGACTTGATTTTATGGCAATATAATTCCATGTTTCTCCTTAGAACTGTGCTAAACTGTTGTGAATTTGTGAACGGTTGGACACTTGAATGTTTTATATCTTGCTGGAAGATGATTTACCATAATATTTTATTCTTCTTGTTTACTTTGCCTTGGTATAGACTGTTGGAGCGGAAGCCTTGAAAATGGGTGTTGAAGGACCATGGATCACTAAATCATATCTAGAAATGATTCTTGAGCAGAAAGGTGGGTTGTTGGTTGCAGACTTGTATGTGTATACATGGACACTATGGATGAACATATGGGTAACGGTCATAGCCATATCTGTATCAACATTATTGGGTAATATGTATTAATATCATATGTATGTCACGTGTCAAATGCAAAATTTTTGAATCATAACATGAGGGCAAATATTGGCCAATATAATGAAAAATACATCGTTGAGATAACGACATAATGTGATTTTGTCGCTATATTGGGGAATATCAGTATTTGAGAATACGTTATCGATACATATAGGTCGATAGTTTGTATATTAGTCGATATTTCATTCTATGATCGACAATATATTCTTTTGCTCATTCCTCCTTTTCCTCATAGGGGTGCCACGGCTTAATACGCCACCACCTTTGGGAAATACCTCACCTCCAAATACCCAGGAAACAGTGATTTCTGCACCACGGCCTATTCGCATCACTCCAAATGCTGTTAATAGGCTTGATGATCTGTCTCAGCCGTGGACTCGTTCTCCAACTAAATCCAAGATGGAACCTGTCTTAGCAACATGGCATTTCATCTCATCAGATGTTTGCCGTGCTAATAGTTCGGACATAGGTTGGTTGCCTGTTCCAAGAGAATACTTTTTTCTGCTCTGTCCTAAATGTTGGTTAGGCTGGCTGTGTGCTATTGTATATGTTTAGACTTCTGTCATAAAACAACTGCAGATCGTTCTTCCTTCAGGGATGCTATGCGGCTTGTCCCTATGCCTGATTCATATGACTTTGACAGAGGATTGCTACTTGCTGTCCAAGCAATACAGGTAAGAAATAATGTTGCTAGAAATTTCATTTTGGATCACTTTACTAAGAGAACTTTGAAGTTCATTGGTGTGATCCAAAATGAATAGATTTCTGTTTTTCTATTTCAGGCTTTGTTGGAGAATAAAGGCCTTCCGGTTGTAGTTGGAATTGGTAATACAAGTTTTAGAAGTCTCTCTCTCTCTCTCTCTCTCTCTCTCTCTGACCGTATCTTCAAACTACACATCCTTCCCCCATTCTCTTAAGGAATATTTGGTGTCAAAAGGTGCTTGCTTCTAGCTAGTAATTGGTACCTGAGCCTTTCATAATAGCTCTATTTCTTGCTGCTATAATACTGTTTGCCTCTTTTTTGCATAACATTTAAATCACTCTCTTCTGTACACCTGCAGAGAATATTCTTTTAAAATGATTAATTATGTAATATATCTTCTTGCAATCTTTGTTTGGGAGGAACATGCGCTCCATCAAATTTCATTTGTGCATTGCTATATAATTGTCTTCATAATTTAAGCACCAAATTGAACAGTGTCTCTTGACACAACAGTAAGGTTGTGTCATCGTGACCTTGATGCCACGAGTTCAAAACACAGAATAGCCTCTCAGCAATGTGGAGTAAGGCTGTGTTTATTTTGTTTTTCCCAGAGTCCACAATGTGACAACCTTGTTCATTTGGCCACTCTTTAGTTTAAAAAGCAAACTGTTTCTTATATTATATTGGTGGTCTACAGGAGGGCCAAGTGGGTCTGGAAAAACAAGTTTGGCTCATAAAATGGCCAATATTGTTGGTTGTGAGGTCGTCTCTCTTGAAAGCTACCACAAATCTGAACATGTGAAGGATTTCAAATATGATGACTTCAGCTCACTTGATCTTTCTTTGCTATCAAAGGTACATAATCATTTTTGGGTCTTCTCTTTTTAAGATTTTTATTTGGGTGGTAAAAATAGTGAGCAAGCTATGTTGAATTGGAATGGCCAACAGTGTCCTTCTTTTAAATGCTTGTTTGCTTTTACATCATCAATGTCAAAATATCGTGGTAATTATACTGTTTGCAGTGTCATTCTTTAAATTTAGTCCTTGAAATGAACAAATTCTGAAAATTTTGTCTTGCAGTTTTACATTATTTTTTTCTTCATTGTTCTACTGCTTTAACATCTGTTCAGAGTGTCAAATATTATTAAAAACTGAAATTGATAAAGTTGAAAGACTGAGAAATTCTATTTTTGAAGTCTTCTGTTTTGCATACTGATCACCCTTGAACGTGCATGTCTTGCAGAATATTCATGACATTAGAAAATCTCGAAGAACAAAAGTACCTGTATTTGACTCAGAGACTGGTGCTCGAAGTGGTTTTAAGGAATTAGAAGTTTCCAAAGATTGTGGAGTGGTAAGCGACAGCCTATTTAACTCTTTCCATTCTACGTCTCTCGGGCCCTATCCCTACCCTGGGAAAGGCAAAATACAACAAGAGAAAATAAATAGTCAAATTGATTGCACATGAGACGATTTCTTTGGACAGAAAGTGTTACAAATAGTCATGCTTCTTGCACTTGGCCTTTCTTTAAAAAAAAAATTGTTAAATCAGTTATTTGGCCATCAAGTAATGGAAGTCAAAACAATTGTAGGGATTTTTCTGGAAGAAGTCATAGTTAAAATGGAGTTCTCCCTTTTCATTTCGTGGTTGTGAATTCAAGTTGAAGAGAATTCTTTTACTATTTTTTAGGGCTAAACTATGCTTTATGAAATGCAAGTGGGATGCAACTTGATGTTGTGATGTCCAGGCTCCACTCAATAAATATCAGTTAAGTTTGAGTTTTTCTGTCCTTATTTTGGATGAATTGACAGACACTTGAAATTTGATAGATGCTTATTGAAATGATCTGAATCTTCGAAAAGCATCACCCAAAGGTGCTCATTGAGTCGGTCACTCTTGGCTAATAACCATTCCTCACTCGTGATGTGAAGTCAAATGTTGAAAATTTTTTTTTTTTTCGGTGATGATATCTAGATTATCTTTTGAAAAAAAAAAAAAAGATAGCACCTTGTCAGTGTTGGACTCGAACCAACACCTCAAGAAAAAGAAATTTGCTTCAATCCCAACAAATTCTCTCTGTTCTAATCACTTCCTTTTGTTGTCCGTTGAATCAGAATGATAACCATATGGGTGTGATTTGGTTTAGTTGAAGGTGATTTAAGGGGAGAAAGAAGTGATATGGTGAATTGGTGACAAGAGACTTGGGCTGGAAGCTTTGAAATTGGAATTGGATAGAACATTGATATAACAAGGTGTACTTATAATTTGTTTGTCCGTACACTTATCCAAATAGTAAACAAGGTTTTGAGCGAGCAGTGCTAAATTGATATGGAGCGGAGAAGGATGAGTGCTAGATATCAATTTAACACAAAATGCCAATGAATTGCCATGTGTAGATGGAACAAGTAAGCATCTTGGCTAGGTGAACCAAGTATTTTAACCTGGCTAATGATGGTTTTTGCACAAATTAGAATTTCATGTCTCTGCACATATTAGAATTTTGAAGGGGAGCTTGGCACAATGGTCAATGGAGTAATTCAAAGTAAGACTGTATATAAAAGACAAAAAAATGTCTAAACATAGATATAAATATTAGTTGATATATATCAATATTAAACCCCTTGATAATATCGTGATATATTAACTGATATTCAAAATATTAGTTGATATATCCAAAATTTGATTGATATATCAGTTGATATGAAATCAGCTTATGATTCTTAAAAAAATTATTTCTTCTAATATATGTAATATCGATACTTATTGTCAAATACCGATATAGCCAAAATCGATATCGCTATTTTCATCCATTGGTCCAAACCTTCCCTGGGCCTGTGCATAGTGGAAACTTAAAAAATCGGCTAACCTTTTTTTGCAATTTGGTGATGAGGGTTTTCTCAAATCCCCCCTGCCCTGCCCTGCCCTGCCCAGATTCAAGCTGCATGTTCAACTCTATTTTTCTGCTCAACTTACCTGCTGCTCCACACCACCAACTGCCAACCGCCAACCGCCAACCACATCAATTCTCTCACCCAACTTCATCAAACATTTCACCAAATCAGCCCTCCAAACATGAATGAATGCAGGGCGTAATGATGCGTGTCTCACATCGGGAAGCTTGAGGCAAAACCTTCATCTTATAAGTTTGAAGTGCTCTCCCCTTTATAGGGCGTCCTTTTGGGGTGGACTCTTTCCCGGGATTTGTGCACGCATCAATGGTGTTTTCATTAAGACCGGCCCCGGCCCGAAGAGGGCTACCTGTGGAGGGTTCTAACTGGAAATCGCTACCGAAGGGGGCTACTTGCAGAGGGGCCAACCTATTGCCGGTGCACCAGGGCGGAGTGAAGCATCCTAGGGTGAGAGCCGTTGAGTAAAAGCCGCCGAGTAAAGTGCCGCAAAGTGCAGCCATTGAGGTCTGCGGCTGTCCAAGGGGGGAAAAATAATACGTGTCCCACATCGGAAAGTCTGAGGCAAAACCTCCAGCTTATTAGTTTGAGGGGTTCTCCCCTCCGTAAGGCGTCCTTCTGAGATGGGCTCTTCCCTCGAACTTTGCATGCATCACGTAATTAGTTGGTTATTGGGACTCAAGGGTAGCTGGGTGGTGGGCTTCCCATTTGCCCCTCTCATGCATGGATTTCAATCTCCTTCAACTCTCTCTTCTTCCCATCTTACCTATTGAGAAAAATAGTAGCAATAACAATAGAGCTAGCTCATTGTGTGCTCATCAACCAATCCTCAATTTATGTCCACCTTTTGTTTGAGTTCAATTAATCCATTCAATAATACTGTAGGGACAACTTAAATAAATTGGAATGAACCCTGTGAAAGTTTTGAATTGATTGTAGAAAAGTGAAGAATATTTTACCGTTATCGGGATTTTTTGGTATCAGCGAGGCTCAATACAAAGATGTATCAGATGATATTTCTTTCTATGCTATGATATTAATTGGATGTACTGCCCTTGCACCTCCATTAAGCCACTCACGAATGTCATAGGATGATGAGTTGATAGTGTATCTGTTAGGTGAATTGATTGTTGAACGTGCACTTGTCAATTGCTTGCGAAATAGTGCAAACCAATCTGCTGTAATGGTAGTTATGGATTAATGCAGTGTATCAGTGATAGAGATGGTGGGATGGTGATGAATGATTGTCCTTAGTTGCCTAAAAATGGGTTTTGGGCAAATGAAACTAATTTCAATTCATTTGGCTCTCACACTCAATTACTTCAATTCAATTTTTTATTTTATAGTAAAATTCGATATCTTTTTTTTTAATGTGATGAACCTATCCTCTCTTCTTCTGTTCACATTAAAAAAAAGGGAAATATGTTAATACTGGAGATGGTTTTAAATTTGAATTTCAAAGGAATAGTTAGAATATTTTCTATATAGAACACTAACGTCGATAAAATGATTTGAACCCTTCTATTGGCAAGGAAAAATATTCATCCTTTTTTATTAAATATTATTTCTCCTGAGTGAATCCAGCTATCCAATCCAGCAGACCATTGAAGGATCCTATTGTCATGATAAAGTGTGAACCGTTTCCCTGATTATTATGATTGGAGGAAGGCTTCATTTAGAGCTGAAAACAAGTTGGACACAACTCTGTGATGACACATGGTACCTTGCTTGAGGACTTTGTAAAAATTTTAACTATCTTTTATCAAGACAGTTTCCTCTTTTTTCCCCTCCTTTTCAACCATCCTTCATACTTGAAGATGGGTTTTTCCTCTTTCCAATCTTTCCAAAGTTGTTTGAGCACTTCTGTCGCCTTGTCATCTTGAATTCTCTTAGTAGACGTTTTTTCTGGTTTTATATTTCTGTGCTATTCGCAAACCAAATTCTTATGTGCTTCCATCAAAAAATTCCCCAAGATGTTCTGGAGTTTCTTAATACTGGGAGATAAGTATAAATAGTGACTTCAAACACCTAGATTTCCTAAAATCTAGTAGTTTTTTTATGCTTCATGGAATAAAGAACATTTCACCTGCAACAAGGTATGCTTCTCAATTAGCTATCCATGCATACTTTGCTAGGATTGTAATGCTTCTGAGTTATGTAACTTACCGTATTTTAATCAATATGAATCAGGTTTTGCCCTCCTAATTTTTTTTCTTTGCAGGTCATTTTTGAAGGAGTGTATGCTTTGCATCCTGATATCCGAAAGTCACTTGACTTGTGGATTGCTGTTGTAAGAACTATCGTCCATTCAATGAGTCTTTCTCCCCGTGCCCAAATTTATTAACAGTAATGCTAACAAAATGCAATTTGTGAACCAGGTTGGAGGTGTCCATTCACACCTGATTTCCCGAGTTCAAAGAGACAAGAATAGAGTCGGGTGCTTTATGTCCCAAAATGATATCATGACTACTGTGTTTCCAATGTTCCAGCAGCACATTGAACCTCATCTTGTTCATGCACATGTTAGTGTATTTGATGCTTCCAAAAAAAAAAAAAAAAAAAGGCTATTATTGTGCTAATATTTGGGAAAACAAATAAAATTGACTTTTCCAGTGACTGATTGAAATCTAGAGTCATTCCTCAAATTCAATATTTCTTGATGGCTTTACTCAAATCAAAGCTTGCTTGGAGTTTAGTATTACAAGTAGTTATTGCATTTAGACAATGTTGGAGTAATATAGTAGTATAGATTATCCCAAAATATGGTTGGTGAATCAAGTGTCACAGCTGAATATATAGATCCATGGACCAAGGGGTTTGTTAGCTCATTTGGGTTAAAATGCTACTGAGACATTGCAGTTGATTCAATAGCAAGGCTGTGAGCATAGGACAATAAAACAACCATTTAATATTTGCTGTCAATCACATGTATCTTAACAAAATGAAGCATATAGATGTCAGACCAAAACTGTGTCAAAGAAAAGCTTAACTGAGGTTTGATTTATCTGTTGCTCCAATCTTCTGAGCAAGTTTCTGATTTATTTACTTTGTGTGAGATAGCATAATGGATATTTTGCTCCATCTAAAAGGGGAATGTTAACACTAGTTGTCTTTTAAGATGCTTATAATAGCTTATTTGTATGTCTTCTGTGAACTGGTTCTGAAGACATACATATTGGTTTATGGGGTTCAAAATGGATGATGATTCTCATCTTAAACTCTTTTACCTGTTGCCTCACATTTCTGATTCAATTATATATAAGTTGATTGAAGATTACTCATTTATTCAAAGTTTCGTGCTGACCACGATGTTCCTTCATTCCTTTATGTACCTTTTCAAATTTCACCCATAGTTTTTCTTCATTAATATCTGCTTCTAATAAGTATCTTGATTCAGATTCTCTTTTCATTTTATAGCTCAAAATCCGGAATGACTTTGATCCTGTTCTTTCTCCTGAAAGTTCATTGTTCGTATTGAAAAGTAACAAGCAGGCAAGTTCATTTGATTTCTTTCTTTATAATGAAAATGAAAGCATGCATGCAGCTGATACACTGTATTCTTTCTCCTAACAACAGGTTTCTTACCAAGATATAACAAAAATTCTCGACTCTGCAAGGTTCTGCAGTTCGGTTCAGAATTTTATTGATATATATATAAGGCTTCCTGGACTACCTGTAAACGGACACTTGACAGAAAGTGACTGCATACGTGTCAGAATATGTGAGGGGAGATTTGCATTGCTCATACGGGAGGTTTGTTCCTCAGATCTTTCAATGTATATTTCCTTAAATACTTAATCTAATTTGTTCCTTCATTCCATTTATTCAGCCAATACGAGAAGGGAACTTCATCATTCAGCCAAAAGTGGATTTCGATATTAGTGTCACTACGGTTGCTGGCCTTCTCAACCTTGGGTAATGTCATCATCCCCTGTCATTTCAATTTTAGTGTTTGGTTGAATTTCTTCACAACCTTAATCTATCTAATTCCAAAAAATGAAATATCAGTATTCCCTTGATATTGATTTTTATTGATACCATGACAATATCACAATGTATTATCGTATGAGTCGTATATTGTTATATATTAGCTGATAAACCTGATTTTTTTTATGTATCGGCTAATATTTGCCCTCAACTTTGATTTGTGAAAAAATTAATACATTTGACATCGGTATTTATTGTCCAATACAGCCAATACAGATAGTTTCATCCAATGCAATTGCATGTATTGCCAAAACACTTAAGCCTTTCATTTCACATCCCAACACTGAAATTTATGTATCATGGTGCAATATTTTTTTTTTTTATCTCACTGTCAGATATCAAGCTGTGGCATATATCGAAGCAGCAGCGTTCATATACCAAGATGGAAAGGTTAAATTTATGAGCCAAATCTTCGACTTAGTCTATGTTATTCAATCAGCTGTTTAGATTCTTTCTTTTTCAACCGAATAAGACTTTATCTTCTTCCACGTTTTGTCGTTCAGATTCTTATTGAAGTTGATCACCTGCAAGATGTCACAAGTCCTTATATACAAATAAAAGGGGTTGATAAAGAGGCTGTCACAGCTGCTGGCTCAATGCTTAAACTAGATGGCTCATACACCACGAAGGTTTTGGCCTAGTCACTGTGTTACTGCACTTGTTTCACTTTATGGCTGTTTGGTGCCATCATACGAATCAGCTAACTCTTACTCTTGTCAGAGTTACGTGCAAATAATTTTCGAAAGTCTACCAGCTCTAGAGAGAAGTTCCGGTGGAATTCATGCTCAGCAAGCTGCAAGATTGCAGGAGCTCATGGAATTTATTCAGTCTCAGGTATTGATCTACATATTTGAGTTTATTTCAGTAGAATGCAACGGTAACACGCTGGCTTGAAGCTGTGGCATTGCCATTGCCAATGAGATTACCATGAAATTCTAAGAATAAATATTGTCATACTTATGGATGAAAATATCAGTTTTAATAGCAATTGTGACTGTATCAATATCGGATATTTTGACAATATATATCGGTATCAGATATATTAAAAATAATTTTTGAAAATTGTAAGTTAAAGGGGTCGTATGATACATTGCGATATATTACTGATACAGTAACATATCGCGATATTATTACGGTATTAAAAATATCAGTATTTGAGGAGTCATGACCCAGGTCACTAAATATAATGGTGTAAATAAAGCAAATCATATACTATAAAGTACTAACTAAACTGAATCCGGGTCGGACTTTGCAAACCAAAAATTTAATCTACACAATTAACTCCAAATATTAATGATGAAACGTCCCAAAATTGACCTAACTCTTCTTATTTGGCCCTATCTTCAATGCACCTGTTCAATATTTATCAAAACGTAACAGAAATCATTCACTAATATTGATTCAATAATACTGTCATCGAACACATAAAAATGTCTACAAAACAGGATCTCTGGCCCAATTGTAAAATGTGACAATTATGGACTTTCAAAAATAACAAGCTCAAAGTTTGAAGACTCTACCACAAATCCCAAATAAATAATTAAATAATTATAATCTAATCCTTCAAAACTATAATCCAAAAGCTTTGTAGGAGATCCAAGTTTGCTAATTTGAATGGTTACAAAAATATGACAAGAGGGAGTTTAACTCTCAATAAAGCATACATACGTACATACATATATACATATACATACAGACATATACATATATACATGCGTACGTACATATACATATATACATGTGTACATACATACATATACATATATACATACATGTATGTCTATATATATATATAGCATAATAATTAAGGGTCAGTAGAGTGAAGAGGGTTTACCATGAGATAGGCAATGAAAATTATTAGCCCAACACAAGGTTTGTGATAACCTCACCAACTAAAGTTGAATATCAAAGATTGGGCTACAAATTTTCCTATAGCCTGAGCCGTACACTAATATTCAAGGTTTATGGGTTGGCTAACTACATATTAATTTTTATAGATTGGGTTGGATGTCATTGTTCAAACTTGTGGATGTTTGGTACCAACTTCATTTACAAATTAATATATTTAGATATGTCTAAATATATTTTATCAATTTTTTGCTATGGTTCTTATTTAATCAAAATGAAAGATTCTACAACAAATATACAAATTTTCAAATAAGAAAAATAAATAATCTTTACGAATTTTTAAGCACAGTTATTGTCAAATACTTGCATAAAAGATATTTGTAAAATCAAATATCCAAAGATTTTAAGATTTTTTAAACAAATTTTATGAAGTTTGGCTTAAATTTCAAAATCTTAAGATTTTCAAATTATATGGACTTGTATGCAAGATAAAGTTATGGAGGATAATAAAGGATCACTTGCATGTACATTTACTTTAAGTTGAATATTACCAAGATCTAACTTGCAAAAGTTTCAAAATCACTTTATTCCTCTCTCCCCCCCCTGCCCACCCGGAAATCTCAGACAAAATGACCTTAACTCATCCAAGAATTCTTTAAATACCTAACTGGTGCGTGAGTGCCTGTTGTGTGCCCATTAGGCGTGGGGCTATTAACCAGCCAGCGTGTGAGAGTGCCTCATCTACTGACAAGTAAGCTAGCACAACCGTGTCTCAACCATGTGAGATTGCCCCATATATACAGTTGACCATACTTGAGCGTCACACATGTGTGAGTTGGGCACCAGTCCTTTCCTCAGGTATTTGATTTTTCATCCAAGCACAATTTTTCTCAATAATTCATCAAATTTATTTAATTTCTGACATCATAAAGCATATTTTATAATCAGGTATTACAAGATAGCCCAATATTTACATATGTGGTTAGACTATATATTTGCATTTAGATGGAAGTGGGGTGCAAGGGTGGCCGCAACAATAGGGTGGTGGCGTGGGGGTGGTGTAAAAGTATGAAGTGATGTATTGGAATATATTTTCCTGTAAAAATGATAAAATTATTTCACGTTAATTTCGTGTTTTATCTTCTTGTCCTGTATATCAAATACTGAAAAAATAAATTTCAACTGAATTCGTCACATTTTAGTAACCTCTGATCTTCTAATGTTGCTATGTTGATTTTTGATGGATGGGAAGGGAAATAGCTCAAATTCAGAATCATGCACAGGCAGGGAGGCTTCCCCGACTGACAGTGTGATTGAAGACATGCAATGTCGTATCAAGAGGCTCGAACGATGGCAAACAATAAACACTGTGAAATTCTAATCCCTTTCAATCGTCATCAGTTTTGATTTGTCCTTTTAAGAAATGAATTTATCAAGTCGATTAAAAATTGGCAGGTTTTGTGGACATTCACGATGTCTGCCCTCATCGGGTATTCGCTTTATCAAAGAAAGCGTCAATGAATTCCTGCATTTTTGGGATTGCCGGGGAGTTGCCAGTTCCTCTGATGATCCTGGTTTCTGACAATTACTCACCCATTTGCGAGCTTAAACATTGTATGTGACAAGGAGTCCTAATTGGAGTTCTGGAGGGTTACTTTTACAGCTGCGGGGGCTCGGAAACAGGATTTTTAGGCTGCGAGCTTCGAGTTTATGAATCTCCTGGTTGTCCATGGCGGCATTTAATACCAAAAATGTTCGACTCTTTAACAGGCTGGTCCTTTGATTGTACTGCCATTGAAGCTAAGAGCATGACCATTTTGAAATACAGAATTGTTACCGCCTTTGTATTTGTCTTTTTATAATATTTCATTGGTAATAATTTTATTTTAATAATTTTGACAGTTAAAATTAGTTATATTTGGTAACATTTTTTCCTCTTTTTTTAACGCACTTCCCTATTTTTTAGATAATAAAATTAATTACACTTATTATAGTAAATAAATAGTTATTTAAATTATTGTGATAAAATTTTAATTATTGGGAATATGATAAATATTAAATAAATAGAAAAATCCTAATAAAATTATTAGAAATATCAGTTCGTGGTCTGTGCAGTACTGAATCATCCGTTGGAAATTGATAGCATCACTTGCAAGTGATCGTAGCAATTCCCTCTGGTAATTAAGACGAAGATTTCAAAATAGAAGAAAATGTGGGCTTAAATTGAATTAATGGGAAAATAAAATAGATAATCTTACTGTTTACAGTCAATATATAGAGTACAGATATGTCTAGGAAAGAGTGATGTGCATTGGGAGATATTATCAATAACATAACATTTTATTTATCTATTTAAATTAACACGTTCATTTAAGAATCATATAACACCTGAGTATGTCAAATAGTGGCTAAGGGATATCTCCCAATAATTTTTGGGACAGAAAATCCTTAAGAGACACTCATGCAATAGATAAAATTTCATGTCATCTGATCATACGAAATGTGTCCAAAGAGTGATCTTGTAGCTTGTTCTCACATAAAAACTATACGAGAAAAGACAAATAACATTCACAAACAGCAGCTAGATCACATCAACTAAACCAACTGAATATCCCAGATTTATTGTCAAGCCTCCCCAAAAAAAAAAAAAAAAAAAAATTAAAATCTGCTTAAAGGTGCAAAAAACAAGCCCACAACGCCCAGCGATTTCTTTCACAAATTTGAAATTCTTTGTATGAGTGTACTGGTGCATTTTTTTGATGTTGAAAACCATACTTTGATAGCTTTTGTTTACGATTCTGAAATGTCAGCCGAGGAGGAAAACTGTGGCGGTTGCTCTATGGGATTAGTCCTTTAGTCTTCACCAAGTATACAAGAATCGCGAGTAGCCCAATTATCACAATGATCCAATAGTTGAACCCTGCAAATTAGCAACATCGAACCTTTTTGATGCAATGCAGATACATTCCAAGAAGTCAATAGCAAAAATGCAAACAGTAGACCTGGACATTATGTAACATCCCATATGTTTCTGGTTTCATTATTTTATGAAAATAAATCACCAGATGTTATATCATGGATATTTTTTATTTTATTATTTTATGAAAATGATTATATGATTAGTTGGGATAATTATTTGACTATTTAAAGTAACAATTAAATAACAAAAATATATTATTGTGTATTGGTAACTATTTTAGGCTTAAAATTTCATAGTTGGCCTTAAAATTTGGGGTTGAATTACTTAGTGGGCCATGTACAAGAAACTTTAGTTGTAAGGCTCATTTTTGGGATGAAATTATGACATCTATTTGGAAACAAATTTTCTATAATAAATTGATAAAGTTAAATAGCATATCAATTGTTTGGAAAACAAGTAGATATTTAGTATTTAGACCTAATGAGTTTGGAGTATCTAGATCAATGGATTGGGCTTAAATATTTGGGCCATTAATTTAAATTTAGATTAATTAGTGGATTAGATTGAGTTAACTTAATTATGGACCTAACTAATTAAAGGAATACTTACATATTTAGAGTAAGTGGATTTTAATATTTCAGTATTCGTTAACTAAAAATATAATAACAAACAAACAAATAAATAATAAAATAAATAACAACAACAATAACAACAAAAAACAACCGGGAAATAAAAAAGAAAGATGAAAAGAAACAAATAAAAAAAGGAAGAGGAAAGGAGAAGACAGAGAGGATCGGCATGGTTTCTGCAGCCACGATGAGTGAAGGATTTGGCACCCATATGGAAACAAATAAAACCTAGATGTGAATTTCCTCTATTATTTAAGGAACACAATGGATTGAAGGATGAAAAGGGGAGCAAGCCAAAGGAAAGCGCCGAACCGCCATTAGTGCCGCTGTCAAAAGAAAAACAAGAAATTGAGGTAAGTAAATCATTTCTTATTTTGTTGCAAATATCCATATTTCTTTTTGCTGATGTTAATTTGTACGCTTTCATATCGTGATTTGTGAGAATCAGGTTGTATTTTTGTAATAGTGAAAAGTTGGGGAACACAGGGCATTGGCTTGAAAAGGGAACTGTGTACATTGATTAAAGGCATGAAATCAGGGTATATGAATCATGATAATTTCAGCAGTTATTATACATGTTAGAATGATTGTAGGCAAATTGAATGGATTTTGGTCGAGAAGGAAAAAAATTGAAAGAAAACAGGGGAGGTGATGAACCGAGAAGAAATAGAAACCCATGGATGCTACGGGATCGTGGTGTTGTGTGATTCCTTGCTTCAATCATGTTGGGAATTAGTTGTTTGTATGTTAAATGAGGAGAATTGAAAACTTGGCCAAATTAAACAAAGTGGGGATGAAGGGTACGAAGAGCGGGAAAAGAAGTTGTTCCTGCATGAGGAACTTCATCTCAGGTGAGGAAGGCAACCACTGTTCATAGCGGGGAAACTGCTAAGGTCGCATGAGGAGTGAATTGTTCATGGTGAAAAACAATTCCAAATCTCACTAGTGTAATTTTTCCTTTGTGTTAGATGTTAAGATTTTGCAAATTTATTCCTATATTATGGGTATATGGTAAGAAAATTGGATTTTTAGTAAATTGGTTGAAGACTTGGTATATTCAGTGCTGCATTATTTTATTTAGGCAGTGAAGTATAATTCTTTCGGGTATCACAACCGTGACCAATAGATTTGTTCAGGAAGATAGTTTCGTGGCTACGGTTTTTATCATCATAAATTGGTTAGTGTAGAAACATCAAATTTCAGTTTTGGCAATCATTTTATCATATATATATATATATATATATTTATTTATTTATTTTTTTGTTATTTGATTTTATATTAAGAGTACTATATTATTCCTATTAAACCCTGGCGTAATTAGTTAGGAAGATTGAAAAATATTGATAATCATAATTTTTGTTTGGTAGTAGTGAAATGAAAGGTATATTATGACCTTAGAAATAAAATTTGGTACACTGGAAGAGCTGATAAATATCAAATAAGATATCAAAAATGTCGGTTGAATATTCAAGCCTTTCCTTGGATTTTTTTTCTATTCTCATGATAAACGATTCTTTGCGATGGCTTTGATCGCGAGTGTATATTTTATTAGTATTTTATAGATAAGTAAATGAGAGTTTGAAAATTTTATGGTATCCGGACAACTGGTGTTCATGAGACTTTAAAGTAGTCTATATTTTTTCGATACATATTCCATTCCGGAGGTCAAGGTCATTAATCTTAAGGAGGTACGTTTATAAACTAGTGACCATTGTAGGAGATAATATCAATGATATAAGTGGCAAGGAATACCATAGATGATATGAGTATAATACGAGTATAATCTCTGGGGGGATTGTAGGGATAATAAAGATATCATGGATATAGGGTAATCTTGTAATACTTACCCAGCCATTGGGGGTATAAATATGCGGCGTTTGATTTACTATGGAAAAATAAAATCCATAAAGATTATTATTATTTACAATAAATATTATTATTATCTTGTACAGTAGTGACATCATATTTAGTTTATGAACAGATTTAGTGGAATCCCTATTGCATTCCTGATGTCCAGTAATTAAAATGGCTTTTAGGTCGTGGATACATGTTATCGAGCCTCGAATAGTGGTTTGTATATTGCATGTTATTATTGATTTTATTCATCTGATGTTATAATCCGAAAATACTTACTTATACTCATATATTATTGATTTTATTTACTTGTTGAGTATTCAACTCGCCCTTCTATTTTTTTTAGTTCCAGAATAGACAGGTCGATGTCTGACTAGAAAAGATTATGCATTACTATTGAGATTTCAAGTAAAAACAATCTCAAAGTTTGAGAGTTCCATGAAGAGAAATTTGAGACTTCTTTTATTGGTTTATTGGTAATTGGATATTTATTGGGATTGCAATTCCAAGAACCTGATATTATGGATATGGATATTATCTTTTATAGAGTAATTTGTTATTATGGATATTATATTGATTGATGCATTTATGAGGATCATTTATAGCTTAATAATTTTTGCAATTTAATGATTTTGAATTCATTTATGTTGATGGATAATTAAATTTATGATGGATAATTGATGATTTCGGTTGATTTAATATTTTTTGCATGGCTAGTCTGGATTGGATTTGGGTCGCCACACCTTCCCTTCTATTCTTTCCCCTTTTTCGGTCCTTGCTTTCACAGGATGCAAAACATAATTTACCCCTCCGCACAAAAAAAAAGAAAAGAAACAAGCAAGCTTGGCTCATTAACTGGACACATGCAGTGAAATATCAAGCAATATAAATAATTAATGAGGCCCGATTTAGATATTTTCCGATACTACTACAAAATCGGAATATGTCGGCGAAACAATGATATATTACAATATATTTGCCGATACAACTTGTATTTTCCGATTGGCTGATATTTAAAACCATGTACCAGTTTGCTAAAAAAATTTTGCACTCAATATGTCTAATAACCGATATGGCTGATAATGACATCTTCATCCATGTGAATGTCTCTTTACAACTAAGGTAAAAACTTCTCCTTGATTAATTCTTGCCTCAGCATATCAAAAAAGGCCATGGTTATAGAAACTAACGCATATCAGGATTTTGAAGCTGAACTGGTATACCAATGAACTCACAATATAAGCTAGCTTCCCTATAGATGTTTGAAGTTTAGTCATGAACCAGCGTTCATACCAGCTATTTATGTATTACTAGGTCTTAAAGTTAGGCTGAAGGTTACAATCTAATAAGCACCACCACTTCTCCTAGTCTAGTGTTTCAGTATCCGACATGACTTTGACACATGACAGAATAATTTATAATTTTTTTTTTTACTCAAATATGTCCAGTTGTCTGGAAGTTCCGAAAAAATCAGGTTCTTAATATAAATTAAATAAAGTTAGAGCCATTATATAATTTAGAATCAATTAAGAACCCAAGTTCTATTTGTCCCCTTTTTCATTTTGTGAAGTATATTGTAGTACGACTTCTTTATACTGGCCTACTTGCCCATTCCTTTTTCTTGTAATTCTTTTGTAGATAAGGAAATAAGAAACCGTGAATTTTTATTGTAAATTTAATTTGACATGGTTTTATTTATCTATTATATCTATAAATAAACTACAAATTTTAATTAATATGTTTCTAACATATTGTATCATTATTTTTAGAAAAAATAATATGTCAATGATGTGTTCGTATCCCATGTCAATAACCATGCTTTTTAGATCAAAATATATGATACTCAAAGCATACAAAAATAAAGGAAATTGTCCATCAACATGGAGGAAGCTTGTACCACTTTTATTCTTGGCCTGAATAATAGTTACTCTAGCGCTTGAATCCAAGGAAGCGGAGACCAATGCCCTGCACAACCACACACCGTTAAACACTAATTCTAAAAAAGGTCTGTGATACTTGATAAATGTTTATAATAAGAAAAAAAATTCTCCAAAGCAATTACAATGTTTACCTTGAATTGCTCGAGAACATTAACGCAGTTACAAGGCCGAGGTGTGCCTTTTTTACTGTCATCTGAACATGCATATTTGTTGAATTTATTACTAGAATGTCCCCTTGAATGGTCCCTCTGCAAATCCATAGAGAAGTTAAAGCTCTTAGTCAGCCAAAGAACCAGAAGTAAAGGAAATTACTGCAGCCACTAAAGTAAGCAAAAAGTGTTCCACAGTCACACCAACCAAAATGGGGAAACTACACACTGATACTCTCAACTTAGGTAAAATTACACATCAACACACATTTCTTTACACCATCTTAACATTTTCTGTTAGGTTCCACCAATGCAATCGATGTGGCCCAAAGTAAAATAACAATTTTTTTATAACAACAAAATTAGCCCTTAGTTTATTATGAACTAAAAAGTCGAGTTCAGAAATAAATGTGCAGAGAATGAAAAAAAGAGAAGAAAAACACCAAAATATTTGGGTAATGTCATTTCCCTTGTAGTATATCATCCAAAATGACAGGGTTTATGCTGTCTCTCATCAAAAAACTGTCACTTAGCTGAGGACATTAATAACCTTTCCAAGCTCCCTTAGTCTCTGTCACACCTTTCACACAACATTTAAACCTCAAGGTACCTGAGTTTAATTTGTCAAAGCTCAAGGCAGGGGTGTGAAATTTTAGCAAAGCTCAATGTAACAAGGTGTATAGAAGACAGATTCCAGTAAAATAGCAGATTTCAATTATGAATTTTCATTTCCCATACAACCATAGAGCACAAAACAGTCAGAACATCTGGGTCCTAAGATAAAAAACAACCACAAAACTGATAATGAAGTGTCATTTCTTTGAAAACGAAGTATTACTGAATAGCAGTTACATTGCCAGGAGCTTTCCATCATCTGAGACATTAAAGGCAGAAATCGGGTCACGGATAATTTGCTTAGATGCCATCCTGTTCCAAGAACTTGTGTTCCACGTCACAATACTTCCTCTTTCACCTGAAGAAAAACAAGGCAAGGACTGACCTCAAAAGGTCCAATAGGGGGAGCACTACCTCCGGAAATGTAAAAGGTTAGTAAATAATGTCCACACCATGGATGAAATATTGGTATCTATGTTGATCACTATTACATTGGTATCGCACATATCAAACAATAATATTGGAAGAAATTTTTTTCTAAAAATTGTAAACTAATAGAAAAATATCGAACAATATATAATAATATTTTACTGTTATAACAACATATCGCAATATTGTCGAAATATAGAGAAATATTGATATTTGAGGGACCTCAATACCGACACCTATTGACAAACATTTCCACCTACAGTCCACATACCTTGCATAGAGGTGGTATACAGAACCTGATTCCCATCACTGCCTCTAGAAAATCGACAAAATCCAATAACCTCGTCCTGGATGTGGAAAGAAATCTGCTTAGTTCCTGACAGACATTTAGAAGGTCATTTGCACAAAAGAAAAAAGAAAGAGAGCCTGAAGCATTTTTTTTTTTTCAATTCGATTGTATATTGCATTATAGTTCTATAATTCATAGTGCTGTTTCCCTATTTGATCCCTTTGAATTATATATTTGAAATTGTGATCAGGTCTATTCAATAAAAAGAGATCCTCAGAAACCAGATAGAAGCATGACATATGGAAGATTCTCAGTCAAGTCATCTCATATTTTCCCCCAGAAAGAGGCCTACACTAATTGAGTTGTTAAGCCAATCAAGGGGCTCCATATGCTCCATAATATACTCAAGCACTTGCAAGTATAAAGTACAACCACAAAAAATTGTTAACTTCGACAGAAATTGAAAAGTAGTGCCAGGTCACTGCTGTAAAAGTTCTCACATTTTCCTTTTGCAACAAAGCTACAGCCTTTGAGGAGGTCACATCCCACACCCTGCAGGGGCCACCACTACCCACAGAGACAAGAAATTTCCCATCTACGCTGCAGAATAAAATTGGACAAGAATATAAATATATGTATAGCACATTTAAAATTTTGAGTAAAATTTGTCAGAAAATTATAAAGGAAAAGAGACGGTTTTGAGTAATGATTTAGCCGTATGTACCTGAAATCTAAATTCTTCACAGCAGAATAAGACTGCCCCTCATTAAGAATAATTTCCATGGTGGGCCATTTGAAGACCCTTAACTTACCATCCTGTACTGCAGAAGAAATTTGACCATCATATTGCAAACTGTGCTACATAAAATTCTACTCTTTTTTTTCCTACTTAATTTAAACCACAGCATGGAAAATGTAAGACTTGGAAAGTCTAATCCTTCACTGTTATTTTTTCAACAAAAAGTTATTGCTCATCATTTTTTAAAAAACAAAAAAGAGGAGTCACAAACAGGAAAAATAATCCATTAAATCCAATCATCAATGCTGAATCCTCCTCCGCATTCTAGAAAAGCAAAATGTGGTCATCTGCAGAATTTCATGGATCAAATACAGAAAAGAGAAAAAAAGATCCATCAATAGCTTGTCCATTGTCAAGAACAATGTTGATTTCCCAAATGAATGACCAGGAAAAATCAAGTCAAATACACATTTTTTACCTCAATATTAATTTTGTAGTAATAGAAGTTTAAAAATCCACTTCTGTAAGAATAAAAGTAAACACAAAATAATTAATCTCCCACTTCTCACTTAGGTGACATAGCCAATCAGGTGTGTAATTAAATTAGAACTAATCGTTTTTGTATCATTGAGATGGAATCTAAAACAACGGTTTTCAACCCCAGCTGAATCAACTCCGTACAACTTATTTCTACTGTTTTAGATGTATCTTGTTATGAGAAGAAACAAGATGCTACTCCCTTTGTGAGCCACCTCAACTACATGAACATATTTCTTTCTTATCAATTAAAAGTAGAAATCCATAAGATAATGCATAAAGTTACCTGCAAGTCTAGTGCCATACAGCATTCCACATAACAACCTTTTTAAAAAGGAGTAAAACTTTCACAACATAGCATGGGAGCAACCTCATAAAGCAAAAGACACATTCCCAAATCAATTAAAAAAAACTGATCAAGAAGCATGAGGCAATCATTTAGATCTATCCTCTGCAAAGTGAAATGGATTTATTTACAATAACTGACTAACGAACAATATTTAATTACACCACATATGATCTGCCTTCACTATGGATGTAACTGTGCAGTTCTTTAGAATTACACAACATAAAATTGAAGCACTAGTTAAAACTCAATCATCAACATAATCATTTCATCTCATATGTTTAAGATAATACCATAGGACTCAAATGACAGTTGCATGCCAGCCACTAGGAAGGTGGACTCTTCAGTTCAGATTTCAGAAATCTTGGACAAATAGCCATTTCAATGTCAAAAACACAAGCATTTCTCTATCAAATACCGAAGTTTGAATAATTATGTAACACATTTCCCAGCTTTTTTTCTTATTTTTAGGGTAACGTCCACATTACTGCTTCAGGAACCCAAAATATGGTGAACTGGAAAACAAAAGGATAGTCATCCCCACTACATTAAAGACTGAGGGAGAGACATGACAAGACAGATGAAAGAATTCTTTTGTATGAGTACAGTTTGCCTGAACTATGTGCAGTAAAAACAACTTCTAACAAGAGTTGTAAGGCATCTACCTCGCCACCAGCAGCAAATAAAGATCCATTGTCACTAAATGTCACTGCTAGCTGTTGTCCAACATCCTCTAACTCAGTGAGCACCTCTTCAGATATTGTTAGACCCAGCTTGTGTTTTTCATGACTCTTAGTTGTGTTCCACTTGAACCATCTACACATAAGAAGTACAACATTAAATGTAAAAATATTCCCACATATTTTTAGAAGTGAAAGTAAACTTTCTGCTGTTTGTCAGTGACCTAACCCACAAATCAGCCCATATACCACCTTCGATTTTAGATAATGCAAGATTTTACCATAAATTGCCTAAGGAAATGCTGATGCAATATATAGTTCATCATCAGATGACAAATATAGAAATAGGAAAATCTTCAAGGGAAAGAAGATTCATGTTGGATATGGTGAAAATTTTGTATAATATTGTATATGTGAAGCTCTACAGGTTTTCCGTTCCCCACCCCTGCCCCGTCAAACTTCAAAGGATGTTGATCATGCAAAATGGTTTTTTGGCTCCTCCGTTGTAAGGAGTTTCATTTTGTATGGCTAGTTTCTTTCTATAAGTAGGAAAGAGAGGCCAGTTGAAAGAGATTGAAAACATAGAATTTCCAGTGTAGAATCTATCTAACAAAATCCAAAGACAAACAGCCCTTCTATAATATCCTTGGAAGTTCCTTATCTGACAACTCTATTCTTATTTATTACCATGAAAGGCAATCATTTCTCTGTCTACCCTTGATGGATTCTAATTCCTTTTTTTGGGGGTGGTACTTGGAGCAAAAGGGATCTAAAGACAGAAAGTTTTAAGGCTGTCAAGACTCCATAAGAGGTTTGCAACTGGGATCTGATGGGAATTTGGTCTTTTAAAGGAAAACGAGCAGGCATGTTCCAGGTATTCAATGTCTGCCTATTCTAGGGAAAAAAGGACCACGCAGTCTGATTTTATTTGCTAATATTGAAGAGGTAATAGGATGACTATTCTAAATCACTGATAGGATCCCCATTACAAGATCAGTTAACATTAGGATTGGTGCAGAGTTTCATTTACCATGTAATAAGAATGTCCCCTTATAAAATCAAAGGGAAAATAACCCTAGCAGACGTATGACTCTCCGGATTTGATCCTCCACCTATGGACTTGGAATACATGGAATCAAGGTTTTTTTGAAAAAATTGACATTTTGGTTCATGATATTTTCCTATTATATATTGTGGTTGAAGTTAAGATACGAGATATGAAAATTGGAAGAATAGGCATAGAAGCAACACGCAAGAAAGTATAAATGCTTCACACCAGCTCTTTGAGCTTGGTTTTTTCAACACATGCAAGTGTTGAGATCTATTTGGTACATGATGTTCGTTTAGCAAATTCATTTTCATATTCTCCATATTGACATGTAAAGGATGAACTGAATTCTTCAAAAAATTTCTCAAAGTTAACAAAGCAGATGAAGGGATATCATATAATGATTGTTGATAGAGAGCAATGGAAATTCTAATATACATGTGAAATCTATAATTCCAAATGTCTTATTCCCTTTTTTTTGGGGGGGGGAGGCGGGGGAGGAGGGTTGAATTGATATAAAATATGAGCCATAGTTCTAGCATTCTATCACAGGACTGTAGAAGCTCCTTCATACACTTTAGAATGGCATGGCTTTAAAGAAAATGAATTTATAGACCACAGTGCATCTGGAAATGCACACGCGGTCGTCAATTTTGACAGGATGTGAGCATCTCTAGTTATTTATCGAAGAATTGAGCATGTTGGTGATGCCAAAAAAGAAAAAGCAAGAACAAATACCTGCAACTTTTAGGCAATGAACAAATAAGGCCTTCACCATCAGGATGAACAGCCATTCTATACGGCAGATCAGCACCAGTTCCAAGCTTATCTACCTAAATTAAGTATGAAATTGCATTAATAGAGCCATTGTAGATAAAATTTGAAAAAAATGGACGAAGCATAATTTAAGTTGCATAAACAGAACTAAATATAAGCATAAGGAATTATATTGGAACAACGATTTGAACGTCAAATGAAAATTAAAAGCAATAATTTAAACAACTATTAGTAGCGCGATCCCACGAATAAGAATTCCGTCAATAAATCGAAAAAACAATCAAAAAATAAGTGTTTGGCAAAACGGTCTCCACCGACATAATCGAGATGCCAATGAAACTCAAAAATGGCATTTTCTGTTAATAATCAAAATCGATTTGCACAAAAATGCCATTGAAAATCAGGCAATCAAAAACTGAGGTCTCACGGGGCTGTCCGAAAGAGAATTGGATGCAAAATCGAATTGGGCAAGTAGGAGTGCGTTGGGAATTCCGCTACGGCCTTCCCCGCCACCACCGGCTAATACTAGATAGTTTTGAGTGGATGCGTCCGTGGTAATGGAAGCGTCCGAAGTCAACGATCCGTCGCCGGCAACTTCGTCATCGTCATTGGTTTGGAGGTTAGATCTGATGACCTTCTGTGGAACCCAGGATGCTCCGTACAAAGGAACTCCGTATTTCTGGCAATTCAGATTTTCCATTATCGTGCTTTTGCCCATTCTCTCTTTCCCCCCTCTCTCCCTTGCGTCGCCTCTGTGCTATCACTGCAGTTGAAGTTACTGAAGCCAGGAAGTGCAGCTCGAACCCATTTCAGCCCTGTCCACCCCTCCACTACACCATGCTCCGTTTCGAACACGAGAGAACGCCAATTCTTCCACAAAAGGTCGTGAAATTAAAATTTAATAGTTAAAATTTTTTAAAAATAAATATGTGTATATATATATATTAAAAATATTTATATTTTTAAAATTTTTAGAATTTTAATATTTATTAAATATTAAATTTAGCATTAAATTTTTTTAATAAAAATAACGATTTAAAAATATTATTTTATCATATTTTGTCAATGTTCTTTAAAATGGGAGGTTTTTTAGTACTTTTTTCCTTTAAAAATGATAAATAATAAAGATTAAAATAATATTTTCATATATTATTTTAATTTTAATTTTAATTTTTATATTACACACATACATAAAAATTCTCCTATTTAAAAGGACCATAAAAATGCCTGATTTTGGCAAAGAAGGCACACACATACATACAATTATACAAGTTCCTTTAGGTCATCTCATTTTATTCTTTGTTATACTTTAAATTTAAAAATTTTATTATAATTAAATTATCAAGATAAAATTTTTACCATTAAAAATATAACAAATCTCTAAGAGCTCTATAATTATATATTTATTATTATTATTTTCACATAAAGTATCAAAAATTGTAATTTTCATACTATAAAAGTTGTATTCTTGGTTGAAAATCTTATTTTCATCACAAAAAACCAATTTAATATTAATTTAATTTATTCAAATAATACTTATTTTATTCATTTTTTTAATATCATTTCATCAATTAGGTTAGGTTTTAATTTTATTTTTTCCCCAAAACAAAAAGAAAAATATTTGAGTGATATCCTTCAAACATCATTGAATATTATAAGTAACATATCATTTATTTATTTATTTATTTTAATATAAACCCATTAATAGAGATTGATAGATCGATATTAAACAATGATGTTGTTAATAGATTTTATCAACTAAGTTAGGTTTCAATTTTTTACTCTCACCGAAAACAAATAAATAAATATTTTGACATCTTTTAAACATAATTCAAATATAAAAAACTACATGTCGCTCATTTATTCATTTATTTTTATATAGATTCATTGATATAAACAGATGAATAAATTATTGTGCAAAAATAAACAAAAGCGTATTGCTAATATCATCCTAACAAGTTTTCTAGGGTCTTTGGAATGTTGTCTGTTGTAGAAGTGTTGCATATGGCCGTTTGATGAGTGGGACTGGTGTATTCTTTAGGTTAGTCATAAGGGGAAGGAGATGAATTAATCATATAATCTACTAAAACTCTTTTAATTTACTTCATTTAATGCTTGAGGAATGAGGTTGTGTTTCAAGAAAAATTAGATCAATAGCCCTACTTGGGTAACGGAAGAGTGGCAATTTGGATCTGGTCCGTGACCATTGTCGATTTTACAATGAGAAAAATCATCAATATTATAAAACTATTATAACAATGATGATACAAAATGATACAATATGATCACTAATGTCTAAAATATTATCTATATGCACTCAAAATTATTAAAAAAACAATATCAAGAACCAATATAAAGAATAAAATATATATCTGAATGTATCTCAACAATAGACAACTAAAACTCCATTTGACTTTCTAACAACTACTAACTCCATAAGTCACTTTCTAGCTTCAAGATAGCTCATTGTCATCCATTGTGTTACTATAGAAGAAATAAATAATAAGTATGAATCAAATTCCTAATAAATACTTAACTGAAGTCAACAATAATGAAAATTAAGTAATCTAAGGAATCCATCTCTCAATAAATGTTTTAAATATAAACCAATAACAATTTTTAAAAAATAACCTCTAGCTACAGCTTAGAGGCATGGTGCCTAAAGTGCACTATTAAGTATATATAAGACCCTTCAGTTCAATTTTTATCATTTCTTTAAATCAATTTGAAAGATGAAAAGAAGCAGATGAAGGGAAGAGAGAGAATAACTAAAATAAGTACATATTAAGTGAATTAAAGCTTAAATCGTGGTAATTTGGAATTAATATAAGTGTATTCCAAATTTTTTCTTCTATTATTGTTCTTTTATAATTCTCTTAGTATTTCTTTATTGAAATACTCATCTATAACATGAATTTAAAATTATAATATTTATTTATTTATTTAGTATACATGTGAATTTTATCAATTTCTCTATAAACTATGTAAAAATTTCATATCCAAGTATATGTATATTGTTTGTATGAACTAGACTCTATACTATACTTACTTGCATGTCTAAAATTACTGATTTAATAACTCTTATATACTTTAAATTCATACATGAGGTTTTGTATATTTTAAATTATTAAGTATAAATTATATATGTGCTAAAAATGTAACTAAATTGCTCTATTAGTTCTGAAAATCAACACAAATTCTTGCATGTACTGATTTTCTGCAATATGCTAAATTTCTACTGCACTAGTATATTAATTTAACATTTCATATTTTAAAAGTCGATATAATTAAATGCATTTGCACAATTTGCTTGTCTTGCATGTGCTAGGATCTCATTTAAAGGCCCTGTATATTAAGATAAAACTGTTGTTTGCTAAAATTTTACACTATTAACTAAATTTTTTGCCAAAGATGTGAAATTAGCATTCTATATATTAAAAATTCATCGTAATTTAATTTCTATAAAAAATATAAATTCTATATGATATAAAATTATAAAATTTTGAAGATAAACTCTACTATGAGTTACAAATTAAGATCATTTTCTTTTAAAAGGAGAAAATTAATAAGAATAAAGAAATGTATAGAGTTTTAAATTTATACAATGGACCATGTTTATATTTTAGTGAATAGTATATTATAACATACCTTAATATATTATAATAGTATATTAAAATTTGAACCATGGTTATATATATGACGATCTAGTTATGGATCTTAAATAGTAACATATAGCCTTTAGTTATATAAAAATAAATATAACCCGAATTTTGATTATCCTCTCATTTAGTCAGTAAAATCTACTAGCCATTGGTCCCTAAGAAAATCAGATTTTTTATATGATTTAATAATAAAAAATAAACAAGAACATGATAAAAATTCTAAAAATGTATAAATTAAATTTTCTGCATAAGTATTGTGAGAATTTAATGTCATTGTATCAAATTATGATCAATTGTCATTCTAATATATTTTAAATACAAATTACATATGAACATTTATTAAGTTATATACATTCTTAAATTTTTGTCTCACTCTTTACTTCTATTTTACTAACTTCTTTAATGAGATGTACAGATTCTTACCAAATGAATAGAAATAAAGAACTATTGTGTTTGAGAAGTTTAAAGTTTGAGATTATACAATGTTTAATATTTTTGGATAGTTTTAGAATATTTAATATTAATCTGAATTATATTTCAGCAATCGGATAATAGTTAACGTATTCAATGTTGTAATTTTTAGCTTAATATTTAGCTTCGTACAACAATCTTATGTAATTGTGGATTGTGAACTGTAAGATAGTTTAATTACAATCATGCGGACATATTATGGATGTTGGATATTAGACAGTTAGTTTCGATCATTAGTAATCAGTTTTGGACCTTGATTATTTTGTCTCTATAGATTGTTATACTCTGATATTTATATTGGAAAAGTATAACCCCTTACGAAAGGTTCAATATTACGAATGTGAAGGTATCGAAGTCACATAAACGTGGCACATAATTTAGATTCTGTACATAATTTAATTTATTTTGTTATGATTGATCAAAGTATTAATGTAAAATTCACATCCAAATATTAATAAATGATATTTGATTAATTAATAATAGATTAAATATTAATTACGAGATTAAAATTTGAGATATGACAATCTCAAGTAGCTCTTTCTTTTTTTTTTCCCCCTTTAGATCTTATGTAGCCACTTCAAGACTTTGTTTAACTCTTTCTCTCAAGGTTTAGAGTGATATATAAAGAGGGGGTGAAACCTCATAGGCTCTTAGGGTTTTAAGTGTGGTCAACTAGGTCATTCAAGGAGAGGTGTCTAGGGTTAACTTTTCCTTCCATTTAAATTTTAAATTCTAAATAAATATTTTCCGAGACATCTTATGAGTTAGCTAAATTGACCAAACTTTAATAGGCATGATGTTTTTTTAATCTCGCAAGTGCATAAGAATTTGGAATAGTTTTCTCGGTAAGTTGGGTTTAAGTAAATATTTTTATTTAAATTCAGGTAACTCTTTTTCTTCTAGTTTTCAATTTATTTATGCATTATTTTTGCCTAATAATTCTATATATATATATATATATATATATATTTACTAATTTGCGAGCCTTAATTTGAATTCTTCCCATTTTTAATTTTTACCATCCCAAATATTTGTATTTTATCAATTTACTATTTTATAATTATTCTTCTGGTTATAGGTATTTTATCACCATAACTCAAATATTATTTTCCAAAGTTTTGAGTAATAATCTTGCCCCTTATTTGTATCAATTATTTTATTCCCTTGCCAAAAAAATAAGGATCTTATTAAATTGACCAAGTGTCTCATCCTTCCTAGAGGACTCAAAAATCAGCTGAGATGCATGAAAATTTACTACTAATTAATTTATTTTGTTTTTCAATTTACAGATAAATCACCCACCACCCAAAATGAACATGGGATTACAAATTAAATACTATTAAATAATCTAAAATAATATAATAATTAAATCATGAAACAAATAGATCCAAACTATATCTATGATTTCAAATTAATATAATTCAAATAATCTAATCTTTTTGACCCTCAGCCCAAACAAGAGATGGACCAATTTGTTTTGGACTTATTAAGCCCAATATACTAGGATGAACTAGCTAAGTCCACAATGAATTTGGGACAACAAAGTTCATTAATTAAATCAAATTCGATTCTAAGTTCAAATACAAAATTTTATATCCAATGCAGTATGATCCAAATGTTCAAGGCTCACAAGTCCCATTTTCAATAATTTACTAAGTAAATTAGATTTCTAAATTTAATAATTCAAACAATTATTACATAATTCACATTTATTATGTAATAATTGTATAGTAAAAAACTCATCCGAGCTTTTTGTGTTTGGCCTTTGTGATTTTACACAAATTTTTTTTATATTTATACATATTAATTGTTGACTTCATCCAAACAAAAAGAAGTTTAGGCCGATAGCCATGGCGACAACTGACATGGCAGCTCATTAGAGCCCAATCCAGCTTCGAAGGGAACCAGAGGCCCAGAAGGTTAAACTCTAAAACCCTAAAACCTAGAACCTTCCATCGTCGCCTAGATCTCGACTCCCACGAGCTACGAACCCTACGCCTCTCTGACACCTCAATTTAAGGTGAGATAAACTACTGCACAAGTCGCCGAATTCGCAGATTCTCTTATATCCACAGCCGCACAGGTAGGGTTTAGCAATGGCGAAGCGTTTGATTCCAAGCCTCAACCGCATCTTGATCGAGAAAATCGTTGCCCCCTCTAAAACCTCCACTGGCATTCTTCTTCCTGAAACTTCCTCCAAGGTTTCCTCTCTCCATCCCTCTCTCTCTTCTCTCTCTTCTCTTTTTTATGAGCTTCTTTGTGTATGAAATTACTTATTTGTGTTTGTAATTGGAAGCAGCTGAACTCAGGGAAGGTGGTGGCGGTGGGTCCAGGGATAAGGGACAAAGAAGGGAAACTGATTCCAGTGGCAGTGAAGGAAGGGGACACGGTGCTATTGCCGGAGTATGGAGGCACGCAGGTGAAGCTTGGCGATAAAGATTATCATCTGTACAGGGATGATGACATCTTGGGAACTCTCCATGATTGATCTTTGTACTCCTATTTGGCAATATGTCTGCGATTCGGGGGCTCGTTGATCTGTTAGGGTTCGCGAGTAGACTTGAGGGGTTTTTGCTTTGTGATTATTGCTGTTAGGGTTCAGTAATTGGTTGTTATAAATTGATGAAGAAGATTAATGCAACTCGATCAAAATTCTCTCTGTTCTGTGTTCATTACTTTGTTAAAAATTTTATCTTTAGTCTCAACTGTGTTACTGTTTTTGAGTGTTTGCGTCTAGTGATTGGGTTGCTTATCCTTCTCTCTTCCCTCCATCCATGGGGCGATGTGAAAGAACTTCTCTGACATCATCTGTGACGGAGTGAATAGGTTTTTGAGAAAAGAAATCTGAACATCAGATCAGTGAACGAAATACACAGATTTAGACAGAGAATCAATAGATAAAATCAAGCAAAGAGTAGAAAGAAATCAAGATGAGAAACAGACAGGATGAAGAAGAAGCAGAAGAAGAGAATCGGGGAAGAACGGACTAGGAAAAGGAAATTTTGAATTCATCAACATTCAACACGCACTTGATCCGTTTACAATGCTTCTTTAATTACTTAATCAGCTGCCACAATTACAATTCAGTAATATTGCTAACTTGACTGTTATTTCCTTCCAAAAATATAAACAAAGAGAAATTTGATAGTTTTTATATTTTTATATATGTCAAATTATATAATGCATCATTATTTTATAGGAGGACATAGTTTAAACTATAAAAGTTATAATAATAATAATAATAATATAAATTATATAAATTAAAAAATATCAATAATCTAATTTAGTAAGAATATAATATATATTCTAATATAAATAAATAGGTTAAATTAGAATATAATAATTCTTTTGATTTAGAAAAAGTATAATGTTTATAATAAAGAGGAATATCATATACTTAATATCCAACTTCAAACTCGAGATGATTTGAAAGAAATTCGGTAGAGTTTGAAAACTAGATCGATGTGGTAATTAGGTAAGTGAGTTTTTACATAAAACTAACTGACTGATTAGCTAAAGAAACTGAAAGAATGGTGCGTTCTTTAAGATGATGACGTATAAAGTGGCAATTAATTTTAATATATTTTGTACCTTTATAAAACATATTATTGTTGATAATTTAGATAGCATTGTTATTATTATAATAGAGGAAGTGCCACAAGGTTAAAGAAAATTCATATCCTGTAAAAGCTAACAAAGCCAAAAAAGTTTAAATATAATATTAGTAAAATTGAGATATTCAAACTTAGTGTTAAAATGAATAATAATAGTTTGCTTTTTACTATGTTATGAGATGAGGGAATTTCCTAATAAACAAATAATAATAATAGTGGACCGTAGATCAGTAGAGTCGTCTTCCCAATTAATATCAAAATATTCTTGAACTCTAAGAAAGAGTGAGAAGAAAAAAATAACCCATAAAATAGAATTCATTTCGTATAGCGAAGAATACAAAGAATAATAGCATAGTAAATAAAAAGTAAAATTAATATGAATTAATTGATAAGATACATAATATAAGTAATATTAGATCTGATAATAGTGAGATATATGAGATTCATAACCAATTGATATGAAATGTAACATCAGAGAGAAGCTTACTAATAGTAGCATAGAATATAACGTTATATTCAAAAAGATTAGTTAATATATTACTGTTAGTGAGCCCAACATACCAAAAAAAAAAACCAAAATTATAGTTAACTTATATTAAATAATAGCCATCATATGTGATAATTGCTTCAGATCCAAGAAAATAATGAAAGAAATAATAATATCAAAACTATCATCATCTTTAATGATCATATCATTAATATAGAGCAGGATAATAGTAATAATATAACAATATGGTAAGTAAAAAAGGTGAAGTTATAAGAATTGGAGACAAACCCAAATTGTAAAGTAGTAGAGTTGAATTTTACAAACCAAACACGATGAGCCTTCTTAAGATTGAATAATACTCGTTGAAAACGACAAACCTATCAAGAAAAATGATGATAATTAGAAGAAGGCTTTATATAAACTTTCTAAGTGAGGTCACCATATAAAAATGTATTCCTCATAACCATTTGAAATAATGGCTATTAATATATACTAACGGCAATCAAGAGAGATCAAATATAAGTAAAAATCCCCTCAGAATCAATACCGTACTCTTGTAAGAAACCCTTAAATATAAAACAAGCTTTGTGTTGGATTTCAAAACCATTAAAATTTCTTTTTCATTTGTCTATCCATTTACTTTCTACTATAATCTTGCCAAGTAAAAATGCAATCAGATCTCAAGTGAAAGTCATGTAAAGAGTATCAAGTTGTTTAGATATAGTTTATTGTTGGAGAGAGTTAGAGTAGATTTCACAATAATTGCTTGACTCACGAAGAGAAGTAAGAGTTAAGAAATAGTGATAGTTATAAAGATATGTAGAACGGCCACTACTCGACTAGAATGACACAAATCCATAATGTGAGAGGGCTCCAGAGACATGGTTGTGACGTTAGAGTCATCAGACAATCCAAAAATTTAATAAGATTGGATGAGCTTATAGACTTTGTATAAAAAAAAAATCTAAGATATGATTTACGGTCAGATCAATGAATATTCCAATGAAAGTAGAAAGGCCTGAAGGAAATACAAATATATTAGCTAAATTTTTGTATTCCCAAAATGAAATATTTTTAAAAATACAAAGATACTTAGCTATAGAATCGTAACATTGATTTTCTTTATATTTAATGCCATAATAATAAAAAGCAGCAAAGTCCATAGTGAGGTTCAAGTTTGATATGATTATAAGAAGAAAAGAGTACAAAATAAATACTGCCAAAAATTTTGAAAAGAAAATAACTAAGTAACTTTTTATAAAAACGCTTATATGGTGATTGGTTGAAAATAGTAGAGGATAAAACATGATTAATAATATAAATGGTCATAGTAGTGGCATCTCCCTAAAAGCACTCGGGAAGAGAAGCCGAGGTGAGGAAAATACGGTGTCAAGAATACGGTAATATTTACATTTATTATAACCATTTTATTAAAAGGTATAAGGATATAAGCAATAAGACTCAGTGTCCATTTGTTAAAGTTCGTCCAAAAAAAAGTATAGGCATATTCCATAATATTATCATAACGAAAGATTTTAATAATATAATCGAAATAGGTTTTGACCATTTATCAAAAATTATGAATAGGCAATGAGTAACTTAAAATATTCATATGAAAGATAAATTCATATATAATAAAAATAATCATTAAAAAAAAAAAGTAACGAAATTTGCTCTTTGTTGAAAAAAAGCTGGACATTAGATACTAAGGTGAATCAAATCAAAAAATACAGAAGCCAAACAATCTGAACACAATGTTTAATAAATGGTCAAATAGTCAGATTAAATTATATGACATATAGTCAAATAGTCAAAAAAAAATTGGTCTAAGTAACCATTAGATACTAAAATCTGAACACAATGTAAAAAGGGATAGCTAAGTCAGCTGTGCTAAAGATTGAAGGAGACAGTAATAGTAAGCGAGTGAGCGAAACTTAAACGTGAAAGATGTAGAAATGCAAATTCAAAAGGTTAACCGAAAATTACATTCAACAAATTGATTAATAGATATAAAATTAAGAGATAAATTTAAAATATAATAAGCATCTAAAACATAAAAGTTACGTGTAGATAAATGGCAATTATAATCAATATATATATATATATATAACTATCAACAGTATAGATAAAAGAGACCTCAATTAAAAACGACTCATATGATATTAACAATGTGTCAAATATCATATGGTTGCAATAGGTTGAGTCAACAAATTATGACGAAAATTTACTTGAAGAGACAAAAATTGCAATGAAGATACAAGACAGAATCTGATTAACAATTACCTCAAAATCAGTTGTAATAAATGATAATGATATAGGGGCAAAATCTATTAAAGTTATAGACGTAACAATTATAGGTTATTGAAAGGTCTTGCCCTATTTGATATCATTGGTCTTCCTTTTAAGATAGTTGAAAATATAGTACCTTTTTTCTTTACAATAATTATATTTTTTATTAAAACAATGTAAAGTAAAGAAAATAGAAGTCAAAATTAGAACGGCATAGTTACATGATATAATAGTAATGACTACATCAGCAGGTGGAATACAATGTCTTTTGTTGAGTCTTCTCAAAAATAAACTCCATGATGGCAACATTAAGTATAGGTAGAAGAAGGGATGGAACAGTGAAACTCTAGTGTGCTCAAAATTATCCCAAATGTTAATTATGATGTATACAATAATGATCTCGATATTTTATAAAAAATTAAATAGATTGAGTATTTAAAAATATCGAATTGGTTTGAAAAAGTTGATCCCAAATACTACTGATTTGATATTAAAATTCAACTGTAGATTGGCTAGGCTCCTGATGCATCTAATAAAGTTTAGATTCCAAATAAAATTGAAGGGCAACATCATTTGAGATTATAACGATCAACAAAAAAATTTCAAGCGAGTTTGACATTTAAAAATTTAATAAAAAAACATTGAATAAAAGGAAATGATATATTAACAAACAAATAAAATATCTTATAATCAATTCCTTCCCATTACTCAAGATGGTCGTTGAATTCTTCTGACATCTCCTTAACTATTTTTGTAGAATTGGATTTTGTCCTCGTAACAAAACGCTAAAATTTACAACCAGTAAGAAAAATAGACATTTTGTTGGGCTTATATATTATAATTGGTATTGGACAAGTAATATCATTTGAGAAAAATTATAATTGGCAGGTAATAATACTGACTGAATGATGACAATAAGTACGAAAGACTTGGCTGGAGAGTTGTTGAAAGTTCGTCAAAAATACTCTATAGCATAATTGGAAGGTTGTTGGAATACACCGAAAAGTTATCAGAAAGTCTCCAGAAAGATTACAGGGAAGCTGCCGAGAAGTTGCCAGGAAAGTCACTGGAAACTGCACCGGTGGTCGATGGTCGGCGACGGTGGTTGGTGGCAGTCGGCGGCGGCGCATTATTGCAGTCAGTGGGGCAGAGGGCTCCTCTTTGGAGCTGATTCGGGATTGGGCTCATTCTGATTCGAAGAGAGCTGTTCGTGATTGGGCCGAAAAGAGCTGTGTTGTCCGGCACAGCAAATTGGAACGATCGGTCTAACGCAACAATTCGTTGCAGCACAGCGTTTCAACGTGAAGCACTCAATTATGCGTTTTGCGATCCAAACGAAGTAAACTAGAGTGAATCGTCTTCAACCCCAAACAGATATGACGACAATGATGACGCAGCACAGGGATTTCAGCGGCGAGAAAAAAGCATCGATTGGGCGATGCCGGTGAACTTATGGAGGATAAGAGATGAGAATCGCAACGGTGTGATGAAGCAAGCGTTGTTTCTGTCGGCAGAATGATGACGGTGGAACGTGGACAACGATGAAGGGTATGGAACAGCGGAATGACGGGAACGTCAGCGATGGGTGATGCCGGCAACTCCCTTGTGATGAGACATGAGATCCAGATCTGAGTTTTGAAGATGGCGGGACGATTTTGAGTTCTGATAGAGATGGAGGGCATACACGAGGATGAAGATGAATATGAAGATCTGACACCATATAGAAATATTGAAAAAGGGAGAATTGATGATTTTTTTATTTTCATTTGTATCAAACCGTATAGTGGGTTAACGGTAATTGCGTAAATTGATTAAATTAGAAGATAGTAATAAAGAATGATAGTAATCTTTTAATTTAGAAACTAATAAAGAATGATATCATAAATCACGCTTGTTGACCCCTGTAATTTGGCAGATTATAGAAGAGCCAGTCGCAAATCAAAATTCTCCAGCAGTAGCATCAATTAGAAGCACAGCTCAATTCAGTAAGCTTCATAATGGGATTTCCAGCTACTTAAAACCAATGAGGATTGATATACAAAGGGACTTATTCAAGGTCATATCATAACAATACTCTCCTCATGACAACATCCTTGACCTCAAGGATGGCACAATAAGAGTGAGTATCATGGAACCAGGGATGCCAAGACACGATTTGTAGATGAACATATCAACAGGTCTCAATATTTTTGTATGACAATTGCAGGGTTCCAAAACAGATTGAATGCCATTTGTGAAGAATTTATCTAAATAATCTGATTGGTAAGCAACCCAGATGCCATTCATGGTAGTCGAAAGTTGCCCTGGAGATTGCCAACAAAACAAAACTTTCTAGATGTCACAATTAGGATCGCAATGTGCCATGAGACAGTAGCCTCATCGATTGAATCTAATTGCAAATCTGAGTGAAATCGATGATCCCTGAGCAGCTTTAGAAGCTACTGTCCAAGCATGAAAAAAAAGAAAGCCATCATAACTGCAACGTGCCAATGGTCCAGTAGAAAATCATGTACTGCTGGTTGTAGTAGCTTAGTTGTTGACATCCAAGATACCATGCCAAGAAATTATTGAATTGAAAAATACATGACTATCTACTACTAGGCTACCAACTCCATGGATTTCATTGTCATCTCCCAACAACACTCCTGCAAGGCTAACCAGGATTAATATGCCAATATTCTGAAGTTGTTCCATTTGCACACTTGAAGAGGCCCTGTCACTAAGGATTCTTCCTTTGGTCTTACATAGCAAGATAAACAAACAATCAACAATTACCATTTCCTTCAGCTATAATTTCACAGTTAATTCGGTATGGAAGGAAAAAGGTTGAGTTAAACTGAGACAAGAGGACCCTGGGAGAGCATGGAAATCCTGGGAGTAATAAGCAGGAACATCAGCAATTCTTTTCACGAGATCTATAGCATCTAGATACTTGCTAAGCTCTTAATCTGAGTCTGCTAATAATGATGCAGCTGGAAATTTGAGAGAATCAGGTTCCTTATCATCATGAAGGTCAAGTGGGTGCTGGTGAATTTATATCACTCATTTCATAGCCTGAATTATGGTGGTCGTTCATCATCATTGAAATAATCTTGTGATCAAATTTAGGATCAATCTTCTTGGTTTCAAGGATTTCTGAATCAGCATCAAATTTGATTTATTGTCAAGTTCATAATCTCCAAAAGAGGCTAATAATTCAAATTGATTGGAGAATAAGAAGGGTGCATCATCCTTGAGTTCAAGATCATTGCCATTGTTTTCTTCATCCTTTATAGAATCTTCAATCCATGGTTGCCACTGTTTTGTCTTCAAATAAGAGAACTCAATGTGCACTCTACAACATCCATCATATGTGCATCTATTTTGTAATGAGTTCATAGCCCTTCAGGCACAAGAATATTCATCCTACTGTGCACAGGCCTGTATGCTTTTTGAAACATGATTCAACTGGATGTTTACAATTGTTCTTAAGGATTCAAAAATACAGTGTAGAATTTCTGTTGTGATTAGCCAACGGATAATATAGCAAAGGAATGATTTTATATTTTGGCAATAGAGATGATAAATGATGATAATAATGTTGCAGGACAGATACAAATAGAGTAATGATGTCTACTGAATTACTGGTGCATTGGAGATGGATTTGCAGGAACTCATCAAGAGTTAAAAAAGCAGTTGATGAACTTGTGTTACAAGCTGAGCACTCATTCAAAGAAGGCCATCTCGTTGATCTCCATTTGATGCATAGCAATTGTGTAACTAATGGAATAGTGACCAAGTTCTTTGAGAAGGGAAATCTGAAAATCAAATCAGGAAAAAAAATAGACAGATTCAGATCAGAGATTCAATTGACAAAATCAATCAAAAAGGAAAAAGAAATGGAGATGAGATCTATTAACACTTACTATTATCAACATTTTTAATTAATATTAAAATAAATTATTTGACTTGAAAAATAAATTTTAAAAAAATATTGTTGAAATAATCCCAATTATCTGAACCCCAAACAAACCACCCTATCCCTACTCATCTGTATGCGGGGGAGTTCTATATCTTATAAAGATGAAAAAATTTATTCTTTATATCTTGATAATCTATTTTTAAATTGATGATTGTGATTCAATTAATTTTAAAAAAGAATAAAAAATAAGTTAAATTTAATTATTTTAAAATAATTAAATTATAATTATTTATTTAAAATAAATTATTAAAAAAAAGGCATATCCATCCTTTTTGATAGATGAAGCCCCTCTCAATCCCTACTCATCTACCCATTTGCTCCTTTTCGGTGAAACTTATGTTTTTTGTACTTCTAAAAAAATTCATATATATATATTTTAAATTTTGTAATGGTTTATATTGTTATAAAGTAATAAATAAAAAAACTTAAAATAATATTATATTATATATATTTTTAAATTTCAGTCTTTTCCACTGTAATGATAATTTTTTATTATATAAATGATAAAAAAATATAATATTTAAATAAGCCACAACGAAACTCAAAAATAGAATGTTTAGTAATTGTTTATCATATTCGCAGTCATTCTCATCATCTTGTATTAATGTTATTCTGCCAGCTAAATATCATAAACTGCTGCTACTAAAAAAAAAAAAAAGGATGTTTAGTAAATAGAATGATATTATTTAATTTTTTTACAAATGAAGAAATGAGTTTCAAAATTATTTGATACAAAAAGTAATAATATAATATATATATTCTGCACGAAATAATTTTTTATTTAAAATTAAAAAATTTATTATTTAAAATATAGATATAGAAGAATTTTTATTTAATGTATTATAAAAATAATATACAAAATCTGTTAATATTTTATATTAATTTATAATAGTAAAAATTATTTTAAAAATTATAAAAATCATGTATAAATGTTCAAAAATTTTAAAATTAAATAACTATTTTATTAAAATTTCTAATATTTGAGAAATTTAATATACGATAATATAAATATATGGTTGTTTATTATTAGATAACTATGAAATATATAATTTTACTTTTATTAATTCAAAATTAATTTTTAATTAAATTGTAAAAAAAAAAAAAAGATGAGTATCATTACCTGAAATAGTATCTCAAAATATTTGTACATAATTTGATTGTAAGGACTTCTTCACATTATTTAAAAAAAAAAAAAAACTGTCCAAATAAATAATATATTTTATTAATTATTTTCAATTTAGCATTTAATCTTACAAAAAAAACTCCTTACTCTGAAACTCTTTAAAATTTTTTTTAAAAAATTTTTTATCAATTATAATTATTTTCTCTTATATTTTTTATATAACATTTAAGGTATCTAATAACTTTAAAATTTTTACATATATAATTTTTTAAAATATTATTTTAATAAATATTTATTTTTTAACTATTAACTAATTTAATTTTAAAATATTACCAAATAATATTAAAATATTTTGGGGATGGCCACAGCTACCGAGAGTAATGATTCAAAAATATATTAATGTTTTAATATTTTAAAGCTGTTATTAGTATATAATATAATAAGTAATTAGATATTTTAATAATTATCCTAAATTTTAATTAAAATAAAAAATTATAGATTATAATTAATAATTAAATTATAAAAAATTAATCATTAATATGTTAAACTAAGTAAAAATTAACAATGTTAACAATTAGTTAAGTGTCATGTCATTTGAATAGAGAAAATTTTGTACAAAATGCAGGAAGAAATGAATATTTATAGAAATTTAGTGAGGAATAAAAAATAATTTTATTTTTTTGAAAAAAGAAAACAAAAATGTGGCAACTAACTACTGTTATATATATATATATATTCAGATATTAAATATGGATATAAATTAAAATATTTTAAATATATAATAATAATTATTAAATCATAAATATGGCATAAAATATTTTTGATAGAATAGCTATTAACATAAGATAAATAACACTTTTTTATAGCCATTTCCATATATTAAGAGATTAAAGTCTGTGTTATATAAAATTATCTCATTCATATCACAAAGATATATGTTTAAACCATGTCAAATTAAACCATCAATAATGGTCCAACATATAAGCTCTATTTAATTGCAGTTATTTTTTAATCTAAATTATATTTTTAATTTAATTACAATTTTAAACTTAAATAAAATTAAAATAACCCCCCCCCCCCACACACACACACATATATATATATATATATATATAACAAATAAAATTTTCTATTATTTTTAAATATATTTTAAATATATTTATTTTTATCTTATTTTTAAATAGACGTGTTGGGGTCTACTTTTAAATGAAGATTCATATTATGGCACAATAAATTTTATTATTTTTTTTACATAATGAAATTTAATATACGTACATATATATAATTGTTATTTATTAAAGGAGTGAAGAATAGTACGGAGGCTATCTAATAATTTCTTGCCGATTGCCGCCAAGCAAGGCTGATGGCAGAAATCTCCGAAGACAGGGAAGAGAACAATTAAGTAAACGAGTGGATCTATTCAGATAAGAAAATTAATAATTTAATTTTCTAATTTTGAATGTACCGCAGACAACGGCTATTAATAGTGCACTGTCCACCCCAACCCTCTCATTACACATCACACACCAACTAATATAAATGTTATTTTTATATTATATAATCACATAATTTCCTAAAGTACCAAGTAATTAATATATTATGTCGTATAAATTAATATAATAAAGCATGTTATATTGAATAATTTAGTCATATTTTATTAATAGTGTCTAGAAGAAAAATTAGAGCCGAGAACGGGTATAATATTATTAAATAATATAATATTTAATTTATTTATTTATTAAAAATTTATATAAAAATTAGATAATATTTTTAAAATATCTAAAAAGGGTGTTTTAAAATTTTTCTTTTTCAAATCAAACATACCTTAAGAAGTTTTTTGTTTCTTTGTGTTGATACCCCTGAGAAGTTGAGCACGTCAAAGCAAAGAAGACTTAGAGAGTTAATCGGTCCAAAGTTCCAAGACTAAAAAATAAATAAGAGAAGAATGAAATTACAAGAAGGTTCCTAAAATCAAGGCTTAAGATCATGTGGATCTGGCTGCAGCCATATGCTGAGGACCATCCAAAACCCTTCTCTCTCTCTCTCTCTCTCTCTCTCTCTCTCGAGCTTGAATGCTGAAATTCTTAGAGCATAATGCGAGGATTCACAGAAAGAAATGGCGGATCAGCCAGAACTGTGATTTTCTTCTTCTGGGTGATCTTGATTTTCTCTCAGTTGAGTCTAGGCGTCGTTGCCGGTGAAGAAAAGGGCAGATTTTCGCCGAGAAAAACCCGCCTGTTCAACGGTAATCCTTCCTTTCCGGCGGCGCTTGGAGGAAATGCCGGTGGTGATTTATACGCAGAAGACAAGAGAGTTATTCGTACGGGTCCTAACCCTCTTCACAACTAGTTAATTAGTTGTTAAATATTGCTTCAGTATTGTAACCAGATTATATATATATATATAATTAACAGTTCATGTAAGTTCTGCACGCTAACATCACCATCATCTTTTCTTCCCCGTCTCTTCTTCTTCTACCGTTGGTCGTTCGTTTTCTGAGGGTCAGCCAGGGCTGCTCCATATAATATGAAACCGTCTCTCTTTGATATTACACATCATATTTCATATATCTTATAATGCCAAATGCACAGTCCCCGAATCCATACTGGTTTATCGTTCTCTTCTTCCTTTTTTTTACCGTCAATCTTCTCCGTGAGCATTTCAGAAAGGTTACAATGGCAGGTAATATTTTCAGACTAGTTTCATCGTTAAAGCCATAGGACTAACAAATTTTCTTTTTCAATAAGTAACTAAAACTTTTATTAAAATGAGAGAATATACAGAATTAAAGCTCTGAACCATGGTTTAAAGCATTTCTCAAAAACATGAAGAGGAGCAAAGCGTAGGAACAACTTACAAGAAGGAAAACTACTATAGAGCCTACATTACCAACAAACTGTATCAACAAACTGAAAAACACTAAAAGAGGTTCTTCAAGTTGCTTCACTACTGTCAGAATACGCGGGCATCCACTTCCAATCCTTGTTCTCTCGCTTCAATTCAGCTCCTGGACGAAGCAGCTAAGAGGCTTTCTAGGTATGGCTAAAGCTTATACTGTGTAAATATTACTGTCTAATGAACGGAAGATTATGCTCGGAGTATTTGCATCCATGTGAAGTTAGCTTGTCACAGGCAAATGACAGAAATTTTCCAGCTAAGGACTCCACACTTGGCAGAGGGAGACTTCAAATATGCTCCTTTTTCTCTCGTGTCAAATGTGACAATCGAAGCCGCTAAGGTTAGTTTGAATGCTACAGATAAGATTTTTCCCCTTTCATTTCATCACATCCCATTACTAATGGATTTGGGAAGCTTACTACTCTAAAAAAGGGGTGGAGTATCCATTTAATTAATATTAAACAGATAATATTATCATTTTTTTAATAATAAATAAAAATTAAATAGTATTTTTTCTTTTAATAACAAATAATAGTTATTTAATTAACATCAAATGATAGTGATTAAGAGAGATTAAATTAACCATATTTTTAAAAGAGTAGATTCCCCAAATCAAATTACTGATAAAATATTAGAGAAACATGGAATGCAATGACACTGAAGTATAAAAACTACATTCCATTCCATAAAATATTAAATGATACTAACAAAATATTAGATGGGCCACCTCATTATCCCATGCAAGCCACCTGATTATTCTATGGGATAATTCATTTTATATTTTGTGAAAGATTATTTTTATAATTTAAAATTATAACTATCAAATTATATAATAATAATTTTATTATTATGTTATTATTAAATTATATAATAATAATTTTATCACTGTGTTAATATTTTTATTGAAATTATAACTAAATCATGCAGGTTGTAAAACAAAGAAAAGTCAAAGTTCATAGTTTCGTTGACTCGAGTGTTTCAAATTTCTGTCGGTCGTGAGTTTTGTTGAAACTATAACTTACCTGTGAAACAAATCTTTTTAGAGATAATTATTTTTACATATATATATATATATTTACTAATATATATATATATATTAGGCTTTGAAAACAATAATAGTAATTAGTAACTTATATTCCCTAAAATTTTTTCCTTTGATAGAGACTGAAAAATAAGTCGTTCGCCTTCTCAATCACTTTCAAGGAGGTTATGGGCAGTCTGCCATGAATGGAAAAAGGCCAAAAAGAAAAAGAAGGGTTAAGATTATGATTAATATTGCCAATGCAGTCTCTCTCTCTCTCTCTCTTTCTGACTTTCTTTTTTTTTCTTTTTTGTTTTCTTTTCTTTCTGTACGTTCAGTTCCTTCAGGGCAGTCGTCGTCTTCTTCATCTGTTAAAAATTCAAAAATGGAAGCCATATTTACTGCAGTTCATCTACTTCCTTCTGGTCTCTCTCTTTCGCCATTAATGAAGGGTAAAAACCCACCTTTTGATGTTTGATGACATATGGGGATGCGGCCTGCCTTTTACGATAACTAATGAAATTGCATTGGGGTAGCTGCTCAAATCTACTGCCCCAAAGTTATGAATCTTTGCTGTCACATCCCCACTCTTTTTAAAGCAAAATTAGGGTTGATTTGCAATGAGTTCGTTGTATTGTCATCTCACTATACCTATCTTCGGTTCATTGTTATGATAATTATATAATTTTTAATCATTAGTTAAATATCATAAAATAATATAACATAATTTTTATTAAGTTCATACTTTTAAAAAAAGAATAAAATATAAAATTATTTTTACTAAAATAAGAGGTTAATATTTATTTTAAATTTTGCCTATTTTAATTTAGTTGATAAAATAGTGATATACATTATGCTAAATATGAAAATTAAAGGAAAAATTAGAAAGATAATCCATACCCTTAAAACATTATGTCATAACTAAAAAATACTCAATTTAGATAAATAATTGATAAAATTATATCAAATATAGAAAATAAAAGCTTTAATTTAATTTTTGGGTAATTAATCCATTTATTTATTTATTTATTTATTTTGTAGTGTAATTCTGTCAGATGATAGACAAGTGAGATCTAGCAGTTGTACTGTAGTTTGTCACCCATTCACCATTCCAAAACAATAAATAAAATTTGCAATTAATATCTGAGCATCAATTAATTACTCTCAGAATTTTGTTTAACGTTCAGTGAAAAGAGGAAATTGTTTAACGTGTAGAAGGTGAAGAAATTCAATTGAGATCGGGTGATACAGGTAGTACTATCAGACCTAAAGCTTTGTTGTCTCCCCTCTGTTTATCATATTGTTTATTCAATCGACATCTGCATTTATTATAATTAATTAATTAATTAACAATCATGAATAGTTATTATTATAAAAGACATAATTAAATTACATCAATTATATATATATATTTTTTAAAAAATTTATTAAAAAAACTGCAATTTTATTTTTTTATTAGAAAATAACCCAATTTAAAAAAAATGAAAGATAACAAAGTAATTAGTTAATTAAAACGTATTTATGTCATTATATAAAGAAATAAAAATTAATTAAAAAAAACTTATAGTTGAGATAATTTTTTAAAAATATTTTTATTGTGATTACTTCAATGGTAATAATATTATTTTTTTAAAAATAGGACAATTAATTTACTTTAAACGGTCCGAAGTCAAAGGCCAAATAAGTCATAACACACAGTGAAAATTACATGAATTAATTTATTAATGATTCTTTTAGTTCTAGGAAAATTTAAATAAAAAAAATATTTGTTTAAACATTTAAAAAATAAATTGATTGTGATAAATTTCTAAAGTCTATCATAAACTTTTTACATATTCAATTTAAAATTTTTAAATTTCACAAATATATATATATATATATATAATGAACATTGTTGCGTTCCGGATCTTGAGGATCACGTGCAACACAAGTATTTATGAGTGTAAGATGTGAAAAATGAGAGATGAAAATCGAATTTTACGTGGAAAGCCTCCCCTTAAACGAGGAGGAAAAATCACGGGGTTCTGAGCCTTTAGAAATGCTTCACTATTACATGGAAGTCTTTATAAAGTACAAGCTTTTTTGGTGGATTCATTCATTGTCTCTTATTTTGTATTTCTCTCCTTGGAAAGTTCTCTCGTTGACAAGCTTTGTCGCACTTCTATTCCTTCTTGTTAGGAAGAGAGGAAGAATGAGCCCAGAGAGAGTTCTAAGACATGAGCCTCTGGTGGGTATTTATAGGAGAAATTGTGCCGTTGTGAAAAAGACATGTGGCAGCCGGCAGGTGGTCGAGAGGTTGTCCACTGTCCTATTGGTCACATTCAATGCTGCTGGGGTATGCAGGGTGTCACGTGGCTGGAGTCGCTGGAAGGACCTGAGCGTGTCAGGCGTATAGACTCTAGACGTCAGTCTTGATTTGACTAGGCGTGCTCTTGTGGAGACGGCGTCTGGTAGTGGTTGCAGGTTCCTTGAAAATCGGTGAAGTTGCTTAGTTAGCGCTCTCGGCCGTGCATGTGATAGTCCTTGTCCTTACGCGGCGTGCCTTGTTTCATTGTGAGTTCGTGGACTCGTTGGAGGAGGCAGCTCTCGTATACTAACTGTCTTTTGGAGGATCTTTGATCATTCGTGGAAGGCCATCGAGTCTCTTCTTGACTTCTCATACTGTTCTGAGGCCTGATGGAACTCTTGGGATTTTCGGCCTTCTTCTTTCGGTCCTCGTACCTAGATGTCGTAGCTTTGGCTTTTGGGATACTAGCCTGTGTTTTGGGTATCTTGGGTCGGCCAACCCTTTTGGTTCGTGGACGCATTTTTGGGCTTTTTATTTCGACATTTCTTTTGGATCGTGTTTTATGGGTCCTTATATTGAGACATAATAAATAACATTTAAATAAAAATCTAAATATATTAAATAAAAAACAAATTTTAATATATAAAATATTATATAATTTTTATATCTCTTTTATGAATGACACCTTTTAACATAACTTACTAATAATTTCTAACAATCATTTATCTTATCTACGTGTTATATCCATTTAAGTCGGGAGTACCCCTAAAAGTCAGGGGTGGGGCAACGTCAATCAAGGTGGCCATCTCTATTCTGAGGTTACTATTTTCTTTGTCATAGTTTAGAGTTCCAATATTTCAAGTGGTCCTTCTCTTAATTATTGAATTTTTTAAAAATCTTTTTTAATATATATTGTTTTTTAATCAAACAATTTTTTAGGACTTCTTAATTTCCACGTCCTAAAATTTTGAAGCAGTCAACAAAAAATTCTCTTAAATTCTTTGAACTTATTTTTTATAATATTTAATTTAAATTAAAAGTTATTGGCCATTATTTTCTTTTTTAATTTTTCTAAGAGTCAAATCCATAGCCCCATCCATCTCAACAAGTTCAGATAGAAAAAATTCATATTTATTTATATATATTAATAAATATATATAATAAATTTATAAATGACATATTACATAATCTAATAATATTTTAAAAATATCTTAAAAATACCTCTTATATATATACATTTATGTATTGAATACAAACTTTTGTTGATACTTAGGTGACGGCCCATTGATGTTTTATAAATTACCTAACTAAAACTTTCTCAAAATTATATTTTTTAGCTAAATCTCTAAAAATATATATAATATTGTTAACTTTACTATAATTTTGAGCTGATTTAAACACATTAACTCAACCTATGTATTAAATATAAGCCTAAAGTTAATCAGCACTAGGGCGACAAAAATATCCCAGTGGTGTACAACCCAATAAGAAATTAATGTACAAGTCCTATACATAATCCAAGTAATTTAGGCCAATAGGTCGAGTTACTGAGTAATTGACATTTTAGAATTTGACAATATTTATTTAAATAGTTAAATTTGAACTAAGAGAATGAGTTAAAAATAGAAAAAAAATTTTATTAAATAGTCAACTTTTTATACTTAGCCAATATTTTATGTATTGATCAATTATCTAATGAGAATACATGATTTACACGTTTTCACACGAAGAACTTTCATAATAACCCACGACCTTGAATTTGAATAGTGGTGATAGGCTTGAACAACTTAACACCCTTATTTTCTAGATCGTGGCCTAAAATGCCACTACTAATGAAACCACCCATACACAATGGCTTTAGACCCATAGAAATACCAAATCTATTGGCATAATAAAAAAGAAAGAAAGGACCAAATGATTGGGATTTTATTTAAAAATCCATAGATATTTATATTGCATCATTACAAATTAAAAAATTATTAAAATATAGTGTCATTAACAGATGGCTATAATATTTGAAATTTAATTTCGCAACATTTAGTTTATACAATAAAAGTCTGAAACTCCCCACAAAAATCCTTAAAAAGCTTAACTGTCTAACAGTTTGTTTTCTTTTTATTTAATTTATTTATCAGATGTTACCGATAATTTAAGTATTGAACGATAATCCTAAATGTCAGTTTTGAATCCTTTAAAACTCTCATTTTTTATATGTAATGTGTAAAATTCAGGTTAAAAAATTCACAAGTCTATTCTAAAATTTTTTATGCCAATATTCATGTTGAAGATACTCATCAAACACAATTACAACTAAAATAATATAATATATTAAGAATATTCTATTATTGTCTCATAACCTCTTTTTCGAGTATTTTATTATTGTAATTACTTTTAAACTATTTATAACTTTTATTAGTAATTAAAATTTATGATAATTATATAACTTGGATAAGTAATTATTAGCAATAAAATAATGTGATAATATTTTTTTTTTTACTTTTTCCTTGTAATAAAAGCTTTCAATTTATTAGTTCGAAAGATTCCATGGAATTGATGCCAGAGCTCACAATTAATAATTGTCTTAATTAATATTAGCTTTTCCCCATGAAATGAATGTTTGCTCGGTGGCACATATAAAAATTAATAAATTGGACATAGAGCCTTAATTTCTCTTCTGAATCAATTAAATATGGAGATAAATAATAAGATGGACAATGGATTTCCATTCATGCAATAAATTCAAATAAAAGTCTTATCATTTTATTACACTTATCGTAAATTTAAGAGTCTGAATTAAAATTTAAAATGGCTGATAAATATTTATTTAATCTCTACTTGTCCATCTGTTAATATAAATTGTTGAGTTCACGAGAGCCTAATGAGATAAAAAGACATTAATACTCGTTTTAAGGATAGCATGTTTTTTATTGATTATTAACTTTATAAATAAAAAATATAAAAAAAATATGTAAATATAATATAGTAAGGGTATCGTATTATTCTATGATATCATAATTATTAAAAATTTCATAGTTAATTTAAATATGTGTGAATTTTGATAATTATTAAAACATTTGATAATTATATTTATATTATTAATTAACTTTTAAAATACAATAATACCACATTTTGATATAATGTATATTTTCAATTTTATATGGTATCTGCCATCTCTTGAGTAATTGAAAGAATAATACAATAGTAGTGAAAAGAAATAATGGTATAACTTTATTTTACACCCTATTAAATTTAAATTAGGGTCAATCATTGACCAAATTTCGGTAAAAATTTATATTAAATTGGATAAAATATGGACTGATTGTTTAAAACAAAAATCACCACCATGCCATTTTATAATTCTAATCAAGTTGGTCCAAGGATATGTTATATTTTAAGTATTATTATTTTAAAAAATATATTTACATAAAAGTATATAAAATATAAAAATATTTTAAAAATTATAATATTTAGGTTAAAATATTATTAATATAAATATTTTAAAAATTAATCTTTAAATAAAAAATTATTAGTCTCACAAAATAAAATATATTTAAAAAATTTGTAAACTTTATATTTATTTAAAATAAAATATATATATATTTACAAACAAAAATTTATAAATTCAGGGTAGACTGAATTGGTCACTTTTAGCTATAATGTGTCTGTTTAAAAAATTAATCGGACCTAGTTACTTTCTTATTATAATTTATATTTATAAGTAAAATAAATATTTTTTCCCATTGAAAAGGAGTAACTTATATAAAATTCAATCAACTTTGTATTAATATTTTTTGAAAATTTTAATCTATAAAAGTTGAGCATACGAACTACTAACCCATTTTGTCACGTATTAAGAAGGTTTTTTTATTTTATATTTTGAGATAAATTATAATTTTTAAGTTTATATAAAAAATAAGAAATTTATAGTACCTTATAAAAAAAAAAACAAAAAAACATCTTTAAAATATGGGCAATTTATACAAAACATTAATCAGACATTTTAGAATTTATTCATTTTTTTGAAAAGATAAGATCTATAACTTTCTTTTTAATAATAATAGAAATATTTTTAAGTAATATAATATTTATTTATTTATTTATTTTTATATTATCATATAATGATAAATAAATAAATAAAATACCATATGATAAAAAATATTCTAATGATAACTAGAAAGTATATTCCAAATGCTACTATACCAATAACATTAAACAAATCCTACATATTAGTTAGGTCTAACAAGAATTCAAGCTAATTCTTACCCAACAATTCGACCTATGAATGGGATAGAGAACCAAGATTGTCAAGCATGAAATTGTCACGCGCTCGATGAGAAAGTATACAACCCAAAAAGGATCCTAATAAATAAGTTTTAGTCATAGTTCGAGTAACTTAAGCCAGTAAATCTTGTTATCAAGAACAAACAATTTAATACCCAATTATTATTTTTAAAATAATTAATCTATAAATAGTGATGTAGATAAACAAGTTAAAGGTCGTTGAAATGCTATTCTAAATCCTTAACCGATGACCAATATAAATATAAGCATACATGGTCTCCACGATCCGAAGATGATGAGCCTTTTTTAATGACTCACAATCTTGAATATACATAGTGGCAGCTAATTAGAATAGTTACTACTTACACTTTTGGGTCATGGCATGTAACCCAATTCAAAAAATCTGTTAATATATTAGCTTCAGTCTTTAGTCTTTATAGAATAAGGACAACTAATAATCAATCAATTTAAACTTTTTTCAACCTTATGATCAGATAAACATCCAACTCTTAGAACATTTGATCATCTGCTATTTATTATAATTTCTGAGGCCAAGCATTAATTCACATAAAGAGGCCCAAAGCTTAACATTCAAAACACTTTATCCTCATTGCAAAATTCACTTGGAGCGTAGTACTTTAATTCTCTTTTTCCATAATTCATTTATTATGAGTTTTTTTTACTAATTTGAATATCAAATGATTATCTAAAAAATCAGTATCAAATTATTTGAAATTTTTATTTTAGTTTGTAGTATGTAAAATTTAAATTAAAAAACCTAAGAATCCATTTTATACACTCAAATTAAAATTCAAATTTACTTTGCACATCAACCTTGATTCTACCGAGTGATCACTGTTTGGCTGAATAGAAAAGTAGCACTCTGTGCTCCCTCATTCATCCATTGATTGCATGGATGATGCTAGGAGAAAAGAAGGAAAATAATTACATATTTTTTCAGAAGTAGTTGTTCTTTTATAATTTTTATTAGTGGACTAATATGGTAATAATTATATTGTTTTTTTCATATAAATCATATATAAAATAAATAAATAAATAAGTAAATTACGACAGGCATAATTATTCCTAAAGAACCCAAAGCTTAAATTAGAACTGGGAAGATCATTACACTCAATCTCTATCTCTCCTAATCTTTCCATTGGTTTACATGCTTTAATCAAGTAAACTAATCGGAATTTGTTTTAATTTAAATAGCTTTCACATACTTATAATCTTTTTTTTTTTAATTATTTTTTTAAAATTATATTTATCACAAATACAAAACTTAGAACAGTAAAGATAAAGTGATGGAGTAGAAAATGCAGTCACTTGTAATCCTCCGGCGTAGCCCAGGGATACTTGAGAAATCCACCCTTAATTTCTGATGGATTTGCAGGTTTCGACCATGGATATTTCATTGATGGATCTCTCGGAAATTTTCTGAAGTTCAAAAATGGTGCCCACAGCAGCAGCCTGCGAATTCCATGACAAATTACAGAACTTAAGCCTCATTCTTTCGCTCAATGAACAAACAGATTTAAAAAATTAAGTAATTTGTTAGATGATGGATTAAGTGTCGGAAATTGGATCGCTTGTTTAAACTATAAGGAAATAATTAATAATGCATGATAAATCAATAATAATCATAATTAATGAAGCACATAATATTTTACGTGAAAAACTCATTTTCAAATAAAGGAAAGAAACCATGGGACTATACTTTCAAAATATATCCACTGTGCGATATATTTGATTATCAAAACCCAAACAAATACAATAGCATAATTTCTTGTAATAAATAAATCCAAATAATAAATATTACAAGACAAAACCGATAAAATATTCTTCTTAATTTTAAAAATAATATATCCAAAGTCAGTAAAAAATGAAACTTAATTGAAAACTCAATCAGATGAACAAAATTTCTACTTCACTATTTTCTTTCTCTTTCTTCTCTTTTTCTCATTGTGGTGATACTAAAAATCACAAAGTTTAACTCTAAAAATCGTGCCAGGACATTTCATATCAAGAATGGTACTCAAGCGCCTCTCAAACGTGCATCACTCCAAGCCCACTGTGTAATCGGCACATGAGCACCCATCGAACGCACATCAAGCACCGAGTAATTTGGATAAATTCCACTCGTGTGCTCCTTGAGTGCTCCTCAGACAATCCCAATCTAGACAATGTTCCTTTAGTGCCCCGTGAGTGCACCTCTCAAACGTTCATTGGGCAGTTCTAATGTAAGTGCTAAGTTTGAATTTTATTTTAATTATAATTAATTAAATTAAAATAATTAAAATTAAGGTCAAAGGGATAAGAAAATTGGATTAAAAGTTAATTTTATATTAAATTTCTACAAGTTAATAGATACTTGACTAGTACTCAATCCACGCCTATGAATATTTTGGGCAGGAAGGTGGCACCTAACTATCCCCTAAGCGGAGTTCAAGCGCATTTTCTAGATTAGCTCACACTTAATACATACCCGAGGGACACTCGAACACACTGAAACAAAATGTTAACACCTAATGTGTGCTCAATGTAGCGCTTGTGCGCCACTATGCTTGGCCGTAGTGCTTAACTCGTGCCCAACCCGCTCGAGCACCACTCTACTATATATATTATGTCAAACTAATTTTTGGTCATTTTCTATCAAAATTTGAGAGAGGAAGAGAGGAAGTTAGAGAAATCCAATTCAAGTGAATTTAAACAAGATTTTTAATAATTTAAAATTAATATAAGTGCATCTCTAAGCCTTCTTTCATTTGTTATTAATTTCTTCCACTTTCTTTAGTTTTCAACTCACTTTTTTTTCTATTTTTTACTTACTTCTTTGGATTAATGGCTCAGACATTTGTTGGATAAGTAGGATTGAAAGAAGAATTGTTTGAAGATATTAGGATTAGAATTATGAAATATTTGATATTGTATTTAAATTTTTAAATAATAATTTAATATTTATACTATTTAGACAATTGTTCTATATAAAAGATGATAAAATGTCATGGATGTGTTAACTATAATTTTGGTTTAGATGTGGTTTCTTGTGTATGGTTTAATGTCATAATATAATTGCTATTTTAGTTACTTGATGACGTGACATTTCAAATCCTATGGTCAAATTATAATATTTTAATTTGGTCAATCGATATATGGATATAAAACTCACGTCCATGGATTATTAGATTTGTTATTTCATTTATGATTAATTTTGCTAATTATTAATATCGGGATTGGGTAATGGAATGTGACATCTAATTTAGAATTTGGTGAACATGTTTAAGTTAAATGTCTGTCGCGTGCTACTCAGCATGTTTTTCGAATCATATTAAGGCATTTTACTATTGTGTGTGCCATTAAATGATATATTAAATGAGTTAAAATTTATAATTGAATAACTCATAACCTAACATTAGAAATATTCAGTTTTGTGAATTAATCTCAACAATCTTTTCATCAAAATAATGGTATAATTCTCTAAGGAAATAAGGAATTTAAAAAAAAAAAAGCTAACTGACCCGGGAAAGAACATGAAGGCAAACATGAATTGAAAGTACATCTCCAATGCATTCCTCTTGTACCATCTTATCCTCATCCAGTTCATTATGATTGGCTGCAATTCATCCAATCTTCTTGTTGCTCTAATCAAACAGCAAGAAAGCAACCCCCGCGATCAAATCTATTCTTTGGTAGGAGACAAAGAAAGCTCACCGGCATGACGAAGAAGTACAAAAATGCTTCAATTCCAATCTGTATAGCAATTGTGTTGAAATCAAAATCCGTATTGTTATCTCCTGTAACCGCCAACACCGGCTCTGCGGCCTACAATTTGAATATCTACCAACCGTTAGAGCTGCCTTCTGCAAATCGATCATCGAAAACATTCGAAAACACAAGAAATCATGCCCTTACAGTAGCCAAAATTGCAGCAAATTGAATCGCCAAACTGCACTTCTTAAGCTCAGGGTAGTTAGATGAATCAAGGCCAGCGCATGTTATAGCCTGTGTAAAATTAAAATAGAAGGAGAGAAAAACATCGAAAAAATCTTCAGAAATCGACGAAATGGTATGCAGTAAGATGTGCGCGTGTCTGAGAGTAAGAGAGAGAGCGTGCTGACGGAGATTTTCTTGGTCTTCGAATTGCAGTGGAATTTACGTTGAGAAGGGGAGATAGCGGGCAGAGCTTTGAGGATCTGCAGGCTAGTTGGGAAGCTCATGCTGGGTGTTCTGTGTTGCGAGTCTCTTGATTCTCCTTATCCTTTTGAATTAAATTGCATGGTAGGAGTTGCGCTTTTTCATGTATGGTTTAGTTTTGTTTGAGGCATCTACCAGAGTAATTAGAATCCTCACAATTTATAATTTTTTAAAAATATTTTCTAGTGGTGAAGTTCTTATTATGTCTGTACTAACGGCTAAAATTATAAGATAAATTGAATTTAAAAAATGTGTATAATTAATATATGATTTTACGTAAATAGATGGATGGTGTAAGAAGTTTGAAAGATTAATTAATATTTAGGATTATTGAATCACCATGATAATTCATGAATTATAATATTAAAAAGACAAATCGATACGTCCTGGATCAAAATTTGAATAGTTTTGGGTCAAGTAGTCCGTTTGATTCTAATCTCCGTTCACTTAACTTTGAGTTCTGCACACCACAATTTAAACAAGATGTCAGATGACAGTGAAATTTGATCACACTAAAAACACTCTGACACTTAAGTCAATAATCAGTCTTCTGAAGACAAGAAGGTGGATGTAATATGAATACCGGTGCGTGTTTGTAAATGGGAGAGCACTCATAGGAAGAGTGGCTTTGTTATTGTTCGTGAGGAATAATTTCTCTTAGTACTGAGTTCGTTAGGAACTAGTAATAGAGAAAGAGAGCTAAGAGTTTCTGAGAGTTTCGTGATTGCTAGAGGGCTTTCGTGGGCAAGAGAAGGTGTTTGCAAGCGTGACTAAGAGCGTGCCTTTAAAGGGAGCTCCATGGTCTTTTATAACCACGGCCATTGGCTGCCTTCCTTATATAGAGGGACTTGATAGCCGTACTCTACTAAGGATTATTGCCTTTCTTAGCGCAGGTGTGAGTACCTTTTCTCGCTATAACGGTCCATAAGATTAATCTCCTTCCTTCGTATTTTGTAACTACTGGGTTTTCAACAAATAATAGCCTTGTGATTCCCAGACCTTCCTCCCAAAATGCGTATTGATTTTGGAGGTGACCATTCTGGAGAAATTTGTTTATCGGATATGCAAAAAATTAGACAGATGATCATTGTGGGCTTTGAGATGGATATGTAGACCAATTAATGTTTGGGCCGCATGTCTTGGCCCCAGCCCGGTCTATTGGTTATCTCTCCACCAACGAAAATGTTGACCGATTACATGTTTTAATAGGAAATTCTACTCTTGGGCCTCTGCCGCCACCACTTACTCTTCATCCTGGTCAACGGCGCGGTGTTGACCGTCCGGTAAAATTGACCGCCAGTGGATTTGATTCGTTTCCTTATTCGTTGGTTAACCTGTTATTGGAGTCCTCATCATTAGCCCCCATACTGGCGGTTTGGGACTTTGACCTTCAATGTACTCACGATGAGACATTTTTTATTAGACAACTTGTTCAAGACCAAAAGAGATGGCCAGAGAATATTTAATAGTGAAATAGTGCAATGATGTATCTTAATTAATATTTGTTAATAAATTTTATGATATGCAAAAAATGTAATACTTGAAAAGTAAAAATACATAGAATATGTTATTATCTCGGAGAACGAGCAAGTGTTTTTTTCTAATTTTATCCTTTTTTTTGTGCATTAATAAGATCGTATAGAATTTTAAGCCACATGCGTTTTTCTTCTATCAAAATCAGAAGAAAAAGGGCATAGCAATTAATAACCCTTTACAATTACTTCAAAATAAGGTAAGAAAAAACCTCGCTTTCTCAACCACAAGATAAGTGATGAGCAATTCATTAATTATGTAATGCACTATTTCTATGAGAGATTGAGCTTGTTAAATAAATACCTTATCCAATAATAAATAGTAGTAGTAACCGTCTGTATATAATTATAACTTATGATCAATCAAAATAAATAAATGTCATTTTATATGGGATAATATTCTTATATACAACACTGATGAGGTATGGTTGATGATATATAATTGATAAGATGATGGTCTATGGCGATTGTTTGAGAACCACAATTTCTAAAGATTAAAAATAAAAAAAAAATATTATTGCACTCCTAATTTTGGTTATTTTTACTTTTTATTGAATATTTTTAAAAATATTTATCTTTTGGGTTTAGACTAAATAAAAATTGGTTAATTTTGTCCAATGAAATAGGTCGTTGGAATCTGGCCTTACATTTTTCAAAATGGATAGAGTGCAGATATTTCGTTGAGCTGAGCTCGATAGACAACGGTCGCTGAACAAACTCGCAAACTCTGTGCAGCAATGGTGTTCTCGGCGTGCATTTCTACGGCTAAACCTCTCATTCTCGCCTCTCTATCCAGCGATTCTCCGCTTCCTTCTGAATCCAATCTCAAGCATAGCGTGCACAAGGCAAACACTGCTCCTCTGGGGAAAACAATCAACGGAAACCAGCCATCCATTGCCGAGATTGAGCGCGCAATCGGCGCAGGAATTTTCCGTGATAGAGATCCAAGGCATGCGATTTCCAAACCCTGTTTATCTAGATTTTAACTCTTCGTTATCTCCGTTAATTGAAATTCTCAAAGCGTAGCGTGCGGAAGGCAAAGACTGCTCCTCTAGGGAAAACAATTAAAGGAATCCAGCCCTCGGTTGTCGAGATTGAGCGCGCAATCGGCGCAGGAAATTTCCGTGATAGAGATCCAAGGCATGCGATTTCCAAACCCTGTTTATCTAGATTTTAACTCTTCGCTATCTCCATTAATTGAAATTCTCAAAGCGTAGCGTGCGGAAGGCAAAGTCTTCTTCTCTAGGGAAAACAATTAATGGAATCCAGCCCTCGGTTGTCGAGATTGAGCGCGCAATCGGTGCAGGCAATTTCCGTGATAAAAATTCAAGGCACGCAATTTCCAAACACTCTTTTTCTTGATTTTAACTCCTCGTTTCATCCATTAATTGAAATTCTCAACTTCGATGCTCAAGTTTTGAGGAAATTGAAACTATTCAGATTCAGATAAAACAAACAATAATGCTTTTAATTTTATCTTTTTGTACAGTGATCCGGCACAGAGCAACACATTTTGGGACTCGATTTTCTCAAATTCGATTGGAATGACGGAAGGTTCGCTAGAGAGAAGACTCCGTGAGACGGGGGAGTGGATTAGTGATCAAACAGAGACCGCAACTCGTTCTTCTGGTAATGATTTTGGACCTTCCTTTTATATGTTACGATACCAAAATTATCTGGAGGTGAAATCAGTAAATAAATGATGCTCCTACTTTCCATTTTTCCACCAACATGATTGGCAGATTATTGTATTTCCTTTCCTTAATTGCTTAAGCTGAATCCAAATAATCACTTGATTAATTAAATAATCAGATTGCTTAGAAAACAAAATCAGTGGAGGTATTGGAAACTTACTGAAAGTTTGAGTTTATCCCTTTAGCATGCTTAGATGACTAGTTCAGGTCTTTTAGGATTGGTGTTGGGTTGCATTCCGCCGTTGTCAATGCTTTGACAACGTGATTATCATCTCGAAGTCTCTGTAAAAACCCTGAGGAAAAGTAAGTTGATGTAGGTGGTCAAGGATCAACGATTAGATACTGCATTTGTATGTTTTTATTATTGAGTTTCAGCCACCAACGATTAGTCTTTACGAGGATTGTTTTTGAACCCGTGAGAGAAGAATATAAGAACACACAATAATAAAACAATAATTATGATAATGAGATATAATACTTTACGTGAAAAATCTTTTTAATGATGATGAGAAAAACTATTGAAGTATAAGTTTAAAAATATTCATTATACGGTAAGTTCGGTTACAAAACCTCTAATAATATAAAGATATGATATTTTATAATGAAAAAAATGAGTAATGGATAATAGAAGAACAAGTAAGAAGAAAATGATTGGCAAAATATGTATTTTAACATTAAGAATAACATATTCAAGGTTGTCAAATAATAAAACACGATTTAAAAACCAAATAAATAAGGGAATCTTCCTATTTTTCTTTTTTCTCTTGACATCTTCTTTATTTATTTTAGCATTTAGAAAAAGACTCAAAATCTCCCTTCAAAACCCTAAAAATCACATGGAAACTTTTATATTAGTATTGTTACACAAGTGTCTATTAAGTGTGCATTAGACGTGACTTCATTAGATAATCCTGATAATATATCAAGTGCGCCCATTCCATTCAAAATGCGCAAAAGAGCCCACCGTGCTCCTATCATACGCCACTTAGAAAATGTTACTATTCAATCAAAATTTCATATAATATTGAGTATATTACTAGATAATATATTAATAGGCATAAATTTTATTTTATTTTATTTTAAAAAAGTAATTCAAAATCCAATGATCATATGGAAAATATGCCTTTAGTGGGTAATTGAGTCTTAGAAGGGGAACAGATACTTATAATGTGTTTGGTTTAAACTTTAATGAGAACACTGTGGAAATACATAGAAAACTAAATTTGCATAAACTCTAGAATGAAAAGCCACAGAAGTCTATGAACCGTAATTTTGTTTGATTTGAATGATGTAAGACTGTAGATATGAAAATCATAAAAAATTATGAAATGTATTTTGTGTTGTTTTCATGAGGTAATACTAATAAATTTTATTTTATTTTTTTTAATCTATGGGAACCATAAGATTTTTAAAATCACCCAATTTTGTACAAATTTACTTAATTTGGATATTAAAATAAAAAATACTTGATGACCAATAAGAAATTATCAACCTGCTAAAAAATCTCTACTTACTAGCTATTTAATCCTGCATAATGTGCCATAGATTTTGGGTGATGATGATCTCTCATGAGGAATTTATTCACCTTGTATTTCTCTCTTCCTTTATTTCATGGTTATTTTTAGTTTGCATGATATAGTTGAGTATTTTATAAAATTCTTTAATGAAATTAAAGCATAATTTTTAAAATCTTTATTAACATGCTCTTCACTAATTTATTATGCTAAAATATAAATAAATATACCTAAATTCATGAATATAAAAATATTTACTTAGAAAAATAGTGGTAAAATTAGTGCATCAATTAATTTTTAACTCAAAAAATGGGAATAATTCTCCTGCTTACTCTTATAATAATAGTAAGTTCATCTCAATGATTCAAGTATACCTAAAATAATGCTATGCATCCACTTTTATAAAGTAATGGGATGACCAATTTCTAAATTATTAAAATTTTTGTCTTTTTATTAAAAAATATGTATTAAATATGTATGTCCTTTAGAAAATAAACTTCCTTAATAATAATTGCATACTTATTCTATTTATATTAAAAATAAGATTATAACCTTTATCAAACTTAATAAATAAAATAAATATACATTATATTATATTACGTTGGATATTTTTAATTTTTGATTCATCCTGCGAACCTTAATTTTGTATATTCTGTTTTATTTTCATTAACATAATTATTTAAAAAAACATTCTATTTGTGTCCGTACGATGAGATCCCCAACCTTCTCTCACTGACACACGCATTTCCTATTTCCTCTCTCATTCAGCATTGATATAAACTCTGGCTGTAGCTGGGCGATTTTTTTTTTTTTTTTTTGACTATTTTTTTAATAAAGATTTTATTAAAAAAAGTCAAAAAAAATATTTTTTTTTTGAAGCATGTGCCTTACTATCCCACGTTCAATATTTTGTAGGGAAGGCGATTTTGAAGGTAATGTTCTTCTGGCTTATACCAGCGTGGCTTCTGTCACTCTTTGTAGCATGTGGGGCTATCAAGCTACCTTTCAACGTTCCTCTTCTTGATGACCTTATCATGTAAGTAGTTAATTGACTACTGTATTCCTCGATTAATACTTTATATATGATACATATAAAGTTATAATATTATATAATTTTATTATATTTTAAAATTTTTTAAATTAATCTAATTTTTAATAAAAATAATTATATTTACATTATTAACTACTATATAAATAATAGAATTACTCATTGTTTATTAAAAATTAGAATTGATGATGATTTGAATGGTGTGGCAATTTTCGGAGTTAGAAATTAAAGTTACATCTGTTAAGTTTCATTATCTAAATTTAAACATGTCTTCTATGAAGCTATAATAAATCTATTTTTTATAAATTTTAAAATTTTTATAATTTTTTAGGTGGGATCTGAAAATTGAGGGGTAAAATGGAAGTCTTTTAAGAGTGGTGCTTGAAAAACAATTCGGGAACTACCCATCCTATATTAATTTGTTATTTGATGAGTATAGTTAACCTAATCCATGAGGAAAGCCCAACAATAAAAGGAATTGGGTTAGAGTTGAATAACATTCCAATTGACCCATATGACCCAAATTGGATTGATAGGCCCGTCGATCTTGTCAAAACGGCTTACTTTCTGTATGTCGAAGGAACCTGTAGATAACCTTCTTTTCTTATTTGGACGGCTCAATAGACAGGGTAACAGGTCAGGTATCACCGATTAAACGGAAATGATCAATTGCTCCTCAATTCTATATATATTCCTCATTCCCAATAGGAGAGGAGGGGCTGAACAACAAAAAAAAGATAGCCAGATAATAATATATTATTATCATAAATCTCTCCTTGCAAGAATTTGAATTACAGTTCTAAGACGCTTCACTTTAAGTGCATTTTTTTCTTTTCTTAAGACGTTTTTCATTAAACGTATCTCACTACAGTTCTCTTTATAAATATTGGCATTCTCATTTTACATCATCGTTTTCTCTTTTAATATAGAAAGATAACTGACTTGAGTATTAAATGATAAATTGGGAAGTGAGTCTCAATAATCCTCACATCTTTTATTTGACAATTGTGTTGTACATGATTTAGATTCGGAGTATATGGAGATCATACCTATTTCAAATCAACCAAATCAGGTGAACTGATTTTTCGCTCCCTAATTCGTAGAGTAATTCGAATTCGAGGATACATCAGTGTTGAATTCTTTAAATTAAATTATTCATATTTTATTTAAAAAAAAAAGAAGTAAAAAAATTATTTTTTATTATTTCTAATAATATTTAAATATTTATATTATAAAAAATATAAATAATTTAACTATTTATATATTTTTTTACTTTTAAATATATATATTAGCGATCCTTAATACCAAGCTTTATTAAGATAAAGGGTTAGAAAATTACTTTTCACTCCCTTTGTTTAGCTAACTTTTTCTCTCTTTATTTTGCATTTAGCTAACCTAATAAGCAAATTAGCTGACGGCAAAGCCAGGAATATTTCATACTTGACACGGTAATTCTACTTTCTCGATAGGCCCGATATGGTAATTTTACTCCGTCTCCCTCCCACTGCTAAGAAATAATGGCAGTGGCGACAGCATATGGTTATAATTTTTTTTAATTTTATATAATTTTTTAAAATTATTTATGTTCATATCTACACTATTCATATTCAATGTTATGATGTTTCTTTTAAAATATTTATTATTAAAATTAAAATGTAAGTACAAATGGCTATAAATATATAACACTCTATTTTTTTTATTATTAGATTAAATATTTAATAAATATTAATATTATAAAAAATTATATAAAATATTATGTATAATTTTTTATATTAAGGTCTCCACCGTTATATTTTAGAAATAAAAAATACACAAAATATATCTTTATAAAAATATATATATTCCCCCAAATTTATTAACATTCAAATAAAAAGCAACTTCCTGCTAAGTCAATAATTAGTCCATTTTTAATAAGTTTATATGTTAGACATTTAATCAGCCTAAATAATCATAAAAGCTCGAAATGTGAAATTAAAATGAAGGATCACTAACCTCCCGTCATTTGCCTGCTCTGTTTTCGGCTCCTCTATTTTCACAGTTTTAAAGCTTCCAAGCCCCTCATCTCCGCATCGATGGTATATTTTTAGAGAGAATGCTCAGGGATAAAATCAAATTCACCTCCTATTTAACTGATAATTTTATCAATTATCAGTTAATGAGACGTTACCGTGTAAATTAATGGAGAATAATAGGAAGTGATTGTGGAGCATTATCAGCAATAAATATGGGCTACCAATGCTTCAGTTTCAAAGTTGGATGAAATTGAACCATTAACATTCTCCCACTTGGTCCATAGTTTACTTGATGTGATAACCAAACCCATCAATTTTTAAATTTAAGCAATAAATACATGTATTATGACGATAAGTTATCTATTTATGAGTAGTATCATCAATATATTATAATATATTATATTTTTCAAGACAAATCTGAATACGGTAATATTACTTTATGAATAAATCTTATATTTATTATTTGTCTAATAATTAATGATATTCTCAAAATAATCAACTAATGTATACATAAAATTTTAAAAAATATCACAAATAAATAAAAATTTTATTAAAAATTATTATTCATACAACAAAAATTACAAAATAAAATTTAAACCCATACTAGTTACAAGATCCCTAAACCTTAATGGTGGCATGCCTTTTGTCAAACAATCAGTGATTATCAATTCAGTACTAATATACTCAATAGTAATTTTTTTTTTAATGCGCTCCTTTATGACTAAAAATTGAATGTCGATATATTTATTTCAATTGCTACTTTTATTATTTTTAATAAGGAAAACAGCTGCTGAATTATCGAAATATATTTTCAATGGCCTTGAGATGGAATCTACCACTCTAAACTCAGACATAAAATGTCTCATCTATACACTATGTTTTGTAGCCTCAAAATAAGTAACGAACTTGACTTCTATAGTGAAAATAGCAATCAGAGTCTGCTTTGTATTCTACCAGGATACAGCTCCATCGACAAATATAAATATGTAACCAGATATTGATTTTCGTGAATCAACACATCCAACGAAGTCTGAATCGGAGTAACCCAATACTTCAAAATTATAATTTTCTTTCTTTTAATGCGCTCCTTTATGAGTAAAAATTAAATGTCGATATATTTACTTCAACTGCTACTTTTATTATTTTTAATCAAGAAAACAGCTGCTGAATTATCGAAATATATTTTCAATGGTCTTGAGATGGAATCCACCACTCTAAACTCAGACATGAAATTTTTCATCTATACACCATATTTTGTAACATCAAAATAAGTGATGAACTTGACTTCCATAGTGGAAATAACAATCAGGGTCTGCTTTGTATTCTACCAGAATATAGTTTCACCGACAAATATAAATATATAACCAGATATTGATTTACGTGAATCAACACATCCAACGAAATCTGAATCGGAGTAACCCAATACTTTCAAATTATCGGTCCGTCTATATGTAATCATGTAGTCTTTGGTACCTTAAAGATACCTCATCACTTTCTAAATAGCTTTTCAGTGATCCATATCTAAATTACTCTGAAATTTTTCCAACATTCTAACTGCAAAGGCAATGTCAGTTCTTGTACATACCTGAATATACATCAAACTTCTAACAGCGAAACATATAAAATATTTTTTTATTTGTTCCCGTTTAAAATTATTTTTTGGATAATGGTTCAAATTGAATCTATCACCCTTCACAATTGGTGCCACACTTAGTGAACAATCTTTCATCTTAAATCTCTATAAAATTTTATTTATATAGATCTCCTGAAACAAATCTAAAACATATCGTAATCTGTCTCGATATATCTTAATACAAATGACATAAGATATATCACCCATATCTTTTATTTTAAATTTATCAGAGATAAATTATTTTACCTCATACAGTAAACCCTTATCATTTGATGTCAGTAAAATATTATTCATATAAAAAATAAGAAAATAAATCTTACTTTTACTGATCTTCTGGTATATACATTAATTCAAAATATTCTCTTCAAAACTAAATGAAGAGATAAATCATCAAATTTTAAATACCATTGACGGGAGGGTTGTTGCAATCTATATATGGATTTCTTGAGCCTGCATACCAATTGCTCACAATCATTAAAGGAGAATCCTTCTGATTGTTTTATATAAATTTCTTCCTATAGGTCACTATTTGGAAATATTATTTTCATATCTATTTATTATAACTCCATATCAAAATAAGTAATCAATACCAAAATAATATGAAGAGAATCTTTCATTAGATATAGGAGAAAAAATATCTATAATCAATTCATTCATTTTGTATATATCTTTTAGTAATGAGTCTTACTTTATATCTTTTAATATTACCTAATGAATCTTTTTTGTCTTAAAAATCTATTTACACTCTATGACTTTTGCCTCTTTAAGCAATTCAATAAGATCTTAGACTCCATTACAACTCATAGAATTTATCTCTTCATTCATGATATTGTACCATAATTCTGATTCATTACAACTCATAACTTATAAAAATATTTTGGGATCATTTTTTACTCTAATATTGTAGTCAAACTTCTATAGATATACAATAAAATTATTAGAAATTGTTGACATTCTCATTCTAATAGACTTTTTTAATATTGTATCATCATTCTCAATAGGATTATATTATACAACTATTTTAGGTAAATCTTGAATATCATGGTCAATTGAAATACTATCAGTATTTTGTGAAATGACATTGATTGATTGTTTAATACTAATTTGATCTTGAGGATGTTGTGTACAACAATCAATCATCATATAAAGTGAAATGTTTAGAATTCAAATGATTATTATCCAAAATTATATTTTTGGATCACTTGCTCCCACTCATTAAATCATTCTAAAAAATTTTATATTTCTTGATTTCATAATTTTAATACTGTGAGATGGACAGTAAACTTTATATCATTTGGACCATTCAATATATCTAATAAAATATCCATTGATAATCCTTGGATCTAACTTATTCTCATATGGATTATAAATTCTTACTTCAAACGGGTATCTTTATACGTGTACATGTCGCAAACTCGATTTCCAACCTTTCCATAATTCAAAAAAATTTTTAGAATTGTTTTTGTTGGAACCCGATTTAATATATACACTGTCATTTTAAGAGTTTCAATCCACAAAAATTTTGAAAGATTTGAATTGTTAAGCATACTCTGTACCATGTCCAATAACGTTCGATTTTTCTTTCTTCTGCACAATTTTGGTCCGGAGAACCAAGTATAGTATATTAGGCAATAATTTCATATTTTTAAAGAAACATTACAAATAGACCAGATATTTATCTATCTTCGTATATCTACCATAATATTCTCCATCTATATTTGATCTGATAATTTTAATTTATTTTTCATATTATTTCTCTACTTTTACTTTAAATAATTTGAAAGTATCTAAAACTTCATTCTTATTATGAAGTAAGTAAAGATACATATATCGTAAAAAAATATTAATAAAATTAATAAAATATTTTGGACCGTATGAATCAATATAAAGATTATAAATATATGTATGTATAATTTTTAATATGTTCGAACTCCTCTTGGCATTTTTTTAGTTTTGATACTCTGCTTTCCTTTTATACAATTTATACAAGTCTCAAAATCCGTAAATTTTAAAGTATTAAGTATTCTATTATTTGTTAATCTTTTGATTCTTTTAATGAACAAATGACCAAATCTTCTATACCACAATATAGAAAAATATTCATTCACAACATATCGTTTAATATCAGTATTAATATATATAGTATTGTAAGAAGCATTATTTTATAAATTTAAGTAATAAAGACTATCAAATAATATATCATTCTCAACAATATAAGACTTATAATATAAACTGAATGATGAGTTTGAAAATATAATAAAATATCCGAAAGGTATAAATCTTAATACTGATATCAAATTTTTACAGAAATTTAAAATATAAAAGATCCTTTTCAAATTTAAAACAAATCAACTACTCAAAATCAAATTACATGTTTCAATTGCTTATACGTGTGAACACATCTTGTTTTCGAAGAAGATATTTTGTTCACTACCCACTGGTTTGCTTAAGTTTTGTATGCATTGTAAGGAATTTAAAATATGGATTGTAGAACCAGAATCAATCCACCATATGTTATGAGAAATATTAACCATATTAGATTCATAACATATAAAGATGATGGATTATATTTCTTTTCAAGCCAATTTTGATATTTGACATAATCCTTCTTAATGTGTCCCTTCTTTTTATAAAAGAAGTATTTGGATTCATTCTTGATGTCAGATTGAGGAAGTATTTTACTTTTTTTCTTCTTCTTAGCTTGAATCTTATTCTTTTCGTTTTTAATCATAAATACACTTTTATTTTGTTCCATCATAAGCCTTCCTTCCTACTGAACACACATGGTCATAAGTTCATTGATTGACTATTTATCCTTATGTATATTGTAAGAGATTTTAAAGGATCCATATTATAGTGAAAGCGTATTTAAAATATAATGCACTAGGAAAGATTCAGACATATCTATCTCAAGATTTTTAAATTGAATCTCTATATCCCTCATTTGTATAATGTATTCATGTATACCCTTAACACTAGTGAGCCTTAAAGATATAAATTTTATAATTAGGATGCTTGCAAGTACTTTATCTGACATTTTAAATTATTTATCGATAACATTCTGTAAATTTTGCACTTTATTTTATTGATCGACGGAACTATGAATACCAACAAAAATTTTAGTCTTTATAAACATTCGATTAAACCGATTAGATCACTCTCATCGTTCATAAATAGCTACATCGATTGGAGTGTTGGTTTCAGTAAGAGTATGTGGTTTGTCTTTTCTTATAATATAATCTATATTCATCCACCCTAAATGAAGAAGAATTCTCTTCTTCTAAATTTTATAGTTATCACCATTTAGTTCAAAAATTTCACATCTAATATCGAAAAAATTAACAGGTTGTACAATTGTATAAAAAATAAAAATACATGTTTAACAAATAATAAATAAGGCTAATAAATAAATATAGAATATGTTTTACCAATGTAAAACATATATCATGAATCAATTGATATAAAAATTATATGTGGGCTAAATTTTTAATTCAAGTAGTTTCAAGTACAATTTCATGATAAAACTATCAAATTTTATTCTAATTCTTAATCCTTATAGGCAAATTAAGAAAAATAATTTGATATTTTATTCTAATTAATTAATTTAATATAATAAAATTTCTTATGGGATAAATTTTATTATATTAAAATAATTACCATAATTAATGTTCTTATACCATGTGTGATAATAAAATATAATTTTATTAATTAAGGACGTTGTGGTCAATCCTAATTAATTAAATTATATTAATCATTGGACATTTTACACACACACATATATATAATTATATACATACATATTATCAAAATAATAATACGCCGTGTACTATTGTTGAAATTTACGGGCCCGAGACGCAAAGGTTGACGGCAACATCTCTCGGAAAGGCTAATGAGGGGTGTTGGATCCGAGGGGTCCAACGCGTCGGTCGAATTCACAGCGTGTCCGTGCCTCCGTGGAGTCGTGCAACACGAGTGAATGATGTGTTGGACACGAGATGAGGATTGAGATCGGATGTTTTAAAACCTCCTCTTGAATGGGGAGAAAAAACCACGAGGCTCGGGGCCTCAGAAAGAGCTTCACTATATGGGTTGGAGATTTTACAGTATCAAAATGTGAGGGCCGATATTCCCTATCTCTCGTTTTGTGTTTTTCTCCTAAGGAAGCTAATAAAACCTTCTTTGGGGAGTTGAGTGTGGAGAGAGAGTGCCGGTTAAACTTTAGGGCTCGAGTTGTTAGTGGAAAAGCTCCCCTGGAAAGGGGGTCTTGCATTTATAGCTAAGCCGCCGAGTTGGGGGAGTGGACACGTGGCGTCCATCCGACGGTTGAGGAGGCGGTCCATATTCCTTTAATGCACTGACGTGTGGAGAGTGGCATGCGGACGCTGCATCGTGTGTCCAAATATCGATTTGACTAGGCGTTGGTTAGGGCTTTCTTAAACCGTGAAATAGGCTAGGGGCATTTTCTATTTCGGCCATGAACGGCGGTTCTCGTCAAGTTATGAGTCTCTTTGTAAGCTCTCGGGCTTGTGAGAATAGAACGACTCTTGCAGGTCCTCTGCAGGGAAAAGTTCGAGATTCTTCCCTGCCGCTTGGCGGTTGCAAAAACCTCTTGGTTATCCGATCTCCTCCAGAATATTTTCTTTTATGGGCTTCATATTGGGCCCAACAACTATAAAGGGAATAAAACCCTTTTGCTATTAACAAGCCAAAGAACCGCAGCTGAAGCGCTCCGCTTGACGCTGAATCGAGTCCCAGGCCAGCAGCATTTCCATATTTTGCTGAATGATGCATCGATGCAAAAATATATAATTATATACACGTAATATAAAATTAATAATACGACAATTTTTGTATTAAGAGAATTAAAATCCCTTTACACTAATAGACGCGCGTGGCACCCTAATGGCGTAGTTGGCCTCTACCCATGCGTGAAGTCTTGAGTAACCACACGTGAGGTCTTAGGTTCGAGACTTGACACCTGCAACGCGCAAAAAATGCACTAATCTTATTCGTTGGGCCGTACGGAGCGTAAGCTTCACCAATGCCCAGACGCGCAAAATGCGCTTCGCACGATCAAGCCCAAATTAATTTATTTTATTTTCTGTAACATTGTAACAAAACGACATCGTTTTAGATCGTCTTCAACCTCCAGCCGGGCTTGCCTAGGCCCATTTTTGCCCGATTTTTGACTTGATGAAAATTTAACCATTTTTATACCAAAATTGATGAAAAATATATGAAAATATTGAAAATTAAATTTTTCAATGATTTTTGACATTCATTTTCACCAAATCATCACAAAAATCAAAACTTTTATAATTTTCAAATATAAAAAAAAGAAAAAATTACAGAACAGTTCAAGGTAGAGGCATGCATGTCTCTGATACAAAATGTTAGAAATTTAATCGACTTAAACAACCATAAAAGACCGAAATGAGGAATTAAAACGAAAGATCACCAACCTCCCGCCATTTGCTTGCTCTATTTTCGGCTCCTCTGTTTTCATGGTTTTGAAATTTCTAAACCCCTTATCTCCGCGTCGTTGGTGTATTTTCAGAGGGAAGGCTCGGGACAAAACCAAATTCATCTTCTATTTAACTAATAATTTCATCAATTATCAGTTAATGAGGCGTTACCATGTAAATTGATGGAGAGTAATGTAGAGTAATTGTGGAGCGTTATCATCAATAAACATGGGCCACAAATGCTTTAGTTTTGATGCATACCTGGATCCGACTTTGAATAGTTTTGGATTCGGGTGGTTGATTTGATCCGACTCCGTTCGTTGAGTTTGAATCCTATACACCATTACAGAAAACAAGAGGTCAAGTGTCGGTGGGAGATTATCCCACCGAAAATACTCCGACGCTTAAGTCAGTAACAAGTCTTCGAACTTTAGAATGGAAACTGGTAAGTAAAAGAGAGAGAGTGTGAGTTTGTCGGGAGTGTTGGCTTGTAGAAGTAAAGACGATCCCGTGGCTCGTTGAGAATATGATTTATAACTCACCGTTCACGGAGAACGAGTGGAAGTTGTGTCCCGAAAGCGTGAAAGCTTTGGAGGACGGTTCTCAGAGAGTGGGAGAAGACTTTGTGATCTGGAGGCCTCGAATGGGATTGGAAGGTGAGTGTTTTAGAGAGAGTTATGCTCAAGCACTGTCTGCATTTGTGGTTCAGATTGTATCAGAAAGCATTTGTTGTCTTAGGGAGCGTGTGGTCTTCTCAAAGCGTGTTCTTTTTCAGAGTAGAGACTCTGGGCTTATATAGATGGTGAGGAGAGCGACCTTCCTTGGCTAGGAGGGTGTGATCCTTGGCTTGGTGTTTGGCGGCCTTCTCTGAGTTGGTGAGCATGACTAGCGTGATTTGACGGATCATTTCCTTTCTGAGCAATGTAACGTATCCCCAGATCATCTGTTTTCCTTTCATGTTTTTGCGACCGTTACGCTCCATTGTTGGCACTAAATCCGTTGCTGCCTTTTCAGAGGAGATTCGTTTTAAGGAAAGCGTGTAATCATGGAAAGGATCATTACTTTTCGTGTACGAGATCGCCTGCTAAATTGGGCCTGGTCCATATTAGGTTTAACGTCTTTCGCGGCCTGCTGTTACAGTATTTTCGGTCAATAGAAACGTTTACTGCCTTGAAGGAGTGCTTTTGGTCGCTTGTTTGTGCGCTAGCGCGTTGACCGTCTAACGCGCGTTGGGCTTTTCTAAATTTTGGGCAGCTTTCTTATTATAGGTCCTGCCCATCAAGTTTTAAAGTGGATGAAACTGAACCATTAACATTATATGTTTAAACCTTAAGAAATGAACCAACTATAATCATAATATAATAATAATATTTTATATATTAATAATTACATCGATTTTTTTTCAATATGTAGCATAAGATTTCAATATCTTTTGTCCTTATAATCATCTCAAGTATAATTTTTTTACTCAATTGTAGCATTGAGCTTTTAATTTTAAATACAAAAATAATCTTCCTATAATAAATACGGTAAGTACATATATATATATATATATATATATATGTAGATAATAATATAAAAAAAGAAAAAAAGGTAATTAGTTATCATAGTAATGCATATATTTAAACTTTAGTAAATAAAATCCTCAATGGCCATGAAAACAAATCAAGTAGGGGATGATATAGAAGAAATCAATAATAATTGACACATTCTAAATTTGACTATCTATTAAAAAATTATTACAAAATATATTAAAATATTAAAGATTTATTTTTTATATATATATTTTTAAAAAATTCATACTGATACTATCATTTTATCTTATCAGCAAATTTATTCTCTGTGAAACTTTAGATGAAAATAAATCAAATTTAGAGTTATATGCTATCAAATATAAGTTGTTAAGATTTCTAAAAAATTCAAATGAAGATCAAATTTTATTGGGTATCATATGACACCAAATTCTATAATTTTGATATATTTTTACCTGAAATAAAATAAAAATAAAAATAAGTATTATATATATATATATATTTCATATTTTTTCCAACGTTTAGTCTGTGTACTACTTTTCAAGTTGATATACCAACCCTCTGAATGGTCAAGTCCATTACCGATCTAATCAGATTAAAAATATATATATTAGTAACAATAATACTTTATAAGATGAAAATTTTTATTTTTGTATATTTAAACTATTTATTTTTAAAATAAATAATTATAATTTTATTATTTAAATAAATAAAAAATTAGTTAAAATTAATTATTTTAAAATAATTAAATTATAATTATTTATTTAAATAAATAATTAGGAGTAATTGCGTCACTCAATCCACGGGGCAGTGATAGGTTCGGAAATCAACTTCGTCAAAGGAATACGAAAACAGTGTCAATGTTACTTTCCCGGCAGGCGAAGAGCGTTACCATCGTCGTCCATCTCTCGCTCTTCTTCCCTTGGTAGACTTTACCGTTTCTGTAACACACAGGCAATTTCGCCGTAGAATTCGATTCTCAGAGGAGTTGGGGGTAGGGGGGGGCGGGACTGAGCGATCTCTATGGTGGAAGAGAGACTGACCAATGGCGACGCTGCAAACTTGGAGAAAAGCCTATGGCGCCCTTAAAGACCATACTAAAGTTGGTGTCGCGCAAATCAACAGCGACTACAAGGTCCTCTTTCTCCCCTCTCCTTCTCGTGCTATTGAGTTTGATAAATTTAGTTCGACTAACGATTCTTTTTTTATGATAAAAGGATTTGGACGTAGCGATTGTTAAGGCGACAAATCACGTCGAGTGCCCACCTAAAGACAGGCACTTAAAAAGTGAGTACTGATCGGGATGTTCTTTTTTTAGTTTTGTGGGTGATGAAATCGATGAATTTCGGTTCATTTGAAACTATTTGTTTTCAGAAATTTTAATCGCGGTCTCGGCGATTCGGCCTAGGGCTGACGTTGCTTACTGTATTCATGCCCTTGCGAGGCGATTGCAAAAGACGCGTAATTGGACGGTGTGTTATCCCTTTTCACTGTATTTATTTATTTATTTATAGAGGATTAGATACTCGACTCTCCTTTTTTATTTTTTTTTCCTTTGGAAATAGACTAGAGTTGCTCATTGATGTTGGCAGGATTGCTGGTTCGTTTTCTTTTTGTTGAAAATTTGATCCCTTAGTTCGAGGTTATCTAGGGATCATTCGGAAAGAAGAAATTTCTGTTCTTTCAATGTTAATGTTCATCGAAGGAAGTTTAGGGTATTCAGTATTCAATGATATCAGTATTATGTGAAATCCATTTGCTTTTTTTACAAGTATGACATGAATTTGTTTGAGTGATTGAATATCCTTGTTTTGGCTAGTATTTTTTGACGGGGTGATATAGAATAGTATTATATGAAATCCAATTGTTTTTTACAAGTATGAAATGAATTTGTTAGAATGATTCAGTAGGCTTGTTTTGTCAACTAATTTTGACAGGGTGATACAGAATAGTACTATCTGAAATCCATTTGTTATTTTTACAACTATGAAATGAATTTGTCTGAGTGGTATAGACCAATTCAACACCTTCTAGTATCCTAGTATTATTACTTTTTTGGCAGATTTTCGTTTTAATGATTTCTTTAAAGAGAGTATTAAATGACTCCCAAAGCTTGGCATTGTTAGTGGCAGATTTATTATTGGCCTCAAGAGCATGTGCCGATATACCTGATTTTATAATATGGTTAACTGCGCATGATGAAGACTTATTTAAATTACCCTGTTTGCAATATTTGCTTCCATTTCTCTTTCACAGCATTCTGTGCGCATAATCAGATCTTTTGGAGATCCAGTTCTTCTTTATGCCAGGAATGGAGGTTTTTAAGACAATTAGGATTATGGTGTTATACTATGTCATTTGTTGCAACGAACTGGTTTTTGAGAATGTTCTGGTTTAAAAAGGTTTGTCTTCCTGTTTATGCCTTCATGTCTGGATTGATATAGAATTGACTTTTGTACTGTGCATATGAAGTTGCTTACTAATGTCAGGTTATCTTAATGTCAAACTAATTGATTGATCCATCTTGGCGTTATCTAGTAGTATGTATAGATGTAGAATATTGTTATAATTTTTTTATGCTGAACAGGTGGCGTTGAAAACACTAATAGTTCTCCACAGATTACTGAGGGATGGGGATCCAACTTTCGGAGAAGAACTTCTGAGTTTCACACAACGGGGACATATTCTGCAACTATCCAACTTCAAGGACGATTCAAGTCCTATTGGTAGGTCTTAAACCAAGTTTACTTTCTTGTTGTTCTCTTTTTTTATAAATATTTGTTTTTTCCTAATCTCAGTATTTTTTTGGGGGGGGGGGTCGGTGGGAATTTGAAGAAATGTTGTATTCAAATCTCTCTTCATGCTGAATGGTGTATTTTTAAAACATATTTTATAGCTTGGGATTGCTCTGCTTGGGTGCGTGCATATGCACTTTTCTTGAAGGAAAGACTCGAATGCTTCAGGGTTTTGAAATATGATATTGAGGCTGAACGTCTTCCGAGGCTTGCCGAGGGTCAGGAGAAGGTATACCTTAAACTTCCCTTAACTGCTGCTTTTTGGTAGAAGTCTACTATGCATCATTTGTCAGATTGTATTTCATTATTCATGAAATGATTTTAATTTTTCTCATTTCTTGAAATATACTAAATATTGCCTCTCAAGTTATGAATGAGTAACTACCTGAGCTTCTGTAGTAATATATGATATCTTTTGGCCCATATTGCCTCTCAAATTCATGCAAGAACATGTACTAGAGTTGTGGTGTAAGAGATCCATTGACCCTCTGGATTAGTCTAGTTGTGTTGAAATTTGTTTACCACAGTTCTACTTTTGTCTATGGTCCCATGCATATTTATTATGATCTTTAACAGTTGGTTTTATCCTGATGCGAATAGGAGTGAAGTATTTATTGTTGTTTATTGCAGTATAGTATCATGAAATAAGTCAACGGTGCTCCAGTGATCCATACTTCTTGTGGTGTGGTATTCAGTGCATTTGAAAGTGTTTACTTCTGTTAGAAAACCGGGCATTGAGAGTTTCAACTTATTGGGCTGATAATCTCTCACTCTGTTGTTTTCCCCCTGGTAAGGTAACAGTGGGGAGAGATGGTCAGCCAACCACCGCCCACAGGCTGGATGGCAAGGTGTTCACCAATTATGCCCTTGGCCTAAATGGCCATCTTCATTTTTTAAATATAATGAGCTTAAATATTCAGCAGTTCTTATCAATAAAAAGAGGGGGGGGGGGAACACTTGGAAGTTCTTATGATCATTTATATGCTCATTATCAGTGTGTGGTTGTTCTTGCTTTTTGGGTTTCTTTAAAGACTCTTGGTATTGGCTTCTTTAGAATTCTCAGTTCCACAATATGATTTTGTTCTATTTGGGTATCTTGGGAGAATCTCTCCATTTCAAATGGGATGATTTATTATTGTGTGCATACTGTTGTAATTCTGTTCTTCCATTTGATCTTTGTTTAAGAAGAAAAGCAGGCTTTCCAATTCCCTGTTCATGATCATATGAACAAGTGGCCTTGCGACTTTCAAATCATGAGCCTTCTTCACAATTGCCATTAACCCTTAAATTAGGTTTGAGCTTAGCTTGTTTAACTATCCAATGAACATGATTAATCATTTATGGAACCAAGCAAAGAGCCTGTTTGTGAACAGCTTGTTTGTCTACAGCCCCATCTTGTGGTTGATAGTTGACCACCTAAGGTGTATCACTCACAGTCCACTGGGGCGGTGAATGTGAATGCCACTTTCAGACCAATTCTTTGAATGAACAGCTTTTCTCTGGGAGTGGGGCAAGTCAATTCATCATTTCTTACTCTATTTATTTTTGCAAAGTCTTCAGTATTGCTTGACTACAGTCGTTCAAAGGATGAAATATATGAAGAATGTCATGAATCCTTTTGACTAATCCTATGAAGAGGGTGTCATTTATGTGCTTGCCCATCTTCAAAATCAGAAATATAATGTAGTTGCTACATATAATCTTGTTATGGTTGGGATCTCCACCCACTTGCTGGTGTTACTACTTTATGTCTCATGCAGTCTAGTCTACAGACTTCTCTGATCAAGTTTCAATATCATCCATCCTTCTTCTGCCTGCTATTTGAACTTGTGATTTATTTTTTTGGCCCTGTTTTTTCCCCCTAATTATTTGTCATTCTGGTTTGAGGCTCGCAGATTTTGCATGATGAACAATCAAAAAAGTTTTCCCAATATTATGCTTCTGGAATTTATCTCAGCTTGTTTGCCTCACTGCAGATATAAAACAAAGTAATTAGATGTTTGCAGCCTTTTATTGGTGTACATGTGTGTCTCAACTGAAGGCTATCTTTATTTCTCATCTTTGCTTTTTTCGATGAACCTTGTTCAATAAGTTACTAATACCTCTAGTTATTAATCTCATGAAGGAACTTCAGAAATTATAGAAAATAGTGCCATTTATATTTCATTTATCAGGGTTATAGCAAAACTAGGGATTTGGACAGCGAGGAACTGTTGGCACTGCTGATGGCAGTACAACAGCTGATGTATCGCCTCATTGGTTGCCAGGTAAGCATTATGTTGGATGATTTCTTACTAAATGTACAATTGCATCCATATGTTTCGATGTTGTTCATTTACTTTGTTATGCCATGACTATGGATGTTGATTTGTCCTGACAAGTGAATTAAACTTGATTTTACTTTCTCACCTTACAGCCAGAAGGAGCGGCTTTAGGAAATTATGTCATACAGTATGCACTTGCACTGGTATCTCATTCCTTTGTTTCCTCTTTTCTTTCCAAGTTTATTTTATAAAAAAAAAAAAAAAAGAAAAGAAAAGATTTTGTTGGATTCATCGATGACACCATTTAGCAATCGGTTGTATATTCTTCTTGGAACATGTGATCTATTTACCCTATGTTTGGTTGTTGGAATAAGGTGGTAATAGAATTTATATTATCAAGGAATAGATATTCTTTCGTTTGGTTATAAATTTAATTGGGAATAAATATTCTCGGGAAATATCTTTTTCATGTGGGAATAACTATTCCCACAAATGTGGAAATAACTATTCTCATTATTATTATTATTATTATTATTATTATTATTATTATTATTATTATTATTATGTGTTATTATTATTATTATTATATTTTATAATTATTATTATTATAATATTTTGTAATTATTATTATTTTATATTATTATTATGTGTTATTATTATTATTATTATATTTTATTATTATTATTTGTAATTATTATTATTATTAATAATTATTATTATTATTATATTTTATTATTATTATTGTTTTATTATTATTATGTTTTATAATAATTATTATTATTATTTGTAATTATTATTATTATTATTATTATTTGTATTATTATTATTATTATTATATTTTATTATTATTATTATTACTATTATCATTATTATTATTATCACTATTCTCACCTTATTCCTCATACTATTTTATAAACCAAACAAAAAAATATCAATTCTCACTTTATTCTATTCTAACAACTAAACATGGGAATAACAATTTCAACTATATTCCCATCCTATTTTATTCCCTGGAATAACTATTCTATTCTCATCTTATTCCATTCTAGCAATCAAACGTACCGTTAATGTAATTGGCTGAGTTTGGTAGCCGGGCACAATAATTAGGGCTTTCCTGTGACAAAAAACATGACTTTAATCGGTATGTGCTGTCGCAGGTACTCAAGGAGAGTTTTAAAATCTACTGTGTGGTTAATGATGGAATGATAAATCTGGTTGATAAGGTCTTTCTTTTTTGTATAGCCTCAGTAAACTATCAATTTTAAGGAGGTAATCTCTGTTAAGTCTCATATCATTAGCATTTTGTGATATTGCAGTTCTTTGATTTGCCAAGACATGAAGCCATTAAAGCTCTTGAAATCTACAGACGCGGTAGCCAACAGGTGATGCTAATATTGTTGAAACTTCTTGAAGTTGGCTATATTTCTTCTTCTTCTTTTTCTTTTTCTTTTTCTTTTTCTCCCTCTTTTTTTTTTTTGCAATAGTCCTCAATCACTCCCCAATGTGTTTGATGATACACATAGTTCAAGGCTGCATAGCATACCAAAGGAAGTTCATATTTACTTTTTAGACTTTTATCAACTTTAACTTAGCATCTCTTTTTTGTTGATCTTATTATTTTGCTTTTTAGTTTTTAATACTACTATTGAATGACATCTTTTAGGTGACAATTGGAGGAAAGTGTCCTTAACTGGGACTAAGGAAGAATCTAATTTGTGTTCTAATCATTCCAGTGGCATATTGATGTTGGGTTGTGAAGGGATGGAGTAGACCACATTCTGCTGTGTTTCATTGAAAATAATTGTGTTTGTATTGCAGGCAGGGAGCCTTTGTGACTTTTATGAAATCTTCAAAAGGTTGGAATTTGCTAGAAATTTTCAATTTCCTGTTTTGAGAGAGGTAATTATGACATGATAAGCAAATTAAATATCTAGTGTTTTTAATTTTGGGTATGATCTGATGGAAATATGTTCATTGTCCAATTTCCAGCCTCCACATTCTTTTCTTGCAACCATGGAAGATTATATCAGAGAGGCACCAAGAGTGGTCTCTGTTCCAAGCCAGCAGTTGGTCAGTTTAGTTGCCTAAATCATGGTTCAACTCTATTGTTTCACATCATCAAATTGCAATTCATCTTCTGACACAGCCAAAATTTAGATTTTTAATGTCGCCTTTGTGAACCAGGAATTGCCAGAGAGGCTTCTACTGACATACAAACCTGAAGAAGCGTCGATTCCTGAAGATGGGACGTCAACTGCTGAAGAGCCTCAACCAGCGGCAGCAGACAATGTGGTTTCTTCCAGTGTCGAGGCTGCTACCAATCCTTACCCAACAAACCACCTTGACACCAGTGATCTACTGGTATATATTTCTCGAGAACGCGTACTCTTATTTGTTACTTTTAGGGTAAAATTTCTATGTTACCTTGAATAACTATTTTTTAGGGTAAAACTTCACCTTACTCTCTCATCCATTATGGTGGGCCACCTTCCACGTGGCAATTTTGGTAACATAGTTGTATAAGTTGAAAGTAAAAGTATGATTTTCCATATTTCTTGGTTCAAGATTATGTTGCAGTTCATTGTTGACTGACTATAATGTATCAAAACACCGCAGTGCTTCTAGAAGACTTAACACGCTTTTTTATCTTACTCCTATTTTTAAAGTCGATTTTCTCGCTTTTCCTTATTATTTAATATTTGTTTCTACTTCTGCCTTTTTAGGGATTGAATAACAGGGCACCTGATGCTTCAGCCATAGAGGAAAGCAATGCTTTGGCTTTAGCCATAGTGCCATCTGGTAGGCTAATTATTATTGTCTCCATTCTGCTTTTACTACATTTTCATTTATGTTTTACCTTTTTCCCTGAAAGGATGGGAAAAAGTAATTCTTTCATTTCTATTTGCAGATACTGCTTCTACTTCACAATTCGGCACTGCTTTAGGGAAAGAATTTGATCCTAATGGATGGGAACTTGCTTTGGTGACCACTCCAAGCAACAATACTTCCTCAATTAATGACCGACAATTGGTAGGTGATTTTGTAATGCACCATTTTCTCGCTGTTTTAATGGGTGTTAAGGGGGTGACTCCCTATCATAGATGTAATTATTAGCCGGTATGTATCGGTACGGCCACAATCGATACTAATGTTGATATTTTCATCCATGCTCCCTACTCTTCAAAAGGAGACTTTGGCTGGTTTAGCTGTAGTGGTTTGTGCTTTGATAATTGCCACAAGTTGCCATGTAGCTGTGTTTATTTGTGTAGTGAAATTTGCTCCGGATATCTGATATATTGGGAGATGTCAGTGTCTTCCAATTTTATTATCATCAGTGGAGAGGATTTCATCACGGCAACTCTTGACGGGTGAATTATAAGTTTGGCCCAATCCATTTTAATGATTGTTATAACTCTCACTGTCCAAATTATCAAAACAAAATCTCACTGTTAAAGAGTATGAGAAAGGACTCTTACTCGTTACTGCTCACTGCTTATCTATATATCTTTTTAACCATCTAATTGCAGGCTGGGGGACTGGATTCACTTACCCTGAACAGTTTGTACGATGAATCGGCATATAGAGCACACCAGAGGGATGCCTATGGACCACCAGCACCCAACCCATTTGAGGTAGAAGATCCATTCGAAATGTCGAACAATATTGCTGCCCCCGTGGCTGTTCAGATGGCTCCTATGGCTCAGCAGCCGTTCAATCCTTTTGTTCCGTATCAATCTCCTTACCAGCTGCAGCCACAGCAACAATACAAAGCCATGGGCGCACCTAATCCCTTCAGCGACACCGGGTTTGATGCGTTCCCTGTCGATCCTGTCGCTCACCTGCATACTAGTAATCCTTTTGGAAGCACTGGGTTGCCGTAACAAACCTGCAGAATGAAAATTTAGGATTTGGTGCCATTGATTTTGATTGATATTATGCGAGTTAAGTGACGTTGATATGTGTTTTTGATGATTCTGGTCATGTTCATGGTCTGTCATTGTAAGATATGGTTTGAAATAACCTACCTAAATACTCGATTCCTTCAATCCTGTCATGGCTTTATTTGCTTGGAGAAATGTTTCAGGACACTTTTGAGACACTTTTAGGTGACTCTGATATTTTTATTTATTTATTAGTCCATATAAATAATAGACGGATAGACCCGTTGCTACCTTAAAATGGATGTTTGAGTTGTGACTCTTTCGGCTTCCTTTTCCCCAGTCCATCTGGCATAGGTGGAGGCATTTCATTGAATAGTTTAAATGTTTAATGTCAGTAATATTTTTCACATGTTCAGTGGAAGTAGTAATAAAATTTGGATAGAACATTAATAGTATTTTCTTATTTTGACATCTCAGATAGAAGGGTGAGTCTGAAATTTGTAGTAAGAATTGTCATGGGATCGATCCTCAATAGACTTCTTTAAAATATCTTCAAATGACATTACACCAATCCTTTCATCCATTCCTATAGACATTTAATGTCATTAAAGTATATTTAGATAACATAATATTAATTTTTTTCACCTAGAAGTTGTAATCTTGTGATGAAATTTGGAGAGTTTCAATTTGTAATAAGACATGTCACAGAACACTAAAATAATGTCTTTAAAATGTTATTAGATGATATAACATCTATTTTTATATGATTCTAATAGTTTATGTGAATATAATACCATGTTATCAAAGAACATTCCCAAACACTACTTTTTTTAATTTTTTTATTCCAGAGAGTTAGTTCTCCGAAACAAAACGGCCAATAAAAGATAGCAGTTGTTTTCATTGCGCAGCAACCCCAAGTGAAATGTGTGGGAAATTGTGGGAGGTCCATCACCATCTCCATATGCAGCCAAGCTTGCAGAATATACTCCCTCAATTTCTGCCTTTCATATCTCCAAGGTAATTTATCGAATATTTCTTTGCCCACAAGCTTTCAGATTCATACAATAGACTGAACAGGAGGACCTCCAATTTGAATTACTAGTTAAGATAATAGAATTTCTTCACCAGTATTGGAGTTAAAATTCCAATAATCTTTCACACTATGGCCCCGTCTTGATAAATGTTTGAAAAACACTATCAAATTACCTAACATTTTATTTATTTATACTGACAAATTCATATAAAAATACATGGATAAATAGATATAACATTATTCAATGGCGACTTCCTATCATCACTATGAAAGAAAGAACAAATGTTGATATTACTACCCTAATCCATGGATGGTTTTCAGTTGAGTCGTTTTAGAAAGATATCATTTGGACATCTTTAAAGTACTCTCAGATGATGTTGCATTGACCAGCCACACTAACAAATTCTTGTATAAATAAATGAATGAACAAACACCATGTCATCTATAAGTGTTACCAAAATAATTTTCTTTGCACCTTTGTAGAAATCTCAAGAGCTGCTCCATATCAAAGTAGGTTTGATTAGGGGTCATGCCTAATGGAATTTTGAAACCTCCTCTAGCCGATAGCTATTATGGCCGTTTTAATGAAAAAACTCTTATATTTATCTAATGATTTGAATTAAAAATTATGTAAATGAATGTTAAAATTAACTAGTCATTTAATTACTTGATATAATATTCACAATTAATCCACCCAATTTTTGATATAAGTCATTGATTAGAAATAGAAGCCTCTTCACTAGGAGGACAGTTATAGCTCTCCCTCAAGCCATCTGTGCAACCTCCTGCCTTCCTCTCCCGCTGTATCTCCTCATTCCAAACCCATCCAAAATAAAACAGAGTATGGGCAATACTTCCAAGGAAAAATAAAAATGAACCAAATATTTTTTTTAAAAAAAAAATCCGTATTTCTTGGAAAGTATCTTCCGATAAACGTAAGTTCCACAGGAATGTGGTTACTGTATCTAACGGTAACATTTTACCTTATGCATATAAAAAATAATGTACTTATTTATTTATCTTTTTCACATAAACAATAGAAAATGCTAGCTATTATTCTTATAAGAGAGTGAACCCTCATTCCCACCTATTTACGTGTACAAAGCCAATCATCCATATTTTTACGTTTACAGTAAAGAAAACATATATATATATATATATATAAACTCCTATGCCAAGCTATATATAAATGAATGAATACCTCAAATTGAGTCTTAATACTCCATTGGCCGTTTCCCATGAGGGTCTGATCTAGGGCTTTTTGCAGTAGATGTGGTTGCCGTAATGGTAACAGAAGTCGAGGAGGATTCGACAGAACTAGAAGATGCACCGAAGTCATGGCATTAAAAGGAAGCCTTCGGGTGCCGAGATCTCCGGTACCTCGAGCCAGGGAACCCCGGCCTCATTGGTTCTTCAAGGGTGGTCGGCTTCTTTGAGAGATACAACACTACATCACGCATGGTGGGCCGACGTTGCGGATCAGACTGGGTGCACAGAAGACCAATATGAACAACCAAACTAACTTGCTCCACGTCTGCTGTCGATGATAATGTAAGGTCCATAATCTCCAAGCTCTTCCCCTTCTTGTACAGCTTATATGCCTGACATATCAAATATCAGTCAAAATTACAGCTCCAAAGCATGATCTTACGGGAGTTATGCCCATTGGAATACTGTAACTATGGCGGGCAATGGGCCCAAAGTAGTACTAGTATAGGAGAAAGACACCGATTGGTTACTACATGCAGTAAACTGGTAGGAGAAATCTTTAGAGGACACTCCCGAGAAACTTGGCAGCGATCTATCCATCTATTTTGAATGGGTCCATTTATATGAATTGATAGATAAGATGCAACACACCAGTCAAACTTGTTGATCACATAATATTTTGCTCAGCCACAAAATTTAGGGCTTCTAAACCAAATACCCGTAATTAGTAAATTAAATACTAAGATTCTATAAAAGCCCTCTAAATCAGGCCCCTAATAGATAAGAAAGTTCGGTATTTCATAATCCTCGAATTAGACATGCCAGTAGACAGAATACCCTTTACAGCACACAAGCTGAAGGGCAACTTTCATCCACCACTTAGCTTTGAGTTTCAGACTTCAAATTCCTCATCGTTGGATGAACATAAGAAATCGGACAAAAACTTCAGAAATTGTTAAAATCCATTTGGAGAATATCAGAGGTGAAGTGAGAGTCCTCTTCTGAGGGTACTATCAGGTCTTACTTCTGGGTGAAGTTGCCAAAGTAAGCTAAAAGGATTGTACTAATTTGGGGCATTTCTATAAATTCCAAGAGAGCATTTGGAATTTTTCAAAAACTAAAGTATTTTGCTTTGGGAGAATGAAAGGTTCTCAAGAAGCTTGGCAAACACAAACCAAGAAACATAAACCTAGGATTATATTTTCATTAGCTTTTTCTATGTGATCCATAAGCCATATTCCTGAATGATTTCAGTAAAATTCAGCCTGCGAAGATGAGGGAGACACATGTCAGAGAAGTGCAACTTCTCCTAGCCTTTAAGCTTTGCTTGGATCCACAAACATCCAGAAAAGATGGACGGATAAAACTATAAGACTTACCCACTCGAGTAAACCTTGGCCATCGAAGGTTGAGTTGAATGAAGAATTCTTTTGACCACTAATCAGCTCCAACGTCAAGACCCCAAAACTGAATACATCGGCCTTCGCAGATAAATGTCCATGCATGACATATTCCGGAGCCATATAGCCACTATATCAATCACAAAACACTGGCAAATCAGAGCCAATTCAGGGAAAAAGGAAAGAGCAAAAGAGAGATTTCTGTGTACTAGCCGAAGTGTTTCATTTGTCTGATGGCGATTACATTCATTTTGGCACCATAGTAGATAACATGAAGGGGAAAGAAACATTTGCTTCAAATTTTATCAATTTATTACATGATGATCAAACAGAAAAAAAAAAATCAAGATATTTGTTAGGACATACTTGGTACCAGCTACACGTGTATTTACATGTGTTTCATCCTCAGGGAACAAGCGTGCCATGCCAAAATCTGCAATTTTGGCAACCCAATTTTCATCAAGCAAGATGTTACTAGCCTTGATATCACGGTGTATGATGCAACTAGGTGAGTCCTCATGAAGGTAAACCAACCCTTTCGCTATGCCTGCTATTATGTCATACCTCCTCTTCCAACCAAGATCCATCTTTTTTCCCAGTTCTGCAGAAAAGAAATCAAGCTCCATCAATGAGTTTCCCTGTTTAACTTAATAAATGCATGAGAACTAGTATGCATGATATAGTGGTCTAGCAATTTTTTAAAATTTTTAATTATCAAAATAAGCATAATGTGCCTATAAATTTTGAGAAATAATATTCATATACCTACTTATACACCCAGTTTTATCGAAACTGCCAAAATTGGTTTGTAGAGAGAAAGACAGGAGAGAAAAAAATTAAAACAAAGTAGAATTCATAACTATCTTCAACAATTTCATTACAAGTATGTATATAAATGAGTGTTTGAATAATATTACTAGCAAATTTTTGTCTAGCCCTTGCCACCAAAATTAAGATTAACAAATTGAAAACACATCTTTGAGAATTGTGTTGCTTAGGGCTCACGCAATTCGTAGATGGGTAGGTAATATTTGGAGTAGTACTGTGGTGGTCCACTTATTTGTACATAATCACTGTGTGTCGGGGCATTAATGCATGCCCGTTGCTATTTTTCTGCAATTTCCTTTGGCAATTATTTCAGTATTTACTTCATCAACCCACATGTAAACACACGCTTTAAAGTTTCAAAGGTCAGAACTCTAAATATGTGGAGTCAGAAGAGTACGTAACATTATACTTGCCTTGTAGAGAAACTATTTTTGCAATTTGAGTTCATTATCACCAAATTATAATGAGGCAACTTTAGTCTTGATTAAGCATGTGCCTCCATTTTAACCTTTTCCTGATATAAAAGTGAAAAGAAAGAATGATAAATGAGATGCAAAATTTGATCCAAAGACCCAAGTGGTGTTCCACAATGTAGGGTGACAAAATCTAATGTTGCAACAAATCAGATAAAAGTTGAAATGAAACGGGAAAAGAAACCACCTCTAGCTATGTTTTAAAATACAACCCTTCAAGTAACAAAGAAGACTCCAGTTTTCTTCAAACACTATGACCGAGACAGCATGAAGTACTATTGGAGACATTGCAGCAAAAACAAGTTCATAAAAATGAAAATATATGAATCAGCATATAAATCAGTTTGCCAAAACTTTTCATAATGAGAAGGGGGTCGTCATATGAAAAATTACTATAGCATATTCTTTGAAAATTGGAGAGCAAAAGGGAAAGCTTGTAGGACATAACTAGTGGTTTTAACTTCGTTGGCTACAATTAGACAAGGTCAACATCAGAAAATTAAAACAAAATATTGATCAAATAATAGAACATAGGCTAATCTGCTTCAAAGAAGGATAAACAAAAGCAGGCAGTTCGTCTGTTTTTTTATGATTCAAAAGAGGTCTTTTTTAAGGGTAATAAATTAATCTCTCTTTTACCACCAAATACATCATGTGTTCAAACTAGAGATTTAAAAAGAGGGTATACTTTAGGAATGAAACAGCAGAGGAAAAAAAGGAATCACCGCTAAAGTGGCAAGTTTGGTGATTTATCACAGCAATAGGTACATAACATATTGTTGGATTATGGGTCACTTCCGTGTGGGTCCATACCCATTTGAAATATCATTCGATAGCATGCACGAGCGTTGAACTGATCCGGAAAAATGACAGAGTGACGGGCAACGGGCGCTTAATTGCCGTATGTGCCCCGATTCGAGATTGAAGGGCGCCTGAGGAGTGCTCGAGGATACACAATGGTGATTTACAGATTGTCCAGCGCTAAATGTGTGCTCGAGAAAGGTGCTCGTGCGCCGATTATAGTGGGCTCGCACGCAACGTGCACCCGACGGGTGCTTGAGCGCTATTCTTGATATAAATGCGCCTGGGGTGCTTAAGTGTCGTTTTTAATATAAATGCGCCTGATGTGATTTTAGGTTTACCATTTTACAATTTTTGAGGCATTGAGTGTCGACACTGTGAGAAAAAAAGAGAAAGAGAGAAAAAAGGAAGATTCGAGTATCCGAATGAGCTCCGAATCATGTTCCAATTTCCACCTACATTGGGTATACAACTCTTAAAATTGATAAGGACATTTGACCGATCTTATTTTTTTCTTTTTCATCTTATACTCATTATTTCTCAGGTTTATTTGTTACAAGATTTTGTATCCTCAAATTTATTGGGGTTTGTGTAACAAAATATATATTGCATGGTGGATATTTCGGATGTATAGTCTCGTGGTTTTTTCTTCCTCGTTTGAAAAGAAAGTTTTTCACGTAAAATCGTGTGTTCTTTATTATTTATAAGTATTACTTGTTATATATTATCGATTATTTTTTTGTGGTTTAAATAAACAGTCCGATCATGTAACCAAAACAAAATACAATTCAAAGTCGATGGAATCCCTGTGATGTCATTCCACATAATCATATTGATACTGAAGTTACATTATTGGTACTTTTTCTAGATAGAAGTAAATATATCATTCAAATAGAAGCTAGCCAGTCATAATTCAATTCCTATAGTGAATTTAATATAATTCAACCACATTGTACTTGCATTACACGGGTTCCAAGCACACCATTATAGAGAATAATAATTGCGCTCCTAGATGCAATCTTCCCATATCCATAAAAGGGTCAGTCACGTGACAAACTCATTTATATAGGCAAAGCCCTACTTTAACCCTAAACAAGACAATGCAGCTGCTTTAATTCGGCTAAGTCACAATTGGGATCATAGCACAAAAGTCAAATCACTCATAAACCCAGATTAATTTATTCCATATATATTGACTATGAATTTGAGAAGGAGCGCATGTTCAAGGTTTGGTTTGGCTCCTTCTTTTCTTTCCTTTTTTTTTTTTTCGTTTTTCCTTTTTTTTTTTTTTGTAATAACTGCACATGGCAATTGCCCCCATTTATCCCAACTTCAAATAAGTAACCCAATAATCAATCAGGGCTACCTGAAAATCTGATTTGAAGTTTATAATTCCCTATAAGCTTCTGCAACTTTTTTCACATAAAAAGGAACTCAAATTGCTAATCATGATGCCTTTAAAGACCTTTAACATAGTTTAACTACTCCTTCGATTCTTTGTATTTTTACTTCTAAATTATGAGATGAAGCTCCAAGCAAGACCAACATGGCCGAACTGGACAAGCTGCTTCCATCTTAAATTTAGGAACTTTAGAAATTGGGATAATTACACATATTGGGAATGAATGCACTAAATGGAGGAAAGGAGAACGCACAACTAATGAAATATAGTAGTAGTACTTACGGTGGAGAAGTTTGTCCAGGCTCTCACGGGGGACGTACTCGTACACAAGAAGCTTTTCTTCACCATGTGTGCAGTACCCCCACAAATTGACAACATTCCGGTGTTGCGCACGCGACAACAGCTTAACCTCATTAGTGAACTCCGTTATCCCTTGTCTTGAATTATGTGACAACATCTTCACCGCAATTACTCTCCCATCTTCCAATTTCCCCTGCAAAACCATTAAAAAGAATCACACAATAGCGATTTTCCTTTAAAGACTACATAAAACCCTAATTTACATTCAATAAATGTCCAAATTTGATATTTTTGTGATGTTGAAAAAGAAAAAGTAATGGCTTAATTCAATGTTAATTACCTTATAAACAGGTCCAAAACCACCTTCTCCAAGTTTACGATTGCGATGAAACTTATCGGTAGCTCGAGACAATGTTTCGTAGGGAAAATACTTTTGCTCTTGCGCTGCAATCTTCTCTATATCGTCTTCTTTTGATCCTTCTAATCACACACGCAACCAGAAAGGGAGAATTAGTCGAAATTTATTCACTATGAGAATTTTTTTTTTTCTTTTTTGAGGAAACGAGAATCTTACTCTATACCTTTGTTGGCATGGTGTTTGAAGGGTTTCATCAGACTGTTGAAGATTTCTTTAGATTTCATGGCGGATTAAGAAAGCATCTAGCTGGATTCCGCTCGGGAAATCAAAATAGAAGGAAATCAAGATTCCAAAATGTTCGATTCGAGGAGTACAATGAATTTGATCAATGAATGATGACGGCAAGGTTAGATAAGTCAACCCAGGATTACGTCAGGAGAGAAGAGTTGAAGAGGAAGAGGTGGTTTGCTGGAGTAAAAACGCGTCAACCCGAAATTGGCCAATCCCAGCCCGCTACGGATTTTTCTTTCATTTTCACCAAAAAAATAAAAGAAAAAAGAAATTGAAAATGGAGATGCGGGGCATCGATCCCCGTACCTCTCGCATGCTAAGCGAGCGCTCTACCATCTGAGCTACATCCCCAGGATGCAAAATCATGTTCATTAAATTACATGAATTAATTAAAGTTTATTCTTTTAATTTATATGAAATTATTCTTATATTTTATAGATTCACCGGTCCGATTTTATTTTTTTTTTTAAAATATAATATTTTTTAAAAAAAATTAAATATCAACATTTATTATATTATAAAAATACCAAAAACTATTGTAATATTGATATGCATTTCAAATTTGGACAGTAATTCAAATAGTGTTAACTTACCAAATAAAAAAAAATTAAAATAGTGTCAATTATATCTTCGAACATTTTATCGATTCCTACACTTTACAATATTATATAAGATATCAAAAAATACAAAATTTATTCATCGGTATACATCTTTCGATGCTTAAATTAATAATCTTTTAAAAAAATTGTGTAATATTTAAGAAAAATAATAATGTGGGGGAGTGAAAAGGTGAATGACTTAGTTTTAAGTAACGAGTAGACAAAAGCTCTCTATATGTTCCCCATATTGCTCCATATTTTTAGAAAAAGTGAGCGTATTTATAATTTTATTACCAGTCAGTTGTGATTCTCAAAAGAAGAATGACTGTTATTCGTCTAAATAATTACTCATTTTGAAAATAAAATAGTTTAGTAGTTCAATATACTCTAAAATTAATTTATATCCGTTAAATATACTAACTACTTGTTTATTTAATGACCAATTAAGATGACTCTTTAATTCATTTAATTATTCAGTAGAATTAGATTTCCAATTTAATTATTCGTTTGGCCATTTAAAATTGTAGTCTTTAGTATATTTAATATTTTGGTCACTCAACTATTTGGTAATTTGGTTGTTTGATCAGACTTCTTTATAACTTGAATTCAATAACTCGGTTAATTCATACTTTTTATGGATTTGTTATTTATGGGCCCTATATATCAATTAATCAGATCAATCTTATTTTAGATGATAGCAAACACTAACTCCTCATGTTCAAATATTAAATTCAAGTTTTAAGTGTGATAGAATAAAAATATGAGTGATTTGCCTTGAATGTCTCCCAAATGTTTTTTCTCAATGATATCTTAATCTATACACACTTGTTGCTGTTTAATTTTATTAGTTAGAGCCTACCTTCTTGCATATTAATAGAATTTTTTGACTATTTAACTACTTATATTTACTATAAAACATATTATTTTATAATTTACTTTTTTATTATAAAAAAATTACTCTCATACAATCTTCATCCAAACTTTTAAGTTTCTCTATCCGATGAAATTGCTTATATTTGGTGGATTGAAGGAAGGAGTTCACTGAATGCCTTCGCATTCCTTTGGAAAAAGTAATAAAATATTTTGATTTTCTTTAATAGTTAAAGTTGAAGAACCCTAAATGTTAGAATGAATGTAATCGAAAAAAGTATAAAATTTAGATTTACTAAAATTAAAAAGTAAATTTTTGTGTTTATCAAGTTAATAAGTTATACAATTAGAAGATTTATCATTAAGAGTTATTGAGTAATTTATAAGTGCTAACAATTAAATTTTAGAATTTGAAGTATGACCAAGATGATAATGCCATGAAATTCTAGGTTTGACTGATCCGAAGTATAAAATAGTGATGCTAGAAAGATGAGATAAAATATAAAGTGTATTAAGTTCAATTAGATATTTAACTTTACAACTTGTCTTAACTAATTATATTGTCAATAGATCCTATATATCATAATTATAAGAAGAAAAGTGACAACTCTCCACCTCATAAATAGATGCGGAGGATTAAGCTCTGAGGATACGCCCAACTGATAGGTGACTCACGAAACGAAGGGCTAAGCTTCGAGGATACGTCCAACTAAGGGACAGCTCATGAGGCGGAGGATTGAGCTCCAATGGTACACTCAGCTGATGGTGGTTTAGATATGTGCCTGCTTTGGGGCGAGACGGCATGTCCACGACCCTGGATGGTATTTGAAAGGTTTAGCAAAATATGCCAGGACGAGTGTGGAGAGCATCGGTCCCTGTCCACCTGGGTTGTGCTAGTGGGCCACTAAATATGGAATTGCCCACTCGGCCCAAACGGGTTGAACAGAGTAGCCATGAAATTAGGAGGCGTGGGACGTCACTTTTGGAGAGCTCTGTACTGCCTTTGGATCTGGTTTGGGGAGGACCGGCTGAACGGCATGGTGAGGGCTTTGTGCTCTACCAACTAAGGGTGTTCCTTTTCAAGCTAGTTTGAGGGAGAACTGATCGGCATCATTTGAGGAGTTTGCCTTCACGTCCTGATTTGCAGAGAGGCTCCGTGCTCCATTTTGGGGGGAGCTTTGTCGAGTGCTTTGACCGCCATTGAATGAGCTTCACACTCTGTTTGGCAAGAGCATCTGGGCGCCACCGTGGAGAGCACCTTGCTTTGTTTCGCCAGAAACAAGGGCGAAGGAGGTAGATGCCATTGGATGATCTCCATGTTCTGATAAGGGCTCTGAGCTCCGTTAATGAGGGCTCTGTTGGGCTTCATCAATGGCGCGGCTTGGAGACATCCTGGAGAACTCCACGGCGCAATGTCTAGCCGAGAGCTTCTGGGAACCCTGGGTGCCTCTGGCGAAGAGCTTGGCGATTTATTTTTGACCAGGAGCTCTGAGCTTTGTCTTAAGGGCCTTGAGTCTTTATTTCGCCATGAACAGGGCGGTGGAGCTAAACGGCAATCTCAGAGAACCATACACCTTGCTTGGTGAGGGATTTCGGGCACCATCGTTGAGGGCTTCGAGCCCTGTGTTACCGGAGACGGGAAAAGAGGGCCGGGCGTCATTAATGGGGTTTTGTGTTGCTCTATTTCGCCGGCGAGCTTAGCATTAGAGCAAGGGAGCCAGGGGCCGCTTTTTTGAGGGTTTTTTGTCCCTGCTTTTGGACGCCTCTTCTACCCCCATGCTGCTCGCTTTTCCCCCTTTTGTTTGAGAGAATGAATGAATTTTTCCCCCTAAGGAGTTCTAATTTTTCCGCCAATAGGAACTTCTCCTGCTAAAATGAAATCTTTTCCGCCATGATAAAATTTCTTCGCTACACTTCGGGTTTTAGGTCGACTCATAATACCGTACTCATCAGATATGATTTGGTTCACATTTACCTCAAGATCTTCAATAAAATAATAAAATATGAAGTGATAAAGTTAGGTTTTGTTCATTAAGTTTTTGTAATGGTTACCGTTCAAATTGAAATGTATTTTTACTTTTGGTAGGAATACTTTTTTTTAGGACAATTATATTATAACTTGTTGGGTCCCAGTCCCTACCATAAGATGCCGCGCCCCACAGTTATATTATAACATATTTTGGCAAATGGAATATGGCAGGATCAACCCATAATCATCCTTGTGACGGAAGAATTTGGTAACTCACCTCGCAAAATCTTCAAAAATATAATAAAATATGAAGTGGTAAAGTTAGGATTTTGTTCAAAATTGGTCGGCTGAAGTTTTTTTGATGGTTACTAAGCAACGGCGTTTCAAAGTCCAACGGGGTTGAAATGAAAAAGACATTTCCTTCGACTCTTCAACTCTTTCGATCTTCATCGACTAGAACTACGATCCTCACGGAACATTCCGCCCTTTCTTCCTTCCTTTTCCCCAAAAAACACAAGAGAGACGAGTCAAAGTAGAGACTGCCTTATCTATAACAATCCCAAAGATCCTCTCGAGATCACGGAAAGCCACCCACACATTGATTATGCCTTCCAACACCCTGACAACATTTCCTACATCATCGCATAAGCACTTCTACGCTTTCACAAAGATTTCTCCGCGCACCACCTTAGCGTGCGCATTTCCGTTTATCATGGGAATATTGTCGAAAGGAGGCGAGCCTCGGTGGGAGAAATCTGAAACCCTTCACCTCTTGTTTGTTGTTTGTGTTTTGCGGAGGTCCATCTTCATAGAGACGACCAGGACCCTTCTTCTCGGAGCGCCCGTACGCTATTCCCTGCCGCTGTGATCCTCGGCAGGACGCAACATAACTTATATTTTGTATGACCGGCATATATTGGGATCATATGTTCGTTGATTGTCTGATTTGGAGTTTTAATGTGAAGATTTGAAACCTAGAATTTGTGAGGGAAATAATAAGAAATGTCTCCATATGTTAAGGTTTCTTGGTTTGAGGTCATGATTTTTTGTAAATAAACTTAACAATAGCACTACCAAGTGAATGACCATAATGCTTATACAACAAAGAGGCTGAGATAAAATTAAAATTATTACAAAGAGCCATAAAAATTAATTGAAACAAAATCCATCTCAATAACCTATAAATTTTTCAAACTCTGTTAGAGACTTATATTATAATTTAATTAATACCAATTGATCCCATAGATAATACATTTGAGAATAAAAATCTTTTATTAATTGATTAAACTCTTAAATTTTGTTATTAACTTATACATTATTTAATATTGATAAATAAAGTCTGTAAATAAATAATATCACTATAGAAAGTATCAAATATCTCTAACAATTTTAAATTAATTAAAGAACATATTAATAGATGAAATAGACATATAAGCAAATCATATAATAATTTTATAATTAATATTATTCCAATCTTTAATACAATTAGCAAAGATCAAATTTGTTTAAAAAAACTCCTATTATAATGACTTGTGTTTGCCTATAATAAATTATCATTATTTTCATTCTTTTATAAAAGTATGCATCGAGTAGGTCCAATGATTGTATTTGAACCATTAAGAATAATTTAAATAGGTTGAACTATATCATTTTGTAGTAGGACCATTGGAACTGAGATATCAAATTAATGAGGCTATATATATATATTAAAGTCTGATGGGCCACACAATGGATTGTTGTGATGGGCCGTACAGTGTATTGTGAATAGTGATGGGCCAAACAATTACAAAGCTAATGGGCCTCTAATTAAAAGAATGAAACTCAATGTTTATATTATTTCAGGGCCCAATGCATAGCATTTTAGAGTGGGACAACAGGCGCGCATTTACTCAATCGAAACGATAAGTTTTAGTTTCTGGGACAGCCGAGCATTGCGTTTGGGGTGTCATCTATTTTGAGAAATTTTGCAGTGGAAACGAATATGAAAACGACCAGATTTGGTCGGTGTCAGTGGCCTTCTAAATCCGACGAATATGAATCTAACATTGATAGGTCCAACGCCAATGTCAGAGTCAAATATGTTAAATTCAAAAAGATGACAGAGCCGGTAAATCTAACACCAATGAGAAATGTGGAATACTAAAGTTAATGGGCACTATTTGAAGTTGAGTGAGAAAATGCTGGAGCCGGTTACCATTTGAAGCCTATGGATCTAGAGCAGTGAAGCGCGGATCAAAGCTGTTGAAGGACTCAAAGTCATCAATGGAAATACGATGTAATAGGTCTAATATGAATACAAGCCAATACCAACAAGGCTCAATAGACATCAACGAGGCCCAATCAACAATGATGAGGCCCAACTGGCAGGCAAGCCTCGCCATGTGATGGGGCCTAGGAGATTTGGAGCAAAGCCTACTAAATATTCCTGACACACGCCCAATTATCATTCACCTGCGCATTTCCCGAAATGGCTGCAGACTGACAGCGTAAGAGGTGCTGGATCAAAATATGTTAGCCAATAGGGAATGAGGTCAACTCTAATGAGTTGCGATGCTCGCTGTCTTGCAGCAATATAACCAATCTTAACAAAAGTCAACCAGACCCGTGGCCGCCACACCCGATGAAGATCCCTGTGCCACCATAAGACGATAACTGATACTACTGGCCACCGCCGGCCACCGCCAGCTCTCAACAGCCAACGAATCTAGGCAAGTCACCTGTCACAAGTTCCTGCGCTCAAAGGTCTTCTCCACGAAGTCCACATATACTTTCTCCTACAAAGAAGAGATCCATGATATAAAACCTAGCACTCTAAGAACTCTCGGAACGTTCAATAGTCATCTTGCGCTGAGCCTTCAACCCAATACGAGGAGAAAAAACCAACTCTCTTCCCTCTGTAATTGCTGTTTTAGCCTGACAATCTTAGTGAGCCACTCACCACAATGCACTAAATGAGTCCAAACCTCCTCACATAATCATTCACACCCCCTGCATATTAGCATCTGTGGAATTCTCATCACGTTTACCTTTATACTTGTATATTTTTATTATCGAAAAAAAGATTTCTGATTTGAACGTCGGAGTATTTATGGTAGGAGAACCTCCACCGTTCTTTGATCTATTGTTCGTAATTTGTGGTGTGCAGGACTCAAGTTGAAAGATGTGAAGACCGGACCCGTTCGAGATTGATCTGACGCGAGAAATTCAAAAACTCTCTAATTTGCACGAAAATCTGGACCAAGAAACGTATCACAATGATATAGAAAGAGGGTAATCAGACACTGTGAAAGGATGATGATTCAGTAGGTAAATTTAATTTTGATACCATATTAAAAATTGATGAATATACAAAGGATATACATAATATAAATGAGAGAATTTGTGTAAACAAATTTAATTCCTATAATGAAAGGCCTCTTATATAATATTATAATTATAAAAATATGGAGAATACTTATAAATTATTTTAATTATATAATATTATATATTAAAAATATAATATTACATACTACATTTTGATAGTATCTAATTTGTTGAAAATATATAGATAAAAAAGAAAAAATTATTATTTTTCTATAAATAATTAGTAATCTAATTTTATAATAATTATATTATTTTTTATATACAAAAGAGGATCTGAACCTTACCATCTCACCGCAAATTTACCACTGAATAATCGTTCTGCTTGGCAGTTTCAACGCTGCAGCCCGCAGTTCTCTCTAAGGTACGAGCAGTTGACACTTGGACCGTTCTTATTCAAGCTTGGCATGCATTTATAATTTCTTTTATGTGTGGAAATTATTTATAACTTAATTGTAGCCTATTATAGTAATAAGAAAACAAAAATAAAACAAAGCAAATTAAATTTTAAAAAAATAAATAATTGATGCTGTCCCAGGGACTCCTCAAAAAGTCCAAATTAGGGAGACAGATTATTTATTCAGAAAATTTGAACAGTAATAATTTCATTCTTTATAATTTTAAATCATTATCTTACATACTACAACAAAATAAATAAAAAGTAAAATGTATACAAAATTCATTTCTTAATATATTCTCCAACGTTTAAGTAAGTAATTTTGTTATTGAGTTGAAAGACGAGAAATGAGATAATGGAAATGAAAGTAAGATGAAAATGAGTGTAAATTTGAAAGATTTCGCTCTACTTGGTACACTTATATGCTTGAGTGTCCTTTTCTCTTTTTTGGATCTTTTCTCTCCCCTTTTTGATTTGGGAGGGGTATTTGTAGTTGGAATTTTTATTTATTCGGCTAGCATTTAAAGCTGTTATCTTTGTTATGAGTTATTTCAAGACAACTGTTGGAAGATATTATTTTTAATGTGTAACTGTTGTTTGAATTTAATAAAAAAATCGTCTAACTATTAATTGTGGTGACTATTTTGATCCTTTCCAAATTAGGTTATTTACTGACTTATTCTTATCATTTGATTTTCAGTAACAAATTGATAATGTTAAATATCATAATTAATACCCTAGAAAATCGTTATTTGATTATCATTATTTGTTTCATACCTTTTTATTTGGGCTACTGAAGCTTGAACCTTGATTCAAATCTACATTCAATTGATTTATCTTAAAATGTACCCAATAATAATAATAATAATAATAATAAACATTTATCTTCATTCTAGTTTGGTACAAAATGATAATTATAAATAAATATTACAAAATGCTAATAATATTTTTATTTTGTTTTATTATCTTTTTTTTATTTTTTTGGTTATCCTATTTTTTTAAAATAATATAAATAAAATATACTTTATGTAACTTTATTCCCCACATTTCCTTCTTTTTCAATCAAAACAAAACACATCGACGTTACGAAGGGAATCTCCTCATCCCTGTTCCACGCTCGCCTTTGATAGTTCGTTTCCTCCTTCTGTCTCTCACATTCCAAATCTCAGCGTATCATCTCTCTGTCTCTCCATCTCTCTCTCTCTTAGAGTTGCGTTGTTCGCAGGGAATTTGGTGGAAGATATGGTGATGTTCAAAGTTTCTCGAGTTGAGACCAAGCCTTATGATGGTCAGAAACCAGGCACTTCTGGTCTCAGAAAGAAGGTTTCTCCCTCTCTCACGAAATACCACGCTAATCTGTTGATATTTTTTAGTTTCAATCTATTTGAAGTTATTATTTCTTAAATTTTTTTAACGATACCACGTGGAAATAATTGCTGTTAATCAATTGAGAATCTTCAGTCCCTTATTTATCTATGTTGTCCTTGTTTCAATTCACTTTTCTCTTTTCGTTCGAAACTGTTTGGATCTGTATGTTGATATGACTTATCTGTTGAAGATATGCTAGGGAATTTGGATCTTGATTCGGTCAAGGAATTTGTTCTGGAATTCTTAGATCAGTTTGGCAGTGTTGGCTGGAAAGAATGCATTTGAAAGAAGCTGTCTGTGTGATTGATTAGATCCCCAACTATCCGTGTTTGTAGTCGTACAATATGAAAATGTGGGCTATTTATTTATTTGATTAGTATGTCCATTGATTTTCGCTTTTCTTTGGGAGGGATTTGTTGGGTTCTTACAGCTTCAAAAGAAGCCACTAGAAGAATTCTTGAACCGAGGATTCAGTCCTGATGCAGTGGTCTGTTTGGAAAATAGTGCTAATCAAAATCATGAAGAAATGTAAAAAAAGAAGAAGGGTTGAGTCATGTGTGGCGAGTGGCTGATTTGCATTAGAATGAAATGTCATTTATTGGCTGAATTCACGAGTACCCATTTGGCTAGCTTCAAAGAAAATAGTTGTTCACAGGCTTGCACACAGAAAGTCATGGTTGGCGGCTGGAAGATTTGCTCCGTGGGAGTCCAAGGTGTGTTTTTACGGAGGAGTGGAGTGAGCCAAAGGAAATGAGAGCCAGAGAAGATGTGAACCTCCATGAGTTTACAACCTTAGGGTGTCCTGAGAGGGGGTGAACTTGGTTAGTGTTAGAGGTTGCATCACGTGGTGGGATGAGATGGTTCTGGTATGTGAGATTAAGGGGAGAGGGTTGTAGTTTTTTTTTTTTTTTAAGTAATCAGATTGAATTGACATTACTCATAGAATGTCAAGTGGTGAGGTGTTAATTTGGGTCGCTACGAACATGGTCACTGGTTATGGAAGGGTAGATTCCTATATATACTCCAGTCACCAACGCTGGCGTGGTGGATTATTTCACTTGTTAGATGTTCGTGGATGTAAGCTCATGTGTCTGAACCACGTAAACCACGTTGACCCTAATCTTCTGGTGGTGATATTTATGTACTATATATTTTTCTCTTGATGATTAGTACTGCAAATAATACTTTGGGTGAAGGCCTCGAACCAAACACATGATCGTATTAAAGCTTTGCCCAACGCTTGCTAAGCTCTACAAACTCCTGTTGGAATGTAAGGCTTCTTCTGGAAAAATCATCTAGTTATTAAAAAACACAGAAAAAAGAACTACTAACAAATTAGATATCACGATTCTCATTATCAATGACGCTGTCAATAGGTGGTCACACCAGAATCCTGATTGGCTCGGATGTTGAGCTCTAGGCAGGCCATGAATAATTCTTTGTATTCTTTGTTAGTGATGCCAAGCTTTTGCAGAATTGTCAACTATTCATCATTCCTCCTCGCTCACTTGCAGAAAAGTGAACAGCCTGTCTGTAGTGCATAGATCTCCTTTCTTCATTTTGTTCTGTAGATGTGCCTTTCCCAGTATTGTCTGGTGATACAAATGTCAAGCCTTTTTTACGAGGAAAGCAATTTTAGATGGTTCCAGTGCTTTAATGCTACTTCCTTTTATTGTCTGGTTTTCTCTGCCAAATGCATATTTTGTAGCATGTTTCCAGGTTGATGAAATAGCATCCTTGGCATTACTCTAACCTGCACTGTTTCAGGTGAAAGTGTTCTTGCAACCTCATTACCTGCAAAATTTTGTCCAGGCAACATTCGATGCTCTCTCATCAGAAAAAGTCAGAGGTTGGTTTTCACTGCTTTCTTGTCTATTCTATAAACACACAATTGAGATGGATGTATCTTCAGATGTCCTAGATCTGCTTTGCTTGCATAATGGAATTTGTTCTTTCTTGACATGAATTAAATTCATGAGAAACATGATATAATGATTCTGTGTTTTCTGATTGTGTTTAACTGAAAAATCTGATTGACTGAGCCTTGTGGCCAATGTCATTTTAAATAAAAATTGGTTTAACTTTGACTTGAACCTTATGTGCCAGCAAACATAGAAGAAACCATTGATTTATGAGGTCGTGGTTAAACAACTCCAACTATTTCCCTTGTATTTGCATCATGACGTTGAAATGGAGTGTAAGATGCCAGTCATTTAGTTTGATGTAATACTTGTTGATTAGGTTGCCTATCTGACATGTAGTTCCTTGTGGAACTTGTAGGCATGACATTGGTTGTTTCTGGTGATGGCCGCTATTTCTCAAAGGATGCTATTCAGGTTTGTTGGCTCATTATAATTGTCTTGCATGCATTTGTAATTTCTTAGCTCCAGTTTAGAAGACTGGCAGATGCTCCCTTAAACTCCTCCATTAATGCCTCCTTGTCAAGAACAGTAGATGCAAGTTGTAGTCTTCCTAATCAACATTTCTGTGATAGGGATAAGTTGTAAATTTCCATCTTCAGAATCCTTATATTGCGAACTTGCATGCATCCTGACATGAGATTTTGCCAAAGACAATCTAATTATCATTTTCTTAGTTGCATTGCTAGCCCTGATGGCCTTTGAAAGCGTTTTAGGATATAATTTTAAGTTGTTTCAAGAGTAGGTTGCTGTACCACACTTTTTACCTTGTAAAAGCTGCACCTAACTTTTCTGGGAAATCCAATGGTTCCTCCCTATTTGAGCTTTATATTAAAAATTTTGACCTCAATATAAACTTTACTCTCACTAATCTCTATTCCTTAAGCACTGAATGTTTAAGAGAGATCAAAATTGTGAGGGCTGCTTCCTTTTGCTGAAACTTTGAGAGGCTGTGAGACGAGATGCTGAAATTACATGAGATTCTGAAGCTTCAAGTGGAAGCAAGAAGAGATGCTGAAATTATAAGAGATGCTGAAACTGTGAGAGCTGTGCTAGAACTTTTAGATAACTCATGACCTAAATTAACTCTCTATAACTTACAAGTCCTAAAGTGAACCCCCTGGTGCTTAGAACTGATGTAAATCCCAAATAAAGCCTACCTGAGTTTTGGAACATACAAAGATCATCTACCTTGCCTGCTTTAACTTTCAGAGCTTTATTCGTCTTCACAGTTGGATTTTCTGTGCCATATTGTTGCTGGGTTCTTTTGAAGTTGATTTTTCACCATACATGCTTTTTAGAAGTTTATATAATTTTTTTTCTTACATGTTGTCATACAAAGCCCATAAAAAGATGCCTGATGTACTAGTTTCCTGTTTGTAATAAATTGGGTCCAGTATAGGCATTCTCCTCCATCATATCCTGAAAAGATAGATTAAACTACAAGTGCTGTAACACATTTGTTTCTCATGTTTTAGATGATGTGTCAGTTTGTAAAAAACACAAGTTAGCAGAAAGTATAATTGTGTAGCTGACCATTATCTGAATTGTGCAATAAATTTAGTGTGTTTGATTGGTTTTGGGTGGATCTGAAGAATTGTCCAATTCCCCCACCCCAATTGTAGATTAAATACTTTTTATCCTCTTTTTGGGTTTGGTCTAAAATTTAGAATAAATGCATTTGTATTGTCCATTATATTTTGATCACATATTTCTTCCTGGGTAATTTTCTGCAGCGGGGTGGGCAATTGATGATTGGGATGGTATGTAGGTACACGCTGGTTAGGAAGGCACCACTTGATGTCAATAAGCACTTGCTTGGTTTGTGTGTGCAGTGCCGGCATCTATGTCTACTATCTTATTGACGATGATTATCCATTCTATAATGTTCTAATACATATTTTGGGTTGGGGGGAGCAGATCATTATAAAGATGGCAGCTGCAAATGGTGTAAGATGTGTTTGGGTTGGCCAAAATGGATTGCTTTCCACTCCTGCTGTATCAGCTGTCATACGCGAGAGAGTTGGCTCAGATGTAAGTTTGGCAATTTCAAAATTTTCAGCTCTGTCAAATCAGTTTAGGGTGGTATTGTACCCATGTTTTCTTTTGGGTTCTGGTAACAGGGTTCCAAGGCATCTGGAGCATTTATATTGACTGCAAGCCATAATCCAGGGGGACCCAATGAGGTTTGTTTCAACTGTCTTCAATAGACATTACTGTTGATGGGTGAAAATGTAGTCTGGTTACTACTGGCCTCATGACATCGATGTTAATAATGAACTACCGGGGATTAGAATTGTGCATCACTTTATATTAAAATTTGAAACCTGTGATGGGGCTTCTGTCAATTTCTGAGTCCTCTCAAAGTCACTCTTTTGATTGTTGTTATAGTCAATTTGCTTAAAGGAATAATCCTTATTTGCCAATTCCACCTTGAAACATCTTATAATAGCAGCAAATAGATGGAGTTGAGATTCATGGTGAGAGGTGGGTACATCTTGTCCTAGAGTCAAACCATGTTGTTTGGTCATTGCTTAAGATATCACTATGATGATAATATAATCTTGATCCGTTGGCATCAATGCACAGTTGTATAAACGTCATCTTTTTTGCCTCTTGTCACCACTCTTACTGATGATGATTGCATTATTGCCATTATTACTGCTGTAAATGCCAACACTTTGGGAACCACCAAATCACCAGATTATGTTTTTCATTTACATATATCTATTATACTCAGGTTCAATTACATTATAAGGCCCTGCACTCCCAACTAGCACAAAGCAAGTAAAAATTGGAAAAGGGAAAAAATTTGATTTTTGGAAGAGTGGCATGGTATCCGCTAATTTCCAGTTATACTTACTATTAAAATGCAAAATTTGATGAGATTTTGAAAAACATTATGTGATAATTAACGTCTATATTTTGACCCTTTACGCTGTAGAAGACTAAATTACGTAAATATTAAATAGACGTAAAGAATATTCAATTTAGATATTACAAATATAAAATACTAATTCTACTCATTCGACATCAGTAATATACGCAATGAATATTGTGCAGAAATAAATCAACGCAGGATGTTGTGACGAAGGATAATATCAAAAACAAAACAGTTGTTGAGTAAAAGCCTTCCGGTTTCTTAAATTGGTTAAAGTAAATCCATTATAAAAAAAGTCAACTTACAAATAGATAGTACAGATGGACTAACTTTTAGTCGATTTACTTTTGACACGTGATCTTCTACCAAAAACTCTTCAAATTTGCCTCTTAGCAACAAAATTGAGCACCTTCTGTTCTTCTTTTGAACTTTACTTAAATGCCTCGGGAACATTCAACACTTTTGTAACTCCAGGATCCAAGCCACCAATGAAAATCCGAAGGCTTACAGGCTTGGAACAAGTTTTTGATGGTGGTTAAATAATTTCAAGATGAGAAAATATTGTTTTTTTGAATCACAACTCATAGAAAAAGTTTTCTCTTTTTCTCCTTCTCTAACTTTCCTTTTCTTTTGTATTGGTGTGGTTGGTAGCTAAGTCAGGGGAAAATAGTTTATTTATAAATGAAGCCGAAAACTAAGGCAGAAAAACACATAATTGTGATTCTGCACTCTAGCATTCAAATATTAGATCGAACGCCAATTTGGACATCAGTGTGCACATGTACGTAATCTAAGGGTGCATGTGCATACGCAACACATTCTGTTAATTTATAAAAGTGCGTGATCCAACGGCTCAAGTGTTACATCCCCGATCCTAAAAGTTTAATTTGTCTTATATTAATTCAATTATTATCTTAGTTTATTTTAAATCTCAATACTCAAAATAAAGTTGACAAAATTCTTAAAATCCCAAAATAAATATTGAACGTGAACTTGTAATCAAATGTCGACAAGTGACCTAAAAAAAGTAATAAATGACATCACAGGATCTGAAGTGCCATACCATCAAGTGGTTTTAAAAATTGACAATCACCTGATATCAAAATATTCGTAAGGGTAAGTATCTTATCAATATTAGAGTACTTTAAAATAACAACTTAACTAATCTACTGAAAAGAGAACTGAAGTCCAACTATATCACTAACAAGAATATCGCAAACTTTTATATAATACAGAACCATTAACCGAAATAAAATAAGCATCTTAAAGTTACTATTCTGAAACAAAATACAATATCTAAAATTTTCAATTTCCTAATTCTATTTTCTGGAGCAGCCTTTCCACCAACTTTCTTTACCTACAAGTATGCCTCGAATCTTCTAATCTAAAGGGGTTAGCAAAAATAAAAGTAAGTGTAAGCTAATTACTCAGTAAGGTATATAAATTGTCATAATCAAACATATAATTTACCTCGAACATGTTGGAAGGGACATGATCAAAATTCAGATGTAAGGCCATGAAATTTCCATAACATTCATGTATAAATTTTAAATTAATAATCTAGTTTCTTACCCTGAACAATGCACGATGAAAATATGATTTAATCATGTTAATTCTTATGGATTAAAGATCAGCAAGGCCTCATCGACAAAGGAGCGAATAATCAAAACTTGAGTTATACATGTTTCCACATAACTAAATGTTTTACGCTATTATTCAAGACCCATAGATGGACTGTATACATAGAACCCTATAAATGTGGGCAAACTTTGCTTTTAGCTCACGGATAATAGGCTTGAACCTCGATTACCAATACAATATATTAAGACATGTTATAATATATCACCGATGATTTCTATAATGGTCCGTGTATAAACAAATAAAAAACTTACACAAAGACAAATAATTTTTTACATTTTCTCATACTGGCAAAAACATTTTTATCTTTTCGCAAGTTGTAGAGTTTTTTCCATAATTTTTCAAATACTTGTCATGCAGTGTATCAAATTCCTGCAAGAATCTGAATATGCAAATTTCAAAATATACAAAAGCTACATTATGAAATTTTCAAACATATAGAACAATTTATAACCATAATTGCAGAAAAATCAGCAACATTTCATGATTCCAACATTTTCTTTCAATTGTCAAGCATGCAGGGGTAAGTTATAGCAAATTCAAGACATGTAAAGCATATATTTAAGGATTTAGAATACATTGGAACATTATATACGAATTCTGAACGTGCATGGGCCTTAGTGCAGAAACAGGTTGAGAAACACAATGTATGTGGATTAAGAACATGAATTTTATAAAAATTGCAAAGAATGAGAATGAGAATTCATGCATGTGAAGTATAAACACTTTAAATACAAAAAATCACATACATGAGCATTTAAACAAAATTTAAAGACATACATGGACAATGTGGCAAAAAATTAGCCTGGACGAATAATGTATATGGAATAAGGGCATGAATTTCATAAAAAATTAATAAAATGGAAGTAAGATCACATGCGTACAAAATATAAACTTTTTAGCTACAAAAATATCATATGTACGAGCATTTTGAACAATAAATGCTCAAAGAAATAGAGAAAGATCAGCAACAAAAGAAAGATGACTTAGATGCACTTGCCTTAATTTGGTTTTACCTAAAGATTGTTTGACTGCACCTTAAATTTTCACTTCTTTTGCTTATTTCTCCTCCTTTATCTCCCTTTCTAGACCTTATCTCTCTCCTCTCTCATGAACTAGCTCAAAATGACTCAAATTTGGCCGAAAAATGCAAGCTGGTGCATCATGTGGGGTTTAGCGCAGATCAAGCGCGACCACGCATGTGTGCTCGTTAGATGTGCATCAAACCCCCAGTCAGTGGCCGAATAGCGCATGAACATCCCTCAAGTTCACATTAGTTGCTAGAAATATGCCAAAGCTGTGCATGAGTATTTTTCGGGCACGAATCAAACGTGAATAATCTACCAAAAGTACGCTCGAGCGCCGGTCAGGCGTCCTTCAAGCGTGACCCTTCTACCTAAGATACGCATGTGCGCGAGTTATGCACCTATCAGGCGTCATTCAACTCGATGTGCCCCAATTAGAATGTTAACTTTCACTCAATTTTTCATTCGACCTCAAAACTTTCCTTCTTTCAACTTAATTAATGACGATCAAGATTATAAATTAAAACTTGCATCTTACATCACAGGCACAACCAATTCAGTTCACTTGCTAAAACTGTATGAGTGTGCACCCTGGCGTTCAAATGTTGGGTTGAACACTAGTGTACCTTTGCGCGCTCAAGACATATTTGAACACAATCATTTTCAACTTTGAAGAGTATGTTATGAGTCACAATTTATCCCTATTATAAATAAAAAGACTCAAATAGAATTTGATTGGGATTCAAGTTTTGTCACAGAATAAAATAAACTTAACAAATTCAGTAAACTATAACCAGGTGACTCCTAAATGGTGCTGTTATAAAAGTTCCCATTCTGAAAAGTTTCTGTTCCCAACATCCTGGAGCTTAAAACGTAAGTGTTTTGTGCATATGAAATGATTGCTTCCTTTCTTTTGTGGAGATGAGAGTGTGAGATTGGTGCAACATTAAGGTTGTTCTATCATAACTGAGAGAATACAGGTTCAAACAATTAAAACAACCCTCTGCATTGTGAGGATAAGCTACTTACATCTTTTCCTTCCTAGAGTTTGATATCCGAGAAGTCTCATACATTGGGACACCATTGTAACAAGATGGCTTGTTTGGAGGAAATCTTATATAATAAAATGTTGTAGTTTATTTCCCATCTGTTCCTCCTTCCTATCTTCATTCAGGGGTTTTTTTTCTCTTTTTTAGTGTTGGGCAATGGGGGTAACAAAAGGATAGAAAAAGGTTTTCAGTTGTGTCACTTCAACTTTCCCTTATGGTTTTAGAAGGGAGAGCTCACTTCTTGATCTTAGGAGACCACCTTGAATTTCCATATTTATGATATTTGTATAATACTGTCTCTCTCTGGTAAATGTGTAATGTGTGCTCTATTTTTTTTTTAATTGCATAAATACAGTCAACTTAAAAAGTGTGAAACCTTTCTTTTGGGTCGAGTTGTGTACCCACCCTATTGATATCACTGAGATTGGTTGACAAACACATGGATAGCAGAGTCATCAGGACTTCAGCTTAACCTAGGTAGTGAAAAGTTAAGGTGATCGTCCTGCATTGATAAGACGTTGGATTTTGCATTGCTTCAGGTTTTCTGTTATCTAATTTAATAGTTTGTTATTCCATACTTGCAGGATTTTGGAATTAAATATAACATGGAAAACGGAGGGCCTGCTCCAGAGGGAGTAACTAATAGCATATATGTGAACACAACCACCATAAAGGAGTACTTGATTGCGGAGGACTTACATGATGTACTACTACCTGCACCTTAATCTAAATCAAGGCCATAAGAATTTTCATAGGCTATTATGTGACTATTTCTCACAATGATTTCTGAGCATTCCAGGTGGATATTTCTACAATTGGCGTGACTAGCTTCTCAGGGCCTGATGGGCACTTTGACGTTGAAGTTTTTGATTCTGCTGATACATATGTGAAGTTGATGAAGTGAGTTATCACCCATTCAAATAAAAGGACATGTTGCCGTGCTCTTTAAGATGAAGAATGGATGAAGTTTCCTGTTTTAACAATTTGTGCTCTTAACAAATCTTATTTGGCTTAGTGCCTTCCTTAGGTAGATTGAAGAGTGCTGGCATCAAATGACCTCCTAATTTAGGATGCCTCATGCATTTCTAGCTTACATGTACTTCGGCTAGTAAAACTATTTCCATCTCTGTGAAGATTTTTTATTTTATATTATTATTATTATTATTATTATTATTATTATTTTTTGCTTTAGTGAGTAGTTTCAGGCTACTCTTTCAACTATTTGATCATATTGGATTTATCCTTCCATCTATTCAAATTTTATTTATTTTTCTTTCATAGGTGGTCTTATTCCTTGAACTATGCTAATTTTTCCTTTTGAATTTGCAGGACAATTTTTGATTTCCAGTCTATACAGAAACTACTTTCACGTCCAAAATTCACATTTTGGTAATGGTCTTGATTTTGATCTCTGATGCAGAAGATCCATTATAACTCGTTATCTTGATTATTCATTTTTGTTGGATAACTTTGTTTCTATTTTGAAGTTATGATGCACTTCATGGAGTTGCTGGTGCCTATGCCAAACGCATATTTGTAGAAGAGCTTGGTGCAGATGAAAAGTTGCTGTTGAACTGTGTGCCCAAGGTTTGTTGACTTTTTGCCGCTTCTTGTTTGGTTATTGAACTATTTCCTATCTCAGTCGAGTTCTCTGAATCTTCTTCATTTTTAATTTAACTTCGACAGGAGGATTTTGGAGGAGGTCATCCTGATCCTAATTTGACCTATGCAAAGGAGTTAGTTGATCGTATGGGATTAGGTAAGTCACAGTCTCTAGTTGATGTTCCAGAATTTGGCGCCGCTGCTGATGGTGATGCGGACCGTAACATGATCCTTGGGAAAAGGTAGATTTGACTCAGTTTTTCTCATAACTATGGATGAAAATATTGATATCGATATTTGTGTTAGTCGCGATTATATTGGTATTATATATATCGAACAATACCCATCGGTATTAAATATATTAAAATAAAAAAATTTCTAAAAATCGTAATTTGACAGAGTCATATCAACCAATATTTTAAATATTGGTCAATATAATATCAATCGATATTTGCATCTAAACTCAAAACTTATTGTTCAAAACTTCTAGATCTAACTTCGTTTTTCCTCCTAGATTTTTTGTAACTCCATCAGATTCCGTTGCTATAATCGCTGCAAATGCAGTTGAGGCCATACCATATTTTTCTGGAGGCCTCAAGGGAGTTGCTCGGTATGATAGTGACATCTTATCTTCTTGTCATAAATATCATATCACATCCATTGTCATTGATATGAAGATGTTAATCTTGCTTCTATTTTGTTTTCACTTAGGAGTATGCCTACGTCAGCTGCTCTTGATGTTGTAGCTAAACATCTTAATTTGAAATTTTTTGAGGTAACTGACTGAATTTTATGGTGCTGTTTCTCTTTCTTGTCGGATTATTTTTGCTTGCACTATTTCTGGGTTGGAATCATATGCAAGCTGACTTAAAATCCCAGGTGCCCACTGGCTGGAAATTTTTTGGTAATTTAATGGATGCTGGGCTGTGCTCAGTATGTGGTGAAGAAAGTTTCGGAACTGGTACTTTTTTATTATTTTTGCCCATCAACTTCGGCATGTGTGCTGCTGTTTCTATTAGCATTTGAGTGTGTAATCCTCTTCTTCTCTTTAAAACAGGCTCAGATCACATACGGGAAAAAGATGGAATCTGGGCTGTGTTAGCTTGGCTATCGATTCTTGCTCACAAGAATAAGGATAACTTATCTGGGGAGAAGCTTGTGACTGTCGAAGAAATTGTTCGCCAGCACTGGTCCACTTATGGGCGGCATTATTATACACGATATGATTATGAGGTAATATTTTTATTCATTAATTCTTTTGTTCTTATGGTTAGGATTCTTTTTGTCATTGGGTTATGTGATGATTAGCATTAATTACTCAATGCCATCACTTATACAAGTCATATTGTTTCCTGAAGAATGTTGATGCAGGTGCTGCAAAAGAACTGATGGCACATTTGGTCAATCTACAGTCTTCCCTTTCTGGAGTTAACAAGTATGGTCACTGTAGTTCATAAATAAGGGTCTATATGGCCACATTGCTCTTTTGTGATTAATGAAATCAGCACCATAGTGTTCTTTGTATGCGAATTTAATTGCTTTCTTTTGTTGTAAATAAACAATCTTATATATGATAGGAAGAGATTTGGTAAATAACCTCTATGTAAGAGGTTATTTCCACAACTAGAACTTGTGACCATTATGTCACAAGAAAACAACAGGATCCGCTCCTACGATCAATGCTCTTCATGGAGATCCAATGGTACAATGCCTGAGAGGTTGCCCCATTGGGATCATACAACAGCAAAATTGACCTCTTCTAAAAGAATGAATATGTTTAATAAACTTGATTCTGATGTCATGCATTAAGAAATGAAAGAGGGTTGATCTCCATCGTAGTTGTCACGTTGTGGTCAGCATAATCATATGTATGTGTTAGTCTTAGAAGACCAATGTGAATATTTATATTTGAAGCTAGATACCGTGCTTATATCTGAGAGTGATTGTTGATCAGTTTGATAAGCCCTGGTATTTCCTTTACCTACCATTTAACCTGAGAGGGCTTATGCTGTTTGTTTTACTCAGAATCGTGAACGAAGCAGGTTCAGATGTGTCGAACGTTGTACATGCTGACGAGTTCGAATACAGAGATCCTGTAGATGGTTCCATCTCGAAGCACCAGGGCATTCGCTATCTGTTTGAAGATGGTTCGCGATTGGTAAGCCACATTTCTTTATAATATCGTCTTCTTGGTACTTCACATGAGATGTTCAGTCCTTGCAGTTCTGTGACGGCAGCTCAGTTATGAAACCTCTCACAGATTTTCTTCTGTTTATAATATGCATAAGTGAATCCGTATTGTTATTAGTATCGGTCATACGTATATTAGACATTACGGACTCAAATATATTTTTCTAATGACCAAATCAAATGTTCTTTAATTATATATTTTATTGAATTAAAGAGTTCTAGTAAATTTATTAAAATTAAACTTGAGAGATTATCCTAGTGGCACATATCTCAAAGTTTTTAATCTATCTATGGTTGATACCTCTACAAAATATACGGAGTTAAGATTCTTAGAAGATTTAGATATATTTAAAGCATGTGAGTTTGCAGTTCTAAGAGCGAAGGAAAAGCGGCTAATACGTATTGACTAATATATTGTGATATGTTAGAATTTTTCTTGATATCAGAAAGTATTGGTATTGAGAGATATAAATTGGCCGATATTCTATACATACCTGCAATTGTTATCTTATGTGGTTTACTATTATTAGGGTTTTATCTTTCCCCTAAAAAATGCAGGTTTTTCGCCTCTCTGGAACTGGCTCAGAAGGTGCAACCATCCGCCTCTACATCGAGCAGTACGAGAAGGATCCGGAAAAAACCGGCAGGGATTCCCAGGAGGCACTTGCCCCTCTCGTGAGATCCGCTAATCCAACCCGCTACTTTCCTTTTTTTAAAGATATATTTTAGGAACATGTTTTAAATATTCTCGATTAATATGATATTTATTAATCCTTTGAATTTCTCTGTGGGTCCATTAATTTGGACGCGTAGATAAGATGACACGCCATACAAGAGTGGCCCCTAAGGACACACTACTTTACATAATATTTACAGTAATCGAATGCACTTCATTTGCAGGTGGAGGTTGCTCTCAAGCTTTCAAAGATGGAGGAATTCACTGGGCGATCCTCTCCGACTGTTATAACATAAGGTCAATGTGCTGCAGCCGATGCGTTGGCATGCTGCTTCGGACCAGTTTTGTGCTCTTTGGTTGTTGTCTCACGAGTTCATGAAATAAGTGTGTTGGCAAAGGTCTGGACAGAAGAATGTGTGCCTGATGCAGGTTTTCCTCTCATCTGCTAATAATAAAGAATGTTTGATTACAGCAAAGAAGCTTGAATATTTGGTATCAATATAAAGTATATGTTTGACGAAGCTAAAGATGGAGGATTTTGAAACCTTAAATTTGAATTTTTGTTCATTGAAGTAAAAGAGTTAAAAGAAATAAAATATACAATTAACTAATATTTACATAACTCAAAAAGGAGTAGAAGATTAATAGATTGAAAATTTGATATTATTAGAAAACTACTTAAATATATACTTCATCTTATCTATCAATCTGTAATAACAGTCCATGCAGATATATATATATAGTTGGATGGACACAACATCATCAGATAAGGTTTTAAAGTTATAAGGCAGATGCCCTATGAATATATTTTTAAAAAATATATATTTATCATGACTTTTTTATTTGAAATTAGTGAAAAAAATTGATACGATAAACCTGAATAAAAGCAATAAATCTATATGGGATTTCTCATATTTAGCAAGATAACTTTGATCGCAAAATCATCTGGTGTGTCGATGCTTAAATCGTCGATGTGTCCATACCAGCAAGTGTGCGCCAAAGCACATGGGTGCCATGGTCAAGGCCGAGACACAAGTTAAATGGCAAGGAAGAATGTCAAATTTACACTGCAATGAACGAGTTACCATGTGAGCACAAACCAATATTAGTATGGAAAAAATCCGATATAAAGAAAAGGCAAGTGAATTGGTTTTCTCATTTATAAGTTTTAGGGTTTTCTTTATTTTTTGCTCTAGTATGAATTCATAAGAACTCTAATTTTTTATAGATATAAAAAGATCTCGTTATTTATGTCTCAGTTATTTATTTTTAAATTGATAATTGTGATTAAATTAACTTTAAAAATTAAAAAAATGAGTTAAAATTAGTTATTTTAAATGATTAGGTCACAATTATCTATTTAAAAATAAACGATTAAAATAAAAAAAAATAAATCTTTTCATTTTTAAGAGAAGGAACCCCCTAGTCCACCGTAGCATAGATTAAAATGTCATAATTTTTATGGCCAAATCATATTATTTAATACTGTTAAAATTCATATTATATTCACATAAAAATACATAGAAGATTACATAATTAAAATGAAAAGTAAGATTTGTTTGTAGCTTCTTTAAAAAATCACATATATTTCTGCTTTACCAACTATTTTTGGGCCCTTATTATTCATGTGAATGGGGAAGTGGGAGCCACAACACTAATTATGCGCATGTTGCACGATTTAATCTGTTACGTCGACAATCACGGATCGGTCTATGATTACTGCGTGTAATTTCACTAAAAAAACTTTTATAACTTGTAATTTTTTTTATAAAAAAAGAGGAACTGTACAAATGGTCTCGTATTTTTTTAATAATATATTTCGTTGTGTTCTCGGATCTTGAGCGCTTATACAAACGTAGATCGAACTGAGATTGCGGATCGTTTGCATGTACTCGGATAAGACCGATGCAACACAAAGAGTGGAGTGAAGTGAATAAAGAGAACACGATGACTAAACACGCAGAGTTTTCACGTGGAAACCTTCTCTAAAATGAGATTGAAAAATTATGAGACTTTAATCCGAGAATCGCTTCCACTATGTTTGATTATAAGTACAAGAGGAAGAGGACCCAACGTATGGAAACTCAAAATAGTCACTTTTGCTACACAAATTCTCATTATGTTAGAACGTGACCTCTCTGTTTTCTCTTTCTTTGCTTATGAATACAAAGGCTAAGAGTTCCTTTAAGAAATTTTAGATTCTTTGATCGGTATAAAGTAAATACTTATATAGTCGGCAAAACCCCCTACATGGGGTTGTCACGTGGCGATGGCGTGGCCAAAAAACCCTGTCACCAATTCTGTAAATTCATTTTACCGTGTCAGGAAAGTTGAGTGCGCGTGAGTTGACTTTGCGAGGTATCACGTCACGCATGCGTTGGTAGCCGCCATCCTCTGTATAGGCTGGCGTGTCACATAGTGAGCGTGCTGCTTGTGACATTATCAATGAATTAGTATCCTCATCCATTGCTGGCCACTATCGGTGGCACATCCGTGGGCCTTTGGACCTCTTGGGCCCTTTCTCCCATGTTAGCCTCCAAGACCGTATGGGCTTCTTGGGCTGTCCAAGGATGTGGACCCATTTTGCGCATATGGGTTTTAAGTTTGGGTCTTGAGTGGATATGCTCCCCTTCGCATTTTATTATATTTTTTTTAATGATCTAATGCTGATTGTTATTAGATTCTTATGAATTTTTAATATAATTATAAATTATTTAAAGAAATCCGTTTACATGGGTTCAATGATTACTTATTTTGTAAAATAAATAAATAAATCTTGCATAAAAAAATATCTTATAAAATTTGAGGACTGCCACAAGGGAATGGCATTCTTTATTATTAAAATAAATATATATATATGAATAATGCGTGGGGCATGGTATCCCGTGAACGCATGAAATCAAGGAGGCTGTCCTGCTGTCGTTGAGCGTCGCATATAAGAAATATTTGTACTATATCTTTTATATATGATTAAAATATTTTTAAATTATGCATTATTTAATTAATTTATTTATATTAATAAATTTTTATAATAATATATAGATTAAATATTATATAAAAATTAATATCTAAAAAATTATTATATAATATCATTTATAGATATATGATTAGAAGTTCTCCATCTCAAACTCCTTCACATGCAATTTCTGTCTCCTAATAATTTCAAATCCAAATATTCCATAAGTCCCTAATCCTCCCAAACAACCTCGCTGGCAACTATACATACATATACATTAGTTATTCGCATATTTGTTCCAAATATAAATTGATATGCAATAAAAATTAAATAAACTTCAGCCTATTTTATTTTATCTGAAATTATGATCGTATGTACAATGTTATACGGAAGTTGTTAGATTTCATTCAATATTTATTATTTTTTAATTATTAAAAAATAAAAAATATTTTTTTAAATAAAAAGATTAACGATAGACATTAAATAGGATCCATCAGTTGTCATATGACGCATGTGCGCCATACGGACCCAGTGTCGCAACGCCCTTAGTTTATTCCAGAAAAATGTAAGTGTTGGGCCCCAATATGAGGGCCCATAAAGAAAGGCCCAAATAAGAAATAGAATAGGCGCCGAGCGCCCACCCACTGTATACCGCAACTCAAGAAAGCCCCTAATCCGCTTATGAAGAAGGTTAGTTTCTGGAGACAACGCTAAGAATACTCCACACACACGGATACAAAAACGGATCGAAACTCCTAAGTCCAAAGTCACCCGACCGCTCAAGAGGTCAAGAAAAGGCTCCCAGACTTTCCCAGAAGATCCTCCAAAAATGGACGCCCCTCACGAGTCCGCGAGCTCACAAGGTGCCCCACTCAGGGACGAGGACCGCTCATCCAAGGCCGGGAATGCCAACTAGACAAATTTGTCGATTCCCAACGAACTCGCAACCACCGCTGCCGTCGCCAATACCAATAGACGCCTAAATAAATTAAGATCACATTCTCGACCCCCGCAGAGCGTAGGGCTGCGCGGCGCGCTAGCCGCATGCCTTACCGCGCATGTCAGCAGCATTAAAGGGAGTCAGTGGACCAGTTCTTCAACCACCCGATGGACGCCACGTGTTTTCTCCCCAACGGCCTGATTTTTCCTATAAATACTCAACAAGGTCCCTTTCTAAAGGGACCGGACACTCCTTCCCCAAAATCAGCTCCATAAAGAAGAGTTGTAAAAGACTCCCAGCGAGCATAGTTATTCAAGGGAGAAACACGATACAAGAGGTAGGGAAGGGATTAACCTCACAACCGTTATATTCGTTGAAAGACTTCCACCCAAATAAATGAAGACTTTCGTCGCCTTAGGAAAGAGTGGTTTTTCCTCCCCATTCAAGAGGAGATTTTCCACGTAAAAAATTCGGTCTCAATCTTCTTCCTGTTCAACACCACATTCACTTGTATTGCTTAAAACCACTTATCCGACCGGGACGCCGTGATCCAACACCCTCATCAACCAGGATCCCTCTGAAAGCCGCGGTACCAGAACACAACAGTAAGATTTTTCATAATTCATCGTTTAATAATTTATATTTAAATTTTAAATTGGAAATAGTTTTTTTATTTTATTATAATATAAATATTTAAATTTAAAAAATTAAGAAAACTTATTCGTATCTTTGAAAAATAAAATAATGTAGACCGTTGAATCAGGGAGAAATCAAGGAGATCCAACAACCTTCCTGGAATTTTATAAAATCATATATAAAATAGTAGGACATCATTTTTTTATCCTGCGGATTAAAAAATTTAGCTATTAAATTTATATATTAAATAATATACTCTAAATATAGTTATTTTTATTAATTTTTAAAATATTAAATTTATTAAATAGATATTAATATTATAAAAATTTAAAATATAACTATATTTATTATTTTTAAATTTTTAAATTTTAACTATTGAATAATCTCCTTAAATAAGTTGGGTCTCCATTTTCAGGGTGTGATGGTGGACGGTAGTTTATCTGAGAATATTTTCCTCTAATTTAATAAATAAATTCTTATATATTATATTACTTACTTTTATTTTTATAGTAATTAATATTTTTGAAAATCATTATTATAAAAATTTTTAGGTATTTTTATACACCGTTAAAGAATGAAATATTTTTTTATTTATTTTTGTATAAAAATATAAAAATAAAATAAAATAAAATATTATAACATTAAAAATATATTAAGATAATTAAAAAAATCATTATAATATCAAAATTTATAGTAATTGATGTCAAACAGAAATCAGCCTTAATGATGGATTTGGGGGAATCTGTCTATTTGAGAATATATATATATCTTTTTGTCGTTACTTTTTTATTAAAATTTTTATATTATAAATTTTAAGATATAAAAATTTATCTATAGTATATTTATATATGTTTTTATAACATTAATATTTATTAAATATTTAATATAATATTTAAAAAATAAAAAAATTATTTTAATATTTAAATTTTTATTTTAATAAAAGAGAGTAACGTACAACCACTTTAACGATACTAGTTAGCTAAAAACTTCACGCCGCAGATCATGGCGGTTTGTCAGAGCAATTGATTGAAATCTCAAACCAATTCACATTTTATTGTGTCTTAAATTATGAGGGTAGCAGTCCATCACATAATATATATATTGATAATAATATCTTGTTTCCCATTTTATAAAATTAATTAATATAAATTTATTTTTATTATATTATATTATTTTTAGGGTATTGTATTTTTATATTATTTTTATTACTTTTCTCTATTTTGTGAGAGTTTATATATTATTTTTGTTTTATAATAATTAATTAATATTTTTATACGTAACTTTTTATTTATATTTTAAGTATATAAATCATCTTAAATATTGTTTTTTTAGTTTTTATATTTTTTAAAAAATATTTTTATATACTATCAATCTTTATTTTATATTTAATGTCATTAAAATTATATATATTACTATTTTAATTTCTATTATTTTTAACTTTTACAATTATTATACGTCACCTGTGATGTTCAGCATCTTTGACTGAAATCATGCGTTCAAACAACTTCGAGCTTTTTTACCAAAAAGTTAAAATTGCTCTCAACGAATTAACGGTCCTCAGAGTTAAATATTCGGGTATTTAAATACATTGGTAAAGTAAATATACTTTAAAAATATTAATTAATTACAATTAAACAAAAAAATAAATAAAACTAATAAAATTTAAAGTAAAATGATAAAAATAATTTAAAATTATCTCTATCCTATAAAAATATTATACTAAAATGGCCAAAATAGTAAAATTAAATTCATGTATCTGACTACTATTTAATGAGACTTGAGAATTTATTATTATTATATTATTAAAAATTATAGAATATATTAAAGGTGTCATTTTATATAACAATTATTAAATAACTTATGCTATTATATATTGGAATAATCAACCAGATCAAGCATTAATTTAAATAACAATTTTGTTATTAAAGAATTAGAAATATTATTGATTTTTCTAGCGTATTGTTGGATTTATCTTATATCGCGAGCTTAAAAGGGAGTTTTGAAAATCAATATTTTATTGATTGAAATGATGGTTTAAGTGTAGGATTTTAAATTAATTAGGCTTTGGCTATGCATAATGAAATGCAGCTGAGTTACATTTCATCTTTTTCTTTTAAAATAATATATTTTTAGAGTTTATTTGAATTTTCAAAAGTTAAATAATTTAAAAAATACTTTTTTATCTATTTTAACCAGAGGTTTGAATTTGAATAAATTTTAAATTAATAATTACAATTTAAATTCAATCCAAATATATATCTGATGAGTTCAGTAAATTTGACTTAAAAAAAGAGCTTACAAATGGAAGAGATGTCCAATAAAAAGTCGCCCATGTTACAGTAAAAAATGAACCTTCTCAAGAGAAAAGCCCAAGATAAGACGGCCAGAATAAGAGCCCATCAAATTATTACTCATTAAAAAAACCGTTTGTAATTACTTAGGGAAGATAAGGGCAAACCGATTACAATGATTCACAGGTTATGAAGAAATTTAAAATTACCTTTTATATATTATAAATATTTCGTAATTATCCCACTGTCAAATGACCTAAATCCGAAGAAAAAAATGAGGCCTAAAACAAAGAATATCAAGCCCTCATTCTAAGAGGTTATCCTTCATTCCAAGAAGCCAACCTTATCCTCTATCCAGAAAACATCATTCGAAGAGTCCAACCTTCAATCCTAGGAGATTATCTATGAAACTTATCCTCTTTCTAAATCACCCTTTCAACCGGGCACTTCTCTAAACGGCCTCTCGGGCAAGCATGCGTCTAAGTAACCCCTTTGTCAGGTATATCTGAACATCCAATCATCTATTATATGTATCCACGTATTTTACACCGTTACATCATTATATTTTCTAGGAAATATTTTCTATTTGAGTATCAGAGAATATACAGTGAAAATAATTTCTACCGCCATCTAATTTCTCATTTTAGTTGTATTATACAGGGTGCAAATTCGAATAGATGAGGATAGGATGGCTCCTGCTCAACTCGACGTAGAAGATCAAGTTATTTTCTAACCCGTACAACAACTCAGATCTAAAGACGTAATAATAACCATATTTTTTATAATAAAATGATATATAAATATTGACTCAACTCTAATATATACTAAAATTTTATAATTTATTTAGTTTTATATATTATAAGTTGTAGTTTTATGGTGACACATATTTGACCAGTTTTTTAATCATCAAGAGTCATGAAGATCTTATTTGTCTTATAAATGAAAGATTCAAAATATTTATATTATTATTTGAAATATATATATATTTTATTTTTTTACATGGATAAATCATGTTTAACAGAAAATAAAAATAAAATACTCATTTGTGAGTAATGTTTTGGATTTAATTGACTGAAGACTATATATTACTTACCAGACTTTTAATTTTTTTTTAGGGAAAAAAGCTCATCGCTTTGGATTTTAGTTTTGATTTAGAGGTAATCCAAATTGTTAGGTTATAAACGAGCTAAATTATTATGAATTGAATTTGGATTTTGGGTTTAAAGTAAAGAGTTAGTGGCAGCATAACCATTTGGGGTTTAACGCGACTTGAGATTGTGCCTAAATTTAAGATACAGTAAAACTGTATATTAGTCTACTGAAAAAAAAAATTAAAATTTTACTATTTATTAAAAATAACTAATTTTATTTTTGTATACATATTTTCCATAAAATATGTTTAAAAATATACTACAATTATTTTTTATTATTTGCTTTAAAATAAAAAGGGTTTTTTTTCACAATTTCACACAATTATTACAAGAAATGACTCACAAAAAAGCACAAAGAGTCTTTAATTTTCAGCGGATTACATCAACCCACCATTTAAAAAAAAAAAAAAAAAAGAATTACTAAGTGAAAATACATAGGCTCAGATGAAATCAGATACGCCTCGGTCAAACCACCACTTCTTGCCATATGCGAACAGAATTATACAGAGAGAGAGAGAGAGAGACAGGTTAGGGGGGGGGGGAATCTCTCATGATAACGGAGACGATCAGCCGACGGTGGCGGCATAACTATCAACCAGTGCGAGTGCATTGCTCGTAAACTTCCTCACCTTCGCAACCCGTTCACAGATCGCCGACTTCAGCGGCCCCGCTGCCACCTGCCCAAACCCGTCAGCACAAGTATCCTCGTTAGTCAGCGCGGCGCTCATCCACGTCTGGACGTTACTGATCTGGAATCTCAGTGACTCGTACCCGGATCCGGCCGCTCCCAGCTGCCGCATCTGCTTCAGGGAGCCGCGCATCTGGTCGACGGCGTCGCCGAAGGTGGAGTGGCAGTCGTGGAGGGCGGCAGCCGCGCGAGGGTCAGCTCCGGACTCTGCCGAGCGGGAGAGGTTTGACACGTAGGAGGCCATGCCTCGGGCCTTGGCGAGGCTGACACCGATGGCCAAGCGTGCCAGATGGGCCGGGTCCTGCTGGACGGCGTTGGCGTAGTGGGAGAGAGAGCTGTAGCAGAGGTCCGGGTATAGAGTGACGACGCAGCTCGAGCGGATGAAGTCGACGCCGTAGCTGTCGGCGGCGGTTGACATTGGGTGGAGGAGGACGAGAAAGAACGACAGCAATGGGACTGGGAGGGAGGAGACGAAGAATAGTACATGGCGGTTGGTTTCCATAGCTGTTTTTGGAGTTTTTCCACAGAGAGAATTTTTGTTCTTTTCTTTGAGGGACGCTGACACACTGATTGTGCGTCGGTTTAAGTAGGCCGATCAGCTTTGTTGAATTTACCCTTTTGGCCCGCTAAACATAACGACAAAAAGGCCCTCTCTTGGACCTTTCCTTCCCACAAGAAGGGCAGTTTGGAGAGTGAGTCTACTGAAATTTTAGGTTCAAATTGGAATACTTGTATTATAAGAGGACAGGCCTGCCCAAAAGGAGCTTTTTCTAGTGAATGTATTTGTTTTTTTAACGTAAATATATTGAAAAAATATATATATTTTTTACATTTTTAATAAGTTTAATTTAATTTTATAATTTATTTTAACTATTTTTAGTGTACTTATAAAATCAATTTAATTTTACCAAATTAAAAATATTATTAGTCTAATATTATATAGAATGATAGATAATAAATATTGTAGATTTTTTTTTTTAAATACTAGAATTTTAGTGTCCTTATTTGCTAAAGGGGAAGCCAATCCTTATAGAAAAAGGGTAAACTCGACCTTTTATTTATTAGATGTTTGAGTTTGATTGGAGAGTTAAAAGTTTTTAATTTTAAAAAAATTATTTGTGTACTGAATTTTTTTTAAAGAAAATCCTCTATCGCACAGGGGTCGGCCCCCCTAACTCCCATTATTTGTGTACCAAATCGTTATTTTGTGGTTCTGTATGAAATTAAAGTAAGATATTTTTATCCGTAGTAATATTATGATTGGTGCTTAATCTATGCAGATGTGGGATTGAGGGGGCGTCCTTCTTCCTCATGGAGAAGGACCGTCCTTCTCTTTTTAATTGAATCATCGGATGTAAAATTCGGCCAGTTTACGTATTTTGGATGATTAAATTTAAAATCGAACGGTCAACGTTATATTATCCATTCAAAACGTGTGGGACCGTCGAATTTTACATCCGACAGTTCAGATGAGGAGAAGGACGGTCTCCTTCTCCACAAGGGAGAAGGACGCCCCCCGGATCCGCAGATGTGTAGTTCAAGCATGTTTTTGTCTCATCTAATTTTTTTATTAAATATTAGCTAAAAATTGGGTAATTTGACTGAAATTTCTTTATATTTGAAATGGATTCATTTTTTTTTCCAAATTATAGAATAAAATTTAACTTCAAAAAAAATATATATATACAAAATTTTCATGTTCTTCTAATAAATTTATTTATTTATGAAATATCTTGGAAATACTCTTTTTAAATTAACTATTTTTACATATGAAATTATTTTTTATCTAGCTCTGATCAAGTGGGTCTAAGAAACAAGATGCCTTGAATACTTTTGGAAAAGTAATTGGCATTTGATACAGTCGCTTTAATTGGTGTTGAGCTCTATTATGTAAAGGTACTTGAATTGAATCTGAATCAGTTATCATTTAAAAAAAAAAAAATTGGCATTTGATATACTAATTTCAATGGGTTCAGACATGCTCCAATGCTTTCTTTATTCTTTAAATAAAAAAAATTAAAATGATAATATTTAAATAATAAACAACTGATATGTTTTAGGATCATAATTTTAGATGAATCTAGATCGCTATTTTAATCTTCATCGTCTGGTTGATCCTGTCTGTTTGAACTATAAGAATCTGATTAACGTCTTTAAAAATTTTAAACCTACACACTATAAATAAAAATAAGAGAATTAGATGACAACTGGGGATTAATTTTTGATAAACTCTCCGATGCTCAAGTTAAAAAATATTTATCAAATAATAGAAAGATACTTGAAGAAATGAAAGAATGTGCATAAAAAAATGTTGTTTATTTTCGTATTTGACTGCGTCTGATTGGGAGACTATTTTTCATCATATTTTTGCACTTGAGAGTCTTTCTTTTTATAATGTTAGGGATGATTTTGACTATCTTGTATGCATTTTCGATCATGTATGAAATGATTTTGGACAAAAAAAGTCGGTTTGAGCTATCGGTTATGGCCGGTACTTCTCAAAATCTGAAAGTGGGAACATGGGTGAGAATCAACAGTGACGGGCTAAGCTCATGGGTCTTGGCATGGGACTGATCCACTTTACGTCATAACTAGAATGACCATTCTACTGGACCTTTTCTTATTAGGTTTTTTTATTCGGGTCAACCTAATTTTGATCATACCAACAACAATATTATTTAAATAGTTATATTTTTATTTTTTATATTTAAAGTATATATTTAATGAATATTAATGCCATAAAAAAATTTAAGATTTACAATCTCACATAATGTTATTTTAAAATATTTATTGTTAGATCTAAATTCAACTTTCAATAATTATTGTGTAATCCGATATGATCACATGGTAGCTTTACTTTTCAAATTCTTACTTTTTGGTATTGTGGGCCGCGTGTGGATGGAGAAAAATAATGAGGCTGGATATTCAATTCCATCACGTACAATACAATCAAATTTAAAAAAGTAAAAATAAAGTAATGAATTAAAATATATGGATGAAATTAACTCAAAAATACATAAATAAAACCAATAATTATATATTTGTAATTAAATATTTTATCGTCATCAATGCCTTTAGACAATGGCCGTAAAGGATATTCTGACTTTTAAGTATCGTGGGCTGCGCGTGCGTAGAAGAATTTTAGAAAATACAGAGTAAAGTTGGCATAAAATAAAAATACAAAAGATAAAATATAGAATATTTTTTTTAAAAAAAATAAATACTTGTATATATATATTATAAAAAAATTATGCAAAAAATGGTATAGATTTTCAAATACATACTGGGGGATCTCAATCCGTCTTTAACAAATTCTCGACGATCCTTTTGTCGTCAATTGGCTTGTTTTAAGTTGGATCTCTGTGTACACCACTAAATGAATGGGAGGTCAACAGTATTGGCGAAAAAGTTATCCCACCAGAAAACACTCTGACGCTCAAATCAGTAAAACAGTCTTCCAATGGATGAAATTGAAATTGAAAGAAAAAGAGAGATAGAGTGCGTTTCCCAGATGAAAGAGAGACGATGATACATTCTTGAATTTAGGGAGGTGGGAATGCAGTAAACGGCCGTGTGAGGCTCGCTTGTTTGCCTTAGGGTTGCTAGTGAATGTGTGTTGTGTGGCAGCAAGAGTTGGCAATTCTAAGAGTTTCAATGGCCAAGAAAGTAATTCACTGTGAGCACTTGCTTTGCGTTACAGAGAGCATATGCGTAAGGAATCGAAAGCGTGCGTGATTGGAAGCGTTGCCTTAAATGGTGATTCAATGGCTTATTAATGGTGGAGAGAACGATCTTTCCCTGTTGGAAGGAGAGATCTCCCGTATATTTCTTGGCTAGCTTGCCTTTCGGGGCAGATGCCAGTTGCTAAACTGTGAAGGATAGTTTCCTTCTGAGGCGGTCAACGACTTTTCAAATTGGACGCTTTCCTTCTGTGCATGTTACCGTTGGGGAGTCTAGGTTGGCAAAGATTTGGAGAAATCTGGCGCCTTCCTTATATGGGAGGTGCCAATATTGTCAATATCCTTTTTTGATACCTGCTAGGATCGTGGAAAATTTCAGGAAAGTCGTTGTTGGCCGTTTGATGAATCGTGGGCCTAAACGGACCAAACCCGTTACTGTAGAAAAGCCTTTTTGAGCTCAATGCACAGAACGCGGACGGTCAATATTTGAGTTAACTGTCTGCAAGCGAGTTGGCCGTCGGGACGTCCTGGGCCTTTTAGCTTCTGAGCCTATTCTCCAATTCGGCCGTTAGAGAGTTGACTGTCTTTTAGACCTTCATTGACTTTTCGGGGCCAGCCCATTTTCGACACATCCATCACATACTAAAATTAACTTAAATTTAAATAAAAACATAAAACACACTTAAAAATATGTAAATAAAATCAATAGGCACGTCAAATTTTTAACTTTTAAATAGCGGAGTAACAACTCAAGATTTTTTTAAATATATTTTTTATGTAAAAAAACCGAGATGACGTGATATCATTTTGTTAATAAATTTTTTGAAAACTACTTATTTAAAAAATAATATTTTAATGTTAAAAGACAAATTATTTATATATATTTTTTTAAGTATAGTGGGCCGGTACTGCGCGTGCAAAGAGGGAAAAAAGTCCGACCGAGCCACCACCGCCCAATTTCGGCGCGAGTAAATTGCGGTTGCGGAGGTCAAAGACGGCGGTGCTGCCGACGATGATGGAATTAACGGTTTTAGATTTCGTGCCGGAGCTTCTCTTATCCTGCCTTGCTGTACACCGAGAAAAAAAACAAAAAACAAAAAACTTAACGGCCGTACCTAAAATAGGCCCCGTTTGCTGACACAATGATGATATTACTTTATAATTTATTTATAATATATATATATATATAATTTATTGTTATTTTTAAAAATAAAATAAAATAAAACTCGTAAATAGATAAGAATTTATGAAAAAATTATCTGGGGGGTGGGAGATATCTGTTAATGCTATACTTTTAAATAAAGACAAAAACTATCTATATTATTATTATTATTATTAACAAAAGCGCTGATGTAAATAAGGGAAAAATTAATTTGATTGTTATTCAAACTCTAAGCTTCGAATTTTAATTAATAATATATATATATAAGTTATTTTACTATATATTAATATTGATGTGTAATTTTTGATTAAAATACATAAAATATTGGTGTTTAATGCAGATTTATCATGATCTCTAGCACTATATGGAACAATACAACTTGTTAGATGTGTGATTGATAAGAGATCAAGCATCAAAATAACATTATATCCCTGCATGATCAGTGATCAAATGATAATTTACAGCCTATTTTTAATAATTATTTGATATAATGTTTCTCGTTTGAAGTAGAATATTTTGATTGACTTTAAAATTTGTGACACCATAATAAATTTACAGAAAATTAAATATTTTGTATGCCAATATTAATGAAATTTTCATATAAAATCTTGATTTTTAGTTATGTGATATTATTTCCCAATACAATATTATATATAGTAAAATATTTTACAGTTTTTTCCTATGATAATTTCAACATTAGATGGTTTTTATATTAATTTTTTTCATATTACTTTGTTATTATATGATTGATGGCTTCCTAATATGATTTTGTTATTTGGTTTTAGTTGATTAGGAACATATTACTACATCATGAGATTAAAATCATACTCATATTTTTTAGATAATTATATCACTCCACAAACTATAATATAAAATAACATATAAATAAAAGGGTGTGTATTCGATAAATGAATATCAAAATTGATCAGCATCATTCTTCAAATACTGTATTATGAAGCATGTTTGAGCTATCATATTGTTGCGACTGAGTCCGATCGCCGTATGTAACTGACATGTGATGACGTCAAGTGGACGGAATCAAGCGCAACACAAGAGAAAGTAAGTTGTGGGCGAGCGGCAGTTGTGAAAGAGAGAGAGAGAACACGGAAGTTTTTACGTGAAAAATCCTCTCTTAAAATGAGGGAAAAACCACGAGGTTAGAAGCCTGAAAAGGGTCTTTACTATTTGATCGCTGTTGTGTACAAGGTACAAAGTATAGAGAAACACTTTCTTTTCTTCCTTTTAGCTTTTTCCCTTGCCAGAGAAGATCCCTCACTTGTGTGCTCTAAGTGGATATTTATAAGGGCAAATGTAGCCGTTGGGAATGCCCACGCGGCTACTGATGCCTACTGGGAGGGCGGCCACTTACTCCGCTGACATGGCCATACTGTGTCAGGCATGCTGGCGTGTTTGGTAAGTTAGAAACTGACGCCGCTATTGGCCATGCCGTGTCAGGAATGTCAGTCTGTGGCGTCAGTCTTGAGGTGACAAGGCATGTTCTGGGGATTGTTGCTGACAGCGGCGGCAGGTAGCGGGATTTACGCATTCCTTGGTAACTGTGAAGTGACTGAGTTGGCATTCTCGGATACCAGAGAAAGTCCTCGTCATTTACTGGCTTATTTTGGAGTTTGACTGAGTCCGCGTACTATTAGTCTCACGTGTGTTCTCGGATGGTCATAAGAAAGTTCTCGGTCATTTCGCGTCGCATGAGGTCTCGGACATATGATAGCTTGGGCTTCTCGGGTCAAAGCGCTCGTCCTATTTCCGCACTCCTTTTAGGGTCCCCGGATAATGGAACCCAACACATATATTGTAAAGTTGGATATTATCATCCCTACAAACGATGAGATCGAAGTATTAGGTGCACTTCTATTAAGTGGAAGAAAAATATCTAATGAATATAGTGTCTGAAATTGTAATAACTGTTACAATTTACTCCATTTGAAAAATATATAGTTAAGTATATTTTATTATATTGTCATATTCTGGCAACCAAACCTATTATAAGTTCAATATAAGAGTTTATTTTTTGTGAAATACTCTACTTTTTTTAAAAAAATGAAAGTGGATCAATCGGACATATTTCACTTTTGAGATGTTCCTTTCGCTCACTAGCATATTATATGGGATAAAAAAATAACTTTGCTTTTGTTACTCTTCTCTTTTGGTTGTTTCCATTGGGTAAGTGGAATGTTGCCCACTAGTTGGAAGATTCGGGAGAACTTTATCTTTCATGGAAATAAAAAAAATTATATATTTATTTATTATTTAATTAATAACTATAATTTAAATAATTTTTTAAAAAATTAAAAATTAAATAAAATTATATATTTTAAAATGTTTATATCACTGTCATCAATTTAAAAACTATCAATCATAAAAAAAAAATCAATTCTCTTAATTTTTTAAGAGATGAAACACTCCTAATCACTGGTTGGGGCTTTGGCTGTATAATTATATCTGATATTAACATACATATTTTTTTCATAATATATATATAAACATAATTGAATTCATCTTTTGGTGCCCTGAGGGCTACTTTTTTTTTTTTTTTTTTGATTTTTTTTAAAAAATTGTTTTATATTATATTTATATTTTTAATTTTTTATAAAATAAAAAATATTTAAAAATATATTTTTTTTATAATTTTATAGATCTTATTAATATAATAATATTTTAAAAGTATATTATTATAAAATTATTATTTTATAAACTTATAAAATATATTTTTCCTTACATAATAATATTTTAACAATATATGACTATAAATTATTATTTTATAAATTTATAAAATATAATCATACTTATATAATAATATTTTAAAGTATATAATTATAAAATTATCATTTTATAAATTTATAAAATATAAATATAAATATTTAACAAATAGTAAAAATTTGATCTTATTTGTAAATAAATTTATTTATGTATGAGTTTATATTTTATAAGAATAATTAAAATATATAAAAATAATAAATATAAAAATTAGAGTTAAATAAATTTTAAAAAAAAGATAAAAAAAAAAAGAAAAAGAGAGAGCCCGTTAGATTAAATTCAACGGACCAGCGCCTCTCAATCCTCCATTTTTTGATATTCACAATTAATACAAGAGATTGACGGCTAGATAATTATTCATGTTCCCGAAGAATACGATCCATAATTTCCTTCCCCCTTTTTCTCCATATTAATGAGAGTGCGCAAAAAATATAGAGGTACCCTTCTAGCTTTCTGTTTATATGATAAAAAAATAATTAATTATTATAAATTTAAATAATGATCAGGCCCATTAAAAATGATTTCTTTAATAAATTATAATTAAAATGTATAAAATTTGTAATTTGTAATTTATTTTAATAAATAAAAAAATAGCATGTCATATTGTGCACGTCAATTATGGGAAATGGGTCCACCACTTGCTTAGCATGTCCAAATGTTCCTAGGGATTTAAGTTGGTGGTGCACTTGCTGACCTATAATGTTTGATTTTTATTTATTAAATTATAATACTATTAATATAATTTTAAATTAATTTAAAAATAATTATATAATAAAAATTAAAAAGATTAATTTTTAGAATTAGGGTCTGTGCATGGATAGCCCTTGACTCATGCTCGAACATATTTGAAGTAAAAGCTTTACACTTGATATATGCATCTGTAATACTTATGCACATTAGTGGCAGATTTATATCGATTGATACGTATTTGTGTGATACTCATATGTGTTTTTGGCAAATTGAATGACGTTTTATATATATCTATACAGCATTTTATGCACAGTTTGAACAGAAAATTAATGTTTGAGTTGAGCTTGATATAACGCTCGTACGTGCCTAAATATGCGTGTATTTAGCACTCGTATACTGATTGATTTATAAAAGTATACCTGCATACTATTTTGGCCATTTTCATGAGAAAGAAAGGGAGATGAGAGAGAAAGGGAATAGGAGAAGTAGATGAAAAAAAGGGAAGAGAAGGAAGATAATTTTAGAGTTTTATTTTGTTAGACATGTTAAATTAAAAAGTTAAGATAAGTATTTTTATATCCAATTTTTGGTCTATTTAAAATTTTTTTGAGTTTTGTTTATATTTGTTATTTTATTATGCCTATAGGTCACCTTTTTATCTCCCTAGTTTGTTGATAGTTATATACATGTGATTTTTACTAAAAGTTTTAAAATTTTATTTAATTTTACAGAAAGATTTTGAGGTTTATTTATTTTTTATAAAATAAGTACATATTTTGAGATAATATATTCATATATATAAATATTTATAAAAAAAAATCATAAATTTGTATATTTAGACGTTGCATGTGATAGTACATATATATGCCTATTATCAGATTCTGTTTTAATATTTAATTTAATATTTATATTTTTTATAGGGTAAATAATTTTATATTTTTTTCGCAGGGAAGAAGAGTTTTGAGCATAGATTCTATCATTTATTATTTTCTTTAATATCCACTATAAGAAATTGAATACAATAATATATTAAAATATTATAATATATTTAAATTTATTTGAGAACTACACCTACCTTTGATATTTGATACAATTTTGATGAGGGACAAAAATTAATAGACAACCAGTCAAGCAAAGCGATCAGCGTTCGACGGCCCACTAAGAGATAGGCGAAATGCTCGAAAGGCGAGGACGGTCAACATTGGCGTTGACCCGTCCGTTGTTGACCGTCGGGCGCTAACATTGGCGTTGACCGTCCCAGCGGCCAACTAGCTCAAAAACGGTCCATTCGGCGTTGGCCGGTTTTGTTGGGCCTCGAAATTATGATGGGCTTTCCATTATAGCCCCATCGGATGGTAATTCACCCTGACGGTCAACTCGGACGTTGGCCATCCGCTTTTACGTCTTGGGCCCTAAAAATGGCCCTTCTAAGAATGGGCATTACTCTTCGATATGGTCCAAATGAAGGTGCCATACGGCTCGAAATAGTTCTGAGGCACAAACCCACGATGGAGAAGAAGCAACGGGAACTGCAACGCATTTAATGCGTTTAATAGAGGCGGAAAGGCTAGCCACCGGGGGCATGGGCGCACGCCACCAACTCCACTGCTTCCATCTTGGCCACCCACTCCCCGCGAGGGAGGAGCCAAGCATGGCAAGCGACATCCCGACGTAACGGTTGACCCGCGACCACAGAATGTCAGGTGCGGTGGCCCAAATCACCTTGGTGCCCATCAGCATGGTGAGGTGTATAAGAACCCTCATGCCCCAGTAGAAAGGAGGGCTTTTCTGAGATCTTCCCAAAGCATCTTACACTCTTCACTTCTCTTTTCCAAGAACTAAAAAGGCAAAGCGCATTGATCCGCTCCCCTCGAGAAAAATCCCGGAGGATGCGCGAATTCTAGTTCCCGTACCAAATTCCCAAGCACGATCAAACTCGAAGGCAAACGAGCGGGTTGATACACGCGTTCTCTGCCTTCCCACCATCGAATACGAGGAAGGACACATTCCTTCATGATATCCGAATTAAACACTCTTCACTCTTCTCTCTTCCCTCTTGCTCTTTCTATCTTTCGGCTCCTTCCATTTGAAGGTCATTCTCGACTTAGCGTCGGAGTGTTTTCGGTGGGATTAATTCCGCAACGCCGACCTCTTGTTTGCTTTAGTGGTGTGCGGGGTTATCGGTGAACGATTCGGATCGGCTCTCCTCGAATCCGAATTTCGAAGTCGGATCAGTCTGCATCATTGGCGCCGTTAGGAAGCGCTAACAAAAAGCCTACTCCCGATTCTACCCGCTCTTTGTCACCTTCTGTTCCTACGATGGTGAACACAAGGGCTCGAGCTGCGACTAGAGATGCAACTAACCCCGACCGAGGATCATTAAGTCATCATTCCACCGCCTTTTCCAGCAATTAGTGGAGCGGATGCGGGCGCACCGCAAATACTGCGCTCGAAGAGCCGCAGCCACCCGGCCAGCTCCACCGATCCCTCCTCCTCCCACCAAAAGGGGTGGCAGAGAAAGATGCTGCAAGGCCCCGAAGCCGAGGCGTTTTTCCGCGTTCGGCCGAGGCTGCACGCTCCGGGAGCACGTCCCCGAGAGAAGTCAAGAACGAAGAAATCCTTGGTACTCTCGGGCCGAAAACCGCACACCGTCACAGAGCATGCCTCGGGACCGCCCATCCATCCAGGGAGGCGCGGCATTCCCTCCGAGGGGCGAAGCAGTTGAGGGATTACCTCGAATCAAAAGATCGACCACTCGCGCCCGATCCGCGAGTGGAGCAAATTATGTGTTCCGAGCAGCGAGCACACTACGGTCTGAGACGGATCTCCTTTCTGAGATCCTGAGCCGTCAGTCCCTTGAAGTTCAAGATGCTAACTTTTGACTCATACGATGGGAGCGGTGATCCGATTGACCATCTGGATCACTTCCGCACCCACCCGAGTCTACAAGGGTTGGAGGACTTGGCAATGTGCCGATGCTTTCCTCTCACCCGAGGAGATGCGAGAATCTGGTTTCACCATCTCCCTTCGGGATCAATTATTTCGTGCACTCACGGACCTCTTCCCCTGCTTCAATACGCATCAAGACGGGAAGAGAAGCGGCCGTACCTCTCCCACATCAAAACAAAACGGGGAGAGAACCGCGGCGCTTCCTCGCCGTGGCGGAGGCCGAAAGGATCCCGAGGATCACGGAGGAGATGAAGTTGGCGGCTTCATCTCGGCGCTTACTTTTGGTGACTTTTTTTAGCACCTTGCCCATAAGAATCCTCGATCATTCCGAATCACTAGGGCCTACGCTGCTTGAGGAGGCAGCGAGGCAAAGCGCCACAGAGCAGGCGGATCAGCCTCGGCCCTTCCTTGAGAAGGAAGAGGAAATTCATGGGCGGAGAACACTCCCGCCGAAACAGCGCAGGCTGGCCGCCGAGCGCAAGGATTATGGGCCCACTACTTTCACGCCCTTGATGGACACGCGCGCAAACGTCCTCATGCGGTCAGGTGGAGAAAAGTTTGAAATGGCCCAAAGTAAGGACTCGGGGAAACCGGTCAAATATTGTGATTATCATCGCTCCGTGGCCATTCAACCGAGGATTGCAAAACGGCTTTGAGGGAGGCGCCGCGGACACCTCAATAGGTTCATCAAGGGACACAGGCGGACTTTGGGTTCTCCACCCCGAAACAGATCGCGGCGGGGTGGTAAACATGGTTACCACCCGACCCGCCAAAAATCTATACTACAAGGAGCGATAAGGAAGAAGCGGCGCACGGTGGACAACGTTATTATTCAAACGAGTGTGATTCTAATCATGTTATTTCCCCATCTTGCCGATTAATTTCAGCCCTCGTTTTCTTGATGACTACCACCAAGACGAGTCTTTATTGATAATGGAAGTTTAAAGGATTTGCTTTACTTGGGCGCGTTCTTTAAACTAGGATTAAAAAGAGTCAACTAAAACCTCAAAGGACCATGTGTCGGCCTTAATAACGAACCGGTGCCGTTCAAGGACAGTTAAGTGACCTTAGCACCTACCCAAGGACAAAGAAGCCGTTAACCTTTAAAAACGCTATACTAGGCGGCCGTGCCCTTTAAAGCGTAATACCACATCTAAAAATGAAGTTCCCCAGCCTATCGGTGAAGCATTGGGCGTCAGTCATTTGGACGGACTGCTACATGACCCCGAATGCCCGGCGGCAAATAAAACTATGGGAGAACTCGACCATCGGGGCGAGACAACTCTCCAAAGGCGCAGCCACGAGAAGCCACGGATCCGATCCCAACCCGGGAACCCTGGATAAGTTTGATTGGCGGCTCACTCACCGGCCCCGCTCAAGAGCCGATCGCGTTCTTCACGAAGGAACGCAGATCTTTTGCTACTCAGCCCGAGACATGCCCGGAATCCCGTGTAATGGTCCACAAGGCTGGGCCTCGATCTCGGCAAACCCAGTCGGGCGAGACGGAGGAACCACTCCGTCGAAAAGCCGATCGCCATCCGAGAGGAGGTGAATAAGGCTTTGGGCCTTGAGCTTCATTAGGAAGTCAATACCCTACTTTGGCTCTCCAATGTCGAAGAAAAGCAACGGAAGTGGCGGATGTGCGTCGAACCGACATTAACAAAGCCTCCCCAAGGACGGCTTTTCCCTGCCCAAATAGACTGCTGGTTGACTCCACAATTTTATGAGCTCTTGAGCTTCATGGGCGCCTATTCGGGCTACAACCCATTCGCATGAATCCCGAAGATGAGGAGCGTACCTCCTTCACTTGACGGACCAAGGCACCTCTTGTTATAAGGTGATGCCTTTTGGCCTTAAGAACGCTGGGGGCAACCTCACAGTAAAGATGTTCGAAAGTCGATCGGTAAATGACATGCTCGTAAGAATCGCGACCACGTTCGCGACTTGAGTGAGTCGTTCGAAGTGCTTTCGCATGAAGAATCTTAAATGCGTCTTGAGTCGTTATGCAGGAAAATTCCCGGGTTCATAGTCTCGGCGAGGATCGAAGCGAACCCCGAAAAAATCAAAGCGCTGGAGACACCCTCCGGAGCGGAGCGTGAAAGACGTTCAAAGGCTCACGGGCGGCGCGGCTTTCCGCTTCCTCGCAGTCCGGAGACAAGTACTTTTTGAAAGTCTTGCATGGGAACGAAATCACGATTTCCGGTGGGCGTGACGCCAAAGCGCTTTCAAGAATTAAAGCAATACTTGGCGGTCGCCGCTATTGATATCACCGAAGGCGGAGAGGTATTATACCTCTACCTCGCGGTGTCGAAACTTGGCCTTCGATTCTCCTTGTGCGGCGATGGGGCTCGGATGCCAGGTCTAATGTGAGCAAAATGTTGGCCGGCCCGAGGAAATCGCTACTCGCGCGTAGAAAAATTGGCCTTAGCACTAATATCCTCCTTACGAAAACTAAGGCCTTACTTCGGGCCCATCGTATAGTGGTCCTCACGGACCGGCCATTAAAAACCATCCTCCGAGAACTGTTTTACGGGAGGTTATCAAATGGGCTGCTCGAGTTGGGCGAGTTCGACATTCTGAATTCAGCCCGGGCCCTCGTGGCCGAGACGCGCTGATTTCCTCGTCGAGACCACGACCCCTGCTCTCGATGAGCGGCCCAAGAAGAAGCGTGTGTCCCCAGTGGGTACTCCATGTAGACGGATCGTCCCGTGGACGCGGTAGCGGTGGCGCGGGAGTTGTCACAACTCCCGGCGGGTTCGAATAAAATACTCACTCGGACTCAACTTCCCGGCGAATAACGTCGGCTGAAGAAGCCTGGCCGTAGACTAGCCCGAGAATGCTCCGGCGATAGTCTACGGCGACTCCCGAGGCTCATCGTCGGCCAGTTAACGGTGGCTTGAAGCAAATAACCGCTCTTGGCCAAGTACTTGGCAGGCAAAGGAAATGATTCAAGGTTTCGAGACTAGACCTTGTTCATTCAGCGTGCGAGACCCGGAAGGCGGACCGTGTGGTGCCGGAGCTCCCGGAAATCTCGGGGACATGCGGGGAGATCTGGCGCTCCCGGTCGAAAAAACAGGGAGGCCATGCGAGATTTCAGAAGCAGAGGCAATGGATGACTCCTTTCCTAAACTATTTGGCTAACGGATCACTCCCGAGGACGCTCAACAAGCCAAGCGGGTCAAAAGACAACCCCGATATCTTCTGTAGTTTTTTATCGCCGTGGGTACTCAACTCCATACCTCGTTAACTCCCGAAGAGGCGGACTACGCGCTAGCGAGATTCACCTCGGGATGCGGATCGCACATAGGCGGGAAAAACCTAGCCTTCAAGGTCATGCGACAGAGTACTCGGCCCTCGATGAAGAAGGACGCTTTGGAATTTGTGAAGAAATGTGAAAGCCGCCACCTTCCGCAACCTTCACCACCACCGTCACAAATCACTACGGGCGCGTGGCCCTTCAATGGGGGCCTCGATATTCTCGGCCCGTTTCCCGTTTGCCCAGGCGGCAAAATTCATCGCTCGGGCATCGCTACTTCACCCAAGTGTCCCGGGCTAAAATCCGGAACACAATGCCACTGAATTCCTTCGCGAGCATTGATTTCGAGAGGTCGTGGTAACAAGCGGGACCCGATTCTCGGGAAACGCTTCACCAAGTATTGCACCGGCTGGGTATCGGGCTGGTCCACACTTCGCATACCCCCGTGCCGAGTGTAGGTCACAAACCGTGCGTTGCTCACGGAGTTAAAAACTAAGTTGGAGGGCCAGGGGCTCTTGGGTCGAGAGCTCCCTTAGTCCTCTGGGTCTTACCGAACAACCCGAAGGAACCAACACGCGAGACGCCCTTGGCCTCCGGAATTCGGTCGAGATCGGGCTTCCAAGTCTAAGTGGAGTCCTTTTTCCCCTTTGGAAAACTCCCCGGAAAATTCGGGAGCACTTAGACTTGCTCGAAGAGGCCGCGATCTTTGCCCGAATACGGACTGACCACCTACCAACATCGTGGGCCCGATACTAAGAAAGTGAAAGACCTTGAGGTGGCGACTTGGTCTGCGTGGCGTAGGCCACCGGGCAAGCTCGCCGGCCAGAATAAGCTCTCTCCCAACCTTTCCTCGTCTCCGCGATCCACGAGCCTACAACTCTCGAACCCGGGCTTGGTCCCACGAACGTGAACGCAGCCCACCTCAAACGCTACTTCGATAGGAAGCTCGGGTATGAACTCACCCCTTCTACGTGCATACATTCGCTTGCTTGTGTAACTGTGTGAGGTAAGGAGTTTACTTAGCATATAGAATTTTAGGGCCTATGAATTGTGTTTGCCTTGCAGGTATCCATCCGACCTAGATGTAAGTCGGGAGGGTCTTCACCTCTCTCGTTAAACCCTAGTCATCTAGGTGGCCCAAAAGTGGTCCGAAACCACACAGTCATCCAGTGGCCCATAGCGGTCTTAAACCCTAGTCATCTAGGTGGCCCATCAGCGGTCTTAAACCTTCATCCATGGCCCATAGCGTCAAAACCTCGGTCATCCGAGCGGCCCGAGCAATGGTCGTACTAAACCTTGGTCATCCAGTGGCCCATGCGTCCGAAAACCTTAGGGGGCAAGATGGCACACGCGACGACCTCCTTTCTGGGAGCAAAGAACGTCCAACGACGGGTCGAAGGAGAAGCATCTCTTCTCCAATATTGGCAACCCAAGTTTCGCTGACAGGCGCCACGGTGGTTCTCACAACCACCTGCTTAGCCTAAGGGCCTACACCTTAGGCCGCCCGCCAACTCAGTTGGTTACCCCACGCACTAACCTTCTCAACAAAGCAACAGCGTGGTGAGGCGATAGAAGCGTTCCTTCTCTAACATTAAGTTGCCCAAGTTTTCCACTTGGACAAGATTGTAAGGTTGGTTACTCGCAACCACTTGCCAAGCCCGGGGCTCAGACCTTAGGCAACCAAGCAAATTTCGGCTAACTAAGTTGGCCGCCCAATGCAAATGACACAAACAAACACGAAGCAATAGGAGACGATGGACGCCGAGTTAAAAAAAAAAATCTCTTCCATTTCATTGCTCACAAGATGTGTTACAATTTACAAACAATCCAAAAAACAAAAGAAAGTACAAAAGGCTACAATTTGCGGACCACCCCCCTGTCTCGGGGCTCTCCCGCAAGTCTTCCTTGCGTTGCGCTGGTTCCTTTGATTGATAAACTCTCACTGAAAATCGGGAACAACCAACCGCGCGACATGGCGTCCAATATTAAGCCCGTCCAATGAAGGCGTGCGGTCCGCCAACCTCCTCGGAGGGTCATCCGGAACCCGGCTCGCTTCCGCGGCGGCGCTCGATCTGCGAGATGCTCGTCTTGTTTCGAACATCCTCCTCCTTTGCGAGCCACCTCCGCTTCGGACCACCTCGCCCGCCTCAACATGGCGTTCTCGCCTCCACGCCCGCCTGGCACCGCCTCAAGAGCGGCCGCTCTGCTCACGAAGCTCCCCCTCCCGAGGCGGCCGGCTTGCATCCACGCCGAGGCTATCTCCGCATCCTTCTCGAGGGCCCTCGTCACGCCGCACCATTGCCTTAAAAAGTGCGACCTTCAACTGCCTGAGCAACAAAAGACAAAGTTAGAAACCTTGAAAGAGCAAAGTACAGGAAATTTACCATCAAGAGCCATACCTCCATAAATTTCCTCGGGGTCCCTTAGGCCCGGCCTCCGTACCCGCCTCGGAGTGGTGGTGGTACGGGAGCATCCTCTCGTGCAAGCACACCGCCCTTCCTCTAGGATTCTTTCCAAGGATTCGTCATCTTCAACCCAACAGGCCAGGCTCCTCTCCGTCTGGAGCAACTCAGCGGGCTCTGTCTTGCTTTGCCTGGGAGCAACGACGGCGAGCTCCTCTCTTGCGGCCTCTAGAATAGCCGCGGCAAGTTTCTTTCTCCCGGCTGCCTTTGGGACAACGGCGGGTGAAGCAACTCGTGACGGGCTCTATAATGTAAACACGTGAACCTTCGAGCACGTCGCCGAAATGGGCTCCTCTGCGGATCCCATCCGGGCGGCACCGGAGTCGGCGTCGCAAGAAAGCGCCAGATGACTCCTCCCATCCTCCAACCTACCCTTATGACCTCTCCGTTCGAGAGTCTTTGCCAGGACCACCACAAATCCCGGCCCGCAAGATCAATTTGTGAAGAGGAGGATGAGGACGTGGCAATCGCCTCGCAGCCAGCTGCCTCCTCCCGAAGACACTAGGCGGATGAGCGATTTCTTGAGTCATCCGGCTTGGCGGATTTTGGAGGGTGCGGCTTACGGGACAGGAGACGGCGGTCCCCATTTAACTTTTTGGGATTCCTCGGCAGACCAGAAAATCCCTCCCGAATGCATCGTGGTTTAGCCGAATCGCCTTGATCGGCCAGCGCGTAGCGGCGTTCTCGCTTGTGACAGCGTGCCTGTGTGTATTCCCTGACCTCACCCGATCCGCGCGATGGGCCACTTGTCTCCCACCTTTACAAAGAAGAACCCGGTTTTCCAGTTCTTAAGGGAGTCATGGATGGCCTTATTAATCTTTATCCCCGTCACGGGGCCGAGAGAAGATCCACTCCGCCCCGGGTTATCTTAAAGATGACCTTAGGCCGGACATCCTAAACTTCCGATTGAGCTTCCGAGCGAAAATGCACAAAGTACAAATATACCTCAATGCATTGGCGTGGAGCCGAGCAATGGGAACTTGGAGGGCCGCTATGATTGATTGAGCTCCTCCCGGCATCGGATCCTCGGGTGAGCCTCGTAAACGGTGGGAAGTAGCCTTCCTGGGTGAGAGGCTATTTCATCTCGCTCCTGAACCCTCCAGCCATCTCCCTCGAATATTGAATTCAACGCACAAGGCCACGATGTCACTCTCCCTCAAGTCGGATGAGAAGTCCGAACGGATGCCATGATTGGAAAAGGTTCTAGGGTTTCTTGAGAGGTTTTTCGCGAAATGAAAATGAGGAAGACGAAAGGCTTGGAAGCGTAACCAATTTTGAACAAAACGGAAGGAAAACCGAGGCGCCAAGCTTGCAAAGGACGCCGGGGACCGCCACATGTCAACTCCTCATTCGATCCAAATGCCAAAGCGACGGGACTCCCGCACGAAACCCCTCACACGGCTCCGCCAACCCACGTGTCGCCACCCAACCGGCCAAAGGGGGATCTAGATCTCCTTCCAACCAAAGGGACACGTGCCACTTTCTGCACGGGCAACCGGCCAAAAGTCTTCGGCAGGTCATTCCCGAGTTGATCGGGCCGGTCAACAGTGCGAACTCCCGACCGACGACGCGTCAACAATTGCGGAACTCTTCGGCGGGGCGGTCAACAATTCTGGAACTCCGGAATTCACTTCCATCTCGTGCCTCAAATGAACTGTTTGGCCAGGGATGGTCAATTTTGACCATGCAACTTTACTCGAATTGGCGGGGGCTTATGACAATTCTCGAACTCCCGGAATTGACCGGGGCCGTCATTGGTACTCTGAATTGGCCGGGACGGTCAGCGATTCGATCGAAGCCTTCCTCCACGCTCTTGTGAGTTTCCATGGGATTCTCAAGCAAGGAAGGAGTCCCATCATGAACATACTGGAGGTCCTGACCACCAGCATGGGGGCTAGTGATGGGTACACCAAAATGAAGGAGAAGTCAACTAAGCCCGGGAAGGCTCAGCGTTCTTGAGCCCACTAAGGAGATAGGCCCGAAATCGAAAGGCCCAAGGACGGTCAATTTCTTAGCTCAAACGGTCAACTCGAGTTGACCGATTTGTTGGGCCTCCGAGGGTTTGCAAATGAGATGGGCCTGTTCCATTATAGCCCACGCCCATCGATGGTCGCCCGCCGCTCTCCACGAGGGCGGCCGTCACCCGACGGCCAACTCGGGCGTTGACTGGCCCGCTCTACGTCTTTGCCCTAAAATCGCCCTTCTACGGAATGGACTCTTCGCTTGATGGTCCAAATGAAGGCTGCCAATGCGCACGCTCTTTCTAGGACACAAACCCACGATGGAGAAGGCGGCAACTGAACTGCAGGATTTAATGCGGTCGCGGAGACACGCAATAGAGGCGGAAAGGCTAGCCACTGAGGGCATGGGCCGGCACGCCACCAACTCCACCTCGCTCCCATCCGCAGTGGCCACCCACTCCCTCAAGAGAGGGAGGAGCCAAGCATGGCAAACGACATCCGAACGTGCGGTCACGGCAATCGGGCAGCCGGCGTGACCCGGCAGAAATTACGACTCCATCAAGATCACCTGTGCCCAAGGATCCATGGTGAGGTGTATAAGAACCCTCACGCCTACAGAGAAAGGAGGGCTTTTACGAGATCTTCCCAAGCATCTTACACTCTTCACTTCTCTTTCAAGAACTAAAAGGCAAACTTTGATCCGCTCCTCTCGAGAAAAATCCTGGGATCGCGAATTCTAGTTCCCGATTCCCAAGCAATCAAACTCCAAGCAACGAACGGGTTGATACACGCGTTCTTTGCCTTCCCACCATCCGAGATACGAGGAAGGACCTGTTCCTTACGATTCCGGAATTAAACACTCTTCACTCTTCTCTCTTCCCTCACTTGCTCTTTCTATCTTCAGCTCCTTCCATTGAAGGTCACATCGACTTGAAGGTCGGAGTGTTTTCGGTGGGATTAATTCCGCCGTGAACGCCCGACCTCTTGTTTGCTTTAGTGGTGTGCGGGGTTCGCACCTGAACGGCCGATCAGCTCCTCCAAGAATCCAATTCGTTGAAATCTGGATCAGTGACGCATCAAATTTATAGGGACAAATTAATAGACAATCAGTCAACAGGTATAAATAACAGTGATTTGTTTTAAGTTTATTGAAAGTATATATAATTCTTTCTTAAAATTAATCTTTTGATCATTAATTTTTAGTTTTTAGCATGTTTTAAATTTTTAAGATATTACCTAGATATTATTTGATACTTTGAAATATTTGACCTATAGAAGTTTATTGGTTTTGAATACAATGTTCTAATTTCATCCGACCTCGTAAGGTTGAACCTGTGAAATCATTTTATAATGAAAAAAATTAGTATTTGGATGTTCAATACAATTTCATACATAGGACTGCTGTTGAACCTTCGTATATAGATTATGAATTTTGTACATAAATTTATATTTAAATATTTATTACATTTGGACATTTGACATACTAAATTTTGAATGCATTTTACTATGTTTTATCCATTCGTTCTATTTTATTAGATATATTTTGTTAATATATGTATTGATTCCTGTTCAACATTTGGCTAATAATTTTATCATATTTTTTAATCTTTTCAAATTAGATGATCCTTAAATTTCCTTGAAGGACTCTAGATGAAGGAGTTAGAAAACTTTTGCTATTCTTTTATTATCTGAATGAGTATTGGATTATTTTTAGTATTATTTTGAGATTTTATTAAGTTGATTTAGTTTTGATCTATATTATTGAGAGATTCCTTTATCACTATGGATATTGTATAGATTTTACATTATTATTATTGGATAATTGTTAGATATTTTTCCTTTTGAATAAGTTTGATATGAAAAGGTCGTTGAATTAATTTATTTAAGTGTTGGATAGATAGTTTGATTCGGTTCTGTGTTTGCTGTCCAGCGTCATGATCATTATATTATTTTAGTTTTGATTTTGTTCAGATCTATTCAATGATTTTGGTTATTTGAATTTTATTCTATATAAAGAGGATAAGAAATATGTTATACATATTTATTTAATTATTTATTTTCTTTAGCCGTTGACAGGGTTCCGGGTGGAAAGATACAAGAAGAAAACTTTCCAGTTTAATTTATGCGATCATTATAAAAATTGAGTGGCCTTTAAAGCTAATTTCAGTATAAATAGTATTAGAATTGTTATGTCAATTGTAACACAATCGAGTATATAAATGGAATTTTTTAAATGATAGATTTTTTTATTATGTGTTATTGTTACATCTTCGGATCCTGACTTTGGTAAGGATGAGAATCTAAAAGCAGAGCAACACAAATATAAATTTTAAGTAGGTAGAAGAGGGAGAGAGACAATAACACAGAGTTTTTATGTGAGAAATTCTATTCTAAATGAGAAAAAAATACGAGACTTTGAATTTGAAAATATTTTCACTAATCTGTTATTTGAGTACAAAAGTATGGACAATGAAGTATAGGAGTGACTCTTTAGGATCACTTTTGCAAGTACAAGTATTCTCTCAGTTGGTGGTGGAAGTAACTTGCTTTTTCTCTCTCTATGGACATTAATGCAAGTGCAGAAAAATCAGTCCATTTTTCCTCCCTTTGTTAGGTATACAGTGAATACTTATATAATAGTTAAGTCTTCTTGCGTAGAGCAGCCACGTAGAGGTGGCATGTGTAGTAGATCCTTTCTCTAATATTACAAATCTATCTTGTCGTGTTAGAAAGATTGTGTGTATGCGAGTTGGCTCTGTGAGACGTCACTTTTGCAATGATCATACCAACTCTGCAAGGCATCATTTCCTGTGAAGATTGCGTACTGCAGAGATCGCACGGGCCTTTGTAAAAGTCAACAATCTGAGCTGGCATCCTCGTCCGTTCTGAGCTTTCTTTCAGCGCTCGTGCCGTTAAAGATTTTTTAGAGTCCACATCTTTTATGAAGGCTTTGGCCTTTATCACGTCCGTGGACGTTTGGGGCCATATCCTCAGCGCCATATCCTCGGGGCTTTATTGGAGACTTTGGTCTCTCAGAGAATCCTTGAGCCTCCCAAGCTAAGTCACTCTTGGACCAATGCAACTCTTTGGGCCTCTTGGGACAAGGGCCTTAGTTCTTGAGCTTTCAAGGCCAATTTAGCCTCTTGGACCAAATCGGCTCCATGGACTTCTTGGGACGTGGACTTAAATCCTCGGACCTCTTGAGCTAATTTAGCCTCTTCGGCCAAATCAGTATCGTGGGCTTCTTGGAACGTGGGTCCAAGTCCTCAAGTCTCTAGAGCCAATTTAGTTCATTGGGTCAAATCAGCCTCGTGGATATCTTTGGATGTGGGCTCAATTTTTGGACATTTTTTCTGGGAATTGGATAATACTACCCATCACTAACTTCCCATGCCAAAAGATTCGAGAATCGTAACTTTTGACATGTGCGATGGTGGAAATGCATTGGGCGACTCTGGCATTGATTTGATCTTTCAGAATATTCCTTTTTGTCTGCAGCTTATTGTTCCTCTTTTCAAGAGAAAGCTTTCCAAGTTTCTGTAGACTTTTATTGAGTGGCTCAACTATAATTTATCTGATGAAGTGATCATAGTCCGATGATTGAGGAAAGTGTCTGAGGGCATTGCTGGATTTAGCGGCCAAAAATACGTTGTTCGAGGCGCTGAAGGCGTCGGACCATCAGTCATTATGGAGCCTGTAGAGCAGCCTTTTGAGGTCATGGGCATATCTACGGAGCCACCTGTTGCCCCTCTTGCTCTTTACGGGCCCATGCCTGATATCCCTTCAGTTTTCACTGGAGAGGCATTGAATTGGATAGACAATCCTCCCAAAGACGTCACTGAGGGATAGCCAGTGGGAGAGACTGAGGCAACTCAGGTGGAGGAGGTAGTGACGATGAGCACGACGATAGTTTCTGAGTCTGCTAAGGCCGAGGAAAATTGGGCCGCGGAGTTGCCCATCGCCGAGACTGCTGTGCTCCCTTGCCTTGCAATCCAAATCTTCTGTCCAATTGAGCTCCCGCGTAAGGTCCATGAGGAGGTCCTAGTCAAGGACGTTTCTAGGACATCACACGCTGCCAAAGCGGAGGCTCGGGCTACGGATCACTTTGAAGCGACTGAGCTCCCAATCCTTGATTTTGTTAAAGTTGTCCTTATGACCGAGGCCAGGGATGGGGTGCAAGAGGCAGCTGCTACGGAGCCTGTTGAGTCCCAAGCCCCCAGAGAGGAGAGTTCAGTTGGGAGCTCTCTCGTCTCCATGGTACTTCGCTACTCTTTCTCAGGCTCTTTGTTCACTTCTGTCCGTGACTTAAATGATGTTTTTTCCATGCAACTTTATGAGTTGGATGACGGTCTTCGTGTTATCATTGACGACGTCACTCAGACTTGTGTTGAGTTGGAGACTCTCAGGGCCTCGGGGCAGTGCACCAAGAGTCTTGAACTTGAGCTTGCTGAAGCCAAGAGTAGAATTTCTTTCCTTCAGAATTCGCTGAGGGTCAGAGAGCACCAGCACGCCTCTGTTGAGGAAATTTTGAGGGCTCAGGAGTAACTGAACATCTCTTTTTGAGGTAGGAATCTCTAGCTGGAGGAGGAGCTCAGGATCTCGCTGAAGCCCGAGGACATCGGACCAGCTCTGGAGCGTAGGTACTGGGACGCCATCAAGATGTGCTGCCGCATCATGAAGATTTTGGTCCTAATGATTCCTACTGGTGTGTTCGATTCGAAAAATGGTACCGCTCAACACAAGGCTGATCTGATTGGTCTCCTAGGACGAAGTGAGACTCCTGACCCTTTTCAGCCTAGACCTTCTAGCCAGCTTGAACCTTCTGAGTAGCCAAGATCGTTGGACCATCCAGGGGCTTCGCGATAGTTTTGTACATTTTCCTTTGCTGTGTATTCTTGTTATAAATAATATATACGTATGAATGAAAGTTATTCTTTCCTTATGCAATTTATTTTCTTTATTTATGTTTATGGTTCTTTCTTAGACTTAGGCCCTTAGAAAGTTTTATCCTTCATAAGCAAAGTGTCCAAACCTTTTGACCGTCTTTGACTGAAGAGACTACCTCTAGGGTCTTTGCATACTTATCATTTTTTAAACCCCATAAGTTTTTAAGTTTAATTTCTTGCGAGTTGCTTGGCGTCGTTGCCAAGTTTTTGGGTACGACCTTTTAATGGGCTACTTGGACTTAATCGAGTTTTAGAGTATGGCCTCTTAATAGGACGCTCGAACTTAGCCGAGTTTTTGAGTACGACTTCTTATAAGCCGCTCGAACTTTGTCGAGTTTTAAAGCAAGTGGAAGGGGTTCTTTTACTTGATTTAGGGGCAGCCTAGGTCTTGATTATACATGAGACAATATGCAAACACGCCAATAAATGTAAAACAACAAAAAAGCAAACATGATTTTATTGCTTTAATAAGATACGGTACAAGCACATCAAATGATGCAAGTTACTTTACCTGACTGTTGACATATTGGGCTACTCTTCGCTGGTATGCAGTTGTCCACAACCTTGCCATGTTTGAAGCTTCCCTGAGCATGTCTTGGCTTTTACGACGCCTTTGCGTGCTGTCATTCGGGTAGGTCACTTGGATACCACGCTTACAACTGCTGTGGCCATTCTATTCCTTAGTTGGTCCACCTCACCATCTCCTACTGTTATGAAAATCTACCCAGGTCTTTGTAGGAAATGGTTAAAGTATCATCTCTTGATTAGCTTTTCAATCTCCATTTACAACGTTCGGCAGTTTTTAGTACCGTGACCTCCGTGGCGATGGTAGTGGTAGTACTCTGATGGATTACCTCTATCTGGGGTTCTTAACGTTTTGAGCCACTTTAAAAATTTTTCATTCCGAATTTATATTAAGATGTTGATACACGAATCGTTCAAGGGAGTTAGGTCCAAAGGATTGAACTTTCCTTGATCAACCTGCTCAGTCTTGTGCTGTTTCGTTGATCATTAGAAATTCTGATGGTCCGCATTCTTTCTTTTTTCCTCTACCATCATCGGGGGGAGGCTCTCCTGCTGGATGGGCCTCTTCGTATTGTTGGCTTCTTTGACTGTTATGTAAGCTCGCGCCACTGCCTCAGCCTCTGTGAAGGTCCAAGGTCCTTTGTACACGACGTACTTGAAGAAGCTACCTCCCTCCAACGCGGACAGGAATGTTGTGAGCTTGACCCCATTGGTTAGCTTGGAAATCTACCTGGCCTCGATAATTAAATGGGATAGAAAACTCTTCATGCTCTCTCTGACCCCTTGCTTCACACAAGTAATGTGCCATGATTGCTTCTTGATCCTCTGACTGGAAGTGAACTCGGAAAGGAAGGTCTCTACCAACTTGCTGAATGAGCGAATGGAGTTCGCAGGAAGCCCATAGAACTAGATCCTCGCACCACTCTTGAGTGTCAAGGGGAAGCACTGACACATCGTCGCCTTGTCCAATCCTTGGAGGCTTAGATGTTCCTGGAAGTGATTCAAGTGATCCATAAGATCAAAACTTCTGTCGTAGGCATCAAGAGTTGGCATTTTGAACTTAGAAGGTAGTGGCCTCGTGCTGATCTCCATTGTAAATGGTGATTGGCGTAGGGCACTAGCTTCTGCCTTTGCTTCTTCTTTGAAGACCCGTTTTCAGATCTTCTCAAGCCTCTCCTTCATTTGCGGTGGAGCTGTTATCTTTTTCTCGTTGAGGTAATCTCTCAACTCATAAAAAGCTTGTGCAGCTTTTTGATCTGCATGACTCTTTTCGTTCGGAGGAAATTCGTTATGAGAGGGTCCCCCTTGAACCGTGGGCTCCCGATTATTGTGAGAATTACAAGGACTTCGTCTCTCTTGGCCATCCTCTTGTATCCGTGGACCCAAGCGACCTTCAAGTCGTGATCGGACTTTGCTGCTTGAGGCAACTTGCGTCATGGGGTCCTCACGTTCGGTGGCTTGCTTCGTTGGGTACTTCTTTCCCTTACCCTTTTTCTCAGAGACGTAGTAGTCTGAGAGGCCTTAGTTGGCACTCCCTTTGACCACTTGTCTATTTTTTTTGCAAAAAGTCTGAACGGTCCTGGAAATATCATCCATCCTCAAGGCCAATGCTTGGACATATGGATCAGAATGTTTCTCTATCGTGACGCTCGCAGCATGGCCATTACCACATGAAGTAGCTTCTCTAGCTGGGAAACTAGTCTGTGCTCTGGTGTTTACCATTTTTAAGCTTTTTTAGAGAATGTATTAACTTGACTTTTAGTTGGTTCTCATAGGTGGCGCCAATATTGCGTCTTCGGATCCTGATTTTGGCGTGACAAGGACCCAAAAGCATAACAACACAAATAAGAATTTTAAGTAGGTGGAAGAGAGAGAGACAACAATACACAGAGTTTTTACGTAAAAAATTCTCTTCTAAATGAGAGAAAAAAATCATAAAATTTTAAATCCGAAAATACTTTCACTAATCGTTGTTTGAGTACAAAAGTGTGGAGAATAAAGTGTAGGAGGGACTATCTAGGATCACTTTTGTAAATACAAGGTTTCTTTCAGTTGGCAGTCGGAATAACTTGCTTTTTCTCTCTATATGGACATTAATGTAAGTGCAGAAGAATCAATCCCTTCTCCCCTCTTTGTTAGGTACATAGTAAATGCTTATATAGTGGTTGAGTCTTCCTACATAGAGCGACCATGTGGAGGTGGCATGTGCAGTGGATCCTGCCACAAGCTTTATAAATCTATCTTACCATATCAGAAAGATTGTGTGCATACGGGTTGGCTCTGTGAGACGTCACTTCTACAGCGATCATGCCTGTTTTGTAAGCCATTATTTCTTGTGAAGATTACGTATTGTAGAGATCACGCATGTCTTTGTAAAAGTCAACAGTTTGAGTTTGCGTTTTCGGTCGTCCTAAGCTTCCTTTTAGCGCTTGGATCGTTGAAGACTTTTCAGAGTTCGTGTCCTTGATGAAGGTTTTGGCCTTTATCACATCCGCGGACGTTTGGGGCCATATCCACAGCGCCATGTCTTTGGGGCTTTATTGGAGACTTTGGTATCTTACGGAGCCCTCGAGCCTCCCAAGCTAAATTAGTCTCTCGGATCAATGCAACTCTTTGGACCTCTTGGGATGAGGGCCTAAGTCCTCGGGCCTCCAAGACTAGTTTAGCCTCTCGGACAAAATTGGCTCATTGGACTTCTCGGGACGTGGACTTAAGTTATCGGGTCTCTTGAGTTAATTTAGTCTATTGGGCCAAATCAGTCTCATGTGCCTCTTGGGACATGGGTCCAAGTCCTCGGGCCTCTAGAATTAATTTAGTTCCTTTGATCAAATCAGCCTCGTCGGCTTCTTGGGACATGGGCTCAATTTTCAGACTTTTTATTTGGGCCCTGAATATCACTACCCATCAGTTGTGAATAATTATTGATGGAATTTCTAGACGAATGGGAGATTTCTAATTTGAATTGAGATAAATATTTATTAACTTGATCTCTTTTCCTTTTTTAGTAAGGCTTTTTAGAAAAATAATGATTAATCTTTCATGTCTTGACTATTATGACTCTCATGAAAGACGAATGAGAACAAGGACGGGAGAAAAACCCGCATGATGTTCTTCGAAAAAAAATTTTAAAAAATATAATCTTAAAGTATTGCAATTTACTTATTTTTTTAAAAAAATATTATTTTGAATTGTGTGGAGTGAAAAAAATAATTTAAGTTTTCGTTATTATTCATTTATTTTTTAAATATTATATACACTATATAGTTCAATTATAGTTATTTAAATTGGTGTTTTTGCTTGAGATGTTAATTAATTAATTAATTATTATTTTTTCGCCCGTGATGAGACATGTGAATTTTAAATTCAATAATTTAACTATAATGTTAAAAATTTTAATTTAAAATAATTTTTTTAAAAAATTATAAATTATTAAATTTATATATAGTAATTTAAAAATAAAATAAATTGCTGTTACAAACAAATTGTAGGGTTAACTCGGGCCTGCGGTGATTTTTGACCGACAGTAATAATGAAAAAATATTTATAAATAATTTTTAATCTTTATTTTCTACTTTTCTTTTATAGTTTTTATTATTAAATTTTATCAGAACATTAATTTTATTCGATTCTCAGTATAAAAAAATTTAAAATAATTAATTATTTAAAATATTCATATTTTTTAGCCTTTTTTACGTCACATAAATATAAACATATGAATAGAACATCGAATAATTTTATTATAAAATAATTTAGTATGCAAACAATTTTATAATAAAATCAGCAAAAAAAGTAAAAAAAATATTTCTACTGAAAATAATAAAGTAAGAATATATTTAATATTTTATTTATTATTAACAGGCGTGAGGTGTTGACCAGAGGATAAAAAATCTAATAAATAAAAAGATCATAAAAAATCTTTATTTTTTATTATTTTTAAAAATGTTATCACCCAAAAATTATGACCAAGAAGCCCATTCAACTTTTAGGGCCTAACCCAATACTTTACGGCCCATTGGGCCCAAAAAAGCTTACACTTCTACTAGTTTCCTCAGCTTGTCCACTATGACAGAAATCGGGGGGCCTGTGCCTTAACAATGAGGGTATCTCGAGATTGATTAATTTATATCCGACTCTTTTAGCTTAAAAAAAAATTAATTTTAATTTTGTTCATGTTTTAAAAATAAAAATCACAGAACCGAGGTGTGGGTTGCTCCATTAATATACATATATATATATATATATATATATATATATATTCTTTTTAAAAAATATTATTTTTATGTATTTTTTTTCAGTTCTACCCAAACTTAAACTAAAATAAATAAATAAATTTGATATGTACTTTGAATTTGGATTGATATTGGATTATGTTGCGTTAACCATCTTAATGCGTTCTAGATCCAAATTTTGAATGGATTCGGGTTCAACTACTCATTGGGCTCGTGTTGATGTAGGTTTGATCTCCGTCCTACGTGGTTTAAATTTTGCACACAACAATAAAAGACGAAAAGTTAGAAGAAAATGGTAGAAATTTGCTTTCCGATTTATTTTTCGACACTCAAATTAGTAATATTCCTTCTAAAATGAGGAAGGTAAAAATTAAATATATTAGAGTTGATGCTGGAAAGATGATTTGTGAGTTTAATTCGGAGGTGCACTTGGCGTGGAATGGCTTTAGGTCGTAATTTACTCATAGAGTGCGGCTTTTTAGACAATTGGGTTCGCTAGGAACGAGTAGTGGGAAAAAGAATAACAATTGGTTGCTTGAAGAATGGATTACTCGTGCGAGTTTGAGTACTGGAGAAAGCGTGCCATTGAAGTGTCCCCAAGACTTTTTATAAATGTTGGATTTCGCCACCTTCCTTAGGCGGCGAAGCGGGCTATTAGTCGTCTGAGGGGATCCTTTCCATCCATTGATAGAATCCAGGCGTTATTCAGGACCACAATGGTCGAGAGAGAGAATTTTCTTATTTGTGGAGATGTTATATGTTGTGAATGTTGAGCTTCCATTATGAATCGTGTATTCATTTGAGGGCTTCCTTTCCAGGATATACACTGATTTGGGGATTTTGTTTCAGAGGGGCTTGCCATTTGAGAAGATTTCCAGCATTGCGGCCAATTGTGAAAAAATGCTTGAGGGCCGCTTCTAGCTTGGGCCATATCTGGTTTGGGTCGCACCCGACTGCCTGAAGACCCTTTTCGGTCAATTGGGGTGTTGACTGTCCTTTGAGCCGGTAAACTGCGATACTTTTAAGATGATCGTCTCTTTGGGTTGGCCCACTCTAGCTCTCTCTATCAGTAGCCCCCTATGCCACTGGTCCGAATTTTTGACTTCCAGCATGTTTATATGGGACGTGATGGGTCATTTGTCTTCTCAAGTTTGACCCAAATTTTCTTTTTAATTGTTTTCGGCATGACTCCTCTATTTTCTGATTTTCTGCAGATTTACTAGGTTAGTGGTCCTTTGATGTTTAGTGCTTCACTTGCTTCCTCGCATGTTATAAATCGGAGCTTACGGGCGTTTATTCATATCATCCCCCTCGTTAATCAGTAAAATGGTGCGGAAGCTTGACATTGTTGGGAGGTTGCAAGCTTGCAGCTCCCGGCGTCGGCTCTGAGCTTAGATTGTTTGCGTTCTCTGGCATCGCTGTCTCGAGTCATGGCGTTTGGTTTGCTTTGGTTGCTCCTTTTCATGTAGGTGGTTGTTTTGGTCATCCTTTTTAGTGTAGGTGAGCACTTTGGTCATCCCTTTTTGCGTGGGTGACTGTAAACTCAAAAATCTTTATTTTTTTTTAGAAAAATGTCATCACCCAAAAATTATGAGCAAGCAGCCCATTCAACTTTTAGGGCCTAACCCAATACTTTACGTCCCATTGGGCCGAAAAAGAGCTTACACAACTTGTTTCCTCAGCTTGTCCACTATGACAGAAATGAGGGGGGCCTGCGCCTCAACAATGAGGGTATCTCGAGATTGAGTAATTTATATCCAACTCTTTTAGTTAAAAAAAATTAATTTTAATTTTGTTCCTGTTTTAAAAATAAAAATCACAGGGCCGAGGTGTGGGTTGCTCCATTAATATAAATGTATATTCCTTTTTAAAAAAATTATTTTTATGTATATTTTTTTCCATTCTACCTAAACTTAAACTATAAAAAAATAAATAAATTTGATTCATTATAAGAAGAGTACGAGATTTGTTTTTTAGCATATCTTTTGACGTTCTAATTAAAAATAATTTTAAAAAAATTAAAAGAATGAAAAGAAAATGGGATGAGTGTGACATTTATTAAATTTGAAATATTTGGCTTCATGAATTAGAATGGTGGAGTAAGAGATGACTTGTGGCCCATATATAGAATATGAATTTTCTCTTTTTCAATACAAGATCGAAGTTTCTTTCTTTTTTTCTTAATTTTTCTTTTGTTTGCTAAACAGAATTTTTGTATTTATTGTCAGGGTACTAAGCAATCTATCTTTTAAAATTGACATGATTGCTATCTGAAATGTTATAATATTTATATTTTAACTGTTATGTTAGTTTTATAACCATTCAACGGTTAATGTTTAAGATTTATTCGATTATTATTATCTGCTTTAATATGATTAATCATCCTTCGATTTTTAATACCTATTCATTAGGATTTAATATTAGATTTATTATTCTGTCGGGTCATTAGTTGCTCTGGTCTTCTGTTTCTCTAATCATTTGGTAATTTGATTTGCCAATAGAGTATCTGTTTAGATTGAGTATTGAACCAATTTCATACCAAATTAAGTTATTTGGTTGTCTTGTTAATTACCATCGAGTTGATGACTTGTATGCCCAATATTCCTATCAGGTCGGATTGATTGTATCTAAGTCCTACCCAATAAAATCAATTATATTTTGATGACCCAAAAAATTAATAGAATAAGATGTTTGAATCATACATTTTTAAAAATATCATGTACACTAATATATGATTTGAAATATATTTAACTAAACATAAAAATTAATTTAAAAATAAAAAATAATGAAAAAATCAAGAATACAATTAATATTTTTCACTTTATTTTAAGCCAAAGGAAGTGTTCATCCATTCTATTAATCAATGCAAGATAAATATATCATTGATAGGTTCCTATACAATAGACAAAAAATAAAAAATTTCAAGTGGGCATTCACTAAATAATAATTTTAAATTATAATTATTTCTTTGTGAAGGATTCGGTTAGCCCAACTAAAAAATAGAAGCCATTAACAGAAGGGACTAACTTAGAACTGAACAACGTGCCAACTGGCTTAGTAGGCCTAGACAGCTTAAATAGATGAGTGATCTCATCAGTCCAGTCAGAACGGCCCATGATCCACTTCCCGTGGGTTAAAGAAATACACCATAACTGGTTGGAAACCGTAAGACAAATAATATCTATTTATCTATCCGGATAGTTCAGCAGACGGTTGCCAGGGAAGGTCAAATTATCCTCTAACTCTATAAATATCCCTCACTTCGGCAGGAAGAAGGGGAGGAAGAAAAAAGTATATAGAGCACACTCCAAGCGTATCTTTCTCTCTCTCAAAGATGTTTCCTATGGAAGCACATCACATTCAGTCGCCTCACACATGCATTAGCATTTTCATTCTACATCTTCCATCTTTTTTTTCTTATAGAAAGATTACTAACTTGAATCTCGTAGGATATATTGGGGAGAAAATTTTATCAATTCTCTGATATCTTGTTTATTTATTGTGCTGTACGGGATTCAGGTTACGAAGATCGGACCCACTTTTAATCAACCTAACGCAAAGATTAGATCTACGACATCCTAATTCGTATAATAACCCGAACCCAAGAATGCATCATTGACACGGTCTGGGGAAAGGGACCAAAAGGCCAGCTTAACCACTACTCACACCGAAGCAAAAAAATTTATCCCTAGGACTCAAGCGAGCACTCCTACTGGGGACATCACCTCGCCCTGTAACTACCCCCCTTGGGAGGCCATGGGGAGGACCAGCAGGTGCTCTTCTTGTAAGTGCTCAATACTCGGATGGACAACATATCCGTGATGCTGCAAATCCTTTGTGCATAGCGGGGTTAGCATGGATAGGGGCTCCTTCCTTGACTGCCCGCGCCGCAACTTCTAGAAGGATGAGTCAAAGGAAGGAGTGCCCGGCTAGAGGGATGCATCATCCTGCTGACCTTGGGGTTTGAGCAGCTTTGAGTGACAGGGCCCAATCACGATTAGAGGGCCAATTGGGCCCCAGGTCGCATGATAAAAGCCCGAAGTGATGAAATCCTCGCTACTCTCATGACGATCGTAAACCTCTAATCTAAGAGGAGGCCTCCAACAACATAAGCCGGCAAGAAAAAATGGCCGTCCAACCCGATACCCATTGCAAGATCACTCAAAGTTGAGGACCTGCCTCAATACAAAGAGGGCTGCTGCCACTTCTCAGGTGGAGGAGAAAATGAAAAAAATATGGTAGCACATGTTCGGGGAAAGTGCTGAGGGGCACTCCAAGGATTTGAGGAGATCTTCATTCATAATGGAGATCCGAGTACGGCTACTCCTTCACAAATTTAAAATGCCGGTCTTGGACGCATACGATGGAAGTACTGATCTGATGAATCATCTAGACCATTTTTATATTTTTTTGAACTTGCAGGGCTTGGACGAGGCAACCATGTGCTAATTCTTTCCCCTGACTCTCAAGGGAGATGTCCAGTTTAATTTTATTATTTACCACCAAATTCGATTTGGTCGTTCTATGAGCCAATCGACAACTTTTTGTCCCAATTTGCCTCTAATCGGGGAAGAGAGAAGTGACCTTGGCACCTCGCCCGCATCAAATGGCGGCTGAGTGAAAGTCTGAAGCACTTTCTAGGACAATTCGTCACCAAGGCCCGACGAATACCCTTACTTACAGATGAAGTAATGCTAAGTGCCTTCTTATCAACTTTAGAGTCGGTCGAGTTCTTTAAGTAGTTGGCACACAAGGACCCTTAGACCTTTTGTGAGACCAAATCCATTGCTCATACTTGCATAGTAGTAGAGGAGGCAAATAAGGTAAAGAAACCGAGGCGGCCAGTGACCGAAAAGAGAAGGAACGGAGATAGCGCCAGTGTCCAGTCCCCAAGAAGTACCCATGAATTGAGTCAGGTGCCCGAAAGGAGTACAAACCCATGAACCTAACTCCCCTGAGCGATACTCGCATCAACATCTTAATGTAGATCCGGAATGAGAAATTTTTGAAGTGGCTGAAAGTATTGAGGAATTAGATGGAGGAGATCAGTCGAAATACTACATGTATCAAAAGTCTACAGGTCATAACACTGAAAATTGTTGTACACTACGGAAAGAGAATGAAGACCTAATCAGAAAAGGGCACTTCACCCGATTCCTACAAAGAACTGAACAGGTGGGGCAGTGTAGAAATCCAGTGGTCATTGGGGTTGTTAACATGGTAACGACACAACCGGTGAAGAACAATGCCCCGAATCACCTAGAAATGGCGTTTGGCAGTAAGAAGTCGAGAGTAGGGGTTAGAAATGATGGCATTAGTTTTAGCGATGAAGATTTGACTCATGTAATAACTCCCCACTCTGTTCCATTGGTTATGTTTACCATTGTTTCAAATGGTACCGTAAATTATCAGTTAAAATGAGTGTTTGTTAATAATTAAAGTTCTAAAGAGGAGTCAAATGAAGCCCACCGAGGGATCCCTGTATGGGCTGGAATAACGAGTTAATACCCGTCTAGGGGGTGGTCCAGTTGAAGTCACACTAGGTTCTTATTCGAGGATGGCCTCTAAGATGCTCAACTTTTTGGTAGTGGACATTCCGTTTGTCTACAACATTTTCTTGGGACAGCCCTGCCTGATCGTTTTGGGATAGTAATATCGATTCCACATCTAAAGATAAAGTTTCCTACTCCATGCGGCATAGGTGAGTTCCTCGACGATTAAATGACTGGCCGGACATACTACCTATCTGATGTCACTCAGACGCCTCTTAATCAACCAATTAAAGATCTCGACTTTCGTGATGAGACCACCTTGCAGTAAGCCCGGTCTGATGAGTCTATGGACCGATTCCCCTTGGATCACAGCGATCCCGTGAGATATGTACAAATTGGGAGTTCCTTACCAACACCCCTCCGAGTCCAGTTGATAGACTTCATCCGGTGAAATTTTGATATCTTTACTTTGGCGCTGACAGGCATGCTCGGGATACCAACTGAAATAATGGTCCATAAGTTGGATAAAGATCCCGATCATAAACTCATCTAGTAGAAACGGAGAAACCACTCCATCGATAAACTAGTCGCCATTCACGAGGAGGTAAGGAAGCTGCTCGATGATGGGTTCAGCAGGGAGGCTAATATTCAGATTGATTGTCCAACGTGATTCTCGTTAAGAAAAATAACAGAAAGTGGAGAACGTGTATTGATTTCACCTATGTCAATAATTTGTGTTGAAAAGATAGCTTTCCAGTGCTAAGGATCAACTTACTAGTAACCTCCACATCCGACCATGAGCTATTAAATTTCACGGACACCTACTCGGGTTACAACTAGATTTGAATGACCCAAAAGATGAAAAATATACGTTACTCATGACTGATCAAGGGATGTACTGCTACAAGGTAATACTCTTTGGATTGACGAATGTCGATACAACCTATTAACGACTTGTAAACAAAATGTTCGAAACTCAAATTGGCCAAAATATGAAAGTGTATGTGGATGACATGCTTGTCAAAAGTAAAGCTACTGACGACCATATTCATGACCTTGATGAATATATGTTGTTCATGACTGATCAAGGAATATACTGCTATAATGTGATACTTTTCGATTGAAGAATGCCAATACAACTTATCAGCGGCTTGTGAACAAAATGTTCAAAACTCCAATTGGTCGAAATATGAAAGTGTACACGGATGACATGTTCGTCAAAAGCAAAGATACTAACAACCATATCCACAACCTCGGTGAGAAATTCAGCATCCTCCAGACAATCAAATGAAGCTAAACCCAACCAAATTTGTGTTTGGTGTGACCTAAGAAAAGTTCTTAGGTTTTATTGTCTCACAAAAGGGGATCGAGGTGAACCCCAAAAAGATAAAGGTGATACTCGATATGAACCCTCGTTGGATCGTAAAAGAAGTCCAAAATTCATTGGAAGACTCGCAGCACTCCCTCGATTATTGGCAAAATTTGTTGAAAATTATCTACCTTTTTCAAGGCTCTAAGGAGGACGAAGGTTGCCGGTTTTCAGTGGATGGTCAATTGTGAAGCCTCCTTCTGAGAATTGAAGGATTACCTTACCAACCCCCTCTTTTGATGTCTTCGTAAGAAGGAGAAGATTTATATTTATATTTAGTGGTGTTTGACACCACGTTAAGCTCAATCCTGATCCAACAGCTGCCTGATGGGTAACGACCAATCTATTATGTTAATAAGGTATTGATGGATTCGAAGACCCGCTACACATGTTGAGAGAGTAGCCATCGCACTCGTCTATTCCACCCGAAAGTTGCACCCTTAATTCTAGGCACACAAGATTGTGGTTCTAATCGACCCACCTCTAAAAGGAATGTTATAGAAACCAAACATGTTCAGATGATTGGTAAAATGGGCAATTGAGTTGGAAAAGTTTGATGTCAAGTTCCAACTACGACCGGTCATAAAAGGCGAGACCTTAGAAAACTTTATAGTTGAGCCAATGACCACAACTCCAGCGCCCTCGAGCTCGCCTAGGATGATGGCTAGTGTCCAATGCCAGTATAGACTCTCCACGTGGATGGTTCCTCGATGCAAGCGGGCAATAGAGCCATGTGGTCCTGTGGATTCCTGACTGGTCGGAGATAAAATATTCAATGACTCTCGATTTCTTTATAACCAATAACATTGTCAAGTGTGAGGTGTTGCTTGTCGGGCTTCGGCTAGCCAAGGAATGCTTGGCAAAGAGTTTAACCATTTACAACAACTTGGAGTTGGTTGTTAATCAAGTTCAAATGAATTTTGAGGCAACATGCCCTCTACTCTTCAAATATCTCACCAAAGTTTAGAGCATGACCTCGACATTTGACAACGTGGAGGTGATTCATATACCAAGAAAAGAGAATGAGAAGGCTGATCGACTGAAAAGTGGTGGCAACCGAGTACTTAGAGTAGTATGCTCAAGAAATGCATGAAGTCCTCTACACCCTAATTAAAAATGACTTGGAGCACGAAATGGAGTTGATAGTCAATGCCGAAAATTGAATAACCCCGTACAGAAGGTGTCTCGCCATGATACCTTACCAAGATTACCTAGAAGCGGCCAAGCGCTTTAAAAAGACGGTAGGTTGGTACACCATCATGGATGGGAGGCTCTATTGTCACAAGTTTCCATCCCGTACATGCGATGTCTCCTACTAGAAGAATCCGACTATGTGCTGAGAGAGGTGTACCTCGGTATTTGCAGATCTCATGTTAGGGGAAAGAATCTTGCTTTCAAACTCATACGGTAAGGCTACTATTAGTTCACCATGAGGTGCGACGCCATGAATTTCGTATGGAAATGTGAAAATTGCTAGATTAACGGGAACATCCCCCGTTAGCCACACACGGAGCTCTAGGACCTACAGTCGTCCTAACTTTACACAATGGGGGCTAGATATACTTGGACCCCTACCCGTCGCATCCGGATAGTGAAAGTTTATCATAATTAGTATCAACTACTTCATAAAATGGGTCAAAGCTTCCCCACTAGTGCGGATCATTGAACATAATGCAACGGAATTTGTGCACCAAAATATTGTGTGTAGATTCAGTATTTTAGAGGTCATAGTGATCGACAATGGAACTTAGTTCACTAGTAAATAGTTCACTAAGTACTATGCGAGTTTGAGGATGAGGCTGGTTACACCTTTGTCACCATCCACAAGCTAACATGTAAGTGGAGGTGACAATTCGTACGCTACTACATGGATTAAAGACGAAGTTGGAAGATACTGGGGGCTCCTGGGTGGACGGGCTACTATCCGTGCTTTGGTCATATAGAATGATGCCCAGAGAATTGGCGCACGAGATGTCTTTCAGCCTGTGCTACGGAATCGAGGCGGTTATCCCAATGGAAGTAAGATTACCCAACCTCCGGGTCAAATGTTTTGACTTGCTCAGCAACTCCCAGAAACTCAGAGAGCATCTTAACCTGTTATAAGAAGCCTGAGACTCTGTGCACCTCGAACAACGGCCTACTAATAGTGAATCATGCGGTACTATAATAAGAAGGTGAAAATCCGCCAATTTGAGGTAGGAGACCCAGTCCTACGGAGTACAAAGGAGACCGGCAAGAACGCCGACCGAAATAAACTTTTTCCAAATTAAGAGGGACCATTCATCGTCTCAGTAATTCTACGGAATGTGGCGTATAAGTTACTCACCTAAAATGACAAACTTGTTCCTTTGACATAAAATGCTACCCTCCTTAAGAAATATTACCAATGGGTTAAGGGATGTAATTGGAAGGTCATGAGCTTAAGTAAAGTTAACATGCATCATTCGGATTGCTTGCAATATGTATCATGCTTAATTGATAAAATAAATGTTCATTCATTTGTTCTTTATTAATTACTCATATATGTGCTTGTTTATCATCTCACGAAATTGTACGACCTAAGCTGCCTTTAAATCAGGAGAAGTTCTCTTCACCTGTCCCTCAAACTACTTCATGTCGGTCAATAAACCTCGATCCTACGACCGAGCAGCCCAGGTGAGATTGGATTTTAAAATTTAGTTATGTCACCAATCGGCCTACACGAGGTCGAACACTGAAAACTTAGAAGGCTTCAACAACAAGCTTGTGAAGACCTCCTCCCTATGGAGGTAGCATCGTGAGTCAACCATGGTCAAGGGACTTAGATCCGAATGTACCAAAGTGACGACGTCCTTCTGTAAGACCAAATGCTAATGATTAAGCGTGAACGATAGCCTAAGATTCCCCTAGCCCAGTAATGATGGCCGTAGAGCCTAGCTGGCACACATAAAGATAGAGAGAGAGAGAGAGAGAAATCAAAGGAAAGACTCATCACATATATGAACACGATCTCATTGAACTAAGTATATTTTATTACAAGAATATATAAAAATGCCTTAGGCTCTGATGAAAGACGATCATGAGGTTGGAAGGTTTCTGGCAAAGGCTCCCATAAGTCTATATCCTCTCTCGGATGGTACAAAACATCTAACCGAAACTGTGTTTTTGCGTTCCTAGGATGGAAGATTGAAATTGGAATGCTTGGAGCCACCAACTTTATTATATGTCGACAAAGACCAATGCTGTTTGAATATTTATGGTTCGACACCCACCTAATATCATCCGAATTGATGGAGGTCATGAGCTCATTCTCAAGTAGGAGGTTTTGGTCCCGAAGAAGAGCGTATTTTTGCTCATACTCCCAAGCAAACCCTCCAGGGAGTGGACCTTTACCTTGGTCTCGGATAGGTCACGTTTGAGAAGGGAAGACCGCTCCTTTGAAGCTCTAAATTTCTCCATTTTAACTTGACTTTGGGTAAGGCAGTTGGTAGTGGAAGTGAGTTGGTGGGCCAACTCATGCAGCTGCAAGAGGAGAACCAATTAGTTAAGTAATAACAAAAGTAAGAAAGGAACCTAGAAGATTTTCGGCTGGTATCTCAATAAAGGTTGAGCTCCCTATGGAATGATTACTTGGTGGGGCCACTGAAACCTCCTAAGCCTTAGGCTCTAGGGGCTTTGAGCGGCTCACCTTTGCCGCTTCTATGGCTCCTTTAGCCACAACCTCCCTTTGGTCCTCGGACATAGGGGTCTTGGAACTGGGAACTTCAATGGCTTCGATAATCGCTATGGCTTTACCCTCGCCTTGGACCTCAGGATCCAAAATTTTGGAACAAGGCCCATCAGCAGCCTCACTTGCCTCGCCCACCTCATAGGGGACATCCACAGTGAAGTCAGTTGGGATGTCGAACACGAGCTTCTTGTGCGGCGAAGTGGTAACGATTGGAATCCCGCATGAAGCTGGTGCCGGCTCCAGAGTCTGTTAATCCTTTGTATCGACTCCTTGTTCACCCTCGGTCGGACTAGGGAGGGTGAAAGGCTTACCTCCCTTAGATGCTCGTCGGCCTCGGGAACTTAGACCGATGAGGAAGAAAGAACGGGGCCGCCCTACTCGAAGACTTCTTGGCACTCTCCAATCGCTCAATAATGGCCCAATTGTCATCGAAGGAGGACTTAGATGAAGCCGCCTGCTGCCCAGATGCCTTGTCCGAGGGACCACTGATACATAGGGGCCTCTACTTTCTCTTGGGCTTCCTCTTGGGACCTGATGGCACAATCCCTCCAAGTGGGGTTTTCACATCATCCATGATAAGGCCTCAACCGATAGTAAGCAGTTCTTGTTGAAGGAATTGACATTTGCCTAGATAAGATTTGTCAACACCTTTACTAAATCTTTCTCATACTCAAACACCTTGGTGCAAAAAGGATACTTGCACCCGGCCCCAATCATTGGATATGTCCCATCCGGAAGGAACCGTTAAGAAAAAATATAAGTTCTTTCACCTTTTCGTTGAGCCAAGGCTTCCCCTACTCAATACGAAATCCGAACTGGGAGAGATTAAAATCCAATCCGCTTCATGGTGAAACCCAAAAATACCTTTATGGCCATGGTGTTTAACTCGAGGCCATGGTAACATATGAAGACGCACAATGAGACTAGGTGGCAGATGGCGTTTGGTTGCAACCTTCGAACCGGAACACCCAAGGTCACCATGATCTGGTGCAATTCTAGCACCATTGGATATTGAAGACCTCCTTTTAGATGGACCCTGTAGACTGTGATATGCCATTCAGGCAGGGAACAAGCTCTACCACCCGCGCCTAGCAATATGGATAGTGAAGACCTCCTTATTTATCATTTATATCGGGCACCATTGAAGAACAAAGAGAATTCGAAGCAAGAGAAGAGACGAATGAAGAGTGTTCGAAGCTATTGAAAAGGAGAACGAAGAAATTTCAAAAAGAAATGTTGAAATTAGTTTAAATAGCCCCTCTAAACATCGCTATAAAAAAAAGGGCACACCTAATTAAGATCGCGACACGTGCCGGCTACACAGTTGCTCTGTGTTCGGTGACAGTAATGATAACTAGTGTGGTGTCCCATTTTGTGCGGCTAGACGAAATATGAGGTGGCATCGGTCTCAAGGCATTTAATGCTACTGCTGGTGGCGTATGCGTGTGATACGACGCCCGTTGAACTGAGAACACACATTCGGACAACTAACGATGCCTGCCGAACTAAGAGCACGTATCGGAACAACTAGCAATGCCCGTCAGACTAGGGGTATGCGTTCGAACAACGGATGACCCCTTAGTGAACATACTAGAAGGCTACATTCAAAACATGGGGGCTACCGATGGATACATGCAAGAAGGTCCATCAATAGAATTAGCCCATTTTAAAAACGTCCCAATCACTCATCTTTCTTTTCGACCCAAAAAATTACAACCCAATTTAAATGATCCACTTCTTGCGCATTGAAGAAACCCATCATAACCGGTCGAAAACCGCATGCCAAACGACATCTCCTTATTCATCTGGATAATTCAGCATACGATTGCAGGGGAAGGTTAAACTACTCTCTAACTCTATAAATATCTTTCTCTTCGGCAGGAAGAAGGGGGAAGAGAAAGAGTATATAGTGCACAATTCGAGCGCATCTCTCTCTCTCTCTCAAAGACATTTCCTGTGGAAACGCATTACATTCAGTCCCCTTGTACGTGTATTAGCATTATCATTTTATGTTTTCCATATTTCTTTTCTTATAGAAAAATAACTGATTTAAATGTTGGAGAATATACGAAAAAATAAGTCCTGCCAATCATTCAAATCTTGTTTACTTGTTGTGTTATATAGGATTTATGTTCAAGACTATGAAGACCCGACCATTTTTAAATCAACCAAATACAAAAATTTGATTTACGATTTCCTAATTCATACAATAATTCGGCTCTGAAGACACGTCAATTCGTAAACTAATTACACAAATAGAAATATCATATATATATAACCACGTTAAAATATAATTAGAAAATCATATGTAATTTCTGAATGAAAATTAATTTATTTACATTATCAAAGTATAAATAAAAAATCACATAACAAAAGCAGCAACAAAAAAAGGAAAAGAAAAAAAGGAAAAAAACCCGGTTTTGTCACCAACCGGTCAAAGTAATGGTGAGCCGGTCAAGCGTTTGAGAGTATCGGGGCCCTCAATTCTTGTCCAGTCACATTCCTCCACGTACACTGTTCTGGCACACCATGCCCCATGGAATCCAATGAAATTCCTTTTCCTTCTATTCTATACGCTCCTATCTTTATATATAAAGTGGGCGGTTAACCCGTTCACTCTAGTCTCGCTGAGTCATCGTTCTCACTTCATTGTTTTCCAGAGGGCAAGAAATGGCGCGAAAATCACACCGCTCCGGCTCCCTTTCTCCGACGGATTTCCCGTCAAGGAGAACTAGCTCACTCGTCCTCCTCGTCTCACTCATCCTCCTTGCTCTCTCAGCATTCTCCTCCGGCCATGACTATCACGAGGCCCTCCACAAGAGCATACTCTTCTTCGAAGGCCAACGCTCCGGAAAACTTCCGCCAGATCAACGCCTCCGATGGCGCCGAGACTCCGCCTTACGAGACGGCGCTTCCGTCGGAGTAAACTCTAAACTCTTTTCGACTGTGTACATTGCTTTCAAATTTGAAAATGTTGGAGAGGACATTGTGATTAGCGAAATTCCGCTGTGCTGTGTGTTTCAGGTGGATTTAACAGGCGGTTACTACGACGCCGGCGATAACCTTAAGTTTGGGTTTCCGATGGCGTTTACGACGACGTTGCTGTCGTGGAGCGTGATAGACTTCGGGAGGAGCATGGGGTCGGAGGTTCACAATGCTGTTGAGGCGGTGAAGTGGGCGACGGATTACCTGTTGAAGGCGACAGCGGTTCCGGACGTCGTTTATGTTCAGGTCGGCGACGCTTATTCCGACCATAATTGCTGGGAGAGGCCGGAGGATATGGATACGTTGCGTACGGTGTCTAAAGTGGATCGGGCCCACCCTGGATCTGACGTGGTAGGGGAGACTGCCGCGGCGTTGGCCGCTGCTTCCATAGTCTTTAGGTCACGTGACCCTGCTTACTCTCGCCTGCTCCTTGATCGTGCCGTCATGGTAGGGACCGCTTCTCCTATTCTCGTTCCGTTTTAGGCATTTTTCTATTTGTGTGGAGACGAAATGCTCCATCTCTCACTCAGTCTGTGATATTTTGAATAGTGTGGAGACAATATGGGAATAATTGAGGTGAGAACTAGTTAAAATCTGCGCAATCCTGTTTATGTAGGCTCATAGATTAGCTAAAAAAGATTTTGAAATTATATTCCAAAAAATTATTGAAAACTATTTTCCCTGGTGTAATTTTAAAATCTATTACATCTATAGTTTTAGGTTGACATGATTCCCTCTTAGGTCTAATAAGCTAAAGCTGCAATGGAGTATATGCAATCTGTTTTCCTTTTTTTCTTTTGACGATGGAGAATCATTTTCTCTCTTCATTATAAATGTTCCGATCAGACTTCAAATCCTCCGTTTCTCCTGTAGGTTAGCGGCTTACTGTTCATTCTCGTAGCTTGACATTTTTGGCAAAACTCGCATGAAGCGCTTCTTGAAACAAGGCTTGAAGAAAACACACAACGAAATCACAATAAAAAACTGCACTCGAAGCAAGAAGAAGAAAAGATGTTACCAAAATCACCCACGTATTACGGTCATTCACACTATGACATTTTTTGATTTTGTTGTTGCTTCTTTGGGCTTACTCTTTGTTACTCCTTTTAATTTGTACTATACATGTGGCTCAAATTGAGAGATTCACCATCCATTTCTTCCTGAGGTAGTGCTAACACTATACATAGTATTGTTTGGGGTTTCATTTGGGGTCTACAAATTAGTGTATTATATTTAAAAAGTGTACTATATTAAGAGTTTTATATCAATTATTTAAAAATATATAACCATAACATATTTTACAAGAAATATGATCTAGTTACATCTCCAAAATAAATATGCATTTAATAAGTAGTGATACCATAAACTAGCATATTGTTCTGGATTTGTTGTATTACTTGTTAGCAGTTCTCATTTCTTGCGCACACACATGGTCTTGTTACTCTATTTTGCTGCTGTTATAAAATAATGAATGTTTAGAGGGTATACAATATGAATAAAAATATTTGTGTATTTTTCATTGTTCATCTTATAATAATAGGCCTCTTATACAGAGTGACCAATATAAAATATACATAAAAAAATAATAATTATAAAAATATAAAAAATATTTGTATAATATTATAATTTTTTAATATTAGATATTAAAATACATAGTATTGCATAGTATATTATTACTATATTTGATAGCTACAATTTTGTGACTATGTTAAAGTTAATACCGGGAATGAATGGTTCGCACTGAAACCGGACCTTACCTCCACATTGAAAGTTAATATTCAGTGATTAACAAGAAAATCTTTTGGGAAAGTAAAAGAAACAAAGGAGAAAGTTTTCCCTTTGTCCTGTAAGGGTTTGGAGCATCGAGTGCTTTTTATTTTGGGCGTAATGGATCGGTGTTGATTGGAAAGCTGTCACTGTCATCCCTAAAGTCTAGGAATCTATTTAATAAGATTAAAAATGTTATTTAATAAATAAGTTTACAAGTTAAATAAATAAATTATAAAAATTAAATATTTATATTTGTTATCTAATATAATATTTATTATTTATTCATTTAATTTATAAGATAGGAGCCTTGAACTTAACACCCTTCGTGATTGGAATCCAAAATAGAATATTTGTTGGCGCTTAATCAACTCGCATATTTGGTGTAACTCTTCTTCTGTTAGGTGTTTGAGTTTGCCGACAGGTACCGCGGTGCATACAGCACAAGCCTGAGAAAAGCGGTTTGTCCTTTTTACTGTGACGTGAACGGTTACCAGGCAAGTTAACTCCCCCATTAATTCACCTTCACTTTCACTCAGTCTACATTATTATAGACTTGGGAATGGGAAAATCAGTGGAGGAATTTTAAACCGTTGATTCATTAATTGGTTTTTCATTTATTACGACAGGATGAGTTGCTTTGGGGAGCTGCATGGCTGCATAAGGCCACAAGGAGGCGGGAATATAGAGAGTACATTGTGAGAAACGAGGTGATATTAAGAGCTGCAGACACCATTAATGAATTTGGCTGGGATAATAAACATGCAGGGATTAATGTTCTTATTTCCAAGGTATACACCACAAATCACTGCCATTAATTTTCATCCTTAATTATACGAAAATACAATTCTCTCCTGATTGATTTCTGGGCGCAATTTCAAGTTAAATGATTATTTATTGATAATTGTTTCCTGTTAGCCTGTTGAATCCCTTTCCTTTGTCTGTGTTCATACTCCTATTCTTCCTGTTCTCTGTTCCTGTTTGGACGTTCTGGGCCTCCTTTCGGCCAATCACGTGAGGGGAAAAACTTGATCACGTTCTTTGATTGGGTCTTTTTCTGTGTGGGCCCTGATGGACTATGGTGTCCAGGTAAGTCGATTATGACATTCTACAATAGTTGTACTATAAATTTATCCCCCCAAAAAAAAGTAATGTTTATTGTAACGGTCCAATTGATAAGGAAAAAACAATAGAGAAAACTAAAACATATAACAAGTGACATATTATTATGTTTAAATAAAATTATAGAAAAATTGTTAATCCTTTTTGATATATAGAAATGTGAAGGTGAATAAACTAGTCAAAGAAAGGTGGAGACAACAAAGCTATGATGGATTTGGGGATGCAACAAGTATATTTTCATCTCATTTATTAGATTAAAAAAGTTATCTAAATGATTGAAATGTTTTTTTAAAAAATTATATAAATAATTATTATTTTTGTATTTTAACTATTAAATTAAATATTTATAAATATTAATATTATAAAAAAATTATAAAAAGTACTTTATATAAATTCTTATATATTAAAATTTTCACCATTAAACTTTTAAAATCTTAAGACCTGCCAACGGAATTGTATGCCCCCAAATCCAGTTCTGATGGCCAAAACTGCACTTCGATCCTCTGTATATGGGCATGGGAGTTCTATACGCAGGCACAGAAAGGTCTGTTATTCAGCCTAGTTAAAAAACTGGCAATTAATTAGCTGATGTAGACAATACACTGAGGTAAGAAGCAATGAAAGACCGTCTTTTCTTTGCAGAAACACCAGAAAGTGCCTTACAGAATGTGGGCAGCGGGCACTTGGCCCTATATGAGTGCCCATATTGATGTCTAGATTTTTTGTGTCCTCTCTCTTGCTTTGTGCTTTTTCTGCTGTATCCATGTGCCAAAAGACTGAGCTTGGGTCACATGTTCAACCAAAAAGAAAAAGAAAAGGTATAGCTTGGACTCGTTTCCCATTCCTGCCATTATCTTCTTCCCTCGGTACAACGATCTTCACTTATTGCTTCGAATTGATGTCTTGGCTTTTTCTTCAAACTCTTTCATTATTTTTGGTCCGCTTGATTATTGGATTAAAGTGTTTATATCCCTTGGTTATTAAGAAAGCACTAAGCTCCTTGTCAACTACTTCAATCATTTATGATACGCATTCACTCTTATTTTAATACTCAAATAAAAAATTTACAGAAAATAGTTAGACAAAAATTTTTCTGTTGTACTGCTTTTCTTTGTGAGCTTGTTTACTGTAAGAGTATATGATGTAATTATTAATTTCTGTGATTCCAAACGGAGTTATAATATGACTATACCCTTAAATATTTTTAACTTAATTATGTAAATATTTTGTCATTCACTCGATTATAGTTTTATCATCTCTTACTTTAATAAGCAGACTCATTTTGTAAGCTTATTTTTTGTTAGAGTACGCAGCATCATTATTAGGGTTGACGATTCTAAAACGGAATACTAAACCCATAAGTATTTCCAACTTAATTTAACTACATAAATTTTTTATGATTATGCTTGGTTTTAGTTTTAGCATCTCTCACTCTACTGAGTAGGTTAGAGACCATTTGGCACACCCAAAATTAAATGAATGAATGCATGGATGTCACTCACCCAAAGATTTTTTTTTTTTTTTTGTTGCAGGAAGTGCTAATGGGGAAGGCTGATGACCTCAGATCATTCAAGTTCAATGCCGATGGCTTCATATGTTCATTGCTGCCTGGAATATCTCATCCTCAAGTCCAATATTCTCCAGGTATATGTTATATGAGAAATACTTTGAAAATTCTTTTCAGCCTCGCTTAAAACACTCTCAAATTACAAGATCTATTTATTTTCACACTGACTCATTAATACATATAAATAGCTGAGAGTATCACCTAATAACAGATCTGATCTTTGATTACGGGGTCTTTGTTTTCTGAAAAATGGACAGGTGGACTAATCTTTAAGGCCGGAGGGAGTAACATGCAGCATGTAACAGCCCTGTCGTTTCTACTTCTGGCTTACTCTAACTATCTTAGCCACGCCAATCACGACGTGCCATGTGGCCAAGTATCTGCCTCCCCAGCCCTGCTCAGACAATTGGCCAAACGCCAGGTAAAGCACTTCAACTCTGTTGCAGTTTGTTTAGTCACATTCTCACTCTCGCTGCCCTGTAAACTGGGGCCCTGTTTTCATGATCTTCAGTCTTCATCGCATTCATTAGGGCCACCCACTGCAACCATAACGAGACAAATTTGCCCGTTTAAATTTTGTCAGCCTCTAAATGTTTGGCATCGCGTAGGAGCAAGGAATCATTCCTTCATTGGTGAAAGTTGGACCGTTAGTCTGCATATGTCTGGTATCCTAAGTTGCATCCATATATCAACCTTCTTCCGTTTTGTTTAATGGAAATAGCTTATCATGCATTCTTATTTGTTGGTAGCTAATTTGTGCGATTGCTATAATTTATCCCATAAAACAAATTAATAATTATTTTTTTCATATGTTGGGTCTGTTTAGTTTATTTTTTTTCTAATTTTAACGAGCCTTATATATATAATAAAAAAACTTATAGATGAGTTGTAGAGATAAAATGTATAACATTTTCCTTAATTTATCATGCATGCCTAGAACTTTTATCTCTCTCAAAAGCTGCCGTTAACATAGGCTTTTCAAAAGTTTTATTCTGATTTTGAAAGCTCATGTAAAATTACTCTTGATTACTGGAGAGAAGCTATCCCTCGGTTCAGAAAATATTAAATATAAATTTAATAGTTTATATATATTTTTTTAAAAAATTAAAAGTAAATTAAAAAAAAACTAAAATACCTAAACAATTAGATATATATCAAATGGTTATAGGATTGAGGCTCAAGACCGTGCCTCACTAACAAAGCAAATACCCCCCTGATTTATTGTTGAGTCATTCCAGATATTAAAAAAGATATTAAAATTTCTTGAGTCCATCAACAATTAAAAAATTAAACTATTTAGTTATTTATTATTATTGTGAAGCGTGAACATCTTTAAATTTTTATAATTCGATCAAATTAATGTAATTATTAATGTTGACATTAGATATTATGGTTGTATTTATAATTATAATTTTAATTATTATTGCTATGTGACTGAATTTATTTGGTATATGGTCTTTATGAATAATATTAAGCATCCAAAGTTGTCCCAAGCCCACAAAATGTGTATAAGGCTTCTTTGTTTCCCAAAAAAATAAACTTTAAATTTCCATAATTGGTTATATAATTTATGTTAAAAAAAATAATGAATGGGACGTCACTTTGAATTAAGCGAGTGTCTAAAGGATCACAATGCAATATTACTCATGCAATTACTGCCTATGGCCTGGGTTTTCTGGCTGCCAACCTTTCTATTTTGAGTATCTCTATTTATGTTATTCATTTGCAATCATCATACAACATATTTTTTTAAAGCATATGATCCATAAGAATTTATAAAAAAATAATAAATAATAAAAATAGGTCATATTTATGGAGTGAATTGTAAAATAATTATAAGTAGAAGTATCATTGCTATTCTATTTTTGACAGTGTCTGATCCTTTGTTCTTTTTTTTGTTTGTTTGTTTGGGGGCATGGCAGGTGGACTATATTCTTGGGGATAATCCATTGAAGATGTCATACATGGTGGGGTACGGCACACATTATCCGCAGAGAATTCATCACAGGGCCAGTTCTCTACCGTCAGTCCAGGCCCACCCGGCCCATATCGGCTGCAAAGCAGGCTCTCGTTATTACCTAAGCCCAAACCCAAACCCAAATTTGCTAGTCGGGGCGGTCGTCGGTGGGCCCAATGTGTCCGATGCGTTCCCCGATTCCAGGCCATTTTTTAAGGAATCGGAGCCCACAACGTATATCAACGCACCTCTCGTGGGCCTACTCGCCTATTTTTCCGCCCATCCGTGATTCACGAAATTGCTTGTTGCCCATGCAACTTTAGTGGTGAGCTTTTTTGCCACCCTGCAAAAAATTTAAATCTAAAGAAAAAAAAAAAAAAATGTTATGCGGTCTTTTGTAGCCGTCGATGTACTCGACCTCAAGGTATCTATATTCGCATCTGCAAATTTCATTAAGACCGCGTTTGGATGCTTGATTTTGAATCTGCAAATTGTAATACACAAATCAAAAACTATATATATATTGTGTTGCATCCATGGGTCCAGGTTCTTAGGTGGATTTGGGAGCTTTCAGAATTTGTATTTGGGTTGGATCCCGAATGGGTATGGTCTCCGTTCTCCTTAGCCTAGCTTTGTACAACACAATTACAATAACAGGTTAGAGGTCGGTGAGATATTCTCCCACCAAAAATATTCTAACGTTTAAATCAAGTATCTTCCGCAATAAACAGAAAGATGCAATAGTGAAGGTTGAGATGCGGTGGGAGATGAGGGGATGCAATAATACAGTGGGTGTTAAGCGGTTACAGGAGGGTGGGCTCTTTAGTTTGCATTGTAGGGAGTAGCTCACTAAAATTGTTCGATAGAGACTTTTAGGGTTAGTGACCTTTGATTCCTTTCGGGATTAGGAATTGGATCATTTTTCTGTCAAAGGAAAGGATATTTATAGATTCCATGGTGGAAAACATTGGGCACGGGAATCTTCGATATGGGATAAGTCCAGATTTACTGGCTGTTGATCGCTGGCAATAGCGGTGTCAGTTGTCGCCTTACGGTGACACAGAGACCATTATCGGGTGCTGACTAAGCTCGGCCTGCTGCTCGTGCGGGGATTTGTTAAGTTGCTTGAGAGGATGGTGTGCGTTGTAACTTGCAGCGCTAACTTTCTCCTCATTGACTAGCACTCTCTGGGCTGGTTCTTGCCGTCTGCAACCGCTTAAATGGGTTGCAGTGATGCGTTGATTGGGCGTTGCTCTGGAGCGCCATGTGGGCCACTTTCCAAAATCCTTTGGGCTTTCTAGGAATTTGGGCATTGTTGCTCGGCTAGATTGACATTCCTTTGATTACGCCTCACTGCTCTTAGCCCACCTCCGAGTTGGACTTGACATATATATACACACACACACACACGTCTATGTTAAATACGAATAATTTAGCCTAAAAACAATAAATGAGAATTTTAAGGTATAAGTTTTACTCACAATTTTGCATTTTTTCCCCCCAAAAATAGTGTCTACAATTGTTCCTATGAAGGCATTTATCCGTTTAACAGCTCTTTTCTATTAATTTAGTACCACTTGGTCTTACATTTTTTAAAATATTTTTTTGGTTGAGATTCTAATAAGATAGACACCCTATAATAATTGAAGCAATCAAATTAAAACATAATTTTATGTAATTTTGATTATATTTTTTTGTATAAAAAAAGAAACTCTTAAATTACCAATAAGAAAAATCTTCAACTCGATAGAACAAATTGAAGAAATCACCCTTATAGAATTGAAAAGTCGACGAAAAATTTTGACAAAAATGGCATGAATTATGGTCAACACGATAAAAAGAATGGGGGATGATGTGGCCACATCAAAATATCCTAACTTGGAATAAGACCCTCGTAGCAAGGTATCTTTGGTTGTTTATTTATTTTAGATAAATGATCTTTCACCTATGTTAATTAGATCAAAATAATAAGTCTCAAAATTATCTAACAAACTTTTATCTGATTTAGCTAAATTAAAATAATTAGTTTTAAAGGATAGATATGTATAGATAATTAAAATTTTTAAAAAATTAAGTTTGGCTATACAAGCTTTCTCTAAGTTTTTATTTATTACATTCCTTACCCTAATTATCGTTATTTTCTCTCAAAGGATTTTTCTATGAAATAAATTAAATAAACCTAAATAGAAAGAAATAGACAATTTTATTTGTAATAAAAAATAATAAATAATGTTATTAATTTTAATTAACTCCTTTACCACATTTGTCGCAGTGACATATAGAAACACAATTTAACGTAGTTTTATTCAATTCGACTCTCTATTTTCACTCCGTTGCCCGCAGTCAGTGTTCCTTCTGCGAATTCGCCAGCCCAAGAGCAATCTCGACTAGTGGATTTAACTGCAGCTCGGTTGGTGGATCTTAACTTCATCCATGTTCTGAACGTTTTAGTCCGTTTTCATTTGTTATACAATGTTGAATCTATCTACGATTTCTGCTATAATTTCGGAGAATTGAGATTATGGATTTCTGATCTTGCACGCTTCTTGATATTGTCTGAAAGCTCCAAACCCTAGCGGGTTGGCTATGTTTTAGTTGTCAAGTGTAGTAACATTGTTTATTATATTTATTCTCGATGCTGGATTTTCATGTTTGGGGATGAATTTAGAAAAATTTCTTCGAGGATTCATTGTCGTTTATTTGGTTAAATATGTGGTAGTAATGTCTTGGACACCGAAAGCTCTTTGTTCTTTTTGGGATGATTATGTTAACCGTTCAGTTTCAATTATGGCCCATGTTTAACATTTGTAACCGTTGCCTTAACTCTCTATTGTAACTGCCGTTTTTGATAATTTGATGAAAATTATCTTTAAAATGGGGCAATTGGGTTTTGGTCCCCAAGTCTCGTTCTCCAAAATTACACCATCAGTGAAAGAATAGAAGACTTGGAAGATCAAACCTGAGGGAACAAACTTCGCAGCAATTACAGAAGCTTCAGAACCGGGTGAAGTCAGCGGCGAATAAAACAGAGCAGAAAATTCAATGGCTGGAGGTTAGTAATCCTTCCGCATTTTGATATTTTATGGTTGATTAGGCCAATATAAATCCTTACAGAGTAATGATGATCAATTTCGTCAATCGTTGAGTCGTAGCATGGGTTTTTAGGACTTGAGTTTTCGAGACTAGGTTGACATGGACATGCATTTGTCCATGTAGGTTTCATAAATTTGGCGGGATTTCTGGTTTCAGTCTGCCTAATCTCAAGCGGACTGAAGTCTTGGAATTTTTAAGTGATTAAGATTTTTTGATATGTGAGCAGTTTTGCTTGTTTGTCTAATGGGCATTCTTTGAAGAGAAGATGAGGGTGCGTGATGCGGCAATAATGGGCATTCTTTGAAGAGAAGATGAGGGTACGTGATGCGTGCCGCAACAGGTCCTTGTTACAGTAAGACCGCGGTCCTCTGATGGTGCTACAGTAAGCCAGCGGTCATCTGCTACTGTACGGCCAAGATGTATTTGGTCGAGGTGATGAAAGCACGAGGTGAGGAAGAGAGTGAGAGAAGGGGCGAACAAACAAGTAGAGAAAAGAAAGGAAAGGGGAGGGGAAATTGACAGAAGGGGAGAGAAGAACACAAAGAAGACGAGGGAGGAGAGAAATTAGTGACTAATACTCTCTGCCCTTTGCACAGGCCGTTTCTCATTCATATACCTAAAGCAACAATAACAAAAAATAGAAATAACAGCAATAACAGAATATCCCAATAATAACAGCAATAATCAGCAATAATAGAAATAAGTGGAATGCTAATTTCGGATGAAATTGCGGTATTTTCCCGGTGCACGGGTGGATCGGCTACTGCGGCTTAGTTCCTTGTGACTTTCAACCGGGCTCGGAGGTTGGGCCGAGATCTAGGTTGGGTCTCCAGTGGCCAGGCCCGTAACAGTACATTGTGTGTTAATCTTTGTTGCTGGGTTTTTAGTTTAGATGCACGCCTCTTGAAACATGTTGTGTGATAGCCTTCTAGCGTTTGTAGATAAAATGAGCTGTCGGAAAAAGACACCTTTCCAGAAGCATAAAGAGGAAGCAGCAAAGAATAAGGTACAGTGGCTAGAAGTACTCCTTAAGCTGCTTGGTTCTACATGGGCTTTTATAATCGCAGTGGGATGAGGAGGAAACTGATCGTGTGTATCAAGATTTTATTCAGCTGTTTCTAGGAGAAGATGTGCTCGGCTCAAAAATTTTTGTTCAAGGAGGCACAATCAATCCAACTAACAGACTGAAGGCTGAGTCTGAAGGTTAGGTTGCAACGTAAATAACTTTGTGTTGGCTTTTGCTTTACTATCATTCTTGCTTCCAGCTCTGCATCTTGTTTACTTGTACCATGGATAATAGAAATAACTTTCTATTCATTCGCCTACGGCCGGTGGAAATTCCAAATGTGGCGTATTTGGGTCAAAGAAGGGACGTAGGTAGATGAATATGTTTGATTATCCATGTTATGACACTCCATTGATAAGACAATTTGCTGGAAAAGTTATGGCATTGGTGTTCTCAATTGGAGGTTGATAATTTAGTCTTCTAAGTACACAAAGCCAGGAGAGCAATTGAAATCTCCAGTTAGAAGAAGATATTATGTTAATCAAAATATAGTATTTTATGTGTGGTTATTCATATTTTTAGCATATACTTTATATTCCTGCATATTTTGGTGTTTCTCCTGTAGTAAAATTTGGGTGAATTTACACCTTCCAAGTAAATTTTCCCGCTTGATATCCATGCACTATCTTGTGGTTATGACTCCTCATTTTATGGTTTTGTTGCATTCCAGATTGTGCAAAAGTAGTTCTTTTATCATCTGGTGAAATTATTTGTTTTTGCTTTCTTTGTCATCTTTAATGCCTGTTTGATATAGGCAAAATAATGTTGATTAGTGCCTGTCTGATATTGGAATGAAAAAAATTTAAGAAAATCGTAGGCTGACCGTATCGGTCGATATATTGTGATATTGTCATGGTGTCAGAAAATATTGGTATTGGCGATCTCAATCTTGATACGATCCGCATCAATGGCCCTTTGCTTTTTCTCCATTTCAAACTCAATGCAGAATGCCATTTTTTGAATTGGGGGAGTGATATTAGGCTTATCCCATCCTATGAGTAAAAGTGGATGGTTTGTCTATCTTTTTGGGGCTGTTGGCTTGATTTTTCCTAACTTCGTGATCTGGATTGTTCCTTGATTTTTTCTAACTTCATGCACAATAGACAGTTGAATGTCATCGTATTCTCAGCTTCTCATGCTCCTTATTATGTTCTCTCTGTTTATGTAGATCCTGATTGTTCCTTGTGTAATTTTTTTAGACAAAAAATGAGACAAATGGAGGTTGCATTGATGGAATACCATGAATCTCTTGAAGAGCAGGGAGTCAGGAGTCCACAGGAAATTGAGAAGAAGGTTTAATTTGTGGAAAACAGCTCCATTCTGAATATGGACTATCAGATTATACTCAAGATGTTTCCGGGAACGGTGAGTTCTTACTTAGAACATCTTCATTTTTCACTTTTAGAAGCATAATGCTTGATTTCATTCTGCATTTGCCTCCCTCAACCTTCGTCAATAAGAAGTGTTAGTAAAGATGGCGGCATGGCAAGCACGAGTAAGCTCTAAAATGAGGAATGTCATGAATATATATATATATATATATATGAGCTAAGAAGCATTGACACTGACCGAGGATGCTGACATGACAAAGACATTTTATTTTTCTAGAAATGAGGATATAATACGTTAACTAAAATTATAGTTTATTATTGACGTGGGCACCAAGCTGTATCTTTCCAAGCAAATAAGCCGCAAATACTTCTAAGAAAAGGTATTCAAGGCTTAGCATTCAATAATGGGAAAGTCCCAACTTCCGGAGTAATCGCTCCACTGCCAAGTCCCAACGATGTATAGTAGCTTCTTTTCCCACAGCTGAGCATGCTTCCCCTATAAATGTAGTGTTTGCTTCCATTAAGGTAGAGTAGAGATGAGAAAAGAAAAGCTTTTCAACAATATATGTATTTTTTCACCCCAAAAATTTCACAGGAAAATAGATAAATATGCAAATGAGTTGGACGGTAAAACTTTCAACAAGTTATGATTGTATGATAATAATATTAATAATGATATAACTTAATAAATTAAGACAAAATTTAATGAAGTAAATTTTTTATATAACAATTAATATCTACTACATCTTCATTCTATAACTCTACACTTTATAATTGTCAAAAGGTATTATATATAAGCAAAAAATTTTGAACGAAAATGTATCAAAATCATGAAGTATGTTTGAAACATGTCCCAAGCATGTTGAAAATTTTAAAATATTTAATCATATTTGAGCATGTATCGGGAGAGTATCAATGTCCGATACATGTAAGAAACCGACGATTTAGCTCCAAGTTAGTGTCTGCGTTTCCTAGCAAATGGGTTGCCCTGGCAGCTTGCTTGATATATATTAAAGAAGGTGATTTGATCGAATCTCAGAGCATTTTGTTTTTAAGTCCATTTAGAGATGCACTGTGTGATTGGAATGTCATTAAAATAATTTTTTCTGTTCTTCAAGCTTGAGTTTATATATTTGAATGAATGGGTGCTTGAGGAATATGATCAATATTAATATGTAAAAATTGCTTATCATCAAAAAACACTCCCAATATTTCATCGAAACAATCATATTGCTGCAGGAAGGCCATCAGCAAAGAGGAGACACAAAAGGGTTGATTCCGAGGAGTCCTCCAGAAAACGGCACAGAAGCCGGAGTCAAAGTGGGAGCCCCCGACGTGGATCATCAAGGGTCGGGGAGATGCTGACCGGGAAGCTGATCGCCACCGAGAGAAGAGCGGTAGCCGAGAGAGGTATGTTAATCACAGGGATAGAAGCCCCCAAGTTTTGAATTCCAGGCTCTCCTCACTGTGCTCATAGATCCTGTAAAAATTGAGTTTTTCAATTGATTTGAAATTTTATAAAATTTTATTAAGATATATTAATATTATGGATGAATATAGCCAAAAAAAATAATTTTTGATTAATTTTTTGGGTTGAGTAAGATCATTCGTCGAAATGGCTAGTTTTGTTCTGTCTAGATTATGAATTTTTTTATGAATATATTATATTTAATGTGAATAAATATTAAATTAAAATTTTTTTATTATATTATATTTTTATATAATTAATAATTATTATTTAAATATATTTTATTAGACAATATTTTGATATAAATATTAAAATTTTTAAGAATTTTATATTTTTTTATAAATATAAAATTTTAAATAGGAATAATTTAAAATTAAAAATTGGCATTGGATTGAAAATGCACAGTTTGATTATGATTTGATTTTTATCAATTAAAATTATATTTTTATTTTGGGTACAATTTAAAAATTCAAACCAAATCAAACCTGTGTATCAAATAGGTCTATCTATTGCAATAAAAAATGTATCGGTGATACTAATTTTTATTACACTTTTTAATTAATTTTTAATATAAGTAGTTAATTTTTTTATTTCTTTTAATATTATATCATCTAAATTCTGAAATATTTTTATTATTGTCTATAATTGTCATATTTGAAGTAAATTTTATGATATTAGAAAATATTTAAATAATATTAAAAAATTTAAAGAAAATACATCATACTATAGGTATTTACATGAATGCTATATTTTATTATTTTAACATTATTTTTTGATTAATAGCATTTCATAAAATTTTTTTAATAAAATATAATGTAAATCAAGCTTAAATTTAACATTGTCATGTTTCTCGTAATTGATTATATTTTTATTATATTTATTATATTATTTGACCCATATATTAATACTATTACGTTAAAATTATTTATTTATTTATTTTAATTTTATAGATAATAAAATTAAAGTGAACTTAGATAAATTTGGTAGTACAAATCATCTAAATTAAACTAAGTCACATATTAAGAGCTTAGATAATCTAATTCAAATGATGATTTAATGTTATACAAATTAAAATTATAATAGAAGATTTGGTTCTAAAATATCTTTCAATTTACCCAAAATTAATTAATATTCACCCCTATCTAACAAATTAGAAATATTTTAAATAATTTTGTATTAATTTTTAAGCAATAAGATTTTTTCATACATCTGAATCATATGAAATATTATGAATAACTGTTACTATTTTTTTAAAAAATAAGAAATATAAATAAAATTCAATTTTAAGAATTTACTTAGTAGGTAGAGTGGAATTAAATTTTTATTTGAGGTTTATTTTATTTAAAATAATAATTTTATTGTTGAATTATTAGGTTTATGTGGATGAATATTTTTTTATAAATAATAAATAAATAATCTTCCACTGTATGAGTTATTATTATTATTATTATTTTTATAACAAACATTAAAATAATCTATTTTTTAGTTACTTTCACCTATTTTAAGTCACCAACCCAGTAACTCTATCATTTAATTCGCAGCCAATTGGAGAATAGATTATTTAAGCGGGCCTTATCTTCTATGTCGCGGTCGCATCTCTGCGTGGAGTTCGTACAATGGAGGCAGGGCCATCGCACGAAGCTCTATTCCTTGTTTTGGCTTATCTTCCTTTACCCGAGCTTCTGGCGACAATTCAAGTTTGCAGGTCACTGAGGGATGCCGTCAACGACGACGTATTGTCATTAATGAATCACTTGATCGTAGAAAAGCCGCTGAATCGACGGATTTCGGACGGTACTTTGATCAAAATTACTTCCAAGGCGCAAGGTCGTCTCACAGCTTTGGCTTTGATTAACTGTCCGAAGATTACAGATGATGGCCTACTCAATGTCGTGGCTAAGAATCCTAACATTTCCAAGGTAGGAGGTGTTCATTTACCCTAATTTGCTTGCTTATTAGTTGGTTATTTGTCTGGTATATTTAGTATTTTTATGATAGAAATAGTAGAGTCCTATAATTCTAATCATTGATATATCATGTGGATTTGATATGCGATTATGGCGATGCAGAAGGAGGTCGTTTATGATGATTGATGAATGGTAATTTAGGTTCCCGTTTGGTTGGAGGAATTCGTTCTCCCTCTGCAAATATTTTCCAAGGAAAACGATTACATTGCCTTTGTATTTTCGATTGTCTAATGAAGAGATTAACTCTCCTTTGAAAATATATTTCTTAGTCAAACAACGAAGAATTGCTGGATTCAGGGGAATAGTAGTGGTGGGGATGCTGATAACAATGGTGAAGTGGCATCGATAATCAACGTGCTGGTGAAAATTAAGTGAAAAATGGAAAGTTAAAAGATTTTCCTCCATAAATTTTGAAAAGTTTCTTCATTCCTTACATCTGAACCAAATTGGGGGAATTCTCCAAGAAAGTTGCGACTCAAACCGATTAAACATTAACTCAGATAATTAGTTTGGTTTTATCAGTTCTCTCCTCTTGAACGAATCAATGAAGTATTCATTCCATCTATAAGCAACTTGTTTAACAAAAGCAGGATCCGAGTAGCTTTTATCTTTTCCTTCTTGTTACTTTACTCCATTTCATAGTGTTGCAGCTTTCATATCTGCCTTGAGCACTCACACTAGAGCATATATTTTCCATCACTTTCGGTAATACTTGCGTCAAAATCTGCTCTGAAAGTTGAACATGCCATTAGCTTGGATATAAAGATTCATCAGTTGCTACGAACTCCAAATTTTGCAAAATCTGAATTACTCTTTGCATCATGTTTCAGCTTCACATACCCGGCTGCACCGGCATAACCCCAGAAGGAATCCTAAAAGCTGTGAATTCACTCACCCAACCAAGTCATCATTTAGCAAGCCTCAAGATCAATGGTATCTACCACATTAACCAAAACCACCTCGAAACACTGCACTCTTATCTTTCCTTCTCGACTCCTCAAAACCGAAATCCACAGTTCTACAACCAAAATTACACTGTCACTAAATCCTTACTGCTAAGCCGTGATGATGGTCATCATACCATTGATGTAGAGGTATGCCCCATCTGCAATGAGGTGAAGATGGTGTTTGATTGCCCGAGGGAGATTTGCAAGAAAAGATTGGCTGCACGAGAATGCAGGGGATGTTACCACTGCATTGAGAGATGTGTAGAGTGCGGCTCATGCTTTGTGTACGACGGTGGAGACGAACAGCAAGGAGATGCTGTTTGCTCGGATGCCTTGTGCTGGAATTGCTGGCTTCAGCTTCCAAAATGTAATCACTGCAACAAACCATACTGCCGGCGACATGGCCAAGAGAGACAGAGCTCTCCTGCTGTATCAACAGGATTTTTGTGTGATATTTGTCTTTTGCAGTACCAACATCCAGATTACTGATGCCTTTGGCTTTGATATACATGTACATACATATATACATTCATGCGTGCACGCGCGTGTGTGCTCCACGGTCCTCGAGCATTGATAATATAAAAAAAATTATGATGATTTATAAACATATGTTATTCATGTTCTATTATTTTAGACTCACGGGTAATATATGATGTCCAACTTAGGTAAGTAAGCCATATGAGTCTTTGACCTATATGTGCTCACTGTCCATGCATGTTCATACAAGCGATGCGGTATTGACTCTCTCTATGAGGGTGGTTTCCGGTTCTAACAAAAAGGAACCCTAGATGAGGAAAGGGAAGACGGGGAAGAGGCCGGGTTTACACTTAGGATGGATAAAGAAGCCATTCAAAGATATGCAGGAGGAAGCAGAAACAAGAATGAAATTTTCATGAACAAAAGAGAAAGAAACGGAATAATATATTGAAGAGCGGACTATGCTGCGTAGACCCAGTTACTTTATCGAAGGTCATACGAATAGAGGTGCCTAATCCAAATGCTGAAAATTATACAACAAAAAACATTAATTAACTTTGCATCAAATGCCTCCTCTTGATCGCCAGCATTAGAAATCTAATCACGATTCTTCGTGCCAGCCGATGGAAGAGACCCACTCACGTCTGAAGTTGAAGAAAGATTTGCGTCGCTTTTTCCCAGAGCAGCGCTTACTGATGCTTTTCTATCGCAGTTGTAAGGCGCAACACTCGTCACCCTATGCATCCATATTTGAGGTTAACGCGATTGTCTAAGGCTTATAAGAAAGCAGGCACCATCAGTAGTTTATGGAAGAATGTTTACCATAAGGTATTCAGTGATCAATGTCAAAATTCCATGGTGGAACCATAACACGGATGAATAATATTTGCCTCTTGACACAGCCCACATTTTCAGGTGACTAGCACGACAAGATACCACTAATACAAATAAAAGCTGATATGCATAGTTATTGGGTTTTTCTAATATTAATATTTTTCGATACCGCGATCATGTTGTGATATATTTTTTGTATTGGCAATAAATAACGATATATCGATTAATACAACCTTACTAGTTTATAATTTTTAGAAATTTTTTTTCTTTTTGATAAATCTAAACCGGATAAATATTATCCAATATGATCTATATACCGATATGGTCACAACCGATACCAATATCAATACCAATATTTTTTATTCATGCAAGATAATGATGCTAGATTAATGGTAAACTCTGTCACAAATGCTTCTCATGAGATCTGGGCATCCTAATTCTTGCTTTTTACACAAAAATATTCATGCAAATTCAGTGAAGTGACGACTTTAGTGCACATACAGCAGGCCAGGCCGCTTTAAACATATTCAGTCAATAGTCACTCTCACCAGTCTCAGGGTCGGGATATGCTAAAACTATTGTCAGTGCAGTGATTTTCACTGTGTCGGGCACATTTTCACTAGAGTAATGTCACAACATCACTTTCTAGACATTTGATATAATATTCTATCTATTAATTTATTATTATGTGAGCCTCTATTAATAAGAAATATGGATGAATGAATGGGGTGCTACGTTTATCTAAAAGGTGTAAGCATAATAAACAAGGGAACTGTTCTGTATTAAGCAATTGTACCCTCACAATGTCCACGAAGAGAGCATGTAATTTCAGAGGTTTCGAGCAAATTACCAAGCACGGAATTAGGCATTAACTCGAGGGCATACCTTTCCTTGCGCTTCTCAAGAAAACGAGCCAATGAGGCACTGCGGAATTGTGGGACAGCTGCATGAAAACTTGCGCATCAATATCGTGTTTTAGTGTAGTCAACACTTGATATTTGTTGGACATCTCCAACAGCAGAATATTTAAATTGATAATATAAGTTTGGTATTAGCATGCCCAGTAGTTTAAAACAAAATAGAGTATCGTGAAATTGCCGAAGAGAATTAATAAATTTTACCACAAAAGATGCCAATAAAGATATTCAAAGAGCCACTTGGCATAGATAATGTAGCAGAGATAGATTGTGTGTGTTGCTATTCTTTGGTTCAAGCAATCAATAGCAAAATCTTCTAGTACTTGGCTCACAAGGAGAGTGAGGGCAATTAAAATTTTCCTTGGAAAATATAAGATTCAACAATGATATCTGTTGTGGTGGGTCACTTCCCCATATGAGGCCCAAGACCCTTCATACAGAGTTGTTTTGGGCTTCTCTGCTGGGGGCTAGATGTTTGTTCGATGGATATGTTATAGCTAAAATCTGACAGAGAGTTTCATGTGAGATACGTGTGAATATTACTCTAGCAAAAAACTCACAGAGAGGTATAGGCAATTGTTGTTTAAGTAAACTACCAGTTTTTACATAAAACGAGTGTATCTGTGCAGTTTTGCATAATTTTCTTAGTAGTTTCACATCAAAATTGACAGTAAACATGAGAGGAAGAGAAGAGTAGGAAAAGGAGAAAAAGGGAATGTGTATTCTCAGATCCGAATGATATTTTTGCTCAGATACTTCTTTTTCTAGTGTGTTGTACTAAGTTGCGTGTAGTACATTTCTACCAGTTCAGGGTTCACGTTTTCACTCTCATTGGTGTGGTTCACTGAGTTTCTACTTAAGTAGTGATGTGTGAAACTTCGTGTTGGGAGAGTTGTGTAATCATATTCGAGAGCTACTATTCTTTGTTTCAACGAATCAATGTCAAAACCTTCCAATACTTACCTAAAGAGCGAGATTTACTCCAACAAATAAAATACATTCAGCATCAGTGTCATCCAATGAAAGACAATAGACAACCATAGCACCATACCTGATGGTATCATAGTTGATACAAAAATTGCTGAGAATGAGCTGCCTACGCATTGAGATTCAGGCTTGCGGACAGGAGCAGAGGAAACTCCATTAGTTTTAGTTGCCATGATTTCATCATTGCTAGTTGATGCACTGCCTGACTGAACAACCTTATCTGATGAAACAGATAAATGGCTTGAGAGACCTGCACATGGCTGCGAGTTCAATGGCTGATTTATGGCCACACCAGCAGCAGCAGCAGCTAATTTGGTGGAAGGTGCCTGAACTTGAGTTCTTGGATGGGCAAAATTGTGAGACAGTGAAGAACCATTTCCAGCCAAAAGCATTATGGCCTGAGCCTGTGCAAAATTCCCAATACCAAGGAAAGGAAAGAAAAGAAAAGAAAAGAGAGAGGCATTGACGCTCGTATATATATATATTGCAAGAACCAAGCAAAACATATGAGACATCTTGCACCAATTGCCAATACCTTCTCAGGAGAGAGATCATCGTAAACATTTACAGTACCCTCAAAAAATATGGTCATTTGACCACGAACAGCAGAGACCTTCATGTTGTTCCTACAAAAAAAAAAAGTTACTAAGTTGCATCTTGGAGCTGCATTATTTCATCACATAGTAAAAGAGGTCTAGTGCACAAGGCTCTAATATCGTGGGATCTGGGAATCGTCAAATATGTAACCTTACCCGGTACATTGCACAAATGTTATTTCTGTGGTTAGAACATGTGACCTTTAAGTAACAATGGAATGACCTTAGTGTCAAAACCTACCTTCTGAGTATATACACAAAAGGAAAAAGTTTAAAAGCAGAACTTGATTGCTACCATGATTCAGTTATTCCAACAACTGGACTGAGAGAGGAAGGAACTGTCATGGGCACTCCTCCAATAAATTGTTGCTCACTGTTAGTGTCCTCCAAATTCCGACCAGAGGTCACAAAAACTGGCTTGAAGAACGGGTTGCTTGAAGAAAATACATTGGTTTTGCTGGATTCAGAAATCTTAGCATCACCCATCGATCGCAGTGGCTGCACACCATGCTGAAGAGAGTAAGCTGCCATTTTAAAGGGACTTTTCCTTGCCTATTTTTAAGGTTTTGAAATAGCCATATCCAACTCAAAACAAGGGGTAATATTGCAGACAATAAAGATGTAGATGGTAAAACCCATATGTCTCTGATATTACTGATATTAAAAGGATGCTTGAACACTTCCACAAATAAACAATCTACTTCAGAACATACCGCAGAAATCTCTTTCTTTTAGTGATAGTTTACATGCAGCTATTAAAATTCAAAGAATTAACCAAGAAAATTCAAACCAATTGGAAAAAAAACCAAAGAAAATTCAGTCTTCAAACAAAAATAGTCAGTATATTTCAGGTATTAAGCAAATCCCAGTGGATGGTCTCGTATTCCAAGTTATGAATAAAGAAACACATGAAAGAAAGGAATGCAGACTTCTCTCTATGTATGGAAAGGTATATGCAAAAAAAAAAAAAAAAACAGATGTCCCAGTTAATGATGTCTTTACCAAACAGAGAGGGAATGGATTCACCTGAATTTCACCTGCTGAGTATATTTGATTATGGACACAAGCATCTGCAGTAGATATAGGTGTAAAGCCAGGACATGAAATTGGAACAGATGCCGTTTTCTTTGTCCTGTCATCTTGAACAGTCTTAAATGACATGAAATGAGGTAGGGCAGATACCTTGTTCGTGGACAGCCATGGAACTCCTAAACCTTCAATGGATTCCAGAAGGCAATTTAATCATATAAATAACAATAATATAAACATACATTAGACAGAAAAATGAAAATCAATCCCCATAAATTGAAATTAATCAAGGTCCCCGTTCATCTAATCCATTGTTCATGTTATCTAGAGAGAACAGATGACAGCACTAGTTTGCATAAATGAGGCGGATCATTGAACAATACATACAACATCTAGTATTTTTTTTTTTCATCAACCTCACATAAAAATAAATCAAATACAACTATAAGTCATTCATACAATACAAATCACCACACAATCACCATCACCTTCCAAGTAAAAGGTGTGATTTGGTTTATAAGATAACTACAAATCATTCATAACATACCAATGAGGTGAGGTTGGTAACTTCAAGACCTTCCAAGTAAAAGGCGTGATTTGGGGTTTGAGTGCCACAAGCCATTTGAGTGGGAATCAAACTGTTCTTTCTCTCTGACCTGACTTTCTTTTTTTTCATAAAATTACATCCTAGATGTAATAATTAATGTTCCAAACACTACACACTCTCTTTATATTCAGCCAGATCATAATTATGCCTTGGACAGCTACATGGCACATTTCTATTTAACCACAAAACTTGGTGCTCTTATGCACCATTATAATCTTTTTCTGTCATGGACAAATAAGAGTAGCAGAAAAAAAAAAAAAAATCCTTGGGCATTTTGTACCTTTTATCAACTGGAAAAGTAACCATGTTTTGTCACAGACAGAATATGGGGGAGAGAAATTCACAAGATTATACTGGCAGCAAACTATACACCAAACAAACAGAAGCTCATACCTATTTCTACATTGAGCATTCTGCACGGGCAAATATGTTTGGTCAAGTTAATTGGGATAAGAAATTTGCGGAAAACTTATGTCTTGTAATCGTACAAGAAATAAAAGCCTATATTGCAGTATGATCATCCAAAAAAGAAAAATTAACTTGTCACATTGGCTCAGCAAAACTGAATTACACCATAATCAGTCAAGCAATTAGAAATAGTAAATCACTCAAGCTAGTGTTTCTTGCCTTCCATGATTAAATAATATCAGCAGTTAGATCCCTTGATTCGGACTAAAATTTTCAACAACTTATTTTTCAGCAGCCTCCCTCTCAGCAAATATTGCAGGTATGCTTTAAACAACATTTTATAGATTTAGCACAAAAGTAATGTCAATCTATCGTTCATAGATGAAGTTACAATTAATTTAAATCTTGCAGTACGCTTCTTGATGCTTCAGGAGACAGCGACAATTAGATCACCTAAGTTTGGAACCAGGCGATGATGGATTACTCTAGCATGATTGATGTTGGCAGCACTACCCGTCAAACAAAACCAAACTACAAATATCCAAATAAGAATTAAAGAAAAACCTGTGAAAGAGCATTAAAGCAGACAAATTGATGGAAAACATGAATCGCAAAATCAAACTTACATCAAGATCGAAATTCAAAACCATACACATCAAACATAATAGAAAAACTACCACCACATGAATGCAGCAGAACACAATTAAACTTGAATATGGATGTAAAAATAACCTGAAATCCATCAAGAGACAGGGAGTAAAAAAACAGAGTGTACCGGAGTCTAAAGGAGTTTCAGTAATCTCTTCCTTGACGGCAGGCAAAGGCTCTTTGGAGTTCAAACCCATGAAATCTCTCTCCATTCCCAACTAAATTGGCAGCCCACAGAAGGAAGTTAGAGTATGATTTGAAGAAAAGAAAGCCCTAAATTAAAGCGTCAAACCGGAAGTTCCAAATCCTTGAAGAAAGAGAAAGAAGAGAATAAGAGGCAGAAAAAGCAGCCATGCTTCCTTCTTCAGCAAAATGGAGAGAGAGGAGGGAATTTTTGGCAAAAATAAAAATTCTACCGACATTTTATTTTTTAAAATAATTTTATTTTAAATAAGGATTAAGACATATTAATTATAATATAAATGATCTTATAATACACCTTTGACGTTGAAAGTTTGGAGGAATATATAAATTTTTGATCAAAAGGCTAATTTTATAAATTTTTATATGATATTTTAATAAAATTACCCAAAAAATTAATAATAATTAAGATATGGGTAATTGTGTAATAATATTTTTTTTAGAGTTTAATGGGCAGCTTTTTTATTCCGTAAATCATGACCGTTCATATTTTCTGATTGTTGATCAATATGGCCGTTGTCCTGTGGGGAACCGATTGACCCAGTCGTCAACCGGCTAAGCCGGTAATAACCCACGTGCGTGTTTTATATTTCTTCTCATTATAAAAGTCACACCAACCGTCAGCGAAAAATACGCCTATTTATTCTGCTCTTTGGACCACAGCAATAATATTTAGTTTAATTCTGGGCCAAGTTTTTAAAAAATTAGAGAAAGAAATAATATATATTTTTTATTTTTTATAATTTATTTTTTATATTCAATATATATGTTAACATTTTTATTTTTTAAAAAAATTAATATGCTTTATGTATAAAGAAATTATAATATGTGAGCTTGGTCAAATTAATTTATAGAAGAATATTATATAATTTAGAGAATATTAAAATTATAATTTTTTGGAAGTTATTTTATAAATTAAGTGAAGGCATACTTGGTCCAGTTGTAATTTATTATTTGATCAATTATTTATACTTTCTGTCCAATCAAATCATGAATGTGATGGTGTCACATGTGTTAAGCAAGTTCTACTTTTTTGGTCCAATTATTTTTTCATGCTGTATATGCATGATTTTTAGTAACTAAAAGGCTTAGCAATATTTTATTAACTATAGAACTTTATATTTAATTCAAATTTTATATAAATAATATTGAAAAAAATGGATAATTCTAAATAATTACAATTTAGATGTTTTATGATGTAAAAATACTACTTATATTAATATTTAATATATATATATATAACATTTATTTTTAAATATTCTAAATATAGTATGATAATCCTATTAATTTATTATTACCAATATTAACCATAAATTAAGTAAATAAAATAAATTAATATAAAATATAGTGATAAAAAAAATTTAAGAATCAAATAATTATTTAGTAAAACTATTTAAATTTTTTAAGTTGGTCAAAATAAATCTAACTATAAAAAATTAATTTACAGATTAGATATTATAAACACGTAAAATTTTAGTTAACTTATTTTTCTGACAAGTGATCCCTATGGAATAACTAATCAAATTTACTCCCTAGTAGCTGAATTAGACTCATTTTGTTTGGGTTTTTTTTTTTTGAACTTTACTTTTTAAAAATATTCATAATTTTAAAATTTTAATATCTAAGCTACCAAAGAAATTTCAAAGACTCGTAGATTAAAATAAAATGTGTCTTTCATGTATATTTCATGCATGAAACTACTAAAATTTGTGCCTTTTAAGTGTGTCTCATGGATGAAGCCATATTTTTAAATAAGTATATGTGTTTTTATATGCCTGACCCTTTCTAATTTTAAAAAATTTGTCTTGAATTATGATTAAATACTATTAATAAATAAAAAAATTTAAATATAATTTAATTATGATCAAATTTTATCACGAAAGTAAGACAATAAAATAGATTTAACAAGTATGGATATAAATATAGATAAATAATCAAAAGACAACTTGTAAATATGCACCAAGGAGTCCAAAAGGAGGGGCTTGTGAGAGGGGGGGGAGGGAAAAATTTAAATATATTTTTAAAAATTATTGATATAGGATAATTTTCCATAATTGTTCTACTTATTTGGTTGTATTATATACATTTATGCGTCACTTCCGACTTCGAATGAATTCGATTAAATTCTTCCGGGATGGTTTGAACCTTATTAGGGAATACCGAAATGGATCCCGCACACCACTAAAAATTGTTGAGATATTTGGTTATTTGATGTAATCCCACCGAAAATACTCCGACGCTTTAGTACCAAATTTGTTGGAAGGAACTCAAAGCGAATGAAAGTAATGGCGAAAGAAAAGGAAAATAGTAATAGTAATAATAATAATAATGTCCTTTCGTAATCTAATATGGTGGGAAGGTAGAGAACGTGTGTAAATACTCCGCTTCGTTGCCTAAATAATAATAATAAATGTGTTTGAGAGTATGTAATAATAACCTAATTATTTCTAAGCATTTAGGATTTTAAATAAATAATAATACCTCAAGAAAGAATGTCCGATAAATTGAATCGAAGGGTGTCTCAAAGTCTCCAAGAAAGCCTGTTTGAAAGAGTTCAAGAAAGCGTATAAATATGGTGGATCCGTGGCTTTTTATGGTAAAGGTGGCGATCTTCCTTCTTTGGGAAGGGAGGATCGCCCTAAATCTAATAATAACCTTCCTTCCGGAGGCCGATGCTATCTAATAATGATGGAAGATTGTTTCCTAAGAATAATAACCACTTTCCAAGTTAGCCTAATTCCTAATAATAATCTCCTAATAATAAGGAGTTGGAAGGATCAAAATGCCTTCCTTATTCAATAATAATCTTACAAAATATTCCCTTTGAGATCGTGGAATATCTAAAGATCGCGGTTAATAATAATGACCGAGGGGCCTAAACGGGTCGGGCCCACAATATCGTAAGAAAGCTTTTCGCCTAATGTGCAATATGTAATAATAATAACGCCCGGTTGACCATCTAATAAGGTGTATAAAATAATATGAAAGGCGTACAAAATTCCATTTGGGGCTAACAATATGTAGTCGTGCCCATTAATAAATATAATAATAACAATAACTAGCATGTAATATCTAATAAACGCCTGTAATAATACTAATAATATAAAATAATTCATGAGAACGGCGAATAGCTAATAATAATAATCAATAATAATAATGGTATAATGGAATAATAATAATCATCATATAAAGTTTCTAGCTAACAAACCGGGTCAACGCCCGAATAACACTTCCCATGAGCAAGGAGCAAGTTAGCGCCTGGACGGCCAACGCCAACGCTGATAATCCTCGCCCTTCGATTCGGGCACATCTTCTTACCGGGCCGTTAGAAACGCTGACCGGCGATTTCACTGACCTTCTTCGCCACCATTATCGCACAGATCCATCATACATTTAACGTAAGATTAATTTTATCAGTAACCCATATTAAATATATTCAAAAAAATAAATCTCATTGAAAATACTAACACAAAAATATCAGAAATCTGTGATTAAAAAAATTAAAAAAAAAAATCGCCCACCCACACGAAATTCACTTATCCTTCTGCCACCTCGCCCACAAAAATTGTATTAACTTATGCTTTAGTGAGATTTGACGTCCCCGGCGGCGTCTGTGCTTCGAAATCTCTCCGGCGAGCTTCACGAAAACCTGAAGAAACGCTGCTGTAGAGGTGTTCGTTTCTATTTCTTTCTTTCCAACGCAGCTGACCGTGTTTTCTACGGTATTTTTGAAAATGATTGACACCTACTATGGATGGCAAACGTAGCCAAAGAATGAGATTATTGGCTTAGCATGGTGGCAGACGGTAATGGCTAGTTACATGCTCAACGAGTTGGGTGGCCGGTGGCGGTGGGATTTGACCACAGGTGGCAGATGGGTGTGGTGGAGAGCGGTTGGGCATTGATCATGGTGTATGTGTTAGGATTTTTTGGTCACTCTCGTGTTGAAATTAGTGGTTATAAATAAAGGCCGATGTGGTACACTTGATTAAAGAGGTATTAAGGGTCGAAGACTTTGCATAACGGCCGAGAATTTTACACAATGGGTGATGACTCTGATTGAAAGACGAGTACTCTAAGTGACGGCTGAAGACTAAGTTACGGCCAAGGACTTTAGGCAAAAGGGTGAGAACTTTGGTCAACGCCTAGAGATTCTAACAAAAAAGTTAGTCACCTGTAAAATTTGTGCAAATAGCTTTTCAGAAAGAAAAATTAACTTTCAAAGTTGGCAGCCAATTTACAGAGTAGGTCAACTGCTCCCGACAGAATAGCATTTTGGAGAGTTGGTGGCAGGTTTTGCTATGAACGCAAGCTACCTATTGAGTAGGTGGTTGCCCGGACAATATATATATATTGCATGCTAGGTGTATGATCTGTGTAAAGAAGTAAGAAAGAGAAAAACAAAAGAGAAAATATAAGGAGTAACTATTTTTACTCTTATATTTTACTATTATAATCTACTAAAATATATTTTTTTTGATATTTATTTAACATAAAATAATATATTTACAAAAACAAATCTATGTCAGTTCAACCTAAATCAATTACTTTCACTTATTATTGTATTCTACTAAAAAAATAATCAAGTCTAATTTATTAATCGTGTAGGTCTATAATATTAATATATTTTAATCAAATCTTATACATTTTAAGTCAATAAGATTAGTAGGCAAGTCAGGTAACTCAATTTTGATCAAATTTATTCAAATTTTCTAATAATATTAGAATATTATTTCTTTAAATAAGAGTATGAGAGTTATTTTATATTAACTTTTTAGTAATTTTTTTTACTATTACCGTATATCAAATATTTAAAAATTAATTTATAATTTAGTTTTACCTATTCTAATTGACTAATCAAATAATACCTATTAATTCTAAACTCTATTATCTACGAATTATATCTTATTTCATTTCAACAATTAATATATAGTGTAAATGTTATTGCGTCCCGGTCTCTTGTTTGTCGTATGGATTAGGAAGCCTTCAGATTTCTCGTTACCGGGAGGGTATCACAAGCGGGTCCGGTCTCCGTCGCTATTAACTTGGAACCTGTACAACACAAACTAATAAACAAAAGATCAGAGGTCGGCGAAATTTCTCTCACCGAAAATACTCCGACGCTCAAATTAGTAACCTCCCGCAATAAACGGAAAGGAGCGCACGGTTAGAGGTGCGCGAAAGTATGCTAAGTGTGCGGTGGAAGTGCATGAATGTGAGAGTATGAGAGTTGATGAGCATTTGGTGGGAGGCCTGGCTCCCGGGAATGCACTGCGATAGGTGGCTCACTCTGGTAACCCGTGAAAGACTGTGAAGGATGGGTGCTGAGCGTAAATCTGAGAGTAGGGATTCAAGGAGTGTATGTCTCAAAGACCAGGCTTAGATTAAGGATTCTGGATCCGATTCCCTCTCCTGTAAAAGGAGAGAGAATTTATAGGCTCCAGGTAGTGGAGTTTTAGGCGCGAGAATCCTGTCTGTAGGGATTTGCCAACCATTGACCGTGGGTGACGGTTAGGTGATGTCAGTTGTCGCATTGTGGTGGTAACGAGACCATGGTACATTGCTGACTACGCTTGGTCTGCTTCTCGCGTGGGGATTGGCTGGTCAGTTGCAAGGAGCGTGAGCCGCGACTTGTAGAGTTCACCTTCCTCTCATTGGTTTGTTCCAATTTCTTTGCATTTGTTGCCTGCAGCTGCATTAATGAGCTACAAGAAGCGCCAATTGGCTGCGGGGGTTGGGTTGCCTCGTATGCTGCTTCGAGTTCTGGGTCATGTAGGTCAGCTTGGGCCGCTGCTTCGTGGATTGGGCCTTGCGTTTCCTGGGCTTCACTGGTACTATACCCGACACTAGCCTCCCATGCCTGGGCCGACATGTAGTCAGGGCCTGGCATGTCCATCAGGGTCTAGTTGGCCATCACGCGTCCTTCCTCAAGATGCGTGGACTTTGTCCTTATATGGTGTCGCGCCTTCCCTAGATGATCACATGGGGTTCCTCAGATGCCGCAGAGATTCAATACCTTGCATGGAAAGATTCGCACGCCAGAATCTTCGTCAGTCTTAAAGACTTTCTTGCTTAGTGATTGATGGTTATCGGGTGGGGCGCCTCGTGCCAGCTCCTCTATAAATAGAGGGGTTCACTAATTGGAGGGACCCGTGCCTCAATTGATTCTCGAAGGAATAATGAGAAGTCCTTGGCTTACCCCGATCCCGGTGAGGATCCTAGAAGGGATCGGATGGACTTGCTGGAGATCTAGAGCTTCTGCCGAAGACTGTTTTCACGTGCCGATGGCGGGCACTTCCTCATCCTAATGAGGGTGGTTCGGCCACTCTTCCATCGTTATATGCCTTCCTCGCCGGTGGCAAGATTCCCAGTGTGCGGGAGGGTCCTTATGGAGCTATCATGGGGCTCTTTACTCTCGGGATAGCACGTCACCGACAGCCTCGACCGTGCCTGGTTCATCTTATGTGCCATATGGAGAGGAGGCACGATGTGGAGTCCCTGTTGGGGGAGAGTGTGATAGCCGCGACCCTACTGGGATAGCTGTTAAGGGTGTTGGTTCCGCCGCTGCGGTTATCTCAAGATGAACCTTCGGGGTCTGGCCAGCACGGCGGCTCTGATACCTGGCGAATCATAGTTCTGGCGACGGCCAGAGTGATCTGATGTAGATCATGTTCTCTGATAAGGCTTCAAGCATCCTGGGCTGCCACTCCGGGCTTTATGCTCCGTGCTGTATCTTTCTCTTTTTGTACTTTTGTTGTCGCAAGCTCTGTACTTTGTAAATAAGACTTTGATTAATAAAAGCAGTAGTCTTTGCCTTTATATTTCTGTCTTGTCGCATGCTTCTTCCTCCCTTTGATATCTTGCAAACTGCACCTCAGGGGTGATTCAATCCCCTCATTGTTACGCACACCAATTCATGCGCTTGAGCATGCTCAGTTTCCCGTGGTCTGTTTCGCCGGTGTCATCCCTCAAGTACTAATGCTGACCGTTGACAGAAGGACACGGCGAAAAATGATCGCTGATGTCTAGTGCCCTGGGAGATCAAACGCCGCCGGCAGACGTCACATCCATCGGATTATCTGACGCATTAATTGCGTGGGAGATCATGGGGCACTGCGTCACAATGACTTGCTTTGAAAAGGCACGATGATTTAAAGATTTGTCACGTGGGAGGAGCCTGTTGGCTCCCTCTCGAAACGCTTCTTCCTTGGGGCAATGCCGTTTCATTGAGAGATTTCTGGCTATTTAAGTGCCTGAAATCCTCCAAGGACTTCACATCCCTTGGCGACTTCGAGAGTGTGAAACGTACGCTATCCTTGCTTTTTCTCGATACTGATGGAAAGATCATCATCCTTGTCAGAATCTGAGTTGTCCTTGGGTGAATCCGCAGGGGACACACATGCCTCAAGGGTTCGCAATGATGCTGCACAGGTTGCGGTGATAGAAGGCTATCACTCAGAGGCCTCTGTTGTGGGACCGATGAGATTTATGAGGGCACCACCGGGCTTTAAGATGGATCAGGCTTCCATCTCCTCCTACCACCGAAGGCCCAGGACGATGGATCCCACGCTCCACCAAGTCGCTAGGGCAGTTGAAGAGTTCGAGGCTAGGGTGCAAGTTACAGTTGGAGAGATTGAGCAGACGAGGGCTCACGCCGTACACTTTGAGAGGGCATGGGTAGAGTCAGAAGCAAGGGTGTCGAGGCTCAGCGACGCCAACATCCAGGCTTGGAACTGCATTTTGGCTCTTCAGGAGGAGTTTGAGCGATTTCGGGCACACTCTAGAGAGAAACGTGTGCGGTTAGAGGTCGAGTTAAAGTCGAGGTTCAGGCCAGAGGAGGTGGCCCCTACACTGGAAGGGAGATTCGAGGACAATATCCATCTCATTTTGGCAAAACTTTCACATCGGAGGAGTTCCAAACTGTAGCGACTTGGGCACATCCTCCAGGCCCGGAGGGCAGCTAGTTGTAATCCACGACCATTGGCTGCCTCATATTGTAAAAAGAGTTTATTAGTACATTACATAATAAAACTTTTTTACTTAACTATGTGGTTTATTTATTACTGTCCATCGTGCTGGAATGGTAGGTTTTTTCTTCTAGATGTGTGCTCTGGAAACCTTGCCGCCACCAAGTGGGGTCTTGAGTCTGGTTGGGCCGTCACTGGCCCAGAGAAGAATAAATCTAGGGCCATTGTCCTCCGCGAGTTGTCCGGGGAAAATGCCAAGGAGAGCTGCTTACTGCTGGAGGCGTCATCAGATGAAGAGGTTGAGGCTCATTGCGGGACCAGCCGCGCGTGCCATGAGTGCCGTTCCAGGGCGGCGTCGAACATTGAGCTGCGAGAGGAAGGGGCCAAGCATCTGTCGATTCCTGCCATGGCGCTGGCTGAATATGGCGTTCTTATGGTGGAACTTCACTCCGGGGGAGAATCCCCTGTGGGTCCTTTCATCGACTTGGAGTTGCAGGAGGCGGCTGTCAAGGGCGTGACGGTCGTGGAGATTGATGCGCTGAGGTCCTGAGGAGGCTGAGGGGACTAGCATTTTGGAGCCTGTGCCAGGTCCGTTAGGGACTCTAGAGCCTGCTTGATCACCCGCTAGGCCGCTTTCGGATGCGTGCATCTAGGAGAGTGCTGCCGTCAACGAGGAGGAAGTTGAAGCCGAATGGGTTGCTAGTCTGCCTGGTAATGATCTGACTCAAGAAACTATCGTAGCAAGGATGGCTCAGAGCCCAGAGCCCCCAAGCGTTTCTCTATCACCCGTGGCTCTAGATCTTCCCGGCTCTGCAAGAGTCGCAACTAAACGCATAGAGCCCCTGAGTTCGCTTGCACTAGGAGACGAAGCTTGTCGTCTAGATGCACCCTTTACTTAGGTATGATTGTCCCGAATTGAGCATTCCTTTGTTGACTAGATCATTGAGAATTTTTGATATTATGTTTTTTCTTACAGGTCCCTGGGGAGGTCAACTTTCTTGATGCGGTGATTGCTTAACTGTGCGGATACTTTTGCCGTGTTAGGGAAGAGTCCGAGTAGGAGACTGCCCAGCGCACGGGAGTTGAAATTGCTGCCCTCCGGGAAGAAAACGAGCAATTGAGGGGGGAGAACAAGCAATTGAAGGAGGAGAATGGTCGGCTAAAGGAGGAGAATGGTTAGCTGAAGGAGGAGAATGGGCAACCGGCACAGGAAGCCGTGCGTCTTAGGCGGAAGGTTGAGTAGCTGAGGAGATTGGCCACCATTCTGGAGGGCGACATCTTCCGCCATTTCTCAGACATGACACGGCGGCTCACTCCGGAGGAGGTGGGCCTAACACTTGAGTCCAGGTTATGGGATGGCATCCGCTTGTACCGCAAGATTGCCTCCCTCGTGGTTCCCGGTGTCTCCGAGGGCGTGTTTCATCCAAGGAATGTTGGGGTTTCTGATAGCTCTCGCCTGAGGAACTTCCTTGAGGAGGCGGGCCCACCAGACCCATAAGGACAGCTTTGCTTTTGTATAGCTTCCTTTTCTTTTTATTGTTTGTCGATATAATGAACGAAGAGTAGCAACTTTTCTTGCATTTAGTGTCTCTGAGTTTACAATATAATTTTTAAAATCATAACTCTTGTTTTAACGGTTGAACTTGTAAAGTTATTGTCGTCAAGGCTCCAATCCGGTGCCTTCTTACGCTGTACTCGTTGTTCATCAAAGGATGTCGTCGTATCTCGCGCGTTTAATGGGAAGCTCAGTCTAGTAAAGTGGTCGTCATTGCAAGCCCAATGGAGCCACACCAAGGGCCAACTAGGTTTTCAGGCTATAGCAGCCCGACTCAAGTCTAAGGCCTTTTCGCACACGATACTTGCATTAGGCGCTTGGGGTACTCAAGGCATTGTCGCTCTTGTGTGCGTGGTCCTAACCCACGACCATCATAGATTGAGGGTGCTCTCTTCTTCGAAAGAAGGTCACCGCACGCCTGCATTTCTTGCCCCCTAAGGTTTCGGTGGCCTCACGTTGGGAACTTTAAAAGCCCCCATGCCTAACGTCTTGACCACACGGGTTGCTTGGTATGGAACCAAGGTTTGAAGGGCTGCTCAGGGCCGCCTGGCACGGAACCAAGAATTGAGGCGCAGCTCAGGGCCTTTCGACACGGAGCCAAGATTGGAGTATGGCCGCTTCCAGGCCGCTTGGTACGGAGCCAAGGGTTGAAGGGTTGCTTAGGGTCTTTCGACGCGGAGTCGAGATTGGGGTATGGCCGCTTCGGGCCGCTTGGCATGGAGCCAAGGATTTGTTTTATGGATGGATGAAAATCCTCCCAACTTAGGGGCAGTTTAGGTCGTTTTACTTTTTAGAATGTCATGTATGCAAACACCCATATGAATGAACACACTAAATTGCAAAATTGATTAATTTTATTAAATGTAAACACAATAAACGTACAAGCACTCCTCATGTTGTGCATGTTTGCCTTACCTGGGTTTGGCGTTGCCTTACTGATAATATTTCCTGAGGATGGCAACGTTCCAGGTTTGCGGGACCAACTTGCTGTCATGGGTGTGTAGTTTGTATGCTTCATTCCGGAGGATTTCTAAGACGGGAATGGATCCTCCTAGCATGGGAAGAGTTTGTTCCTGCTTGAGGACTTTCCCGTGGCCTCTACACTCCAAAGGACCAGGTCTCCAACCTCGAGCAGGCGTGCCTTCACCTGCTTCTTGTAGTACCGTATGATACGTTGTTGGTAGGTTGCTGTCACCAGGTGGGCCGCATCACGAACTTTCAGGAGCAAGTCAAGGCATTCCCCAAGTCTCTGGGAGTTGGTGGCCGGATTGAAGCATTCGACCCGCAGGTAGGGCAGTCCCACTTCGACTGGGACGACTGCTTTAACCCCGAGCAGAGATTGAAGGGCGTCTCCCTCGTTGGTTCCCACGGGCTTATTCGTTATGACCAGAGTACGGAAGGCAACTCATCAACCCAGGAGCCGCCTACGTCCTCTAACTTGGTCTTCAGTCTGTACAATAGCGTGCGGTTGGTGGTTTTGATCTGTCCGTTTGCCTGAGGGTACGCCACAGACGTATGAACCAGCCTGATGCGCATGCTTGCACAATACTTGGTGAATCATTTGCCAGTGAATTGGGTTCTGTTATCAGTTACTATGATCTCAAGAATCCCAGAACGACAAACGATGTTCTGGCGGAGGAACTTTGTTACATTCTGCTTGGTGATCCGTGTTAGAGGGACCGCTTCCACCCACTTGATAAAGTAGTCCATGCTGACAATAAGGAACTTCCGTTGCCCGCAGGCTAAGGCAGCGGTCTAAGGATGTCGATCCCCCATTGCGTGAATAGTCATAGGGACTGAAGGCTGTGCAGCTCCGTGTGAGGCAGATGAGCCATGGTCTCGTGAACTTGATAGCTTTCGCACTTCTTCACAAATTCTTTCTTCACGAATTCTAGGGCGTCCCGATTCATCGTGGGCTAGAAAAGACCTTGCCGAATGATCTTGAAAGCGAGTTTTTTTCCTCAGATATATGAGCCACATAGGCTAAGGTGGACTTTGCTCAACGCGTACTCGGCTTCCTCGAAAGTTAGGCACTTTGGGAAGGGAGTGGAATACACCTCGCCGGTATAGCCTACCATCGAGGATCGCGTACCAGCCTACTATCTTCTTGATCCGCTTGGCCTCGTTGGCGTTCGTAGGCAACGTTCCATTCGTTAGATACCTTTGGTATAGAGTTATCCAATTGTCACCCTCATTAACCTGCAATGCTTCCTAATCCGGACCACCCACACTAGGTGCAGCCAGTATCTCCCGCAAGCTCCTGGCATACTGATTTGGGGATTCTACAGCTACGTCCCTTGCTAATTGATTAGCTTTCCAATTTTCGGCTCTGGGTACATGTTTGATCTTGAAATATTTGAACGCCTGGATTGGGCTTTTGCCTTCGCCAAGTACTTTGCGAGCTGAGGGTTCGATGCTTTGAAGGCTCATTGGATTTGATTGACCACTAGCTCCAAGTTGCTGTGCATGACCAACGACTTGGCGAAGTACACCTTTGCAAGACGAAGTCCCGAAAGAAGGGCTTTGTATTCTACCACGTTATTGGTGGCGGGAAAAGTTAACGTAATAGAGTACTTGATTTTCATCCTGTATGGAGTTCTAAGAATGACTCCAACTCTACTGCCTGTCTGGGTGGATGATCCGTTGACATTCAGGATCCATAACGGAACATCCAGTGCATCCAAGCTCCTCGAGCTGTGTGGGACGTCTTGAGTTGGGGTCGTGGTTTCGACGATAAAACTTGCAAGAGCCTGGCCCTTAATGGCCGGCCGTGGCCGAAACTTTACGTCGAACTCTCCCAACTCTAAAGCCCACTTGACTAGTTATCCATAGGTCTCCGACTTCTGTAAGATCGACTTCAAGAGTTGATCCGTTAGATTGACGATCCGGTGAGCTTGGAAGTAGGGCCACAACTTCCACGCCAAATAGATAAGGGTCAGTGCTATCCTTTTTGCGTGCGGTTAGAGAGTCTTCACATCCGTCAATACCTTTTTCACATAGTATACTGGTCGCTGCGTGCCCTTGTGCTCTCTGATGTGCACTGAGCTGAGAGCCGTCTTCGACGTGGCTAGGTAGAGGTAGAGGTCCTCGCCTGCGAATAGTGAACTCAGGAGAGGTGGGCTAACGAGGTATGCCTTTAGCTCTTTGAATGCTTCCTCACACTCATCTGTCCATTGGAATCTGGACACTTTCATTTCTCTAAGCGCCTTGAAGAAGGGCAAGTACTTCTCTGCGGACTTAGCTAAGAACCGCGATAGGGTTGCTAGCCGTCTCGTTAGCTTCTGAATTTTCTTCATGGTCCGTGGAGGGTTCATGTCAATGATTGATCTGATCTTCTCTGGGTTTGCTTCTATGCCATGCTTGGACACTATAAAGCCTAAGAACTTTTCGAAGGTTATCCCGAATGCACATTTGGCCAGATTGAGCTTCATCCTATGAGCCCAAAGTACCTGGAAGGTCTCCTGTAGGTTGTAAATGTGGTCATTGGCTACTTTACTCTTGACGAGTATGTCATCAACGTACACCTCCACGTTTCTTCTGATCTGGGCCTCGAACATCTTGTTCACAAGACGCTAGTAGGTTGTCCCGGTATTTTTAAGGTTAAAGGGTATAACCTTATAACAGTATGTCCCCTAGTCAGTCATAAAGGAGGTACGTTCCTCATCGTCTGGATTCATTTTGATTTGATTATAGCCTGAGTAGGCGTCCATGAAGCTCAAGAGTTTATGCCTGGACGTAGAATCCACCAATTGATTGATCCGAGGGAGCGAAGCTATCTTTAGGACAGGCTCTATTTACATCAGTGAAGTCCGCGCAAATCCGTCACTTGCCGTTACTTTTCTTCACGAGCACGATGTTGGATAGCCAGTCCTGATACTGGACCTCTCTAATGAATTTGGTGTCCAACAGTCTCTTCACTTCCCCTCTTATAGCTACTAACTTCTCGATGGAGTGGTTCCTATGCTTTTACCTGATGAGCTTGTGACCGAAATTGAAGCCCAATTTGTGGACCATCACTTTGGCCGATATTTCGAGCATGTCGGTAGGGACCCCGTGAACACGGTCGGAGTTCTTCCGAAGGAAGTTAATGAGCCGATCGCGTTTGGCCACAGTGAGAGAGCCGTCGATGTGCACGCACTTCTTCGGCTCGGCAGGGTCTAGAGGGACCACTTTGGTTGCTTTGCCTGATTGGGCCTGCTGCAACATGGTTTCATCACGGAGATCCAAGTCCCCGCCCATGCGGTCCAGCACTGCTGGAGCGACTTGGGATAAGTAGCACGTCTGCCCCATCACCTGGTCACCGAGCACCTCTTTTACATCGTACAAGGTTGAAAACTTCATCTTTAGATGAGAAATTAAAGTAATAGCCCCGAAGGACGTGAAGAATGGTTTGCCCATGATGGCAATGTAAACGGACGAGATCGACAATAAAGAATGTTAGCTCTCACGTCGCAGTACGTGGGTAAGTTTCCATCATGATCTCTAACTGAATTTCTCCCTACACAGGTACAAGTTCGTTGTCCAGACTGTACAGAGAGCCATCGGCCGCTTTCATTTGGCTTCGTCTCAATCCAAGTTTAAAGAAAGTATCAAGATACAGTAAATTCTGAGAACTTTCGTTAGCAATAAAGATTCATTTTAGTTGGTAGTCAACTATACCATCAGAAATAAGAGTAGATACAATAAGGGAATCAGAATGGGAAAATGTTACATGAGCTATATTGTCGCTGTTAAAGCTAATGATATCACTCCTATCCCCTACCTTTGCTCTCTTGTTGTCGGAACTTTGCTCAGGCTGCACTTGCCAGCTACTCTTAATCGGCACAGTTAAGATCATGCTGATAACGTCAGCGGCCGTATGGTTCTTCAAAGGCTTGCATGCCTCGCCTTCTGAGACTGCGGGGGCCTACCCTGAACCCTTCATGAATCGTTTGAGATGTCCACGACGGATTGGGTCTTCTATCTCCTACTATAAGGTCCGGTAGTTCTCCGTGGAATATCCCAGGCAGCGATGATATTGGCAGTATTTCGTCTGGTCTCCATCACTCGGGGACTTCGGTGCTTTTGGTCACCTGAAGAACTTCTCATCCTGGATCTGTATCAGGATGTTCACATGGGTATCGTTAAGGGAGAATTAGGGACGCTGGCCCGTACTCCTTCCTGCACCCCGTCGAAAACCGCGACTGCTTGCGGCACTCCTAGAAGTGACTACTGTCGCCTTTCCTTTTTTTCTGAACGGTTGGCTTAAGCCCTTTCGGAGGGCGGTCTACACCTTTGGGATGCTTTGCCTTGTTAGCCTCCTCCGCCGAGATGTAGGATCGAGCGATGGCCTTAGCTTCCCAAAAAGATTGAGGGCGCTAGTGCGACAAGTGCTTGAAGAAGTCCCTTGCCGCCAACGTGGCAATGAAGGCATTGAGCTTCAACTCATCAGAGAGCTGGGTGACCCGGCGCGCCTTAGTGATGAAGCGGTTGAGGAATCGCTTCAGGCTTTCATCCGTCATCTGGCGGATGCGGAGCAGGTGCCATGGCTACTTCTCTTTCCTCTGGTTAGAGGCGAATTTGCTCAAGAAGTAGTCTGCGAGCTTGCCGAAAGAACAAATGGAATTTTGCAGGAGACCATGGAACCAAAGCAGCGTGTCACCCCTGAGGGTGATGAGGAAATATTGGCACATCACGGCCTTGCTCGCTTCCTAAAGGGACAAGTGAGTACGGAAGTAGTTAAGGTAGTCCATCGGATCCTTACTCCCATCGTACCCGTCCAGTACTGGCATTTTGAATTTGCAGGGGAGTGGCTGGGTCCGGAGATCTATGGCGAAGGGTGAAGAGTACCTTCACCTTTTCCTCTATCAACGGGTCAGACTCGCTCCTCCGTGCATTGATGATATTGCGGAGCTCAGTGTGACCTTGCCGGTTCTACTGAGCTTGCCAATTGCGGCGGCTTTCCACATGGAGAGTCACGCACTGCATGAATCCGCGGATATCTACCTCCTTTCGTTGCGGGAGTTACAAGGGTTGCGCCACTCTGGGCTCTCCTCCCGCTCATCCCGACTAGGGCGGCTTCTAGCCGCAGTTTGGGCCTTACTGTCAAAGGCCGCATGGGCCTCAGTATCGCCAGGCCGATCTGATCTGCCCCTTGGTGTTCGGGTATGATGCCTTCCTCGCCTAGAGGATGACACTTGAGATGCTGGGGGATCCCCCATCCATTGCGTGCCCATCCGAGTGCAAAAGGCCTGAAGCATTAGCCTCATGTCGCCCATTTCGGCGGATAGCTAGTGAATGTTTGGCTGCAGACAGACATTGGCACAGCTACTCATTGACGGGTCGTCACCGTGAGCAGCTACATCTCTGGCCGAGGCGTCAGCTTGCTCCCAGGTGTTGACCATCTTGGTGTGAGTGTTGAGGGGAGACGCTAGACTTTTTGTCGCGTTTCCATAGACGGCGCCAATATTGTATTCCGGGTCTCTGGTTGTCGTACGGATTAGAGAGCCTTTGGATTTTCTGTCGCTGGGAGGGTATCACGAGCGGGTTTGGTCTCCATCGCTGTTAACCTGGAAACCTACACAATACAAACTAACAAACAATAGGTCATAAGTCGGCAGGATTTCTCTCACCGAAAACACTCCAACGCTCAAGTCAGCAACCTCTCGCAATGAATAGAAAGGAACACACACTCAGAAGGTGGGCGAAGTATGCTAAGGGTGTGGTGGGAGTGTATGAATGTGAAAGTATGAGAGTTGATGAGCATTTGGTGGGAGGCTTGGCCCCCGAGAATGCATCGTAATAGGTGGCTCACTCTGGTAGCCCGTGAAAGGCTATGAAGGATGGGTCTTGGAGCGTAAGTCGAGAGTAGGGACTCAAGGAGCGTATGTCTCAAAGCCCAGGCGTACATTATGGATTCTGGATCCGATCCCCTCTCCTGTAGAAGGAGAAAGAATTTATAGGCTTCAAGCAATGGAGCTTTTGGTGTAGAAACCTGTCTGTAGGGATTCGCGGCCATTGACCGCTGGTGGCGGTCGGTGGTGTCAGTTGTCGCCTTGTGGCAGTGATGAGACCGTCGTGCATTGCTAGCCACGCTTAGTCTGCTCCTTGTGTAGGGATTGGTTTGCCAGTCGTAGGGAGCGGCGCAAGCCGCGGCTTGTAGAGTTGACTTTCCTCTCATTGGTTTGTTCGTGTTACCTCGCGCCTGTTATCTATAGCTACACTAATGAGCTGTAAGAAGTTCTGATTGGTTGCAAGCGTTGGGCCGCCACGTAGGCTGCTTCGAGTTCTGGGCCATGTAGGCGGTTTGAGCCGCTACTTCCTAGATTGGGCATCACGTTTCTTGGGCTTCATCGGTACTGGACTCAACAAATATATATTATGATATCATATTGTTTTATAATATCACTAATTATTGAAACTATATAAATTTATTTTGAGGATATCAAAATAATTTTATGATTTTTAATATTTAGTTAATAATATAGGGAATATAATTTGTTTAAACCAATGTGCAAGTTTCTTTTGGGAAAAGCCAAAGTGGAGGAAAAAGGTTACGAATAGGATCAAAAGCGAATCCCCCGCTAGTGCTACGACGGATTCGAGGGCAATGTTATGGTATTTAAGGAATTAGGACCCTATTTTTTAAGGAGGTTATTAAATTTTTATCTAATGATTAAAAAAATTATATTTTAAATTTTTATGATATTAATATTTAATAAATATTAAATTAAATATTTAAAAAATTAATAAAGATAAATATTTAATTTTTGTTCAATTTAACTGGCTCATAATAAAAGAATGATCATAGTTTTTATTAAGAAAAATATAATCTGCATGGTGCTACAAACTGTCGGTTTTATTGGGTTTTGAAATGTTAGATGGGAATAATTTTATTGTCATTATTTTATATTATTAAAATTAATATTTTATAATTTTTTTTAAAAAAAAATAAGATAGCAGAGTAATAAAATATCTAAATAAAAAAGCCAATTTACTATCAAATTTTTATTAGGAGAATACATTGCTTGCCCAGAGAAAATGCTCTTTGGGTTAATGAATTTATACGTTAAGGGAAAGCTGCCACGCATTTTCTAAAGCCGTGCACTCCGCTCTATTCCTGCTACAAATTTCAAAACGTGGCTTTTGCAAACGCCGTGAGGCAAAATAATTTCTATATGTGAATATTATATTAAAATTAAAATTTATACGGATGAAGCTCTAAAAATTAGCCCGAACAGCATTTGTGCATGTTTTAGAGAGATTAAATGATATCTAACGTGTATACATAAGGCGCTCATGCAAGTTTAGACAAATTAGTTGGCATATAAGTTATTAAAAATATATTCCACATGACGAGACATATGAATTATTAATTTATTAAATTAATTAAAAAATCCTACTAGTTTATATACATAATAGTAAAGAGAAATTTTTCAAAAGACACGCCTGTTCAAGACTTATCATTTGATGGAAAGAATATGTTATTTATCAAATGATATGTTTTCTTTGAGTATATATCCGCTGAAGAAAAAGATATCACTTCAACAGATTATATACATTGCTCAAAACGCATCACTTGGGCGAAAGGAGGAGCATTTTGGTAATTTGGGAATGATCCTCTCTCCCTCTATAAAAGAAAGTCATTAGCCATCCTTTAAAGGATATACAAAACTTGTATAACATTTCACAAGTTATAAGGAGAAGGGAGAGAAATTATCTCCTGTTCTTGAGATGTATAGAACTATTACAAATTGTGATAAAATTTAATGATCATAAGATCCAGTGTGACGTATATATTTATTATTTATACATAAGATATGGATGGAAAAAAATTGATAATAAAGATCCTGTGAATTAAAATATTATCTCACTAAAATTTTCTTACATAAGTTGCATCTGAAACAACGCTTATCCGATACAACGCTCATGACTACCTAGTGTTTATGTGCTAATTTAGTTATATAAGGCTTGTGTGTGCTATTCGGGCATTTTTATAGGAAAAAGAAGAGAAAAAACGAAAAGCAGAAGATGGGAGGAAGAAGATGAAAGAGAAGGAGAATGAATGAGATTTTAAAGATTTTAGAAGGCAAATATACTAATTTAAAAAGTTAAGGTAAATATTCTAAACTCGTCTATTGTTTTGTTTTAAAATATTTTTTATTTTATTATATTTTTATTTGAATATATATTTACATGTGGCCTTTTAGTTTTTCCATTTTGAATATTGCTGTATGCATATTGCTTTTACTGAAAGTTTTAAAGTTTTGTTTATTTTTATTAAAAATTTGAAGATTGGTTTATTTTTTGTTAAATAAGTGAATGTATTAAGATATTATATTTATATACAAAAATATTTACTAAGGAAAAGAGTTATGAACTTTTATTTGAACCTTACATATGATAATCATTACATGTAGTACAAGTCAAACTTTATTTTGTTATTAGATTGATTATTTGTACGTTTCTATAAAGTGAAAATTTTTATATTTGTATTTTTTACAGAGTTAAAGTTTCATACTTTTTTACGAAGATGAAAAGTTTTAAACCTTTTGTTATATAATTTCTTAATTTAGTTTTTTTGAGGACTATTATAATGAATTAATTTGAAAGAATATATTTACATATCCTAATATATTTAGATAAATTTGAGAATCATGCCTATCATCCACAGGCAACAAAAAGTTATATTTGATTATATTTATGAGGAGTAATTTATGGACAGCCTGCCTAAAGGCCTAAATAGTAGTATTATGGTCTAAAGTTTTTAGGAGTATATATAACTTTTTTATCAAAATTAGTCGTTTGATTTTTGATTATCGATTTTAGCATACTTTTGGATTCTTGAGATTTTACCTACATATGATTTGATTATTGAGATGTTTAATTTCTAAGATTCACAAGCCTTGACTAATATTTGGATTTATTAGATTTTAAAGACTTTTGGATAGTTTCATATTTTAGATTATTTAATATTTGTATTTGGATTACGAATTTTGTATATGAAACTTTATTTGAATATTTGATGTATTTAGACATTAATTATTTAAACCTTCGATATTTAAAACATTTGATATATTAGATTTTATATGTATTTTATTATTTTTTATTCATTCACTTTTATTTATATACCTATTGTTGGGTCCAACTAAAAAATGAGCAAATAACGGTGAGGCCTAGTTGAAGGGGGATGAGCCCGATTGAGTAGTAAAGTTCAAATGTCCCTACGAAGCCTAAGAGATCCTAATGTGCAGCCCACGTGATGCCCTAGGTCAGCAATCAATTAGCGTTCTTTCACCACCTGCTAAGGCTACTGCAGATGGCGGGAGTCAGCTCAAAAAATGCCAGCCAATTAGGCAAAAGGTCAACGCTGCCATCCATAGTGCACGCCATCCTCATAGTCGTCCAACCAATCCTTGCGTAAGGAACAAGCTAGGCATGGTTCGGACCGACCGACGCCCCCCTTGCCTTCTCTTGATGACAACTAACGCTGCTGGCCATCGCCAGCGTGTCAGCGGCGTGTAGTGGCCGACGAATCCCGAAAAACCACTTGTTGGGAGTTTCGGCTCCAAAAGCCTCCCAAATGAAGTATATAAATACCTTCTCTTGCAAGGAGGAGAGAAGAGAGCTCAATCTTAAGTAAAAATGGTGAACAGAAATTAAGTGTTCGATCTTTCATCATTCTTTCTCGAGGAATAGGAACCAACTCTCTTCCCTCGAGCAACCGTCATTTTGCGACGCAATTTCCCGTCACTTTTACCTTTAAGCGTACATTCCTCCGTCTATCGTAGAAGATATCTGATTTAAGCGTCAGAGTGTTCGCAGTGAGATAACCTCCCGCCGTCATCTAACCACTCGTTTATAATTTGTGATATGCAGGTTTCAAGTTAATAATGATGGAGATCAAACCCGATCCAGATCGACCCGCGGTGAAAGATTGGAAGGTTCTCTAATCCGTACACCAACCAAGAATCAAACACATCACCTATATTTGTTAATATATATATGTATATATACTTGTTGAATTTTTTGTTTACGCTTTACAAAATGTTTCTAACCTCTTTCAAATTAGAGACTGCGAAGGCTTGTAGGATTCGAATAGAAGGTGGCATGAAGATTTAGTTTGATTATATTTGTAATTAGATTTATATTCAAATTTATATTTTGAGGTTTGTTATATTATTTGACTATTACAATCTATTTATATTTGGAATTATTTATCAGTCAATTTTGTGTGGAACTAATATCGTGACTGCTGCTATTTGTTTGATACTTTTTTCTTACGAACCTATTTAAATTTTGAGTAGATATTATTATTATTATTTAGAGATCAGATAGGATTAGCTCAGTTAGATTCTATATTTACTATAAAATATAATCATTTCATTATTTTGGTCTTCAATTTGTTCACATCTTACCCGACTTATGAATTTTTAATTAAATCTTAATAAATTTTGAATAAAAATAATAATTTTGAGACAGTGATAAATTTGTTGCCTTGAATATCGAGTCAGCTGGGTCCGTTGACCGTTTCATTTGAATCCCATGAGCGGAGTGAAAACGAATGTTGACTGAATTTATTGACCACAACACTTAAATCCGAAGGACGGAATGGAGGTGATCATTAACTGGATTCGTTGACCGTCACACTTGAATTTGGAGAACGGAGTGGAAGCAAACATTGACCGGATTTGTTGACCATTTCGTTTGAATCCAGAAAATGGAGTGGAAATGAACGTTGACCAAATTCATTGACCATATCGTTTGAATCCGGACAACGGAGCAAAGTGGACATTTGAATCTGGAGAATGTAGAGGGTTGCCTTCAATGTATTGTTCCATCATGTCGTTGGACAGGCAATCGAAGGGTTGGAGAGCTGCTTCGGGACTCCCATTGCTCTGAGTGACCCGTTGAATTTTGCCACATATCGCCGCGTAGGGCAGTTGTAATCCCGACAATTAATTTTTCCAAACGATTTGACTTGACTTCACCCTCTCCGGAACCGACACATGTCCGTTATGGTTGCCACACCTTTTCGATGCATTGCTTTTCTTCGGCGGCGGTGATCTTTACAAGAGCTATCGCGGCAATTTAAAATTTTCTCGCTCTTTTCATCTCAAGTCTTTGTCTCCTTCAAAGCCTTGAAGAAAGGTTGATACTTGTCTTCAAATTTAGCTAAGAAGTGGAATAGTGTTGCCAGCCTCCTGGTTAGCCTCTAGACATCCTTGACACTTTATAGTAGAGCTATATCTGTGAGGGCTTTGATCTTCTCTAGGTTTTCTTTGTTCCCTCATTCAGAGACGATAAAATCCAAGATATTTTTAGAAGACACTCCAAAGATACACTTTGACAGGTTCAACTTCATTTGGTGTGTTCGGAGTACCTCGAAGGTTTTAGCTAGATCGCGAATATGGTCGCTTGTGGTCTCGCTCTTGACAAACATGTTGTCTACGTATACCTCCATATTACGACCGATCTGATCTTTAAATATTTTGTTCACGAGTCTTTGGTAGGTTGCGCCCGTATTCTTCAGGTTGAAAGACATGACATTGTAGAAATAGGTGCCTTGATTGATCATGAACGAGGTGTACTGATCATCCTCCGGGCTCATCTTGATTTGGTTGTAATCTGAGTATGCGTCCATGAAACTCAATAGTTTGTGACCAGAAGTGGAGTCCACCAACAAGTCGATCTTGGGCAAATGGAAGCTATCCTTTGAGGCAGGCTTTGTTGACGTCGGTAAAGTCGACGCACATCTGTCATTTTTATAGCTTTTCTTGACTAGGACAACGTTAGAGAGCCAATCTAGGTACTGAACTTTTCTAATGAACCTGGCATCCAACAACTTTTTTATCTCCTCCCGGATCGCTATAAGTTTTTCAACGGAGTGGTTCATTTGTTTCTGCTTGATGGGCTTGCGGCCAGGATCGAGACCCACATTGTGTACTATTACTCCGGCTGGAATCCCAGGCATATCGGCGAGCATCCATGCGGAGACATCCGCATTCTGCCTCAAGAAGTTGATCAACTCATCGCGGAAGGGTCTAGCAAGTGAGCCCTCTATCTGTACACACTTTTTCGGATCATCCGGATTCAGATGTACGAGGTCAGTGGCCTCACCAAATTGCGCTTGCTGCAAGGTAGCCTCATCTCTATGGTCTATCTCCTCTGCTTGCCTCTCGACGTCACTTGGTGCTATCTGTGATGTGTAGTACGTCCTTATGGTTACTTGGTTTCCAAACATTTCACCAATAACACATGTTGTTGGAAATTTTATTTTTAAGTGCGGTATTAAAGTGATGACTCCGAATGCTGCTAGGTACGACCGGCCTAGGATGGCGTTGTATACAGAGGGTAGGTCGATAACCAGGAAGGTAATCGTGTAACTCGCCATTCTGGAGTACGTACTCAGGGTGACCTCTAACTGTATCGTTTCTTGGATGACTACTGGTTCATTATTAACCCATATAGCGGTCCTTCGGCCAGTTTGAGTTGATTCTTTTTAAGTCCTAACTTAAAGTATGCATCGAGATAGAGTAAATCTCTTGAACTTTCATTATCAACAAAAATTTATTTCAACTGGTATCGAGAGTGTCATCTAAAACGAGTACAAATACAACCAGGGGATCAGAATGGAGGAGATTATATGCGTCATATTATTATCACTAAAACTAATGACATCCTCCCCCACTTCTACTTCTTGCACTTATCCGGCTTCTCCTGGTGATCTGTTGGGTGCACCTTGGCGGGTCGGGTGGTCACTATGTTGACCACCCCAACTGCTACCCAATTCCTCGGTTAGGACTAATCCGACCCGTCACTACCTGAGGTTTCGGAGGTCTACCTAGGGTTCCTCATAAATTTTGTGAGGTGGCCCTGGCGGATCAACTCTTCGATCTCCTGTTGCAGTGTCTTGCACTCTTCCATGGTATGTCCTGAAGATCGATGAAAATCACAATACTTTACTGGATCTCCTCCCTCCATTTTCTTTAGTGGCTTTGTCCACTTGACGAACTTCTACTCACGGATCTGTATGAGGACGTTTGCCTGTGTGTCATTCAACGAAGTTGGGTCAATGGGCTTGCACTCCCTCTGCGCGGATGGCTCGGTCCTGAGTTGCTTCCTTCGGGGGTTGTTGGTTCTCCCATTTTTTCTCTTTTCCTTTGCCGGGAAAGGGTGAGGTTGGTTGGTTCACTCCGAACGCTTTGCCTCGTTGGCTTCTTTAGCGGCTACATAGTGCTAGGTAATATATTCCGTCTCCTGGAAGGTTTACGAATTGTTGTGGGCTAAGTGCCTAAAGAAGTCGCCTGATCCCAGCACAGAAATGAAGCTGCTGAGCTTTACTTCTTCAGTGAGCTTTATGATTCTCTGAGCTTTAGCTGCAAACTGCTTCAAGAATTTTATCGGGTTCTCACCCTACTTTTGCTTCATGTGGGCTAGATGTCACGGCTACTCCTCGCAGCAGCTTGGAGAGTACTTAGCCAGGAAGTTGTCTGCGAGGTCTCGGAAGTTTTGAATTGAATTTGTCGGGAGGCGATAGAACCAAATCCTAGCGTCTCCCTTGAGAGTGAGAGGGAAGCACTGGCACATGGATGCCTCCTCTAGGCCCTGGAAGCTCAAAAAGGTACGAAAATGATCCAGGTCCATGGAATCAGTGCTCCCATCATAGGGTTCCGGGGCTGGCATCTTGAATTTTGGCGGCAACGGTTGGGTCCAAATCTCCTTAGGTCGGCCACGTACTCGTCTTTATCTTTGAACATGCAGTTCCAAATCTTCTGAACCTTTTCTTCCACACGGGAGGAATTTTCAGATCTTTTAGAGTTAAGATAGGTCCTCAACTTCATTTTTTTTGCGGTGTGACGTGTTACCAGTCGGTTGCTACTGCTCGTAGATCGAATGATGCGAGAAGCCCCTCCCACACGGAAGGCCTTTTCTTATCCTGAGAGTACCGGAGATTTCTTCTTTCGGGACTCTCATCAAGACTCCCTTAATCCAAACACCCCTCAAGCCTTGAATGGCTCTAGATGTTTTAGGCCATAGGAATGTTAGAGTTGCCTGGCCTTGAGGTCTTCTTGGCCGGCTTCTTCTTTCTCTGGCCTCCCTTCCTAGAGGCTGGCATGGGGGTCAAGAAGGATTGACCCCATTGCTTCTTCTTGCCCTGGCACATGCAGAGTGTTTGAAGCATTTGTAACATCTTATTCATCTGCTTCGCCATGGTCAGGAAGATTAGAGTAGGCTGTTCTTCGGCCTGACTACAGGCTGTTCTTTGGCCTGACTACAAGCTGAGTGGTTGTGGTCGAGAAGGTAACTTCTTTAGCGAGAACGCTAACTTGAGCCATCGTGTTCACCATTTCGTCGGATGATGCTGATTTAGGAGAAGTAGTTGGTCGGCTTTTCACCAGTTTTCTACAGACGGAACCAACGATGCGTTCTGGATCCAAACTTTGAACGAATTCAGGTCGAACTGGTTCATTAGATTTCGATCACCGTCCTTCGCGCCTGTGATCCTGCACACCACAACTTTAAACAAGAGGTTAGAGGACAGCAGGATTTTATCCCACCGAAAATATTCCGACGCTCAAATCAGTGAACAACCTTCTGAGAATAAGAAGATAAATGTAGAGAATGCAAAGGTGAGTATTAGGGATGGGATTTGAGAGTGATGGTCGGAGTTGCACTCGTGAAGAGTAGCTTTTGTCATAGATGCTCGCGGAGAGTAGTCTCTCTACGTATTGAGTTCGCTGGGAACTAGCAATAGTAAGAGAGAGTGTGTGTTGGGATGTTTCGAGAGCTTAAAGAGCTTCTGTCAGTTTGAGTATGCAAGAGTGCATATCTATGGAATGGGTCTCCATGGCCTTTTATAGTCGTGGGCCTCCACTATTTTCTCTAGGTGACGAGGTTAGATGCCCACCTTCTATGGGGATCGTTACCATCCTCAGTATAGCCGCGGGCACCATTCTGGGCTGTAACGGTTAGAAAGCAGGATTCCATTCCTTTTATGAAGATACTACGTGCGGTGACCGTTGAGGCTTCCTCTGATGATCGCGTGTTGATTTGTGAGCCTTTCTTCCGGGCTGTGCTCTGATTCTGGGCAACTTTTATTATAGAAGAGGTTGTCATTCTTAAAAAAGCAGAAAATTAGGGCAGATAACCGTTAAGGCTTAGGAAGGTGCGTGTGGGCCGATTTTAACCTAGGTCGTGTTTATCTTGGGCCATGTCTAGCCTACTTGTTGCGCTCTTCCGATCAATGACAGTGTTGACTGTCCTAAAGATAAATGAGCCGCTATCGATTCCGGGCTATTTACCCCTTTTGAGCCGGCCCATTACCTGTCACGACCCAAACACACAATATACGTAGGTCAAAAATAAAATCGATAATAATATTTTTATCATCCATAAAAATCCTACCCGGGCGTGACAATCCGACAACATATAGGACCCAATATAATAAAACCCGTACAAGACCTTATCGGATATAAATCTGGACAAACATAATATATGACCTACTATCCAACATATCGCAAGGGAGGTATCCAAATATATAACTCCAATATTTTATCATACAAGGATCAGGGTCATCATTTGACCATAAACAATAATTATAACACAACCTCAAGAAAAAACATACCCAACATAACATCTCCACTCACCGATAGAATATTCGTACCGATCACATCTGCACTCCTACAAGCGTATCCATACCACTAATCCGAATGGGTAAAATATGAAAACGTGAGCCTAGAGTTTAGCAAATATCATATATATGAAAATAGTGCACAAAAATCAGATGAAAAGGATAACAATCACAACCGTGTCAAAATAAAAACACAAGGTCTGTGAAATCCCTAAAAATCGAGAAGATGTCTCGTACTAAATCGTCGTCTGTATCAAATAGTCACTTCGAGATACAATCATATAAATCACGATCTGGTAAAATCTTATAGACGATATCATATTATATGATCCGAAGTCGCAAAGTCGTAACCGTCACCACATCCGTGTGGGATACACACCATCATCTGGATCTAAATCTCATAATACAGAAATCAAGAGAAGACCGCTGGAACTAAAATATTAATCAAAACACGTTTCGAATTTATCACATATTTATACGTACGAGACATTCCTATTATCCAACTATGAGCTAATCAGTGTATCTCAAAATTATCCTCCACTCAAATACATGCAGAACTACAAAGCATGTACGAAATCGGAGAACCAAAGATAAATAATACCAACTTAAGGAATGATTACCTCGTCCGGTAACTACGGTTATATTGGCTACGATTTAGGCCAATAGCTCAATACCATCTATGTACTTTATCTCCCATAAATTAGGAACTTGCTCACTATATTTTATCATCCGGGGTTTTGGGTGCAATTTCAAATTTTAGTTATATATTAGGATATCCGAATATATTAGTTCCGTCAATTTCTTACGATAGTTTTTATTTAAATACACAGTAGGACAGGTTAGCTATTAAACGTCTCAACCTTCCTTCTGACGGAAGTAGCTTATAATATAAGTCCCCGATGGAACTAAGCCTCCCCGTCGGGAGTGGTACTAATATCTCATGCCTCGGATCACATATAACGACCAATCGGATCTTAGACCGCCATGGTCCCATAGTGACCCCGCCCCCGACAGCATGCATAATTAATGCAAGGCTTGGTTCATGGTTCCACAACATACGGATACACAAATATACATATATGCCGTCTGGGTATCCGAAAATCCTCTAAATCATAAATACCAGTGTAAAATCACCGCACAACCGATAAAATATACATGCATGTACATAATTAATAAATTTGGTGTATATAAAAATATATACATGTTAGTAAAATCTCCAACAGTAGTTAAAATATATTAGAAATTAAATCAGACCAATGATAAAGTTAGAGGATACTTGCCTCGACCTTATACACCGCAGATCTGAAGAAATGATGTCCCAAAGCACTCCAATCGAGCCTTTCTCTCTCCTGCTTCAAGCGCCCGCGCGTCGCCCTCTCTCTCTCCTCTGCCGCGCGGCTCCTCCTCGCGCTGCCGCCATCAAGCCGCATTGATCGGCCGCCGCCGCCGGCATTTTTGGCAACCACCGTCACCGCCGCTGCCTTCCATCGTGGCCATCGAGCTCCCCCATCGAGCTCTCTCTCTCCTCGCAACTTCTCCCTCCTCGCAGCCAAGCTGCACCGTGCACCGTGCCATCGCGCACCGCGCCCGACCGTCGTGTCGGCCTCGCGCGGCGTTGCCGGCCTCGGCCTCTTCACCATCCTCGCCAAAGACCGGTGCCGCTACGCGGCCGCTGTCATCGATCTCCGTGCAACCCTCTCTCCCGCGCGATTCTCTCCTCCCATGCCGCGCCACCGCAAGCCGCCTCAGCCGACGACCGCTGCGACCTCACTCACGACGTTGCCGCCATCCACCTGGGCTGCAGCCACCTCCTCTTCCTTCTCCTCCTTCTCCTTTCTTCCCCGCACCAAAACCCTACCTCCTCCCCCCTCACTCTCTCTCCCCGACTCCCTCTCGGCTTCCTCTTTTCCCATTCTTTTCTTTTTTTATATATTATTTATTATTATTATTATTATTATTATATATTTATTTATAATTTTATTTTTATTTATTTTTTAATTTAACTCAGTATTCAGATAATAGTACGGGCATCATTCTCGCAACCCTGATTATTCATCAAAATTTTAGAATATTATAATTAATTTTTATCACGTCTAAAATACACAGAATCACAATAAATATTAAAATAATTCTGAAGAAAATCGAAGATATTATATTACCGATGTCTCATCACAAATTATATGATATTTATATATTGTTATTTTTATATAGATTTGATAATATAATATGAATGAATATATTAAAAAGTCTTATTATTAAAAACATTTTATAGATATTCAAAGAGTGACTCAAAAATTAATAAGATTATCAAAAGATTAATGTTTTTATTTTATTCATTAACATTTTACGTACAATTTATTTTTCATATAGGATCTAATAAAGTACATATATAATAGAAATTATAAGTTAATTATAAATTTGTAAGATAAATAGTGTTTATTAAATTGAGACTATTAAATAAAAATTTAATGAATATATATTTTTTAAATATATATATTAAATGCATTATTTTAATATTTATTTAAATTATCAAATTTTTAACCAATAATTTATACATTGAGATATAAGTTTCATGTCTTACTAGCAAGGCATTAACCTTCCATTTATGGTTTACCTTAGGGCGTTGCTAGACCAACTCAATTGGGCCAGTGGGCACATTATTAGTAGTGAGGTATGCAGATCAAGGGGACTTCATTTATTAAAGAAAAAAAAAATTTAAATTTAGATGATTTATTTTTAAATAAATAATTATAATTTAAAATATTTTTTTATAAAAATTAAAAAATAGTAAAAATTATGTTTTAATTTTTATTTATGTCTTACTGAAAATGAGGGTGGAAGCAGAGCAAAAAGGATTTCTAATTTTTATATTATATTTAGAAAACATTTCGTATCATTTTTAATAAAAAAATTTCATATTATTATTATATCTGAAGATAAATTAGGTTTCCAAATATTTATATAATACAATTATATTATAGAATAATTTTTTAAAAAAGAATAAGGCAAAAATTGACATTGACTTTAAAAATATTAAATTTGATTAATTAATAATATGTATAACAATAATTTATTTTTTAATAATTTATCAATATTGAAAACTGCATAGACAGTGTTGTCATCATGGAGCTTATGGCGTCGCAGCCCGTAAGACACTTAAAAAGCTGTTAGATTTAATCCAACAGTTGCCTTTTTTTTTCATTAAATAGGAAAAAACCTTTTTACGAAGAAAGTGAGCTCGTGAATCTATTGCAATGGCCACATTTTCAGAAAAGGCGACGCCTCCTATTCCTTCACTTTCCATTCAAGGACAGGCTGCTTCGGCAACGATGTCGTTATTATGGGGCTTATGGCGTTGCAACGCGTACGACGCTCGATAGTAGCTTTAGATTTAATCTAACGGTTGTCTTTTCCATTTTCATTAAAAAGAAAAAAAACTTTTTCATGGAGAAAGTGAACTCGCGAATCCATTGCAATGACCATAGCCTCGGAAAAGGCAATGCCTCGGAAAAGGCAATGCCTCGGAAAAGGCGACGCCTCCTATTCCTTCACTTTCCATTCAATGACAGGCCGCTTTGGCAGCGGTGTCGTCGCTTGGCAACATCATCTCGGAGTGGACCATCAATCGCCGTGGTGGAGATGATAGGATTCGGAACGCTGGCTCCTCCACCGCTACTACGGTTATGGAAAACTTGATTCAACTTGTCGATTCAATATTTGGGCGAGAGAGAGAAATGACCGATGACAGGTGAAAGGATAAGAAGATGAAGGGAGACGAGAGAGAAAAAGCAAATATTTTTTTTAAAATAAAAGGATTAATGACAGTTATTAAATTTACTAAAAGGCAGAAAATTGACAGTCTAAATTGCATGTTTGGTGCAGGGAAAATGCCCCTCCTTGCTTTTTTCTATTGAGATAAAAAAACATTACTCTGGCAAGACACCAAAGTGATTCTAGCGTTAGGACTAGTGTTCTTCGAGGAGGATAGGTCGCATGCAGACTTATTCATACAATAAAAACGGATTATTTATGTGATTAATTTAAAATAGCAGTAAACATTGTCACCGTTGTTGCTTTATAGGTTTGCTCCTTCAAGGTTTGAAGAGGCCTTCTCAAAGCACGCCCACACCAATCCTCATGCCTTGACGGGAGAAGAACTTAAGGAAATGTTAAAAGGCTCACGGAGTTCCAAAGAACTATATGGGATGGTGTTACGGGTCTCACAGCCACAACAGCATCCGCACTGTCATTAGGCCAACCAACTGCCAGAAGGAGTACCCGCACTATCCGAGCCCCCCTCAAATATCAGGATTTTATTTGATTTATTAGAATATACTAAAAATATTATTATTGATTTTGTTAGGCATATTTTCATATTCTGTTGTTAGGTTATTGGGTATATTTTATAGGTTTGTTTATACTGCTTAGAGTTACATTCACGTGTATATGAGTGGGGGAAAAGTGGAATGAAAAGCTAAGCATTCATTACTGTACTCCTCCCTCCATCAGTCTCTCCTCTGTTCTCTATTCTCTTCTCTACTATTTTCTTGGTTCTGCTCTCTTCTTTTCCCTTCACTTTTCTTACCTATCCTTTGGCTGGTGCGTATCATATGGTTAGTGATTTATTGACTTTATTTGAAACTATGGTAGTTCTTATCTTCTCTCTCTCTTTATACACCCTGATTGATGAAGGAAAATTTTAATACAATAATAGAGTTATTGTTAATAAGTGGTTCGATGGTTATGGATCAAGCCTAAAAATAGTCTTTTATATAAAATATAAGATGGAATCAAATGTAATAGATTAAAAAATCATCAGATCCTTTTTCAGACCCTATACAGCGGGAGCTTTATATATTGGGTTGATGTTTTGCTAATAACAAAACTGATACGTGTATAGGCCTGCGGGCTATGTATAGTGGAAGATATTATATGACCTGCACAAGGATAAGAATGGCTTGTTGTGTAATGACGCAATTCGAGCTGTTTATGTCAGAAGCTTATTTGAAAATGACGGAGAAGGCAAAAGAATTTGCGCAGACGAAGAGTTAACGGATTAGCCAAAATCTAATCGATCTTGATTTCTACTATCAATACATCGTATAAATCCGCTTTCTTTCATGCTACGAGTGCTATGTTGATTCAATGTAAATAAGGCAGACCAATACTAATTGTGTGGACGTTGAAAAATGAAGAATATAGATATAAGACGGATGTTTTCTTTGAACGATACAGCTCGCAATTCTCTTATGAAATGTCGTATGGAAAGCTCAAATTTAGTTGATGTAAAATATCTAGGAGTTTGGATGTGTCGTGGACAGACCCTATTAAAATCAAGTCGTCCCCATCAACTTAATTTTATTGCCCAAAATTTCATAAGTTATCGTCAAAGTATATAAATATTATGAATGCATAGGATTAATAACTTAAGCCTAAATTTTATAGACTAGATAAGGTCACAAGTGGCAAATGATCGATCTGATCTGACTTGGCCTGAATTATAATTTTTTAAAAAAAATTATAAATTTTTATTTTAGATAAATACCAATTTATTTAAAAAAAAAATGCCAACGAATGACTTTTATTCATTTAAATGCCAAGTATTATTTTGTTGAGATATTTTATACTTTAGCTACTTGGTATATAAACATGTATTTCTAAATAGAAACACAAAAAATAATATCCAATCAACTAATTAAAATTTGTCCAATTTTAATCATGGACAGGTAAAATTATAGTATTTCTCATATCCATTTAGCTAAGCCTAGCTTGACCCTGTCTAGGCCCGGATCAGTCTCAAATCGATATTGATCAAGTCTAATTGCAAAGCATGTTTATTATTGTACTATGATTGTGTTTTTAATGACATAACCACCATTACTAAGAGGCATTTACGGAAGTGCATACAAATAAGCCATACTTTTGTAAGTTCAACCATTCAGATTACCAGAGAGACATAAATATAACGTGGAAGTGTAACATGCTAAATAGAAGGTAATCAAGAATTCCCTTCTAATGCATAAACTCCAACCCTGAATATCATCAGAAGTATATAAACATTAGAAGACAAATTGTCTCTGGATATGAACAATGTTTATTGATTCAAAAACTCCATTACATTGGTAATATACTTTTTAGGTTACCCTAAAATCATCCATAAAATACAGAACCTACGTTACAAAATCTGGAAGGAAATTTAAATTATCAACTAGGATCAAGGAAAAGGGCCCGAAAAATGGGGGAAACGGCCATTTCGGGACTCAAAATCACCACGACAAATTTCATCTCAAGATCTTTCAGTTGATATGTTGCAACTCCGGTAGTTAAGATCAGATCAAAAGTTATAAACATCTGAAGTATATAATTTCAATCATTGTGCAGCCTGTTCTACCTCAATTGACAAAAAATTTTGCACAAAAGAAACAGAACACAAGCTTCTGCTCCATGTAGAAAGGCACACCTGAAACTAGAATCACCAAACTAACGATCTGCATACATATGGTATCAAAGATCCCGCGTTTACCTTCAATCGGCCTTATTACTTGCCCTCTTTGCCTGCCCAAACCACTCAGCTATTTCATTGTCGTCACTGCACTTGACAAATGTCGACCTTCTAGTTGCTGTGGTGTTTGAATCCCAGGCCTTTTCCTCTGCAGCATTTCTCTTCCTTGCAGCCATCTCCAATTTCCACTCTTCTATCTTATCTTTGTTCTGCGATAATTCACTTCCACCTCCATGAATGGGAAAATCCATGAACTCTAGAGTACTATCATTCCCTGCACTGAGCTCATTGTCCTCAACAAAACTCCACGGATTTGAACTTCTGTGCTGATTTCTCCTTCCTTTTGTGACTGTTGACAGACTGGTAGTTTCAACTTCATTGATAAACCTCATTCTATTTAGAGGAGAATTGTCACCTTTTTTGTGTTCAATTTCGCCGAGGGATTTGAAGAGTTAGATGATTTGGGCCGCTTGTAATCACATCGCAAGCAAATTGTGTTTCTTCTGAAATTGATGTAGTGACACCTACATTATGTTGCCTCCATTTAGTTTAAAGGACATGATGCAATTCGTGAAAACCAGACCTTGTTATCTTCCGTACGTGAAAATTGAGAAACAAATGAGTATGTCAAATAAAATAAGAGATGACTTTCTTCACAATTAAAAATTTAATAGTTACATTTTATAACACTCTGATTAAATACTACTTTTGTATTTCACAACAACAGCCAATTGCAACAATTAATTTTCAACAGTCCAAGTAGAAAGATAATAGATCATAACCCAACTCTGGGCGGCTGGGATTATGCTAAGAAATCACCAACAGCACTTCTACTTAGGCATTGCCCGAACCTAGTCTCCAGAGAAAGTCTCTTTAAGGAAGTCTCTTTAAGGCCAAGCAGTTGTTGTACACATAACCAAAAACTAGTTCTCAGGACTGAAGAAGTTTCAGAGGGAAAGGATAACTCACGAATCACATTCCCACTCGCCTAAATTAAGCTCTCTCTTTGGAGGCTTCTCTTGACACTGCAGACATCTTGAATTCTTTGCAAAGTTGAGGAAATGGCATCTGCAAAGTCGAAATTTTACCGAATTAATAGAACGAGGTATGCACAAGCCAGGGTGGTCTAAGGCATGAAAGATAGAGAATTAAGATAAGAAGACTCCTTATTCCACAACAATAAAAGCACTTTTTTCATTTTTTTCATATACTAAGGATTTCACTGAAATGGGAACAAAATATTTTTGAAACATCTCCTCCAAATCATCGGTATAGCTATTGAAATTGTGAGAGAAAAAGAGGAAGAAGACATTACTTTACACATATCCAGTCTCCCTTCTTCAATGGAAGATGGTCATGATCCTCACTCATCTTCCCCAATCTATCTTTAAAAAACCCATCACAGCGCAAGCACTTGACATTTTTAGCAAAATTTAGAAAGTTGCATCTGCCACAGAAAGACATTCAAAGAAAAAAAAAAGAGATGAATAATTTTGACAGTGAGTGAATCCTTAGTAGGAATATTTAAAGAACTTTCGTATCATACCTGGGGCAAATCCAATCACCTTGTTTTGTTGGAACTTCAATTTGATCTTTCCATCGGGCTTTTGAGCAGTCTCGCACTGATGAATCTCTATCATTGCTGGTAAAGGATACAGGTTCCTTTTGACTGAACTCGACCATTTCATTCAGCAACATTCTTACTGAGTTTTTCACGGTTTCATTTTGGCAAGGTTTGTTCTCTACAGATCTAGTAATGGGATCAAGCCCGAATGTCAGCAAGATCCGCATGACATCTACAGTTCTTCCACCTTCATCCTCACGTGCCTTGACATACGCCCTGTCACAATTCCCCCTTAAACTGCATGAACTGCAAACCTACCATGAACCATTCAACCTTAGCCTTGTACATAAGAGACATCATTCAAAGGTCAGAAAGAATGCTGTAAAAATTAAGAAAAGTATTTGGGAGACACTCTTGGATGACAAGGTATTTTATCCATCCGTCCAAACTAGTAGAGCCACACAAAAATAAATGGATAGTTGGGAAGCCATGCCGTTTAACACTACTCAATAATTAAACCTACGCTGCACATACATTGCCTTCATCAATTCCGACAAGCGCCCTTAGACGCTTTCCTGAGTTAACCACCTTCCTGTCAACACTTGGGCATCCAAATCCCACAACAATCTGTATATCTCTCCTTGATAAGTATCTGCAGCAGAGTGATTTGATGAACATCACTAGCTCCTTCTAAACACATCTCATGTAAGCAATTCTGCCACTAATAGAACTAGTTCACAAAATTACAGTTACCAACATTCCTTTCCGTGTTGAATCTGCGAGCAAAACATGTAAGCAATATTGCCACTAATATAACTATCTCACACAATCTCAGCTACCGGCATTCTTTTTGGCGTTAAATCGGTGCACAAAGCTTGCCATTTTGACAAACTCTGCTTTATTCCCTCTATATATCTTGAGCCCTTGATCATATCTCTCCACTCAGTCGCAAAATCATACAGGTTTTGGGCATAATATAGTCAACATTTGGAGTAACAACAATTCATAATCGGAAGACTGCAACTAAATCATTCGTATTCTGTTGAATCTGATACAGATGACTGTAAACTACTCAAAAGAAACTGAAGCTGTCCGTGTTCAATTAAGAGATCAAGTGAAGGCTTTCAACACAATCATTGAGTTACCTTATGAGATCAAACCTATCCCGGCCAAAATTAAGACAGGCAGTCCGAACTAAGTTGGAATCCTTCGAACCCATTTCATCATTTCCAAAAGGGCTTCCGATTTCAACAAAGTATCCTTTCTTCAACAAAACTTCCATCAGATGCACCCATTCAGGCCACGGATTTGTTATTTGAAGTGCTAATTTTTCAATCAGAGATGAGGTGCTTTGCTGTTGCGGCTCTAATTTGGGTCGCTGGGTAATAGATGGAGAAGAGTGGAGCTCTTCAAACTCATTTGATACGAATCCAAGATTGGAACTTTTATCAGGATTCTCACTCGGGTGGTGAAGTTGTGAAATTTGTGAAACAGTGCTGTTGAAAATTTTGAACATCTCGAAGTGCGAGGTGATGGTTTGCAGGGAAGAGCTTGGGCATTTCAGAGATGAGATTCGCGGTTTTCGCGGGAAAATCACCATAAAAATGTCCAGAAACAAAGGTCCAGGAAGCTAAAGCAAGAAACGAAATAAAGAAATCAAATATAACAATTATTGCCTCCACCAAAACTAGATTGAAGAAACGCGATTCTGGATTTAAACACCATGATTCTTCGCAATAACAAACACTCCCAAACACCACTGAGAAGCTCCACTAGAAGCACAATTGGATTTCGCAGGCAAAGATGCGATTATCCCACTTTTCCGAGACTCAGATTAGGGCTGGAGCGGTAGTGTTTGGATGCAATAGAATCTCCTGGGCTTTTGAACGGCGTCTTGTTCTATGGATCAGACCAAAAATGCTGTAGATGTATAATTGAATTGGGCCATTAAGTTTGAATTCGGTGCTGCAAAAAATGAGTCTCTTCCTACCGGTGTTAGCTAACCCACTTTAGAGGCTAACAATCCTTCAATCTAACCCATTGCCTATTTTGATTGTTTTCCTCCGTTGTCATTGAATTTCACAAGATTGACTACTCCTTGTTAGTTGTGGGCAAAATACATCAAATTTGAATTTCTAAAATACTTATTAACAGGTATGATAATTCATGAGTTGATTTAGAATTCAACCCACAAAAAGAAAAAAGATCCAGAAAATAGAGGCCTATTAGAACACCACCTTAGCCCAAAGGTCCAAAAGGTAATACGGTTAGCCCAAGCAAGTTGATCTGAAATTGCCCTACAAAAAACGAGCAATTAGAGTTATGTGTTGTGTCGCCCCAATGGTCATTTCTCTAATTTAGCAGCCGACAATTTTCACAACTTGACACATATAAGCCCGTGACACTTACCATAATGCAACCCAATGATTGTGCCTCCATGATCGTACATCACCCATTGATTGGTAATTATAGATCAGCAAATCTTCTCAGAAAGTAATTACTATATAATGCCCCAATTATCACTTTTATAGTAGAGTGAATATTCCCAAACAATAGCAGTAATCATAATTAATTTCAGTTTTTCTAATACAACTCAACGGATCCACATAAACAACTGTTACCAATGTGAGGCCCAAAGAATCACAAGAAGGGGGATCCCAAATTGAGCGATCAAACAATTAGTCTTCGAATACAGAGTAAATTTATAACTCCTAGGCATATGTACATACTGAGAGACCACAAAGACACTTTTTCTACGAGTACACTTATCCTAAAGTCACACTTTTTAAAAAGTGCACCATTTAAAGGTCACTCTCAACCGAGCGCACTCTCATGAGCCAAGTTCTCCACAATATACTCAATCTCCTGTTTCGTGCTCGTATTCGGGCATTTTTATATTCCTTTATTTTTCTCTCCATTGAAGAAATATTTTTAATTTAAGCGTTAGATGATATATTAGGAAATGAGTCTCGTTATCCTCTAACCTCCTATTTATTTGTTATTGTGTGCAGAATCTGGGTCCCTAGAGATGAATACCTGACGCACTCCAATTTAACATATCAGATGAGATCAAGTAATTTCCTAATTTGTATAACGATTTGAATCAAAAAATGCATCACTTACTGAGAGAGGGCTAAATTAAATAGGCTAAATATTCCAGCAATGTTAGTAATCATGGACGAAGCAACAGGCATATAGAAATAAATTGGGTAAAAAAGAACAAAACTATGAAATATTTAATTTGATTGCATCGCTTAAATTAGGGCTTCAAATGAGTCGATAAGCTTGGATATCTTAAGAGTTACCTCTATTTTTTCATGATTTTAGTTTTTTTAGCTATAGCATGGTTTGATTAAAAAATTTCATTTGCTTAAGTTTGATTATTGGTTTTTGTTTATTATATAAACGAGTCCATTTTATGTCATATATATAAACAAGTCAACTTAAAATAAAAATAATAATAATAAAACAAAACAAAAACTAGTAACAATGCTTTAAAACGTGTAGGTCCATAAAAGCATATTATAAAGTTTAAAATAAGCTTATCCACAAGCCAAAAAAATAGGTATGTGCACGAGCCCAAGATACAAATTTAACTAATTTGTTGGAAAATCTGAACAAATTAATTTGATTTGACTTTGATGGATACAATAAGAATAGAGGTAGCCTAAATCTAATGCATGGAAGGATAAAAAAGTTAAGTGATGATGGTTTAATAGAAGACGTATTTGAGCCATGAGGGAAGGGGCACAATGATTGAACAAAAGGATACAACTTGAACTCTAAATATTAAAGGATTATAATAAAATGTTAATTAAATTATTTCAGATGACGGTTACATCAATCCTAATAATAGAAAATCAGGTGGTCTAATCATTAAAAGAAAATAGTTGTTACACAAATAAGTAACGCTTATTATTATCGAAGAGAACCATGTACACACATTGATTTAGGGGTCCACCAACCAAACAATACTTTTAATTATAAATATAGCCTCTTTCCCATGGGAGAGGGGAACAAATGATAGAAAATGATGCCTAACCACAATTACATAAGGCAAAAAGATATTTCACCAGTCGAATATATAAATTCAAAAAACACTCACCAAATTAAGTGTACGATCGCTAAAATCATTCTACCAGTCGAATGCATGAGAAGGGTCACTACTTTCCATACACATACTCTTTCTTATCTTTTTAACATTGTCATACTCATTTCCTTATATCTTTCTTATTCGAATAGAAAGATTTCTAACTTGAGTGTTGAATGATATATCGGGGAGTGAATCCTATATATTTTTTACATCTAATTTATCTTTTATAGTATTTAAAACTCAGATTTTGAATTACAAAGATCAAATATGTTTTTATTTGGATGCTCATGCTTGACTTCTTAATTCGTGTAACAATTTAAATTTTAAAAGCCTATCAAACTTTTTATATAATAAACTTAAAAATTGGGCTCAACTGCCCTTTTTGTTTTTGCAGTAAACAAGCAAATTTGAATAAAGTTTTATCAAATCAAATATTAAAATTATGCACAAAGAACATATCTCATTTGCCATCCTGAGCATAATTAGGTAAATTGCTCCAAATTTAAATACAACGTTCCCAATATTTCTGAAACTTATGAATTAAATTATTTTTGTCCATATGGTAAATTTTTTGATTCATTATTTTGGACGAGGTGTAAGAAAAACTCTATCAATTCATATTAAAACAAGTGCTATGGGAAGGCGTTACAGCAGAATTCTCTTCCCCACAAGTGGCTCCCTAACTGAAAAATAGACACATTATTTATCCGTCTTTTTTACTTATTTTTTATTATTAAAAAAATTAAGTTATATTATCATAAATGTTGTCCGGTCATATAGTTTTAAAATATTTGTAATTAAGTAAATTAAAGTTAGGTTATATATCATAAATATAATAACTACAAAAAAAATTATAAAATAATAATATTTTATAATTTTCTGGCAATCCTTGGGTCATCCCTTGTCTCTCTCTCCAGCAATTTGCAGAACAAAAGGCCACTGCAGTCGTAATTATTACCATCGCGACAAAAGCGAAACCAAAAGGCATCGTTCTCTTCCCCGATATGGCGACCGAAGAGAATCGAACTGCAGGCTCAGACCGTTCTCTACTCCTAAAGCACAAAGAAAAGCACTTCACCGCCGGTGAGATCATCCGTGATGTCATTATCGGCGTCTCCGACGGGCTTACCGTTCCCTTCGCCTTGGCCGCCGGTTTGTCAGGCGCCAATGCTTCTTCCTCCGTCATCCTCACGGCCGGAATCGCCGAAATCGCCGCCGGCGCCATCTCCATGGGTCTCGGCGGCTACCTTGCGGCTAAGAGTGAAGCTGATCATTACATGAGGGAATTGAGGAGAGAAGAGGAAGAAATCACAAACGTTCCTGATACAGGTTTTCAATTTTTCTTTCTTCGATTTTATTGTTGATTAGAAATTGATTTAGGCATCGAAATTCCAAAGGAATAATGACAATAATGTGAAAATTCATCTTGTTTTCTAAAGCTAAAACGACCTCGCTTCCATTCTTCTGATTAGAAAGATTAAATTCAGAAACTGGAAGTAATTCGCCCTATTTCCTCTCCTCATTGAAGAAAACTCGTCCCACCAATGTGATATTATTCCCCTCCTTCAAATTCCGTTCCCTTCCCTTAAATTTGTTGGGTTTTATTGCTCTCCATGGATGTTATAATAAATTGAGGGTTATTCAAGTGATAAAGTATACTGAAAGGTCACCAAATATTCGTATGAGCGTCAGTCGAAGATCAGTTCAAAGTCAATAGAGTGGCGCATAATAGACACTCGATTTACCTGTCTGCTGATTCCAGATTGAGGTCATCTTGAGGTAGGCCCGATGGGGTAATCGTGCGCCGATTTTAGTAGGCAGGCGTACAATGTGCGCCTACTATAAAATTGCACCTAATATGATTTTAGGGTATCCGAAAATTATTTCTCACATAAAGAGCGTCACTTAGAGAGAGAAGATGAAAAGCGAGAATAGGAAGATGTTCGGCATTTGATTGATATTCGATTTGAATTTCATTCTTCCTTAAGATCGGGTATGTTCTAGAGTGAATTTTTAGAGCGTATTTTATTTGATTGCTCTTATTTCTTATTGTACTTTTTATTATAGGTTATTAGTTGTGTTGAGGAAGTTGTAATCAATCATTCTTTACTCGAGATTGTAATAAAGGGATTTCAATGGGAGATTATTTGTAACCGACATTATTATTACAGTGAATTTATTTAAAATTTATCTCGTAATTTTTTTCTTAATTAAAAAGAATTTTTATATTAAAAATATTATGTATTATTATATTTTTTATACTTATAAATTTAATAATGTTGCGTCCTGGATCTCGGGGTCCACGTGTAACACAAGTGTTTGGGACTGAGAGTTGTGGAGAGAGAGAGAGAGAGTAAGACTGGATTTTTACGTGGAAAACATTCCCTTAAATGAGGAGGAAAAACCACGAGACTTTGGGCCTTTTGAAATGCTTCACTATAAAATGAAAGTCTTTACAAAGTATAAGTGTTTGGGGGTGGATCCCTTCATTGTCTCTTGTTTTGTATTTCTCTCCCTGGAATGTTCTCTCGTTGGGAAGCTTTATCACTCTTCTGCTTCTTCTTATTAGGAAGAGAGGGAGAATAGGCCGAGAGAGAGAGAGGGTTGAAGCCTTCTTCCTTTTTCTCTTGTCTTGAATGACCTGGAAAAAGGGGCCCTTCTTATTGGGATTTCGTTGGGTATTTATAGGAAAAAATGTGCCGTTGGGGGGGGGAGACACGTGGCAATCGGCGTGTGGCCGAGAGGCTGTCCACTATCCTACTTGTCACATTTAATGCTGCTGACGCATGCAGGATAGCACGCCGCTGGCAGGGCTTGCGTATGTCATGCGCGCAGGGTGTAAGCATCAGTCTCAATTTGACCAGGCGTGCCCTGTAGAAACGGCGACTAGCAGTGGTTGCAGGTTCTTTGGGAATCGACGAAGTTGCTTAGCTGGCGTTCTCAGTCGTGTGTGAGATAATCCTCGTCCCTACGTGGCATGCCTTGCTGCTTTGTGGGTCCGCGGACTTGTTAGAGGAGGCAGCTTTCGGAGGACCTTTATGGAAGGTCCTCGAGTCTCTTCTTGATTTCGTATCTAGATATCGCCAGCCGTCCGCGATGTTCTCAAGCTTCTTGCGGGCTGACGGGACCTCTTGGATCTTTGTTGTAGTCTCGGCCCTTGGGACATTAGCCTGTGTTTTGGGGCTTCTTGGGCCGTCCAGCCTTCTGTAGACACATTCCTGGGTTTTTTGCCTGGGCCTTTCTATTTTGGCCGTGTTTTATGGGCCCTTATTTTGGGACCCAACAAATAATTAACACTCAAAAGGAGGTTCAAATTTTGTTTTATTTCGTTGGATTGTATATGTCTGGGTTGAACCCCATCAGGTAAAGCGACCTCTCTTCCATTCTTCCGAATGGAAAGATTAAAATCAGAAACTGGAAGTAATTCGCCCTATTTCCTCTCCTCGTTAAAGAAAAATCGTCCAACCAATGTGATATTATTCCCCTCCTTCAAATTCCCTTCCCTTGAATTCACTCTTTTCCAAACAAACTAGTACAGGATTGTTGTGTTTGTTGCAGAGGCGGCTGAGATTGCGGAGATGCTAGCGGAGTACGGGATCGAATCGCACGAGTACGCGCCAGTCGTCAATGCTCTGAGGAGGAAGCCGAAGGCCTGGCTTGATTTTATGATGAAGTAACTTCTCCTCTCTTTCTCTCCTCAGTTTGTCTTTCCGCATGACCTCAAGAATTAATCTTCCTTCCCAGAGAGACAGTGAGAGACTGTGTCCGCCCGCGCGATTTCAATGGCTGTCTTTTCCGTTTTTGGTACAGTTACCGTCTTTAAAGGGTTTTTTTTTTTTTTGGTTAATTTTATAAAAGGAATTTATGATTTTCATAATATCTTAATAAAATAAGCAATAATAAAATTAATGTTAAAATATAATAAGTAAAAAAAATATAATAGTCGGACATATTAATTAGTATTTTTTTTAGTTTCTCCGTATTTGTTATTTCCTTCCATATATGTTGGGCCCCGGACAGCGCCATAAAAGACTACCACCAGTTAAAACCTAAACACTCCCACAAGCAAAAGAGACCGGATGGCCCAAGTGAGAAGCCCAAGGGCCGAGAGCCCAAGAGGCTTCAGCACCGCCCGAGCGGCCAGAAGAATCTCTCGGACTTTTCCCTTAATCCCACAAGAGCCGTTCTCCCTCACAAGCCCGCGAGCTTGGGGGACTCATGGCCGACGAGAACCGCCCCGCTCCCGGGACGAATGCCCGGCAGCCTACTTCGCTGGTTTTTCAAGAAGCCTGCAACTACGCGCCGCATCAACAGTAAGACGCTTAGTCAACTCAGCCAGCAGATATCCGTATCCCGTACACCCGACACACTCAAAGGCCGTAATCTGGCGCGTTCGCATGCCACTCTCCACACGTCAGCTGCATTAATGGAAGCAAGGGGACCAACTCCTCGGCCACCGGATGAACGCCACGTGTCCACTCTCTAACGGCTTGGCTTCCACTATAAATACACAGCAAGACCTCCTTTCCAGGAGAGTTTTTCGAGAGGCTTTCCAGACTCACAACTCTGAGCCCTAAAGCTTCCATTAGGCGCTCCCCCTCTCCACGCACACTTCTCAAAGACGTGTAAAAAGACTCCCAGTGAGCATAGCTTCATTAGGAGAAAAACACAAAACGTGAGATAGGAAAGGGATTAACCCTCACAACTGTACTCTGTAAAATCTCCAACCCATATAGTAAAACTCTTTATAGGCCCTGAGCCTAGTGGTTTTTTCTCTCCATTCAAGAGGAGGTTTTCCACTTAAACATTCGGCCTCAATCCTCACCTCGTGTCCAACACATCATTCACTTGTGTTGCCGGTTAACCACGGATCGGACTGGACGTCCTCTTTAACGAGCCTTCCTAAGAGATCCGACTGGGTGGCCCCCACCCTCTGCATCTCTCGGCCATAGCAAGTTCCATAGAACCAGAACGCAACATTGGCGCCGTCTGTGGGAAGGAAGAACAAAAAACTAAGCGGCCTCCTACCCCCCAACAACAAGCAACGCCCCAAGGATGTTCAGTAGACAAGGCAAAGACGTCCACCGGAGAGAGGACTACCACGACGAGTGTCTCCCGACGGCGCGGAATGCTGGCGGCCCCGCCACTGCGGCGTGCGCAACCGGGCGCGAAGGTGGACACCTCACAGGGCCGTCCCGCAGCCTCTCGGCAGAAGGCAAAGAACACTGCAGGAGCCCACGCTCCGAAAGCCCGCGCCTACGGGCGCTCGAAGACAAAACGATCGGGCGGGCTCTGGCGAGTTGAGGGATTACCTCAACAAAAAGAAGTCCATAAGCCCTAAACTTGGAAGGGGGCTCAAAAGGCTCTGGAAGACTGTCTTTGGACAAGGCCGGCGGGAGCGACCCACCGGCAAAGACTGCAAGACCCCCCGCCCCGAGGACAGGGGAAGGGAAGCGAAGGACGAGCGTCCACTGGGAATACCAACGCACCGTCCGGCACGAGATACTTGAACGGATGGTCCTTGGGGAAGAAAAACACTCGACCCATTGCCTTCATCGACTCCTTCACCAACATCTTGGAGGCGAGATCGGGGACGAAAGGTTCCTAAGATAGCCCAAGGTTGAAGAACCCAGAGGGAGGTGACCCGACGGGAATACCGCCATTACCACGGCACAACGGCGACGACACCGAGGATCGCAAAAGCTCCGAGGAGCGGAACTCGAGTGGCAGGCGACGGAAGGATATCTCGACCACTTCTGCGAAGCCAGGCGCGGCCAGCCGAGAGCAAAGCGAGCCCGATCACGCCACTCGAGGGGCAAGACCATAATGGGCGCTGGCCCGAAAAAAAAAAAAAAAGGAGAGGAAAGAAAAAAGGGACAAAAAGCCTTGAGGCCACTCAACAAAGAAAAATATGTTAATAAAACGTGCATTTTTACCCTTACAACGAAGTGTTTCCATGCTCCCTCTCGACCGCTTCTGCGAAGACCGGGCTACCGAGAGCAAACTGGAAGCAACAAAGAACTCACGGAATTCAACAAACAAAAACCTAATACATGCGACCGAGCGGTCCTGCAGGCCGGCCCTAGAGGTCATTACAAAACTCTGGAGAACGACTGAGCAGTCCTGGTGGGCCGGCCCTAGAGGTCATTACAAAAACTCTACTGCAAGACCGAGCGGTCCCCGCAGGCCGGGCCCTAGAGGTCATTACCAAAACTCTGGCCACTGGAGCGGTCCTGCAGGCCGGGCCCTAGAGGTCATTACAAAAACTCCTGGCCGCGACCGAGCGGCCCCAGAGGCCGGCCCTGCAGGTCATTACTAAAACTAAGTCATACCGAGCGGTCCCCAGAGGCCGGCCCTAGAGGTCATTACAAAAACTCCTGGCCGCGACCGAGCGGCCCCAGGCCGCCTGCCCTAGAGGTCATTACAAAAACTTCCATATGACCGAGCGTCCTGCAGGCCGGGCCCTAGAGGTCATTACAAAACCCTGGCCAGGACTCAGCTGGCCCTGCAGGCCGCCTCGAGGTCATTACAAAAACTCATCCGTGATCGAACGGTCCTAAAGGCCCAACAAGAGTAAACCCGTAAAGCTAAGGGCTAGAGGTCCCTGAAAAGGCTGCACCCCCAAGTCCAAGAGGGCGAAGGGTCGAGCGCCTGAAGGAGGTCGCCCATCTTGGAACAAAAAGTTAGGCGCTGGGCAACGCGCCGCAAAAAAAAAAACAAAAAATGTAACATACGTACGAACAAGACACAAAAGGAACGTCCGAAACTTAAAAGCAAAAAGGACTAAGTCTTATTCACAAAAAGAGATTTTCTGTACAAATATGACAAAAATAAAAGCAAGGTGAAGAACAAGGGAGCAGCATGTCAAGGGAGTGCCGCTCGGCCTCTTCCTCTCTCGAGCCTCGTGAGCTCCCGAGATCCGTCTCGCTCCTCCGAACCGCCTCCTCGGGCGTAAGAGGTTCACCATCAAGCTCGCCGAGGAGGGTCGAGGAAAGGCCTACCCTCGGCGCCGCAAGTCTTCCATGCTCAAGGCACCAAAGACTCCCGGCATCAAGGATCGCAACAGGGAACCGCGGACGGATCAATCGCGCCACTCGGCGGCACACGCGAACACCGGTCCCGAAACTTGCCGCTGGCCCAAAGACAGAGCCATCTCAAGAATCAGGACGTCCTCAACCTCTCCTCCCCGGGAAAGGATCCGTTCTGAATGAGGCTCGCCTAAGCCGCAGATCCTTGTTGGCGGCCTCAAGAGAAGCAATCTTCTCTTTTGCTCTAGCTAGCTCCGCTCGCCCGCCGCAAAAACGAACGGCATTCGAAGACCTCACTTCGTGGGATTGAGCAATCACTCCCACTAGCCCGTTAAGACCGGCTATCAAGCTCAAGCCACACAGAAAATTCATCAAGGCATGAACAATGAAAGGCAAGGAAAGAAAGGAAGCGACAGTGCTACCTTGGAAACAAGAGGATCATCCCCTCGGCCACACTCCACGTGGGACTCGGACTCCGGCGGCCGCCTAGCCTCCCGCGGCGCGCCGCCAACACCTAACAAAGCCACTCCTCGGTCCGCCCTGAGACAAGAGCCTCAGTAACGGCACGGCCGAGGCGTGGCGCTCGGCCTCTCACAACGCCAAATCCACGACTCCACCATCTCCCGATCATTTCGGGGGATCCCTCGCAAGACTCCCGCCTCCCGTCGGGAGAATGATCAATCCCGCCCACTGTGCAAAGTAACGAGAGCTGGCGCGGGAGCGTCATCACTGGGGTCAATGTCCGAGGGCGCACTGAGGAAGAACTTCGATCCCGGAAGTGAAGGCCTCCACCCCGAGGGCTCCCCGGCCCTCATCCTTCTCGATCAAAGGAACGCTTCCATCATCATCACAAGAAGTCCCCCTCCTGCTCCGCGCAAGATCTCTACGGAGGTATTAGCAAAGTGAAGGCGAGACCGCGCCTCGAGGACTCGGAGCGCAGAAGCAGAGAGCCCGAGGTGTCCTCAAAATCCTCATCATCACTCGAGAGCGTCGAGATCAATGAGGAACTGGGCGAGGAGCCTCATCTCGCGGCAATTCCCCGAACTTGAGGGGCGTCAACTCAGCGATCCTCCGTGATCAAAGGAAGTCATCGGGCTGACATTCCCCACGTGAATGGCTGCCGGAAACGCCAAGGAAGAAGAACCTCCTTCCACCCTCATAGAATCCAAAGACATAGCGAAGAAAATTCCTCGAGGGTCATCACGATCCAAATGGTTCTTAGCTAGCTCAAAGACTGAAGGCAAGAGCCTCTTATGACATCGAAGAAGACGTCATTGAAGAGCTCACGCATTCGGGCACTCGGGAGAGGCACGCCAAGCGCCTTCATGAGGTCCATCTAATCGCCTCTTGATCCTCAAACGTCAAAATCCGAGGGTATCATCACCTCGCCAGGACGCCTTTAGGTCAATCCCTGGGCCTCATGAACCAAAGAAAGGAAGAGTAAACGAAGATCAAGAGGGAAACTCGCCGGCTCAAGGAAAAGACCAAAGGCACCTGAACTTTAAATAAACCTCGGTACGCGTACTCAAACCTGAACAGATCCTCATCTTTCCTTCCCGCGCTCGTTCAAATATGGCAGGTCCAACAGGATATTAGGTCCGAGGACGACCATCTGCTCCTGAACACGCCACCAGCGTCGCCTTCCGCCGATGTCTTCATGCCGAAAAACCCCGAATCCTCGCTAATTCCCAAGCCACTGAAAAAGAGACCAGATCCTCGGAGACGGCCAAGGAAGAGCCTCACCGGCTCCTTCCACCCCTCATGAAATCCAAAGGCTCTCTGGAGGAGCGAAGGCGCGAGGGAGTCAGCTAGCTTGTTTAAATCCAGGTTCTCCGGATCAACGACTCTCGACATCAAGAGCCTCCAGGACTCCCTCAAGAAGTCCGCCTCTTGAATGATTCCCCAGAAGACCACCACCTCAAGAAAATGTCGAGGCATTCGGGGGAAGAACCTTCCGGAGTCGAGGCGCCAAGCGCCCATAATGGCCATGTAAGAGTCCATCCTCTTATGACATCGAAAACCCACAGGATATACCTTTAAGGGCCTCCTTGAGGCATAAGTATCACCGATGGAAAAGGCGAGACCCGCCTCCCACCCAGGCAGACAAAGCCATCAGGAGAATCGCTCGGTCCTCATCATGCGCCTCACTCGGATCATCATAGCCATAGGCTCGGGGATCGAGCCTCGAGGCCTGGATTTCCGCTGAAGCGCTTATCGTCCACCGTGGAAACAATATTTCTACCCGGGCGCCCAGCGAATGAAAACCAAAGAAAGGAAGAGTAAACGAAGCTCAAACGAAGAGGAAACCTAAAGCGAAAATGTTGGCAAGATGAAAGACCAAAGGCAATCGTCTTTCCTTCCCGAGGTTTAATATAAACCTCGCATTTAATGTCATGCTGGATAAACGTCAGACCACGAGGCGCCCTATCATGCCCAAGATAGCCATGCGCCCGCCACGTCACACGATCTTTCCTCCCGAGGCGCATTTCGACATCAGCAGATATGGCATTTAATGCTCCAACAGGAGAAAAGACCAAACGCGGAGGGTTTAAATAAACCTCACAGGTCCGGGGGCGACCTTCGCCCCAGTCTCAAGGGATCATTTACACGCCGGAACACGCCGACGAACCGCACGCTCCTGACAACCCGAACATCTTCCTCAGACAGACGACTTCATGCCAAACGACCGAGAACTCCTGGGATCCTTTGGCATGGGGGCTATGTTGCCCGAAGTACAAAGGCCCGATTAAATTCAGAAACTGGAAGTAATTCGCCCTATTTCCTCTCCTCATTGAAGAAAACTCGTCCCACCAATGTGATTTTATTCCCCTCCTTCAAATTCAAATTTGTTGGGTTTTATTGCTCATAGTGGATGTTATAATAAATTGAGGGTTATTCAAGTGAAAGATACTAAAAGCCCCAAATATTCGTAGAGCCGAGTTTAGAGTGGCGCATGATAGACACTCGATTTACCTGTCTGTCGATTCCAGATTGAGGGTCATCTGAGGTAGGCCCAATGGGGCAATCGTGCGCTGATTTTAGTAGGCAGGCGTACAATGTGCGCCTAGTATAAAATTACACCTAATACGATTTTAGGGTATCCGAAAACTATTTCTCACATAAAGAGCGTCACTTAGAGAGAGAAGATGAAAAGAGAGAATAGGAAGATGTTCGGTATCTAATTGATATTCGATTTGAATTTCATTCTTCTTTAAAATCGGGTATGTTCTAGAGTGAATTTTTAGAGCGTATTTTATTTGATTGCTCTTATTTCTCGTTGTACTTTTTTTTGTAAGTTATTAGTTATGTTGAAGAAGTTGTAATCAACCATTCTTTACTCGAGATCGTAATAAAGGGATTTCGATGGGAGATTATTTGTAACCAATATTATTATTATTGTGAATTTATTCAAAATTTATATCGTAATTTTTTTCTTGGTTAAAAAGAATTTTTATATTAAAAATACTGTATATTATTATATTTTTTATACTTATAAATTTAATAATTAACACTCAAAAGGAGGTTCAAATTTTGTTTTATTTCGTTGGATTGTATATGTCTGGGTTGAACCCGATCAACTAAAGCGACCTCTCTTCCATTCTTCCAAATGGAAAGATTAAATTCAGAAACTGGAAGTAATTCGCCCTATTTCCTCTCCTCGTTAAAGAAAAATCGTCCAACCAATGTGATATTATTCCCCTCCTTCAAATTCCCTTCCCTTCCCTTGAATTCTCTCTTTTCCAAACAAACTAGTACAGGATTGTTGTGTTTGTCGCAGAGGCGGCTGAGATTGAGGAGATGCTAGCAGAGTACGGGATCGAATCGCACGAGTACGCGCCAGTCGTCAATGCTCTGAGGAGGAAGCCGAAGGCCTGGCTTGATTTTATGATGAAGTAACTTCTCCCCTCTCTCTCCTCAGTTTGTCTTTCTGCATGACCTCAAGAATTAATCTTCCTTCCCAGAGAGAGTGAGAGACTGTGTCCGCCCGCGCGCTCGCGCGATTTCAATGGCTGTCTTTTCCGTTTTTGGTACACTCACCATCTTTAAAGGGGGTTTTTTTTTTAATTTTATAAAATGAATTTATGATTTTCATAATATCTTAATAAAATAAGCAATAAGAAAATTAATGTTAAAATATAATAAGTAAAGAAATATAATATTCGGACATATTAATTAGTATTTTTTTTAGTTTCTCCTCATTTGTTATTTCCTTCCATTTCACGAAGGATGTAATATGTATATATATATATATATATATATATCTATTTACCTTAGTTCAATTTTGTTGTGTCCCATGTCTTGGCTCATGAGAAATTTTCAAGCCCTGAAGATTCCATTACATGGTCAAAAGTCCACGTGGGATGGTCATGCTAACAAGAGGTTGGAAGATGCGTGCGGAGCCCATGTTGGCAACAGTAGAATTCTCGCAACGTTTAATGCACCATCAAAACCGAGACTCCCGAGCCAATTTCCTCCCCACAAAACGTCGAGATAGGAAATGGCAAGAGGACAATCGACATGGTTGACCACCGGGCCTGACAACAATGACCAGCACGTAGAAGCTCTCACAACGGGCTTCCGTTAAACTCTTTAAGGGCCCTCGCACCCCACCCAGCGGGATTTCCTTCTTCTTCTTCTTCTTGAATTCGATTCCAATCTTGAATCCAACTCAAGAAACTCCGAAAGCTCCTTCTACTCGACTCGATCAAAAAGTAACGAGGAATTGAGAATCGACTCACTTGCGTCTGGCATGAGCTAGCTCACAATTACTCTCCCCACGCGGACTCGGGGGTAACCAAACACCCATCATGGCAGGAATGGGCGTCCTCCACAACGAGCCTTTCCTAATCACACGTGATCTCTTACGCTTGGGTCACGCACCGCCGTGCACGCGCTTTATATTTTTCGCTCGTTCGTAAATTTGTTGACCCAGTCCGGTGGGAGAAATCCTACGGATTTTTGATCTCTTTCGTTGTTTGTGTTGCCAGTCCGGTGTTCATAGAGACGGAGATCCCGGAACGCCGTCTTCAGATATATCCCTAATCCGTATATATACCTGAACCCGTTCAAAATTTACTTCAGAGAAAAAATAATTATTTTCTAAAAGATATAAATATTTATGAATAAAATTGTGAATATTTAATAAATTTTTTAAACAATCTCATATCTATGTATAATTTTGAAATAGAAATGCATATATAATTAAGGCACTCAATGATCTAGTTCAATTATTATGTAATAATTGTTCTTTCATTTGGAAAAAAAATTGAACAGTTATGTTTCCATCGCTGTTTAAATATCAAATTTTCTTATTTTTTAATATTTAAGATTATTTTAAAACTGATAAAAAATAAATATTAAAAAATATTTTAATATTTTATTTTATTTTTAATATTTCATATTATAAAAATAAATTATAAAAAGTTATTATTTAACACGATCTTACTGCAACTTTTAGTTTACTTAAATAAAAGGAGCACGATAGTTTGAAGTGGGCCTGGGCCACGAGATTGAAAACAACTATGGCCCAGTATAAGATGGCCCATCTACATTATTGTTTCTGGTATCTAAGTCTTTGCAGATGCGAATTTCTAGCGTGGGCCCATCTACATTATTGTTCTGAGTAAAAGGTTTACCAATTTTAATGTGAGTTTCTTGTTGTCTATGTCACTGTCACTTAGACCTTCTGAATTGAATGAGAGCATAAGATATCAATCTGCATTATTCTGCATGTATTTTGTCATTCTCATTATCCAACAGAGGGGTAATCGTTGGAAAAGTCGATTTGTTTCATAATTGAAGGGGATGTGATCATGTTAATCTGTGTTTTCTTCGTGTTTTTGTCGTTAAGAATAAAAAAGCAAAATGTCCGATTGACGGATAACTGTTGGAAGTCTCTTCCTTTATATTTGTTGCATTTGTCATACTTGAGTTGATAATTGATACGGTGAATTGTGTTGTTGTTATTAAGATATGTTTCCTTACGATGAAGGTTTGAACTCGGGTTGGAGAAGCCAGACCCAAAAAGGGCGTTTCAGAGCGCCTTCACAATTGCGATTGCATACACAGTTGGTGGATTAGTGCCCCTTAGCCCGTATATGTTCATTACATATGTCCAGAATGCGGTCATCACGTCTGTTGTCGTGACGTTAGTTGCGCTCTTGATTTTCGGCTGTGCCAAGGGTTATTTCACAGGGAACAGACCCTTGCGGAGTGCTATTCAGACTGCTTTTATTGGAGCTCTTGCTTCTGCGGTTGCCTTTGGTATGGCAAAGGCTGTTCAAAATGTTTAAATGCATTGTCAATGCAAAAGAAATTAGCACTCAGAAACCCTTTTTCTAACTCATATTCTCTCAATGAATGTATTGATGATGGCAAGTTCCCAACTAGTTTACATGTAATTTATAAGCTGCATGTGTCCTGTCTGCAAGTGAGAATGTCTTTTTACATAAAAGATTTCACCTGTTGAGATACTTTGAGGAATTGCATGTTGGATATTTGGTTGGGCTTTTTCATTCCCATTCGCTGGTGTATTTTTAATACCTCATAACTTTGCTTCAGCTTGAGTATTGATAGGGCCTCTAATCCATCAAGACTGGCCGTCTTGGTTGAGATCTAATGAGCATCTGGGTGCTTTCCCTTCTACCGTATATCTAGAGACTGAATGATTTTCATTCATCATTATCCTTAACGGGAAGCCTTTTTTATAGTCTAAGGTAGATTTCAGTATCATCTCACTTTCTCGTTTCTTTTTTGAATAAATTGAAAAACTTAATGAATGAAACTCATCCTATGATATTATAAATCGTATTAACTGACCAAATGTTGGAATAGTTGTTATAAATGAAAAGAAAATAAAATATGAATTTTTTGAAGCCTTTTCCCCTAATTTTCATATTAGGTTTTTGTTCAATTATTATCTTTTTTTTTTCTTGAACTATAATAGTAGCAATTAAATATTAAACTTATTCCTTTCGTTTTAGAATCCGTGGTGCAACCCTTTCTTAATATTCAGTACTACATGTCTATTTTAAACTATGTGACGAGAGGGTATCTTTTTCAGGAGAAAAATTTTTCATTTTAATTAGTGTTTTTTGAGAACGAACTTGTTTTCTCTTAACTCATAAGGCCTTTGACATATTTATTGGATCGCGAAACACAATTTTTCGCTGTCTTATTCTTGTATTTATGATTAGTTTGGATTGATTCGTTTTTCGGTGTGAAAAGGTTATTGAATTATTATTTAAGAGTTCAACTTATTTAAAAAAAAAAATGCAAATTTAGAAAACTAAAGAAAATGATAGGAATCATTGGATCATATTAGCAATAATTATATAGTTTCTCTGTATTAGTTACAATGATTAATTAATATATTAATGTTCCATGCCACTCATATTATATTATGGAATTTTCATGACAATCCCCAAGCCCAAAATAAAGCACAATTAACCAAAAGAGACAACATAAACACATTTAATTATTATGCTTTAATTAAGGATTATTTTTCATAATAAAAGTTTATAATTTTTCGACTATACCCGTTATCATTAATTATTGAATTAGTTAGGAGCACGTAGTCGAACCAACGAAAGTGCCTTGTCAAAATGCTCCGCTCTCATTTCTCGATACTCCCTCAAAGTCACGGCCCTATAGAGAGGTGGGTGGTCCGAATCCACTACTTTCGATATGGGTGAGACGTGAGCCTCCCAAGGGGGCCCGAATAAGTATGCGACCGAGAGCCGGTGTCGGGTCAAGTTAACCGTAGCTCGATGGAGGACACTCGGGTACAACCCATTCGACATGATATGGAGCATGTCACCCACGTTGATTGTGAGCCCGCGTGGGATCGGTGAGACCGTAACCCATCCAAATCCTTCACGGAGCACTTGCAACCCGGCGATGTTGTTTTGGAAGAGGATCGTGATTAGGGTCGAATCCGTGTGGGCTGCGAGGCCCATGGCCCGATTTGGATCCGGGCAAGTAGGATATGAATTTAATTGCAGGGCCGCAGATGCCCCTTCGAATTCTCCTTCTGGGCCGGCCCATTTAACGTCTTCTTGGGTAATGCCCAGTGGGCTCAACATTAGCCAGGTGAGTTTTTGTGCCAGCTGTTTCATCTCTTTCTTGTACTCTCCAATTATGTCACTGAAAATATTAATAAAGTATTAGAATTATAGTTATTATGTCATGCATTTGTATTATTAAATTTACATTATTATACAAGTAAGATTGAGGACTTATAATTGAAGGAAGAATATTTGAATTTTATTCAAAATATTTTTAATTTTATTATCAATTTTATTTTTTTTCTCAAATTTTAAGCTCGAATTTTTTGTACTATGTGTTCTATGAGAAAAACTACGTCAAATGATTGCATTTTAAATCCTACATTTATATACATATTACAGGGAAAAAAAACTTATATATGTATTAAAATTTCAAATCAATCTTCTTTTTATAGTTTTATTTTAAAAAAGAATTTTTTTACACGATATATATATATATACACCACTTTTTATTTCATTTTTTGAAAAAATTATAATTATTAAACTTATAAATTTTGAATAAATTTTATAAAATTCATAGTTGAAAATACATTTTTTCTTTGAATTAAAAATTTTGAATTAAGGTGGAAAACATATTTTTTAGCATTATCTTTAAATGTAATGAATTATATGTATATATATATTTAACTTAAAAGTCAAGAAAATTAAAAAAAAAATTGTGAATGGGTGTGTAGCATAGCCTTGCTTTATCTTAGGATTCGGATAAAAAAAATATGGTACTTTATAAAAAATATTAACAAAAAATAGAAGCTAATAAAGTTCAAGAATAAAATTATGAAAAATAAAATGTTTTAGAATATTTTAAATGGATTTTCTGTAATGAAAACACTTATTATATGATTTTTATATGACTTTTCAATAGAGAGAGAGAGAGAGAGAGAGCGACATTGTTACCAGAATTTCATATAATCATTAGGCCAAAGTTGGCGGGCATGCTCAAGGGGAGACCCAAAGATGGTGAATCCTTCAGACCACAATTTCTTAGGGAAGAAAGAAGAGATAACAGCCGGTCCGTATCCTGCTGTGCCGTCCGGCTCACGGGCAGCCCTTAGTTTCCGGTGCATCGGCAGGGAGAAGAGCCTCTGGCAGGCGGACTCAATGTCATCAAGCAGCCTCGTGGGTATTCCATGGTTGATGATTTGGAAGACACCCCACGTTCTGCATGCGTGCTCAATAAGCCTCTCGGCGGTGGGGTCACTAAGATCGACGACCGGCACCTGCTCCGCCACCATGTCATGGTGGCCGAAGGGGCAGAGATCATCGTCAACGGGTTTCCATGCATGAGATTCCGGTAACTCCTTTAGTGTGTAGAAGTCTTGAAAATGGTGGGAAGGGAGGGATTTCAAGGTATCTGAGAGCTCAGAAGCCATAGTGTTTCTTTTTCTCTCTCTCTCTCTTTTCTTAGGCAAGAAGATGAGGAAAAATAATAGGGCTTATAGAGGGTATATATAAAGAGATATCGGATTTAAACACCTTTAAATATTCTATTTATTTAATAAAAGATTGATTCAATTTTTTTTAATTAATAGTATTTGATATTAATTAAATAATTATATTTTTTTTTAAAAATAATACTACTTATCCTGTAAAAAAATTTTAATTATTTAATTTTAATTAGATAACTGTTATTAAAAAAGATTAAATTATTATTTTTTTAAATGAGTAGAGATTTCAAACCCCGAATTATTTTAAAAAATATCCAAAAAGCACACCACTCCTCTCCTTCCCGGCGGCAGCTCTTGCCGGCCACACTGATAAGTGAGGAGGAATTTGGTCACCTTTTGTCCTTAAATGATATTGGGTCTCCTTTTAGGTAGTGTATTCATAATCGATTGAAGATAAGATGTGAATCCAAATGGATACATTACTTAATTGAAAAAAAATCAAATCCTTAATAAAAAATTCGATAAATTAATTAAATATATTATATGCATTAAAAAAAAAAAAACAAAAGTATAAGGAGACAAACCTCTTTTTTATTTTTTTTTTCTTTGGTTGAAATGGTATTTGGGAATGTGCCAATGATTTTTTTAAAATCTTTTTTTAAATAGAAAAATACTTTTTGTTCAATTAAATCTATCCAATTTTATTTTTTATTAAACTTATTTTCATGTAATTTAGTAAATTTAAAATAATATTTATAAAAGATAAAGTATAAAAAATAATTATTTTATCTTAATTTTAAGATGTATATTTCATATCAAATTAATATTCAAATTTAAAGTCAAAAATATAATTTTTTTATTTTACTTTTTGATGGGGATAATAGAAATGGACCAACCTAAAAGGATAATTAGGTAAGAAGAAATATGGCCCATTGGCTCAAAGGACGGTCAATGCCTCTTTTGACCAAAAGCGATCCTCCAGTCGGTCGAATGCGGGTCAGGCGATTATGGCCTAAGTCGGATGGCCCGTAACGCTGTTCCCATGCATGATAAATTACCTACATTAACCGATCAATATCTTGAATATCTCTCCTACGATGAAAACCTTAGCATTTGTCATGTACAGCATCTCTATAGGAAGGAAGAAATCCTTCCGATCAATTATAGTTGCCATAACTCGCACCAACAACCTCTTTGTCGGTTAGCAAAAACTTATCAAGACAACAGAAGCCAATTTAGCCACCCAAGCAAAGCTGAAAGGGTTCCAAGGCTATAAAAAGGCTCTTAAGATAGACTTTGGAAGTATACTCTCTTGAATGCACACATTCATACTTGCATATACAATTAAGCATGCCCTCGAACGTTAGAGCTTTCTCTTTTTCTGCCAAACCTTGAGAATTTTCTCATAATTCTCACATCCACGAGTGCACCACCCCAAAACCGCTCTTAACGAGCACACTACCACAAAGCCGCTTCCATGAAGAGTGCAACTTCCGAGTCAAAATCACAAATTCCTTTTCCCTGCATTGTCTCTTATACATTTTGTCATTGTATATTTTATATCAAAAAAAAAACTACTGACCTGAGTATCGAAGGATATTCTGGAAAGCGAATCCCGTCAATTCTCCGACTTTTGATTATTTGAGTTGTGGTGTATAAGATTCAAGTCAATAAATACGAAGATCGGGACCCACTTCAGCTCAATCCAAAGACCTAACGCATCTAAATCCATTGACACTTTAAATTCAGGACTCATTATTTTTTATGATATTATTCTAAATTTGTAAAATTTAGTGAGTACAATACAATACTTTGATAAAGTATTTCATAATTTAGTAAAAAAAATTACTGCAATTTAGATTATATGGTAGTAATTTTTTATTACATTTATAAAATATATTGCCCATATAACCAGCTATGCAAAATAAAAATAAAAATAGAAAAAAGAATCCAACCTCGATTTCCCACGTTGACCAGACCGTATGATTAATTTATTAAAACAACAAATGCATGAAAAATTAATCACGGAAGCAATAAGACATTTTCTCCCTTTGGGTGGAAGAGTCATGACTTTAGACATATACAAGGCAGTTGACATTCCCATCATCCCACATATCACAATAGTTTCGGGGAGAAATGAAAATTTAATTCAATTTTTTTAATATTAATCAAATAATTATATTATTTATTATTTTAATATCATTTATTTTTTATTTATTATTAAAAAATATTAATTTTAATCAATTAATATTAATTAAATATTTGTAGTTAAAAAGGGTCAATTAATCCCTTTTTCAGTGAGATTGAAACCCCTAATCCGTATCACACGCTAGCAGCAACACGTAAAATCACACTGTCACCCAACCGGCCGTTCAAGCATGCCTCCCACGCTTACTAATTTTCTCCAGGCAATACAGCTTCCATAATACACAAAATAATAATAAATGTGCAATATGAACAAATTTATTTATTATTCGTTTGATTCTAGAAAAATATATTAGAAAAGAAAAAAAATTAGAAAAAAACATTGTTATGTTAAAAAAGTAATATAAAATGGTTAAAATAAAATTATTTATTTTTATAAAATTTTACTTTTTACTTAAAAACTATTTTTCTTAAGTGATTTTATTTTATTTTATTAAAAAATATTAGATTCAAGCAAAAAAATATACAAAGATGGCATCATCTCAACTGGAAAAAATATCAACACTAGAAGAATGTAAAGTTGGAAACCGTTAATGTGAACCTAAAGAGTGAATTCTACTGTCCAGATTAAATTATAAAAATAAAATAGTCTATATTGTATCCTTAAAATTTTAATCTGGATCCTTCAAATTTTGTAGCCAGTTAACGGGACTCTATATTTTTACATACATTTCCATACCTCCTAAGAAACCAATAAAATTTGCTCAGGAATATCAATCTTCCACACAAGATAAAGTTAACTAGTTTGCAAACGGTTCTTACACGAAGGATTCAAGCTAGAAAAAGCATAGTAACACTCAGATATAGAACAGATTACTCATGAAACTTAGCACATATCAGCATCTACTACTTCTATGTACATAATAAAAAAGCACGAACTGAGAACACGAAATCGGAGACTTACGACGCGTATAAACTAAAACTCAATCGGCTGCGGAAGTCGGAATTGAGTAATGCTAGGTCTAGATCCTTTCTCTTGTTTGATAGTTTCTTGATGTGAATCAACGTGTCGTAGACGCACCAAGGGAAACTGAGAAAATGATCGCGACCCATCCCCTCATTGTAGCACCCCCAGTAAGATGGATGATAAGTGACGTAATACCATGCAGACGCTTTCGCGCACGCAGCTTCAGTTTCCGAGTGTACGCCACCCCATTTTTCATTAAACCAAGACCGAGCTTCTTTCCTCAAGGACCGAACAGCAACAGTAATAGCTTCTACATCCTTTTTCCGATTAAACATTTTCGACATCTTCATGATATTCCCGCTGATGATCTCGGCCTCGGTTTTAATCCCATAATAGTCCATGAGGTTTCCCAGCTTGAAATCGTACTGACTTTTGTAATATGAGGCTTCCTCAAGATGATCTTGAAGCCATCGTATTCCATGTCAGAGTCGTAGCATTGGAACGCTACTTCGCGAGTGAATGAGCGGATGGAGCTTGTGTGCGGTGCTCTGTCTTTCACAGCTCTAAACAGCTTCCCTATTACGTTTTGAGATTCGTAGGTTTGCTTGTCAGGCTTTTCCATGAAATCAGGGTATTGTTTCACGTGCAGATGTGGTGGTATTTCAGCAGGCACGCCTGTTTTCGGAAAGTCGACAGCAATAGAGAATAGTTTTGCGAGCTCTAAGCATGGATCGCTCATTGCCTTCGTGGGCTCAACATCTGCAAAGACAGTGTGCGCATTTGCAATGATTCCTAAGCTGTCATTGACAATATAGTTCGCAAAATACTCCTCAACTTCCTGCACAAAACAAAATATATGTCAGTAGTCCACAAATCAAAATACTACCTCAGGCGCTGAATTCTAGCTTTTGCTAGATCCAATACTATTGTATTAGATACCATCAATGGAAAAAATATCGATGTTGGTCACATATTGATATCAAATGTTATGGACGTAAAAAATAATTTCTCATGACTGCATCAAAAGTAAGTTATATATTAAATTTTGATTATCATTAATCATCTAATTACCTCTTTGAGAAGTTCTAAATACTTCTATTAAAACTAATTTCGATATCCTTATTGGTCATCAAAAAGCACCATAATTTTTTTGGTCCATACATGTTTCAAACCTCAATAAATCATGTGGAATATGACTTATTAGAAGATTTATGTATATTTTAAACATGTAGATTTAAACTCCCTAGAGAAAAGCAAAAAAAAAAAAAGATAAATATAGACTAATAATAAGAATATTGGCCGATATATTATGATATGCCATCCTATTTTCTGGTAACAGGCAATATCCGTATCAGGGATGTTGGGATAAAAAATATGTGAAATACCAGCCCGTATTTTATTCCATGATAAGCATGCAAGAATCTGTCAAGAGTCCATTTGTTTACCCTTTGGTGCTAAGGAACAAAACTCACATTAAAATACTTCATCTGGAAATCATAAAACCCTAGAGGACAATCCAATAGTCTAGTACTGGCAGCTATGAAGTAGGCCGTTTCCTGACAAGCATATTTAACTTCTATTAACACACAATTTAAAAGAAAAAAATCATGTGAATATAATCCTACTCTCTTTTTTTTCATTTTTTTTAAGCCAGGGATGATAAAGGGCATCGTCCTGTTGTTAACTTGAAGATTAGATTTGGTGTGTGTTGGTACTTGGCCTCATTTTATTTCTTGTTTTTCATTTTAACTTATTTTTAATCTCTAAAAAAGAATATTTTCCTATTTATTTTACTTTGACAACCAAGCAGAGAAAATACTTTTGCTAGAAATTTATTTTTTTCACATAATTTTCCATCAACTTCCAAAAAAAAAAAAAAAAGAAAATATTTTAGTTTTCATTTTTTGTTATTTTCATTTTTTTTCTTAGTGGTTTCTTTCTTTAAAATTTTTTTAGAACCAAATAGGATCTTAAGAGTTTTAGAATGGAAGACAGCATAAGAGGTCAAAGGAGAAATAATCTCTAGGAGGTGTTTATTGCTCCTTTAGCTTCAAATTTAGGTGCATCAGGAAAAAGAAGGGAGATGCTCCATATTATAGGGAAATAGAGCATTATCTCAATTCCCAAGCTTCCTTCCCCTGGAGTTTTATTCTGTTGAAATGCTCTCAGGCGTTAAAACTATTTAATACGTTGATATACTGTCAGTAATATTGTTCTTTCAATCATCTGGCTTTCCTTCCTCTAGTGATTATTTGCATCCTCAGTTTTGTTGTGACCCCAGTTTCGTTGCCACAATATCAAATAATCTGAAAAGGCGGCCTTATGTACAAGGCTTTTGAATCATGGGATTTGGAGAGAATTCAGAGAAGACCAGATGTACGTAGCCTTGTCTTCTCATTACAAAAAGGTTTTTAAAGTTTAAACTCATGATTTTCTGGTTAAAATGGAGAATTCTTACCGTTGTGCAAAATCCTCTACCTGAATAAATATACATCTCAATGGTATTGTTAAGTAAAGTGTCCAACTATTGATGATCACCAATGCAATTGCCCATGGCAAAATAAAAAATAAAAAAAAAAAAAAATAAAGAAAGAGGAAAACAAGTGCAGCCATTAAAATGGAAGATAAATGGGAAGAGATTTTCAGAGGGAGAAACAAGGATACCTCAATTGTAACATCATGATCCAAGACCATGGTTTCTGCAGGGGTATAGTCCATAGGTGGCATTTGCCGAGTTGGAACCAGTTCAGCATCCCAACATACAAAGTATATATCACCGTCCAAGTCACTTCCCGAGCATTCATTTGGATGAGGCCTGAAATTTCATTAGCAGTGCACAAATGAATAATCAATATCTAGTACATTAATCAGTTTTGGTCTATAATTTAGAAAAACCATAGGATCAAAGATGAATATAAACTAATCCCAACTTAGAGATGTCTATGAAGTAGAAAATTTGGCTGGTATCTGCTTATCTTCAAACCACCATAGCCCCTGCCCACTGCCCCTCGCACTGCCGCAAAAAAATTCCCACCTACATCATCGTTGACCATAATTTCTAATCCAGGGTAACCCAAAAATCTGTACCCACATGAAAGGAGTGGATGAACAAACGGAAAACATATTTTCCTGAAGCATATGAAGGATTGTTAAAGGCATAGCAATCTCCGAGAAGGGGGGAAAAGGTGGGAAAAAATCTCTACATTCCCCTCCCTTTCCATCCCCAACACAGATCAGGGGATAGCTGCAACCCTTAGGGAGACGAATGATAAAGATTACATCAAGTGATTTAAACAACTATTTAATATTCAATATTTATTTATCCAACTTTTAATCTTGACCATTGGATTTCCAAGAAGCCTAAAAATTTGGGAGGGAGAATCTCAACAGCTCTTAAAATGAATGTCTCTACCATGACTTCAGAAATGAAAGCCTCAATAAGCAGTACTGAAAACATCAGTGCATATATATTTATATACCTTTGTCCTTTTTGGGGAAAAACAACACAATCTACCATGTGGTGCAAAGCCGGCACATCGACAGCCTGAAGAACACGTACATCGCCTGGGTGGAGACAAGGGTTCTTTGCGACTACTACCCTTCCCTTGATAATACGATTATATCGTCCGGATCCAGAGCCGTTTAATGTGATAAAATCATTGCTACAGTTTTGAAATCTGGAGCCAGAAACTTGCACAAATACCTGACCATATTCGAGGGTTTTGGTCTCATCTAGGCATCCCATCAAAGATCTTCCCTCTGGAACAAATATCCTTGATTTCATTCGCAGTTCAAACAACTTTGATGAACGGAAAATTTGCAGCATCATCGAAAGGAATGGTTCAGCATCAGGCTTGTAGCCGCACTTAAGCATTTCTTTAAGAACGTTGCTAACCTCTCCAGGAGACATTAACTCTAATGCCTCCTGTGCACTCAAAGGATCTGTTAAAATGGAATCCAATTGATCCACTGCTTTCCTCTGCTTATTCTCAAAGACATGATCTTTTACTCCAAGAGTTGACAAAAGAGTAATCACCTGGCGATTCAGAAAACAAGGTTGATATTTGCTGTATGCCAAAACATCTAGTTTTACCTCTTCGGACTCATACTTGCACATGCTCTTTCGCAGTGACAATTTCGTTGATGACATGGGATCAACAGCCACAACACCTTTATATCCACCATATCGTATTTGAAAGGCGGAAGGTGTAGAACTTTTGAGGCCACACTTCGCACCAACTTTCCTGGCAAAATCAGCTGATATTTTTCCAATCCCATCAGAAAACACATATTTATTTCTTCCTGTACCAATTTCTATATCAGGTATGATTTCAATTTCACACCTTTCGACAGTCAAAGTTTCTGTTGATGAGCTGAATGATTGGCCAAGTCTGGCTGCATATTTGGCCACGTTTCTGATTTGACTAAAATTACCCATCCGCTGCCTAATATCAGAAGCAGATAGTCCAGGTCTTGAAGCAAACATCCAGAGAGAATTATCTCGCAATTGGCTTGATGAGAAGGCAAGAAATTCAAAATGCTTAGCCCCAATTATGATTCCATTTCTAAGAGTTGAAAGGATCCTTCTATAAATCCCAGTAAAACCAGATGATACACGTGCGGATAAATCAGTTGAATGCACTCTTTCCAGGTCCTCGTCAACAAAAGAAACCCGAATAAAATTGTCAATATCATCAGAATAATTTCTCAGGATACGGTTGGATACATTCATCTCTGGGCCATAGAAGTAGACTTTACATGGTGTAATTTGAACCCTGTTCACATACACTAACCCATCATCTAAGGAAATGGATGGCAGCTTTGGTGGCCTATTAGAACTGAGGTATTTCCGGTACTGCTCGCTCAGCCACCCCACGGGGTCATAGCAGCACTCTCTCAAGTAGTAAAGTTTGTCAAGAGCAGATTTTATGCAAGCAACATCTATTCTACAGGGATCAACCAACCGGAAGAAACTATTGTTGAGAGTTGGCCCTGCAAGACACCCATTCTGAACCAACATACTAATTTTGAACAATATCTCATATGGCAAGTTAACTCCTATAGGTGGAGCAATAATGGGCACCAATTGCATGTTGTGGCAGAAGGTATTGCCAGTCTCCAGGATGAATTGGCCATTATTTTCTTTATAATAAGCAAAGTTATCTTTGAAGCATGAAATCGGGCAGCTGTGTGGAAGCTCTAGACATAAGACCGAAGATTGCCCGATACAACTAGAAGGAGTGAAATCAGTTGTCCTGACCCTCACTTGCAACTCAAATAATTGTGCAGAACAGATATCAGCTTTCTTGAAAACCCTCGGAGCTCTAAACAGCTGAAAGAAATCAATAAAATTAACTTTCAGAATTTCCCAATAACAGCAAAAACCTTGCAGGCTAGAAATTGAGAGTATATGGGCATCCGTGAATATGATTATCATCCCCTTATCAATGTTTATATGGGTAAAACTCCAAGAGAATCAAGTCAAACAAATGTTACTTGAATTACACAGCAATTGCCCAGACAATAAAGGATCATTCACATCATTTGTTGAAAACAATTAGCAAGCATCATGATGTCTCATAAGAGAAAAAGCAAAAGAATAACATTTAGAATTTTCAAATGTAAATGACAAAACTTCCAGAAGATAAAAATCAATGGAAGAGAGAATCGAATTTTATTCAGCCATAAAAAAAGAAGGACAGAAAGAATTTCCCACCAAATCTAAACTTTTTACAGGCTTTGTTAGAAGTGTTTTATTTGTTGACAATATTTCATATATATGACAGTAAAAGTGACTCCCCAATCAGCTCAAATGTGATATATATAGAGATGAAGATCAGTCAGATTTTCCCAGAGGAAATAGAGATTAATAAATTACTGTATGGATGAAATATGTGTTTCAAAAATAACTTATATATGACTGTACATTACAAAATTCTGAGAAATTATCTACTAAAAAATATTTAGGATGTTTGAACATGTTGAAATTTTGTATACCAAAAAGATTCTGTGCAGCACATATAGAGATGAAGATCAATCAGATTTTCCCAAAGGAAATAGAGATTAATAGGATAATAGTTTCAAGGACAAAATATGTGTTTCAACAATAACTAATATGTTACTGTAAAGCACAAAATTCGGAGAAATTATCTACTAAAAAATATTTAGGAAGTTTGATTGTGTTGAAAACCAAAAGATTCTGTACATAGTAGCCACCCAGTGGCACAATGTTATCTTGAATATTCCTTGACAAAATTAACAGCACTCGGTAGCCTTTTACTTCTCAAACTGAATTATATGCCTTTCATCTAAAACGAGCCATAGAGGTAGTTCGAACCACTGAGCCAAAAAAGATACATTAGCAAAGAAAACTACAATATTCCCTAACCAACGTTATTTCAGGGTGAGCAACATTTGGTTGTTCCCCGCACCCTCTATCCTCAAACATAACATAATACAATTTATGAATTCTTTCTAACAAATTTGCACTAAATTTTGCTAATCTTGAAATAAGTTGGTGGTGAGTTATATGACTGGAATTGGACAATATTATACTTCCAGCATTAAATCAACTTCACATCCAGGGCTGGTCCAGCTATCAAAAGCATGAAAAGAAACAAAAAATAACACCAACAAGATAACAATTAACAGAACCTGAATTAGAAGATATTTTGAAGGATGACCATGTGGACGAAATTGCTGAATCTGCCACAAGTCCTCAAAGGAGAGCTCAAGTTCATATTGCTCCTCAAAATGGGTCAATAAGAAGCATAATTTTCTGAGTCCAAACCCAATATTAAATGAAACATTTGTTGCCTTCCAGAAAGCTAAAAACTTGTCATTTGAGATCTGACATCCAAAATTTAATGCTACATTGTCAATGGCATGCTGGTAAGTTCTTGGTTGGGGAACAATATCAGCATCCAACTTCCGGGCTTTCAGATAGTTAGAGCCATACCACAGTCGTACGCTGGCTAGAGAAAATATAAGTTCAGCATCTTCAGCAGTAGTGAACTGGACAATAGCATACAATCTTGTCCCACCACTCTTGAACGACCTTATTTTCAAAGCATGAACAGTCCCTGGACCGGTATACTTCTCTAAGTACTCTTTTACTTAGTTCTGCAGACACCGAACAAGGAAAGCCAGATAAATGAATTGTCTTTCCCATCCAGTCGAATTGGATCAACTGCAATCACCACACCACAAAAGGTCAAGCAATATACGTGCACTGAGCACATGATACCACTCTGCAGAACTATAATGTCCATATATTAAGAATACATTTCTCTCTTCTGGCACTCCATACTCCAGTTGCTGTCTTATTGGTAATTATGTGTATTCATTCACATGAGATTGCAACATCAAACTGCATCTATACTTTTGCACTCAAAGAAGCAAATGAAAAGATGGATACAGTAACATTATCAAGAACCTGAACCAGGATATGCAGATGCATTTTGCTAATGAAATCATGGAAACCTCGTATGATTCAACGGTTTGGAACATCTACAAGTAAGAAATTATGCTGTCAGTTGTAAGAAATGATTCTGATGCTTTCCTTCTAGTTACTATCTTGCTCAACTTGTTCTAAAAGATACTTGTGAAGAGTATGCAGTTAAATGACTCCACTGGTTGAGGCGACAATTGTCGTCCAAAGGACCTTGTGCAATGATAATAATAAACAAGAAACAAGAAGATATATAAAACACAACAACACAATAAAGGACACCATAGTTTATGAGGTATGCAAATGGGCCCATTTCCAAAGGCATTCACTCCATTCAGCAAGAGAACAATCTGCTTTCAAACTAGGAGGATTACATTGATTGAAAAATAGGCCTTCCTACATCCCAATGAACCCACCACTCTCTAACAAGTGACAACCCAACATGGCAATGAGTTAGCTACACAGGAGAACCATAGTATAACTGGAGAGTAGCAAGGAAGAAAGGCAAACACCCTTCATCTCACACACATGTAGTCCCACTCTACAGCACCCCTTCAATGTTGCACAAATATACCAACACACAACTCTTCCCTTTATACCAAGTTTAAGGCCTATACAATTTGATATTTGCAAACTCCACTTTACAAAATGTTCTATATCCACCATCACATCTACATATTGTCCCTTTCGATTTTGGCCTTTTGGATTACAACACGCAGCAGCCAAATTGGACCTCTGTTTTTTTTTTTTTTTCTTTTTTGGCAAATTCAATGGCTTCTTCACATGTTACGGGTCTCCTCAACGGGCCCTCAGACATACCATAGCATCAGCTTACAGTTACGAGGCGGAGCAACCGGACAACCCAACGACCACCGAAATTCCAAGATTATATTTAAATAATTTGTGGATTCTGTTAAATATTTTCCTCCCTTAGTTTGGTATACTGTTAAAAGGTTATAAAAGAATGCTAATGCTTAGTTGTTACACTGTTTCGTTTGTTATACTGATTCGGCCTCTGTTGAGCCACGTGCATCTCCATTTGTACTTAGCCCATTCCTGACTGTGCAACAGTAAGCAATAGACAATACTTCTCATTTCCTCTTGTCTTCTCTCCTCCCTCTCTATCTCTCTCGAACCTTCTCTTTTCCCTCTCACTCTGTCTGACTCTCTCCCTCAACTCTCTGCTAGATCTCCCCTCCCAGTTTCCTCTGCATCAATCGGCTAACCCTGCATCATCACACCACATCATTTATCATGGTTCATGTTGGGTACCGAGTTGGAATTTCAAGCTTCATTATTCTTTTTCTGTCTCCCTCTTAATTTCAACTTTGTGATTTTGATAGCAAACTTCTAACACCTCCCATTCCCCTCCTATCTTCCAAATCGTGCAAACAAGGTGAACCACAATCTCTCCCTCCTTTCCCGTTTTCGTCCACAAAAACATGCTCTCGTTCACTTGAATCAATAAATAAAAGAAAGCCTAATGAGGAAAATGAAATACTAAATACACGTCAATCCTAAAAGATTAATAAATGATAGCAACAACACTATACTAAGTAAACCAAAACATTCCCTGAAAAGGGATCAAATGAAAAGGAATCCTCAAATGAGAGAACCTCGCTTCCAGTGACTGAAAAATCAAATGGTAGTTTTGCTCGTATCAGGGAGACGTCAGAAAATGAAAATCTCCCTGCCTGAGGAGAGAGAGAAAGAGACTAGAGAGCGCAACATAAAACACTATTAACGCTCTCTCCCCATCTCTGATCATCATTTTACAAAAGCAAAAAAGCATTCCTATAACAACCGAGAGCAAATACAAAAACATTTTACCAATCAAAATCGTATCTCGGTATCAAGAAGAACAAGAAAATCCACGATCACTACAACAATTTACAATCACTGCAGCTAACAACATGATCAAAACTCCCAGAAAGAGAGAAAGTTACCAGAGAATCCGAGCGCCCTTACTCCACACGACGCTGGGAGCGAAGCGCTAACCGGCACTTATACTCCGAAGTCAATCCTCCAGTCAACTGGTCCCCGCGTCCATTTCCAAAGGACTCTGTTGATAATATCAGATTGTTCCCTCCGTCTCCTAACTTTAATTATTTATTTCAATAAAAATTATAATTTAATTATTTTAAATAATTGTTTTTTTAATTTTTAATTTTTATCATAATAATTAAACCTTAATAATTTATTTAAAAATAAATATTTAGAATTAAGAGACAAATGGACTCTACCTTTATAAAAAAATATATATATATATATATATATTATTTTAAAAGGGTACGAGATACTCCTGTTTTATAAATAATATGTTATTTATTTACTTAATTAATATATAATTTTTTATTTAATATAGCCTCCAATAAAAAAAATAGACTTTATTACGTTAACCAAACTATTTAACAATTATTGAGTCCCAAGATGCTATTTTTTCCACAATTATAAGGCAAAATTTTGATTGGTTACTTTTTGCATTCTTCTATGTTAAGCAAAGATGCATCCGTACCCTTAACCATGGTAAAGGGGATGAACTTACAAGTTTCCACACCCCGTAACCATGGTATAGTAAATAAAAGTCTATTGTTTGATATTTTTTTAATCTAATGTAACATGGAGAACCTTTTCTTCCAAAATCGGTGCCCTCTATTTTACTCAAAAGCCAGGGCTACGATGTCATATAGATGTCATAGCGCCTGCGGTGTCATTAGATTTTAAATCTAATGGCCCGTATTTTTTTAATAAATAATAAATATTTTTAAAAAATAAAAAAAATGTGAGCTGTTAGATTTGAGATTTAACCGTACTAAGGGCGTTGAAAGGGGCTGCAACGTCGGTATGATATCATGAGACTCTATTTTTCATTCAAGATATTTTCTAAAGAACAAAAGTAAATATATATTATTTTTTATTTTAAGTAAACAATGTTTTAAATGGGTATGAGTCCAACATTGAAACTCCGCAATGGAATTAGCATATTGTGGGTGATGCAATTCGCATAGACGGTGCCCCTCTATAGCACCGTGCCAATTCTTTAATGGGAGTAATGTTGTGAAGGATAATTTTTTTATATTGATTAAGTAAATAGTCAATCACTTACTTATGAGTGACAATAAATATTTTTCATTATAAGGAGATTTTTTAGAACAAAACCATGTAGAATAGGTTTCAGATATAGCACCATGGCAACCTATTTGCTAGACGTCTGTGTTGTGAGATGATTATTTCATATTGGTTGAGTGAAGATAATTATTTCATAAATTAGCTGTTGAGTTAAAACAATGTTATGTGATATTTAATTTTAATTTCTCTTACACATGCATATTATCTTTCTTTTAATATGTAAAATTAATTAAATTTATATAAAATTGAGTAACTTTAAAAGCATTTTATTTTTTGTTAATAAAGAAGAAAACTATTATGGACCCAAAAATTATGAAAATTTTGGAGATCTTTGATTACATTTACTTAAAGTAGAATTCTATGTTTTTTTTAATCCAAAATATATGGAGAAAACTATCAAAACTAATGAAAATCTCCAACAATCTCATGGATTTTGCAAATAAATAAAATTAGATTTACATAATTTTATATTTATAGATTATATAAAATATATTTAATAAATTTTTATTAATTTAAATCAAAATTAATGTGTTCTTAGATTCGGGTTACTATTGAGGTAAGAAATCTACTTGATATTTCTCGTCGAGTTAAATTGAAACGGGTTTGGGATTGTAGTTTTGAACTTGAATCCTGTACACCACAATTGAAAACGAGAGGTCAAATAACGTCGAGAATTGTTCCAACCGTATATCCTTCAATACTCGAATAAAAAATCTTTCCTAAAAAATAAAAAGATATTAAGAGGATGCGATGAATGTATAGATATATATATTGGTGGATTGAGCGTTTGGATACGCTTGTCGAATGCTGGCTTAAAGGTACACCCGTTAAGGGATAGCTTGAAAGTGCACCTGATTGAGAAGCAGTTTGGAGGTGCATCCGCTGAAGGCAGCTTCGAGGTGTGCTAGCTTGGAGGTGCGTCTTGGAGGTACACTTGACTGAGAGGCGTCTTAAAGGTACGTCCGTTGAGGGGCGTCTTGGAGGTGCGTTCGGCTAAGAGGCGTCTTAGAGGTGCGCTCGTTAAGGGGCGGTTTAGAGATGCGTCTGTTGAGGAACGACTTAAAGATGGGCTCACAGAGGGACGATTTAAAGATGCGTCTGCAAAGGGGTGGCTTAAAAGTGCACCCGAAGATGCGAGACTGAGCTTCTAGATGGGGGGTGGACCCCCTAGATGGGCCCCCGGAAAGAGGGCTGACCTCCTACTGGATGGAGTACTCCTAGCACCGGGACGGAGGGTTGACTTTTGGATGATCTGCTCCTGATTTTGGGACGAAAGGCTCTAGACTCCCTAATAGAGATCTCTTTGCTCCCGAATGGAGGGCTCCTGACTTTGGGATGGAGGGCTCCTAATTTTAGAATGGATGGTTGGCTTTAGAATAGAGAACTCTTGGCTCCCAAATGACGGGCTCTTGTCTCCGAGGTGAAGGGCTTTTAACTCTGAGACGGAGTGCTCATTGCTTCGAGACAGTATTTTTGGCTCCCAGACAGAGGTTTGCAAGCTCCTAGATGAAAGGCTCTTGACTCTGGGATGGATGACCCGTGGTTTCAGGACAAAGTGCTTTTGGCTTTCGAACGGAGGGCTCTTGGCTCCGAGACAGAGGACTCGTGGGTCCAAGACAGAGAGCTCTAGGCTTCCGGAGGGGGAGCTCTTGGTTCCCGACGGATGGTGACTCTTGAATGGATGGTAGGCCTTTTGGAAAGAGGGTAACTTTTAGATGGAGGATAGGCCTCATTATTGGAAATGCCAAGCCATTTGAAACTTGTTCTTTCAAGTTTGAGAGTACCTCACTTTATAATGTGATTTGTAAATTCACTCTTCTTACTTGGGTAATATAAGACCTTTCACTTTGAAAAAAATTTTGTTAGGTTAGAGTTGAGATATAGGTCTACTGTAAGGCTTGGCCCTTTAAGCTTATGGCTGTTGGACCCATCAAAAACTCATTTAATCATCTGAGGAAATTTTTTTGAAGCATAATTTGAAATCTTATATTGTTATTATTTGTAATACATATAGCCCGAAACAGATTATTAGGATCAAATTTTCTCCGCAAGTTGCTTTTACTTTGTATTATATCCTCAATTTAGATACATATTATATAATAAATTAATTTAATTGTTGAGATATATAACTATTATGCGATATATGACACTGATATAAGATTTTAAGTATATTTTATGACTTTTCGATCATGGGCAGTGGGGCCAACTTTTGTCCTGAGGTACATAGACAGCTTCCTCCCCACGGAATCAATCGTCATTGGTTACTCCCACAAAAATGCTCCAATTCCAAATAAAAAGCTTCTCAAGCCTGACTGGCCGTACGACCCTCAGGCCCCCCTTTCATCACTTTATACTTTCATGATAGAGTACAGGCGGGGCTAACGACACGCAAAATTATTAAAAATATCATAATTTTATGAAATTTAAATTATTTTTATTTCTTAAAATTTAGGATAAGTTTCTTATACATTGAGAAAGTTAGCTTAATTTTAGCAGCTGAACATTTCTTTTTTTATGTATAAAATTTACTTTCTTACATGAAGCCTATCCTGGAGCAAAGAAGAATTGGGAGACCAATGGTGCCAATTGATATAATATGTGAAAAACATTTATTACAATATCCTTGTCTATAGTCTTTTTTTCATAATAAGAGATTTGTTTTGTTACAAGATTCAGTTCAAAAACTTAAGACTCCTATGTAAAATGAGAAAAAAGCATACAGATAATAAAATTTCCACTTTTGATTGTTGTCACTCGGGTCTATAAGTTTTTTTTGTTGAATTAATTTTTTTTATCACATCTAGTTTCAGCAAATTTTAAAGGGTTGTATTAATACAACTGATAAAATTATACTGTGTATTTGGAAATCACGTGTTGAGATTGTTACAATTAATTTTACATAATATAAGATTACTTGGTATAGTCAAAATATGGCCAATTCGATCCGATAAAATATGGGACCCATAAGTTGTCAGTTTAAAGGAAAGTCAGAGCAACTGAGTTGCCCAACTTGAAGCAAAACTTATTCGAGGATCATTTTAAGTATACAACTTACCGACCGATCAAATGGCTAGAGGACTAGAAACATTGAAGACCAAAACCATTAATGATTCTGTGAAAGAATAAATCTAGTATTAAATTCTAATGAATGGTTATATAAATCGATGAATGATTAACCATATTAAGCGGACAATAATAGCTGAATAAACAATGAGTATTAAATATTAAATGGTTACAAAATTAATATAACAGTTGGGTCATAAAAAACATAATGCTCCAAACAAATAGCCTTCTAATCCGAAGTCAAGTCCTCCAAATTTTACTAATCTCTCACTCACATGCTTATCCTTATTCCTTTTTAATCTGTTATCTTTATTAAGTGGCGTTGCTTCTACCCACTTGGTGAAGTAGTCTATTCCCACGATGAGGAACTTCCTCACTTCCTCGCCGGTGAGTCCTCGCTCCTTCTTTGGGCGCTTTGCTTCGTTCGCCTCTCCATTTTGCATATAGGCCCTCGCTATGGACTCGGCCTCTTTTGGGACATTGGGGGCCCTTATGGATAAGGTGCTTGAAGAAGGAACCCCCTCGAGGCCAGACTAGAAGGCATTCGGTTTCACGCCATCAATGTTGTATTAGGGATCTTACATGAAATTGAATAACATGGCCTCGGACACGAACCCGGCCGATGAAGCCTCTCGAGGCTCTCCACGGAACCACGCTTGAAATCTTAATTATAGGTGAGATGCCTTACTAAATGAGATTTGTTTTCTACCCCCTAAATTTTCTTATATGAAGCCGTCGCCTAGAGAAGGTGTTAATGGAGCCGCGGGCATCCCATGCTCCAAACTCATCCCCTTTCAACGTTAAGGGGAAGCTATACAGTGGCCATCAAGCCCATGAAGGCTTAAGTGCTCCCTTGATGTATTCATTAAATTATGAAACATATTAAGGTGGTCCATGGGATTAGCACTTCCATCATATGCCTCTAGATTTATTTTTTTAAACTTAGAGGAGTGCCCTCGACTTGACGCAAATATCTGAATGGAGATGAGGAAAAGCCCTTCTAAATAAAAAATTTTGTTCCATACTTTTGAATTTTTCCTCCACTTAGGTGGAGGTTTATAAGCCTTCTTGCGTTAAGAAGGTGTCTTTTTTTGAATCAGTGTTTTGAGTCCTCCTAGATCTAATTTGATTCACGCGCATTTGCCACCTCCCGAGAAATGCTCAATGGCCGCCTTGGGATTGGGCCCTAGGCGCTCCTCTACTTATCGAGGTCCTCTCCGCGTTGAGGCGACTTGATTAATGTTCTCGTTGGGTGGGCGCTTCATTGTGCTAAAATTATTCCTCCTAATAAGATCTCCGCCCCGAGACCCTCTGGAAGGAGCTTCCCTCTCCTTTTTTTCCATTTTGGCGCGAGAGGGCCGTGAAGGCCTTGGACATGTCGTCCATCTTTTTTGCCAACCCTCTAGTTTAAGTCGGGGTGATTCTCGATGCCAACGTGCGTTAGGGGCATTTGATTTAAAAAATTAAGATTTTTTTTTTGTCAAATCATATATATCTTTCCTTATGCTTAGAGCTTATGCTTACCATTTTTGCGTTCTTTTGGTATTTTTTTCTGTGAGTGTTGCTTGAATGTTTGGTTAAAGTGTGATGAGGATGAGAAGTTGGCTTTTAGTCCTCCTTCCCAAAAAGGGCTCAAAAACAAAATGTTGCGTTACGGATTTTTGGGTCAACTCAACACAAAATTGAGATGATGGTTGAGTGAGAGATAAGAGATTGATCACCTTAATAACTTTTATTGGAATGAAACCTTCTCTTGAATGAGAAGGGAAAAATCACGAGGCATTTAAAATTAAAAATTTCACTAAGTTTGTTTAAGATATTTTACAAAGTGGTGTCAGATTCAATGGATAATAGTTTTTGCCTTTTAGCTCTTGAATGCTTTACTTTTCTCTCTTTTTTTTTTGCTTAAGGAAAAATCATTGGATTCCTATCGATCAAGTGGGAGGTATTTATAGGATGAAAATGTTACTTAATTATAGTTGGCTTGGTGCCATTGGCCACCTACTCTTACACATCTCTCTATCGGTTTAAACAAACATTTGACTGAATGGGCAACTTTGGCCTTGCTGATCAAAACATTTGCAAGATTGTCAAAAATTAATGACCTCGATTAGAATGGTGGCGTGTTATGTAGAAACTTTATGCGTTTTTTGGACGTTTATGAAGTGCAAGCATTCTCGGACGTATTGAATTTATAAATATGTAAAAATTGGGCTATTATAAAATTGGAACTTTGACCTTTGGATAAGCTCTATGATTTTATCATTTTCTTCAAACTTCAAAGCATATGAGGTTTCTCGAATCAAACCCTCAAAACATTAAACGTTCCTAAACATTCCATGCAGATCTTCTCTCGATTTATATAAAATTTTCATCAATATATAATTTTAACATATCTTTCCGGTAAAGACTTATCCTTTTACCCTGGATTGGGGAGTATTTAAAAAAAATAATAATATTATTATAAAAATCAGTATTTAAATATAATGTATATAAATTAAGAGCATATATTTCATAAAAATTTTATGAAATGAGAGTAGAATCACAAACATATAAGGTATAAAATCTTTAATTATAAAAATATCATATGTATAGTATTTAAAATAATAAATATTTATAAAGATAAAAAAAATAGTAATAAGAAAAATAATAGTTTAGATACACCTATTTTAAATTTAAAATTACCCAAAACTTCTTAAATGTCACTTAGACTATCCTTCTTTAGCATTTTGTTTCTCATTCTCTCTCTTCCTCTCTCTTTTTTTCTTTGGAATCGTAGCAAAAATGTCTAAAATCAATCAAAGGGAATTTTTTAAAAGAAAATTAGTACATGTGTACTTGTCAGACCTATCAGTGTCCCAGGTTAAAAACGTATGGTGCACGAGTGTCGGCCAAGTGTGCATCTGGTGCATGCATTCTGCCCCGAATACACTTGTCTATCCCTCAAGCGCATATTGAGTTTGGCCAATTCATTTAAAATAACCATGAGCTCTTCAGAAGTAACACTTAGACGCATCAGTATTGTTTGTAATATACATATGGGTTTATAAAGAACCGTTCAAGTATCACTCAATTTAATGTGATTTTATTGAAAATTTACTTTGATCCAAAATTTTTCTTGACATCAATATTTTTATTAATTTAATTTAATTAATTATTATTAAAAAATAAATTTAGATATCTTACATCACAAGTCTTGACATCCATATGAACATGTTGTACTTTCAGTACCTCGATTAGGTTAGACGGCTAAGGCATCGATTAGCTTATGTTGAGCTACAAAAAGAACAGAAACAGACCACCACAAGTCTTGTACGAAAAATAAAGGAAGGAAGATCAAAAGATCAGAAGAAAAGAAAGAAAAGAAAGAAGTAGATATTTTGGAGACTAATTTTGCAAGGAAGCATTTTATTTACTTATTTATTTATTTGATAAGAAAAGGCACTGCGAGCCTTTGAAGAATTGGGAGGATTTGGGGGAGTTGTGAGGCACAAATGAAAAGGGAAAGTTAATTTTTTCCTTAATTTTTTATTGTTGTTTTTTTTATTTAATTATTGAATTGTAATTTTTAGTTCTTAAAATTTTTCTCTCACCATCTCTTATAATTCCCATATTTAGTTAATTTAATCACGTGATTTTTTGATCGACTGCTCCTAATTTTGTTCGATTGGTCATTTATTTGGTAAATTTGTTGTTAATATAATTTATTTATTTTTCTACTATTTAAAGTTTTATTTTTCTATTATCGTATCCATTACTTTATTCTATTTATTATTATTTTTGCTTCATTGGCCGCCTTCTCCAGGATATGAAAGGCGATCTCCCGTGGAATGTTAAACTCCACATGGAAGACCTTCACATCGGTTTCTCTTAGAACAGACGCAATATCAACAACGGAAGACATGGTAAGGCCTAGGGTTTGTGTTTCTTCTCTAAAGAATGGGGCAATGAAGACGAAGAGGCAAAGATGGCGCAAGGAATTCAAAACGGGGCAATCTGGCGGTTTACAAACCCACATGGGCCCCACGTTCCTCGAAAACCAATGCCATCATTACCGCCGCATGTCACTTCCCTAGAAGAACGATGTCGTATTGAGTGCTCCGGCTTATTAAATGCTAGGATCTCTAACGTACCACGTGAAGACACGTGGTCTGCTTTTGTGATACGCCGGCTAAAGACTAACGTTTCATTCCGCAAGTTGTTCGGAAGCTTGCCGAGAATGGTGAACGAATCTGGTCAACATTTTGAAAGCCTTTTAAGGCACCTCTTTAGACGGGCAACAACTCCGCAAGTAGAAATAAGCATGTCCCATCATAATATGTCGGAGGCCGGAGTCCTGACCACCAGTATTGGGGGCTAGTGATGGGTATGTCCATGGCTGGCAAGCCCAATGAGAAAGCGGCCCAAAATCCAGAAAGGCCCAAAGCACATTAAACGGTCAACGCGTTAAGCGTTGACCGCACAGTGAACAACAAACGGCCAACAGCGCTCTTTTAAGCCGGTCAACGCTTCTATTGACCGGAAGTACTGTAGCAGCAGGCCCAAAAAGGTAGTAAATTTGATGCGGGCCAGGCCCAATTTGACAGGTGATCTCGTACACGAGAAGTAACGATCCTTTCCATGATTACACGCTTCCCTAAAAGCTTATCTTCTCCAAAAATGCAGCAATGAATTCGACGCCAATAATTGAGTCTAAACGGTCACAAGAGTATGAAATGAAAGCAGATAATTTGGATATCCGTTGCACTGTTCAGAAGGAAAAGGATCCATCAAATCACCCAAATCATGCCCACCAACTCAAAGAAGGCCGCCATTGCCTGGCCAAAGATCACGCCACCTTGACCAAGGAAGGTGGCTCCCCTACCATCTATATAAGCTAAAAGCTTCCACCCTGAAAGGCACGAAAAAAGAGGCTCTCGAATTACGCTCTCCAACTCACCTTCAAGAGAACATACACTTTTCGAACACGTTTTCTGAGACTAAGGTGACTTCCTGACATAGTCCAAGCCACGAACGCTTACGGTGCTTGAGAAAAGACTCCTCCCTCTTTCTCTCTCTGCATAAAGCATTCACCTTCAAACCCCACCAGAGGCCTCCAGATTACAGGAGCCCTTTCCGGCTTTCTGAGAACTGTCCTCCAAAACTTTCACGCTTTCGGGACGCGGTTTTCACTCGCTCTCTGTGAGCAGCAAGTTGGAACTCACACTCTCAACGGGCCACAGGGTCATCTCTACTTCTGCAGGCCAACACTCCCGACTAACCTATTCTCTATCTATCTTTTATTTATCAGTTCACATTCCTCGATTCGAAGGCTTTCTTACTGACTTGAGCGTCAAAGTGTTTTCGGTGGGATAACCTCCCACCAACACCTGACCTCTCGTTTTCTATAGTGGTATGTAGGATTTAAACTCAGTGAACGGAGTCGGATCGAATCAGCCGCCCGAATTCGAATCTGTTCGAAGTCGGATCCAGGTACGCATCAAGTGCATAAAGAACCGTTCAAGTATCACTCAATTTAATATGATTTTATTTGAAAATTAACTTTGATCCAAAATTATTTTTGACATCGATATTTTTATTAATTTAATTTATTACTATTAAAAAATAAATTTAGAATTCGTATCTTATATCAAGAGTCTTGACATCCATATAGACATGTCGTACTCTCAATACCTTGATTAGGCTAGACGGCTAAGGCATCGATTAGCTTATGTTGAGCTACAAAAAGAACAGAAACGGACCACCACAAGTCTTGTACAAAAAATAAAGGAAGGAAGATCAAAAGATCAGAAAAAAAGAAAGAAAAGAAAGAAGTAGATATTTTGGAGACTAATTTTGCAAGGAAGCATTTTATTTACTTATATATTTATTTATTTATTTGATAAGAAAAGGCACCGCGAGCCTTTGAAGAATTGGGAGGATTTGGAGGAGTTGTGAGGCACAAATGAAAAGGGAAAGTTAATTTTTTTCCTTAATTTTTTATTGTTGTTTTTTTTATTTAATTATTGAATTATAATTTTTAGTTCTTAAAATTTTTCTCTCACCACATCTTACAATTCCCATATTTGGTTAATTTAATAACATGACTCTTTGATCGACTGCTCCTAATTTCGTTCGATTGGTCATTTATTCAGTAAATTTGTTATTAATATAATTTAATTATTTTTTTACAATTTAATATTTTATTTTTCTATTATTATATCCGTTATTTTATTCCATTTATTGTTATTTTTGCTTCATCGGCGCCTATTTTGATTAAAGATTTTTTTTTCTTATTGTTCTATTTAGTTTTTATTTTGGTTTTTGCATTGTTCTTCGTTTAATTTTTATGGCCGTTGAGTATTAATCTTAAAAATCTATTTATAAAAATGTATTTTTATTTCAATTTATAGTTTCCATAACCTACTTTCTCTATGCCACGAACTAATTTTTTTATACTCGGTGTTTACTTCTTAAAAATCTGTTTTATTTTAATTTAGTCTTTTTTTAGTGTTTTCAAGTTATAATTTTCAATATTTTTACTTGTTTTAATAATTGTTCATTTAAAGTCATTAATCTTTATTTTATTTTCACATTTATTTATTAAAAATAAAACACTCCAAAATTTACTTTTTAAATTTTTATCTTTTATAGTTAATATACATATATTTTTATATTATCTTATAAATTTTATCGTAAATTATATTTCTTTTATAGATATGATCTTAACTTATCAGGTAAAATCACCTCGTATTTTTTTCCAAGGAAAAGCTTACCTAAGCATCCATCACCTTCCCAAATACACGGCTAGGGTTCCACTAAATCGGCACAAGTCACCCCAAATGATCGACATGGGCTCGGAGCCAAGCTTCCCGTCAGCCACAATTACTACCTCTCACGTCGGAGCCCTTAACCCGATCAACACCTACCATTCTTTCCTCATGGGGTAAATAGTCATCGAGTGAGACTCTCATTTTCTATATCCATTGTGCTATTAGTCACCTAATGTATATTAACTTAACTCATTGTCAAACTTGCTTACCCTTGCATTACTTTGCTTTTTCATTTGCTTGGTACAATATATTAACTTGAACCCTTTAATCTTTTGTCTCTGTTGTAAATTACAGGACTTTAGAATTTGAAATATGCTTAATCTAATATTTTTTTTAAAAAAATTGGACCTTTATTTTAGATGTACATGGCAAATATTTGTTACAATAGTTGAAATTAAATCTTAAACCAAATATACTACGTTAGGACAGGAAATAATAATACAAAATCATTAGTCAACTATAATCTCCATCTTGGGAGACAAGGGTAGATTTCGCTAACTACGTCTTTATTTAATAATATCTTTGAAGCACATTTTAAATAATATGATATTTATTTAAAAAAATTAGGGACTTTCTAATCTTGAAACAATTAGACTCTTTTAAATCACAAAAGCAAAATATATTAGAATATATAATATTCATAAAATATATTTTAATTTAGATATAAATCGAAATAATTTGCATTGTAAATTATAGCAACAAATAGATATAAATAATAAGAATTTAACAGGTGGATGTTTGGCGTGATGGAAAAATTTGATAACGAACAGTTATCGAGCAAAACTTTTTAAATTTTTTTAACAGGTGAAAGTAATATATTAAGAAAGTTAAGTCACGGTTCGGACAATATAAATGTATTAAATTTTAGTTGACTTATTTTAAATTTATTATCGATATCAAGAAATTTCTTAAATTTGCTTCTAATAAGAGAAATCAGAGACTTCCGATCTTCTTATCAATCATACTTCGCTGGTCATTTCAAATATTATTGGATCCCAATATCTATACCACAAACATTTTAACAAAAACTTACTAGTTAGAGCGAATGTGCAATGCAAAGGTGAAATGAGTTGGGTGAGAAAATCTTTATAATTTATCTCAAGAGTAAGGAATAATTTTTTTAAATGATGGCTAATCACTTTTATTAAGAAGAGCTTTTGAGATAACAGTCATTTGTTAATATTTTCATTTTTCAATGAATATTTAAAAATAATGTATTTAGAAAAAAAAGTTAAAATTAAACAGTGCCCCAATACACGTGCATCACATATGCGCACTTTAGGCGCATAAGCTTTATCGAGAGGTTCGTGCTCCAATAGACATATGCTACTTAGATGCATATCAGGTGAGAACATACATTAAGCGTAAATATTCTTAATTAAATGCACATATGTACTTATTAGGTGCAGATTAGACGTAAATATATAGTGATTATATATTTACAAGTAACAGGCATGTATCCGACACCAGTCTTCAACGATACTTGAAATTAATTTAAAATATATGTTTTATTTAATTATAAAATATATTGATATAATGTGTTTTTAATAATTAAATATTTTTTTTTATAAATTTATTAATATAAATAAAAAAATCACATATTAAATAAATCTTCGTTGTCGAATCAAGGAAATCAAACTCCGGCTGCAATCTGACGATGAACAGGTATATGCTCAGTATCCTCCTCAAAATCACCACAAAACCAGATAAAAGAGAGGTCATATGAGAAGTCACATCTGATATTTTTGAATGATTACCATTTAAAAGGTGTTATTTCTTCTTTTCCTACGCTCTTCAATTTATCTAACAAGTTATTAATTTGAATAGTTTAGGGTGATAGGTTCGGAGATATGTGGGTCAGCCTAATTTTGAATCTGCAGAAAGAATCACATGATCGAGGAGGCACAATCTAGGTCAGTTTAACAAAAATTAGCCCCTAAATGGGCCCGCGAGCACGGTCCAACAGTTCTCCCAAGTTAGAAGACGTCGTATAGCTGACCAACCATCGTGGCTACTATCAACGCATCATTCCCCCGATTTAGAGAATCATGATTCACGTACTGCCTCTAATAGGTCTGCTTGTCCGACGCCCTTTACGTAGTAATTATGAAGAATGTTGCGTGTAAAAGGTACGATAATGGCCCATTTTTGCTGTTTATGAAGCAGGTAGCCATCATCATTTTGGATAAAAAGAGAAGATCCAAATGTTAAAATTTCAAATTCGAAGGGAGCTCGAGAGGCTCAGGGATCCTGACAACAAGAGGAAAAAGAAAATGAAAAAACTCCCAACAGCTAATGAAGAAAATGAGAAGAGGGAAAAAGAAAAAATAATGACATTCAGCTGCTCTAACCAGACTCTAGGCAAAGGGAGCATTCTCATCCTCATGGTTTTCACTCTCTTGTTGAGTTCGGAGTATCGCCTCCAACTGTCGAAACAATCAATCCGATTTAGGCTCGCAAATGTGGACGCGACACACTCCCTTTGGATTCTCTGCTACCAGGGCAACGATGATGACTCATACAGTCAAGCGTAGAAGGCTCACCCTTGTACGTAGTTAGAAGAGGATTCCGACGGGGACATTCACTCTCACGCGGGAAAATTTGCCATTGCTCCCCTTGTCCAAGGGAATTCCCGAAAAATGTGAAGCAAATAGGGCCCCGCAAGCAAGATTATCCTCCTCCATCTTTCAAAATCGCACCCTAGCCCGACGCATCCTTCGGAGCCAAATCCTTTATCTCTCAAAGTTGCCTCTAGTCGAGCACATTCTGCGGAGTTATGATCTCCATCTCTCAAAATTGCTCGCGGGTCGGGCACATTCACCCCTCTACTAACAACTCAATCCCCATTTTACATGCATCTGTACATATACATTTTGAATTTCTTTATATTTTTTTTATTGTAGAAAGATTTTTAATTTAAGTATTGGAGGATATATCACGGAGTAAATTTTCGTCATCTTTTATTCTCTCATTCGTTAGTTATGTTGTGTAAAATCTAAGTTTGAGACAATGGGGACCAAACCGGCTCTAATTCAACATGTCATAATAGATCGAGTAATTCTCTAACCCATTTAATAATCCAGATCCAAAGACATATCAAAGTAGATTGAGTAGAAATGTTTCAACGTTATGACTTCTTTTTTCATTTATAGTGTACAAAACTTATAATTTTATGATTTAAAGTTTGTTCATAATTCGATAATTTAAATCTATTTTTCAAACTTACATTAGTTCTGTACCATAATATAACAATACTGTTATTGTGTTAAGGCACATTATCTATAATATAATTATAAAATTATTTTTTTAGTAAAGAAAATAGATTTAACATGCAAATATATATTTAAAATTAGTGACGTAGAGTATTTTTTTTATTGACACTAGGCGCAAGAAAAAAACAGAGCGAGAGAGCAAGATTTAACTTTATCAGAACTTAGACATATTCTAAGTGCCACATTTGTGAGGCAAGTCACAAAAACCAATGTTATGAGAATATGTTCAGGCATCTATAAGACATTTTTAATAATTTAGCATCTCATTTATTCATATATTAATAGGCCTATGAAAAATATTAGGTACTGATTTGTACGAAATTGTCTCGACTGGTTATTGAGAGAATCCCACAAATTGGCAATCCATGAAGGAATATAAATTAATCGAATTGTTAAATTTGAAATGAAAATTCAATAAAGCCATCTAATCGAGACAGTTGGGCCCCAATATAAGGGCCCATAAAAGCGCGGCCTAGGAGAAAGGCCCATATGAGAGGCTCCCACGAGCCGAGAAAACTGGACAGTTTGAGAGGCCCAAAGTAGAGGCCGGCGGCTCAAGGACCAAGACCACCGCAGAAGTCCAAGAGGTCCCGTCCACTCGTAAGGAAGCTCGAGGACATCGCCAACGATATTCGAATACACGGACAGTGAAAAGATCGAGAACCCTAGTAGTCCTGCCGAGTCTCAGAACCGTCTGAGAAGTCAAGAAGAGACTCCAGGGCTTTTCCCCAGAGGATCCCCTGAGGCCTGCCCTATGCTCGGCCGAGGATGCCAACTAAACAACGTCGTTGATTCCCAAGGAAACCTGCAGCCACTGCCGATCGCCCGTTTAAGCAGAGGCACGCTGGTCAAATCGAGGCCAGCGCCTAGACCTCACATGCACGACACACCTACGTCCGCCCGGGCTGTCGCCCAGCGCATCCCATCCACGTCGGCAGCATTAATTAAAGCCGGTTGACGCATAGCTTCGGGCCATCCATGGCTGCCACGTGTCTCCTCCCCACCCGCATGATCTTTCCTATAAATACCTGTAAAAAGTCTCCTTCAAAAGGACCGAATTCTCTTCCCCCAATTCGCTCCGGAAAAGAAGGAAAAAGGCCAATTTTCTCTCGGCCACTGAATCTCTCTCTTCCCAGCGAAACGGAACAACAAGAGTGATAAAGCTTCCTAGTGAGCGATCCCCCCTAAAAAAGAGATACGAAACAAGAGACAATGAAGGAATTAACCCTAACACTTGTACTTTGTAAAACTTCCACCTAAATAGTGAAGCATTTCTAAGGCCCTGAACCACGTGGTTTTTCTTCTCCGGTTAAGAGGAGGTTTTCCACGTAAAAGATCCGGTCTTGATCTTCCTCTCGTGTCCAACACCTCAAACATTTGTGTTGCCCGGAAACCACGGATCCGACTGGACCCCGCGGATCCAGAACGCAACATTGGCGCCGTCTGTGGGAACGAAAAGCTGACAAAAGCTTGCAAGCTTCCCCCCTCGAAGAACAACCAACGCCCTAAAAATGATGAGCAGACAAGACAGTACATCCACCCGGGAGGAGGAGCGCTACGACAGGTGCCTCCCATCAGGTGGCAGGATGAGTGGCGGCCTCGGTACTAGCGTACGCAAGCTAGTACAGAAGGTGGACAGCCTTTCAAGAGCCGTCCGTACCCTCCAAGAGAAGGTGGATGAGCAGTCCAAGGGCACGCGCCCCGAAAGCACTCGTCCAGTAGCGCCTCAGAGGAGGCAAGCGACGCGGGCTCCTGGCAAGTTGAGGGACTACCTCAACAGGAAAAAGTCCATGAGCCAAGCCCCGACGAAGAAAGGGCTCAAAAGGCTCTGGAAGAAGGTCTTCGGACCCAAAATCGGCGAAACAAGTCAGCGAGAGGACGAGAAGACCCCCTGCCCCCGAGGACAGGGGAAGGAAAAAGAAGGGCGAGCGCCCAGCTGAAGACCCAAGGGCCGTCCGGACAAGAAGAGCCTGAATGGATGGTCCTTGGAGGAGACGGGCCCTCGGACCCACTGACCCTCACCGACTCCCTCACCAATATCCTGAGGCAGATCAGGGACGAGGAGTTCCTGAGATGGCCCAAGGCGTTAAAGAATCCAGAGGAAGGCGACCAGTGGGAGTACTGCCATTACCACTGCAGCCCTGACCATGACACCGAGGACTACCGGAAGCTCCAGGTGGAGATCGAGCGGCTCGTAATGGAAGGCTATCTCGACCGCTTCCTGCCACAACTCGGGCATGGCCCCGGAGCAGCAGGACGCACCCGGTCACGCCGCTCAAAGGGCAAAGACGTGATGGGCGCAGAGCACGCCTGACCACCCGCTGAGGGCGCCAATACCGGCGAGGCCGGCCCCAAACGTAGCTGTTGGAAGAGCCAGGGGAGCAGTAACAAAGGAGCATCAAGGCCCAAGCGCGCGGACTGATGTAACCAAGAGACGTAAAAAAAAAAAGAGAAAGAGAAAAGGCCCTGGAGGCCACTCAGTGTAAAACGTGCACATCAATGAAAACGTCCCTTCATTTCGCCTATTTTGAAGTGTTCTCATGCTCCTTCATCGACGATGAAGCAACTCGCAGCACACTCAAAAAGGTCAAACGGGTAAAAGTTAGAAGATCCTAAAAGGATCACACGCCCAAACCCGAGAAGTCAAAAGGCCAGCGATCTTAAAGAGATCACGCACTCAGAGCTAAGAATAAAGCGCCGTACAGTGTGCCGCAAAAAAAAAAAAGAAAGGAGAGAAGGGAAAGAGAGGAACACTCGTACGAACAAGACAAAAGGAACGTTCGAAGCTCTGATGCGAAAAAGGACAAGTCTTATTCATAAAAATGAATTTATGTACAAGTGTAGCAAAATAAAAAACAAAAAAAAAAAAAAAAACAAATAACGTATCAAGGGAGCGCCTCTCGACTCCCTCCTTGAGCCTCTTGGGCTCCTGAAGATCCCGTCTGGTCCGCCGGAACTGGCTCCTCAGGCGTAAGAGGCTCACCATCAGGCCCTGCCCGAGGAGGCCCAGGGAAAGGCCTCCCAGCGACGTATAAGTCTTCTACGCTCAAGGTGCTGGCGTTCCGTGGATCGAGGACGGCTATAGGAAATCGCGGACGGACCAGTCGCGCCACTCGGCGGCACATGCGGATGTCGTCCCAGAACTTGCTGTCCAACATTGGTGCCATCTCGACGATCTGTACGGACGTCCTCAACCTCTCTTCCTGGCGAAGGATCCAATCCTGGAGAAGGCCCTGCCGAAGCCGCAGGAGTTTGACGGTGTCCTCCAAAGAAGTGATCTTCTCCTTAGCTTCAGCTAGCTTCGCTTCCGCCCATTGCGTAGCTTCTTGAGCAGCCCTCGAAGACCCCATCTCCAGACGAGATTGGGCGATCACCCCCACCAGCTCACTGAGGCCTCCAATTAGACCCTGGAGCTGCAGCAGAAAGGCTTATCAAAATACGAACAGCCGAGAGCAGGGCAATAAAAGAAACAGGAGGTTACCTTAGAAACAAGAGGATCGTCCCCTGTGCCGCGCTCCCTAGGGATCTCGAACTCCTGAAGACCGCTCCTGGGCCCCACAGGCACCCCCTCAGGCACTGGCCCAGCGGCTGAAAAAGGGACCGGAGGGCCTGCCTCAAAATCAACATCCCTAAGAAATTCAGACGACCGCTCGACTTGAACCATAGTAGGGCGCTCAGAAGGATTAAGGGGCATGAGCTCGTCGACACTTAAGTCCTTGACCTCCACCTCTCGGACCATCTCAGCCGTCATCCCCCTCTCAGAGACCACCATGACGTTTCCGTCTCCTATGTCCTTGGAAGGGTGATCAATCCTGTCCGAGACGTCACTAGGCAATTCAACAGGAACTTCGAAGACGAAATCATCACAGGGGGGCTGGACATCCGGAAGCTCCGCAATCTGAACAATTGCCGCCGAGGACTCAGCCGGAAGATTAGCAGTGGAAGTGAAGGCGAGACCTTCAACTCCCGAGCACTCAGCCGGAAGATTAGCAGTGGAAGTGAAAGCGAGACCTCCAGACCCTGAGGACTAGGGCAAGGAGCCAATCCTCGACCTCTTAATCAGAGGAGCGGCCACGTCATCGTCGCTCAGATCATCGATGTTGAAATCATTGTCATCATCACTGGAGGAAGGCTCAGTGTAGGCCGCCGGGAGTCCCGAGCTCTCGGCTAGGATGTCTTCACCCAAGCGGACAACGGGACCCCCGATCCTCAATATCCCAGCTCTCCTCCTCAGTCTCTTCTTGGATTTCTCGGAAGAAGCTGCGGCAGAAGCCTCGGCCCGCGGTCCCCATTTGGCTTCCTCAAACTTCTCAGGGGACAGCCAGATGTTGCGCTTGTTCAAGTGAAAGCTCTCCAGCTTGGCCAGCACCAAGTCCGTGAACTCCTTCACATTCTCCTTGTCCTCCTTCGAAGGGTCAGAGTTATACTAGACAGCCACCTTCCCCCACTTAAAGGGAACGACCCAATGCTCGTAGACTCCGAGGAAGAAAAACTTGTCCTTCCATCGCTTCGTGGAGTCCGCGTTACCTCCGCACATCAAAGAAAGTCTGGGCGAGGAGTCATTATAATCCAATCAAGGTTCTGTGTAAAGCGAAACATTACCTTGACCGTAAGGGCATTCAAGAGCCTCCTATGACACCGGAAGAAGACGCACAGGGATATCAGGTACCTCACCGCATTTGGCTGAAGCCTAGCAAGGGGCACTCCAAGTAAGCTCCTCCGCGATGGGAAACCGTAGCCCGCCTTTGAGGTGGACTTCATAAACTGTAATGAAGCCATCCTGAGGATACAATGCCCTATCATGCGACTCCGGAATCATCATGGCTGTAGACTCAGGGATTCGATATCGAGCTCGAATCTCTGTGAGCTTGTCGAACGTTACCGTGGAGGCAATCTGTCTCACCCCAGAAGCCATGAACGCCGAAAAACAAGAAAATAAAGAAGAAACTCGAACGAAGAAAGGACAGAAAGCCTCAACACTTAAGAGGAAAAGGGAAAAAGCAGGCACGAAGGTGGAAAGTCGGAGCAAGGAGGCGTTTAAATAACCCTGGAATTCAAAAAAGCGCACTCATTACCCTTGCCATGTGTCGCCCGGCCATTCGTTGCAGAAAAATGATGGCCTTTCCTTCCCTAGGCGCCTGTCAGTGCGTCACTTCAGCATTTAATGCATCTCAGAAGCCCAAAAACGGCGACGCTGGAAAGGTCTCGGACCCAGCAGAAGCCCTGGGACCGCCTCCCATCAAACTCAACACCGCACTCACCCCGAGGGCGCACACGCTCGGACAGTCACTATGAAGGACCTAACCCGGAACGTAGGCTGTCGTGCTTTGGCTCGTCCAGGAATGTCCATATCAAGTTATAAGCACACACACGGCCAAAATCGAGCAGGAAGCGACCAACTTTTCTAGAAGACCGGTGACTTCATGCCAAACGGCCGAGAACCTCGGGCCCTTTGTCATGGGGGGCTATGTTGGGCCCCAATATAAGGGCCAATAAAAGCGCGGCCCAGGAGAAAGGCCCAAATGAGAGGCTCCCACGAGCCGAGAAAATTGGATAGCCTGAGAGGCCCAAAGTAGAGGCCGGCGGCCCAAGGATCAAGACCACCACAGAAGTCCAAGAGGTCCCGTCCGGTCATAAGGAAGCTCGAGGACATCGCCAACGATATCCGAATACACGGACAGCGAAAAGACCGAGAACCCTAGAAGTCCTGCCGAGTCTCAGAACCGTTCGAGAAGTCAAGAAGAGACTCCAGGGCTTTTCCCGCAGGATCCCGAGGATCGCCTCCTATGCTCGGCCGAGGATGCCCACTAAGCAACGTCGATTCCCAAGGAAACTCTGCAGCCACCGCCATTGTCCTAAACAGACACGCCTGGTCAAATCAGGACTGACGCCTAGACCTCACATGCCTGACACACCTAGGTCCGCCCCAGGGCCACAAACAAGGCCATCCCGCGCACGTCAGCAGCATAAATAAAGCCAGTGGGACACTGCATAGCTTCTGGGCCATCCGATGGCTACCACGTGTCTCCTCCCCAACGGCATGATCTTTCTTATAAATACCCAGTAAAGTCTCCTTCAAAAGGACTGGATTCTCTTCCCCCAAATTCGCTCTAGAAAGAAGAAAAAAGGCCCATTTCCTCTCGACCACTGAATCTCTTTCTTCCCAGTAAAACGGAACAACAAGAGTGATAAAGCTTCCTAATGAGCGATCCCCCCTAAAAAAGAGATACGAAACAAGAGACAAGGAATGGATTAACCCTAACACTTATACTTTGTAAAGACTTCCACCTAAATGGTGAAGCATTTCTAAGGCCCTAAGCCTCATGGTTTTTCTTCCCCGGTTAAGAGGAGGTTTTCCACGTAGAAGATCCGGTCTTGATCTTCCTCTCGTGTCCAACACCTCAAACATTTGTGTTGCCTGGAAACCACGGATCTGACTGGACCCCGCAGATTCAGAACACAACAGAGACATTTGAAGTACTCAGAATTTACGGAATGTAGTTAAACTCAACCAAATGTGTCTTGGGAATTACTTCTGAAAAATTTCTAGAATTCATTATCTTACAATGAAGGATAGAGGTAAATCTAGAGAAAATAAAAGTCATAACAGACATGCAACCGCCTTATGCTGTCAAGGAAATTTAAAGGCTGATTGAAAAATTAGCAGCTTTGATCCCTATTTTTGGCGAAATGAGCTGAAAAATATCTTTCATTCTTGAAGGCATTAAAAGGAGTGAAAACAAATGGTTTTTAGCGTACAGATGAATGTCAGCAAACTTTTCAAATGTTGAATGAATATTTGGTGCATCCGTATTTATTGACTTGTCCTAATAAGAAAGAGGAATTGGATCTCTACCTGGTCGTCTCAAAGATAACTTTGAGTGTAGTTCTTATCAGAGACGGGGTGGGCATTTAGCGGCCAGTATACTATATCAGTAAAATCCTTACAAACACGAAAACTAAATATATATGAATGAAAAAGTTGATTTATCTTTAATTTTTGCTGTGAGAAAGCTTTAACTTTATTTTCAACCCCATAAGATTGTGATATTGGCCGATCAACTATAAAATAAGTTCATATGGAAGCCGAAAGTGTCCATATGCCTGATCAAATGGTCACTCGAATTGGATGAGTTTGATATAAAGTCTAGAACACAACCGTCCATAAAGGAGCAAGCCATTGCAGATTTTATTGTTAAAATAATGACTCTAATCTTAGAACAAACATATAAAATTATAGAGGCAGCTTCTGAAGGGCTATCACCTATATGAATGTTACACATTGACGGGGCGTCCTCATAGATAGGTATTGGAGTCGGGGTAGTACTAATTTCACCTGAAAATTCGAGATAAAATAGCTAGTCATATTAGGGTTCCCAACTACTAACATCATTGTGGAATATAAGGCTCTATTAATCGGTTTAAAGTTGGTAAAGGAATATTTCATAAACATCCTGATTGTTTATAGTGATTTAGAGCTAGTAATCAATTAAATACAGATCAATTTTAAATTATCTATCTCGAACCTGACCAAATATCACCACAAGGTATGCTTGTTATCCCTCGATAATGTTGAAGTTATCCATATACTAAGGAAAAATAATTGAAAAACTGATCGACTTTTCAAATTGACAACATTCAGTTGTGCAAAGCAATATGCCTAGGCTATGAGAAAAATGCTTCAAAGGCCTAGTATCGAGGAACACGATGAGGTTTTTAAGTGTCCAGATGAGGTAATTTGGATGACTTCATACCTAAAATTCTTTGAGGACAAAATGCTATCGAGCGATTCACAAAGGAAAACATATTTAAAAAATGGTTGGTTGGTACGCTCTGATAGATAGGACAGTATGCAGACTAGGTTATTCGATATCCTACATGTGCTATCTATCTCCATTGGAGGCAAGGTTACGCTCTTAGAGAGGTGTATCTCGGCATATATGGAATGCATGTGGTAGAAAAAAAAATTTAGCTTTTAAAATTATGAGTTAGAATTATTATTGGCCAACGATGAAGAATAATATAGTGAAATTCGTCAAAAAATACATGAAGTATCAAATTCACGGCAACATACTCAAGCAACCACTTACATAACTCTAGATTTTGGAAGCTCCTTAGACATTTGCAAAGTTAAGATTGGATATGTTAGTTTCGTTTTTCAAAACAATTAGAGAAAAAAAATTTATTATCGTTGCGGTGAATTATTTTATGAAATTGGTTGAAGCTTTTCTGTTAGCTAAAATAACAAAAGGAATGCAATGGAATTTATACATTAAATTGTGTTTGTAGATTTGAGGTATCAGATATCATAATGATCGATAACAATAGCAATGTTTTTGACAAAAGACACCAAATACTATAATGGCTTTGGAATAAGATTGATTCATATATCAACTTCATACTCTAATGGACAAATAGAAATGACAAACCATCGCTGCGCTACCCGCCTGTGCCGCTCGGCCCCTACCTCCTCTCTTCTTCTCTCCTTCCTCCTGCTTCCTCCTGCTTCCTCCTCTTCTTTTTCTTTCCCCTTTTCCTTCTCTCATCCCAATTACCCCGCTTCTCTCATATTATTATTATTATTATTATTATTATTATTATTATTATTATTATTATTATTATATTTTTCTCTTTTACTTTTCTTTTATTCTAGAATCCAAGTCGATGCTCAAATGACAGAACGGGCGTTCCTCGGACGTCAACTCAACTGATCCAAATATCCTCCAAAATTTTATAATATTTAATAAATTTTTGTCATACCAAAATTACTCAAAATCATAATTAATATTGAAATAATCCAAACGTAATTCGAGATATTACAATAAAGTAGAGAATCAAACTCTGATTGATAAAATCGATCAGCAATTAATGTACATTGATTAAGATTCCCTTGAGAATGAACATTTAGATAATATTCAAATCGCATCACTCGAACTTTTATTCTAATATACTCAAAACATTGAGACTTGTATTAGGTGTTGCTCAGTATAAGATTAACCCAGCTTGTTGTTACGAGGGGTTACGAATCATCAACTTATGGAGGGATATGGATCAACAAAATTGTTAAACTTGGAATGGAAGAGAATCCAACCGAATTATCAGATATTTAAATGGCCAAACTACTGTAATATAAAAAATTAAGGTATTGAACGATTGTGTAGCTAATGAATTTGAATAATTAAACCTAATAAACGATTATATGAATCGAATAATGAATGTCAAAACAAATGATTAGTTAATGTACTTAACAAACAGACTTTAGATCAGAATTTATAAAATGTGTGGACGATTTAATTCCGAATTAACGTAACTCTTTAATTAATGCGCAATCATAAATATTTAAAAAGAGTATACTGATTAATAATAACACTATAAATATATTTATTTTCTACAAATAAAGGGACAAAATCCGAATTATTCATAAAGATCACAAGTACAAAATTTTAATTCTCTAGATACTTGTGCATTCCAAATATCTTGAAACCAAATTCTCTGCTTTTTACTCTACCACTCTGAACCTCATCCTTTTATAATCTTTTATTTTTCTAAAAAGATTACCCCTCCTTAATTAGTGTGGTGTGTATGATTTAAATTAAAGAGTTTTAAAGGTTAACTCGATTCTACTCAAATGACTATCTAGATTCAAAATTATTGGGCCCCAATATAAGGGCCCATGAAAACACGGCCCCGGAGAAAGGCCCAACGGAAGGCCAGGAAATACTCCCACAGGTCAAGGAAATCGGACGGCCTGAGAGGCCCAAAATAGAAGACCAAACCCACAGAAGAAGCCCAAGAGGTCCCGTCCGCTCATAAGGAAGCTCGAGGACAATGCCAGCAACACCCAAGTGCACAGACACGGGAAGGACCAAGAGCCCTAGAAGTCCTGCTGAGTCTCAGGATCGCCCGAGAGGTCAAGAAGAGGCTCCCGAACTTTCCCCAGAAGGTCCTCCAAGAGCAGCCTCCTCTTGCGAGCCCGCGAACTCACGAGGAGCTCTGCCCAGGGACGAGGACTACCCCATGCTCAGCCAAGGATGCCAGCTGAGCGATTTCGCCGATTTTCAAGGAAACCTGCAACCACTGTCTGTCTCCATCTAGACAGAGCACGCCTGGTCAAATCAAGACTGACGCCAAATCAAGACTGACGCCTAGACCATGCTTGACTGACACATCTAGGCCTATCAACGGCGCTAGCAACATGCCTTCCCGCACACGTCAGCAGCATTTATGAGGCCAGTGGGACACTGCACAGCTTTTGGGCCATCCGAAAGCTGCCACGTGTCTCTTCCCCAACGGCCTGGTCTTCCCTATAAATACCCAGCAAGGTCCCTCTCTAAAGGGACCGGATTCTCTCTCCCCAACACTTGTACTTTGCTCCAAAAAGAAGGCAAAAGGCCAACTTCCTCTCGGCCCTGAATCTCTCTCTTCCCTGCGAAACAGAACAGAAAGAGTGATAGAGCCTTTCAACGAGCGATTCCCCCTCAAAAAAGAGATACAAATCAACAGACAAGGAAGGGATTAATCCCAACACTTGTACTTTGTAAAGATTTCAATCCAAATAGTGAAGCACTTTTAAGACCTTGAGCCTCGTGGTTTTTCCTCCCCATTCAAGAGGAGGTTTCCCACGTAAAAAATCCGGTCTCAATCTTCCTCTCGTGTTTAACACCTCACACACTTGTGTTGCACGGAAATCACGGATCCGACCGACCCCGAGGATCCGCCTTGCAACAAAATATGTTGGGTAAAACACCGGAAAGTCTTGTTGGCGCAAAACGCGGAAAGCACTTCGGGCCGCACGGTGGCCAGGCGGGACGAGGAGTTCTCGACAAGACACGAGAGAAAAGCACTCGGACGGACAAGGAAAGTAAGGATAGAGAAAGAAAAGAGAACACACAAATTTTAACGTGGAAAACCCTTCTTAAAGCGAGGAAAAAACCACGAAGAAATGTACTAAAAAGAATTGTTTACAAGTGTTGGCTACTTTTCTAACGAAAGAAAACAATCTCAAAGCCAGTGTACAACCTTCCTCTCTCAAAGTGTATCTCACTCTATCTTTACAACAAAACTCGCCCACAAATTTTCTCATGCGCCTCTAACTCAAAATGTCTCAACTCTGGGTAAGACACTTCAGCACACCGGCTAGCTCACACTAATCGCCAGGGCAACAAGCTTTCTATATATACAAAGGTGGCGTGTCCATCCACTCCTACCCGGCGAGGGTCTCCGTGACCTACGCCCTAGGCTCCGCCATGACAGGCGCATGCTTGGCGTGTCGTAGGCAGCAAGCTGCCTCTGGGAAGTTGCACCACAGCAACATCCAATCGTGGGTGACCAACCCACCCGCAAAACGCCATATGCAGCCTACGCTGAGGAAGTCGGGCCCACGATTATAGACTCTTCGTCCCGTCCTCAAGAATCGCTCGGACATGACGCAGAAGAAGTCCCGCCCACAAGTCGCTCCTGATATGACGCTTCCACAAAAGTCCTCGTCTGTTCTTCCCAACGGAGTCCGCGGACAGATGCCACTCGGGAGTGACCCCAACAAAATATACATCAAAAGTATATTAATAATTCAACATTATATCAATGCAAACGTTTAAAATAAGAGATGCTAAAGCACATCCCTAAAACATTTCTCAATTACAAAATAAACTTCCCTAAAACATTTCTCAATAGCAAAACTAACATTAACAAAAGGGAAAGATAAGGCCAGGGCTACAGATCTGGCGAATAAAATATGGTAGGTCTTGGCGCTTCGATAATTTCCACGGTACCTTCAAGCATCTTGGTTACCTTGCCCATCGACGGCCTCATGTCCGGCCGCTCCTGAAGGCACCACATCGCCGTCTGCACCATGCGTTCCACCATTTTCAAGTGCAGCTTGCTATCAAACCACTGCTTAATTTTCCCGTCCAATATCTCATCCAACTTATTTTCCCTCACCGCCTTGTCAAACGCCCACCTCGGAAAGTACCACTCCGAACTCTCCAACGACGACTCTGGCTGATCGAAATTCCTCGTACCACTCACTATCTCGAGCAACACCAACCCAAAGCTGTATACGTCAGCCTTGGGCGAGATGGGCCCACTATTCCTCCATTCGGGTGCCATATACCCTCTCGTCCCACGCATTCGGGAGACGGTCACTGCTTGCTCCTTCCTCCTCATCTTCGACAACCCAAAATCCGACAACTTCGGGCAGAAGTCTTCACCTATGAGTATGTTCTCGGGATTAATGTCACAATGTAGGACCCACTCCAGACACTCCTCATGCAAGTAAGCAATCGCCCGAGCCACTCCCAATGCAATTCGGTACCTGGTCTCCCAATCCAGTATGGGTCCCTCCTCGGGCCCCGATTCAATGCTCGATCTAAAGAGGTACTCGTTGAGTGACCCATTTGGGATATATTCATAAACCAGTATCCTTTGATCCTTTTCGTTGCAAAAACCCCATAATCGAACTAAGTTTAGGTGGTGCATACGGGCTATAATTGTAACTTCAGCCCAAAACTCTGTACCACCGCCAGCAACGTTCTTTAGGCACTTGACGGCAACCACCCGGTGGTCCGGCAGGACTCCTTTGTACACATCACTGAAACCGCCTCTCCCGATCAAATTATCATCGGAGAAATCACCCGTGGCAGCCTTGATATCAGCATAGCGGAATCTTTTTGGCCCGCCCACGGGCATCAGCTCGAGCCCAAGGGTCCGGGCCATGTCCCGGTACTTGACATACTTCTTGAAGAAGGCCCAAAACGAGAGACCGCCAATCACCAGCTCCATGGCGAAAAGAAAGACTATAGTCACTACATTTCGGGTGGTGGTATTAGATTCCTTGGGCGGGTATGGCAGGCTTATTTGGTTGGGGCAGGTGGTCTCGAGGAGCTCCGTCATGCCTGTAAAGTTCCTCGACGGGGTTGCATTTGGGTCGACCCGGAGGTACATGGTGGACTGGGTATCTGGCGACCAGTACCCGTTCAAAAGCTTACCGAGCTGGAGCACGCAGTATCCAGTCCCATCGTACTTGAACCCGAACCCTAGACATCTCGGGTAAGCTAAGCACCTCGACTCACAAACTGTGAAATTCGGGGCGGTCAGCTCACCCTGAGGGATTAAACCCGTATAATTTACGTAATCAAGACCTATGAACTTGCTGGTACCCGGATTTGTATACGGGACGCTACATTCCCCGGTCTTGGTTACCAAAAACGGGCATTCGCAAGAAATCGAATCATCCGACCCGTTATTGAAGCAGATGAAATTAGGGCCACAAAGACCAGGAATCGTACAAATCTGTTGAACTGCTTGCCAAACAGCAATCCATCTCCCTGAATTCCTATGAAAACTATAAATAATCAGATTTCCGTTATTCTCGAGGGTTAATCTCCGGAGGAAATTACTTGTGCCAAAATCCGACGAATAGAGTGGAGTTCCGGTTCCAACCACCGTCACCGTGCCGTTGAGCGTTAATTGTTGAAACACACCGCCCGCAGAGCCGTAAACATCCGATCCATTATAAATCAAATTCGAATTCGATCCTGCAAAATTATAATTCCCATTCTTTGAAGTCAAATTTCTTCCATTGATCGTTTGATTCGGAAGAAACGTATCAGTCGGATATGAGAAACTCTCCCAATCGCCAAAAACTAGGTTTCCGTTATCGCGGATAACTAATTTGGTACTGTTCAAGCCAACTGCGGCCTTGCCGGGCCATAGATTGTCGCCGCCGGAGTTAGTGAGACGGAGTTCGCCGGTTCGTGTGATTTCAAGGGAGGTCGACGGATTCAGTGGAGAACGGACCGACCATACGACGGTGATATCCCGTACGCCGTAGTACCAGATCGAGAAGAAGTAGACAGAATTGTTTTGGGGAAGGAAACCTGCGGCGAAGGTGGAGTTGGGAGAAAGGAGGGTGTGATTTTGGTCGGCACGCCATGGGGAGTTTGAGATGGAGAACGATGATGAAGAGGGATTTCGTTGCGCGGCTGAAAATGGTGATGGATAAATAGAGAGGAGGAGAAGGAAGAAGGAGAAGGAAGAAGTGAGGGTTGTTAGGAGAGAAAGGGACATGGATTCTGGGTGGATTTGGTTTGAGGGAGCGGGGTGTGGTACCTGGAGTGATTAAGGTGCTTCGGGCTGGGCTTTAATGGCGGCTCTGTGGAGATAGTTGATGTTGCGGTCTTTCATAGCGCGAACACGTCAAGTCAAAAGTCTTTCAATTCAGCTCTTTCATTCTTCTTCATGTGCGTCCGTCAAGTGGGGCCGCGAGTCGGGGGGCACCATAGATATCGGACTGATAGGTTAATTATCTTTTTAATCTAAATTATATATTTTAAAATAATAATTATTTTAAATAAAATAAAAAATTTTAAAATTAATTATTTTAAAAATAATTAAGTTATAATTATTTATTTAAAAATAAAAATTTAGAAAAAAAAATAATTACATTTACATTTTTTAAAAAAATTGAGCATCCCTCGGTATCGTAGCGAGCTTTGTTTGCCAGATTTTTTCAGTTATTTATAATTTATTATTTAATTATTAATATATCTCTGAATTTAAATTATTAAATAAATTAAGAAGTTATTTAATTTTGTCTGATCTTCGTTATTTTGGACTTAAATTTTGTACACCATAACTAATAAATAAGAGGTCAGAGATGGCGAAACTCGATTCCTAGTATATCTTTCGACGTTTAAATTAAAAATATTTCTTAATTGAATAAAAATATAGGAGATGAGAGAACAATGTGTAGAGACGTCAGGGACAGACTGGGCAATAAGCGGGTCTGCGAGTTGGCAGACAAGCTCAGAAGGCTGTCTGGATGACTCAGTAGAGGCTAAAGGTCTGACACCTACAGTGTCTCGGGTGGAGGCCGCCTGTGGAGGTCTCGACTGTCTGAAGAAAGGCGCTATCACAGCGTTATCATCATCAGACGAGAAGTACTCAACGATGGTCGTCAGACATTTTGAAGTCTCAGTCCAGTGACTCTTCCTTAACCTTTCTATTGGCTGCTCGATCCTCAGAGGCTTCTCCTTCTCCTCCTTCTTCTTTTTCTTTTTAGCAGTAGCAGCGATGCCAGATCGGCCTGATACTCCCACTTGGCTTTTTTTAAATTCTCGGATCTCAGTTAGATGTTCTTTTTATTCACATTAAAGGTGCCAAGGTTGGCCATCACCAAATTGATGACCCCCTTGGTAACCTCCCTCTCCTTTTTAGAGACGTCCGAGCGCTGCTAGGCAACTACGTTTCCCCAAGCATTGTCAATGGCCCAATTCTCTCAAATGGGCAAAAAGAAAAACTTATCTTTTCACCTCTTGGTGGAATCAAATTTCCACCACTTATAATGCAAATTCAAGTTGTGGAGCCGTGATGATCCAGTCCAAATTATGGGTAAAACGGAACATTACTTTCACCATGGCAAGTTCAAACACTTTGTCATGGTAGCGTGCAAAAATATAGAAGGAAACAAGATACCTGATAGCGTTGAGTTGCAGCATCGCAAACGGAGCCCCAAGTGCCCTCATAATGATGTACAGCTCCATGGGGATAGAAAAACGAAACCCACCATTGAGGTGGACTTTGTATACAACAATGAACCCATCAGGCGGGCTACACACCCTATCATTGGACTCAGGAATTACCATCGCCATCGAATCAGGGATGTCATACTTCGTATGGATGGCGTCGAGATTGGGTAGAGACAAGGAAGATGCGATTTCTTTAATTCCAGAAGTCATGAAAATTGGAGGAGTACAGAAGAAACGGAAGAAGAATGCTTGAGAGAATGGCAGCCAAAGGTTCGAGAGAAAGTTTTAGGATTGCGTGATGAAAAAATGAAGGCTGGAAACATATTTAAAAATGGCTGAAAAGGCTCTTGCCCTGCGTCATCAACCGTACGCTGTTAGAGATTGTGGGCTTTGCGTTTCCAAGGTGACATTAATCTCATTAATTGCGCATTTATCGCGCTTTAATGGCAGAAATGGTGGCGCAGGCCAAGCTCTTGGACTATAAGGGAATTCTCAGACTCAAACGTGCTTTAATGTACTCGGACATGCCTTCGTCAAAGCCTATATTACCCGATGACATCTTTGGGTCTCGGGCAAATGTGCGAAGACGACAACCATTTATAAATCTCTAGCGGTGCCTAAAATCTAAAAAGTTTTTGAACGTTCTGGTCATGCCGTAGACCCAGAAATTCCCTGCACGTTTTGGGAATCGCAAGCTTCGAGCTCTCGGATATTTTGGTCACGTATCCTCGGGCTTTTCGTTCCAACCATGTCTGCCGACATTTACGAGAAACGAAGGCACAAGAGGATTTTCTATGGAGAGAACCTCCACGTAATTCTCATTCGTGACCATTGGAAATATTAAAGGGCCAAGGAACTTATACCCTTTGGTATGGAGGGTTAGTAATGTGTACTAATATCCAATGATCACTTTAAGATCCATTTTTCTGAAATTAGACTCTATTACCATAGAGATCCAATAGGCCTAAGAATTTCAGGCGCTAGGGCTGGCCCATGTAGGATAACAGATTCAAAGCCCACTTAGGCCCGTGGACTTAAGATAGGCTTCGAACGCTACCATACCTACAAAATTGGTATGCCAAAAATTTGGTGGCTAACCCTGTCAGGCAGCAAGGGGAATAATGACCAGCAGAACACGCGACCCTATAGAAAAAATGTCACACCAGGTAGGCATGCACGTAACTTTTCTGACACGGTAAAAGGCATTTACAGAGTTGGTAGCAGAATCCCCTACATACACCAACCCCATGTGGACTCTTCTCAAAGGAAAGCTCACCACTATAAATATATTAATTGTACACCAAATAAATGATCCCAACATTTATTCTTATTAACAGTAACAGAAAAAGAGAAGAGAGAGAGGCTTGAAGCATTCTGTAACCACCTTGAGACCAAACACAACATAGTGAAAGTAATTTTCGAATCAAAATTCCGTAATTTTTCCTTCTTATTTAAAAGAAGGCTTTCAACGTAAAAATCCTCTATGTATTAGTTCTCGTACTCTCTCCTTTCTCTTCGCACGAGTACTATTTGGTATTGTTATCAGATCCTTGTCCCTATCAGAGTAAGGATCCGAGGACAATAATTTATTTATTGTATAATAATATTATTTTATTTTTGGGAGTCATGGGACAAGTTAACTATTTATTATTTATATGTATTATTTTTATTTATTTTAATTTTTATTATTTATTTGGATTCGTGGGAAATGCCCATGAGTTTCAATTTTCCTACCTTTATCCACGGACTTTCAGTTTTCACGTACAAACTCATCAATTAACCAAAGTACTCAAAATATATTTATTATAAAGAAGTAAAAATTATATTATTCACTGATGCAATTATTAAAAAAAACATATAATATTATATTATTTATTTATTTTCTATTAATAAATTGTATAGTTCTTTTGATCAACCAACAACGTATACGGCATGGCATAGACTTGACTCATTTTTTGTATTTGAGCAATTATCAATAACTTTATTTTTCAGCCATATATTAATTATCGAAACACTAGCGGAATATAATTTTTTGATATTTTTATCAAATACTTTTTATCGTAACCATTCACATAATTTTATCCATATTGATAATATATAAATTTTATTATTTGAACCGTCTAGATTACTCTCATTTGAATAAAAAGACAGGTCGAATGTAGAAAAAGAGTAAAAGACTGAACAGTCAGATCATAATAAACTGCATGTAGAAAAAGAGGCAATTAAAATACGATATATAATTTTTTATAATATTTTAATATTGTATTTTTTTATTTTTAAAATAAAATAGTATATTATTGATGTAATGAATATTTTTTGAGTTGTTAAGTTATGAAATTTATACGTGGAAATAGAGAAAGGACTCATAGGACATCTTCTGAAGCGTCTTAGTTCGTAGCTGCCGAAATCTAGCATTGAGGTGAGGTTAGGTTAAGATGGGTGGCGCCCGTTTAGGCACCCAAAGTTTATATAAAATTCTTGTTAGCCAAGGAAAATGACTCGTGGTAAAGACAAGATAGACTTTGACCAGACGTGCTCGGAATCTTTATTTTTTTTTTTCTATCTGGGGTATTGTAAATTCCTTCACCTCGTAAACTCGGTTTTCGAAATACCTCGCTTTTGTTCAAAAGTTTTTTTTCACGATTTTTAATAAATAATAAAAGATAAAAGTTAATGAAAAATTCAACATATAAAAATAATATATAAAAATGAAAAAAATGGGACGTGGGACTTGTCAGGTGAATTCCAGAAACATTTTAAAATGTTAATATATATTAAAAATATTAAAATAATAAAATCGTAGAATAAAAAAAAAAATCATGCTACTAGAGAGAGAATTTCTCTCTCATGCTCCACGTGTAAAGAAACAAAAAACCCTTATTTAAAAAATTATTTTAAAAGATACTGTTGCGTTACGGATTTTTGGATCCGAGCAACACAAATGATGATGATTGAATGAGAGGGAAGAGAGATTGAACACAATATTTTTACGTGGAAACCTTCTCTTGAATGAGAAGTAAAAACACTGGCTGGCGCGAAAATACTTCACTATGAGCGTTTTTCTTACAAGAGGCTATTACAGTGGCCGAGCGTTTGAATTACAAAGAGATGAAGACAGTGACCGAGCGTTCTTTTTCTCTTTCAGAGAGCCTTAGCTTTTTCTCTCTTTCTCGCTTAAGGAGGAAGTTTTTTCGGTCCTTTGTCTGATGCCCCAAGTGGGGTATTTATAGGAGAAAATGTTACCGTTGGCCGCTAGGCGCCAGGCTGGCCACCTACTTTCCCGACACGTCTCGCCATGTCGGAGTTTGTTATCGTGAACGAGCGGCTTTTTTGGCCGCCCCGAGCCGTTTCGTGCCGTATTTGCCCGAATGTCGACCACGTGTCGATTAAGCGGTGGTGGCGTGTTCTGCAGACTTTATGCGTGTTTTGGACGTTTGTGGTGAAGTGGCATTCCTGGATGTCTTGAAGAATCCTCGTATTGATTGGAACTTTGGCTTTTGGATAAGTCCTCGTGCTTTTATTGGGTCCGCGGACGTTCAAAGCCCTGATGAGGGTTCTCGGGCTACAAATCCCTCGGGCGTTCTGCGCACCTTTGTTAATCCGAGATCTTCTCTCGACCTTTGTGATCATTCTCGGACTCGATACACTTATCTTCCAGGTCAAGTACTTGTACCTTTTACCCGGGATTGGGGACCACGGGTGCCGAACCCAACACTAGCCCCCCATGCCCAAGGGTCCGAGATCTTCGACCGTTGGGCATGTTCTTCCGAAGCTTCCTGAGATGTCCTTTTTTCTTGTGAATGCTAGTTCGCGAACACGATGATTGTCCGAGGAGGCCTGCTGCTGATGAAGACTTAGATCAGAATTTGCTTGGAGGCACTTTTTAAGTCCTTGTAACTTCTGGTGACTTCCCCTTGGTTCGCGGACTTCATTTGTCTGAGAACTTTGTTATCGTCCGAAGACTCTCACGCCGCCGTTCCAGGCTTCTGTGGGCATTAAATGCGTGATTGACGCGCTGTCAATTACCTTGGAAAGGTAAACGCTCATCATTTCACAAGAAGAGCACGGCGGGTGACACGTGGCGAGCCATTAATTATCCCGTGGACGGTCGAGACTTCACGTGGCCAACGCGTCACTCCTTTTCCAGATCCAATGTCCGAGTGACACGTGGCAATGCTTCTTTTTCTGATTCGAATGGCCGTCTGACGTGTGGCACGGTAATGATGGCGCCTTTTCAAATTTTTCGGGCTATAAAAGGCGCCCTTCTACATTCAAAAAACTCTTCTGCTGTCTTCCTTCTTCGAACCTCTCTCGCAAAAGAAATCCTCTTCGTCTTCCAGCTTTCTTTTCGTCTCCCAATGAAGTCGACAAAGGCGCCTGGTGTAAGGGATATTGCGTCGGCCTTGACGAATGATAGGCTCGAGGAGCTTGAGTTTTATTCGGGATTCATGAGATGGCGATGGTGGTGCCAGGACCGGGAAGATGTGGCACTGCGCCCTAGCGGACGGCTTCATCACGGTGCATGAGGTTCACCTCAAAAGTGGGCTTCGATTCCCTGTTCTTGAGGAGCTTCACGAGATTATGAGGCATCCGGCGTCCCATTGGGCGGGGCTCCAAACCCGAACGCCATGAGGTACCTTGTCTCCTTGTCGTCTTTCTTCGTTGCCAAAAGAAACTCCTAAACGTCACGGTTGTCAAGGTTATGTTCCGTTTCACACATAACCTTGATGGATCACCATGACCTCGGTACCGAGTTTGCGTTGCTTTGTGGGGGAACCCACTCCACGAAGCGTTGGAAAGACAAATTTTTCTTTCTGGCAGTTCCACAGATTTGGGCCATCCCAAATAAATGGGGGAATGTGAAGAGCGAGTACTGCACCGAGCCCTCCCTCAGTGATAGGGAATACGCCAAGGATCTGACGGACGTGGTGAAAGCCAATCTCGGGGGCTTCCACCTGGACAAGCGCAACATTTGGTTGTTGCCTGAGAACTTGAAGGAGGCTAAGTGGGTCTCTGAGTCCACTCCCGCGAAGTCCAAATCCAAGAAGAAGTTGAGAAAGAGGACGGGGACTCTTAGCATTTCGGGTCCGCCTGGTCAGCGAGCAAAGCGGGCCGTCCGAGAGCTCCAAACGCCGGACGTTGAGGGCTCAAAGCGTCTCTAGCTGTTGTGGAGGTGCCTTCTTCGGAGGGGCACTATTTCTCGACGTGGACGAGTTTTGGATGGTGACATTATTACTCCTCTGCTTTCCAAGAGAAGGAAGTCCTCTCATCTAAGGTCCTTGGGGGTCGTGGACTCTCCATGCCTTTATTTTTCGAGTTACCTTGGGATCTTCACCGAGGTTGATGAAGTAATTGAGCTCCCGGAAGTCCAAACGATCGTTGAGGTGATGAGCTTCCAGTCCAAGCCGAGAGTCCCGCCTCGGAGTTTCTGAACTACCTGGCGAAGCGCCCACCCCCGTGGAGCATCCATCCGAGGCTATTGAGGCCGAGGACTCTCTGTGGGACGTTGAAGCCGAGGTCGTTGCTGAGCCCCCAGCCATCCCAGTCCAAGCTGATGAAGGCGAGCGCCCTGAGGAGGTTCCTTCTGATGGGACCCCGAGTGTGCACGACCTCGGACCTTTGGAGGTGGAGGTGGAGGCACCTATTGTCGAGCCCCGGCCGTTGCTCCTCCCGTGGATACTCTTACTTCGAGGCTGGGGTTGAGGCTTCACGTGGTGCCGGCTTCGGCGCTCCAAACTCAGAGAACCCGTGTAGAGGCCTCTTCGAGTGGCGGCTCCTTGCTTCCGAGGTATCTCCATTTTCCCTCGAGTGCTTTATCCTTCCATTATACTTCCTTTGTTAACGATAATCCTTTTCATCTGAACGCAGCTCCAAACTATGGCCGAGAGGCTCAGCATCATTTCTGGAGGGGTCGCTCGGACTCTCTCCCAGCTGGAGGAGCTGGAGGCCGCCAGAGAGGCCTCTCAGAAGGCTGAGGCGGAGCTTGCTGATGCTAAGAAGGAAATAGCCTCTTTGAAGGATGTTGTAAGGCGTCAGCAAGACAGATTGCGTCATCAAGAGGAGAGTCTAAGAGTGTCCCTTAGGCCCGGGGACCTTACGCCTTTACTGGAGCGCAAGTACTGGGACGGCATCCGGATGTGTCGCCGAGTACTTCGTCTTATTCGTCCTGGGTTTCCTTCTGCGGTACTCCATCCCCTCAATGCCAGTGCTTTGAGAGCGATGACTTGTTGGGCATTGGCCGGGAGGCCCTTTCCGAGCGACGCCGTCTGCAGGTCCTTCCGATGATCCATTATCTCCGGGCCGTCGAGCCCTCGGATCTCGAAGCGACCTTGGACCTTCCCGAAGTCAAGGTGAAATATCGGGAACCAGCCCCAATGCCTTGATGTACTTTTATTATTATTATTTTGTACATGTACTTTGTTCCTTTGTTTAAATGAGAAAGAAGTTGTTGAAGATTGTTGTGCCTTTTTCTTTTCCTTCCTTGTGCTTGTTGAATTTTTCGACCTCTAAGGCCGCTCGGTCGATCCCGAAGTTTTTGAATACGACCTCTTGGGCCGCTCGGACGGAACCGAAGTTTTTGAATACGACCTCTTGGACCGCTCGGACGGGCACCGAGTTTTTTGAATACGATTTTTGCCGCTCGGACGAACCGAAGAGTTTTTTGAATACGATCATTGGGCCGCTCGGACGAACCGAAGTTTTTTGAATACGACCAGCTTGGGCGCTCGAACGGAACCGAAGGTTTTTAGTCACGACCTCTTGGGCGCTCGGACGGAACCGAAGTTTTTTGCCTTAGCTTCCGGTCTCTACCGATAGTATTTCTTGAGGTGTGTTGCATTCCGGTTCTAGGGATTGCCTCGCCTTTTCGGTTCGCATTGTATGCCCTTTTGAAGCTTTGCAGAGACTAGGAAGGGCCCTTCCCAATTTGGAGACAATTCCTACGGCATTCTTTCCTGTTGCCGCGATGCTTCTCAAGACCAAGTCTCCGACTTCGAATCACGCGCCTTTTACTCTCTTGTTGTAATAGCGGGCCACCCGTCGTTGATACATTGCCACACAAAGTTGCGCTTTGTTTCGGGCTTCCTCAAGCAAATCTAGGTGCTCCGGAGCCGGTGGTTGTTGGCGCTCGGGTCGAAGTGTTCTACTCGGAGGCTCGGCGAGGCCCACTTCCAGCCAGTATGACCTTCGACCCCAGAAGACAGGCTGAATGGGGTCTCTCTTGTAGGTTCCCGCCGTGGTCCTGTATGCCCAGTATGGATGGCAGCTCGTCCACCCATGAGCCCTGAGTCTAACAGCTTGGTTTGAGCCCATGCAAGATGGTCTGTTTGTGACTTCTACTCCGGCCGTTGGCCCGAGGATATGCAATGCACGTATGAATTAAATTAATCCGAAGGCTAGCACGATGCACGAGAATTGCCTTCCCGTGAATCTGTGTCCCATTATGCTCTGTTTACGCTCGGGCACTCCAGAACCTTTTACTCTGCCGGAGGAACTCGGTGCGTTCCGCTCGGTTATCCGTGCTAGTGGCGTCGCTTCTACCCACTTGGTGAAGTAATCTATTCCCACGATGAGGAACTTCCTCTGAGCGGACGCAATGGGAAACGGTCCGAGGATGTCAAGCCCCCATTGCGCAAAGGGCCATGGAGATTGCAACGCTTGAAGCCACGTGTGGCTGATGGCTTATATTGCCGTGGACCTCGCAATTTTCACATTTCGCATGCGAAGTCCATGGCATCATCCCTCATCGTTGGCCAATAATATCCTTGCCGCATAATCTTGAATGCTAGGTTCTTGCCTCCAATGTGTGATCCACAAATTCCTAGATGCACCTCTTGAAGTGCGTACTCGCCTCCTCGGGGTAAGGCACCTCAAATAGGGGGCCGAAACCCCCTCGATATATAAACGGTCGCCGATGACGGTGTGTACCGGCCGGACTTCTTCTCACTTTTTCCTGCTTCGCGTCCTCGGGCGAGCTCCATTGGTGAGGTATCTCAAGTAGGCGGTCATCCAAGTGTCATTTCCGACACTGCATGACCTCGGCCTCTGTCTCTTCTATAGAGGGTCGCTCGAACTTCTCTCATTCCTTTGTCATACCGCTACTGGGTCTCGCTCGCTGTGTCTTTGCCAACGTGTTCGCTTTCTCGTTTTCTTCCCTCGGAATGTGCAAAATCGACCTTCTCGAAATGCGAGGCCAACTCTTTCACCTTTGCGAGGTACTTGGAAAGTCAGTCATTCACTTCAAAGTTTCCGGGGCCTGGTTGATAACCACTCGAGTCACTATAGATCACTAGGCTCTTGCCGAGCACTCCTTGCCGCCGTAGTCCCGTGAGCGGGGGCCTCGTGATTCACTACGTTGTTTGGGTCGGGGACCCTAAGGTTACTGAGTATTTGATTTCGGGATCCATGGGAGTTCGCGGCCACACACACCGCTCCGCACCCATCCTTCATGGAGGATCCATCTACATGCAAAGTCCACGCTTGGGTGAACTCTGCTTCTTCAGCCCCCGCTGCTTTGGCGATGTCTTCGTCCTGATGTGCTGTCGTTTCTACCATAAAGTCCGCAAGGGCCTGGCCCTTTATGGCCGGCCGGGGCCTGAACTCGATATCGAACTCACCGAGCTCGATAGCCCACTTGATCAGTCGTCCGGAGACCTCGGGCTTTTGCAAAATTGTTCTCAGCGGCTGGTCGGTCAGCACCACAATCTTGTGAGCCTGGAAATAAGGTCTCAGCTTCCTAGCCGAGTACACCAGTGTTAACGCAACCTTCTCGGCATGCGGATACCGGGTCTCTGAATCAGCCAGCGTCTTGCTGACGTAATACACCGGCCGCTGATCTCCTCCATGCTGCCTCACCAGGACCGACCCTAGGGCTCGGTCGGTCAGCAGACAGTATAAATAGAGTTCCTCTCCCGTAGTGGGGAGGCCGAGAGGAGGGTTGGCTAAGTACACCTTGAGCCCTGGAGCTTCTTCGCACTCATTGCTCCAAATAAACCCTTGGGTTTTCGGTCCCCCGAGTGCCTTGAAAATGGCGAGATGCTTCTCGGCTGATTGGCTAGGAAAGCGGGAGAGGGCAGCCACTCGTCCGTGAGTCTCGGACGTCCCTCACCGACCGAGGGGACTTCATGTCCAAGATGGCTTCTTCTCCGGGTTCGCCTCGATTCCACGTTGTGACACTACGAAACCGAGGAACTTCCCCGGACGACACCCCAAAGGTGCACTTGCCGGGGTTCGACTTCATTCCGTGCGCTCTAAGCACTCGGAAAGTCTCCGCTAAGTCTTTGACGTGACTTCCACCAATGGTGCTGACGAGCATGTCGTCGACGTGAACTTCTACGTTTCGCCAATCTGGTTTTCAAAGATCTTGTTGACGAGCGGCCGTATGTTGCGCGGTTCTTGAGACCGGGGGGCATTACTTTGTAACGAAGACGTGCCACCGATCGGTCATGAATGATGTATGCTCCTCGTCCTGCGTGCATCTTGATCTTTGTATCCCAGTAGGCGTCCATGAAGCTGAGCAATAGCCACTAGTTGAGTCCACCCGGTCGGTCTACTCGGGAAGGGGAAGGCCGTCTTTTCGGACAAGCTTTGTTGAGGTCTGTGAAATCGACGCACATCCTCCACTTCCCAACCATGACCACGTTGGAGAGCCGATCAAGGCATCGCACCTCTCGGATGAACCCGGCGTCCAGAGCTTCTTCACTTCTTCTCGGATAGCTATGAGCTTTTCCGTTGAATAGTTCTGCGCTTTTGTCTAACGAGGCTTGTGGTGGGGATCCACACCCGGCTTTCTGAGTTATGGTTTCGGGGAAATCCCCGCATGTCCGCCGGGGACCAAGCAAAGACGTCCGAGTTCTCTCTTAAGAGAGTCGTGAGGCTCTCTCGGACGGACTCGAGAGAGCTTCCAATCTGGACGCATCTCTCGGGATCCTCGGGATCCGGTTGGATTCTTACGGTGGGTTCACCTACTGTGCTTGTTGGAGGGTCGCCTCGTCCACGAGGTCGAGGTCTTCCATTGGGCCGGGGAAGGGAGTCCGTGTGACCTGTGACAGGTAACACGTTCTCCCAACGGACTGCTCGCCCAAGACTTCCCCTACTCCAAATGGAGTTGGAAATTTCATTTTCAGATGTGGGATGGAGGTCACGGCACCGAAGGTGGCCAAGCAGGGGCGTCCGAGGATTGCGTTATAAACGGACGGGAGGTCCACCACCAAGAAGGCGAGGACCTTGGACGCAGTCCTCGGATATGTCCCTAAGGTGACCTCCAGCTGTACGATGCCCTGGACGGGATCGCTCGTTGTCGAGCCCAGCATGTGGCCCCTCCGGCCTTCATTTGGTCTCTTTTAGTCCTAGCTTTTGATAAGCATCGAAATAAAGCAAGTTGCGAGCTTCCATTATCAACAAATACTGCGCTTAGGATGGAAGTCATTTACTCCATCTCGAAACGAGCTGATTAAACAAGGGGGTCGGAATGGGGGAAGTTACATGGGCCATGTCCTCCTTACCAAAACATATGATGTCGTCCCCGAGCTAGTCCGCGGCCTCTTTGATGCGACTTGATCTCGGCTGTCGCTTCCATTTGGATGGGTGGACACCATGTTGATAACTCCCGCCGCGACCCTTGTTCCTTGTGGAGTCGACCTCGGAGTTCTTTCTTGCTCCGAAGATCTGTCCGGGTCGTTGCGGGAAACTTGGGCGAGGTGGCCTCTCTTAATCGGCTCCTCGATCTCCTCTGCAAGGATTTGCAGTCTTCTCGCGCGTGTCCTCTGCGGCGGTGGAAATCGCAGATCCTCGGTCGCCCCGTCTGGATTCTTCGGAGGCGTGGGCCACTTTATTAACTTTTCCCTCGAATTTGCATCGGCACGTTGGTCCGCGTGTCGTTCAAGGGAGTGAGGCGTGTTGGGGGAACGTCTCTGGCGTGGGCATCTCGGGCTTGTGGTGCTTGTGATGCACGGTCACGAACGGGGATCGCGATAGTCCCGGCCTTCCTCTTCACTTCCTCTGTCCTTGGGCGGTAGTCCTCGCTCCTTCTTTGGGCGCGCTTTGCTTCGTTCGCCTCCTCCGCTGCAATATAGGCCCTCGCTATGGACTCGGCCTCTTCAAAAGCACGGGGCCTTATGGATAAGGTGCTTGAAGAAGGAACCCCCTCGAGGCCGAGACAGAAGGCATTGACTTCACGCCATCGACAGGCTTAGGGATCATGTCTGGCCTCGGACACGAACACGGCCAGAAGCCTCTCGAGCTCTCCTCGGCACCCCCGCTTCACGCGGGTGAGATGCTGGGCTGCTTCTCCACCCTTCTTCGCCGGAGGCGAATGACAGGAACGCCGTCGCGGGCCCCGCCAAGGTGTTAATGGAGCCCGCGGGCATCCCATAGAACCACACTCTAAGCGTCCCCTTTCAACGTTAAGGGGAAGCACGCATTGCCTTTTCATCAAGCCCTTGTAGGCTCGGGTGCTCTCGGAACATGTTGAGGTGATCCATGGGATCGGGCGCTCCCATCGTATGCCTCCCGAGTTGGGCATTTTGAACTTCGAGGCGCGCCTGCTCTAACGTCGGTGGTGAATGGGGATTATTGGGACGCTTGCCCCACTCTCTTCTCTCCGAACACACGGTTCCATACTTTCTCAATTTTTCCTCCACGGGTGGTGGAGCGATGTCGCCTTTTTTGCGCGTTGAGGAAGTGCCTCAACTCGTCAGTACATGGTGCACCCTCCTCTCTCGGGTCCTCCCGATCTTTGTGGTGACCGGGCGCATCCGCTATCCCCGAACGCGATGCTCTCAAATAGGATCGGGGGTCCTCGACGTTCTTCGGCTGCGAGGGGCCCCCGCCGCTGAGGCGACTTCCGTCCTTGGTAGATCCGGTGGGTGGGCGCCTGTCGCGTCGTTGCTCGTGCCTTCCCCCTGCGCTTACGGGATATCTCGCTGGGATCCCCAGGAAGGGCTCCCTTCTCCTTCTTGTCTATTCTCGTGCAAAGGCGATGAAGGCTTTGTGCATCTCGTCCCACCTTTGCCGCCCAATCCCCTCACGGCAGGATCGAGTGGTTCTTAATGCCGGGCGCAAGGGTGGGGCGTCCTGAGGATTGTGAGCCGTGGCTCTTTAAACACTCGCTTGTACTACGGTGCTTACCATTTTTAGTGTTTGTTGATTGTTGATGCTTTTGAGTGTGTTTAGAATGTGTTTATGAGGATGAGAACTTGACTTTTAATCCAAGATTCCCACGAGACGCGAATGTTGCGTTACGGATTTTTTGAGTCCGAGCAACACAAATGATGATGATTGAATGAGAGGGAAGAGATTGAACACAATATTTTTACGTGAAACCTTCTTGAATGAGAAGGGAAAACCACGAGGCCTGGCCTGGAAATACTTCACTATGAGCGTTTTTCTTACAAGAGGCTATTACAGTGGCCGAGCGTTTGAATTACAAAGAGATGAAGACAGTGACCGAGCATTCTTTTTCTCTTTCAGAGAGCCTTAGCTTTCTCTCTCTTTCTCGCTTAAGGAGGAAGTTTTTTCGGTCCTTTGTCTGATGCCCCAAGTGGGGTATTTATAGGAGAAAATGTTACTGGGTGTCACTAGGCGCGCCTGGCCACCTACTTTCCCGACACGTCTCTCGCCGTGGTCGTTTGTTATCGTGAACGAGCAATTTTTTGGCCTTTGAGCCGTTTCGTCTTCGTATTTGCCGGGAATGTCGAGGCTAACATGTCGATTAGCGGTGGTGGCGTGTTGCGGGACTTTTATGCGTGTTTTGGACGTTTGTGGTGAGTGGCATTCCGGATGTCTTGAAGAATCCTCGTATTGATTGGAACTTTGGCTTTTGGATAAGTCCTCGTGCTTTTATTGGGTCCGCGGACGTTGAAAGCCCTCGATGAGGGTTCTCGGGCTACAAATCCCTCGGACGTTCTGCTTTGTGTCCGAGATCTTACTCTCTGGCTTGTGATCATTCTCGACTCGATACTTATCTTCCAGGTCAAGACTTGTACCTTTTACCCTGGATTCGGGGACCACTTCTGCTTGAACCCAACAAATACTAAGAAAAAATCACCCAAATTATTTATTAATAATTAGTGAGATTCTTTATATATTTTTAAAAATAATTACAAATTTTAATAGTTAACAAAAATGAATTAACACGTACTCTCCTCAAGCCAAATGGCTCCCTCTGTATGGCTGTGAGAATTTCTTCCGTGGCGGAAGATTCGTCGGAGCCGCCGTGGGGTGGAAAACGAAGGCCAACCATGCGGAAACGGTTAAGACTCTATTGGGTCACCGTTTGCGGATAAAATTGTAATTTCATATCTCAGTTTTTTTTTTTTTTAATTGTTGCTCTCAAAGTTAATAAACATTTTATTATAAGTATTCGGTTGCTGATTAACTTTTGATTATATAATATGACGCATATATTTGGACAGTTATTTGAATGAAATTGGATTGATTATTTAAATTTTTTTAATTTGAATCTTACATACTATAATAATTAATAAGAGGTCAAATGATACAAAACTCACTACTTGAAATATCTTTTGATATTTAAATTAATTTTTTTTTAAGAAAAAGAAAGATAATAAGAGGATGAGATTAGAGAGAATGTGTGTGAGAAATAGAGAATTTGGCTGCATAATTTTTAAAATTTATAAATGTATGAAGGTTTACAACTCTATAATTACTATTTTTATTAGTGATTCGGACTCATATCCCTTTGTTTGAGAAAAATATATGTATTTACAACATTATTATCAATCAATATATCTTTTCTAAAAAGATTTGATTGTACATTAGCTAAAAAATTATATTAATTGGGAATTGAGTAATCTAACAATTACATAAGCTCTGAGTTTAATGTAATAGGTTAGACACGTTGACTGTTCACTTGATTCGATTATTTATCTCTTCATTTATATAACTGTTTGTTAGGATTAAATGTTTAAATTTATTAACCGATTGATCATTCGATACCTAGATCTTTTGTATTTTTAACAATCCGACCATTCAAATATTACGCAGTTTGGTCAGATTATTTTTTATTTCGGGTTTAACAATTTAGTTGATTCATATTTCTCAATATGCTTATGATTTGTGGACTCTATATAATAACGGGGCTAGCAGATTTTATTTTAAACCGTACCCTATATTAGTTCCCCATACTCAGAGGTTGAATTCAAATTTTGAGTATATTAAAATAAAAAATCAAAGTAGTACACATTAAACGTGTAGGCTCCCAACGGGAGGACCACTATGCCAAGAGCGAGAGACACTCCATTCCACTCTTTATCGTCTAAATACTCCTTCCCCGTGGAATCATAATTGATAACTAATTGATCTTATTAATTAAATCATGATTTTCTATTTTATTGACTAAGATTTTTTGACCATTAAATTACTTTTCTTTACTTCAAAATACCCCATTTTGTATATCATATTTACTATAAAAGCTATTGTGCTTATTCGATCTTCAACTAAATCCTAAGTCTCAATATTTGATAGAGTTTCATTTAATCTTTAATCAAATCTCTTGTCTTAACACGTGATTAAGTTCTTGTTTGGTAAAGCCGAAGAGAAAGCTCTCCTAAATGCTCTCGTATTCTATCGGAAGGTGTTTAAGAAGTTTATTTTTGTTACTTTTTTTTATATGAAAAATCATCTTGATTTTTTTTTTATACAATATCCTGAATCGAGGTGCCTTTTCTTCCGGGTGACTACTCCTGATGACCATCATCATTTGTTGTGGAGTGTCTAAATTTTGTGACTGTTGGAAAGGATTATCTTGATTCAATGCCTCTCGGTTCTCGTGTTGAGATATCATTGTTGGATTTTTATATTAACCAGTCAAAGTAGATTGATTGGATGTTGAATTTTAAAAATGGGGAGAACCTCTGTGGTACTCTTATTTTCTGTTTTCTTCTAGTTATTGTATTACATCTTTTTTCCTTTTCTTCTTTTTCTAGCCGAATGATTTTGTTATCTACTCAATAAGAACATACTTTACATGTGAGTGTACTTATAAAATTAAAATTTTTACATTCAAGTTGCGGTTCTTAATCTGTTTCTTTCATTGGACATGTATTTATCCACATAAAATTGTAAATCCCCAAAAATTTAGATCGAATAAAAAATTTTCTTCAATTATTGATCTCAATATCTTATCATTTTTCAGATTTTATTTTGGTAGATATTTAACTATTTGGCATTCTAACAACTTAGTCTTTTCACAATTTGAACTCTTGATAAATCGATATTTTGATAGTTCACACTTCTAACAAATCAGGATCCTTAACCAAACAATTAGAATTTTAGATTATCAAAGTCAATGGATTCATTCTATAAGGTGAACCAAACTTTTGAAGCATTCTTTTACTTACCTAATGACATTAGAGCCATCATTATTTTTGTAAAGGCATAACATATTAATAGCACAATTAATGTAATGACAGATGGCTTAAAAATTACCACCATTTTTAATAATTTCAATACTCGACATTTTAGTTTGATAGAAGGTTGGCAGACATGTCATTATTTAAGCAACATATCATTTGGATCAACATTATGACTTTTGATGTCAAGAATTTCTATGACTTTCAATGCCTTCTTGGCAACTCTTGATTTTCTTACTAGCTACTTGGATGCTAAAAATTTCAGAGCTTCTATGACTTTTGATGTCAGGAATTTCGAAGAACAAAGTTCTTCAACCTTAAGATTTAGTCCTAAGCATTAACCATAGGATTGTCGAGTAATTTCTATCCCTAAATTTCATAACCCTAGTTATATTTATAAGTGAGGACAATATAACTTATTTTTCAATATATATATTAAGATTATTTTATCCTTGAATATCCATTATTTTCTAATTAATGTTAATCGGGCGATTTAGCCCTTTACTATATGCATATGAGTTTTTAAACACTAGATAGACATTTATTGCCAATTAAATCTTTTAACTATTGTTATTGGTTAGGTAATTATAGAATGGTTGAACTGATTATTAGCTAAGCCTTTCAATTATCATTGCTAGCTAGGTGGACTTTAGTCCTTGACTGTTTAACTGATCCTGTGTGTCTGTATATCCCATGAAAGGGTGCATTGACATTTGTACATTGATAACATTCCTGAGATTTAATATGTCACATGACTATTAGTTAAGTCTTAATTGATTTTATCCAGCCTATCTTTTGATATCTCAAATGGGAATCGAATGCTTGGTTCTCAAACCCTTGAGTCTTTTAGAGTTGCTGGTGTGTGATTGTGTTTGGGTTCATATGGCCCTATTAAACCTACATCATGACCATTTCCTCAAATTGGTGCATTTTACAAACAAAATGTTTAAACCAATTATCTAATTTAGGATCAGTCGTGATTATATTGATTATATAGTAAGTATGCAAATTGATAATAAATGAATAAAAAAATTACTTTTATTAATAATTTGAAAGATAAATTACAACACATGAAAAACTAACTTTATTAATATAGTAGGGCCATATGTATGTTCCTAAGCTGACTTTTTTATTGATGGTATTTTTAGAGGTGAAGAGTATTTTAAATTTGAAAAACTAACTTTTTGTTTTGAGTATGTAATTTATGTGCCTTATTACGGAGTATTACCAACGCTATAACTAGTCCCTCCCAAGTTGGAGATAGTTTATTAATGTGTACTAACTTCTCAATTATTTTGATGTTCCTTAATACTGAGTTATTGACCTCAAAAGGCCGCACCTTTACATTCTTGTTGTAGTATCGAGTGACATTTTGTTGATAAGCTACCACCCGAATGCGTGTTTGCTTCTCTAATTTCTTCTAAGATATTTAAATTTTGTTTCACGAACAAAGACTTTTGATCTAAAATAAAAATTTTTATTCAATAACTTGGCAATCCTATCTCTATTGGGAAAACCGTTTCTATTCCAAAGTATAGACTAAAAGGCGATTCCTGAACGGGCTCCCTTAGAGTCATTTGATATGACCAAAGTATGGGTAGAAGTTCGTCTACCCAGAAACCTCTAGCTTTGTCCAACTTGTTTTTTAATTCATTTACCATCATTCAATTTATTACTTCTACTTATCATTTTGTTTGTGGGGCACGAGATTGATATATGGACCAATATAACTTTGAGGCTATCGCAATGTTTTATGAGGGGTTTTTTTTTTTTTGAAAAATTGGGTGTCATTATCGGTAATTATGACCTCCAATATCTTAATTTACAAATGATATTTTGATATACAAATTTTATTCCATTTTGCTCTATAATCTTGGCTGATGAAAAAATCTTAACCCATTTCATGAAATAATCCACTACAACGACAATGAATTGCCTTTGATATGATGCCATAGAAAATAAACCTAAAATGCCCAATTTTCGTCTAAAGTTCTGTGCGTAGCTGTCAAGTTACACTTCCATGAATTTAGCAATTCTCATTATTTTAACAAATTTTATCACATCCCTTTTTACGATTAGCCAATAATAGCCCTACCTTATACTTTTGAAGGATAAATTTTTGTCTCCTACATTCGCTCCATATATATCGAGAAGCACGTCTCTAAGAGCGTAATTAGCTTTTACTGAAGTCAAATAGCACATAAAGGGTACCAAATAATCTCATTTATATAGTGACACATCCACAAGAATGAACCAATTTATATACATTTTGCTTCTATGGATTTGCTTGGAAGCATTTCGCTTTTAAGGTATTTTAGGTATGTAGTCATCCAAGTTACTTTATCTGACGCTCGGAGAACCTTGTCTTATTTCTCGATGTTATGCCTTTAAAGCATTTCTATCATATCTCGAGTATATTACTTTGGACAATCGGATGGCATTCTAATTACCTTCCCTTAGGATATGAATAACTTCAACTTTATGGAGAGATAACAAAAGATCTCAAATCTTGTGGAGATATTTAGTTAGATCCAAGTTAGATACTTCAAAATTAGTCAACACTTGATTGACCACTAACTTAAAATCACTATAAATAATCCAATTATTGTTAAAACATTCATTTACTATTTCAAACCGGTTAGTAAAGTCTCATATTCTACTACATTATTTGTGGTTGGGAACCAAAATATGATTGAATATTTTATCTCGAATGATTTGAATAAAGTTAATACTATCCCAACTTCACTACCTAATTATGAGGATGCTCTGTCAACATGTGACGTCCATGCAGGCGATGTTCATTTCAGAGTTGCTGTCATATATTAATTTGCTTCATCTGAGATCGGGGCTATCATCCCAATAATAAAGTCTGCAATAGTTTGACTTTCTATAGAAATTCGTGTTCTAAACTCTATGTCAAACTCGCCTCAATCGATTGGCCATTTAATCAAGCATTCAAATACTTCTGGTTCCTATAAGATCTTTTTTAATAATTAATTAGTCAAAACCATAATCTTCAAAATATAGTTGGAATTTACTCGCAACAAAAATTAAGACTAAAGCAACATTTTTCGTTCGCGCATACCTAGTTTCCATGTCTATTACGATCTTACTGATATAATATACCGATTACTAAATCCTAGACTCTTTCCTAACTAGAATGACACTTAAAGTTGTTTCTAAATAGCAAGGATATAATTCTTCATTCTTTTTGGGACAAGTCAATAAAGACAAATGTACCATATATTCTTTTAACTCTGAAAAAACTTACAAGCACTATTCTGTTTACCCGAAACCATTGGTCATCGCTCATCTTAACACCTTAAAGAATTTGAGCTATTTTTTAATTGGCTTTGCTAAAATTTAGGATAGAGCAACCGATTTTTTGATTAACCTTTAAATTTTTTTGATAGTTCGAGGTAGCTCCATATCTATTATGACTTTTATGTTCTCTAGATTCACATTTGTCTTGTATTGTGAGACATTGAATCTCAAAAACTTGCTAGAAGTTACCCTAAAGACATATTTGATTGCATTTAACTTCGTTTAATATATTCTGAATACCTTAAATGTCTCGACTAAATTGTTAATATGGACGTCGGCAAATATACTTTTGGCAAGCGTGTCATTCACATGTAACTCCATATATCTCTCAATCTGCTACTCAAACATTTTATTTGCCAATATTTGGTATGTTATACCAATATTCTTTAATCCAAACATAATTATTTCATTGTAGTGAGTTGCCTAGTTGGTTATGAATGGGGCTATCTCTTCGTCTTTTAGATTTATCCCAATTTGGTTGTATTTGGAGTAAGTATCCATAAATCTTAGTAGTTAGAATTTGGACGTTGAATTTACCAGTTGGTCGATCTTTAGAAGTGGAAAACTATCTTTTGAAGATACTTTATTTGCGTATGTGAAGTTGAAGTGTCTCTTTCATTTCCCGTTACTCTTTTTGATAAGGATGGCATTGGATAACTAATCCGAATAATTTACTTCTCCGATGAATTTGGAATCAGTTAATTTATTAACCTCTTCATGGTTGCCATAAGTTTTTCTATGGAGTAGTTTTGGTATTTTTGTCTAATTGGCTTATGGCTTGGGATGTGACTCAACTTGTGAATTATAAGTTCTCGTCGGAATACCTGACATGTCAATTAGAGTCTAGGTAAAAACGTCCATATTGTTCCATAAAAACGCAATTAATCACTCTTTTATATCTTGAGATAGTGAAGAGATGATTTGAGCATACCTATCTATATCCACTAAATTCAGTGAAAATGGAAAGGCGATTCTCCAGGCAATACTTGTTGAAGAGAAGCCTCATCTCAAAGATTAAATTCCTTAATTGGTTGGGAAGGTGTCAAGCCATTGACTTGGGTTAAATAGTAATTTTGCCTAATGATTTGATCTCACTTAACTTCTCTAATTCCATATGGAAACTTCATTTTAATATGTTAAATTAAAATGACCACTCCATATGTTGTTAAGTGTGACTAGCCCAATATAATATTGTAAACTGAGAGAAGATCAATAATTAGGAATGTTATCATATGGGAGGCTATTTTTGGATAAGCTACCAGCGTAACCTCTAGATGCACTACTCCCTTTGTTTGGACCAATTTGTTGTCAAGTATATATAACAGTCCATCTAATACTTCAATTTAACTACTTTTAAATCCTAATTTAATGAACTTATCAAAGTAAAGAATACTCTTTGAAATTTTATTATCGATAAAAACTTATTTCAATTGGTAATCATGAATTTCATTGGAAATGAACACAAATAAAATAAGAGGATCGAAGTAGGGGGAGATTACATGTGCCTTATCATCATTATTAAAACTAATGATAATATTGTCTACTTCTAATTTTTGTATTTTACTAGAGGAAGTCTTCTCAAGATAACTTGAAGCCTTTTTATTGGCTAGGTCTGGAAAACACCACATTAATAACTCTTGTTACCACCTGATTTTGCATTTGCTCAATCTACTTTTCGTTATCTTTTTCATTACCTAAGGTAGATCTAGAGTTTTGCAAATGTCTCTTGAGGTACCACTTTTGTATTGGGGCCTCAATCTCTTTTTGTAACATTTAGCAGTCTTCGATTTGTACCCTAAAGATTGATGCTACAAGCAATACTTAGACTAGTTACCTCCTTTCAGGTTCTTAATTATTTTGAGACACCTCAGAAATTTTTTATTCTATATCTATATCAGAATATTTATCTGAGTGTTGTTTAATAGTACGAGGTTCAATGGTTTGTACTCTTTTTGATTATTCGACTCAGTTCTCTATTATTTTCTGTGCTCTAGAGCAAAAGAGTTACTTTTTTTTCTTTCCTCTGCCATTTGACCCTACACGGGTCTCATAATCTGAGCATTTTAACCACTTTATTTTGTTGGCCTCTTCTACTATAATGTATGCTCGGATGATTACTTCTGCATCAAATAATGTCTTGAGATTCTACTAAACTAAATATTTAAAATAGTCACTTAGTTGTATCGTAACTATGAAGGCATTTTGCTTCACCTTGTCGGTGAAATTCAATATGCCTTTAGTCTCGATGTTGAATCTAGCCAAAAAACATTCAGGCTCTCCTTTCGAGCCTATCGGATTTTGACAATATGTCAAAGCTACTTTTTTTCCTTTGACTGGAAGTAAATTATAATAGAAATTGATCTATCAATTCCCAAAAAGATCAAACGGAATTTGGTCCCTACCTTTAAAACTAAATTCTTACATCTCCCTTTAAAATTAAAGGGAAATAATAGTATAGCGCGACATCCTCTAGGTCTTAGATGCCAAGTAATGTTCAAAAGTGGTCGAGTTAATTCATTGGAATGGTACTTCCGTTATAGAGTTCCAGTATGAGCATTTTAAATTTGTGGGATAGTTGATATCTCTTTATCTTCGAGGTGAAAGGAGTATGATCCAATTTAATCGTCTGCCTAGTAGTGTTTCCCCAAAAAGACTATTGTTCAATCCTTTTTATTCTCTCATCCATTTATGTGGTGGAAACAATTCTTTTGACGTTGAGGAATGTCTTCAACTCGAAATGATTAGTAGATATATTTGGTATCTGCTTAGTTGAGAAGGTTTTAGGCATGCTGCTACATGACCTATCTTCTTGGTTAGATAGACATTTGGAATCTTGGGTATACTGAGAATTTTGTCGCTCGAGGCTTTCTTCCCTAACTTCATAGTTTAGGCACCCTTTGAACTAGGAGGATACGACATGAATAGGTACCTTAGGAGATTTTGGAATTTTTTACCGAGTATGGCCTCCCATTGTGGTGACTTTTTTTCCTTTCGACTTTCTTTGAGATGTCAATGCCTACGTGTGAAAGATTACGGTCTTATGAGTTTAGCACTTCACATTGTCCCATAAGAATTTTAGTATCTTCGACATGTCTTAAAATTTGGCGGCAAGAACCCCAATGTTAGGATTGGCAAATAGGTGGGCACTTTCAAAATTGCTTCTTCTGGGGCAAAGCCACGAGTTATAACTTCCTTTGTAACTGGCTTGACTATCTATATCCTCGCATGTTCACCATTTTTTCGTTGTTGAAGGCAAAAGTTGTTTCCAGATGGGTAGGATTTCATTCAAGTATGAACAAATAACTTAATCATATTTTCACAGACGGAACTAATAATGAATATTTCGTATCTAGATAGTCAATACAATAGAATTGGATTGGTACTTCAAATTTTTTAATTCGGATCTTACATACCATAATAATTAACAAAAGATTAAAGAATATGGGGTTTGTTCTTGAGAATGTCCTCCGATATTCAAGTTTGAAATTTTTCTAAGGAAATAAAAGATGATAAAAGATTGAAGATTAGAGAGAGTGTGTGTAAGAAATGGGGGATTTGGTTCTGTGATATTTGATATTTGCAAGTGTATACAAATTAGATCTCTATATTTACTATTTTGATCTTTATTTCAAAAAAAAATAAGGGCATTTATAACATTATTATCAATCACTATACCCTTTATGAGGATATATGATTTTACATTATTTAAAGAGTTACGTTGATTGATAATTAAATAATTTAATCGTTAAATTAATTTTAAATTTAACACCTATCCGTTGGCATATTAATTATTCACTTGGTTCAACCATTCATCTATCGATTTATGTAAGCGTTTGTTAAGATCAAATATTCGGATTTATTAATCGATTGGTTATTTGATACCTCAGTATTTTATATTTTCAGTTATCTAGCCATTTAAATATTTAATAATTTGGTTGAATTTTTTTTTTATTTCAAGCCTAAAAGCTTGGTTGATTTATATTCTTGTATGAGCTTACGATTTGTGGAGCCCATAGAGCAATGGGTCAGGCTGATACTATCTTAGATTGTACCTAACAAAATAATTATCGTATTTTTCAATGAAGTAATTAATATTTATAAAAATAAAATAATTTGTAGAAAACATAAATTTTTAAATATATTTACTTTACAGGTGCCGAGCGATCAAGTCATACATTGTCTTATTTTTTTATGAATTTTATGTATTCATTTCAATAACTTTATACAAAAATAAATTAATAGATATTATATTATTTAGAAGTATTTTTATTTTTGTAAACTTAAAATATGTAAATATAAATAAAATTTGGTTTATATTATTTTATTCTTCCTTACAAATTTCCGCAATTGAAAAATAAAATATATATCACTTCCTTCCAAGTTCGGTTTTCGCTATTTCGTCCAAAACAAGAATTCTGGAGCCAGCTTCCGTTTTCGATTACAACTACTACTGAGAAACCTCGGCTATCTCTCGCTGATCATGTCGCTGGGATCCCGGAGGAGAAATCTCTCCTTCGATATTCTATCAACCGTCGGTCCTTTCGACGACGATGGTGACGTTGCGAAGGGCCATCGGACCCTTCGCCGATCGAACTCCGATCCAGTTCCTGAAAACGGCGCTGCTTTGCCGGACGACAAATCCAGTCGTCGAAAGAGGAAGCACAAGAGCTCCAAGAGGAAAAAATCTATGATTCCTACAAATTCAGCATCATCGATAAATCCGATCGCGGAAGAGGATAAACTTTTATCGGACAACATAGCTTCTGACGAAAAATTCAGAGAAATGGGGCTTAGATGTGATTACTCCATCGGTGAAACTAGTGTTGTTTGTGACGAAGTAATCGCCCCGGAAGAGAGCGCAGCTACAGTGTGTGAGATTTCGTATGAGTTGAGGCGGAGGAGTGTCAATGGACGTGCTGTGGGAGCTTCGGAGGAGTCAGCGTCGGCATTGAGGGTGGAGGAGAGTGAGAAGGAGGAAGTAATTTCGAGACGGAATCAAAGGAATGAGCCGAATGGGAAGTTGGAGAATGCTGAATCACTGGATTGGGAGCGCCTTATGGTCGAAGATCCTAATTGTGAGTCTTCTTGTTGTTGATTGGAGATAATTTTTGGTTATTTTCGATTTTTCGATTGATGCAATGACATTTGGTCTTTATAAGCAGTAATTTATTTCTAGTAATGTAATTTATATAGTTTTTTGTATTTGTACTTTCAGGAAAATTACATGCGAAAAAAAGGAACTTCTATAGGGTATTAGCTAGGCTGGAAATTAAACTGCTACTAAAACCCTACAGTTTCCCTCCCCGTTTTCAAAATAGCCTTTTCTTTTCTTCCTAAAGCTGAAGAACCTTAAGTTTCTAAGTCATTCTCACTTAATAGAAGAACAAGAATAAGAGTAAGCGTTTCATTTCCACTTTATCAATGATGGGACGATATTCGTTAGTGTACTTTCTCCATATTGGTCAACATCCAGCGAAAACCACGTCTCATTGATGAATGGGCTCTCCTGGTGGTTAAAATCATCCTCTTTCGCTTGTGTCACCACGACTTGGCTACATGAAAATCGAAAAGGCCATGGTTGGCGCTGTCATGTTTCAAATCAAACCATAGGAAATAATAGTAATCACAGCAAGAACCAAACTTTGATAGCCTACTGGATAAAAACTAATTTGTTAGATCACGAAATAAACACTATGCTAAACAGCTAACTAGCAGTAGATTCTGGGAGGCTTCAAATACTAATAATGATTTGCTATCTAGTGATTTAGAGCACCACTTATAATGCCAGTTGAAGCTCCACAAGTCTAAGTTGGAAATGAACAATAATGGAGATAAAAAAAATGTTTTTGATGACCAGATAAATTAGTGAAAATGCCTTTTCCAAGCTTGCCTTCTATAGATCGAATCGAATAAAATTCTGAAGCAATTCCTCTTAAAAAATGGAATACAAATTTAATATCAATAGAGAAAGTTATCTCCAACTTGGAGAGCATTAGGAAAAACTAGAATCAAAATTGCTTGAGTGTTGCATTTAGTTTCCAAAGTAGAGTTTGCATTAGAATTCACTGTCTACCAAGCAAAATAGTCAATTCGATATATCTAGCAAAGTTATAAAAAGAGATTTAATAAATCAAAACAATAGACTAAGGGACCAAGTTAATAGCATGAAAGGCATGACTCCAAAATGATTTCTTCTTTCCCAACATATATAAGGATTAGTAAATGGCAACCCTCTGTCAAGAAGCATCAAGCCGACCCAAAACAGACCAACCCAAACTAGAGTTATGTTTACGACCATTCTTAGGTAGTAGGCTAGATGAGGGCAACTTCAAATGGCCTTTGGATCGCCCCAAAACGGAAAGGCTAACAAAAGTTCTATCTATCCCTAAGCCAGGGAGCATAGTAATGAAAAAGAAACGAGTAGATTATCATGATGTGAATTATTTTCTATTTCGTTTAATTTTTGTTTAGATTCGATAATAGCTAAGCGAGTATCTAAATGAAATTCGTTAAATTTCATTTCCTATAATTGGTTTTTTAATTCTTTTACTTCTTCTTTTAATTGCTTAATTTCTTTTTGTAGATTGCCTGTAGTTACTTGTTGAAATAAAAAGGGAGAAGGATATTTTTTAAATATTTTTGTTAGACTAAATTCTTCTGGTTCTTTTGACTTTGGTGTTAATAAATCCTTTAATTTATGTAAATATTGTTGTTTCAAGTCTGGATCATCAATTTTATTTATGATATCAAGTAAAAAGTCTGTTTCATCATTAGATCGTAACATGTTAAGTTGAAAATTACAATTACATATGTGTTCAGTTGTAGCATGGTTTACGTTAGGTTCAGAATCTGAAAAGGTTTTGGTAGATTCATTAGCTTCTATGTCATATAATTTAGTAGCCTCTTGGTTTGAAGTGGATTCATGTTCTGATTCAGTATCACTTAGTAATAAAGTTGTTAATTTATCACACAATTGTTGATCATCCTTAAATAATTTGTAAATTTTCTTTTTTACTTTACATTGATTAGCCATATGTCTAGGTCGTTTACATTTCTAACAGATTACTTTTGAATGTTGTGGTTAATATGTTGTTTTAGGTTGCGGTTGCTGTGTTGGTTTTCTTATATTTGGTTTTCTATGTGGTGAATAATAAGTATTTTGATATGGTTTCTTTGGAATGTATTTTTGTTTTTGTTGAGAAGGTGCTTTAAGTTTTTCTAAACCATACTGATAACAGAATGCGCCTAATTGCGATTTAAATTGCTTATTATCTTTTTGAAGTTTTGTTTGTTTTTTATATTCTTGACATAATTGTAATCCTTCTTTTTTAATGAATGCAAATAATTATCCATAGGTCATTTGATTTCATTGGATAGCTTTACCCCCCCCCCCCAAGCTCAGTGAGCTTAGTCATGATATGTTTAGCAAAAAGTGAGGGAAGACCAGCAACGAATCGTTCTTTACGGAAAGATTCATTACAATCTTGACGGCGAGAGATATGTGTAAGAAACATATCTTTATACTAACGAAAGTCTTAAAGAGTAGAATATCGAAGGTTTGATAATATTAAGTGAGAATTTAAATAGTCATCTTTAACATTTCCTAGAAAGGCTTGACTTATAGTAATAATAAGAATTTCTAAGGAAGAAGAACTTTATTTAAAGGTTTATAGTTAATATCTAACCGTGGTACTCCACATTCTTTTTCTGCATTGTTCATGACATAGAACGCAAAACAACTCCAGGGTGTTTTATGCATAAATTTATGGAGAAGGGGCATGTGCACACACTTTTAAAACAAGATTAATGTGCTGATGCCAAAGGTCATGTTGCCATTGCTTTTAGGTTACGTTGTTTGGGATCAAAGTAGAGTAATGGAAATCTACAAGAGTATAAAAGAGTACACTCTAGAAATTCTAGATTCATTTGAACCCATCAAAGTAGACAACAAATGGCACGAAGGATAGACAAGGTTGACTATGCAGTCCAAAGAAGTCATATTACAAAAGAATCATTGAGTCAGCCCAAAGGTTCAGTAGGAAATGAAGTTTCATGCAGTAGTAATGATGCTGGAAGACAATTGCTCGAATGAAATTGCTTTATGGGTAGAAAGAATCCTTTTGGTTGTACTCATTGTTTTTATTAAAGGAGTCTCAAATGATCAGTTTCTTAATTAAGGAAATAATACTATATACCTATGGAGGAGATAAGAGGGCCCCAATGTTGAATGAAAAAGTAGCTATTGTATGAAAAAGGTGAATAGGCTATGATAGTTAGGAAACAGAACAAGAAAGAAGCGAAAAAGGCTCCCCAAGTTGCATATTTAATCCCAACTTATTCTATGACAAATGGGTCTCATCCCAAGTTGGGTTCTAGGTAAGCAATGTGTTTTTTGGTTAAGTAAAAATTATACCCAAGGGTAAGCAATGTTGTAGACAAGGTTAAAGCATATTTTGATGCAGCCTCATCATAGGTAAGGGGCCTGATTTGCATGAAGGCCAACTAAACCTTCCCTTGGCATCCTGTCCTTTTTCAATCAGCTGAAAGCCAAAGAGAAGGCCTAACGACTTAGGAGTTTAAAAGCATGAGAGTGAATTGCATGCTTTTCTTCCTTTCCCCACTTTGTGGAATTTGTATAAATAAAAGATTTAGCGATTTGTATTTGATATGCATTCTTTATAATTTTGTCATACTACAATTTTCCCAGCACTTCGATTGATGGAGCTTCTCTTGCTTTCATTAAAGAAGATAGAAGAAGTAGAAGTTCACCCGTTAATCAAGGTTCCTTCCCAGACGAGGATAATTGAGTTCTGTTGGCACCTACACCTATAATAGTCAATGAAAGGAACCATACGTCCCAAATCACACAAAAGTTTTGACCCCTTGAAAAATTAGCTGGAGTAGTACAAAAATAAATATTCAATACATGTAAAGAATATTTAATTCTAGATGATATAAACGATGATAAGCATAAAGAGTAAAGTAATCAGCAATAATAAAAAAAGATAATTTTTAGTGATGAAGGAAAAACTCGATAACCATTGCTATCGAGAAAAACCCTCCGGATTTCAATGGCCAGGAAAGATATCCACTATGAAAATCAATTTATAGATCGGGTGGTACATACGCACAAATCTAGTCGACTTACTCCCGTCTTGTGATCCCTACTAAGAAACTTCTTGGATTTGCCCGCGACAATGAAATTGAACACCTTTCGGTCTTCAAGTCAATCTTTCCTCATGAACCGTTTGAATTTCCATACACCATTGGAACCCTTTTTTCACACTACCAAGAGCACAATGGTAAATGGGCAGGAAGTACAATGGTAAAATAAGAGTGGTGAGAAAACCCTCAACACAAGAGCACAAGAAAGTAGTTTAGGTTTTCTCAAATGGAGCAAGGTTAAAGTATGAAGATTTTTGTTTGCTCTCAAAATGGGCGTTTCAAAATGCATAAGTAAAAGTTATGGCAAATGGAATAAGGGAAAAATATATAGAGAGGCTCAAAAAACTCGTTTAAAAATATGATCGTTGTCGCGGCGCTCAAGCGCGGCTCAAGCTCGCGGCGGGTGCACCTAGGGTTTCAAGAGAAAAACTCCCGGGCACTCGAGTGAGAAGAATGCGAGCTTCGAGTGGGAGGCTATTGGTTTTGGCACTAGAGCCATGACGAGCGAGTATCGAGCAGAAAGCTACTGAATTTGGCGCTCGAGTGCATGACAAGCGAAAATTGGGCGCATGTTTACTGGAAACTGGGCTTTAGCACATGTCAGGCGTGTAGCAAGTGGCATGGTATTGGAAGCGGGGGCTCGAGCGCACAACAGGCGTGCAATAGGCGCAGATCATCGGGAACGGATAGCCACAGAAATAAGTTGATGCAACAATTTAACTAATTCAATCCGATATCGATAAACAACCAAATATAGTCATGGAATATGCCAATACATAAATGACCCTAACAGTCAAGTCATTATCCACTTTGAAATGTCAATGGGTGATAATTAATGAGTTCCTTATCCTACCTACAACAATAACATATTGCAAATTAGGATGGGGGAGTGGCTTTATTATTCCCATCTTGCTGAGCAGCAATAAGGCCCAAATCTTTGATTTGATCGGGAAAGATTGCACTATTTTTTGCCTAGGAAGCGAAGGGATTTAGCTCAGCTTCTTTCCTCCACACATTTTTCTGTGTGTCCGTTTTGCATGCATTTTGCTTTACATTGACACTTTGCTATCTTCTTATTCTTTAATGGATGGTTTGGTTGGATTTCATGGAGGTTCTATTAAATCGATCAACTGAAGTAATGATTGCCACGTGTTTTGAAGAATGACATTAGGAATAAATGTTTGTGTCTGTGGTTTGGATGACCACATTATGAGTTTGCAATGTTTTGATATATTGATACTGATAAGTTGTGATACCATGATGTAGAAATGATTAGATCTAAAATCATGAACTATGTACTTAATTCTATTACTATGCAGATATTTTTCCTATAATGTTGCAAATGTCAAAGGCCTTCTTTGATAGTCTTATCCCAGTCTTTGGCTTGCGTTCCTTCATTTTCCCAACAGATCCTTTACTCATGGGGAAGTCATCAGTCAAACACTTCATGGAACAAATGTACCGTGGGAACTCTCTAAGGAGCACAATTACTATTGGGACTGAGGAAGAGCGAAAGAGGGTGTATGACACTATCTTCCGCTTGCCATGGAGATGTGAATTGGTAATTCTATTAGCCTCTCATTTGTCATAGGATTAGGCATTGGGATATTCAGGCTATATGTTTGTCTGTTTTGCCATATAAAGTTAGAGGATGAAATACTTGAACTTGGGACTTCTTGATCCAACATCCTTAATCTTAACCAACTCAGCTGAGGCCTGGTTGACTTGGCAATATATTTGTTAGTGCCATGTTTATCTAATGCGAAATGCATGTTATTTTATTCTTATTGAAGACATGAATAGTTGTTATGTTTACCACTGTGCTTTTATATGTAAAATTGTAACCATTGACCTAGTATCTTGAGATGTATCTTTCATCTACTCAACTTAAAAGCTGCTGTTGTTCGAACAATTGATTATATTGGGGGAGTGTGGAGAAATGCCACATGCAAGGCATTTGAATAAGAGGTTGCTCATTATTAAATTTGATGTCTGGTGGATTGATCTGTCTCTTTTGTCATTGTGTCCATAGACACATTACTTAAGGAATTATTTAAATTTAGTTTTCCAAATGGTGTGCTGATGTATTTCGTCATGTGAAAGCTTCTGTATCTTTTCTCTTTTTGTTACAAAGAGGGTTTTGTTGGTGGGTTTGAAATTTAGTTGTGAAATTTTCAACATGAATTAAGATTTTTCTACAGAAATTTTCTTCTTGAAGCGGATGTTCTGAAGTACATATATGTTGCAGCTTATTGATGTTGGCTTCTTTGTCTGCCTGAATTCCTTTCTATCACTGTTGACAATCATGCCAATAAGAAATCTAATGGCATTGTGGAAAGTTCTAACAAGGTTAGTTGCATTGCTTTTCCTGATTCATTAATTTATCTGTATTGCTTAATATGAATGTATCCGAAGGCATAATAAGAAGAAAGCTGTTCCACTGTGTTGCATCTGCATATTTCTATTCCTTTGAAACTTGGTTTAGTCCTTTGGTGGATATTGTAAGCAGGGCATAGATATACTCTCTATTCTTTGATTAGTGCAGCCTACTTTTTTGTTTCCGCAAGGGAAGGTGTAATTTTCTCATCCATGCCATTATTATCAAGAAGGGAAATGTTTGATGGAGATTGATTAATAAAATATCTTCCATTTTAGCTGGAGAAATTGTATTACAATGCATTTGGTTTCTTATGAATCACTTAGAAAGCACAATCAAAAATAAAGTGAAACAAAAACTAAAACAATATATTCATGTCAATTGTTACCAAAAAAGCTCAAAGTTGTAGTTTAAAAATTCAGCCTTGAAGTAGTTAATTGCATTTTCATTAACTGAATTTTGTTTTTATTGCATTCAATATTTGGGTCTTGTACCCATCACTGGACTATAACATTGGTGCATGTTCTTATAGCTACTCGATCATACTCCTGCAAAATTATTAGCCAGGTTGATTTATTTATCTGACCTCATTGAATTGGTGCATTTTTCTTCTTGCTGATTCCACATCTTCTGTTGCTTAATGTTTTCTTTCCCTTCTATTTCTGTTACTTTATATACAAGATAATTGAATCGTGCTCATGGCAGGCAATTTAATAGGCCACCTACAACAGAGTTGTCAGATTTTGGCTGTCTCATTGTATTAGCCTGTGGAGTCATGCTTTTAGGACAAACAGGTATAGTAATTGGAATTTAAAAATTCTGACATGTAAATAGTTTGCCAAGTACTGTTAATTTTACCTGCATTCAAATGGAGGTTGGTTTTGTTCTTACGTATTTTTTCCTCTGTTCTTACACCTCTTTTTCTCATCAATGAATTACTTCAGATATTAGCCTTATATACCATATGATCCGTGGTCAAGGAACAATCAAGCTCTATGTAGTATACAATGTGCTAGAGGTAAGTTAGCTGTGCATTCAAACTCTCATATGTGGTTACAATGTGCTATAGACAAGTTAAAGCCCTATAAATGTTGTAGATTTTTGGCATCAATTACAAAACCGGGGTTTTGACTTTGTTTTGAGTCATTGTCTGAAGAAAAGAAGAATTAGTTGAAAAAATATTACTTTGCCCCTGAAGACGAGAGCAGCCACACTATTAGTGTCAGCATATAAGGGTACATGCTATGTTTACTAGTTACTGGCAAAAAAGTCTTTTTTTTGGCAAGCAGGAAACTGGGAAGTTGTGCAGAATTATGATAGATTAAATATTTGTATTGCTATTAGCTAACTGGATAATATATGTCAGTATCAGATATTGCGGATGCAAATCTTTATTTCCCATGGCCACATCAGTAATGAGTTGTATAGTAAAATTTGACATTATTTTATTATATATTTACATTTTAGAAGGAATTTAGTCAATTTATGAAAATTGAGTGTAATATTTTTCTAATTCATTAAAAAAAATATATACTGCAAGCCTTGTGATGTATGTATATTTCATACATTAACAAAACCTGTTGATTTAGGCTTTTTAGAAGATTTGGATATATCTAAAACATATGGATTAGGTTTACAAGAAGCAAAGTAAAACAAAAGACAAATCTGATACAAAGACATATCACAATGATTTCTTATATGAGGACCTTTCAATACTAATATATATCAACTGAAATTTAAAATATTGGTCAATATTTTGGTCCATATGGATCATTAGACTTCTCATTGAATGAGTGAGAGATGACATCTCATCTACAACATTATTAGAAAACTAGCTTGGAGTTTTACATGCAGCTTTTATATTTCTTTTTGAAGTTGCTCATCTCGAGTGTCAACAAATTAATACACGCTGTGTGTGTGTGTGTGTGTGTGTGTGTGTGTGTGTGTGTGTGGGGAATAGGCGTCTAATTGAAATGGGTTAGACTGTGATCACCTGTAACTCTCTACCAAATTCTGGCCTTTAACATTTGTGACTTTGAACTCATAATCAAGAGCACTTCTAGCCGTAATTGAACTTAATAAGCTGGAATGATTACCATTTCTTCCATCACTTTGAAACATCTTGTATTGTTTAACAGTTAATCATTGTTGAATTTTGACATTGATTGATCTTGTGACAGATTTTTGATAAGCTGTGGCAAAGTTTTGGTGGAGATGTTTTGGAGACTTTATTTTATTCTGCTGATGGACTAGCAAACTGTTCACATGAGTCGTTCAGATATTGGGTTCGTCGATACATTATTGACTTAATGCTAGCTGCTGCTTCATCAAATATCCTTCAATATGAGACCTGCTTCTAGTCTTTTGAGGATAGATTTGTTTTAGCTCCTTGGGTTCCTTGACTCCTATTCTTACTTGTTCATTCATTTATTTTATTAGCTCAGTCGATTACTTTATCAACCTGTATAGTTGCTCACAATAATGCCTTGATGGCCTTGCTGGTGTCAAATAATTTTGCCGAGATAAAGAGCAATGTGTTTAAGCGATTTAGCAAAGACAATGTTCACAATATTGTATATTCTGGTAAGCATTTCTTCTCCCCTGCTATTTATTATTTCTTATCATCCACATTTGTTGCGTGCTATTCAATGCATGATTCTCTTTAAAAGTTTCTTTTATTATCATTTGGTATTTCACACACGGGATTATAGTTATTGGCCAGCCAGCATCTCGGATAAGGGCCTCTTGAGTGTTCAGAGATAGGCACGCTGAATTGAAAAAACTACAAGATTGCTCAATCTGTATTGCCTGACAATTGCTTACTATATGCAAATTTGCTTCTCATGTGAAAGAATTTGATCTGAGCAAACTACAAATTTTCCATATCAAAAGCAAATTGGGGAATACAAACCGTGATCTCACAACTATGTTTCCATATCTTGTATTGTTTGCTTATCTAATGTACACTTCAATCTCTTGTATTTTTTCCTAACTGATTATTCTCATGGTATGGTGATTAATTAGCCTTCACTGACCTGTTTTCCCATTGTTAACGATCAGATTCAGTTGAGAGGTTCCATATCTCAGCATTTCTATTGTTTGTCTTGGCTCAATATCTTTTGGAAGCTGAGGGTCGTTGGTTTGGAAATTTCCTTTTTGTAAGCATACTAAAAGCTTGCGTTGTTTGGTTTGTTGAAGAACTAATGCTTTCTGTTAGTAGCTCTCTGACCTTTTTTTTTTTTCGTCTTCTATCACAGAATGCTATCCTCGTTTACCTCTGTGAAATGATGATTGATATCATTAAACATTCATTCATAGCCAAATTTAATGGCATTAAACCGATTGCATATTCTGACTTTCTTGAAGATCTTTGCAAGCAGGTAATATCATATTTTTTAAAAAAAAATGTATCAGTCATGTTTATATCAATATCAAAATATGCAATTTTTTTCCTCGTAATCATATAAAGACATTTATATATTAAAATTTAACTATCATATTTTTACATATTTGAAGAATTAATATGCCTAAGGTTTTTATCTATACATGTTTTATACATTAACCAAATATATAGATGTAGATTCCTTAGAAGACTTGGATTCACTTAAAGCATAAGAATTTAAACTACCAATAGCAAACTAAAATTAAAAACAAAAAATCTGATATATATCGTTTGATATATCACGTTTTGTTGGAGTCTAGTAAAACAAAGACAGCCGGCTCCACTAATCACTCGCCCCTCAAGAGACAAATGTGGAGTCTAGCAATTTATCCAATGCCCCTTGAAGTTTATTCCCCAAATTTTATTATTCAAAAATTCCCCACTTATCCAAGCTTTTTTAAGTTTCTTCAAAAGCGCCCCTATGGAATTTCCTATATCTTATCACTATCTCTATCAATGGCAGTGACTGCTTGATGGAAAATTTTCCCTAGAAGATCTGGAATTTAGGTTGTTTGAGAGAGCATGAAAGAGGTCATTTAAACTAATGGTTCAATTAAAATATATAATAAAATGAAATCGAAATTACTGATTCTTTTTTTCCTTTGATTGGACAAATTGCTTTTCCCAATCCCTGACTGTAAATTGGCATTTGTACCTGTTAGATGCACATTATTTTTCTGTTTCTCTTTTGAAATCTGAAAAATAGCAAACCTTGGCAAAAAAATAAGGTTATTCCATTATGAGACCACAAGTTTAAATTACGGAAACGATTTCTTTACGACTTATGACTATACAATCGACCTTCTTTAAGCCCGTTATGCAAGAAACTTCATGCACTATACCATTTTGTTTCATGTAAAATTCAGAATTGTAGTTATTGTTGCCCCTTTACGATACTAACCATGATGGAGAACTTGTATACTTTATGGTGTTTCTCTTCCAGACTTTGAATATTCAGGCTGAAGGTGGGAAAAAGAATCTCACTTTTGTTCCTTTGGCTCCAGCTTGTGTGGTGAGCATCTATTTCCCTTTGATTTTCTAAGAGATTATTTCGAGACACTCTTTGAATATCCGTAAATGACATGATGCCTCATCCATTCATCTATTCTTATATAGATCCGCTAGTGTAAATAGATGGATGAGACGACAGTATGAACAAATGGATGAGACAACACGTCACAGTGTTCTTCCCTATCACGACTCTTTTTCTAAAGGCCTGTGCATAGACTTGCAATTGAATTGATGGCGTCAAGTAAGTTTCGATTGACCGTTTCTAATTATATCTAAGTTACCATTTTGGTGTGTTTTAGGTAATTCGAGTTCTGACTCCAGTATATGCGGCTCATCTACCTGGCAGCCCGTTGCCCTGGAGATTGTTGTGGGCAATTGTCTTGGCTGTGCTGACCTTTGTCATGCTTGCAAGCCTCAAGGTGTTGATAGGAATGGGGCTTGAGAAACATGCTGCTTGGTACATTAAACGGTGTCGAAAGAGGAAGCTGCATTCGGACTAATCAACACGACAATCGCAGCAAAACATGTCTAAAGAGAAACCGTCTCCATCTCGAAGAATTCTTGTTAATGTTTTGTGGAAGAAGTTCCTGGTGCCATTTATGCAGCTCAGGGCTGTTGAATTTTTTCCGAGAGTGTACAGTTGCAAAGGAAGATGTACCATGGACATAACGAAACACCGGTCATGTGGGACCCACTGCAAGCGTCTCCTTTTTTTTTCAAAAAAAAAAACTATAAAATTGGAATCGGATGCATTTTGCATTTTACACTTTGATCTGCTAACAAAGAGTTACTTACAAATTGGAAAAATGTTTGGGAGATGCCTTTTAATAATATTTAGGATCCTCTGAGGTGATTTGGTGTCTGTCTATTTATTTACTCTTCTGCATATCACTTATTCTGGACAATTGGATAAGATGTTGCATTGTTAAATGGTGTGCCCTAACACTTCTCTAAACATAATTTAGCCTCGATTTTTCACTTCCTTTTTTGATAAAACTAGTGTTTTCAAAATTGGATAAACAATAATAATAATAAAGTCTAATATCTTATGGCTATACGAAATTGTTTTGTTATGTATTTAATTTAGCACCATATTTTTTAAGAGTATAAGTAATTTTAAACTATTTTTATTACATTATTCTATATTTTTTTTAGATCGGTTTATTCTTTCCTTTTTCTAACCACAATTCTCTCGCAATGCTTCGAAGGTGTTTGTTTTGCTAATGTTTTAAGTGTCGGGTCATATTAAATATCATCTCCTCATATTATTTTTTATAAGTGTAATTTTTAAATATTTATGGGTATTTTTATTTTTCTATCTTTTAGTATAATTCTATTTATCTATTTTATTCTCAAAATTTTGGTTGAGTTTTTTTTTTTTTTAACTTTCTTTTTTTTTTTTCTTTTTTAAATAGACTTGTGAGCACGACCACCACTTAGAATGAGGGCATAGTTTAGTTCTTCCACACAATTTAAAGGAAAACTGACACTCACATTGACAAGGTGTTAATTTGTTAAGGATATTTGCGACCTTGTGAAAAATGTGAAAAGAACCTTGATTCCTATGCATAAATAAACCCTCTTTATACAACTTATTCTTTGTCGTCTCCCAAGAAAACCCTCCCTAAACTTGTCATGACAAAATAATCTAAATGGGTGACGGAATATAAAATTTCATAAATTATATAAACTATTAAAATAATTAAATATATATATATATAGATACATATTAGTCAGTTGTCTGTGTAACAACTGACTAATTCGAAACAACCATTCACATATTTGTGTAAACTATAATAAGCGACAATTAAATAAAATAGGTATTGATATGTATTGATAATTGATTTACATAGTGATATTTTTTTTCATAATACAATAAAATTGCTCCGTGTCGACTTTATAACAACTAATATATACAATATTTTATAATATATTAACTAATATTAGCATATATCCCTTATCATATTACCACGCATAGAAAGACTTTATGTTTGATATCAATAATATTATTTAATATTATTGATATTAATATATACCGTCCCATGTATCTCATATCAATTCTCTCTTTATTTCCATGTGGAGGTTAGATAACTATCATTGTGATACTTAAATTTACATTTAGATGATGAAATTTATATTCGGTAACGTTTGAAATAATTCGATTTCTCATTATATAAGAACAGTACATAGTAAGCAGAATAAACCAGACACATTTTCCATTTTTTATAAGTTAATTTTCATTCCCCCCAAAATTTGCAACACGAAGGAAAATGAATATAACACTTGTTTTATGGCTGAGCACAGAACTTTACAAATGCATAATATATTCACATTGTCTCACTCCGAATGACACCTGACAAGCAGCAAATCTCTTATTAATTCAGAGAGAAAGATCCATTGCAGTACCTGCAGAATTCAAGAATTACTTTAGTGGTGATTCAAACACTTTAAAAGAAAACAGACCTGACCTCGAAACTCAACAATGGCACTATATTACCAACGCCCTAACATATCAACATCAACACTTTTTTGGGGTTATATTGTAAGGCTGGATTATCTCATATTGGTTGAGTAAAGAGACAACCCACTGCTTATAAGTCAGAATATTTCGTTCTTCCTTCGATATGCCTTTTCAACGGCACTGGAGACCAATAAATTTCATGTTTATCTACAAAGCCAACAATACCTCCAATGGGAATAGCCCAAACCTTGAAACTCAACCACATATTCAAATAATAAAAGCAGCTTTTATACGTAGTAGGGTTACCACGGTATACATCTAATCCTCTTTGGTGCCCACAATTCTATAAAGCCTAGTGCCCACGATTCAAATTCAATGCCGACTGATCAAGGATAGTTCATCATTGCAATCTAATGTAGAGTCTAGGTAAGCTTCTTAGCAGACATGGAAAATTGATGTTCTTCAACGTCATATTTGGTTGGGAAGAATCAAGCCGGGGTAAACACCGCTGATAATATTTATTTCCATCTTATTCCCATTATCTCATTTAGTTGTAAAATGACATCTGAGAATAAATATTAGCTGAGAATATTTATTACTAGAGAAGTGAGAATATCTAATTCTATGTAAACGGATAAATAATTATCTATCATTAGACAAGAGAAAATATCAATCACGAGTCCCACTCGCCCCACTACTAACCCTACCCTGCCGCCACAATTGCTGCCATCGGCCACCTACCACGACCCCCAACAGAATTGTGCCGCCATCTCCCAATCCTCCTTCAGCCACCGTGTTGGTATTCCCAATTCATTACTAGAGGTAGTAGTCCCTTCCCACAAAGACACATAATTTAATATTTATTTCCACATTATTCTTAATAATATTTATTTCATTCCCATTTTATTTCAGTTCGAATACACCTTAAGAAGACAAGGTTTGCTTTGTTCGCTGACTTCAGTTCATGAATTTCATCTTTCCATGATGTGATCTTCACTTCATGCATTAGTTAGGGCAGCCAAACAGTAAGAAGTCCTTACTCTATACCCTAATATGACCTTAGAAGAACGGTAGATTTAAGCACAGAAGAATTGCCATACCTGTTGCTAAACTTCTCAGTGGCGTCGGATGCGTACAGAAGTGTTTCGTTGGCTTTCTCCAAAACCATATAGAGCTCCTTCCCTCTTGTAACCCGAGCAATAACCCATGCGTTGTTCTTTGCTCGGATACATACCTCCAGGTCCTTCTCATGGCCTTCATCCTCCCATTTGGCTCTGCTCTTTTCTAGATCAACCTCTTCTCTCACCTTACACATGGCAGCCAAAGATTCCTGAAAAAGGACATGAAAAGGAGCTATCTCAACTCCATTTGAAAGACACATAATATATAACTGTTATCTATCTTTAATCATCATCCCATAATTTGGTCCATGGAGCTGTGAGGATATAGATTAAAATATCGACCAATACGTATCAGTGTCAGAGGTCCTAATACCATGGCAAAATCATAATAAGTTGCCTTATCAACAATATACAAGTTGATATAATCCTGTCAGTTAACAATTTTTAGGAAATGTTTTTCTTCTTATATATATGATATATGTGTATTGTCTTACATGTCTGAAATTGATACGACCATGACAATATAGATATTTTCATCTATCACAAGGATCCATGGCTCTTGTTAAACCAGGAATCCACCATCCAGAAAGTTTCACCATCTTACAAGCTTCAAGAAAAGTTCCACCATATACGCACAATTGTATATTTATTTCTAAATTTGGGAAAGGGTGGTGATGACACTTTAAACCACATGACTGACGGAAAAAAAGCCATCTCAGTTCTCAAATATTTGTTCATTTTAGCTCCTACTATATAATCGTGTTCCACGATTGAGTTTTGTCTTCTCAGTATAGACACAATATTAAAATAAAACCAAGCAAAATAAGGAGGGAACACTTCCAGCACATATAAATTTCCTACCGATTAGATTGATTTTCTTTGGATAATTACCATCTCGGTAACCAATGATACAATCACTGAAAAAAGAGGTGGCAATTGCAAATCAGAGGGTAGTCTGAGCACAGCCCTGTCAAGGAGAAAGCTACGGGTTTGAGCCCCATCAGTCTTGACACGATGATTAGTCAACTCATCTTCCACCAACAGGGTGAAACATGAATGAAAATATTAGTATTAGTATCAATTGTAACCATATTAGGGTCAGACATATTGGAAAGTATATATCATTATTGAATATATTGAAAGGAAAAAAAAAAAATCTAAATAAATCATAAGTTGATAGGACTATATTGACCAATATATAATGATATAGCACCAACACGACAACATAACGTGATGCTGTGGCGGTATCAAAAAATATCGGTATCAAGATGCCCTAATACCAATACATATCAACTGATATTTACAGGTGAAATCAACATAACATTATATGTACCGTCTTGCTTGAGCTCCTTCCATTTCCATCTTGTCCTTTTTCAGTACCATATGGAAGGCTTATTGTAAACATATTGGTAGTATTGGATTAGTCAGGGAATGTCATCAGATAATTCTTCGTTGCATGTTATTTCCCCCAAGATACATGTGCCTCTCACAGTATCCCAGGAAGATTGCCACTATAATTGAATAATAACACAAATTTGTCCTTTAAGGATTTACACAACAAGAAAAAGTGATTGTCCTATGGGTTTCCAAATATAATCAATCTTGAAAAAGATGTCAGTATATGAGCCTGGAATATATAGTTAACAGAAAATAAACAAAAAAGATGTCTTATGTACTTCAGCATCCCTTTACTTCTTTACAGTTATAAGTAGTTCTGTGGTGAGAAAAGCTAAAGGTTCATTGCCATCATAATGCCAATATCTATAAAATCAAATCAGATTGACATCTAAAAAGTACTGTGCGCTCATAATTTGTGATAAGTAATCACGAAATCCTGGTTTGTGGACACAGAGCAGTCATCAATATCATGTGGCCGCAGCCAAGTAAAAGAGGATGTATGCACCATGGGCAATGTTTCATACTTACTATTAACATGAAAACCTCGTAAAATTGCAAAATTTGAAAGAAACTAACCTTAGCAAGAGTTTTGACTTTTGCAGGTGGAGAAGCCCTAGACACACTTCTATCACCATCCAATAATAAGTATCGGTATCCACTGACATGATAAGCATTTTCACCACCCCAACCTTTTGAAAGTTTCTCTTCAATTTTTAGGATTTTTAGTGATGCCTGCCAGATTCAGCAGAGAAAAATATAGGTATCATCACAAATATGGTAACTCTAACAATCTCAAGGCGACAAGAAAATCACAACAAATGTCCAGTGACAGCCCGGTGTAAGCATACAGAACAAATGGTAATAGCTTCCAACAAATGAAAGGCAGAGATAGTCAAAAGACGAATATCCCGTATCAGGTAGGTAGTATGTGTTCAAATCTAAAAGCACCAAAAAATAATGTGCTGTTCTAATTATGTGATCACTGCAAGCATGTAATTTGTGTATGCACAAAGTGAATGACGCTCAATACACTTAAAATTGGATATGTAGGATGGGTGGGTGGGTGTGTGTGTGCTGCTTCTAATAACATCAAGGGGAAACATTATATGATCCAGCAAAGAAAGAACACTAACATTCTCTAGAATCTGCTGTTTCACCAAAGAAATCCCTTGCTCCACATTATTGATTGAGACAACAGGAAGGAGAACAATGACGGTAAGATTTTTATGCTGGTGAGCGCAAAGAAACATTCTCTCATGCGACTGCTGGAGAAAAACAGTGACTGCTGAAGAATTCAAGCACTGCATATCAGCACCGGATGTATCAGCAACAAGAAAACCATCCCCACTTTTAGACCATTTACCCTGCTGTAATGGTCTTCCAATGAGATATCTGCTGCTATCTGAACTAAGTGAGGTGTCTCGTGATGCATAGAGTTGTCCTGAAGCAGTTGAAGATGTTGTGGGGACAGTTGTATAGCTTGGAGGGACTTGAATTGCACTACTTCCTTTATGTAGATTGGACCATGAGCTTGCACCGGACGATAAAGCACGAGGGGTCATCCTCAAAACAGCATATGTAAATAAATTTACAGTGTCATCCTGGAAACGTTAGTCTTTTAATTAGCTTTTCATTCATGAGGTATATGCCAAGTGGAAGTGCATCAATAACCCAACTATCAGTTTGATAAAAGCAAGAACAAGGAGCACAGGAGATCAAACCGTACAGGAGAAAGTGTTGTCGACACCAATAAGTCATGAAACAAGACAAGGGACTGGCATTGTGTGTTCCCAGCACACGACTCAAGCGCTCGGACAAGTGACTGTTACAAGATATATTACAGTAAACAAGATTTTATAGATTACAGAACCAGAACCACAAATCTTCAACCAACTTCACAAATAGAAATGACACAAGTTAGAAAGAGAATGAGTAAGCATGGAAAGCTAATAAACAATAAAAGAAGATTAAATTTTTGGTTCACAGGGCCAAAAACCAGCAAAGGGTAAAGGGGTGAGACTCAAACTAACATCAAGTACAGATCAAGCGCCAACTATGCTACACTTGGAAATACAAATCAATGAACTGTAAAGGAGAAAAAAATGATGAACTAATTCACTGAATTGCATGAGGAAAGAGAGAGGAATTCTATCACATGATGTGACAAATGGGCATCCCTCATAAATATAGATAAAATTCCTTTGTGATTGTCGATATCGTGGCATAGTTTCCACAAACCAATCAATACTTCAAAAGTTCATAGCATGGAAATCCATTTGAGAGTGAGTGGTTGAATAAGTAGATTTTGATAAGCTATTGATGAAACAGTCATTAAGAACTTTGAGGGCAAATTGACGTATGATTTTCCATATCTGTATTAGAACTCCTCCATATTTGAAAAAAAGGGGGGAATGAAAAATAAGGAGATGATTTTAAAGATAAATCAAAGGGATAAAAATGAAGTCTCTTGGAGATGTGAGCTTTCAGAATGACAACTCATAGAGAAACAGAGAAAGAGGCTACTCTGTACAGTAAGGTGGTAAATACAGAAGCTTTTCATACATATGAGAGTTGACTTGAGGAGGAAGCTGGCCGAAGATAGGATGAATTGAGTTAAGATTGACGATAGTGATATTAAGCTGTTCCCTGAGGGAACCAACATAAAGAAACATGGAATTCTGCACAAACCTGAACTTCAATAGCAGCCTCGCGCCCTATAGTCAACGCCTGAACAGTTCCTCGCTCTCTTAGAGAATCACGGAAGGAAGGCAATTGTAGTTTCTTTCCAGCAAAGAAATCTGCCTCAAAGAGAAAAACTTTATGTGAGGCATGAGATGGAGCAACTTCAGCACAATGCCAGTAGCACAAACCCAATGAAGAACGACAGTGACACGTTCCGCATTACCCCAGCAGCAGAAATCCAAAGGGTACCGTTTTTGATATGCTGACATTTAGTAACTTACAATGAAGTTTTTAAAAATTATAAACGACAAATTTTTTAGAATAATAAATTTATGCCAAAAGTGATTCCTTACCACAAAGGTAATCTGTAATAAAAGTATACAAGTTAGAACGGAGAAGTTCCCCACTAGGTTCGGCATCAAGTGCTGTTCTCAGAGATCCATTAAACATAACAAAAAGAGAATGAATTTCCTTCAGAACACTTCGCAATGCCTCAATCCGCCAAATTGCCTCTAACTCCCTATTCTTTTCCACTACCTGAATTAGGACAAAGAACAAAATTATATTTATTAAGCAGCAAGTTCCAGTGCCATAGGATGACTATGACATGATATTGCCACCTTTTAAATTAACGTAGTGAGTCCAAAAGGCATAAACAAAAGATTATGACAATGAAGGCCAACTATTGTTTCAGAAAATAAAGATGCAATAGATAGTATGAACAAACTATTTTTCAGTTCAAACATTTGTAGTTGGCAGGCTTGCCTATATATAACTATAATAGACTCAACCAAAAAGCCAAATGAATGGAGCAAAAGCTCTGTTACTGCAGGATAATGTAACAATAAAGGTGACTTTATCCCATTATTTATCGTCTAACCAAAATTGTAACCCATATTGGCAGAAGTTTTTCTTCTTCCAGAGAAAAGTATTAAGTTTGTCGAGTTTATGGCAGTATAATACTGAAAATGAACCCATGAATTATTTTAGGCTGCTCATACTTTCTCAGAGTTTCCTCACCTCCATACTTGTTTTACCTATCAAAAAACAACAGGGACTTATTCAATTCCAAAGTTCTGGGGTTGATTCATGGGCTACTCATGTCATCAGAGAGTCAGTTTTGCTCAATAAGCGACAATGTCAGCCAAGGTCCACTAAAAAAACTCCACAAGTCTCTTTCCCTCCATATGGACGCTCTCAATCTTCACTACTTAGATTGATTTGTAGCAGGTGTCCTCGCACACAAGCATGCAAAAATTCAAGTGCTTTCTCTGCATCTATCATCCTAGCATTGTGAGATGACAAAGCTAGAGTATCTATCACTCTACTTCCTAATGAGGAAACAAAGAGGAAGACACAGAATCTAGAGCTCCAGCTAGAATAGTCCTTCAATGTCTTTATAATTCATTGGCTTTTAGTTTTAATGGTTACCTAGAATGCCTCGCTTTCTCCAGCTATCTAGACAAAATCTTGTGCATTGTCGTACAAAACCATTATGCCCATTATGCAAAAAAAATTACTGGATTTTCATTTATAATATTTATATGCACATTATGCTCATGCCCTTTCTGATTCTTTGAATTTTTTAATAGATACTAGGCTTTAGATTTGAAATAAACAGAAATCAAGGAATTCAAACTGTAAAAATTAGACTTGCCTTTCGATTATTTCAGATTGGTCAGAATCAATGCAAATCAATCAAATTGATGTAGCCAATCCAAACAAGGAAAAACAATGGCAAGTTTTAAAAGCCAAATCAAAATTTAAGGTAGGTGATTCAGATCAAACAAGAGACTCAAAAAAATGCCAGCAATACTGTGTACAAGCCATAAGAAACCGCACCATCACCATCCATATGTCAGACTCTGCTTGATAGAAAACATGAGAGTGCCTCTCAGCCTCTATAACTTCGCAAGCAGCTTCTGGGGAGAAAATTCTGCATGAATGAAAATTCACACATTAATCTGTGTGGGGAAAAAGACCTTAAAATACACCGGATACGCATGGACATAGAGCATTCCCACAGATAAAAGAACTGCAACTAAAACCACAAGCATCACAACATCCTCTCTAGAATGGCCCCAATTGGCAAGAATGAGCAGAACTAAAACTCCTTGCACAACTATGTAGAGTGTCTCATAAGAAAGATTGCATGGGCTTAAGCGAATCTTTTTCAATTGCATTAGAATGCAATTACATTCTGATTTTATCTTCCACCTCTTCTGCCAGAAGCTCAGTGTCACAACGTGACTTGAGAAAAGCTTTTATATCCTCTTGATATTTTTTCCATTTCCCTTTATAAGATGATTTTCTTCAGCATTTTTAAAACCTCCATTAACTCATAATTGAGGACCTTCCTCAATAAAACAGAATTTTAAGCCCTGTAAAGGACTATGTTTTAAATTACTATTAAGATAGCTTCAGTTAATATTGTAATGAATTACGTATGTTTGTAACTAACCTTGTAAAGGTGATAAGACCTTCACTAAGGCCAATAACAGAAAGCTGTGAGGAGAAGGACAGGTCAGGGGGGTAGAAAAACAGAATTTTGTCAAGCTCCTGGCCTTCTTGTTGTCCCCTTCTCAAATCAAATACGCACATTTTGACTGCATAGCATGACGTTGTGATGGTGGACGACAGACCCATTTTTTCTTTCTTTATGATTGCAGATTCGCACACCTGTGAAACAGAAATTAAGATGGAATGTCAATTATCATATTTATAAATAATAGCCCAATAATACTACAACCTAACCCCCCAAAAAAAAAAAAAAAAAAAAAAGAAGAAGGATATAGGTGCATTTGAATGAACGACTATCAGCTATATGATGCACTAGATGTGTCTACAACTAAATGCATGGACCTAGAGTCTAGAGCATTTTAAACACAACAATACAAATGATAATGGTGAAAAGCCAAGGCACTGAAACAGCATTTCAGAGCAAATAAAACAAAAATAGTTGAACTGAGTCTCGTAACATTCATGAAGAAATTGCCTTCCACCCTTTTACTGAACTTGAACCAAGAAATTTCAGTCAAGGTTCTTCACTTTCATCTAACTAAGCGGCAATTGCAGAGATAGAAAGATAATGCTACTGATAGTAATGATTGACATGGTGCATTTCACATTTCTGCGACCCAAGTAACTTACAGAGAAAACGCCGAGATAACCAGATCCTTTATGCTCCACAGACTTGCTTGAACCAAATAAAATGATTCTCTACAAAATCTCTTAAAGTAGCTGTCACACCAACATGGAAACAACTCAAAAACATTCAAAAATACACTCATATCTACATCAAATGGAAACTAGAAATCTCGTCACAGAATATAACAATAAATCACAGAACCCAACCCTAAATGGAAGTTCGAATAATAGAACAAATATACAAATTGGGGGGGAAATTAAGTTCTAAAATGAACATATGCATTAAGATAATACCAAATGACGGAACGACTTGGTGATGGCCGATCTGAAGTTTGAGTTTCCGCAAAATCAACTTACTACGTGATCAATTTGCTGGGGAGAGAATCGTTGCAGGGGAAAACGTAGAACCTGGAGGTCGTAGTCAACTGATTCTTGATTTGTTCTCAATTCGCCATTATCCCGCTCGATACGATACCAGGAACTGCTTCTGTAGAAAAGGCAAAGAAAATTTCCTCTAATCAGGACTTAGCAAGCTGGGTATGGAGTAAATTGTTTATCTAATTAAAAAAAAAAAAGGACGAGCGGAAACTGCCATCGCCGCCGGAATTCGCCTCCAGTGGTGGAAAGTATTTTTGTAGAAAATAGTACAGCGAAATATTTACGGCAAGCTGCTTCGTAACGAGTCGATGATCCCCGTTCAAGTAAGAGAGGCATGGAGACGGCTAAACTGGTAAATTAGTTTTGAATTATGTGTCATTTCATTAAATATCATAATACACATATTTTAAAAAAATTATACAATATATTAAAACATTATATTATAAAAGTAATTCATTATTTAAAAAAATAGCCGTTTTTCTTATATAAGTTAATTATTTATTGAATAATAATAAATATATATATTTAATAATTTGTTGATGCGACAAAAAGACACCTTCAAGAGAACTCAAAAAAATCAAGAAAAAGAATAATAAAAAATATTAATGTGTCCTAGATCTAAATTGTTGTATGAATTAAGGAACCTTTTGATCTTCATCAATTGGGTCGAACTCAAATTGGTTTGATCTTTATCTCTAAAAATTTAAGTTCTACGCAACACAACGAACGAATAAGACATTAAAGGATTAACGAGACTCGCTCTCCCATTTATTTTTTAACGCTCAAATCAATAACATTTCTGAAAAAGAAGGAGAAATGCAAAGATGAGAATTATGCATATTGATGCAAAGGTATGGGTTTATATTTGACTCAGAGGTTACACTTAGGGAGAAACGGCTTTGGGGCGTTGGTATGTTCTGTAAAAAGCGACTTAGATATTGAGGGAGTAAGAATTTTGGAAAAGTTCTTGAGAGGCTCTTCGGATAGAGAATTATCTTTTGTGAGCTCTTGAGTGTGAGTCTAACTATGGGCGTATGTGTTGGCCACCAACTATCTATGTGGATTTAACAGTTTGGCATGAAGATCGTAGGCACCGATTATGGCAACCATGATTAGTCAAAAGGATCCATTTCTTTTCGAGGAGAGCGGTGGATATGTGAGTTGTTATTAGGAAAGATACGCTGAGTTGAAAATACTATTCTAGGAAATATCGCGATCAGAGGCAATATTCAGGGTGTCAAATTGATTAAGACAAATAATGTGGGAAGATGACTATGGGCTGTCCTAACCGGGTCGAGGTCAACTTGGGCTGTCCGGGTTGATTGAGATGCTGTTTTGGTCAACGTAAGCTGTTGCGTCCCAAGTCCTTAGTTGTCATATGGATTATGAAGTCTTCGGATTTCTCGATGTCCGAATAGGATCATGAGCGGGCTCAATCTCCGTCGCTATTAACCTGGAACTTACACAACACAAATTATAAACAAGAGGTGAGAGGTCAACGGGATTTCTCCGGCTGAAAACACTTCGACACTCAAATTAGTGATTTTTCGCAATGAATGGAAAGCGGCACACGCTTAGAGGTATGCGAAAATATACTGAGAATGCGATGGGAGTGTATGGATGCAAGAGTATGGGACTCGATGATCGTTTTATGGGAGGCCTGACTCCATGAATGTACCGCAAAGGATGGCTCACTTTTGTAGTCTGAGAAGAGTTGCGGACGATTGGTTAGGATGTGAGTATGAGAGCAGGAGCACAGGGAGCGCACGTCTCATTGTTCATAATCCAATTAGTAATCAAAAATTATATTTTCCTTCTTGTAGAAGAAGAGGGAATTTATAGGCTCCATGGTGTGGAGTTTTGGACGTGAGAATCCTTCTACAAGGATTCGCTGGCCGTTGATCGATAATTGCAGTAGATAATATCAGTTGTCACATTGTGGTGGTGGGGAGATCGTTGTACATCGCTGGCCACGTTTAGTCTGCTTCTCCCGTGAGAATTGGCTGGCCAGCGAGCTGCGGCTAGCAGAGTTAACATTCCTTTCGTTGGCTCGTCTTTTCTATCCTGCGCCTATCACCTGTAGTCATATTAATGAAATACATGAGGCACTAATTGATTGCAGGCATTGGGTTGCCACATAGGTTATTTCGAGTTTTGGGGCGCGCTGATTGTTTGGGCCACTACTACTTGAGTTGGGCCTCGCAATTCTTAAGCCTCATCGATACTGGACCCAACATAAATGTTGACTATTCACTAAGCATGTGGGCTGATTACCCTCTGAATTCGCTGTTAGTTCATAAGCCTTCATATTGGGTCCACCGTTTTTGCCGTTCCATCAAATATATTGTCAATTTATCCGCCCATGTGGTTTGGAAGCAGAAATAATTTCACCCAAAAAATACAATTTATATATTTATTAATAATTTTATTTATATCAATTTATTAAAAATTATAAATTTTATTTTATTTTAGTTTTTATTTATGTTAAAATTAATAAATTTAATATAAACACATATATAAGTGAGTGTATAAATTTTTTTTTATCTTATCTAATTATTTGATGGGTACACCAAAAATGAGCTGGCCCACGAAAGTCAAAGGCCCAAGACGACGGTTAACACTCTAGCAGCTTAATTAAAAAACGGGCCTAAGAGCTAAAAAAGTCCAGGATGGTCAACGCTGGCGCTGACCGTTGGGCGGCCAACTCTCAAATAGACGGTCAACTCAAATGTTGATCGTCTGCCTTGTGCGCATTAGGCCCAAAGGGGCTCTTCTACAGTAATGGGCCTGGTTCACTCAGGCCCATGGCCCATCTGGCGGATGACGACGGATATCTTTCATAAGGGCGGCCAATACGCACGCAGACGGTCAATTCGAGCGTTGACCGTTCGCATTTTGCACGTTGGGCCCCAAGAAGCCTTTCGACAAGAATCTGCCCGACCTGCTTGGGCCCACCACCATTAAAAGGCCAACAACGATCCTCCAAGGATATTCCGAGGATCTCGATTCGCACTAACAAGGACATTAACAAGATCACGCCTCCAAAGAAAAAAAGCGCCGATCTTCCCACCCTTCACAAAGGCACTCCAACGGTAATATGCTGAGGAGGAAAGAAACCAACTTGAAAAGTTATTAGCCGCCACACAAGGAAACAATCACGATCACATGGCAACCGGCATTTGCTCTAGAAGGCAAGCTTGCCAACAAATCATGAAGGCAATCACTCCTTCCAAAGAAGGAGGATTGATCTCTCAGCTACAAAAGAAGCCATTAAATCATCATTCAAGGCAGGCCTTCATTGATGCCTTCATTGACGCTCTGGTTGAGGCTTTGATCAACACTTTCATTGACTCACGCTTTTTGGAACACTTCCAACTGCCTACGCTTCCGAAAGGACGATTTTGTGCTTAGAGAAATCTGCCTTCTCTGCCACCCACGTTCTCCAAAACCCTAAGCGCAACAAGCGAGCCCTCACGGCTGCCATCGCCTTCCCACCTCCCAAATTCAAGACCACACGTCTCTTTACATCCTGGGCTCAAACACTCTCTCTCTCTATTTTCGCTTCTTTCCTTTGGGGCGCTGCTTTACCGACTTGAGCCGGTTTCATTGACTTTTCGACAACTTTTCGCCGATAACGCCGACCTCTGCTCGCTTTTAGCCACACAGTGATTCGATCAAAGAATCTGAATTGCTCAAAACCATCCGTAAGAATCCGAATCTGCTCGGGAGCCGGGCCCACGACGCTTCATTATTAAATATGTATTTAATTATTTATATCTTATTAAATTTATATTCATCCAACTTAATTAATTTAAAATAATATTTAAAAAAAAGTTTTAAGATATACTTTTTTTAAAAAAAAAATTAAGTTACAAATTTTATTTTATTTTTAATTTTAAGAATAAAAATTTAAAAATAATTTTTTATAGATATTGTAATAAATTTATTAAATTTTAAGCATACAAATTAAATTGAAAAATTCGAGCAAACCAAATAAGAAAAATTCTTGTCGAGAGCTGCGCCGGTGGTCGGAAATCCTTTCCCCTTCTCGGCTTCTCCATGGCTCTCTCTGCCGTCTTCAAGTCATCGGCTCATATCTCATGGAAATCAGTACTTCCTCTCTCTCTCTCTTAATTGTCTTGAATTTCAGCTGAATCAGGCTCTGACATCCTTTTTGCAGACGAGCAAGTTCCAGAAAACCATTTCAAAATGCATCGAGAAGTGCGGGGTTTCTCTGCACTCTGGAAAATTGACGATTGTGAAATTGTGGCCTGAATTGGCGGGAAAAGGCAGGTACTTCGATGTTTGTTCAAATCTCATTCGCGCTTCGATCGATTTTGTCGAAGAATCGCCTCTTTGTACCACGGTATGTGAGAGTGGATTCAAGGTTCGTACTGTTGAGCATTTGCTTTCGGCTTTGGAGGCCACTGGTGTTGATAATTGCCGCATTGAGGTCGTCCCCACGGACTGTGACGACCGTATTTTTGAGGTCTCTATCTCATTCTATTATATGGCTCAGTGGGTGTTCTGCTGTTCATTTGTTGAGTGACGTTGAATTTTTCTACTGTTGCACAAGTAAGGCTCCAACATGAGATTTGTCTTGCACCAAAGAATGATGTGATCTCTCTTGCTTTTTTTCCTTTTTTTGGTTTTCTAGGCGTAAGGTGCTTTTGTTTTCTAAACCATACAAGTTGGCTACCCTTGATACATTGTTTTGGTTAGTCTTCTAACAATGAAAATATAGTCATTGTACTGGAAAGATAGCTAAGTTTACTCCTAAGAATCCACAATGTGAGAAGCTGGTGTGACAAATCAATTTTTTAAGCAATCGTGTATGTTGATTAAGTTTTACGTCCGAGATTATTCCAAAATAATGTGGCAATGCTAAGCTTCCTGTACAATCCGTAGTGGCTTTTGATTTGAGATCTGCACAGATCTAGACATTGTCATCTAATTTGATATATATATTTGGAATAAAGTCTTTTAATTATCCTCTTTTTTTTTTTGGAGGGAGGGGGTGTTTGCATCTCGCCTTGAGGACACAATATTCACAATATTCGAACCTGAGCTTGACATTTGAGAAGCTTTGTATAAAGGAGATTACATCTGTAAGTTTAATGGTGAAAATATTGCCTCTACATTAGAGTTATATCATTTATGAAATATGGGGTGCAGTTGTAGCTTGTTTAAGTGCTACAAAAAATGTTAGATAATAGATCTTCACAACTTTTTAAAACTTCTTTTGTCTGTTAAAATGTCAGATAATCAATCCAGGAAGTCATGATCAGGAAGTGAACATATTTTTATTCTCTATTGAATCAATCAACAAGTTTATGTAATAGGATGTAACATCACATTGTAAGCTGTATTTCCTGACTGCTGATTGCAGGTTCCCATCTTGGATGGATCTGCACGAGAATGGGTAGAGATGATAGAGCAAACAGGTTTGGAGGATGCCAAGGATCATAATGGTAATATTTGTGAAAAGATGGTGCCAGTTCTAATAGACCCAGTACATGTGCAGCGAAATGACTCTTTTGTGGCAGCATTTCCTTCTCCAAATGTTCAGATCACTTATGGAATTAATTTTCCTGAGGTATTTTGTCCATCGTCATTTGCTTTGTGCAAGAAAAAAGCTGAATTAACTAGTTATTTAATGCCATATTCCTCCATTATTTCTATATAGTGGAACCTATCTGTGATACATGAGACTACATGTTTGTTTTCTTATTACCATAGTTAAATTTATCCCCAAAGAGCCAACGAAATAAATATGTGAATAGTTATTATAAGATAATATATGTAAGCTAAGCAGTTGCTGTTTCCTTTAATTGCTTAAACCTTAAAAGTGTAAGTTCCAATAATTGTTAGATAACAATATGAAAATGAGACACCTTGTTTCTGTTTGCAAAAATAAAGATCTTCCATCATCCAAGTGAATGTGGGAGATGCCTCTGAGCTTCTTATTTTGGAGGCATATTGCTCTCATTTATGAGTGATTTTAAGTTTTGATATTGCTAGGGCCCTCTTTTCTTTCATGTTGAAGAAGAAGTCTAACTTGATCTTGCAGTCTGCTTCCCTGGAGGCCAACATTTCTCTAACTTTTTCTTTACTTGGAGTCATTGAGAATAAAAGGAAGCATCACATATATGTAATAACCATCTTGAACAGAACGAAATGGAACTTAGTTGTTATGTTCTCCGTCTTTGCAGGTACCTCATATTGGCTGCCAGTGGTTCTCCTCAGCCCCTCTGGAGTGTTCCTTTTATCCTACAGATATTGCTCCTTCCCGAACATTTTGTATTTTCGAGGAGGTTTGTCTTTCACATGCATTTCAATGTTTTTATTGAATTTGATCACAGTTTGATGATTGTTTAAAATAAGAGAACATGACAGGAAGAGTTAATACTCAGCTCAGACACACAAAGCACATACTTCAAAAAAATTACATAAATATGTATCATTAAAGAAGCCTAAGCATGATGCTGGCTGGAAAAATAACTATATTACTAAGTCTGCCACAAGTTGGACATCTTTATGTATGGGGAGCTGCATTGCAGAGAAGGCATCATAAAAGGGGTGTACTCGCTGAGTTGCATATTGGTCAGTTCTGTTGTATAGATTCTTCAAATGGCTTTCACACCAGCTCCAAAATATTGAAAAGCGGTCAAATTGAATATTGACTTCAAATAGAAGCCTTTTTTTCCTGTAGAGAAAGTTGTTGTGGCTTGGCCCTTTTGTGGCAGATGTTGTATCACAGATTGCCTTTGAATAGATAGATAATAGAAATCATTCCATTCAGGATACATCAGAATTGAATTAGAATATGGAACTGCTTTAAGTGCCTCTAATTAGAAGATGGAAATGCTTTGGCAATAAATACATCAGAATTGAATGCTGCAAATAGGAACCTTCAACGTAAAGTATTTTCTGATCTTCATAGAAAAACCTCTAATTAGGGGATAGGAAAACCCTCATGGATATCAGAGACCTCTTTCTTGTTAGGGCATTTTCATTTATAGGATTTTCTGTCTTACATTTCCTGGGTTTTTCCTGTTTTATTATTTAATCTCAGCTAACAATGCTCAATGATGATTTGGGAATCTCATAATAGGTAGAGAAATTGCACAACGCAGGACTCATCAAAGGTGGATCAACAGAAAATGCCGTTGTTTGTAGGTTAGACTCTTCATCTCATGCCCGTGCTCACAAACACTTGGTTGAGCAGAACATTCCTTCTTAGAGACCACAAGCATCTATATTAAAAAATGAAGCAGTGGGCAACACTAGCAAATACAGACAAGCAAAGACTTATGAAAGATAAAGGCATTTAAGAATTGAGCTGCATTTAACTTGGGCATTTTATCATAGTATAAAATCAAAATAGTGGACCGATTAAAGTTATCTTGAAGAAAATGTGGCGCTGGGCTGGTCTAGACCATTCTTATATGAAATCAAATTTCATCTACTGAGTCTGATATTTCCTCTGTTGTTGTGAACTCTGTCTGTGACTGTTTCGCTCTCTCTTTTCTCTATGTTTCTTTGTTTTTGTTAGTGAATGTCAAATTTGGTTTGCATGCCTTCGAATGAGCATGATAGGACTTTAGCTGTCAGAAGAAATCTTAAATTGACACCTGTTTGACCCCAAAATAGCTCAAATAAATAAAAGAAAAGGCAGCTATAATATAATGAAAGAAAAACTATCACACAGCTTCATCATTCAACCTTTAATATTAGCTCGAGCAGCTGACAGCCATACCCTCTATTCTAAACTAAGGCATGCTAAGAAGTATTAGCTTCAATGTTCAAACTTTTACGTGCACAATTCCAAAAGCTAGATCTATCTTTCTCACTAGTATATTATTTGTATTATGAGGGTGAGCTTTAGTACAATGGCAAAATTATTTTATAACCTAAAAGTTATGGGTTTCAAACCAATGAAACATTTATGTAACGAAGAGGTAAGATTGCATATATTTGATCATTCTCACGATGTAGGTTGCCGTTTACATGCAATATATTCATTAAGGGGTGACATAATATGTTCTTTGACATTATACAGAGGTTTGATAATACCATAGCTAGAAGGATGACACTGAAAATTCTTTACCTTTCACCAATGGTTTCATAATAATTTCATTTGAGTTCTCAGATTTTGGGTGCAACTAACGATGATTTTCTCTATGTGCAGCGCCTCCAAAGGTTGGTTAAACCCACCACTACACTTCCCTAATGAACCTTGTCGTCATAAGGTTTTGGATCTCATTGGGGACCTTTCCATGTTTGCACGCTGTGGCAGCCAAGGGGTTCCGGTGGCACATATTGTTGCTTACAAGGTGAGTCTATCTCTCTATTTTGTCTCATTTTTTGGAGGGTGCTAGCTAATTTATGTAAACCGCCTGGATATGTTGATTGTTCTGAGTGAAATTCAAACAAAGGCATTTGGGAAGCATTTACCCTCTTAGTTTGCTTCTCACTTATGAGGATTCATAAATGTGTTTGTGATATTATGGAAATGGAGCTTCTGATCATTTGAACGTTTGCTTTACTAGAGTTCTCACAGTTTGACTGTCGTGGAATCTGAACAGGCTGGCCATGCACTACACGCCGAGTTCGTGCGCTGCTTATCGAAAAGCTCTGTGAAGAATTGAGCATATGGAATGACGGCATCCAGGAGGGTTGTCAGCTTAAACAGGGAATCGGATATCGAATGTGGTTTGAATATTAAAAATGCAGGTTCAATAAGTATCTGTGAGGAAAGATAGATTAGTTGTGGTTGACGATAAAAATATAGAGATAGACCTAAAGAAGCTGAATTGAGGTGATAAAATATAATTTAAAATTGTTTGTATTCTTTGAAGATATTACACTAAATCTACTGAATGAAAAAGTGAATTTGTATTATTAATTCTATTTAGCAGCATTTAAAGCTTCGTAGTTGTTATTGCAGAATCTGTGTATCACCATTGACAAAACACCACGAGGAACAAGTTCTAAGATCCATGAGGTGGCTTGATTCAATGCAGGAGTTTCTTCTTCAACAGGTAACATTAGGGTGTATTCACGATTAAGGTGCTACACAGTTGCAACTAAATCTAATTAAAGTTGAACCATCTGATCAGCTCGGTTTGATCAACACAAATTTTTATGTAGTTTGATTAAAATATATTAGTATTACATATGAAAATAACAAATAAATAGGCCAATTAATTTTTTAGATTGAACATGATAAAAGGCTAGAGTGTTTGGTCCTGTCCAGATTATAAAATATATATAAAAATAAATAAATAAATATATATATATATATATATATATATATACACTATCTTAAATGGATATCATGTTTAAAAAAAATATTTTAATAACTTATGTTTATGTAATTAATCACATTTTAGAAAAAAAAATATTTTTATTTAAATATATACTTATACATTATTATAATTTTTAAAATACTTTTTTTGGTACAAATACACATTTTTAAATAAAAGTAATTAAAAATATAAATATTTACATACCCATCTAACATATATTATGGACGGATATGGTTAAAATTTATAATTCAAATGGCTAGACCATGTTCAACTTGATTCAACTTTGCTGTCAAATGTTCACCTTTAATTCAACTTAAACCCGATTTTAATCATACTTCCGTAAAACCAAGCATTAAGTTTTGTGAAAAGTGCCATGAGTGAGTCAGAAATCACTCCAGTAAGTCTATAGCCAAATCTGGATCAAAATGCAAAGTTTGAGATGCAGGTCTAGGGAAAGATGGCTATGTCGCTGTGGTGGTATGTAGTCGCATGCCCATTTGAACTTGATCAACTGATTCATATGGGGCTGGATTGACAACTCATCTTATGTCTTGAATAAGTGACCAAAACCACAAAAGTTTAACTTTTTTTCTTTTTTCCAGTTTACATGGCTAATAACCAACAAATAGAAGCAATCCAAGTAAAAAATAAATCCATAAGCAAACTGAGCTACAAAGCAGATGCATTTCACTGGCATGTTAATATTACAGATGTTTTGGAGAGGCCAACTAAACATTGTCAGTGTAATATGCAATTGGTAAATCAACTCTCCTAAAGCAACTTAAAGAAACGGGAAAAGAAACCATACATGGTAAAATAAACTGTCACTGAAACAATAGAAGCCTCCAAATCGATCATTGTACACCAAACTATTGTGAGCAACAAATCAAATGAGAAACAAGAAGTAATGCAAGAATGGCGGCTACAGAAGTTTGAAAAAACAAACTATGAATTGAGCTCCATAGATAGAAATGCTGTATGCCTTTTAGCTGAATTATTTCTGAATTCTCAGAAGCTGCTTTTACCCTTCGCCCTTCATTTCTGTACATATGACGAGGACGGGAAGGAAAACCAAAAACTTCAAACCTGTTCGCTTCCCTTCAGGACGTTATACTTGCAAAGTGGGCATGTCGCGTTCATCTTAAGCCACTTCACGATGCACATGGAGTGGAAGTGATGGTTGCACGGGAGAGCATGGAGCTCAGCTCCATCCTCGTATGGGGATAGACAGATGCAACATTCCTAGTGAAAGAAACATCAAGAGGAACAGAACTAATGATAAAGAGTGGAACAAAACAATATTACCAGTGTTAAATAAGCATCTGATTTTGGTGTGGTATATGGCCTTGAAGCCATATATTCTGAATTGAGGATTAATGGGAATGTCAAATTACCATTTAAAAATCAATCTAATTGTGATTCAACATTAGGCTGATGTAGATTACAAAAAACTAATATGGCAATCATGGCAATTACTCAGTGAAACTAATTAAGAATCATGTACGACTGATGAAGATGATCCAAAGAATGACAAGGAAAATGAATCTCGTAAGTTGTATGAAGATGAGGAAATGTATAAATCTTAAAACAACAGCAAGTTAAAAAATCGTGAGCAATCATTTCCATGACAAAACTGAAACTTACTGCATCCTCAGGTAAAAGAACGCGTTCAGTTGCCAAGTATCCACTGCTAGTATCCACTGGAACCATCACTCCTGCTCCAACACTCGGCTTTTCTGCATTAATTGAACTTCGAAATCTGTACTTCGGAATTATACTGAGATCTGCATCTGATGCACCTTCCTTCATTTTAATACCACAATTAACACAAGAAATTAATTGTCAAGAGACACGGAAAATTTTTTATTAAAGCTAGTATGATGGAATCATTTTCACACCTGTCCTGCTACAGCATAAAGAATGGCAATAATGCAGGGCAAGCAGCAACATAGAGCAATCCCTATTAGACACGCCAAGATTACGCAGAATATGGCAAAGAAAACATCAACTGCCAAGAAAACCACAGTCAACCTGCATAGATGTATATTCAGGGAGTTTTAGAGGGTTGATATAGAAAAATAGGGGATGAAAAAAGTTAGTCAAAGAGTCTATCTCAGTGTTGTTAAATACACAAGAGGCATTACAGGCCAAGGTGCAATGATGAAGTGAGGGCCCATGTGTGAAGTATATATGTGAAGTATGTATATAGAATGATGTTATAATGAATTTAAATTATTAAAACTAATAGTAAAATAAAAAATATTAAAAAAAATTCTAACAATAATTTTAAACTTATAGTTCCATGACCAACATAAAGATAGTAATTGATAAGCATTGCTCATCACAAACATATAAGTACATTAAAATTCATCAACAAATTTGAAATATTATCCTCAAAATACTTATAGCAAAGACTAATATTTGTTATCTACTCGAATGACTTTATATTTATATATCTTTTTAAGTTAAAATTGTTATCAATATCTTTTAAGTTAAAATTGTTATTATTTATAAACTCTAATGGAGTAGCCCTATAAATACTTATCATTTAATATTCACACTATTTCTCAATTTAATATAACGTGTACTATTATTTACTTCAACATATTTTAGCAACAGAATCCATTGTTAAAGATTTTTTTTCAAATATAAATTCATTATCCTCGTTAGAGCATCCATCAATTATTCTAATCAGTCTCTCATCATTTAATTAATCTAAAATTACGAACACATAATTGATATTATAAGTAACAATTAAATATAATTATTAATTTAAAATAAACATTTATTTTTTAAAAAAAAAAAAATCATGAGGCACTCAAGATTGCACGTCTTGACCCTCGAAAAAAAGACAAGCAGCGTGTGCATTTTGGAACGAGTCTCGCCTAGGTCCATTGAGGAACTATGCTTAGAGCCATGAGCCTAGGCGTGCCTTTAACAATATAGGTCTATCAACACCGACCTTTATCAGTTGCCTCCATTGTGGAGGCATGATGGCACTGTGCTGCCAGTTTCAGTTCTTAGGCTTACATCAGGATGTATTTTGAGAGTCTTCCATAGTATAACCAATCAAACTCTAGTTTTCAAGTACCAGCTGAGCTCGCTGCATCGTAGCAATTCTCTGCTATTAGGGTCATTCTTATGATTGGCATATTCCGTGATCATATTTAGTTATGTATCGATGCTAGGGTGTGTTCTTCGAAGTGCTGTATCAGCTCATTTTCGTGGCTGCCCGTTCCCGGGTTCCAGGAGCATCGCCCCTGCCGTGAGCTCGTCGTCCACTCGAGCCCCGATTCCAGTACCTCTGCGCCTATCATGCGCTCGCCATCCACTCGAGCCCAAATTCCAATAACCATCCGCTCGAAAATCGCCGCCTTCTCGCTCAAGCCCAAATAGGGTTTTCTCTCGAAACCCTCCATGTACTCGCCGCACGCTCGAATGTGCAGCAACGATATTTAATTTAAACGGGCTTTTCGAACTCTCTATAAATTCTCTCCTTATTTCAGTTGTCCTATTTTACATAGCAGCATTTTGGAGCGTCCCACTTTGAGAAATCTTCATCTTTTACTCTATTAATCTTGCCCCGGTTGAGAAAATCGTGATTAGATTAGTGTTCCATGTGTTAACGGATTTCTCACTATTTTCTCTTTCCTGATCCATTATTCCTACCCTTCTACCTTCGTTGGCGACGATAGTTTTGTGAAGAAGGGGTTCCGGTGGTGTTGACTACTTTAAGCGGTTCGTGAGAGAAGATTGATATGAAGACCGGAAAGTGTCCAGTTCCGTTGCCGCGGATAAATGCAATGAGTTCCTTGGTAAGGATCACAAGGCGGGAGTAAGTTGGTTAGGTTAGCGTGTCTGTACCATCCGATTTGTAAGTTGATTTTCATAATAGATATTTTTTCTAACCGTTGAAACCGGAAGGGTTTTTATCGATTATCGTGGGTATCGAATTTTTCCTTTGTCACCAAAAATTGTGTCCTACTATTGTTTATTGTTGTATACGTTTTATACATATTATTATTCTTGACATCTAAATATAAATATTTTTTACGTATATTGAATATTTAGTTTTATACTACTTCTGCTAATCCTGTAAGGAGTTGAAACTTTACTGTGTAATTTGGGACGAAACGTCCTTTTCAATTGGTATTAGAGACTCACCCGATCCGCAACCCCAATCTAGATGCATACTAGTCAATCGCTGTCCATTCATTCCTACTTTAATGGGAGTAATTATACCTATTGGAAGGTTCATATGAGAGCCTTTCTCAAATCGATGAATGAGCGCGTCTGGACTAGTACTCAAATTGGGTGAGCTCCACCAAGAAGCACCACGGGTGACGAACCAAAAGTATTATCTTTGTAGTCCAAGGAAGAACATGATGCGTGCAATTGGAATAGTAAGGGTTTACATGTTATATTTATGGTTGTGTCACCTGAAGAATTTAAATGCATTTCTATGTGCGAGATATCAAAAAAAGCTTGGAACATTCTTGAAATTACCCACGAAGGAACTAAATTGGTTAAAAATTCAAAATTACAAATACTCACCTCTAAGTTTGAAAAAATACGACTAAAAGATGACGAGACCTTTAATGAATTTTATTCAAAATTGAATAACATTGTGAACTCTACATTCAATTTAGGAGAAGTATTTTTGAGAATAGAATTGTCTGAACAGTTCTACGATCTTTGCCTGAACGTTTTAGACCCAAAGTCACAGCTATTGAAGAGAGCAAAGATCTAGATAAATTGAAAATAGAAGAATTTGTTAGATCTCTTCAAACTTATAAGTACACTCTTCTTTAAATAAAAAAGAAACAAATCAATTATCCTGAAAATTGTAAAAGAAGAGAAAAATCGTCACTCGCACGATGAGTCATGTAGTGATAAGGATTTTGTCAAATTTGTCAAAAATTTTAAAAAATTCTTCAAAAATAAGAATAGCAAACGAACTTTCAAAAGAAATGATCCATCACATCCTTCAATCAAGAAAGATAAAAAGGAAACTTAAGATTCCAAAAATAAAAAACCCCAAGAAATCCAATGTCATGAATGCCACAACTTTGGTCATATCCGAACCGAGTGCTCTAATTTTAAACGTCAGAAAGGAAAAGCCTTAAATGTGTCTCTAACGGATGATAAAAATGATGAAAAATTCTGCGAAGATGATGAAGTGAATTATATGGCATTCAAGACATTGATTATCAGTGGTGACGAAGCTACTAGTGCGCCTTCTGAACAATCAGATTCCTCTCATGAAGAACTGATAACGATTTTGATGATCCTCAAGAAGCATATGAGAAACTGTTTAGGGAATACTTAAAAGTAAAGAAAACGAATAAAACCTTAAACAATAAACTCATCGACCTGAAAAAAGAAAAGACTGAAGTTATGATCCAATTGAATAGTGTCACAAAGATACATCGTGAACTAAAAATGCGTAACAACTCCTTAATCACGAAAATTAAATCCCTAGAATTGGAGTCTTGAGAACACTAAGAACAACATAAGCAAATTTTCCAGTGGAACCCAAAAGCTTGATCATATGCTGGGCCTTGGAAAATATGCTGGAAATAAAAAGGGTTTGGGATATGTTGAAAAACTTTTCCAACACGGCCCATAACCTAAAACTATCTTTGTTCCCGCTACAAAAATTCCACTAAAAAATATTAACACATCTAAAGTCACTAAGACGGTGTCTCAACGTGTAGAAAAAAAATTTGGCTCAACTCATTTGCCTAATCTACACAATCAAAAGGTCGTGAATAAACCCACTAAAATTCACCGGTCAAATAAAACAAATACCTATTTCCACCAAAGATCTAAACAGTCTCCTTTCGTGCCTACGTTTGTGCCTACTTGTCATACTTGTGAACAGATTGGTCACATTTGTCCTCGTTATACCGTGAATTTTTTGTATAACCAAAGACAATGAATGAAAATGAACAAACTTATTAATCACGTTCAACAACTGAATAAACAAGTAAAAAGATTAAATCAGATAGTGAATTCGGAGAGAAAAATATGGGTTAAGAAAAGTATACTAAAAAACTCTTTTGAAACATATTCATGCAATGTCGCTCATATTGCCTTGAAAGCTCAAAATTGGTCTCTGTGGTATTTAAACAGTGGATGCTCTAGACATGTGTGGAAATAAAGCCATATTTTCTTCGATGTCAAACCATTCTGATGGGATGGTTGTCTTTAGTGATGCCACTAGAGCTCTTATTCTTGGCGAGACCCGATCTTGTATCTTTGGACTATCAAAGCCTTGTGATGTCTTGTCTGTCTTAGGATCAAAATATAACTTTCTGAGCGTCAGTCAATTTTGTGATGACAACTTTAAAGTCCATTTTTTTCAAGATAAATGTTGCATCTACGACACAAATGGCTCGATTGTTCTAGAGGGAAAAAGAACTCCCGACAATCTTTATGGTATCGAGTAAAACAACATTCTTGGATGCGACTACACTAAAATTGACTCTACAGAATTGTGGCATCAACGCCTTGACCACTTAAATTTTAAAAGCCTGTCAAAAATTTTGAAGAAAAGCCGTGTTAAAGGGCTTCCTAAAATGTCAAATGTAAAACACCTTGTGTGTAGCCTTTGTCAATTAGGAAAACAAATTAGAACAAATCACTCATCTCATAGTGATATCCACACATCGCGTCCTCTTGAACTGATTCATATAGATCTTATGGGACTTCTAGAACTGAAAGTCTAGAGGGGCAAAAGGTACATTTTAGTTGTTGTTGATGATTACTCTAGGTATTCTTGGATAGACCTTATTCGAGAAAAGTCTAATCCATGTGATCACGTGAAAATTTTATGCAAAAACTCACAAATGAAAAAAGAAACTTCTATCATTAGAATCCATAGTTACCATGGAAAAGAATTTATAAATTTCAATTTTGAAAATTTTTGTAATGAAGAAGGAATTCATCATGAATTCTCATTTGCCATCACCCCTCAACAAAATGACATTATTGAACGCAAAAATCGGGTCATTCAAGAAATGGCCAAAACTATGATATAATGTAAGAATGTTGCCATGTACTTTGGGGGCGAGACCGCGAGCACGGCTTGTCACATAATCAACTGAGTCTACCTAAGACCCGGGACAGAAACTACTCCATATGAACTGTGAAAAGGAAAGAAACATAGCGTTAAGTATTTCTATATCTTCGGTAGTCAATACTTTATTTTACGATATAGGAAAAACTAAGGTAAGTTTGGGTCAAAAAGTGATGAAGGAATATTCTTGAGATATTCCCTAACTAGTCGAGCCTATTGGGTCTACAATTTTTGCACTCAAACAGTTATGAAATCCATTAATATTGTTGTGAATGATATCCCTCATGAGCATCCTAAAAGCCGCAACTGTTCTGATAAAGAGGATGATCATGTTGAATCTTCACTTAACTCAACATTTCCTGATATTGCGCAAGCAACTCTTAATTTCATTCTTACAAAAGAACCTTTACCAGAGTTAAACTAAATCATCCAAAAGATCTTATATTAGGCGATTTGAGTGAAGGTATGAGGCTATGTCACCGTATTCTAAACCAGCTCGCCTATATCTGTTATGTTTCTCATATCGAACCTAAAAAGGTAGAAGAGGCCTTGTCCGATGAGTGCTGGACAAATGCCATATACGAGGAATTAAATTCATTTGTGAGAAACAACGTATGGTCCTTGGTTCCTCGTCCTACACATAAAAATGTCATCGGGACCAAATGGATCTTCAAAAACAAAACCGATGAAAATGGGAATATCACCGGAAATAAAGCTCACCTTGTTACTCACGGATATACTCAAGTGAAAGGCATCGACTATGACGAGACTTTTACTCCTGTGGCTCGTCTTGAATCTATCCGTATTCTTCTATCTATTACTTGTACCATGAGATTTAAATTGTATCAAATGGATGCAAAAAGTGCATTATTCAATGGTCTCTTTCAAGAGGAAGTCTATGTAGAGCAACCAAAAGGTTTTGTGAATCATGCATTCTCAGACCATGTGTACAAACTAAAAAAGGCCCTATACGAACTTAAGCAAGCTCCTAGAGCTTGGTACGAGCGTCTCACCTCATATTTTAGTGATCATGGTTTTGTTAGAGGCAGTGTTGATAAAACTTTATTTGTAAATAGCCCAAATTTATGTTGAGGATATTATTTTTGGTACTATCGTTGACTCCCATGCTCATTCTTTTGCAGACTGCAATAACCTCGAATTCAAAATGAGTATGGTTGGAGAACTTACATACTTTCTTGGCTTACAAATTCGACAACTCTCTCACGGTACTTTTGTTTCCCAACCAAATATGCCAAGGACCTTGCCAAATGCTTCAATCTTGATAACACCAAACATACCCGGTCACTCATGAACACTTCATTAAATCTAGATCGTGATCCTGCGGGAAATAGCGTCAATCCAACTCTCTATAGAAGTATGGTCGGTAGTCTCCTGCATTTGACTGTTAACCGACCTGACATTGCATTTAGTGTCGGTATCTGCGCCCGATATCAATCCGATCCAAAAAATCACATTTAAGTCTGTGTCAAGCATATCATTCACTACATCAACGAGACTTCTGATTATAGGATTTTCTTATCTAACGACTCAAATTTCGCCTTGGTTGGATATTCCAATGCCAATTTGGCTAAAAAATGTTAATGATCGAAAGAGCACCTCCGATGGGTGTTTCTATATCGACTCCAACCTGGTGACTTAGATGAGTAAGAAACAAAATTCAATCTCATTATCCACTGTCGAAACCGAATACATTGCCGCGTGGAGCTGTTGCACGCAACACTTATAGATGAAACAAATGCTTCTTGATTTCGGTATTGTCCAGGATACTATAACCATTTATTGAGACAATACTAGTGCTATAAATATTTCTAAAAATCCTATTCAACACTCTCGCACCAAACATATCGATATTCGACATCATTTCATTCGTGAGCTCGTGGAAACTTGAGTCATCTCACTTGAACATACTCCAACCGACAATCAATTGGCCGACATCCTCACTAAACCCTTGAATAGTATGTGTTTTGAATTTTTGAGAACAGCCATCGGTGTTTGTTCGCCTTCCGAGGAATGACACATATTTTTTACAAAAAAAAAGCGCATTATGTGAGCTGGCCTTCCGTGGGCTCAAGCGCACGTTGCCTCTCCCCTTATCTTCCAGCGGGCAGCGTTCGCAAAGCAAACCCTCATTCCACGTTCAATCCTCTTGGCCGCTCTCCTCTCTCTCCGACGGCCTCTCTCTCATACTCACCTCCAGATCTACCTTCCTTCTCCATTATGGACATCTTCAAGGTAAATTTCTCTCCTCCTCCATTTCTCCCTCTGCTTTCCATCCGCCATTAATGGCGGTGCTAGCCTTTTTCCTTTCGGTTTTTTGCTGAATTTTCTCATGGGTCATCATTTTCTTACTCATTTGCTGTAGATCCACCCGTTACTGCATGGATCTCGTGCACCCGCCATTGCTATTGTGTGTCCCCAATTCCTAGCTCTTCCGGCGCCAATGGCACCTCCAGCCTTATCCCTTGTCGCGCTCCCATGGCTGGGCGTCGCAACAAGTCCCTGGGCTCCTGTCCCTACGACTAGTGGTGCGTGGCTAGTGCGTTGGCGATGCTCCCATGGCTGGTCAAGCGCTTGCTTTGCGCCGCCCTCCCCTCGTGCCTCACCCCCCCAACACACGGCTCAAAAAAAAAAAGGATCAAAACTCCTATATCTATATATATATATATATATATATAAACGGGGGCGTAGGTATAACCTTATTTGGGGGTTCTTACCATCTTCTCTTCATATGTGTATTTCATATGTCGGGCCAGCGTAAGTCATCTGCTCGCAAAACTATCAACAAACGCAATGGGCCGAGTGGCCTCTTCGCTCCCGATCGCTTTATCAATCCTGAGGCTAAGGCCTTATTTTCGTCGCACATGTACCATCGATAACTCTTCCTTGAACGGAAAGTCAGCCTTGATTCCCTCGACCCTTCCATCTCCTCTGTCTTTACCGACCGACATTGGGAGCCGGTCCTCACCGATTTGATTACTCACTCTCTTGTCCTTATTTAAGAATTTTATTCTAACATTCGTGAGTCTTCATTCGATTCTTTTTCAACTTACTTGCAGGGGCGACACCGTCGGATTATTCCAGATGTGATTGCATGGGTTCTTGGTCTTCATCGGGTGCCAAATCCCGACTACTCTTTCCCCCCGTTCCCCAGGCCTCACCCAAATGAGGTCGCTACATTTCTTCATAGTGCCCCATGGAGTGGCATGAGCGCTCTTTTAAGACTTCCCTTCTTTCCCCTAGGCGCCTGGTTGTGAGCCGTGTCATACTCACGAACCTTTTTCCTGTTTCTCACTTTTCCACCATTCCCATGGATAGAGCCTTGTTTCTATATGCTCTCTTGAGTAGACGGCCTATTGATTTGTCGTCTCACATCTTTTCTCACATTCTCTCCCATTTCACCATCCGTAAAGATGACAACCTTTCCCAAAGGTGCCTCATTCAGCGGCTACTTATTGGACTCGGTATTCTTATTCCCGATCTTCCTTGTCTCCAGCTTGCCCGCTCTATTGCTTCCACCACCTTTGCCCAAAGTCAGTCTCATACTCGTCACTTTGTCGAGGATCTCTAGAAGCCACTCGATGAGCCTCTCCCCGAGGTGCCTTTCTCTCAGCCTGAGGGTGGACCATCTGGCTGCACCTCCTCATACCCTGACCCCTCGAGTCTTGGCCCTTTTGGTCATCCTCGGTACTCCACCTCTTCCTTCGCCGCTATGATGAGTCAGATGTCTCGCCTTGCCGATCACTTTGAGCATCTCTATTCATCGCAGGAGCGCATTTATACTTCGCAGTCTCAGTTGCGGTCTGATATTCTTGGTAGCTTTGAATGTATGGATGCTCGCTTGGCTACACAGGAGGCTGAGCTTCGATGGTGGCGGCGTCATCATGGTCGTCAGCCCCCCAACGATTCTTCAAACTCTGAGTGATCCCCTCTCTTTGGCTCTTCGTGACAAAAAGGGGGAGACCATTTGCTATTTTGATAAGGGGAGATATCTTATTTTTGTTAGAGGGAGATATATTATCTTTGGATAGGGGGAGGTCTTCTTGGATTTTTCAGTGATACTTTTATTTGTCTTACTGACTGTACCGACTGCACTGCCTTCATTTATTATGATACTATTATTACGTTCCTTGTTATTTTATAACGTGTCTGTTGCTATATACTACTGTGCATGGTTATCTTCTTTTTATATTGCTCTAGACATACTATTATATCTCTTTGTATTATATCTATTTGTACTAACCATAGTTGACCAGGCAACACAACTATAGTATCGGTACGACAGTTAAAGTATCATCACACCAGCTCACGTGAAGATTTTTATGTTTACTTGTATTATTTTTAGTCCTTATTAGGTGTAGATTTTTATGTACACAAGTTCTATCTTGGTGGTGTCTAAATCCGTACTTCTCTTGTATTTTTTTACTTTGCATTTTGTCACAGAATTACCGAATGGAGAGATTATTATGGTCATTCTTATGATTGGCATATTCTGTGACGATATTTAGTTTTGTGTCAATATTGGAGTGTGTTCATCGAAGTGCTGCATCAGCTTATTTTCGTGGCTGTCCGTTCCCGGCTTCCAGGAGCATCACGCCTGCTGTGAGCTTGCTGTTCGCTTGAGCCCCGATTCCAGTAGCCCCGTGCCTGCCATGCGCTCCCCATCTGCTTGAGCCCTAATTCCAGCAGCCCCAAGCCTTCCATGCGCTCGCCGAGCGCTTGAGCCCAAATTCCAGTAACTATCCGCTCGAAGTTCGCCGCCTTTTCACTCGAGCCCAAATAGGGTTTCAAGAGAAAACCCTCCGTATGCTTGCCGCGCTTGAGCGCCACGGCAATGATCTTTAATTTTAAATGGGCTTTTCGAGCTCTCTATAAATTCTCTCCTTATTTCAGTTGCCCTACTTTACACAGCAGCATTTTAGAGCGCCCCACTTTGAGAAATCTTCATCTTTTACTGCATTAATCTTACACTGATTGAGAAAATCGTGATTGGATTATTGTGTTCCATGTGATAACGGATTTCTCACCATTTTCTCTTTACTAATCCATCATTCCTACCAATCTACTTTCGCTGGTGACGTTGGTGCTGTGAAGAAGAGGTTTCGGTGGTGTTGGCTACTTCAAACGGTCCATGGGAGAAGATTGACGTAAAAACTGGAAGGTGTTTAGTGTCGTTGCCGCGGGCAAATCGAATGAATTCCTTGGTAGAGATCACAAGATGGAAGTAGGCTAGGTTAGCGTATCTGTATTACCCAATCTGTAAGTTAATTTTTATAGTAGATATCTTCTTAGACTATTAAAACCCAAGGGATTTTTTTCGATTACCGTAGGCATCAAGTTGTCCATTCGTCACTAAAAATTGTGTCTTTTTGCTATTGTTTATTGTCGTATACGTTTTATACATATTATTGTTTTTGACATCTAAATATAAATACTTTTTACGTGTATTGAATATTTAATTTTGTACTACTTCGGCTAATCCTGCACGGGGTCAAAACTTTATTGTGTAATTTGGGACAAAGCATCCTTTTCATCTTCAATAGTTTCTACTTCTTAATAAAGCTGAGACCTACAAGGATTAGTAGAACTACTCCCTTAGTCCCATCAATCATTAAGGTGGAAAAGTCAATCGAGGGAGCCTAATTAATGCACATCTCCCCTACTAAATATTGAGCTCCAATTCCAATGTTAACCTTCAATTCTCTACACTAAAATAATCAAGCCCGATAATATTTAAGGAATCACTGAAAGCAATAAAGCAATAAGTTGACGAATGAATTGGACCGAGGGAGCTAATATATGATACTCCCATAGGTAGCCATGCATGAAGTCACTCCTAGTATGTATGAAGAGTTGTACTCTAGATTTTGATATGGCATTGACGTTGCTTAACGGAGAACTTTCATCATATATAGAAGCTGCCTCTTAGGATTAGTAGAACTACTCCCTCAGTCCCATTAATGGTTTCAGTGGAAAGTCAGTTGAGGGAGCATAATTAATGCACATCTCCCCTACTAAATATAGAGCTCCAATTCCAATATTAACCTCCAATTCTCTACATTAAAATGATCAAGCCCGATAATATTTACAACATCGCTGAAAGCAATAAAGCAATAAGTTGACAAATAAATTGGACCGAGGGAGCAAATACATGATACTCCCATGAGTAGCAATTAATGAAGTCACTCTCAGTATTTGCAAAGAGTTGTACTTGAGATTTTGATCTGGCACTAACATTGTTTAATGGAGAACTTTCATCATATAAAGAGGATGCCTCTTAGGCAAGTCAATCAATATCTCAGCAGACTACTATTTGTCTTAGGTGCATGACACGTGTACTTAATTCCCTCACAAATTATCTTTAGATATGAAGTTTCTGCCTGCCCTTAATTTTCCATCACCAACAATACTCCGAGACTGTTGCACACTAATATCCACAAACCAAGAAAGCTAAGGCCTCACAGAGAGGCCTAAATTACAGTTACAAATAGTTAAGAACACTGACTAAATTCCCGATCAGTTTGAGGTTCATTAATAGGAAGAGATGTATGCAACAAATCTAATGTCAACATAAGTGGAGCTACTGACACTTCTTACCCAATAATTGAAATTAAAGAATAACATAAATTTGGATAAAAATGTACATGGCTTGAAACTGAAGTTGCATCCTTACTCTAAAAGTTGAAACTAAAGTTGCATCCCTCCGAAAGTTCAGATTCTTCCTTTTGGCTTCATAAGATCCACAGAAAAAGAAGAGGAATTACGGTCCAATGCTTCTCCTTAGCCGGACTTCCCAAAAGATGTGGCTACACACAGGGTTCAAACTACATGATCATGAACAGACCCAACAAATTCCCATCATATCAGGTTCAAACTTCGGTACATGTGTCAGAAACATATTCATGCCACATAGATGTCCAAGATTTTGCTCCTCTTTGGTTCCCATGTGGAGGAACATAGCCCAAGCATCACATCTGTTTATGTGTTTGATACATGTCTGACATAGACATCCAGACTACAAAGGCCTCCTACTAATGGACAACTAAGGAGAGGACAGCTAAATAATTCTTCTCAATCTTGTGCACAAACACCGTTGACCCTGAACTTTCCCATCTTGGGAAATTGTCAAGCAAAATGCATCAACAATAACCTTGTACGTAAAGAAGGCAACCGTGAGAAAGGTTTTGAACTTCCCAATTGTAATCCAAAGGAAGTCATGACAATTAAACATAATATGCCCTGCCAAGACTACTGCACAATAAAATAATTATTAAAAAAAGGGTCCTTCTCAATCAAATCATTATCCCACCCGGCATTATCGTTTACACCTCATTGTACATTTATCAAATAAATCTCTTGGAGGAGCAAGTGAAGATGAGTTGCTGAATCCTTTTCAAATAGGCATCTCTTGCAAGGAAAGGAATCTATAAGGTTTTGTCGTCCCTAAATAAGAGGTCAACACTCTCTTAAGCCTCTTTCTCTGCCTCGAAGTTAAGTAAATTGGGAACTTGGAAAACTAAGAAGCAAATGACCACAACAAACATAAAAAAAAAAAAAGTAGAAAGAGCAGCAGCCCTGTTGCACACTCCAAAATTACAGGATACCAGCATCATTTTTTGTTTCTTTTGATATCTACCCTCAAATTTCCTTAGAAGTTGCAGAAGCTAAAATTGATGAAAGCAATACATACCAACTCCTCAAGCCAGGGGAAGGAGGAGAACTTTACCAGTACAGTAATGGAGCATCATGCAGCAGCACGTCACCACCAGAGACAACCCAATAGAAGCCAACAATCCACCAGAGAAATGATGCCATTGTGTTCACTGATTCACACCGTTTAGTGAAACTGATGCATATACCAATAAAGGGCAAAAAATCCAAGCATTAGTGAAGTATTAAAGCAGTGAAAAGCAAGGAATATGACTGTATGAAAGATACCCAAAAAAAAATTGTCCCAGCAAGATATGCAATTCTTTGCAACTTGCATGCCTCCAGAAGAATAAGTCAATACTAACTGTTATTTCCACACAGATTTCGGAGCATGTTCAGTTTTATAATAACTAGACAGTCAACGCAATTGGGCCATCAATTTGCCTCCTGCTGAGATCAACATCCGGGATTTGACCATCCTCAAATCAATGTAAGAGAGGACACAATCAAAAAATAAGCTTAGTTGTTAGAAGATCATCTTTGGGTCTTAGTGAAAATGTATGCATTTCACTTTCAAGGTGAGGAGCATTCCCTCTCTCCAATCTTATATATCACCCTCCTCCCCTTCCTTCCGGTGGGTGGGCAAAATCAAACCCAACAAAAGATTGGACGAAGGATAGAGAGATACAAACCCAATTCATGTCTAATAATTGGAATCAGCAATCAGCATGGTTAAATAAATCCCTCAATTTTGCAAAGGCATAATATGTCCAAATTATGTCATAGTGTTGGGTGTGAAATAGGAAAAGAATAAACTATACAAGTAAAGCCCTACAAAAGAATGGGGCTTCAGGGTTAAAGATTACACAAGAATGATGACTTAATTACTACTTCCATTAGCTTCCTTCTCCATCAAACCTGCATGATCGTGTTGTCTCGTTTAATATCACCCCCTTGTCACCCATTATTCACTAGTTGCGGGGCACTACATGACCCTGAATCTACACCTAGTATCTCTTAATTTATCATGAACTTAACATTTATACATGTGGACCTCGTATTTCTCATTTCTAACACATGAACGTGCTTTTGTTGATCAATCACACCTTGGACCTATTCTATAGTGGAATGCCCAAAGCTTGCCGATGAACAATTAGTGAATATAATAGTGTCAACAAAATCCACTTTTTTCTTCTCTTTTTCATATTCAATAGTAACATAATTAGTCATAAGAAATGCGGTCTAATCAGAATCTCAACCATGTGTTCACCGCAGACTAACCATAATCCTCGCCTATCTTATATAAGACTACTATGAATCTCTACAACAGAGCCAAAAAGAAACACTAATTGAACACGCACACAATCTCAATTTCGGATTTACCTCGTCCGACGCGAAACACCTAACGTTCCAGCCCCTCCGGCATCGTCATCCTCGCTCTCATTCGCCTCCAAGTCCACCTGCCTCCTTGCTTCCCCGGCCTCCTCGTTTCCACCACTCCGACTACGATCTCCCCTCCTCGATGATGGCCTCCTCGCGTCCCTCCTCCGGTACTCCATCCACACCAAGACCACGTGCACCAAGCACTGCAACGCATACCCGCAGATCCAAACCCTAATCGGCATATTAGGCTTCTCGTGGACCGTCCAGATCAACATCACTACAGATGCCACCACAAACGCCATGTTCCACATCATGTCGAGCACCACCACGGGGGTCGAGTAACCCCAGTCGGCGCGGCGGTCCTCCAGCTCTTGAGCTGCCGTCTCTCTTACAAGCAGCGATGGACCTCGCCTTCCAGCGGCTCTTCCTAGGAGAAGAGCCAGCGTCGTCTGCGGCTGGCGGCCCGAGTTCTCCGCCGCCTCCGTTCCCTGACGTGGCCGTAGGAGTGGCGCCGAGCGTTCCGACGATTCAGACATTTTTATCGAACAGTTGGGTTGATTAGAAGAAATGAGAGGAGAGAAACGAGAGAGTTTGCATTAGTACTGTGTTGTTACCGAGGGTTTCGGAGTTGGGTAGTTCGTATTTCAGTCGCTCATTCCTCTTTTACAGCTCTACGTGGTCTGCTGCTCCGCCTTAATCGGTCGCTTCGTTGAAGAGTAGCTGCCAAATTCCATGGGAGTGTCCGTTCGATCGCGCACGGGCGATGGACCGCTGCATCCCCAGTTGGCAGCAATCCAACGGCGGTCATTTTAATATTTTAAAAATCATAAAATAATATTTTTTTAGAATTTTTGAAATGATAAAATATTGAAAATTTGTATAATAAAAAAAAATAAAAGCTATTTTTATTTATTTATTTATTATTAATGAGACGCCAGTAACGAGCTGGCTCACGAAGAAGGAAACAGTCTAAATCCACAACGGTCCAATTCTACCTAGATAATCAACGCTTTCATTGACTGGATGAAGAGCGAATGAACTGAAAGAGGTCCAAGAGCAGGACGACCCATTAAACTATAAAACGGTCAACACTTTCGTTGACTAAAGATGTGGCCAGTAGATCAGTTGGAGCCCAAGACGTAGGCGGCGCAAGCAGTAATTGGTCCACGTGTCCATCTCAAATTCCCAACAGTCATCTGTCATAATTTTTCGCATCTTCAAGAAGGCAAACTCCACTGTAATGGTCACCTCTAAAATCAGAACACATTCCGAGAAAAATGCGTCAAAATCTGTGTGTTGTTTGTTAGAAACCTTAACAGTTACAAAATACATAATGAAAGAGATTAATTTCTTAAACCATTACAGCAAAAAATGTGCTTACGCCTGCGCTAAGGAAGGCAATAATTTTTAGCAGAATACGGGCATACAACCCTTCTACGTAAAAAAAACAGCCCGGAGCCATGACTATAAAATATCATGGAAGCTCCATTCAAGGGCACGCCCTCGAATACACACTAAAACGCAGGCAAAAAGCCTTCAAGCAATCTCAAGCTTTCAGAAGTTCTCAATCTCTCTCGAGCCCTTTAGCGCTCTCTCTCTCTCAGCTTCCAATTTCTAACGAACTTTAAACTAAAAAGTTCTCATCTACACAACCAACCACATAAGTCACTCATCCCACGAGTGTGTTCCCGCCTACACAAAACACTCATCAAAATTTATACTGCATTCACCTTCTTATTTTGGAAGACCAATTACTGATTTAAGCGTCGGAGTATTTTCAGTATGACCAAATCCCACCGTCACCTAACCTCTTGTTTAAAATTGTGGTGTGTAGGACCCAAAATCGAAAGAATGGAGACCAAAATCCAACGAACTATTCAATTCGAATTTGTTCAAATTTAAATTCAGGACACATCAATTATATTGTATCTCCAGAAAGGTTGGAAAGACTTTGAGTTCAAGGATTCTATTTACCTTATTATTATTTTTTTAAAAAATAGGATTTTAATTTATTTATTTTGATTATTAGATTTTGATTAAATAGATAATATTAAAAAATAAAAACATTGAAGGTAATTATATTTTTAATTTTTTAATAAAATTAATATTTATTAAATATTAAAATTAATATATAAAAATATAATAAAAATAATTATTTAAAAGATATTATTTAATATTTAAATTTTAATTATTAATTTTGTTAATTTAACTATCAAAATGAAGGTGACATAGAATTATTAGATACAGCATCAATCGGGCTGATTTAATCCATCAACCCAACAAGTCTAGTTGACAAGCAAAAAAAATATTGTCCGATCTATTAGACCCAAATCCAAATAATACAATGAACAATCTAAAGTCAACTATAATCAAAATAAATTAAAATTCAATAGATAGCGGTCTGCAGCGATTATGTAGAATACAAATTAGACTGAGTGATATACCTAAATAACTATGTATCCAAGTATTCAACCGAACAATTTGTCTATCAGAATGGATTATTCGACCGAGCAATTTATCAACTGTATATTAAGCCCAAACATGGATTTTCAAATTAGCAAACCTCACTTGTTTATCATTAATTCGGTTTTTAGGTGACAATTACATCTAGTTAACCTCACGATTAGAATATATATAATAACAGTTAAATTAATCATGTGGGTAAAAAAGTATACTATTTCACTGCATTCAAAGTAGTGGGGGTGAGGGAGTTGCTAGTCACGTCCAACTTGTCGCCACATTGTTTCATTATGTCTGTACAAGGTTTGGTATAAAAAAAATTTGTTTTTGCTAACCGAACCAAAGTAGGTTCAATTTATATCAGCTCAATAATTCGATAGTACTCAATCAACTGAGATTTTAATATAAAAGAACTAATTCTTCCTATTTTTCAAGAAGTCGAGGTTTCTTCCACTTATTTTATACTCCTTTTGATGAGTTAAGATAATTTTTATTATCTTGACATTGATCTTGAGCTCATGATATCGAAAAAAGATGTGCAAAGTCACCAAATATCAGATGGCATTTAAATAAAGCTGTAAGATAAGAATCTTCAAGACCTCTACGATCTCCACAAGTACCCTATCTATTGGGATACGAAGACCATTATTAAAGTCGGTTTCATAAATGGCAATGAAACCAACATGAGAAGATGATGCTTTCTCATCCAGTAAAGGAACAACATAAGGGATGACGGTCAAATTATCATACCTATCATAGATATCTACTAACTTAAATAATGACAATAACAAAGCAATATAAGCAATAATTTGATAAATGACCCTTTCAACTCTACACAAAGCCATTGATGATAGCAAAAAACAAAATCATGAAACTTTAAAAATTTAAAGTATCAAAAATTTTGTTTCGAGAAAGTCCAAAAGCGTGAAAGAGGTTTAACTTGAATTTAAACAGAAGGAAGGGAAGTGCTAGAGATTTAGAAAAAACTGTTATTGTTTGGAAATGATACATTTAAAAAGAAATGTCGATCAAATGATCCACCTATTTCTAAAGCTTCTTACATAAGACAATATTCCTTACTCCACCAAAATAATCAAAATGCTACATACTGACAGCTAATTAAAAGAAATACGAATCGACACACCACATATCTTAAAGATAAAAATACCATCTGATACAACATTAAATGCGCCATCAGCAAGTCATCTTAATCATAAGACTTATCATGAAATTAATATCTTCCTAATTATCGTTTATCCAGCTGTTCAAATATAATAAAATAAAAATTTAACTAATCTCAAAAGATGAACAGGTTAATCTATTAAAATTTTGATTTGGTTTATTTAAGGACTCCAGTTTGTCAGAAGACCGATTTCTCAGATTTTACTAAAATCAAAAATTATTGTTTAGGTTATTACTCGATATACTCTAAAATCTCAAGACAAAGAATCATAAAAATTCTATCTAGATTTGTCAATTCATCAATACTTTTAGTGACTTTGTTTTCCCATGCAAATGTACACAGTAAATACGAATGGAACAAATTAAAGAATACAAACCAAACATAGAAAATAAAAATTATTAGTTTTATATTCATTCTTGATGGCAATCATATACAACACATATTTCAAGATGATAATACTGAACCAATTAATTTGATAAAAAAAATAAAAATATTAGAGTGATCATTTTCGATAATAGCAGAAAAATCATCATACCTCATTCCAGCTACAGCTCATTTGTATGGAGAAAGAATAAAAGTAACATCCAACTAGATAATTTCCGTGAACTATTGGTAGACACCTAAATGCTCACAATGGGTGCATCATGGCTCATATGTTAGTCCCATAAAATACAAATACAAATGCCACAATGCACCCAAAGGTATAAAGGTTTTTTTAATGATTATCCAAGCAAAATATCAATCAGGCTGATAATACTACATGAAAGAGGAAAACTAAAATGACTTTCCCACTAAAAGAAGAAAATCATGATGGACTTCATCACTGACACCAAACAAAACATCATGGCACCAAAATCATCTCCCTTGTATCTAGAATTAAAGATTCGCTAAGGAATGGTATGCTTGGAAGGTTTAGTTGATCCCATCGATTACTAAGGCATGGAAATCAGATAAAAGAGATAGAGTAAAATATTAGTCCCTTTTTATAGCAAAAAATGGGCCAAATAACAAAGCATTTTGAAGCAGTGACATATGATTAATAGTCGAAGAATCTCTACTGAATCCACGGGATAGTAGGATGTGATTGTCACAACAAATCAATAGCAATTATTTAGTGGCTTCAAATCCCGTCAGAATGAACATTTGAACAAATATCAATCAAGCTAATTTAATTCAAGGTTAGGAAAATTTGATGCTTAATTCTTTCGAGGATCTTCAAAGTTTAAATTTAACCTCCAAGTATAGGATGATAGTATTGGGCACAATATTAATCATGTTGACTTAATCCATTAGCCCAATAACATGGTTGATGGCCAAGAAAAAAGTATTTTCCACTCTATTAAGTCTAAGCCCAAAGAAGATGACAGATAGTCTTGAACTAGCTGCTGAATAAATCAAGATTTAATAGACAATCGGGGGGTTATTAAGTAAAATACAAAATGGACTGAGTGATATACTGAAATGGTCGCATATCTGAGTATTCAATCAAACAATTTATCTGACCAAATGATTCATCAAACTAAGCGGTTTGTTGAACCTACAGGTATCCCAAACATTGGTCTCTGAATTAGCAAATCTCAACTGCACATCATCAATTTTGTCATTAGGCATCAACCACTTCTAGTCAACTTACAATTAGAATGTGTATAATGATTATTGAACTAATCAGTTTTCAACTGGTCTAATCATTTAAATCGTTGCCAATTATTCTTCTTCAAAAAACCATTAACAATTAACAATATTATTATAAATACGACACATTTTCCTTGAAAAAGGAAACAAAGCTCAATCTCTAACTCGTTTTTTTATAAAATATAAAGCCAAATCTTTCATCATGTTTATGTTTCTCATCCTTTCAATATATTACATATTCTAAATTTTTAAAAAAGTTATCAATTTGAATATCGAGAGATATATTAAAGAAAGAGTATCATTTCTTTTAAAATTTTTATTTGTTATTATGGTATATATAATCTAAATAATATATTTAATAATATAACCTAAATTTATTCAAATTATAATTCAAATTTTAAATGCTTATCAATGGTTATGCCTTTTTTTTTTCCAATTAGAAACAAGATCCCTGAACTAAGAAACCATGGGCTGCAATACTGGATCCCCTTGGGTTCGAGAGTGCACATGATGACTCTGTATTATGTATTTATCTAAAAAAATACTAAGGGAGGAGGGAGAGTGGAGGTGCTTAATTAACAAATTTCTCTCAATTAATTTGTGAAAGAATTACTTTTATTAAGTCTATAATTATTATTTAAAAAAATACACCGATCAATGAATCCAATTTTGAATTGTTAATCAAATGACGTTACTCAGAATTAATCTTAAGCAAGATACTTAGGATTTATTCAAGCTTGATTTAAAACTGATACGTCCAGCTGGTGCACTACCTCATACTCAAAATGCTAGTTGTATTTGTTCTTGTAGTTGAGGTGAAAGACTTTTAAGTCATTCCCATAAACAACGCTAATGATGTGTCTCGTGATTCAAATTATTATACGGGTTAGAAAACTATTTGATCTTTTACGTCGAGTCAAATTAGAGTCGATTTGATCCCCATCTTTTCAAACCTGAACCTTACATAACACTACGAACGAACGAGTAGTTAGAAAATTAGTGGAACTCACTTCCCAATATATCCTCCAATGCTTAAATCATATATCTTTTCAAAAAAATAAAAAAAAAACGATGATGTAAGAAGATGCATTGATGAATGTAGTGGGAATTAAGTGTTTTGGGGTGTCCAATTAAGGAACGGCCTAAAGTTGCGCCCAATTGAGGGGTGACTTGGAGGTACGCCCAACTGAGAGGCGGCTTATATGTGTGCCCAACTAAGGGGCAGTTAAAGGTACACTCGGATAAAAAGCATCTTGGAGGCATAAAAGACAAACCTCTTGGAATGAGGGTTGGCTTTCTGGATGAAGGAAAATACCCCTAGACAGAGGATAAGCCTCATGGGTGGCCTCTTGGAATAGAAGGTAGGCCTCTTAGATAGAAAGCAGGCCTTTAAAATAGATGGCAACTTTTGTGTAGAGGGTTGGACTCCTCGGGCAACACTTCTTGGATGGACAGGAGGGCAAGCTTCCTCCTGGGAGGATTGGTAGGCAAGCATCTTAGATAAGTTGATTGGCGGGCAGGTCTCTTGAATAAACTGAGTAGGGCATCCGGATGGGGTTTGTAGCACCTTTTTTTTTCTCTCCTTTTTTTCTCCCTCTTTTTTCTTGTGAGTAAACAAATATTTATAGTGCTCAGACCGTTGGGTGCCTAGGCTGGGAGATGACTGTCCACGTGGGATTGTTGAGTTGTGTAGATAATCATTGGTGGTTGTCAATGATAGTTCCCTTTTCGAGAGCGATTACACAATCGTGTCTATTATATAAACCATGGCTGATCAAAGGATAGCATTCATTCTTTGACTTGATTATAGGAGGCGCCCTGTATGATAATTGCCACATTTGGAGAGATCGTGTAAATCGTAGGCGAATATCTCTGAAATACCTGCTAGGTTTGTAATGACTAGTTATGACAAGTTTTCTCAGTGAGCGAAAAAAAGATCATGGGACATCCTAATGTGGCTGCTTATAGTAGGTTGTTGGGCATGTCCATACCTTAGTGGGCAGTCCTAGGTTGTATGATCTCGAACCTTAGGCTGTGGGGACCTTCACATAGGTTACAACTTTTGAACGACATTTTCACTATGGATCTCGACATACAAATTGGCAGATGGGTGACAAACTCATTACTAAACGGATCTCCTGAAACCATTCCTCTAGGACAGGGATCACCTCCTCATGACGGAGTTTGGTCCTCAACTCACTATCGAGTGATGCAATCCTACCTTTTCCATCTGAGCAGGGCCTCTTGGATGGGGTCTATAGTACTTTTTTCTCTCTCTCATTTTTCTCTCAAACACTCAATCCTCACTACATATATCAACACATCTTTTTATTTTATTGAAAAGATATCTGATTTGAGCGTTGAAAGATATATCAGATGGTAAGTCTCGCCAATTCTCTAACCGCTCTTTCGTTCGTTATGCAGCATAGGGTCTAGGTTCAAAGAGATGCGAACCAAATCGGCTTCAATTTGACTCGACGCGAAAGATTGAATAGCTTCCCAACTTATATAACAACCTGGATCCAAGAGCGCATAAAAAACTACTAATAATTTTAGTCAAAACCTATATTTTGAGTTGGTTTAGACAATAAGTGAGTTTGAAGTGTGAGAGTTCAGTTCATATAGGTTTTCTTTTTAGTTAAATTTATGTTTATATGAAAAATATTGTAGTAAAGTAGTTACTCTTGCTACAAGTGTTTGATCTACGAAGTGGGTTGGAGAAAATGAAGAATAGAAGAAGAAGTTGAAGAAGGGAAAGGCAAAAGAATTAGATAGAATTAACTATTGATATGATTAAAAGATTGCCTTTATTTTTATCATATCAACTTATTATATTATTATCCATACATATAAATATATAATTCTTATTTATTAGTAAATTTAAAGATATTGCTTTTAGTTTGCATCAAATTTGCTAATTAGAATCGAACAAATAGAAGAAGTTGAAGAAGGGAAAGATAAAAGAATTAGATAGAATCAACTACTGATATAATTAAAAGATTATTTTTAATTTTATCATATCACCTTATTATATCGTAATCCATACATATGAATATGTAACTCTTATTTATTAGTAAATTTAAAGATATTGCTTTTAGTTTGTACCAAATTTGCTAATTAAAATGGAACAAATTCTTTCGTTTTAGGTGGGACAAACATTATAAATAACTCAACTTGTTTAATATCCTATCTGCCGTATATATATTAGAAAAGGATGAGATTATAAAAAAAAATGTATAATATAATAATTTATAATATTATGTAATATTGACTAATTATTAAAAAATAAGTACTAGTTCCTATAATATTTTAATTATTATATATCTAGTTATTAGGTAAACCATCGATTTAAAGGAAAGAAGAGAAAATCACGATTTTCTACTCCGTCACTGTATGAACGAAACATTAATTTTGAAAAGAGGTCACCACTTTCGTTCACTGCATCGACCCATAGCTATTTTGACATCAGCGAGAGGCAGATTCTACCTCATTTCCAAGCGGGATTTTGATATGCTGGGGAAAAAACTAAATTGGTTAGTTGATTATGTGTTGGTCGAATTTAATTCTTCTTTCGTTTTTATTTGCCTGCTTTTGGATTACAATGCCAAGTGATCCCTGCCCGCAATCGATCCTTTTGGTGGCAGTTTCATTGAAATCAGGGTTATAATCACATTAGGGCTGCGCGGTGTCCAATTTTTCAGCAATCAGTTGATTTTGAGCTGAAATCGCGATTTCTTGTGCAGCGGATTGGTTGGGGTTACCATCGAGTGAGGATTGACAGAAGTCTTGTGTAATTTTGTGGGAGGTGTGAATTGTCTTAACAAAATGCTTCCTGGTGCCCGATTTCTCTCTTTCTGCCCTAGGTTTTATGGATTCCGATTTCACGGACATTTAAAATCCTCCCAGTCATTTGTTGATGAGATGCATTCCATATCAGCCTATCTTAATACCCACCATGTATTTTTTTCTAGTTTTCACTCTATTGACACCATGTTGAAGTCTACATGCAATTTTACCTATACTCGGATTAGCCCAGATGCCAAAAAGCTTCATAACATAGGCCAATATAGATACAGAAGCATTTTATTGTATTCTTCAAGATCTTATAGACAGCGAGTTAATAGAAGATTAAGATTACAAAATCAACCGGTGCTCGATGAAGCCCAGTTTAGCAAGACGGTTTCACAGCTTCCGCCAAGATTTACAGCTGATGATTTGCATAATGCGATCGCTCTTGAAGATGATCCTTTAGTATGTTTAGAGCTACATAATTGGGCGTCAAAGCAGCCGAGGTTTAGGCACAGCCTGTGTTCTTACCACATAACGATTAAAAAGCTCGGGGCTGCCAAAATGTACAAGGAGATGGATGTTGTTGTTAATCAGGTGCTAGCCATTCCTCACATTGGATCGGAGGCTCTGTATAATACAATGATTTATTACTTCACAGAAGCTAGGAAATTGACTAGAGCTGTCAACATCTTTAAGCATATGAGGAGTAGCAAGAATTTGGACTGTAGGCCATCAATCAGGACTTACAATCTTTTGTTTGCAGCATTTTTGAGTAGGGGGAACAATACTTACGTCAACCATATGTATGCCGAGACTATGAGGTGTCTTTTCAGGCAATTGGTGAAAGATGGGATTGAACCAGAAATTTTCTCGCTGAATTCGATGATAAAGGCGTATGTACTTTCAAATCATGTGAATGAAGCCCTTAGGTTATTTCATCAGATGGGTGTCGTTTATACTTGTATGCCCAATGCTGTTTCTTATGATTATATAATTCATGGTTTGTGTGCCCAATGCCGAACGAACAATGCTACCGAGTTATTGAAGGAAATGAAGGAAAAGGGATTTGTTCCAAACATCAAAACGTATAACTCGGTTGTCAATTCGCTCTCTCTTAATGGAGAAGTTGATAAGGCAGTTGGGTATTTGTGTGAGATGACCGAGAATCAGAGACCAGCTGATCTCATTACATACAAGACTCTCTTGGATCAATTCTGTCGGCAGGGAAGAGTAGGCGATGCCGTTGGATTGTTGAAAGAGTTTCGCAAGAAAGATCTTGTGGATGAGATTACTTACAGCAAGCTATTGAACGCTCTTCAAGATGACTTTGCTATTGGCAGGAATCTTTCCCTTTGATGCCTTTTTGAGAGGTAGATGAAAATTTCAAGTTCGTTACAATATTTTATTTTTGTACTTTGTTGTGGTTGTTATTATCACTGTCACAGCGAAGTCATTTGAACCGTAAGAGGTTCATGGCGACATTAGCTCTTCAAATTGCATGCCTAATGCTACTGCGGGATGATGGGTTAGATAATATAAGTAGGGTAGTTTTTGTTAGAGTTGTCAAATATAATGTGACTCTTTTAATAATTTATTTAAACGATTAAATATTACGATCTTATACGGTATTGTTATATCTTGTTAGAAAAGTTAGTTTTTTAATAGGGCCAGTCTTTAATGGAGATCATGATATTTTTGTAATTAATAGATTGATTAGAATTGTCAAATATAATGTGACCTCTCTCGGTGGCAGTTCTGAATGGTTCTCGATCCCAACAAAATCTGGGCTCTTCCGCACAAGAATAATGGCTACCTAGTGCAACTATTTTGAGTTGTGTAGTTGCATAATCTCCTGTTTTCAACCTTTATAGAATATTTTTATTCTATTTTATTATAAATAGAATAATTATCCCTGTATTAAATTACTTTATTAGAAATAATATGTTTTGAATCTAAATTACGGACGGATTAGGATGCCTCTTGGTTTTTTGGTCGACTTAAAGCTGGTCCGATCTCCGTACTTCTCGGTCTGAATCATATATACCACAGCTCAAAACAAAAGGTCAGAGGATTTGCAAGATTCACTTTCCGATTTATCTTCCGACAATTAAGTTAATAATCTTCCTCACGAGATGAAAGATGCAGGGATAAAGGAGTATGAGTAATGATGCAGGAGAGTCGGTTTTTAAGTCTGACTTGAAGGTTGTGTTCGACGTAGAGCGACTTAATGGTGTTGCGCTCATGGGGAGCAGCTTTGATGTCGAATGGGGCGAGAATTGTGAAGAAATTCTCGGGAGGCTTTGCGGGCAAAGTGTAGTCTTTTGAGAGCTATTGGAAGCAGACTGGTGGGCTTGTTTGGTTAGAATGTAAGCGTAATTGTGGACATGCCCTTGGAGTCTGTCTTAAGAGTCTTTTATAGGCTCTAGCCCAGCTCAACATTACTTGGATGCTAAGACTAGTCGCCGGTTGGCTTGTGTAGATTTGGTGGGCTAGTAAAGGGATTGCGAGTGCTGATTAAAGAAATCGTGAACAACCAAGGGGATTCCTTTCCTTCTTGAGGAGATGCTTTAAAAAGTCTCTAACGGCACGAGCACAGAAAGGAAGTTCAGGACGGCCAATGACGCCAACTCAAAGGAATGACGTACACAAAAACACGCGCAATCTTTACAACACGCAATATTTATAGGGAATGATGCTCTATAGAGTAGGTGTGATCACTGCTGAAATGACGTTTCACAGAGCCAGTCCGCATTGACGCAATCCTTCTAACACGGCAAAAGGGATTTGCAGAATTGGTGACTAGCTTCCCTACCCACGCCACCTTCACGTGGGAGCTCCACGTGGGAGGACACCACTGCTATATAAGTTGTGTACCTAACAAAGGACTCCAAATTTACTTCACTTACATTTACGCCCATAGAGAGAGAAAAAGCAAGCTACTTTTACTGGCAATTGAGAGAACACTTGTACTTGTAAAAGTAATTCCAGAAAGCCACTTTTACATTTCATTCTTCACGCTCTTGTAATCACACAACAGATTAGTGAAAGTATTCTCAAGTTTAAAGTCCCGTGGTTTTGCCCTCTCATTTAGTATAGGTTTTATACGTAAAAATTTCGTATGTCGCTGTCTCTCTCTCTTCCTTCTACTTATATGCTGTATTTATGTTATTTCGCTTTCGGATCATCGTCCATACCAAAGTTAGGATCCGAGGACGCAATAATATTAAATACTAAAAAATTAATTTTTAAATTTAATTATAATTATTTTTAGTGATTAACTAAATATCATAATAATAATTTTTAATTTTAATTTTAATTCATTTTATTTTATAAGAATAATTATTCTACTTTTATTTTATTTTATTTTAATAACTAAATAGTATTTTGATTTAGTAGAAGAAACAGCTTATAATATAGCTAAATAAACGCAACTGATCCATGCACCCAAAAGAGAATATAGTAAGTTTAGTTTGGCTTATAATTTATTGTTTTGAATGTTTAAATCGTAAACACATCTTGTTTAATACAAGGCACCAAGCTATTACCACTACATAGACACAGTTGGAGGCTTTTTTTTTTTTTTTTTTGATAAGAGCATTTAGAGATCAAATCCGCCAATGAAAGTATTCACGAGACATTACAAACGAGCAATTATGGTGTGTTTGGTTGAATAGAGAAAGTCATAAATAAAATAGTTTTATAAAAAAAGTAGAGATAAAAATTAATATTTTTTTATTTATGTTAGAGACATTTATCTAATAGGCATATTTTGTGACCATATGTATTATTGTATTGATATCGGGTCGTGGGTTGTCGGGTTAAAGTCCGTTCGGTCGGCCCTCCAGTCGCTCGAGCCCATCCAAAGACTGCCCGCTCGCCATGAGCTCGATTCCTGCTCGAGCGCAAAAACCAGTAGGGTGGCCGCTCGCTTTCCGCTCGCTAGCCGCTCGAGTCGAAAATCCAAAGAGGTTGCCCGCTCATTGCCGCCTCCTCCGTCTGAAGGGCGCTCGTGGTTTCTCACGAAACCCTACGGCCGCCCGCTCGAGCGCCGGTGCAACGGGCAGATTTTTTGAATGCGTTTTTGGCTCAACTATAAATTCATCCCTTATTTTCTTGAAACCTGAAGCACGCCACAGCCTCAACTGATACTTTTTGAAGTCTTCAAACTTGAGAGAAAAGCCTTTCATGCATCATTGATCTAGTCTCTCTTGAGAAAACCAAAAAGACATAACTTTGAGTTTCATGATCTAAAGAGTTTTCTCACCATTTTTCTTTTTCTTTTTCCATTCAAACCTTCCATCCTTCTACTTGCATTGAAGACGTTGGTTCGTGAAGAATGAGACTGCTTCGTGATTGGAAATTCAAGTGGTTCAAGGAAGATTGACGTGAAGACCGAAGGAGTCGATTCGTGCATGGGCAAATCCAAGGAGTTCCTTGGTAGGGATCACGTGACGGGAGTAAGTCGGCTAGGTTAGCGCGTCGTTACCACCGATGTCGTAAGTTGATTTTCATAGTGCATTGCTTCTCCGCCGTTGAAGCCGGAGTGTTTTTCTCGATTACGTGGGTATCGAGTTTTCACTTCGTCACCAAAATCGATCTTTATTATTATTGTTCATTATTATATATATCTTGTGCATGCTTGTTGTCTCAAGTATCATCTGTGAATTAGATATCCTTTTACGTGTATTAGATATTTATTTATTATTGCTTCCGCTTATAATTTTCGGGTCGAAACACGTTAACACAAAACGTCTTTTCAATTGGTATCGAGACTCACCCCGATCCATGACCCCGATCTAGATGTATACGAGTGGATCGCTCTCCGTTCCTCCTTCTTTGATGGGAGTAACTATCTTTTATTGGAAGGTCCGGATGAGCCTTCCTAAAATCTCTAGATGGAGCGTGTTTGGGCACGTACTCAAGTTGGGTGGACTCCACCCACTAGTTCCTCGGGCAACGGACCCAAAGCCCTATCTTCATGGACCAAAGAGGAACTTGATGCATGTAATTGGAATAGTAAGGGGTTGCATGCTATTTTTATGACTGTGTCTCCCGATGAATTTAAACGAATTTCAATGTGTGAGACGTCCAAAGATGCGTGGAATATTTTAGAAATCACTCATGAAGGAACTAAGCTAGTTAAAAATTCAAAATTGTAAATGCTCACCACTAGATTCGAAGAGATAAAAATGAAAGATGATGAAACCTTTGATGAGTTCTATGCTCAATTGAATGATATAGTGAACTCCACATTCAATTTAGGCGAACGAATCCCGAAAAATAGAGTTGTTAGAAAAGTTCTTCGATCGTTGCCTGAATGCTTTAGACCTAAAGTTACTGCCATTGAAGAAAGTAAAGATTTAGATAAATTGAAAATAGAAGAACTTGTAGGGTCTCTACAAACTTATGAGCACACATTGCCACAATCAAAGAAGAATAAATCACTTGCCCTCAAATCAAGTAGGGATGAGCAAAATCGGGATTCCGATGAAAAATCGTGTAGTGATGACGACTTTGCATTATTTGTTAAGAACTTCAAAAAGTTTTTAGAAAAAAATAAATCTTCATCAAACAAACAGGATGTGGACTTAAAACACTCACCGAAAACTGAGAAGAAAGACCGACGTGAACTCAATGACTACAAATCAAAATCGACTCAAGGAGTTCAATGTCATGAATATAAAAGTTTTGGCCACTATCGGGCTGAATGTCCAAACCTTAAACGCCAACAAGGTCAAGCCTTTAAAGCTAATGTGACCCTAAGTGATGACGAAGAAGAAGATGGTGAAAAATGTTCTGACGATGGCCCTGTCAAATACATGGCCTTTATGACCTCAATGTGTGACAATGCCTTAGAAAATATCAATCAACTGGATAACTCGGGAAATTGAGTCGGAAGTTGAATTTGATGGCCTTCAAGAAGCATATGATAAACTCAAGAGAATGTTTGAAAGTAAAAAAATTAAATAGAACCCTAAATGGTAGGATCATTGATTTGGAAAAAGGAAATGTATCTCTTCAATCCGAGTTAGATTCTAAAACTCAAGAAATTGAGAATCTGAAAGTCTCATTTACTAAGCAAATAACAATTTTAGAATCTGAACTTGAGGCCTCTCGAAAAGATTTGAAACAATTCTTAAATGGGTCTACTAAATTAGATCATATGCTCGGGTTGGGAAAAATTTGTGAAAATAAACAGGGTTTGGGGTACGTTGCGAATTTTGTACAAACTGATGTGAAACCTAAAACTGTGTTTATTCCCGTCATGAAAATTTCACATAATCATGCCCACACACCCAAAGTCATCAAGGCTATGCCTCAACGTGTGAATAACAGATTTGGCTCATCTAATCTAGGTAATCACAAGGCTATGAACAATTCTTCCACCCCTAAGTTTGTGCCTACCTGTCATGCATGTGGGAAAGTTAGTCACATTCGTCCACGGTGCTACACCATGAATCTTTTGCTCAACCAAAGACCGTGCTAAACATGAATAAACTTGTTGATCACCTTCAACATTTGGAAGTATAAGTTAAAAGTTTGAATGCAAAAGTGTATTTAGTGAGACAAGTTTGGATTAAGAAAAGTGAGCTACATTACCCCTTCGCCATTCGTGACAAAAAGGGGGAGATAAATTTTTGATTTACTTTGATAGGGGGAGCTTAGGGGAGACGGAGCGGAGCCTGCTTATTTTGGGGCTTATTTTGGGAGAGTTTTTATTATTTTCATGATTATTTCAGTTTATTATTACTGTTAGGGGGAGTATTGATTATTTTAGTTAGGGGGAGAATTGTTGTATGTTATATTGATGTATGTACCATGCATGCTGTTATGTTGTTATTATTTTTTGCTTTGTTGGTACTAATCTTGCTGACCGGGAATCAAGTTTCCACAGTGTCGTACAAGTTGTCATCCGATCGCCTCAACAGTTCTCGTATAGCTATTTATTTTTTTTGTATCACTAGCGTAGGTTTTCATGTACACGGGTTTCATCTCGGTGGTGTCTCAACCTTGATTCACTTGTATTTATTTATTTTCTGAGTTTTGTCACGGAATTGCCAAATGGGGAGATTGTTAGAGACATTTGTCTAATTGGCATATTCCGTGACCATATGTATTATTGTATTGATGTCGGGTTGTGGGTTGTCGGGTTAAAGTCCGTTCGGTCCGCCCTCGAGTCGCTCGAGCCCATCCAAAGACTGCCCGCTCGCCATGAGCTCGATTCCCGCTCGAGCGCAAAAACTAGTAGGGTGGCCGCTCGCTAGCCGCTCGAGCCGAAAATCCAGTAGGTCGCTCGCTCGCTGCTCGCCCTCCATCCGCTCGAGCACCCGCAGGGTTTCTCACGAAACCCTACGGCCGCCCGCCGCACGCTCGAGCCTCGCCTGAGCGCCGGTGCAACGGGTAGATTTTTTGAACGCATTTTTGGCTCCACTATAAATTCATCCATTATTTTCCTGAAACCTGAAGCACGCCACAGCCTCAACTGATACTTTTTGAAGTCTTCAAACTTGAGAGAAAAGCCTTTCATGCATCATTGATCTAATCTCTCTTGAGAAAACCAAAAAGATATAACTTTGAGTTTCATGATCTAAAGAGTTTTCTCACCATTTTTCTGTTTCTTCTTCCATTCAAACCTTACATCCTTCTACCTGAATTGAAAACGTTGGTTCGTGAAGAAGGAGACTCGTTCGTGATTGGAAATTCAAGTGGTTCAAGGGAAGATTGACGTGAAGACCGGAATGAGTACGGTTTCGTTGCCGCAGACAAATCTAAGGAGTTCCTTGGTAGGGATCACGTGACGGGAGTAAGTCGGCTAGGTTAGCGCGTCGTTACCACCCGATCTGTAAGTTGATTTTCATAGTGCATTGCTTCCCTGGCCGTTGAAGCCCGGAGTGTTTTTCTTAATTACCGTGGGTATCGAGTTTTCACTTCGCCACCAAAAATCAGTCTTTATTATTGTTGCTCATTATTATATATATCTTGTAAATCTTGTTGTTGCCTCGTTATAAATACAGAATTAAATATCCTTTTTCGTGTATTGGATATTTACTTATCGCCTTCCGCTATAATTTTTGGGGTCGAAACACGTTAGCACAAAACGTGCTTTTTCAGTTTAATCAGTCATTTTTACTGTATGTAAATTAAGTTAATAATCAATTGTTTAGTATTTAATATAAAAACGGTTAGCAAAATAAATAATAAATTATGTGAAATAATTTTTTACCTTTTTATAAAAATGTATTTTTTAATATATACCACTCAGCGCATTTCTCATACCTCCACAGTCTCCACCACCCTGCCATCGCCACCCTCAGATGCCACTTGCCTGCCGCCGCCCGCCGGTCGCCATCGCCACTGCCTCTATTGTCATGATCGTGCATTATGTTGGAAACCTTTACTGGGCAAAACCGTTACTTAATCCAAAATTATTAATGTTTAATAAGTTGGAATAAGTAAATCCATGAAATGTGAGTTAGCTTATTTTGTATTTACGAGAAATTTTCTATCCCTAAAATGATATTTATATCATACACACTAATTAAATAGCAAAATTATCACTACACTATTAATAAATTTGACATAAAATTCAAATTACGGTGGGAGTTGAACTAATTCAAAATGTGTATTGATTTTAGTGTAAAGATAATACAATTGATACTTAATTTTTGTTGGGTCCAGTGCTAAAGCCCAAGAAAATTCGGAACCCAACCCAACTACACGAGTTGCCTACTTGATAACCTACGAGCAACAGCCTGCGAGCACCTCCTGCAATTCATTAATGCGGCTGCCAGAAAACGGCAAAGGAGCAGGAGAAACCAGTTAATGGAGAAGCGGTCAACGCTGCTAACTACAATTCAGACGGCCGCCACAGGCGGCTTGCCAATTCCGGCTCAAGGGTAAGACCAAGCATGGCCGAAAACACCCAAAAATCTGCCTACCACCGCAAAACAACAGCTGGCACGCCGGCAATCTCCAACAACGATCGGCGGCCAACGAACGCTGGCGACAGGAGTTCTCGCGTCTAAAATCTCTCGGCAAGGGGCCTATAAAATCCTTCTCTATCAACAAAGAGAGGGGGTGGAGCTAAGACAATCGATTTTGCATTGCAAGCTTTAAAGTTCACCAGTCAACCTCTGGATTAGAACCCTTGAACCCACTCGGGCAATAAGAAGTGAGCCACCCGTTGCAGTTCATCTAGGGATCCAGGCCTCCCACCTCCTACTCATCACTCTCTCTCGCACATACAAACGCACATCATCCACGCATTTTCAGCATACTTTCACGTACCCTTTAGCAGCGCCCTATTTTCGTTCATTGCGGAAATTTGTTGACTTGAGCGTCGGAGTGGCCTTGGTGGGAGAAATCCTGCCGGACCTCTGACCTCTTATTTATTGATTGTGTTGTACAGATCTCAGGTTAATAGGGATAGAGACAGACCCTTCCACATACGCTTCTGGACAGTTAGGAATCCGAATGCTCACTAATCCGTAAGACAACCGAGGACCCGAAACACAACATTAGCGCTGTCTGTGGGAAACAGGATGAGAAGCCTAACATCTCTTTCTTACCTTCATTCCAAAACATCAGGAATGGTGAACACCAAGGCACAAGCCAGTGCCCCAGCAATAAACGTCACCGTCTGCAGCGAAGAATCCTTTGTGGGGAGCCACGCAAATACCTGCCCAGAGCTCGATGTCCACCGCCTGGCCGTGGACATGGGCGACATGAGGCTGGTACTCCAGGCCCTCTGCAATCGGATGGGTACCCCTTGGGTGGCGTTTCCAAGGCAGGTCATCATGACACAGCGCCCCTCGATCTTCTGCGCACTTAATACGCCAGGTAGACAGATGGATGTGACCGCCATCAATGGTGTTGCAGTCTCCGTGGCCCCAGGCGTGAAAGACAACCCTCGAACCGTATCGTCTCGACCACAGGTGGTATATAGGCTCCGGGGGGAAACCGAAGGGATCGACTGCGAGGGTCCGAAGATCCGCAAACGCACACAACAGGGTGCAACACATCGGGGGAGGGCAATCAGCAAGGGAAAGCACGCGCTATAAGATGGAAGAACAAAGACAAAGAGACTACTTCTTTTATTAATTAAGGCTTTACTTACATAGTACAAAATTTGTAGCAGCAAAAAGCATAGAAAAAGGGAAGAAGATACGGCACGGGGCGCAGGCCCCACAGCGACTGCCCCGGATGCTCGAGTGAGCTTGGGAAACGTGATCTACATGAGATCACCACGTCCTCGGCACCGGTTCCCCAACAAGCCACTAGGGGCAGTTGCACACTGGCCTACCTGCGGTGGAGTCGATCCGAGTGTTATCTACCAAGGTAGAGTCAGCACCCAGCTCAGGAGCCTCCAGGAGGGACTAATAGGGAAAACCCTACAATTCGCTCACCGGGGCTCCCCTCTCTACCTCCTCCACGGCCCGCACATGAACCTAGTGAAGTGGAGACCGCAAGTGACGCACTTCACCGACGGGAAGCATCCCCGTGAAAGTTCCACTATGATCCTACAGTGCTTTGGACAAGTCACACCATAGAGGGAAGGCACGTTACGATAGCATAGTGGTCGAGCCACCCCTCATTAGCATGAGGAATCGACCGCGGCGCGGGTATGAAGACAGTCTTCTTTGAGAGTTCCGGGTCTCCAGCTAACCCATCCAACTCCCTCGCGGATCCCCACCAAAGGTGGAGCAAGCCAAAACCTTTGCATTATTCCCTCGAAGACAGCTAAAGAATACACTACACTCGCTGAGGAGCCCTCCTATTTATGGGTGAAACAAGCATCCTTCTCGTGCTTGGCGAGACACACCTCCCGACGGACGTCTTTTATGGAATAGGAAAAGCCCTTAAGTCAGATGCAACCCCAGGCGTTTAAATCCTTCCAACTCAGGCACCGAATTGCTGCAGCGTCAGAAAGGCCAGCGTAGATGCCTGGGGAAGGCGTGAGCCCAGAAGATGACAAGTGTTGGAGCATCTCGAGGAAAATCGGCGAACCACGGATTGGACCCAAGGGGCATACCAGGCCCCAATCGCTCGTCAGCCCAGGCATGGGGGGCTAGTGTTGGATCCAGTGCTAAAGCCCAAGAAAATTAGGAGCCCAATCCAACTACACGAGATGTCTACGTGGCAAACCACCAGCAGTAACCTATGAGCGCCTCCTGCAGCTCATTAATGCGGCTACCGAAAAGCGGCAAAGGAGCAGGAGAAGCCAGCCAATAAAGAAGTGGTCAACGCTGCCAGCTACGATTCAGGCGGCCACCTGCCAATGCCAGCTCAAGGGGGAGACCAAACGTAACCAGCAATGTCCGGAAGTCTGCCTGCCACAACAAAACGACAGCTGACACGCCAACTATCTCCAACAGCGATCGGCAGCCAACGAACCCTGGCGACAAGAGTTCTCGTGCCCAACATCCCTCGTCCAGGGGCCTATAAAATCCCTCTCTGTCAACAAAGAGAGGGGGCGGAGTTAAGACAATCAACTCAGCGTCGCAAGCCTTAAAGCTCACCAGTCAACCTCTGGATCACAACCCCTGAGCCTACTCGGGCGACAGGAAGTGAGCCACCCGCTACGGTGCATTTGGGGAGCCAGGCCTCCCACCTCCCGCTCATCACTCTCTCTCGCATATACAAACACACATCATCCACGCATTTTCAACATACTTCCACACACCCTTTAGCATGCGCCCCATTTTCGTTCATTGCAAGAATTCACTGACTTGAGTGTCGGAGTGGCTTTGGTGGGAGAAATCTTGCCTGACCTTTGATCTTTTGTTTATTGATTGTGTTGTACAGACCTCAAGTTAACAGTGACGGAGACCTGACCCTTCCACGTACGCTTCTAGACAGCTAGAAATTCGAAGGCTCCCTAATTCATACGACAATCGAGGATTCGAGACGCAATAACTTTTTTTTAAATTTATACTTAACATAAATTTAAATCTAATTTCTATTTTTAACCTTCTAAACTTAAATAACTATCTTAATTCATTGTTAATATTATTACGTACATTCATTGTGAACCTAACATATAACATTTGTTACTTTTTTTTTTTGGGGTAATTGATATAAGATTTGTTACACACCAATATATTGATTTATGGTTTAATTTTTTAGTAAGTATTGGAAACAAAATAAATTTGTTTCTATAAAAATTATGGTTCAATAAGGTAAAGGTCTCTTTTTAATTTATAAAAATAAATAACCACAAACATTGTAGGAGTTTTTTGAAGTCTAATTAGGTTATAAAAATATTATTTTAGCAAGTTAAGTAGTAATTTTTATATTATAATTTTAGTAAGTTAAGTAGTAATATTTGTATTATAATTAAATTATATTACCTTCCACCTAAGGGGAAAAAAAAGGAAAAACAGCTGTAAAGGTCATTGCGGTATTTAATTTTCACTCATTTACTAAAGTAAGGTGATAGCTGTATATGTTCTGTATTATTCAATGAGCCTCCTTAGGAAAATATCTTTCTTTTCTATGTAATATTTTTCAGTAATATGTTTATAATTTATTTATTTATCACTTTTAAATAATTAAATATATAAATAAATAAAGGTTATAAATAATGAATCGGATTTTTTTAAGAAAATTAAAATATTTATTTGGTGTAACTAAAATATTTTGATATTCAAATTTATGTCAAAAAAATTCAAGCAACGTTCTCAAACTAAGAAGCCGGTGCGCCCTCACGCGTTTCCCTCGTCTTCCTTCCTCCTCCATTAACGATCTTGGAAACTCAAGAGAGCAACACTCCCCACGCCCCTCGCGCTCTCTCTCTCTATCTCTCTTAATTCTCCGTTCCTTTCCAACACGCTCAGTTCCCGCGCAATCTCTCTCTCTCTCTCTCTCTTTAGACGGTCGGACAGATAATTTCCTTTCCTTTCCTTTTCAACCCCAACCTCCCCATTAAAATCCATCTGTAACCAAACGTAAAACCATTGCCCGAACGTTCCCTGGGGGAAAAACGATGAGAAAATCGAAGCCCTCCACGCTCTTCCTCACTCTTATCTCTTTTTACTCCCTCTACTCTTTCGTTCCTTTTTTTGTCGCTCAGTCCACTTCGCTGGACGCTCCGGCAATGCAGGAACTCAAGCGAGGACTAACCGTGCCGTCTTCGCTAAAATGGTCCGACCCGAACCCGTGCTACTGGCAGCAGGTACGGTGCGACACAAACGGACGGGTCATCCGTATCCAATTAGGCAATTCGGATGTCTCCGGCAATCTCTCTCCCGCCATTGCCAACCTCACGAGCCTCCAAGTGCTGGAGCTCTTCAACACCAAAATCTCCGGCCCTCTACCAAGCTTGCATTACCTTTCCTCCCTCCAAACTTTGAATATCATGAACTGCCAGTTCAATTTCATCCCAGATGATTTCTTTAACGGGTTAACGTCTCTCCGTGAAGCTTATCTCGATAGCAATCCCTTCCAGAGCTGGTCGATTCCCGAGGGGCTTACTACGGCGTTGTCTCTGAAGAATTTCTCGGCGAATGCCGCGAACGTCGTCGGAAAAATACCCGATTTTCTCAACTCCAGCACCTTTCCGGGCATGATTCAATTGCACTTGTCGGGTAATAGTTTGCAAGGCGGGTTACCCGCCGGATTTTCCGGGTTTTCGATACAGTCTATGTGGCTTAATGGACAGAAGGATAAAAGTGGGACTCGGACGCTTAACGGGTCGATAGAAGTGCTAATGAATATGACTGAATTGATAGTGATATGGCTGAATTCGAATGGATTAGCTGGCCCAATACCGGATTTATCGGGGTTGACAAGTTTGTCATATTTGGATTTGAGGGATAATAGCCTCACAGGTTTAGTGCCAACATCTTTGCCTAATCTAACAACTCTTCGTGTTGTTAATTTGACTAATAATGACCTTCAAGGGCCGGCTCCGAAATTCCCTGCCTCAGTGTCGGTAGACATCATCAATGGGACCAATAGCTTCTGTTTGCCTGATCCTGGTGTGGCCTGCGATGGGCGTGTGACTGCTTTGATAGAGTTTTTGGAGCCCTTTGGGTATCCCTTATTATTTGCCCAGAATTGGCGAGGGAATGATCCTTGCACTGATTGGATGGGGATAACTTGTTCTAATGGAAACATCACGACGATCAATTTACAGGGTAAGGGTCTTACAGGTACTATTTCTCCTGTGATCGCGACCCTTAACTCCGTCGAGGTATTGATTATTTCGCACAATAACATCTCGGGCACTATTCCTGAAGAACTAGCTAGTATGCCTAATTTGAAGAAGTTAGATGTTTCGTTTAATCAGTTGTGTGGAAACGTCCCATCTTTTGCTCACACTGATGTTAATACTGTAGGCAATGCAGACATCGGGCAGGATCATAGTAGTAGTGGTTCTCCTCCCGGAAGTACCACAGGGTATCCTTCGGGTGGCGGCGGTGGATCAGGGAGTGGCAGTACCTCCAAGGCTGGGAAAATTGTGGGTTTTGTTGTCGGTTGTGTTTGTGCTGCCGCCATTGTAGTTATATCTGCATTTTGTTTCGTTAAGGTAAAGCAAAAAAAGCTTTATGGCAGGGTGCAGAGCCCAAATGCAGTGGTGATCCTTTCGAATCAGTTAGGATTTGACGACACTGTTGAGATCACGAGTCTTAACTCCTGCACGAGTGAAGGCGTGATGAGTGAGCTCTATAGTAAGGAGAGTAGTATGGTCATGCCGATTCAAGTGTTGAGAAGAGTGACGAATAACTTTAGTGAAGAGAACATACTGGGAAAAGGGGGTTTTGGAACTGTCTATAAGGGAGAGTTACAAGATGGAACTAAGATAGCTGTTAAAAGAATGGATTCAGGACTATTAGGCAACAAGGGTTTGGAAGAATTTAAATCCGAGATAGCTGTTCTAACTAAGGTTCGACATCGGCATTTAGTCTCACTTTTGGGATATTGTTTGGATGCCAATGAGAAGCTTCTTGTTTATGAATGCATGCCTCAAGGTACTCTAAGCAGGCATCTCTTTAATTGGAAAGAGGAGGGATTGAAGCCCCTTGAATGGAAGAAGAGGTTGATAATTGCATTAGATGTGGCCCGAGGAGTCGAATATTTGCATAATTTGGCCCAGCAGAGTTTCATTCACAGGGACCTTAAACCCTCGAACATTCTCCTGGGAGATGACATGCGTGCGAAAGTATCAGATTTTGGTCTTGTGCGCCTCGCGCCTGATGGAAAAGCCTCGATACAGACAAAGCTTGCTGGAACTTTTGGCTATCTTTCACCAGAGTATGCAGGTCAATGTCTTAATTGTGGCATTCTTGTACTTCGTGTGCTTTTTTGCATAGTTAAATTACGCTGAGATATTCTTGGATTGGATCTATGGTAATGAACTACATCAGTATTTGTGATACAGTTCGTTTTGTCGGTGCTTGTGCTTGTAAGAGTTTTGCTTATAGTCGGGTTATTTTCCACAATGTTTAGCACAAACAATAGTCCTAATCTCAACTGCATTTGGTATCCTATTTGAGGAACTTCAGCGATCTGCACTGATATTTTGTTAATCTTTAGTTGTCAATGGACTTGCACAAGTGCTCATAATTCTGACATTACCAGCAACTATGGATTTATTTCAGTGTGCGTCGTTAGTGAGTGGTGTAATATAATTTCCTGATAGCCATGATATGAATTTGGCACAGATGCTCTTATGGGGATTGAATTATGCATAGGTGTCATTAAATTTGTACCCAAAGTACATGCCTTTTGCATGCATTGTATGTCTCAAGTGTATAATTAGTTTCATGGCATTACTTTTGGCTTGAAGGTGGACGGCTTTTTAGTTCTATTATTTTATGTATTGGAAAGACTACATATGGATCTTTTATTCTAATTTTCTGATTTTCTTTCATATTTGAAGAATTTTATTGGATTTTCTTATTAGATTCCTTTTTTTAATTTGTATTTTTAAAAATTTTTCAGATAATATAACGCTAACCTATCTTTCTATTTTTATATGAATCTGTTAATATTAATGGATTGATAAGATATCAAAAAATCTAAAAATAACCGTCTAACACCACTCTTTATCAAGTAACATACCATGGAATTTGTGGCTAATTATTCATCCTACTAACAGTTACAGGACGGGTAACTACAAAGATTGATGTTTACAGCTTCGGAGTTATTCTAATGGAAATGATCACAGGACGCAAAGCAATTGACGAAACCCTACCCGAGGACAGAATGTACCTGGTAGCATGGTTCTGGAGAATGTGCACCGACAACGACACGTTCCAAAAGGCCATCGATCCCACAATCAACCTCGACGAGGAGACCCTCGATAGCATCGACACTGTGGCCGTGCTTGCCAAGCACTGCACCGCGAGGGAGCCATACCAAAGGCCCAACATGGGCCATGCAGTCAATGTGCTGTCGTCGCTGCTCGAGATGTGGAAGCCTTATTCCAGCGACGATTCAGGCGACTTAAACACGATGTGAATAGCTCATCTTGAGCCCTCGAGAAACAGCAGGCTCTCGAGTCCCAGACAGCTGATGGTTCTTCAGCGACGTCCTTCAGCGGTAGGGATGGACGGTAACCGGACCAGCATACCCACTCGGCCGCCTCGATTTTCCTTGCTGTTTGCCTAGCAGATTGAAGATACTCTCTTCTCTCAGTTGAAGATTTCTGGTTAGAGTTCTTTCATAGAGATGAACGTTTTGCTGATTCTTGGTAGACTGTTGACATTACATTATTATTCTTTTCTGTTGGGAATTGATTGTTTAGTTTGGAATGCTGATTTTCTTTCAAATTAACTGCCCTGCTTGGAGTTCTGTGATTGCAAATAGGCGGAGCCATGCAGGAAGAATCACATTCCCATGGATTTTTATATTTATTTTTATTTTTATTTTTTGTAGAAGAAAAATGAAAATAAAAGAGGCCTAGTCGAACCAAATTTACGACCTTCAAATTAGGAATTGACCGCCCTATTTTTCCTGGTTTCAGTTTAAATAAAACCTCAAACTTCATATTGAATTTCCATTGTTTTCTCTTAGATTGTTTTTTATTTTAAAATGATATATATGCTTGATAAAATTTAGCGTTGAGATTTACAAAAGTCAGAAGTATATTTTTATTTTTTCTATAAGTTAATTTATGTTTAATTAATTATAGATTGATTATTTATTAATAAATTATACTGTTAATTTCATTGACTAGAACTAGTCTAACATTGCCAAAATTTTAACTTTTTAAGAGGAAAAAATTGTTTTGGATTCTACTTTAATTTAGTTATACTCAAATTATTGCATTTTTACTCAACATTACTGGTCGCTTGAAATCAAGCTCATCGTTCTAACCATCGATGAATGCAGCGATAAACGAGGCATTCAAGAGGGGGCAAAATTTGAAAACTCAGCCCAATTTCGTGGCGGCGGAGACGGAACGGTGCACGGTGGTTGGACGTGTGGGACAACCGTGGCTCATACCAAAGGACAATAGCCCACAAGCCTTGTTTTAGTCTCTCATTTTGAGTTAAAAATGGCTTTTTTGTCATGGTTAAATCGATCAAGTTCGAAGATTTCCCAATTTAATAAGTTGTTTAGTTTCGTTAAAATTATTTAAAATATGATAGTTATGGTTATAATCAGAAACAGGCTAACTTAATTTCAATTGAAAAAGAAATCTAAATGCTAACAACCTAACGGAAGATATCACAGAGCCAATTGGACAATAACGTTTGAACATATAAACGAAATGGCAAAGTTTAAATATTCAAACACTAAATGACCACAATGAACTACTTAATGGACTGATATGGAAGAACGGTTAAGTTAATACTGTACCTAAAAGTCAGATGGCATTATCATTCAATAAGGACACTTGTTACACACTACTAGTAGCACCTCCCATCAATAATTTAAAATGACATTATATACACACATTGATCTTAGACTGATTAACCAAACGATATCTCTATTTATAAATAAAATCTCTACCCGGTAAGAAAAAGAAATTTACTCAATCAATCGAATATATAAAAGAAATAGAATCCTTCAAACATATACTCATCCTCATTCTTTTTCATTCCCTATATTTTTTTTCAATATCTTTCTAAATCTATTTAAAAAATTGCTAATTTAAATGTTTGAGAATATATCTCTTACTTCTAGTTTATTTTGTTATTATGTGCAAGATTCTAATTCGTATTACAAAAATCAAACCCGTTAGTACTCGGATATTTAAATAAAATAGTTAACTCCCTAATTTATACGACAATTTAAAATTTTAAAATATATCAAATAAAATAACCAATTATTTTAAAATCTGTAATAATTATATATTTTAATAACAACTAAATTCAATATAAATTTCATGTTTTTCGTATTGAGTAGTATTATTTATATAATTTTTCTTTTTGGATAGGGCTTATTGGGTCAAAAAAATGAATAATATGTAACTTTTTTTTATAAATTTGTGATTGTTTTAAATTTAAGATTTCGAGTATAAATCTCCATGCAACCATAAGATTGATTAGTTGCGCATGATGGAATGACATTATTTTCCCAAAAATCTAGATGTTTAATTAAGCATAAATACGGAAATAGGGATCAAATATAAGATCCTTATGATTTTCATGAATTAAAATTTAATAATTATTTTTATTTTTTTGCAATTTCACTATTTTTATTCTTGATAATATAATTAAAAAAGAGAGAGAGAGAGAAGCTAGTGGGTAATTAAGTAAGGGTCTTCTTGAGATATTATTAATGATGCTTTATCTCATCAATTAAATGAAATTACTGAGCCCACATAATAAATAAATAAATAAATAATAATTTGATAACATTATGAGACACTTTTGGTACACAATTTTGTATAAAAATAGCCCAGCTCTTTCAAATAACAGATAGAAATTATAATTTTAGATAATATAATATCTATTTATCTAATTTTTTTATATATATTTATTAGTTTGATTGAATGGATAAAATCATATATTATCTGGTGTTTAAAATAGCTAAAATATGTCTTTAATGATGTTAAAGGTACAATTTTTTTTATCTTTTAGCCACTTCTACAAAAGCCTATAATATTTTATCTATATAACAACATAATATACTTATACAAAAAATAGCAAAATAGATAAATATTATATTGATATTAGCTATTCTAAAAAGAATAATATTTAGGCTATGTTTGTTTGTTTATGAAATATTTAGTAGATGAAAATTATTTTTATGTAAAATATCTTCATAAAAAATATTTTTCACATTTTTATGGAAAAAATTTCTAAAAAAATAACTTATTGTAATATTCTTCAACATTTAGTGTGCATAAAAATTATGAATTAATAGATAAATTAATTAACAATTATAGATATTTACTGTTAATAACAATGATAATATTGTCTAACGATGTGCTATTTCACTATTAAAAAATTATTTATACTTATTATCATTTTAGCCTTTGATGTGGTACTTTTTGTTTAGCGCTAGGGCCAATGTAGCTGCCGAACGATGGTAGTAGTGTTTCATGGGCATTACTTAATTCAAAATGTATCATCAAAAACTTATAATGATCATACTTTATTTAAAAGGTCATTTTTACTTCATCTTTTTTATTAATTTTTAATTGGTGAAATTTTAATCAAAAGTCAAATTTTGAAAAATTTAGGCTCATTACAATTTATCGAATAAGTCATTTATGTTTGACAATTAGTATTTATTATTTATAGTTTTCTTTTTTAATTCCATCTCATAAAACATCTTTCTTATTTATAAATAAAATTAGTATACCCAAAAGTGATATATTTGATCAAATAAAACCTCCAATAATTGTTGTTACTTCTTTAACTCTTTCACTTTTATAAAAGCCAAAAATGGAGTTTAAATAATTTGTTATGAACTTAGGTCTAGAGATTTAATATAATTCTTGTAAAAGTGGTGGACAAGCAAAAATGTTCTTCAGAATCTTGAATCAAAGGAACATGCAAGAGGGGTTATTGAATGATTTCAAGATTTTAAATATTTTTCATAAATTATAAACAAATAACCTTGTAGCGTCAAAAATTTAAAAAATAAATAAAATATATACATACTAGATAATATATAGATGAACACTTGCACGTGAATTAGAAACATGAAACATCATATTATTAGCAGTATGAAAAAAAAAGCTCAAATTTTTTTAAGAAAGAGGGTAGGGGATTAAGTTTGAAATTTACTTAACTCAACTTAAATTGAAACAATCGTTCAAGGTTTTGCTACAAAATACCCATCATTTTTTCTTTTTCTTTTCTCATTCACTTTTGTTTCTCTAAACACATTAAAAATGAGCCAAAAAATGGCAAAAATATCTTACGTAGTAGATTAGCACATATTCATCAACAATGCATGTATCATACATTATGACTAATTCAGTCTGTATATATATACATATCTAACACAGAGTAATTGAGACAAATGTGCACGTCTTTCATATATGCATCAGGGACAAAAATAATATGTTAGATACGTTTATACAATACTCTCGCGCCCACTCAAGTGCCCCATAAACTTCTACCACTATAATTTATTATTCAATTTCTCATTTAAATATACAATTATTCTTAATAATATACTTAATTATTTTTACTTAAGTACCGTATATTAAAATAATATTTAGATCTTATATTAAATTTTTTGTTAATTAGAAAACATACTTTTCATGAACTTCTAATTGTATTTATTAAACATTGAAAAAAATTTTGTATATAAAATAAACATTAAAAAAAGAAAATATAACCAACTAAATTACTTTCGATTATATAAATGGATAGTTATCTTCCAAATATCTTGTCAAAGTCGGTAAACACGTTTGAAAAGCGCGAAGCCCACGCACCGACTTGTTGACCGGTTCCGGTCAACTTTCGAATTCTTAATCGGTCGCGTCAAACAGTCAGTAGGGAGACCGTTTCCTCTTTACCGTTTCAAACTTTCAACGTTCAACGTTCAGATTCCCGTTCTTCTGCCATCGGTTCAATTCAACCTCAGCGTTTTTCGCTTTCTTTATTTTAATTTACCGTTGTGTTACTGAACCTATAAAATCCCCAACATTTTCAAACCTGACCACCAAAATCGAATGAATGCAACGGACATAAGAATTTCCCACCAACCCATAAAAATTCTGCAGCATTCAGATCTTCAGAAACCCAGAAGCAAAAAGAAACCACCGCGTTTGTATGCGTTCTCTCAGAATTAGTAGTACAATGGTGTTACCGTGGAGAAGGCGAGGAGTTCGGCGGGGCGCCGGCGGCAAGCAGCGAACTGATGAGAATGGTTCCGGGGTTGAGCTGACGATTCCAAGTCATTTTCTGTGCCCTATATCCCTGGAATTAATGAAGGATCCTGTCACTTTGCCGACCGGCATAACGTACGATCGTAGCAGCATAGAGAGATGGATGGAAGCGGGCAACAGCACCTGCCCCATCACGAACCAACGGTTGACCGATTCTGAGTCGATTCCTAATCACGCTGTCCGCAAAATGATCCAAGAGTGGTCCGTGGAGAACAAATCGCACGGCGTGGAGCGCGTCCCCACGCCCAGGATTCCCATCACTTCGTCCGACGTTTCGGACATTCTGTCAAAGTTGGCAATGGCGCACAACGATCCGTGTAGATGCCAGGAGCTGGTGGCGAAGCTGACGAATTTGGGCAAAGAAAGCGAGAGAAACAGGCGGTGCATCATCCAGAATGGGGCAGGTCCTGCTCTGTGGTCTTTGTTCGAGCAATTTGTCGCCGATCGCAGCGAAAAGGTAACAGCACTGAAGGAGATCCTGCAAGGCATCGCATTCTTACTTCCCTCTCTGAATCCCGACTCATCTGGATCGATTGCCGCGTTGGAATGCATCGTATGGTTTTTGGACTGCGGGGATTTGTCATCGAGAAGGAACGCGATTCTTGTCCTGCAGCGGCTGATAGCATCGCCCGGAGCGGTGGATGGTTTGGCAGAGATTAAAGGAGCAGAGGCGGCGCTGGTGAAGATGATCAAAGAGCCTATTTCTCCTACCTCGACAAAGGCTGCATTGGCAGTGATTTATCACATGATCACATGCGATGGAAATAGCAGCGTTTCTGCAACAAGATTCACGGAGACGGATTTGGTTTCATCAGTTCTAGAGATGCTTATAGATTGCGACAGAAGCGTGTGCGAGAAGGCACTGGGGGTTCTCGACGGAATTTGTGGTCTCGAAGAAGGGAGGAGGTTGGCCTACGATCACGCGCTGACGGTGCCGGTTGTGATCAAGAAAATTCTGCGGGTTTCGGAGACGGCGACCGTGTTTTCGGTTTCGATTCTCTGGAAGCTTTGCAAGGCGGAAGCGACGACGGAAGGAGGCGGAAGAGCAGTGGTTGTAGAGGAAGCTCTTAAAGTCGGTGTGTTTCAGAAGCTGCTGCTGCTTTTACAGGTCAGAGGGTGTGGAAATGAGAGAACGAAGGAGAAGGTGAAAGAGCTGCTGAAGATGATGAATCCGCAGAGGGGGAGGATGGAGGAGTGTGTCGACTCCATGGATTTCAAAGATCTCAAACGGCCTTTCTGAATTATTGCAGATTTGGAGTTTCTCTTTGCTTAAAAAAACAAAAGGTTAATTTAATAATTATATAGAATTTTTTAAAAGAATATACTTCCTTAATCCAGAACCAATAAATTCTCTCATTCTACGTACAAATATGATAGATTAATTTATTGATTTTGATTTATGTTTTAGGAGAAAAGATTAATTCTTTTTTTTTTTTCCCTAAGTGATAATTTTCATAGCACAAATTAAATCTGTATCCCAATAATAATTCACATACCATATTCAGAGGTTATATTTCATATTATAAGACTAATATGTCATGGTTTAAAAACACAAAATGTCAATATTAAATAAATATCAATGCAATGTGTGATATTGTTTATTTATCGTTAAGTATACTTTTAATTTATATCGTGCAATGATCATCATTACTTACCAAAACAAATAATCATTATTAATTGATATACTATATTTTATTTCGTACAGTTGTCATTATGCATAAGTAGCATGATGATTCTACTGATTTGTTATATAATAAGAAAGTGATTAAAATTCATCAATATGTGATATACAACAACCGATCATTTGAAAATCAAAAAAAGTATTCCATATATATAATAATATAATAACTTATCATGCTATATTGATCATTAATCAAAGGCTTTATGCATAGCTTAGTAAAGTTGTTTTATTTAAGAGCGGTGTTAGGAGATATATGTGATGCGTCCTAAATTTGAATCTTGGATGAATTCAAGTTCAGTTGTTCTTTCGGGTCTTGTTATCATCCTGTGGCCTGAGATATTGTACACCGTAATAGACGACGAGAAATTTAAAAAAAATAACGGGACTTGTTCCTCGATTTATCATCTGACGCTCAAATTAGTAATTTGTCTTCCAAGAAAAAAGAAAAAGAAGGTAAAAAATATAATATGCTGGAATGAACGTAAGGAGAGGGATTTAAGACTAAGAATCGGAAGTGCACTCGTTGTGAGTAGCTTTAGTTGTGAAATGCTCATTGAGAGTGGTCTCTCTATTTACTAAATTCATTGGGAACTAGTAATGGAAGAGATGGTAGAGTGATTGGACATTTGAGAGTGGAAAAGTTTATGCAGGTTTGAGTATGCCATCAAACGTGTCTATAGAGCGCGTCTCTAGAGCTTTTTATAATCGTGGGCCTTTTCTACCTTCCTTAGGTGGTGAGGCGGGATGCCCACATTCTAAGAGAATCCTTTCTCTTTCTCGTGTGGATGTGGATGTCATTCTGGGTCGCAACAGTCGGGATGGAAGATTTATCCCTCCGCGAAAATGTTGTGCGCAGTGAATGTTGAGGTTGTTGTTGTGAGCCTTGTGCACTAATCTATGAGCTTTCATTCCAGAATGTACTCTGATTTTTGGGAATTTTCGTTATAGATGAGATTGTTATCTTAGCGTTGCGGCCAATTAGGATAAATGACTATTGCGCATAGGAAAGGGCGCATGGGTTGATTTTGGTCTGGATCGTGTTTGTTTTGGGCTGCGTTCGGTTTAATTGGCAGCCTTCTCTGGTCAACTGAAGCATTGACTGTCTTATAGGCAAGTGGGCCACGATATATTTTGGGCCACTTACCCCTTTAGGCCAGCCTACTACTACAGTCCCCATCACTAGCCTCCTATACCGATGGCTTGAATTTTCGGCCTCCAACATGTTTAAGATGAGACGTGACTGGTCGTATTGTCTCATTAGGTCTGACCCAAATTATCCTTTTCACTGTTCTCGACATGACTCACCTATTTTTCGATTCTCTGTAGATTTGCTAAGTTGGTGTCTTTTGGCATTTAGCGTTTCCTCCTGATTCCCTGTGTGCTATAAATTGGTAGCTTTGATATTTCTCAGCATTGTCTTCCTCAATACCTGGTTGGATAGTACGGGAGCTTAACATCTCCAGGGAGCTTGTTACTCCGGTTGCCGGCTTGGAGTTTAGACCATTCGTATTCTTTGGTGTTGCTATTTCGAGTCATGATACCTAAGCTGCTTTGGTCGCTCCTTTTCATGCGGGTGGCTGTCGACAAGATTGAACCCACGTTTGAATCTCAGTACTTCGATTGAGAGCTTGAAGAAGGGCCTTCAAGATGGGCAACTTATGTATTACTTTCTTTTTCTATTTCCATCACTGTTGTTTTGTCGTGTATTAGTTTTTGAAGGCCCTGTAACTTGTAAAGAGAAAGTTAATGAGAAAACCTGTATCTATTTATGCGAATAATTTCTCTGTTGGTTTTTTATCTTTCGTTGCCAAGCATATTTTGTTATCTCTATCATTGTCACTATTTTTTATTTTTTATTTTGTACTCTGGAACGGATGAGGAGTTGCGGGTCCTGACTGGGCGGCCCAACACATGGAATGGCCGTAATCTTGGAGTCAGGATGGTCTAATCGGAGAAAGAGGAGAGGTTATTGACCGGCGGTGTTGACTAGACCGATGTGATCCGGAGTATGGGGCGAAGCCAGAGCATTAATTGACAGGTTTCGTGGACCAACCCATTAGGATTCGAAGAAGAATTGGAACCGAAATGTTCGTTGACCGGTTCTGTTGACCGTATTGCTCGAATGCAGAGAGGGACTGAAGACGGAATGAAGGTTGACTGGATTCGTTGATCGTAACGCCTGGATTCAGAGAACGGAATGGAGCCAGAATGGAGGTTGATCGATTCCGTTCACTACGTCGCTTGAATACGGAAAGCAGAATGGAATGAAAATTGACTGGTTCTGTTAACCGGCTTAAATCCGGTGAATGAAGGGATTGTCTTTGATGCATTATTTTATTCCATCACCGGCTAGGCACTCGATGAGTTATAGAGTGCCATAATAGTCCATTTAGTAGTAAATAATATTTAATTATAATTTAAAATAAATAAATAAGATAAATAAAATTTTATAATAAAATCTGATGTGTTTCTCGGACCCCAATTATCACACAAATTAAAGAGTCAGGTGAATCCTTTGACTGATTTGAGAAACTACGAGTTTAATATTTGTGGTTGAAAATCATGACCTTATACACCACAATAAGCTCAACGAAAGTTTAAAGACATACAGAATTCGCTTTTCAGTATATCTTTTAATACATATGCCATTTATCTTTCTTAAGGAAATTAAAAAACGAGGAAAAAAGTAAGCATAAATTGAATGAGGAATGGAATGAGTGTGAATTGGGAGGATTTGACTCCATCTATTGAGTGTACTATCTCCTAGAGTAACTTTAAGTGTCATGATTGACCTTTTTTCTCGGGAAGGATTTGTTTTTATAGCCAGTGTGACATCCCATTTACTAATTCATTATTAATTTTATTTTTAATCGTATTTATCTTTTACCAATAAATAAAGAATGTAAACTTTTCCTATATTTTTTTATACATATATAATAGCCTCATCATATATAGGACCCAAATTAGAAAAGATGCCAACTAAAATCATACAAAATTTTGATAAAGTATGACTCACTAATGTTGATCAAAATAAAGTTGTCATATATTCATATTAAATATAATATCCAAAAGATAGTTTATATTAAGTACATTTTTTTATTCTTTCCCACATACATCCTAAGTTAACGATAAGTTAATACATATAAAATAATATTCTCAAAATTTATGCTATCTCATTTATTCTTCACTCCTACTTGTCTGGTATAAATTTATTTTGGGCCATCTGAAGGGTTAGTAAAACAGTAAGAGAGTGAGTTAAGGACTCAATAATGTACAATATATATATAATAAAGATCACACAACTTTCTTAATTAAAATATAATAACATATATAGGAGTCATAACATATATAGGAATCATTACAGAGAACGAAAAATATGTAATTCTTTTCTTGTTATACACCTTTCTTAGTTAAAATATAATAACATATATATGAATCATTCAGAGGATGAAAAACATGCAATCCTTTTTTTATACTTTTCTTCAAGTTTTACAGATAATTTTTTTATTATTTTTTATAGGGATCACAACCAGTAGACTTTACTAGTTAAATGAGTGGTTGATCAATATCTAAATTGTATTAATCTACACAATCAAAGGCCAAAAGTATACAACATAGAGATACATATTTTTTATTTACATTTTGAAGATAAGATGGATTGTATTCAATCTACACAAATCAAATGCATTATCTTTTTTATTTACATCCTAAAAAAAAGATGGTACTATCTATTATCTCTCGGTAGATGGAGCCGGGATCGTCTCATTGATACTGAATTGAAATGAATTATCAGATATCGATTTTTCACCATAATATATTAAGGTATATCAGAATATACTATCTGTTGATCTATCATTGGTCCAATTGCTTATTTTACTTTAAAATTTCTTATGAAAACTTCTACAATCTGTTTCTGATACTAATACTGAATTTTTTTTTTATGAATTTCTCAACATGGTGTAGAGCTCCCAATCAAATTTCATACTTACAGTAAAATTAAAGTATAATATTCAATTCTGTAAATAATATTCATACTTATAGTAAAATATTCTGAGTTCGAAAATATCTTTGTATACTAAAAAAAGAAGAATTTAAACTTGACGTATTTATTGAATTAATTATTGTTCGATATTTAGTTGTTGGTTGAATACTCGGTTTTAAATTTCAGAATTAATATTAGGTGAGCAGTATTTTCTCTTCTTTAAATCTGATTTTCTCATGATATTATGACAATAAACGGATAACAAAATAGGAAACTGAAGTATTCGAACAACAATACTTAAAAGAAATAATCAAAGAAACGCAATAAGGAAGGAAGGCATAGGTACACTTGTCTTTACTCATTTGACTTGCTAAGTTATACTTCTTTCCTTCACTTTCCTTCGATCACACAATTTTTTCTCTTATTTTTTCCTTGTCCTTCCCTTTCCTCGTAAGCCTTTATAGAGTTTTTTGTTAATTAAGTTGCTGCCAGTTTGCTAGCTTAGCTATCCCTGATAGTATTTAGTCATTATTTTCTTAAGTTGAATTGCTGCCAGCATACTGTTCATAATAATACTTAGTCACTAGTCTAAATTGGTTGAGTCATTAGTCTAGTGGTGTGACAACTAGTTAATATACGCGCAGTTGTATAATAGATAAGATTTGTAGGTATATATATATATATAATTGTCGGGTTGGAGTGATAATTTTTAAAATGGATTACTTAGCTGGTTTGAATTTTCGGAATGATAAATGTCAAAATAGACTATTTGACTGGTTTGAATTCCGGAGTGATAAATACCAGAATAGACGATTTGACCGGTTGGATTTTTGAAATGATAAATGCCGGAATGAACGACTTGACCGGTTTGAATTTTTGGAATAAATTATTTGGCTGGTTTGAATTTTCGGAATGAACTACTTGGCCGATTTGAATTTTCAGAATAATATTTTTTGGAATAAATTTTTTGATCGGTATGGATTTCCTGAATGGTTTGGTCGGTATGAATTTTCAAAATGGTTTGACTTATATGAATTTCTGGAATAATATTTCCCGGAGTAAACTTTTTAGTCAGTATGAATTTTCGGAATGATTTGGCAGGTATGGATTTCTAGAATGGTTTGACCAGTATGGGTTTTCCGAACGGTTTGACTTGTATAGATTTTCGGAATAATATTTTTCGGAATGAACTTTTTGGCCAGTATGGATTTTGAAATGGTTTGACCACTATGGATTTTCGTAATGGTTTGGCCAATATGGATTTCTGGAATGATATTTTCGGGAGTAAACTTTTTGATTGGTATGAATTTTCGGAATGGTTAAATTGTCAGAATAAATTATTTGACCAGTATAGATTTTTGATGTCTGAAATTTTAATATAATTAACATATTTATCGAACTTATAAAATTTTAAGACTTGGCCTTTATAGCCAGAGTTTTAACTGATTGGTTAGTCTCAAAACTATTGCCTATATTGAAAGACTCTATATGATATTGAATGGAATGTCCTACTTTTAGGGTATAACTAAAATTTAAATTAATTTAGAAACTATTCAGATATTAGTGAAGGTACCCTCTTGACCATTTTTTTATTATGTTATTTATGAGTACTTTGTTATCTCTTAGTTGACTATAACTGTTTGTTGAGAATAAACGTCTCATTTTATCCTATTAAGCCGTTATTTAAAAGGTCTGATTAGTTTTGTATGCCCACATTTGAACAATTGGAACTTGGCCCGTGCTTCAATTTTGGATTGAGTTAGTTGATCTTAGATTGTACCCAACAAAATTAATTATATGTACTTATTTAAAATAAAAATAACTATATTTTTTAAATGCTCTCATTTTGAATTAATAAAATAGCCCCGAGATGCCCACTAAGGTCACAGTCTTCTTTTGGTGATATAAATCCAAAGTCACCATCTTCGGGGTTCCATTCTAGGCAATTACTTTACATTTAGGTTGGGACAATTATCAATTTTATCTTCAAATTTCGGTTATTAACTTTATTATTTTAATTTCATATTATAAATATACTAATGTAAAAAAAAAACCTCAAAAAGAAAATATTAATCTAAATATGTGTTACACCGTGACAATGGTATATGATAAATTTAGTTTACTTTTTTCATACATATAATATTAATTGATAATAAAGTAAAAATTTATAATAAAATTAAAATAAAAAAATTTAAGTTCGATTTATTAGCTTGGCAAGTTCTAATAAGTTAACTTATTTTAGAGTTATGAACTTCTAATTTTTGTATATAATTTTAATTATATACCCAAAATTTTGGTTGGTAAGTCTTTAAGATTGTGAAATCCATTGCTCACTTACTTTGCTCAATTTTTTAAAGTATTGCTAACATGTCAAAAAAGCACTAGCTTTGTAAATAATTGGAACTTACACAATTTTAATAATTATTAAAATTTAATTTTTACAATTAAAATGGGATGCCAGGCCAAGGCGCACAACATTTTGAACTCTTTGGCTGAGACAATTGATTTCAAATCTTAGGTATAGTGCTACATTTTTCTTAGTATTTTCTAACATTTTTATTTTTTAAAAAAAGATAACTGATATAAATATTAAATAATATATCACAGAGTGAGTATTGTATATTTTAATCTCTTATGTGACATTATGGTATGTATGATTTAAATAAAAAGATTCGATTATTTGATTAAATTTAATTCAAATTACTATTAAAATTTAAGATACCCATTACTACATATTTTATGTTTAATGGATATTAGAATTAGTATTATAAATAAATCAAACTGTGGACAAACCCTTCAAAGATTCAATAAATCTTGTTTGTGTTTGTTTATTTAAATAAACAAAATACAAGCTTAGTTTTTAATCTTATTAAATAAGCAAACAAAATCTAAACATATCACTCGACTGCTACTCATTTACATTTCTGGTCTACAGCAAATAATGGAGCCTGCAATATTTGAACAGGAGTCGGCCATTACACGCGATTAAACAGAGAGAATGAGGTGAGAACTTGGCCATAATGGGTTGGGAGGGGTCGGTACATTTTAGCCATAAAAACCTTCGAACGGAAGTAAAACAAATCTCACCCGCCATTGTTTGTGCATTAGTTAACTCTCCTCCACCTCTTGCAGCCCCTTTCATTCGTCTCTCTTCATCGGCCATCCGGTTCCATTCCATTCCGTGTCACCTCTTCCTCGTTTCGCCTTTCTATCGTTTTCTTTCCCTCTCGTTCAATCTCTGTCTTTGTGAACTGTAATTGGGTGTTTCATTTAGGAGCTGGTAAGATTAAAGAGCTTCAGATCTGAACGAGTTCTTATTTCTTTGCTTTAGTTTATACCACGTTTAGAGACAAGGACAGATGAAGGGGAGGTGGAGAGAAAAGAGTCTACTAGTCTCTGTGGTGTTGTAATTTTTTCGCAGGTAGTCGGAAGAACACTTCTGCTTCTGCTAGAAAAGTAGAGTGCTGAAGAGGCAGACAAAGGCTAGCAGTAATAAGGAACTGAAGGTGAAATGCTGGATTTGGAGAGTCCAACCATTCTCCGTATGATCTCTACTTGTAGTGCCATGCTCAGAGAACTTCAGGTTTGTCTCTTTTCATAGGCTGTACTTGCCTTCCTAATGATATATTCTCCATGTCAAGTTTTCTACTTTCTTCTCTTATTTTTTAACTCATTAGAGGTTTTCTTCCTATCCATTGGAAAACTGTGTGTATTGCCTTGTTTGTTTTATTTTCTTCCACTCCTTGCATTCTTTTACCTCTTTTATTTGTTGCTTTTTTTTTTTTTTCTGTGGTAAGGTAGGATATTCTGTTAATCTTTTGGTGGTACAATTTTATTTCCTGGGGATGGAATTTTTACTGCTTGTTTATCCTTTGATTTAGGCAGAGTTGATTGTTTCTTCTTCAACAGGGGTTTCATTCTCAAATGTTGAAGTGGGTCTACTTGAGCATACACATTTTCCTACAAATTGTGTTCTTACGAGCATCGTTTCAATTCTGGGTCGGCTTTGTCTGTGCATCGGCTGAATTTTGAGTGTGGGAATTTGTAATAAGTTTGCGGCTTTTCCACAGTTTACCCATCAAAATTGAGTTAAGTCTAACTGGCTTCCTGCGGAGTAGCTAATTTGATGAAAAATCTGTATTTTTCACTCCTGTTTCTATATGGCTTAGAGAGAGGTATTTTCTTATTGGTTTTTCGTTGTAACGTCTGCCGCCTAGTGTTTCCATCTTTAAAATTTTGAACTATTCTCCATTTCGAATTTCAATTCTGAGTTATGCAACAGGGTTGATATTTTGTTTTCTTTCGTTCTTTCTTTCTTCTTTTTCGTTTCATGTCTCTTTTTTTGCATCATCTAAGTGACCAAAAAGCCGATGATTGCAATGGGCACTTTTTTTTTTTTAATGGGCATGATAGTCGACACAACATAGATGGAAATTGTCGTGCTTTTTTGGAAAAGCACCGGTCCCTGAATAATTCCTTCAAGAATATTATATAGCCATCATCGATCAAATCAATAATACAAGTTAACAGCATGTCTGTGTGTAAAATTGGTGATTTGAATTACCAAGTTCTTGTAGGAGGGAATTATTTCTAACATCTAGAATTTCAAGAAATAAAGGGAACTGCACGCTTAGACTAATGGCTTGGTTCATGTCCCCCTCCCCTGCGTAAAACCATAATATAGCCATAAAAAAAACATGGTTTTTGAAGGCAAAATTTCTTCGTATGGGCCATTTGTTTCGGGAATTTTGCTTTCTTGTGTGTGATCTCCACAAACTGCATCAAAATTGTTATTACCGCAGAAAATATGGAATGAAATTGGCGAGAGTGAGACACAGAAGGACCACATGCTTATGGAACTTGAGAAGGAATGTGTAGAAGTGTATAGGAGGAAAGTCGATGAGGCTGCCAATGCCAAGGCACGTTTGCAGAAGACTGTTGCTGTCAAGGAAGCTGAACCTGCCACCCTTATGGCTGCCCTTGGCGAACGTGATCTCCATTCTCAGGTAACAACCAAATGAAGGACCTGATACAGCACGTGTCATCCTAAGGCATCTTTATTTTCTTCTGGTATTATTTAGTCTTTCAAGTGGACCATATGGGAGATATGTAGCTTAATCACAGATGAAAATTTTGTCTGATATTTATTGGGCTTCTGATATCAATATTTTTTAATACTACGATAATATAGCAATATGTTGCTATATTGGTAATATATTGCAATACATCAGTTAATATTTTTTTGTCATCCTATGTTTTTTTCATCTAATATATTCTATATTAATATATATTATCTGATATATTTGACACTGATTTGACCATAACTGAAGGGAAAATCTCTTTAGAAATGAAGGGGAAAAACCGTGAGATTTTGAGTCCAAAAGATATCCACTAAGTGATGAGTTTGAGTTATAAAACCTCCGACAAATACAAGGACACAATACATTGTAGTAATAAGCCTGAGTTATTTCATCCCAACTTACTATTCGGGCCCAAGCAAGGCTTTTGAAGAGGCTTCGAAAAAAGTGTACGCATTCGCCACTCATATTGGGAAGCAACCAGATCTCTTATAGAAAGAAAGTCAGTCAGTGGTAGGCCGCTGTGGTTTTGAGAAATGATAAGAGGATTGAGACTACCGGCTTCATTATTATTAGAATGAAGGGGCTTGGGCTCGAAATATTTACTAATAAAGAACGCGTTAGCCTTACTATTGATGGGGGTCTTTTCTTGCTCGTTCTCATGATTGCAGGGCGTTTAGGCGAGCGCTCATATTTTTTGGCTTCCCTTTTTGCTCATAAGTAAGTAAGCTCTTCTCGAACAACTTTGCAAAACATTGAAATTGACGTGTGGGCGGGATAATAAAGAATACAGGACGAAAGAGAAAAAATATGACCGGTAAAATACCTTTCACAATGATAATAATAACTTACATGAGGTCGGTAGAGAATGGTACACGATTCGGTACTCAAACGTATGAGCAAAACTTCATATTCTCTCTTCTCTCTCTCTCTCTTCTTCTTTCACTGTGTCGGCACTCAATAATTCAAAACCATGAAAGAAATAATTCTAAAATAACGTCAAGTGCAATTTTATATTAGAATAGCACATGAGCGCCCATTAGGCTGAACACTTTGGACAAAATATACATGTGCGCCTTCATTTTGGACAAACAGCTCACATGCGTAGGTTAAGCGCTTGTCATGCGCTATTGAATAATTTTTCCCAATCAGTTCAAGACTTATCGGCATCATGCATACCTTTGGATGATATACTAAACGGGTATGAAATTTACAAGAAAGTGACCTACAATCGAATAATATTGATATTTTTATGCATGAGTTTAAGTTATTTCCTCCATCAAGATGGTATATTTTCTGGTTTGAGTCGTAACTCATACTTGTTTGGAGAATGTGTGGAAAGGATATATTTTTGTCCTTGATACAAAATTTTAGCTTGAAATACTAACAGAAAAGAAGGGAAAAGAATAGCCTAAAACTGTTTTATGTTGCACTGAAATATCTAAATATCTTCATCCTTAGTGTTTCTGCATCTCAGTTTTGTAATTCTAGTTCCACATGTAACTGCCTAATTGTTGTGCGTCCTTTATAATTTTGGTTATCTGCAAGATAACTCTCTTGGAATTAGGTCTGTGAGAGTTCATAGAGTTTACTTAATGTACTCTGTAACAGTAGATGCTTCTGTTTTAGATTAATATACTGTGAGTTGAAAGCACTGTTGAAAACTAGGAGCTCATCATCTCGGTTCACATTATGTATGACTAAAAAGTGAAACTCTTTCACCTGTGTTCTGTAACTTACAGATCCCTTCAGATAAGAGGTTGACGTCATTGAAAGAGCAGCTCTCATCTGTCACACCACTTGTGGAAGATCTGAGATCAATAAAAGATGAGCAGATTAAGCAGTCTGCAGATGTTAAGGCACAAATACAGAAGATTAGTGGAGAGATATCGGAATGCTGTAGTCTCCACAATGACGTGACGAATAGTACAAGTTTAGACGAAGAGGATTTGTCTCTCAGACGACTTACTGAGTATCAGACCCTTCTTTGTTTTCTCGAGAAGGATAAGGTATATATGCAGCTGCAGACATTCTTTGGCGTTGACTTCCCTGTTTTGACTCTTTTATCTACTACCGATTGGTTTGACACATTGTGGATTATTTTTCCTGATTGCCTTCAGTATAAATGATTACTTTGACATCCATTAGTTGGAAGTTTTTGAGTAGCTTCCGTTTAATCAAACAAAATTCCTTTAAAAAAAAAAAAAGAAGCTGATTTCCATTAGACTAGTCATATTTCTTTACAAAAAGGTGGAAAGGTGCTTACCTTTTTCTCTTGTATTTTCAGGCTTATTATTTTGAGGTAAAAATTACTCAAGGGGCTCATAATATTCTTGTTTTCATTTATTAACTCTACTTTAATTGATTTACTTTGTTAGCCAAACCTTGATTGTTACAGGCAGGGTTCTTGAATTGATTGAAACCTCATATTCATACTAGAATTGCGATAATTCAATAAAACCTCCAAGCTAAACCCAAAGATTCCCTGAGTAAGAATCATTGGATCATCACTAATTCAATCAAGAATCAATTAGTAGAATGGCTGCAAATACAAACTAATAGACATTCAGATTAAGATGCAGGTTTTGACCCCATTCATTTTTAGTTATGCTAGTACTCAAAATGTTTGTAATTGTTCTTTGACTCATTTTATCTGAAATCATCTTTGCAGTCTGATCGTCTAAACCAGGTGCTCGAATATGTTAACAATGTCCATGCTTTTGTGGTGTTCTTGGGTTGGATTTCTCTGAGGTTGTAGGGGATGTGGATCCAAGCTTGCCTGGCTCAGACCCTGAACAGCCTACAAACATTAGCAACAGAACTTTGCGAGGCCTGGAGCAAGCCATTGTCAAGTCGAAAGAAGAAAGAAAAGCTCAGTTTCAAAAGGTAACACAAACACCCAAAATGCTTCAACAACATTCCATAGTCTTTATTTGATTCAATTTTGTTGTAATTTGTGGTGAACTCTTATAAAATGCAGTTGAAAGATATTGTGACTTCATTATCTGAGCTTTGGAACTTGATGGACACATCAGAGGATGAAAGGAGTTGCTTCTCAAGAATTGTTTCAATTCTTGGACGTCTTGAGAATGAAATCACTGAACCTGGACTTCTTTCAATGGATGTTGTTGACCAGGTCATATTGCTGCTACCCATTTTCCTGTAATATATATGCTGAAAACCAATTCATGTAGCCAACCCCACTTTGTAAGATTTAAAGTTTTGTTATTGTTAATAAATATAAACAGTACTGCTTGTTTTGTCTCTGCCATAGACAAAATAATGATATCAATATCTACCGTCGTAATATCAATATTAAATATATTGAACAGTATGTATCGGATATCAGATATATTAAAAGAAATAAATTCTAAGAATCCTAAGTTGACAGATGTATATCAGCTATATCAGCAAATTATCAAGTATATTGATTAATATATTGTGATATATTTCCGATAAGATAATATATAGTGATATTGTTGCGGTAATGGGGGCATGATTTTGATTCATATAAGCCGATAATTTTATCTATGATCTTTGCTTATCCTTGAAAATCTTATCCCTGTATTTTCATTAATTTCAGGTGTCCACTGAAGTAGAAAGGCTTAAAAAGCTCAGAGCTAGCAAAATGAAAGAATTAGTTACGAAGAAGAGGTCAGAACTGGAGGAAATATGCAGACTAACTCATATTGAACCTGATACAAGTACAGCTGCTGAGAAGTCCAATGCACTCATTGATTCTGGTATCACATTGTATCTAGAAGTAGCCATGTGAATAATGCTTTGAACCCACTTTTGTACTGACTTTTAGCATTCAGGTCTTGTTGGTGCTTCTGAACTCCTTGCAAATATTGAAGCCCAGATAGTTAAAGCAAAAGAAGAAACTCTGAGCCGAAAAGAAATTATGGATAGTATAGATCGATGGCTTTCTGTCTGTGAAGAAGACAATTGGCTTGAAGAGTATAATAGGGTATAAGCCTTCATATGTAGGACCTAGAAGATTCATGAGGGGCATAGATCGTAACATCCTAAGTTCATTTCCTCATCTGATTTCCATCTGTTTTCATTTTTCCTTTGCTGGTTTCTCTTGGAAGCACTTATACAAATATCGGCCAATATGTATTGTATCGGGCCTCCCAATATCGCGATAAAATCATGATATGTTGCTATATCTATATATTTCGCGATATACTGGCCAATACATCTTTGTTAGTTTGTAATTTTTAGAAATATTTTTCTTTTGATATATCCGATATTTGAATTATTTAATATGCTCGATACTTATATGGGTGCAACTTATACAACCACTGATATCAATATTTTCATCCATGCTTTCTAGTAAAAGACATTCACAATTCTTGTCCTGTTTGAAGAGAGCAAATTTGGTTGTGGGACAAAAATCGGTAAAATGCTGGTCAAGGTTCTCACATTAACCTTAAATGTGCTGAACGAGCTCGTATGACTGTCAACAAGATTCCAGGTATGTGTTTTTTTGGAAAATGCTTTTCTTGTTCGATGTTGCATTATTTTTTTCATCTAATAAACTTTTTATGCAGTCATTGTTGACAATTTAATAGACAAGACCATAGCCTGGGAAGAAGAAAGAAAAATGCCTTTCATTTATGACGGGGTAAGCGTCTTGCATCTTTGTTTCGTGAGATTTGTTGCACGTGTTTCTCATTTACTCACAATCCCTTCCTTTATCTGCAGGTTCGGTTTTTGTCAATACTGCAAGCCTACGAAGTTACAAGAAGGTGGAGAGAAGAGGAGAAAAAGCAATACAGGGTAAGGGATACCCTTAAGTGATGGGGTTGCTAACTATTTATCTATTTTTATATAAACTTACTGCTACAAATGAATGAATAAGATGTCACGTCATCTATGAATGTCTAGTTGGAACTCCTAACTCCGTCTTGCTGTCTCTGCCGTGTGCATTCCCCTGTGGGTCAAGAAAGCTGGAGATGTTTTAGTTGTAATTTAGGTTTTACAGAACCTCTGCTAAAGTACTTTTCTTGTATCTTATGTTCTGCATATTGCCTTTTTCAGCATATTCTCTTTGTTTGCCTTCTCCCTTCTGCAGGACAACAAGAAGATCCAAAATTTGCTGCGAACAGAAAAGGAAGCCATCTATGGATCTAAACCTAGCCCTAGGAAAGGCAAACAACTTTAGAAAGATGAATGGTTTTCGTGCAAACAATAATGGATTAATGACTCCTACACCTCGTTGGAACTCAGTTGGCTGTCTCATACCAGACCTCTGCATGCTGCCTCCTATTTCTGGGTGGCAGAATGGATACTTCAAGGAAATGAGGAGTCCGTCTACCGTGCTATTGAAATTCATTGCCTTATCAAAGGATGATTCCCCGTTCTGGCATCTGTTTACGCATCTGAAATGGTATCGTCTCCTTCTGGTTAAAGCTTCAGATGCAAGTGGTAAGCATTTTTCTCCCAAAACTTCTTGCTGTTTGTTTTGCATTTCACCTGCCGATTTCTGAGAACGGAATACACAATAATTCATCGATTTGATTCTTTGGAGCACAAATCCATTGCCCGCTGCCTGAGTTTCTTTTTATTTTGAGCACCATTTGCAGTAGTACTAAATGTGGAATTTTGTTGATTTCATGTTTTCCCAAGGGATAAGCTTGCTAGAGAAAGGGCAGAATGGATGAAAATATTAGTATTAGTTGTGGTCATATCAGTATTGTATATATTGGGCAACATATATCAATATTAGATATATTAGAATAAAAAAATTTTAAAAATTATAAATTAATAGATAAATATTGACCAAGATTTTTATCAAAAGGCAGAATTGTGTTAGTCTCACTGCAAATCTTTGAAAACATGGGAACCTATGTGGTTTGAAGTTTGTATCATCCTCCAAACAGTTCAGTTCCCATTCAATAATCACAACATTAACAAAGCCTTATGTTTTACTCAGTAGAGCCAACTACACTACTCCACTCAATTTAGTGTAAGATTTCCATAGAGTTGAAATAGTTTAAAGCCAATTAATGGCATTCTTCTTACCAAATCTTGCAGGCATTGAGCTATCATTCAGCTGCAATGACTTCACACTAATAGGCAACAGCTCTGACATTACGAATACAGCAGAATGTATACTAGTATAGTGATTGTACAAGATGAATGCGGTTGCAAAAGCACTGAAGAATATGACAGGATGGCGTCGGGTTCCCTCATCTTTGAGATGATTGTGCATATATATATGTATGTGTGTATGGTGCGTTGACATCCCGATTGTATTGGTTTGAGTGTTTACGATTTCGGTCCTTTTTTTATTACCATCTGTACTGTCAGGAATTTGTATTTGCTTGCCTGCACATCCATGGATATGTGAGTGATTGAGTGACCACTAGTCTTTGTAGAACGCCCGCTTTACTTATTGATACGCTTGGTTTAACCTTGGAAGGTCTTCCAACGATGAGTTTGAAAGTAAGATTGAAGGGTGATTGAGCTGATCTGTTGAGATAATCACGGCGGATGAAGTGTTTTGAAATACTGAGGTGAAATGATTTTTGGGTGAAAAGCAGTAGAAATCAATCTTGTGAAACCAAGAACAGCGGCTGAAACTGAATGATCAGCTCTGAGATGTTTAATTTTTGTGATATTTGTATGCCGAACGGAACAAATTTGTGTCAAAAACCTCTTGTGAAATTGGAAAATCTCCCACTTCATCGGAGAATGTCGTCGTACAATGATGAAATGCTATGAGGTGGGGCCTACATCTTCAACCCACGGCCGAGGCACCGCCCCACCCCTCTACCCGCGCCACCATCTTTGACGGATCTAATCAGTAACCCATTATTTGTGAAATAATTCTAAACATCTTGATATTCGGAAGAACTCCTGTATACTCTGTTAGCTCCGCCTCCTTTGACTAATCTGACGGCCACCGGCTTACAATGAGGCCGATCTCGTCTCATTGTTAAGGCTCTTTTATATTTTAAGGTTTTTTTGAATTCAATGATTATAATTTAAAATTAGATGCATAAATAATAGATATTAAATAATTATTTAAATTATTTGATTAAATTTTTATCATTTAATATCTTAATTTTTAATTTTGACCATTGATAGGGATGATAGAAATAGGTCAGCCTAATATAAAGATTCCTGAACTCAGCGGTAGACTAGAAAACATTTGGCCCACAAGTTTATGGCCCGGTCAACGCTTTAGAACTCCAAACAAAGCCCTTAATTGGCTGAACAACCCAAGCCAGCCACGACTTAATTTGGGCAGCCTGCAGTGTTTCCCCTACACACGCTAAAGATCATTTGCCTTAGCCAGCAAGCACCTCAACTATTGTCCTAGGATCACGTCCTCAGAATGATTTTTAAATGGATCTCTCATAATAACGGGCCCAATATCCATCTTCAAAGACGTTCTCAAAGAGGGAAGAAATCTTCATGATTGATTATGATTGTCTTAATCGGCGCTCATGATCCTCTTGCAGCCCACCAAATTTGTACAAGCTAGTTGGTGGCTAGTCTTAGTAACCCATTATTTGAACTTGCTCAAATAATTCTAAATTCATGCTTTACGTTAATATTAGCCCTTAGATGCTTACACTCTTGGCCAAACATGCCTACCAACGCTACTTTCAATAGCTTTCAAGAGACCATTCTCTGCTCGTAAAACCTCTCGAGAATTCCTTTACAATTCTCACCCCCTTTCAACATCAAAGTCGTTCCCCGTGAGTGCATCACCACAAAGCCGCTCCACGTCGATTGCAGCCTCCAAGCTAGACTCAAAAATTCACTTTCTTACATCATCCCTCATAGCTATTTATCCTTTGCATTTTTGCCTTGTAAGGAAAATTACTAATTTGAAATTAGGATAAATCGAATTACATAAATCATTTAATTTATTATTTTGAATGTTAAGATCCAGATTAAATATTTATTCATTTAATATTTTAATTTTTAATCCATGAATCTAAGATGATCAGGAGAAGGCGAATAAAAAGCCTAACTACTATCCACACAGAAGCGAACATGGTCAACATCACAGTACACATCGATGCTCCGGCCAAGGACGTTGTCCTCCAAAGTGACGGCCCCTCTACGAGTAGCCATGCGGAGGATTGATCGACACTCTTCATGTAGACGCTTGTCGACCGGGTGGATAATATATTCCAAATGCTCCGAGCTCTATGCACGCCGGCTGGGGATTTCGATCTCATTTGGAGGGCCCGCTTGGTCACAAGACACCGGACAAGCGCTTAGAGCAGCAAAATTCTTGTTACTCACGTGATGAGCAGATGCCACTGGCCTGAGAGGGGGCCTCGTGCAACATCTAGCTGACTAGCGGTAGCAGCCGGCCGGCATCACACCACTCGCTAAATCACTTAGAATTGAGAACCTACCTCAATCCAAAAAGGGTTACAGTCTCCCCTCGAGTGGAGGAATGAGTGGAAAAGATATGACAACATGTGTTCAATAGAGATGCTAATGGGGGCTCTACAGATCTGTGAAGATTACTACTCACAATGGAGATCCGAACACAGCCACTCCCTCAGAAGTTCAAGATGCTAGCTCTGGAACCCTATGACGGAAGTACTGATCCTATGGACTACATAGATTATTTCCGTACCTTGCTGATATTCTAGGGCTTGGGCGAGGCAGCCATGTGCCTATACTTTCCATTGATCCTTAAAGGGGATGCCCGTATTTGGTTCTATCGTCTATAGTCAAATTCAATCTGAGCATTCTAAGGGCTCCCCGACAGCTTCTTGATTCAATTCGCCTCCAACTAGAGGGAGAAAAGACAACCTTGACACCTTGCTCGTATCAGGTAAGGGCCAAACGAAAGTCTGAGGAGCTTTCTGACCCGATTCACTGTAGATCCCGTTGGATACCTTGGCTAACTGACGTGGTGAAGCTAAGCACCTTTATATCTACTCTAGAGTCGGCGAGTTTTTCAAACATTTGGCCCACAATGATCCCCAAACCTTTCGCAAAGCCAAGGCCATCACTTGAGTTTACATGGCGGCTAAAGAGACCAAGGAGGTTAAGCGTCCAGGGTGCGGGAGGAAAATTTATGAAATGACCAAAACCGATCAAGAACCCGAAGGGAGGAGATCAGATGAAATACTGTCACTACTATCGATCTCCGGGTCACAATACAAAGGCTTGCCAGGCCCTGCAGAAAGAAATTAAAGAGCTTATTCAGAGGAGACACTTGACTAAGTTCCTGTAAAACCCAGAATAAGGGCCTAATTGAGCAAACAAAGAAAGGACAGAGTAGCAGCAGCTAACGAATTGAGTCACGGTTGGAGTGGTCAATATGGTGGCAACTCGACCAAACCATCCATCAGACCAGCTCGGTACTGCTTCAAATAAACTAAAGGTAGAAGTTAGGGACGATATCATTAGTTTTAGTAAAGAAGATATATCACATGTAATGACTCCCTACTCCGACCCTCTGATTGTATCCGCACTCATTTCATATGGTACTATTGACTATCAATTAAAATGAGTCTTTATTAATCATATAAATTCACGTAATTTACTTTATATTGATACTTATTTTAAATTGGGATTGAAAAAGAGTCAATTAAGACCGGCCAAATGGCTCATTTATAGACTGAAAAACGAGCTGGTGCTCGTCTAAGGAACCATCATGCTAGAAGTCACATTGAGAACATACCCCAAGACGGCATCTCACGTACTGACATTACTGGTGGATGACCTGCCTTCAGTTTACAACGCCATCTTTGGCCGATCCTGCTCGACCACATTCGGTACCGTAACGTCAATCACGCACTTGAAGATGAAATTTCCTACGGCCTGTGGCATCGAAGAAGTACTAGGTGACCAAGTGACCGGCCGGACGTGCTATCTATCCCAAGTCACCCAGGCCACTTTGGACTGGCAGACGGACGACTTCGATTACAAAGACGAAGCAACTCTATAGCAGGCCCATGCTGGCTAGCCCACCGACCACGTTCCTCTAGACCCCGGAGATCTAGAGAGATGCATGCAGATAGGGGGCTCACTTGCTGAGCTCCTACGAAACTAGCTTGTCACCTTCCTCCATTAGAACTCTGATATCTTCGCATGGACTCTGGCCGACATGCTTAGAATTTCTACAGAATTGATGGTTCGAAAGTTGGGCCTTAATTCAAACTGAAAAAGCACGTTTTGGTGCTAACGAGTTTCGACCCCAAAAATTATAGCGGAAGCAATATATATATAAATATTCGATACACGTAAAGGATATTTATTTCTAGATGCTAACGATACAACAAGCATGCACAAATTAAATAATTAAGAGCAATAAAGATAAAGACTCAATTTTTGGTGACGAAATGAAAACTCGATACTCATGGTATCGAGAAAAATACTCCCGGTTTCAACGGCCGTGAAGCAATGCACTATGAAAATCAACTTACGAGCCGGGTGGTAACGGCGCTAACCTAGCGACTTACTCCCGTCACGTGATCCCTACCAAGGAACTCCTTGGGTTGCCACCGCGGGAACGGACTCCTTCCGGTCTTCACGTCAATCTTTCCTCGAACCACTTGAATTTCCAATCACGAGCGAGTCTCCTTCTTCACGAACCAAAGTCTCCAACGATGGTAGAAGGATAAAAGTTTTAATGGTGAAAGAAAAGAAAAATGGTGAGAAAACTCCTTAAATCATGAAGCTCAAAGTTATGTCTTTTGGTTTTCTCAAGAGAGACTAAATCAATGATGCATGAAGGCTTTTCTCTCAAGTTTGAAGACTTCAAAAATTATCAATTGAGGTTGTGAGGGTTTCAAGAAAATAAGATATGAATTTATAGTGGAGCCAAAATGCGTTTGAAAATTCTGCCAAAAAGCGGCGGCGGCCCCCTCTTTGGAATTTCAGCTCGGCGGTTCTCGAGCTCTGGCGAGCCGGGGACTTTCTGGATTTTAGGCTCGAGCGGGAAACGAGCGAGAAGCGGCGGGAAGGCTTAGGACGGGCTCGAGCGAATGAAGGGCAAACCCGCATCACTTTAACCCGACAACCCACAACCCGACATCAATAAAATAATACATATGGTCACTATGCTCATTAGACAAAAAGTCTCTAACAATCTCCCCCTTTGACAATTCCGTGATAAAACTCAGAAAAAATAAATAAATACAAGTGAATCACGGGTTGGACACCACCGAGATAGAACCATGTGAAAACCTACGCCTAGTGATACAAAAGAGATACAAAAAAAATATAAATAGCTATACGAGAGCTGCTGAGGCGATGTGATGAAAACTTGCTTGACGGCCTGTGTAACTTCAGTTTCTTGATCAAGCAAGGTTAGTACCAACAAGGCAAAAAAAAAACACATAACAGTATGCATGGTACATAAGCATGAGAAGCTACAACAATGTAACATACACCAATTCTCCCCCTAACGAAAATAATCAATACTCCCCCTAACAGTAATAATAAACTGAAATAACATGAAAATAACAAAAACTCCGCTCCGTCTCCCCTAAGCTCCCCCTATCAAATTGAATCAAGTCTCCCCCTTTTTGTCACGAATGGCCAATGGGTAATTTAACTCACTTTTCTTAACCCAAACTTGTCTCCCCGAATTCATTTTCTGGCTTAGCCTTTTAACTTGTTCATTCAATTTTTGAATGTGATCAAGGAGTTTATTCACTCTTGGCCATTTTCTTTCGTTGTGCAAGGAATTCACAGTGTAGCATCGAGGACAAATGTGGCCTACTTTTCCACACGCATGACAAGTAGGTACAAACTTAGGAACGGTGGAACGGTCCATAGATCTTTGATTTATGTTGATAGAAGACTTGACCGATTTTGATAATTTGTTCACCATTTTTTGATTAGGTAAATTTTGCAAATGAGTTGAGTCAAATTGAGTAGCCACACGTCGAGCCGGTTGCTTAGTGACTTTTGATGTGTCAATGTGTTGGTGTGGCATTTTCTTGGTGGGAATAAAAATTGTTTTAGGTTTCACGTCATTTGGGAACATATTCTCAACATATCCCAACCCATGTTTATTTTCACCACTTTTACCCAACCCAAGCATATGATCAAGTTTTGTTGACCCATTTATAAATTGTTTCAAATCTTTTCTCGTTGCCTCAAGTTCAGATTCTAAGGTTGTGATTTGTTTAGAAAATGAGATTTTCAGATTCTCAATTTCTTGGCTTTTAGTATCTACCTTGGATTGTAGAGATAAGTTTTCTTTTACCAAATCGATGATCCTACCGTTTAGGGTTCTATTTAATTTCTTTACTTTCAAACATTCTCTAAACAGTTTATCGTAGGCTTCTTGAAGGCTATCAAATTCCGACTTCGACTCAAGTTGATTAATATTCTCTACAGCATTATCACACATTGAGGTCACAAACGCCATGTATTTGACAGGGCCATTTTCAGAGCATTGTTCATCTTCTTCTTCTTCGTCATCGCTTAAGGTCACATTAGCTTTAAATGCTTGACTTTGTTGGCGTTTAAGATTTGGGCATTCAGCTCGGTAGTGGCCAAAGCCTTTGCATTCATGACATTGAACTCCTTGAGTCATTTTTTATTTGGAATCCTTGAGTTCACGTTGGTCTTTCTTCTCAAATTTAGGTGAACATTTTGAGTTCACATCAGATTTTTTCGATGAAGATTTATTTGTCTTTAAAAACTTTTTAAAATTCTTGACAAATAAAGAAAATTCATCATCACTACATGATTCTTCATCGGAATCTCGATTTCGTTCTTCCCTACTTGATTTTAGAGCAAGTGATTTGTTTTTCCTTGACTGTGGCAAGGTGTGCTCATAAGTTTGAAGAGACCCTACCAGTTCTTCTATTCTTAGTTTATCTAAGTCTTTGCTTTCTTCAATGACAGTAACTTTTGGTCTAAAACGTTCAGGCAAAGATCTAAGTACTTTTCGGACAATTCTATTTTCAGGGATACGTTCACCTAAATTGAAAGTAGAATTCACAATGTCATTCAATTTTGCATAGAATTCATCAAAAGACTCATCATCTTTCATGCGTATTTCTTCAAACTTAGTAGTGAGCATTTGCAATTTTGAATTTTTGACTAATTTCGTCCTTATTGATAATTTCAAGAATGTCCCGAGCTTGCTTTAGATTTTTCACACATAGAAATACGTTTAAATTCTTACGGGAAAACAGCCATAAATATAGCATGTAACCCCTTACTATTCCAATTGCATGCATCAAGTTCCTCTTTAGTCCACAATGACACAGCTTTTGGTTGGTTATCGACGGAACTTGTGGGTGGCATCCACCCAATTTGGGTACTAACCCAAACTCGTTCATCCATTGATTTCAAAAATGCTCTCATCCGTACTTTCCAGTACGTATAATTGCTCCCATCAAAATAGGGAGGAACGGACAGTGATTGACTAGAATGCATCTAGATCGGGGTCGTGGATCGGGGTGAGTTCTGATACCTATTGAAAAAGCACGTTTTGGTGCTAACGAGTTTCGACCCCAAAAATTATAGCGGAAGCAATATATATATAAATATCCGATACACGTAAAGGATATTTATTTCTAGATGTTAACGATACAATAAGCATGCAAATTAAATAATTAAGAGCAATAAAGATAAAGACTCAATTTTTGGTGACGGTGAAAACTCGATACCCACGGTATCGAGAAAAATACTCGGGCTTCAACGGCGGGGGAAGCAATGTGAAAATCAACTTACGAATAGGGTGATAACGGTAACCTAGCCGACTTACTCCCGTCACGTGATCCCTATCAAGGAACTCCTTGAGCCCGCTCAACGGAACCAGACTCTTCCGGTCTTCACGTCCAATCTTTCCTCGAACCACTTGAATTTCCAATCACGAGCGAGTCTCCTTCTTCACAAACCAAAGTCTCCAACGATGGTAGAAGAATAAAAGTTTTAATGGTGAAAGAAAAGAAAAATGGTGAGAAAACCCTAAATCATGAAGCTCAAAGTTATGTCTTTTGTTTTCTCAAGAGAGACTAAATCAATGATGCATGAACGGCTTTTCTCTCAAGTTTGAAGACTTCAAAAATTATCAATTGAGATACTTAGGTTTCAAGAAAATAAGGTATGAATTTATAGTGGAGCCAAAAAAACGTTTGAAAATTCTGCCCGTTGGGCGGGCGCTCGAGCGGGGCTCAAGCGCGCGGCGAGACTCGAGCGCGTCACCCCCTTCTCGGCGGTTCTCATCTTGGCGAACCTTCGATTTTAGGCTTCCCGGGGAAACAGGCGAGAAGCGGGCGGAAGGCTTAGGAGGGCTCGAAAATGAAGATCGAATTGATGGACTTTAACCCGACAACCCACAACCCGATATCAATACAATAATACAAATGGTCCGAAATATGCCAATTAGACAAAAAGTCTTTAATACAAACCACAAGCCCGGCCGATAGAAAGCTCATTGTCATCCAGGAGGAGGTAAAGAAATTGCTCGACGTCGGCTTCATCAGGTAGGTCTAATATTTAGACTGACTCTCTAACATCATCCTTATCAAGAAAAGTAACAGAAAGTGACGGATGTGCGTTAATTTTACAAATGTGAACAATGCGCACCCGAAGGACAGTTTTCCACCACCTAGAATCGACCTGCTCATCGATACCACCTTTGGGCATGAATTGCTTAGTTTTATGAACGTATATTCCGACTATAACCAGATCTGAATGAGTTTTGAGGACAAGAAGCATATATCTTTCATGACAGACCAGGAAACGTATTATTACAAGGTTATATCCTTTGGGCTGAAAAACGCAGGCGCCACGTATTAGTGACTTGTGAGTAAAATATTCGAAACCCAAATCGGTCAGAATATGAAGATATATATAGATAGTATGCTCGTCAAAAGTAAAATCACCGATGACCATATCCATGACCTCAGCGAGGCTTTTGGGATCCTTCGGGTGCACTAGATGAAATTGAACCCGACCAAATATATTTTCGGAATATCATCAGAAAAATTCATGGGTTTCATTATTTCTTAGTGGGGGATCGATGCCAACTCCAAAAAGATAAAGGCCATCATGGACATGACACCGCCGTGGAATGTGAAAGACGTCTAGAGGCTGACCGGGAGGGTTGTAGCGTTCTCCGACTTCCTGGCTAAATTCGGAGACAAATATTTTCCCCTCTTCAAAGCCTTAAGAGCGACAAAGATGAATGGTTTCCAGTGGAAGGCTAATTGTCAAGCCACTTTCAAAGAGTTAAAAAGTACTTAGCCAGTCCCCATTGCCTAATGTCACCAAAAGAAAGTGAGAAATTGTACCTCTACTTGATAGTTTTAGAGGCGGCACTGAGCTCCATGTTAATCTAACAGGAATCTGACATGCAGTGATCAGTCTACTACATCAGTAAGACTTTGACAGGCACCAGACCCGCTACACGCACACTGAGAAGGTCACTCTAGCTCTCGTCTATTTGGACAGAACACTACGGCCCTACTTTTAATCACATAAAATAGTTGTTCTAACTTATCAATCATTAAAGGGAATCCCATAGAAACCCGATATATCGGGATGATTAGTCAAGTGGGTCATTGAATTGGATGAGTTTGACATAGAGTTCAATCCAAACCCGATTGTAAAGGGGTAAGCCCTAATGGACTTTATTGACAAGACCACGACCGCGATTTTAAACACCGTTCACCCCAGTAATGTCGACCGTTGGTCTGAGGCACCAACTAGGCCCTCTATGTGGATGAATCATTGACTCACTTTGGCAGCGAATCGGAGCGGCTACCAACAATGTCGTCGAATATGAGGTCCTGCTAGTCAGGTTATGACTTATAAAGGAATATTCGGCAAGGCACGTAACCGTCTACATCGACTTAGAGCTAATTTGTCAACCAAATTTGTGAAAATTTTGAGGCGTCGATCCCTCTGCTTACGAAATACGTCGTTAAAGCGAGGAGTATGGTCCTAAAGTTTGATAAGGTTGAGATGGTATACATCTCGAGGTAGACAACTAGAAGGCTGATTAGCTCGCGAGGGTAATCGCGATCGAAAGTACAGAGCAGTATTTCAGAGACATGCATGAGGTCCTGACTTCTCTAAGTACAGAAGAACCTAATGCGCTACAAGTCTATAACGGTGAAATTTGGATGTCGCCCTATTGGAGGTACATTATGGACGGCTCCTTGCCAGAAAATCTAGACGACGCTAAACACACAAAGAAGACAGCCAATTGGTACACTATCATGGATGAAAAATTGTACCACCGAGGGTACTCCACCCTATACTTAGATGCCTCACACCGAAGGAGGCCGACTATGCATTAAGTGAGGTACACCTTGTCATCTGTGGGTTGCACGACGGGGACAAAAACCTTACCTTTAAGATTATGCACAAAGGCTACTATTAGCCCATGATGAAGAGAGACACCATGAACTTTGCGAAGAAGTGTAAAAACTATCAAATCCATGGCAACATGCCCTATCAGCCATCCATAAAGCTGAGGACCCTTTAGGCCCGTTAGCCATTTGTGTAATGGGGGCTTAATATACTCAGTCCATTTCCCATCGTGTCGGGTAAAGAAAGTTCATCATAGTGGACATCGATTACTTCATGAAGTGAGCCGAAACCTTTCCACTGACCCGAATTACAGAGCAAAATGCTACGGAGTTTGTTCAGCGAAACATTATCCGCAGGTTTGGGATTCCCGAGGTCATTGTGACCAATAATGGAATCCAATTTACCGGTAAGCGCTTCACCAAATATTGCGCTAGTTTGGGCATCCGGTTGGTTCACACCTCAATTCCCTATCACAAATAAATGGATAAGTGGAGGTTACCAACTAAACCTTGCTACACAGGTTGAAGACCAAACTAGAAGACGTTAGGGGCTCCTGGGCGGACGACCTACCTTCCGTGTTATGGTCATACTAGACGACACTGAAAGAGTTAACACATGAGACACTCTTCAGTCTATGCTACAAAATCAAGGCCATCATCCCAATCGAATAGGACTGCCCAGTCTTCAGGTCGGAGGATTTGACCCCCTCGACAACTTTTAGCGACTTAGAGAGTATCTTGACCTGCTCAAGGAAGCACGAGCCATGGTCAAAATGTGCATAGATGCCTATCAGCAATGATTTGCCTAGTACTACAATAAAAGGGTGAAGGCTTACCAATTCGAGGTGGGGAATTTAGTTCTACGGAATATAGAGGTCATGGGTAAGAACGCTAGTAGGAACAAACTCTTCCCGAACTAGGAGGGCTCATTCCTCGTCTCGGCCATCCTGTAAAACGAGACATACAACCTTTGAGCACAAAAGGACAAATTGGTCCTAATGACATAGAATGCCATCCACCTAAAAAAGTATTACCAGTAATATTTGACTGAACCCAGGTAGGTCTTGTTTACATTATCGAGCATGCTTGTAAAAGTGTCTCACGTTTAATAAAACAATTTGTTTGCTTGTTTATTGTTGATTGTCATTTCTTGTTTGTCTATCCATTTAAATGCTTGTGTGACATTGCATGAATTCAAACAATCTAGGCCACTTCTAAGTCGAACGAATCCTCATTCGCCTGTTACTAAACCTCAGTCCTGTACCGAGCGGCCCATATATGGTTGAATTTGAACCTCGATCCTACACTGAGCGGCCCATACACGATAGAATTCAAACCTCAATTCAGTACCGAGTGGCCCATGCGCGATCGAATATAAAAATCTTAGGGAGCTTTTCAGCACACGTGCGGTGACTCCCCCAACAGCGATGAGCACTGTTAGTCAACGATGGTTGATGAGTTAGGATCCGGCATGTGAAAATGATGTCCTATAGGGAGACGATCTCAAGTGATTGCACTCGGACGATGACCTTGACTCCCCCAAAAAGCCCGGCTATGATAGCAATGACGTTTTGCCGGCAAATAACGATACATAAACAAAACTATACAAAGAGATAAAAATCATGACAATGATTGGAAAAATCTTCTTTTATTCATTAAAAAATTATAATATACAGGCTTGTTGGTGTTATGTGCATATCAAAAAAAAAAGGAAAAAGGCTACCCTAAGGCTAGGGCTGGCCGGGGGACGAGATGAGGGCTCCTCCCTATTAGAGAAATTAATCAGATCAGACCGGTGCCAAGCACCCCTGTTCCTTGGGTCAAAAATGCCGGCCAAAAAGGTAGGGTCAAAGAGGGAAGCAATCCACCGGCACAAGTGTATGCCATCCAGAAATCTCATGTTCAGAGCTTGGCCTACCTCTTCCGAGTTGGATCGAGTCATCAGCTATGCTCCCAATCTAACATTCTCGCTCTGAAGGTTAGCGAGATGCTGCTCGACTGCCTGTAAGGTATCCCTGGACCTCTGCAGCTCCCCATGACCTTAGGTAGTTGAAGCTCAAGACTTGAGACCGTATCTCGTTATCACTGAACCTTGGAGGCTGTGGCATCTACCCGGCCTTGCATCTCCTCCACCACACTCGGGTAAAACTTTGTCTAGGTTTGATGATGGACCTCCCCTTCCAGCAGTCGGATTCAGGACTAACACTAATATAGGTATGTCTGCAAGATTTGTATCATCTTATCATCCTGCGAATAGAGAAAAAGGTTAAGCTTAGCCATTCCTGGTGGAACAGAAAGTTCTCAGAAACCTATCCAGATGTATGACAGTCTAGTAGCCACAGCACTCAGGGGCACCATGAATGAAGACGTCAAGGTGGACGCTTGTTTTTGCCGTGGTCGATCCAACATAGAAGCCTCCTGGGAGAGACGCCTCCATGGTCGCCTTCTCCTCAACATTACCCATCGGTTGGGCCTCTACTAGGTGGTCAACCTCGGGACCCTCTTTGGCTGACTCGCATGAGAAGTTAGTACTTCCTACTCCGGTAAATAAGAAACAGGGACCTCCTGTTGGGCCTCATGTTGAACTACTTGTTGGGCCCCCTCTTGGGCCTCTCGCAAAACTGTCCGTTGGGCTTTTTGTTGAGCCTTTTGAAGGACTACTTGATGGGACTCCTGATGGGCCTCCTATTGGGCCTGGGTTGGCTCACTCGATGTGCCTATAGCAAGAATGGGAGGCTTGCCGGCCGTAGTTGCTCCATCACTGACCTCAATGGTGCTAGCATCTTTGGGTGCAACTAGGGCCAATCTCTTTAACGACTCACCTAAGCCCCGCATCTGCTCCTCCATGGGCAGGCCTTGGGCAGCGGAAGATGAAGAAAACCCCGAAGATGATATAGTCCACCGACGAGATGAACTCTTAGATGGATTCTTGATATACAGGGTCCTAGCCTTCCTCCTGGGCTGGACAGGCAGAGGAGTGGTGGCTCCTGTACCCTCCATGGGAAGACCTCACCGGGCTAGTGCAAGTGCCTCAGAAGACAGGAGACGATCTTTCATGAAGTCGCCCGTGTTCACCCAGATCAACTCCGTTAGCAGTTTGGCAAACATTGCCTCCTCACGCGAGACCTTGCCGATAAAGGTGCCGGCACGTTTTCCCATTCGTTGGAGATGGCCTAGTTGGAAGTGACCTTGAGGAAGAAAAATTGGTCCTTCCTATTCTTCACGGAATCGGGGATCACCCCACTTATAGGCAAGTCCCTAAGAGACAGTGAAATCTAGTCTCCATTATGGCAGAACCAAAAGATGACTTTCACAGCCACCGCGGTCAATACCCTCCCCTGGTAATGGAGGAATATACAGAGGGAGCGCAATACCTAATGGCATTGGTGTGGAATCTCATGATTGAGACTCTCAAGGCCACTAAGATCTCGTGCAACTCCCCTGGGAGGGGGAAGCGAAGACCGCTCCATAAATGTGCCTCGTAAATTGTGATGGATCCTTCCGAAGGAGAATAATCCTATCATGCTCCCTTGGCACAGAATACATAATCGCAGTCGGAATGTTGTACTGCAAAACAATACCTCGATGTCAGTGGCAGTGAGAACGGAGTGAATTGTATCAATTTTGGGAGCCATGAAAATAAGAAAGTAGCTAGGCACAAAGAGACGATAGAGAAAACAACTTGAGAAGAAGAAATGTATGAGGCCATGAAGGGGCATCATTTTATAGAGGAAGTGGTTCAAATTTCAAATGGCACCTTGAAAAGGTGCACGCATGATGACTTGACACGCATCAGCATCGGGGAAGTCCAAGGCACGTCAATCATCCGATGCCATTAATGGAAACCCGCCACCATATAGATGGCAAACATGTGGTAGGATAGGGCGGGTTAGTTGTCAGAACGGTGCAACCTCCTAGGCCACTACGCTCCACTTTTCAAGGAGAACAAAATGGTGGTGAGCAGATCTGATGATCTCAAAATTAGACTAATAGGTTGACGATCCACTCCGGCGTGCGGCTTGCTTGACTGACCAAAGACCCAGTTCGGCATCCAACCGGTTTGACTGGTCAACAATTCAGTTCGACGGTCGGCATGCCTGACGTGCTAGTCTGGCATCTAGCCGATTTGATCGGTCAACGATCCAATCGGGCATCTGACCTGCTGATGCACCAGACGACACTTAGCTTGCTTGACAAGCCGATGATCCACTCCAGATTCCAGTCGGTTTGATGGGTCAACAACCTAGACTAGCATACGACTTGCATGATTGATCGGTGATCTAGTCCACCGTCTAGCTGGTTTGACCGGTAAACGACCCATTCTGACTTAAAAAAATGGCATCCAGAGAACCAAAGACGAAAATAGTATCGGTAAAAGTAATTGCTAATTTCATTTATTAGTCTCCTTTTATAAGTTACAAAGCCTTTAGAGGCTGACGTACAATAAAAAGAAGACAGCAAAGAAAAATGGATACATGGAATTTAACCACAATGAACTTCAGACAAGAAAGCAACTAGAGAAACCCGAGCAAAAGACTGGCGTGTATTTAATAGACAGTAAAGCATGTCCCGTAAGGACAACCATTCGCAAGGAGTTAGAACAGAAGCTTGTCATGAAGAGAGGCTGCCATCCAAAAGAAGCCAAAGGGTAAGAGAAGCCTCTCCCCAATAAGGGGGAGATGGCCTCGAGCCCGAGATTCACCGCCAACCCTACCAGCAATAGGGCAAGGTTGCGGAGACAATAGTTCTCAAGGATCCTAAGCTTGTTTCGAGGGAAAGTCAATGCCAAAGGTGAAGGAAAAAGAAAGGAAAGATTTACCTCACTTGGAAATAGCGGTAAGCATGGCTCCGAAACGAACACCAAAATGGTTAACCAAAGCGGCTCCCACGCGAAAAGGGGTGACCAAAACAAACCGTTGGTGCGTCTTAGGATGATGCCTTCGAACATTGGAGACAGACTCCTGTCGATCTTGGCGGCCGACAACTCGAGCTTGATGGCGACTTTGGGTTCTCACACCCCTTCATTGGTGAAGGCAGGATGTGAGGTAAAGAGGCACAATGAGCCATCAATTTATAGAACGTATAAGGATCAAAGGACCATTAAATGCCATAGATTCCCCATACCAGTAAATCGGTAGAAAATTTCGGGTGCAGAAAAATCACACTAGAAATAGTAAAGAAGGGAATCTGAGGACGGCTTAGGGAAGGAACAGAAGGGGAAAACGACAAGACATGTTATATCCCATCCATAAACATGTCAGAGTTGAAAATTCAAACTTCCTAACATGGGGGCTAGTGATGGGGATGGTAGAAATGAGTCAACTCAATACAAAGATTCATTGACTCAGTGGCAGACTCCAGAAGGCATTTGCCTATAGGCTCAAGGGCCGGTCAATACTTCTGTTGACCCAAACAGTGTATCCCAGCTGGCCATGCAACCCACGGTGCTCTCCCCGCACGTTGAAGATCACTTGCCTTAACTTGCAAGCACTTCAAATATTGCCCTAAGATCACGATCCCTTCATGAATGACAATTCCTACCTCAGCAGATTTTTCATAATGGCAGCCCCAATATTCACCGAGTATAACGTCTCCTCAAAGAGAAAAGGAATCCTCTTAATTGATCACGGTTGCCTTAATTGGCGCCCATGATCCCCTTGCTAGCCTACCAAATCTACACAAACCAATTGGTAGCTAGCCTTAGCATCCAAGTAAAGCTAAGCTAGCTCAAAGGTTATAAAAGATCATTGAGGTAGACTCCAAGGGTATGCACACATTTACACTAATACTTCCCCACAAATGCTTGTACTCTTGGTCAAACAAGCCCACCAACGCTACTTCCAAGAACTCTCAAGAGACCACTCTCTGCCTGTAGAGCCTCTCGAGAATTCCTTCACAATTCTTGCCCCTTTCGACATCAAAGCTACCCCCATGAGTACATCATTACAAAGCTGCTCCACGTTAAGTACAACTTCCGAGTTAGATTCAAAAATCCATTCTCTTGCATCATCTCTCATGTCTATTTATCTATGTATCTTTTACCTTGTAAGAAAGATTGTTGATTTGAGCGTTGAAAGATAAATCGGGAGTGAATCCTATCAATTCTCTGACCTCTTATTTTTGAAATTGTAGTATGTAAGATTCAGGTTGAGAGGTACGAAGATTGGATCAACTTCAATTCAACTCAAAGATTAAGCGGCACTCTAATCTGTCAGTAACTCGGATTTAGGATGCATCAACCATTAAACTTCTATCTTCCTCTCTTTGAATTTATAAATATCCAAGATTTCTATAAAATTACCTTGTATTAGAATAACGTAGTGATAGCAACTAAATTAAATAGAGTAATGTTACCTATATTAGAAGTTTATTATAAATATATTGTAAAGGATGACATCGAATTCATTACATTGTTTTATTTAATAGAAAAAATAATTAAGAAGATACTATATGTTATATATGTTTTTATAAAATTCTAGTAAATCTTTAACAAGAGTAATATTTTTTATTTGAATCATGCAGGAGGATGTAAGTTCATGTTAGCGCAGCTCACTACAAGTGGACGACCTGCTCCCCTTGTAAAAACGGCCATTTTTACGTCATTCTCTCTCACTTTTTAAAGCTGTGCCATCATCTCTGCGTCACACTCGCTCTCTCTCTCTGTGTCTGCATCCCACTCCTTATCTTCTTCTCCTGCACTAACGTTTCTGATTTGACTCCTCCGAAATACAACGGCAGACTGCCTCTCGTTTAGCCTTCTGAGATCTTGAAATATAAACCATCGCCGATTAACGTAACCTTCCAACACGAAGAAACTTCCTAATTTGGAGGATCATGTGGCCTCGGAGATCAAGCAAAGTCTTCAAGAAGGGATTCAGTAGCAGCCACAACCTAGTTGCAGATTGCCCGGGTTGTGCTGAATCTACGGTTCAAAGTCCGCCCTTCAAATCGTCCGACGATACCTTCAAATACAAGTAAGCTCACGAAACTGATCGCCATATCAATCTTCTTCCCCCTTTTTCAAATTCTTAGTTCACCTACATGTTTTAATATGTAAGGCTGTTTGTGAGCACTTGGAATGTTGGGGGAGTCGAGCCTCCAGATGACTTGAACATGGAGGATTTGCTTGATACATCGAGCAGCTACTGCGATATCTATGTTCTCGGGTAATTTGCATTCGGCAAATCTTTTGTTTTCAAACACTGGCAAAAAGATCGGGTGTTTTTGATGTTGTGGGCTGATATATACGTGCAGATTTCAAGAGATAATACCTCTTAGAGGATCGAACGTCTTGGGATTGGAGAGGAGAAGAGTGTGCATGAAATGGAATTCATTGGTAGGAGAAGCTCTAAACAAGGAGGAGAGAGAGGAGGAAGAAGTGCCATGGGGATATGACTGCATCATTATCAGGCAGATGGTTGGGCTGTTCGTCACCGTTTGGGTTCGAAGTCACATCCGCCACCACATACGCCACCTTGGTGTCTCGTGTGTTGGCTGTGGCTTCTTGGGTTATCTAGGAAATAAGGTGATTATTTAAAAATTAAAATACTCTTCAAACCATAAGTTTAATATAATTATATTTTAAAAAATATGATAAAATGTATTCATTCCTGTTCTTATACGGTGATTGAATATATACTACACAATAATAAAGCAATATATAAATATATATTTATGTCTGAATTATAACAAAAAAATTTTTCTATTTTATCTGAAAATAAGTTGACAATAAACATTCGAGCATATGGTTGATAGCTACTCTGGAAATTGCACCTAAGTTTTGATCAATTATTTTTTGTAGCATTCATTATATTACAAATAAGAAATGCACCCATAATATTTTAATTAGTTTGCTTGATCATAAGCTAAATATTATAGATTAAAATAATAAAATATCGTCAAAATGGTGCAAAGATAACTAAATATGATGTGTCATCAACTAATTTATTTAATAATAACCTAAATATTATAGATTAAAATTACAAAATATTTTCAAAATGAAGCAAATAACTAGATAAAATGTGTCATTAACTAGGGAGTTATGCTTTCGAAACCTACCAATATAGAATACATTAAGTGTTGATATTAATAACAGTTAAATTTATATAATTTATTGCGATATATACTGAGTTTTGTGCTTCTCTACCTTTGATTGAGCTTTGGTTTGAGTCACCATTTTTATAATCTAAACCCTCCATATCTAAGCTTAGAAACTTATCTATAAAAAAAAATTTATATGTGCCTAGCTTTTAGATTGGTATGGACCTGGCTGTTAAAGGTCTCTTTCCTTCTTGTCAACTTTCAAAGCACAGTTCCAATCGTGACCCTGTAATTGTCAGACATATATACAAATGATATAATGGAAATATTAATTTATTATAACGTAAGGAGTGCGGTTCATCCTTTAAAAAGATCTTAACCATTATGTCACCTTATTTTTTTGGTAAGTTTCGAGTGGAAGTCAAGTTTCATAAGTTTTATGTGATTTATAATTGATTAAATTTCCTAATTTATTAATTAATTAAATATTGTGATTGAATACGTTGTCGTTTAATTATAAATTTTTAATTTGCAGGGTTCTATAGCGATTAGATTTCAGTTGCATGAAACGAGCTTCTGCTTTGTGTGCAGTCACCTTGCTTCGGGAGGAAGGCAAGACGACAAGAGGCACCGAAACGATGATGTTTCTGAGATTTTCTCTCGTACTTCCTTTCCTACTACATCTGCCGACGATCATCTGCCTAAGAACATTCTAGATCATGAGTATGTCCCTATTTTATTATGATTTCTTAATTATTTCACATTTATGAAATTCTAAAGTCAATCCTCACTATTTTTGGCTGATAAAAAAAATGTCAACTTGATGAGTAACATCAATTGGTTGTCTCGGTCCAGGAGGTCATTTTCATAAAATAAAATAATATAATATAATAATACTATTTTCTATTAATAGTAGTTTCAAAGTTCAACATCAAATACTTACCTTTCCCTTTAAAGAAAATTAATTATATTCTTGACTAATATTTATTATTTTAATTTTTTTACTAATATAAAATTTTATATTAAATTGATAATATTTCGAGTCATACCATGGCATACATGCACTATTAAATTTTCTAAAAGTAACATAATTAAATTGAATTTCGATTTTAAATCTTTATATAACCATCATGTTACATTAAAATATGATGAATTTGTATTGAAATATTTTAGTATAAATCAAGAAAATAAAAAAAACACATTAAATTCTTTTTTAAAAATTCTATATTTTGTATTTTCCTGTCCCTGTTACACTTTCAATGTAACATCATAGCTTGATAACGACACAACTATTACTTTAAAAAGTTGGTCGTAATTCACTAGATATATGCACGGTTGATCCAAATCGAAACCACATAAGTAGCAACCACCACCATTTAATTATTTCATCAATTCGTAGCAAAAATGCAATTTGTCGTCTATGTATATAAATCTAAAATTATTTTAAACAAAACCAAGTCGTTGATATATATTTGGGCTGATTATTTATATATTTAATTGATCAACTGATTTATTATTATGTGGTGATATACATTGTGCAGCCGCGTAGTATTCTTTGGTGATTTAAATTATAGAATTTCGCTGCCAGATCATAGAATTCATCACTTGGTAGATTCTCAAGAATGGAGCGAGCTGTTACTTAATGATCAGGTAATTATTTAAAGGAAAAGTGTTGCCACATAAATTATTGATATGCTATGACATTAAAGTCATATTTTTAATTTCTGAAACAATTTCTTATAATGCAAGGCCAACGTTGTGTATATATAATTTTGTTTCTTACTATATATATAATGTAAGAAATGCCATATATGTTATAAGTATATTACGTACATATTTAAATATGTATATGTTATACATAATAAAGAAATAGGCTGTACATATCTCTAGTCATATTGAAAATAGACCGAACATAAGCACTACCTATAACTAAAATTGAAAATCGATGAAGAATAGATAAGAATTTTTTGACATATTTACAATACCACTAAACGGTTATAGATATTCATCATAAATTGAAATAGATATTGCAGTAATATGATTTAAAGTTTCCAATAATTGAGAATATGAAGGGTCACTCGATAATATATTGAATCATCCTTTTTAATTATATGTAGCTGAGGATGGAGCTTATGAACGGGGGCGTGCTACAAGATTGGAAGGAAGGGTTAATATCATTTGCTCCAACTTATAAATATCAACCCAATTCAAGTTCCTATTATGGACTTCCCCATGCAAAAAACGACGTCAAGAAGCGATCTCCTGCATGGTAATAATACCACTACTAGTACGTATTCATTAGTCGTTGATTTTAATTTCTAAAATATTTTATAGGGTTTTGCAGAAGTATTTGAAAAAGATTTAGTTTATACTTTCGATTTAATTCAATATAATTGCAGGTGTGACAGAATAATATGGTATGGAGAAGGACTCAAGCAGCATGAGTACACAAGAGGTGAATCAACGCTCTCAGATCACAGGCCAGTGAAGGCCATTTTTAGTGCAGATGTGAGAGTTATAAGAAGAACCCATGATTCTTCTTTCAATGAAAAAATTTAATAAAATATTTCAATTTCTTATTTTACTTCCTCCATTGAAGAAATCAAATGTCAGCTTGCATGATATGTTCTCTGTTAATGAAACTTGATTTAGCTCATGTACTGGTTACCAAGTAGTATATTTCTCTGAAACAACGGCGAAGAAGACGGCAATTGAACAGTGAAAGAAGAGACTGAGGAGAGACAGACTGACAGAGAAAAGGACAAATATCTGATATATGAAGTGTTATCATAGATTACTTTCATTGTTTAAATTTATAATTTTTAGAACATAATAGAATAGTGAGGATTATTCTTATGATTTTAGTGGCAGGAAGAACTCAATCGTGATGAGTGTAGATGTTGATTTTACTTCGTGTTTAAATTTTGTTTGTTTGTTTTGTTTTGTTTTGTTTAGTAGTCCCCCATCAGGTAGCCAAATTCGGTTTTTCAAAGTAATATACTATACTATACTATAATATAATAATTATTACCCATATATATATTCATTTTATTTTTTTGAATTAATTTATTGTCCAATTATTGTTGCTTAGTTTAGCATGGACAAGTTGTTGCATTATTTTAATTTTAATTTAATGTATTATTTCTTTATTCAGGAGTGATAAAGATATGGTGGTCATCAACCCAGCCAAATGTGGTTTAATATTTATTAACAAACTTTAGGGGTATTTTGTTGGTAATTAAATAAGCCGTGCATAGAATATTCAAACAAAATGTGTGGTTGCTGGCAATTCTCGCAATAATATTGTTTACTATTTGTATAAATATATTATTTTCTTAAGGTGTCCTCAATGGTGTATGTAGAGATGACTAGCTTTTCAGCCTTTGCTGAAAAGTCTATCAATGAATTGCATAATGCATATTTTTAGTCACCATTTGTGCATTATTAATCATATAATGTTTAATTTATCTATTTATATTAATAAATTTATATAAAAATAAATAAATTAACAGATATTATATATAATCAGAAGATAATCTAAAAGTAACTAAAATTAAAAGTTATCCCTAAAACATTTATCATTAATATTATGTTATGTATAGATTGACCAAGTAGCCTTTGATGTCGAGATTTAGGGGTCCAAGATGGGATAGCTATTTAATTGAGTCCATGTCATAAGGTATTGGGTTTTTAATTTTTAACAAATATTTTGGGAAAAAATTATACAAATTATAAATACTATCAAAAACAGCTGAGGATATTTGGTTAAAAATTATAACTAAAGCTTGTTAAAAGAATAAGAATAATTCATGGAGAACTTAAATCCGAATTTTTTTAAATATTTTTTTATCCTATATTTCAATAACTATGATAGGTTATATGGGTTAACTACAATAAACCAATAATAACATATTATGAATTATATTGAAGATGTAACGAAGTTTATGCTACAAGCTCTCTATGGCCAAGTTGAGTTAATACTCGAAGCAATTATAATTACTGGATACTTACCAAAAAAAATTATAATTAATGGATAGCAATATCATATCTGTCATATTATCTATTTATGCAATTAAATCATCCATTCTAAGCACTTAATCATTGTTATCTAAGAGGATATTCTAGTAAATCAACAATTAAGATAAAAATATGGTAAATTTCTTTGCATAATTTAATACTCTTATCCTATATTTGGTTGGAGGGAATAGAAATTCTATTCCCTCATTATTTCATGGAATAATAATTTTACAATTTCACCCGTAACTTTTGACGGAATTATTTTGAAGAATAACTAATCCTATGTCTTATTCCCAACTCCCGATAATATTTTTTATATTCTAAATATACCTCAGCAACACGTATTTTTATATAAAAATATTAAAAATATTTTTTATATTTTTTTATTGTATTTATTAAAATTTTAATTATATGCAGTTTTTACATGATGATATTTTTTTAGGAATGTAATTTTATTATTTTTATTTTTATGTATTTTAATTGGAGCATGATGATATTTTTTAATTTTCTATATTGTAAAAAAATTTATTTTATTAATAAATTATGTATATTAAATAATATGTATAATAAATATATATTATATTATATTATATAAAATAATATGATAATTATAATATGTATAATTTTTTATATTATTTTTATAATATGTAATATATTATATATTTATTTAAATATGTATTTTACATGATACAATAATATAGTATATTAAATAATAATTCATAATAATATTTACATAATATATATATAATTACATATATGTCATATAATATATATAAAAATATACACATATACACGTGTGTGTTATTTTATATAATATAATTTTATAGTTAATAAGGGTAAAAGCGTCATTCCGATAAATTTTTACCTTATTCCTCATACAATTCTACAAACCAAACATTGAAATACAAATTTCCAACTAATTCTATTCCAACAACCAAATATAGGAATAACATTTAACTTTTCCCATCCATTTATTCTATAATAACTATTCTATTCTCACCTTATTCCATTCCAACAACCAAACGTGCCGTTAGTGAAGTTAATACAAAGTATAAAATTAAGATAAATAAAACATGAGAATAAACCTTAAAAAAGAGAGAAAATTGAGGCCAATTTTTAGTATTTTATCTTATATTCTTCTCAACATTTCGTTGGAACATATGCAACGTAACGTAAGCCATGCCTTTAGTTTTCTTTGATTTTTAGGGGTCCTTCAATTTGAGAAATTTTTAAAGGTTTATAGACATAATAACCTAAGAAAAATAATTTAAGAACTACCAATAATTGTTTTTGAAGCATGCTTTAATGTTATATTGACTCAATAATATAAATAAATAGATAAAATATTATATTATTTAAAAATATTTTTATACGATAGCTATTGTAATTCCATTATAGAACCCTTACGATATAGACTAAAATTGTAAAGCTTAAAAGAGAAAGATAATCTTGCAAAGTTTCAATGGCATGTTGGGTGGAACTTGAAATCATTAATTTATGCTCAATTTAATATACAATAAGTATTAAATATTGATGCATCAAACAACTAAATTTCAAACGGGTTCTGGTCAAGCCGGTCTATTGAATTTCAGTCTCCATTCATTGAGTTTAGGATTCTGTAAACCATAACTTCAAACAAGAGGTTAAATAATAGCGGGATTATATCCCACCAAAAATATTGCGATACTCAAATTAGTGAGCAGTCTTTTAAAGACGAGAGGATAAATGTAGAAATATAAAAATGAATATCGGGAGTGTATTTTGAGAATGATGGTGGGAGGTACACTCGTGAATAGAGTGGCTTTGGTTGTAGATGCTTATGAAAAGAAGTTTCTCAGAGTATTGAGCTCGTAAAGGACTAGTAACAGACAAAAAGAGTGTTAGGATGTTTTGATAGTTTAGAGAGTTTTTGTTAGTTTCAGTATGCAAGTGAGCCTTTTAGTATGCGAGAGAGCCTACTTGTGGAGTGATTCTTCATAACCTTTTATAGTCGTGAGCTCCCACTGCTTTCCTTAAGTGGCGAGACGGGATGTCCGCCTTCTGTGAGGATCGTTACCTTCCCCAATATGGGCGCGGGCACCATTCTGGGTTGCAACTGTCAAGAGAGAGGATTCTCTTCCTTCCATGGAAATATCGCGTACAGTGACCGTTATGGAACCCTTTGTAGATCGTGCACTAATTTGTACGCCTTCCTTTTGAAATGTATTCTGATTCTGAAATACTACCATTACAAATAAGATTGCTTTTCTTGGAGATACGGAGAATTAGGACAGACAATCGTTAAGACTTGATAAAGTACACGTGGGCCGATCTCAAACTGGGCCATGCTTATCTTGGACAGCGTTTGGTTTACTCGTTGCACTCTACTGATCAATGGTACTGTTAACTGTCCCAGGGATAAATGGGCTGTTACTGATTTTGGGCCACTTACCCCTTGTGGATCGGCCCACTATTAACGTCCCCATCAAATATGGTGTTTTAGACTAAACATAATTAAATTTAACTAATTTTGTAAAACAGAAATTCTACTGATTTATTATTTTAGAAATTTATAAGCAAAACAATATTTTTTCAAACAAAATTCATGTAAGTTTTCAAATATAAATCAGCATATTTAGATGAATAGAGAATCAAAGCTACCACAGTTTGTGCTTCCTATGTATCTGAACACGTCAATTATAAACTCAATTTTGTATTCAGTTTGTGTTAGTTTTGTATGCCGAAGAACAGCTTTTATAATTAGTTCAATCGACTATAGTAATTAGATTAGAACTGGTATGTATGTAGATTATTGAATTGAATGGTTGTAAACTCAATTTTCTGAATATCAGTTTTGAAATCAATAGAACATAAGCTCATATTGAAGCTTCATTATTTACATGTCGCCCACGTTATCATTTGCTGGGTTTATTCATCTATCAAAGGTGCATGTTGGGATTCTTCAAAAATAAAGTACAAACATAATCAGTATAGCAGAAATGAATCACTCAAATCTCCGATTAAACGTCAGCCACAAAACACCATGAGAGTTTAAAAAATTAAATCACATAACCAAATACACATAAATTGCATGATAATATTTAATATGTAAAACCCTTCTATTCTAAGAAAAAATTACGGAACAGCCTCTGAAAAATTCACTATAATAGTGATTAGTTACAAATATAATTTTATCTAAAATCTCTTTACTATAATCTGAATGAATGATCGGTTGAATATAATTTTAACACACCTAACAATTTACTAAAAAGGATATAATGAGAAAAATGAGCAATCAAATGGTAATATCCTAGGAATAATATTAGAGCAATGTTATTTTATTTGATCTTAATTAGATGTCGAATATTTTTATTTTTTTTTCTCTTTCTTCTTTCTCTTCGTACAATATTCTTTTATATTGGAAATGATTTCAAGTGCCCAAAAAATCCTAAAGAGATCTTTTATATCCTGTACGGTCGTTTAAATTGTCTTCTTATGGTGCTCCCAATTAATTTGGTGCTTAAACGTCTATCCCGTGGATACCAACTGAAACTCTTTCCACTTTTGGCTCTTGAGCCAAAATCATGCACCTATCTCATGAAATCTCTAATAACTAGTTTCATTCGAACAAAATTCATATAATATTTACGGTACGTTTGGTTGTTAAAATGGAATAAGGTGAAAAAAATATTTATTTTAGGAAATTAAAAAGGATCAAAATAGAGTTAAAATTATTATTTTCATATTTAGTTGTTGAAATAAAATAAGATGGAAATTAATATTTCATTGTTTGGTTTGTAGAACAGTTTGAGAAATGATTAAATTTATAACCAAATGAAGGAATTTCTATTTTTAAAAAATAAAAATTTTATTCCCATTTTATTCCCTCCAACCAAACATGCTATTAGTAAATTACGTCACTCAAACGGCCGAATGAACATCATGTGACCTTTCGAATGACCCATTTATTAGGTGCATGACTCAAATGACAATGATCCAAAATCCAACAACGTATAACTTGAAAAACAGATTCATCAATTTTATTAAAATCTGTAAATTAATTCCACACTACTGAATCACTACCCTACCAAATCTATATTCTCCGTAATATTGAGCAGTCAAATTTGGCGATCATTCCCAAATTTCAACTTATTTCATTTTCATGTGGGTCATTTCTTCTATATGAATGAAAAAGCTAACATCTTTTAAAGATCTCTATATAGTATTTTTTCTATTGTCCAAGAAAAAAATTGTTAATTTAAAAAAAAAAAAGAAACCCTTCAAACATTCTTAAAATATCATCAAATTATGCAATGTCCAATCTATTTATATGATAACATACATATAAAAAATAAATAAAATACCGTATTATTTAAATATATCTTGATGTTTTCAAAATATTTTTAAAAAATGAGACTACTACATGGTAATTCATGGAGTGTCGAGGGGAGGGGGAGCCCCTCCTACAAAGGATTTTATTTTAAGAATAAAAGAAATAATTTTTTTATTTTATTTTTAAGCATTAAAATATTATAATATTAACATTATAAAAAAATAGATTAGAAATTGTTGCGTTTTAAAATCCGAGTTCTACACAGATTAGGGAGCCACTCGAATCTTCCTTTCTGATTCGAACAAAGCGGGTCCGATCCCTATTCATGATAGTTTGAATCCTACATATTACAACTAAAAATAAGAAATTAGAAAATTAGTAAGATTCACTTTTCGGTATATTTTTTGACGTTCAAGTCAATCTTTCTTAACTAATAGAAAGATGTAATGACGAGAGATGAAAGAGATGATGCACGGGAGTAGGGATGGTATTTGCCTCGGAGGCTATGCTCATCGTGGAATGGCTTGAGAGTGAGAAAAAAAGGATTGTAAATAATTTATGTGAATATTATTTTAGGCAGAGAATTTCTGGTTGTTTATCTCCCCTTCCTTTTTCTTGGTGTAGTGAAGGAATATTTATAGGGTTAGTGGGCAATTTGACCATCCCTAATTGGTGTCAACTACCCATTGAATTGCTCGAATGGTTAAAAAAAATCTCGTTCCATTGTTAGTTTCCTTCCACCTCTTACCTGATTATGAAATGTGTCTAGTATGATAATTACGGGTTATGGTAAGTTTATAGTGTGTAGGAGTGGGCCGTGGCCCACCATCCACTGGGTCCTAACTCATCAATGGTTCTTCGTGACAGACTGGCCCATTTTCGGCCATCCTTATCACTAGCCCTCCTTGCCGGATGTTTGAATTTTCATCCCCCGATAAACTCATTGATGGGACGCCGTTTGTCATTTTCCCTATGCTGCCTCTTGTTCTGGCATGATTCTCTATGAATTTTGCTGGCGTGGAAAATCTTTGGTATTTAATAGCCTGTTGATCCTCCTACGCGCTATAAATGGAGGGACAAGAAGTGCCTTACATTACACCATGCTTTCATCACCCGAGTGGTGTGAGTCATGGAGCCTATGTCACTTGCTACCGGGATTAGAGGAAGTTCATCTTGAACTTTCAAAGGCACCTCCCTAGATGCATGAGAAATCTGCTTTGGTTACTTCTTTTTGTGCAAGGAACCTCTTTGATTGCCCCTTTTCACATCCGTCTCGGTGTCGATTCCATCTCCCAACCGTGGCGAGTTAAGGCTTAACTGTCACTGTGACCTTCTCCCTTAGAAATGACCCATTTTTGGGATGGTGGGTCTTCTGCTATGACTCATCGAGACCAACAGTGCTTAGGAGCCTCGCCTTGCCGCTCGTAAGGTGCTCACTGACCTCTCCTTCGAGCCTTCTTTTTTGGGGACAAGCATGCTTGCTCTCTTTTAGGGAGTTTGTTCTAGTGAAGTAGGGTTTTTGTAGTCGGATCATCATTCCATATATACTCACTATTTATTCTCTTTTTGTTGTACGTTTTCTGTTGGAGGCTGTGCACTTTGTAAAAAGAAATAAATAAATAGAACTACCAAACATTTTGTCTATATTGTTTACTACTTCAATTTTTTTTAATGTCATTCTTTATTACTTGATGTCGCACTCGATTGTGTGGCCGTCAACCCGACTTGATACTAAAGCCGGATTGGATCCTTGCCTGCCAGTCCGCTTGTCGGCGGATTGGATTGTGGGCCTACAAATCCAGCTTAAAGAGGGACTGGATGGTGTGCTTACCAGTCCGGCCTAACACCGGACTGGACCATGGGCATACTAGTTAGGCTTGACGGCAGACTGATTGCAGGCCTGTCAGTCCAAGTTTGAACTTATCGTTGTTGCGCACTTAAGAGCCTACGCCATTCTGACGTCTGGCCTACCTTAGCTTGTTAGGTATCCACCACCCGTACAGTGTCGTGTAATCATTCCTGACACTGGCTGGCATGTCATGTCACTTCGGGGAGCGCTCGCATGTCATTGGTTATTATGGCGCTTGCTTTCTTGGGTATCCACAATGGAGCCGTTTCAAATTTCGAACGGTTGCCTAAATAAACGGCATTCCCTCATCACTTTCCCTGATTCTTCTTTCTCCTCTCAATTCAAATCACTCTCAAGTTGACTTTGTGTTTGTTTTCTTGCTTTCATGGCACCTCGTGCTGATGCAATCCGTTTGGTTCTTTTCACGGTCAATATCGAGGCTTTGTATACACTATACAAAATTTTGAGTGTGATTCCTTTCAGGGTGCCGGCGGAGAACGATAGAGTCTATTATCCTCAGAGTAGATTTATCACCATTTATGAGGCCCACCTAAGAGTGGCCTTCGCTTTCCTCTCACGCAAGAGTTGCGAGAAATTCTTGTGAAACTTGGCATTCCAATCGCGAGGTTTCATGCTAAGGCTGTCTGATATTTATGTTATCTTTACATCTTTCTCCGAGTCCATGGATGGACGTCGAATGCAGTGACAGTAAAAGTGATCTTTTGGATATGCCAGAACGCAAATTGGATTTCACTCTCACCTCGAGATTTACAAATAAGGGGATCTCCGACTCGGTGAAGAATTGGAATGATCGATTTTTTTTATGATGACCCCTTCCATTTTGGCCCTCCCCAATGAGTGGGGCAAAGTGCCCGAATCCTTCATTGGTAAAATTTTGCGTGAGAAAGAGAACTTGGCAAAGTTGCTGGTAGAGTTGGTTCGAGTGAATACCGATTTGTTCAATGAGAAGGACAAGCTGCGGTCCGCTGAGGCACTCACATTGGCCAAGTGGGAGCTTGTCTTGGAGGGGGCGGATGCAACTACTGCTCCGCCATCGAATTGGCCAAAAATAAAAGTTGAATCATTGCAGATTCAGGACTCCTCTGAGAGTTTGCCACATTGGCAGGCTACTTTTCCAAGCCCTTCTTTCTCTTCCACGAAACTAGGTTTGCCCATTGCAGAGCGGATGCTGGGCATGGGCAAGTTGTCCATTGGATCAATTTTTGTCTCGTCTTTTCCAACGGGTTATATCTTAGAGGAGGGCACCAGGTTGGGGTTTGCTGTAGGTGGCAAGTCCCCATCTCTTCCTATTAAAGCCCCAAGCAAACCTGAAGTTGGGGGGTCGATCGAGCTAGTTCATGTACTGGACCAGACCCAGCAGGAAGTCAACACCATTACAAGCACTTTACCTAAGGAGACGATGCCTATCCCTTATGTTGAATTGGCTAAGAAGGATCTTGGTGATGTCCACTGAATGGGGGCCCGTACGGAGTGCAATGCTGAGGCGGCAACGCTCATGGAGTTGCCTTGTTTAGAGACTTCGGTGTTTGGTGCCACATGGTGTTCGGTGTTCTCCCCATCGCATCCAAGTCCTGGGGGGCCTCGGTCGGATTGATCATCCACTCCCACTTCTTCATCGAGAGTGCCCTAACTAATGTGGCTAATGTACTACGTTACATATCGGTATGTTTTAGAGAACTTTTTTATTTTTATTGGGGATAGCCTAGCTTGATTCCCTTCTCTTGTTCTATTTGCAGGACGATAAGATGGCTTGATTCCCTTCTCTTGGTTTGTGCACTGGACTAGACTCAGTAGGAAGTCCACACCACTGCGAGCACTTTACTTGAGGAGACGGTGCCCGACCCTTCCATTGAATTGGTCGAGAAGGATCCTCCTGATGTCTGCCTAGTGGGGGCCCACACAGAGGGCAATGCTGAGGTGGCGAAAATCGTGGAGGTACCCCATCTGGAGACTTCGGCGTCTGGCAGCACAAGGGGTCCAGTGTTTTTCCCGTCCCATCTAAGTCCTAGGGGGCCTTGGCCAAAGCAATCATCCACTACTGCTTCTTCATCCAAGGTGCCCCTAACCAATACGAATAATGTATTAAATTACATATCGGTATGTTTCAGAGAACTTTTTCATTTTTATTGGGGACTGCCTGGCTTGATCTCCTTCTCTTGTTCTATTCGCAGGACGATAAGATAGTACAGATTTTGGTAACATGTTTGCACCAGCGATTATCTAGGATTCAATAACTTGACGAGGAGATCCATCATCTGAGCCAAACACGTGTCGATCTAAGCGTGGTCAAGGAGATGGAAGGCCGGGTGGATGCTGCTCACACCGACACCTAGCTATGCTGAAAACGGGTCTCCAATCTTGAACCCGAACTATCCGAGCACAGGGAGGAGTTGCAAATATCCAAGGATGCACTGCAGGTGGCCAAGTAGCATCTTGCAGACCTCCAAAGTAAGACCGTTCAGTTGGAAGTAGAGTTGACGATCTGATTCAATCCAAACGAGCGGGGCTAGGCTCTAAACACCAAACTTATGGACAACATTCACCTGTCCCAGCGGATTGGTTTCGTAGTTCACCTAGATTTTCCCATGGGCTTCTTCGACCAAAGGAACAGGAGTGTCCAGTGTTTGTCCAATCTGCTAGATTTTTCTCTAACCCAGTAGCTTATCTCTAACCTATCGGAAGTCGTCAGGACCACTCCTACCCCATTGTCAGATTGTGTCGATGACTCATTGACGTGCATTATCCAAATCGGGGACTGACAGACATCTTTGCCGATATCATGGGCGTCCAAAATTGGAATTATGGTTTCAACTATGAAGTTCGCCAAGTCTTGGCCTTTTATGGTTGGCCTTGGTTTGAACTCTGTGCCGAATTCACCTAATTCAATAGCCCATTTAATTAACCATTCGGACATATCGGGCTTCTACTAAATTCCTTTCAAGGATTGATCGGTCAAGACAATGATTTTTGTGAGCCTAGAAGTTGAGTCGCAGTTTTCTGACTGAATAGACAAAAGCCAGTGCGATCTTTTCGTCATGTGTGTAACGGGTCTTGACATCTACCAAAGTCTTACTAACGTAGTAGATCAGCCGCTACATATCTGATTGCTGTCGGATCAAGATCGAGCTTTGCACCACTTATGAAACCACTAGGTATAGATACAATTCCTCCCCTTCCATCGGCGATGTCAAGAGTGGGGGACTAGCTAAATATTCCTTCAAACTCTTGGAAGGCGGCTTGACGATTGACCATTTATTGAAAATCGTTTGTCTTCATCTCTGTCAAAGCTTTGAAGAAAGGGAGATATTTTTTCCCAAATTTTGCTAGGAAACAGGAGAATGCCGCAAATTTTTCGGTAAGCCTCCAAACGTCCTTCATTATTCGCATTGAGCTCATGTCCATAATTGCCTTTATTTTCTTAGGGTTGAGAGATAATGAAACTCAAGAATTTTTCGAATGATACTTCAAAAATACACTTGGTTGGGTTTAACTTTATCTGATGTGTTCAAAGTACTCCAAAGGCCTCACTGAGATCATGGATATGGTCATCGGTGGTTTTACTTTTGACGAGCATGTCATCAACATATATCTCCATATTTCGACAGATCTGAGTTTCAAATATTTTATTCACAAGTCGCTGGTACGTGGCTCCCATATTTTTTAGATCGAATGATATAACCTTATAACAATACGTACCATGGTCGGTCACGAATGAGGTGTATTTCTCATCCTCTAAACTCATCTGAATCTGGTTATAATCTGAGTAGATGTCCATAAAACTCAACAACTTGTGCTCAGACATGGAGTCTACTAGCATGTCAATTTTGGGTAGCGAGAAACTATCATTCGAGCACGCCTTATTCACATCAGTAAAATCGATACACATTCACCGCTTTATATTACTCTTCTTGACGAGGATCAAGTTGGAGAGCCAATCCAGATACTACACTTTCCTGATGAATCTAGCGTTGAGCAACTTCTTCACTTTCTTCCGGATGGCAACTAGCTTTTTGATGGAATGGTTCCTCCACTTTTACCTGACGGGCTTGTGATTGGAATCGATATCCAACTTGTAAGCCATTACTTTGGCCGAGATCCCTCCGGTTGGAGGCAAATTGGGACAAGAAGTTATTGGCCAACTCTTGGAATGATCAGATCAAATTTGGTAGTAAACAATAAACTAAATTCGGACGTCTCCCTTGAGAGTCAAGGAAAAGTATTGACATATGGTTGCCTCATCCAGGCCCTGGAAGCTCAAGAAAGTGTGAAAGTAGTCGAAATGATCCATTGGATAGGTGCTTCCGTCATAGATGTCCAGGACTAGCATTTAAACTTGTGAGAGAGTAGTTGGGTTTGCATCTCCATTATGAATGGTAATCTCTTCAAGTCCGCAGAGTGCCCGTCAGCACTCCCTTCAAATACGTGTTGCCATATTTTCTCAACTTTTTTCTCTACTCAAGGAGTAGCAGTAGTACTCTTTATGTCGAGGTAGGTTCTCAACTCTAAATAGTTTTGCTATTGGTGCTAGGTTGGGTAGCTACTTTCGCTCATCGGCTGAATGTTATAGGATGCCCCTTTTTGATTTGGACACCTACGATCATCATGGGAGTAGCAAAGATTTCGCCGCTCTAGGCTTTCATCCTACGATCTGGGCCCAACCGACCTTTCAATCGTGATCAGCCCCTGTTGCTTGAGGCCACTTGGGCCCTAAGGTTGTCAAATTGGGATAGGAAGTTATTGGCCAACTCTTGGAATGATCGCTTTGGTGGTAAATAATAAAACTACGTCTCGGGTCAAAGCACTTCTTCCTCTAACTCCTCCTTCTCGAAGTCGGAGTGCGGGTAGTTGAGGAAGGAGCCCCGGGGTCCTAATGACCCCACTATCCACAAAGAGTTTGGACCAACTTGGATATATCGTCCATCTAAGCATTGAGATTTGGCATGAGGAGTGCTTGACCGTCCTCCCCATGGCCACCCAAGGGAGGGTCGTTGCTGGGGGAGGTGAGTAGTGGTCAAGTTAGCCTTTTGGTCGTTTCCCACAGATGGTGCCAATGATGTATCTTGGGATCCGAGTTCTACGCAGATTAGGAAGCCACTCGAATATTCCTTACCAATTCAAACAAAGTGGGTCCGATCCTATTTATGACAACCTAGATCCTACACACCACAATTAAAAATAAGAGATTAGAAGATTGATTGGACTTCTTTTTTAATATATTTTCTAACGTTCAAATTAGTAATTTTTTTTGACTAATAAAAAGATTTAATGACGAGAGATTAAAGAGATGATGTATGGGACTAGGGATGGCATTTGCCTTGGAGGCTGCGCTCATCGTGGAGCAGCTTGAGAGTGGGAAAGACAGGATTGTGAATGATTTTTGTGAATGCTCTTTTAGGTAAAGAATTTTTTAATTGTCTATCTCCTCTCCCTTTTTCTTGGTGTAGTGAAGAAATATTTATAGGATTAGTAGGCAATTTGACCTTCCTTGGTTGGCGTCAACCACCAGTTAAACTACCAAAATGAATAAGCAAAATCTCGTTCCACTGTCAGTTTTCTTCCACCTCTTACTTGATCACAAAATATATTCGGTACGATGGTTACCAGTTATGGTAAATTTTCAACAAATAGGAGTAGGCCACGGGCCCACTATCTATTGGGTCATCAACTCGTCCATGGGCCTTTGCAACTGTCAGCCCATTTTCAGCTGTCCCTATAACTAATAAAACTATTTCCATTTATTTTAATATTTTTTAAAACATTAAATCTTCTTAACCCAACAACTGAATCTCCATAGGAGGTCTCCTCACTTATGCCAAGGTGGTTAAATATAAATTCAACTATCCATATATATATTTTTTTAAAAAAATTAATTATTATTTTTTTGAAAAATTATTTACTACGTTAATTTTATATCTGATAGTCTTAACCTTTTGAGGAAGATTCCGGTACCACCGATTGGCGGACAACCAAGTCAGCGAAATTTGACTTCTGGCCGCTCCAATTTCGCTAATCCGGCAACCGCGTTTGCGAAAGACAAAATCGCCGCCAGAAAGCTCGGACAATTACCGACCGCGTGGATGTGGATACCGATGGGATCGACATCTTTATCGTTTCGATGTTTGAATTTTGTTGTTTTCCGCAGGGCATCAAAGCAACCCCATCCATTCGATGCAATTCCGTGCTTCGCTATTGATTTTACCTCTCCGCAAAGTGACGAAGGTAAATGAATGTCGGAGCGCAGATCAAACAGTCGAAATCAGCTCCGGAAAAAATCAATAAAAAAAAAAAAAGAAATCTAGCGGTGGTATATGGGGCGGCTCAATACACGATGAATGTTGGATATTAGAACCTAACCCGGGAACGTGGGGGCCTCTATCTTCTAAAAAATAAAAAAAATTATTTTTTATATTTAAATCATTTATTTTAAATAAATTATTATAATTTAAAATTTAATTTTAATTATTTTTTAAAAATAATTAAATTATATTTATTAATTTAAAAATAAATAATTTAAATCTAAAAAATAACTTTCTTTATTTCTTCTAAAAAATAAAGCTGCCCTTGATGTAATGGAAAGTATCATAACTTAAACCTATCTATATAATCATATCCGTTTAGATATCTTAGGCCATGCAGTTGAAAGAGTGTTTAGACATCCTATTTGGCTGGAGAGCAGTTAGGATCCTTCCACTTTTTACCCTCCATTGTATTTTTAAAAGTAAAAATTTTACCATAACAATTTAGATCCATCTACATAAACATATCTATTTAGGATGAAAACTGAACTCCTCCAAGTTTGTCTAACATCAGTCACACTAAGGCACATTCATTTAATTGTTTTAGTCCATACAGCAATAGTGTATGTCCACTGTATTTAAATCGAGCACAAAATGACACCGTTGAGAAGTGGTCAAATACATAAAAGTATGAGATCATCGAACCATACAAAGATTTCTCCAACTCTCCCCAATGAATTGATGACCTATGCACTCTTTATTTGGATATTGGTCACTCCCGTGTAAATTTATATCCGACTGATCGATCGTTCAAAGATTCGGCCGAATACTCACATTAGTATAATATTGAGATGGAGTATTTTTATATTTGCATACAGCAAGCGGCCAGAGGACGACCGGGTGCCAGAGCCGAAGGACGACCAACTGGACTGCTTAACTGAAGGGCAACCAACCGGACTGCAGATGCCGAAGGAGGATTTGGTGCAGATACTAAAGGGCAGCTAGACTACTAAGTCTAAAGGAGAACCAGACTATTATATTGAAGGATGACCAGATGCCGATTCCAATGGCCCACAATAAAAAAGCGTGCAAAACATCCTTTATGGTTTATAAAAGGGAGTGCAATTGAGAGAGAGAAATAACTCATACAATTAGAGACTATAATGCCACTAGTAAGAGGAAGTGAAGAAAAGAAAAAAGAATGTTTTTTTCTTACTATGGAGATTTTCTTCTATATTCATTATTGCTCGGGTCCATCTTTGATACAAGGAGTCAAATTTTTATATTTAGGATTCGTGTCGCCGATTTTATATAGTGAAGATTTATAAACGCACAATCCCATGATTTTTTTATTTTATTTAGAAGAAGATTTTTTATATAAAATTATTTATTTATCTCTTTAATTTTATAATTATTATTTGTCAATTATGTATTGTTATTACCACACATCTTAACCTTTTGATTCGTCCAAGCTGGCGGCGTCATATCCCAACACTCTCTCTTTCCTCTTTCTCTTTAACTCCTTTTCTTCATATGCACAACAAAAAATCTAATACCCAGTCAGAGAAGAGTGTAAACAGTAAATCAAACCAGAAAAAAATTACAATGGCCAAATACACAATAGGTATGAGATCATCAAACCATACAAAGATTTCTCCGACTGTCCTCAATGGATTGATTACCTATGCACTCTTCTCTCTTTCCTCTTTCTTTTTTACTCCTTTTCTTCATATGCACATCAGAAAATCTAATACCCAGTAAGAGAAGATTGTAAATAGTAAATCAAACCAGAAAAAAATAACAATGGAGGGAACTAAGGTCATACTTCAGAAAGAGGTGGCCAAGGTTTGGCCATGGTGATGGCGGCGCCTCCTCCCATGGTGGTGTTTGCCGCCGCCAAATGTCACGGGATCGAACCTCATAAGCCGCTCAGCTTCTTGGTCGTTGATGACGCACTCGGTCATCAACGACTTGTACCGGGTCCGATCATAGCAATACGAATAAGTCATGTGCTTCTTCCTGAAGCTTTCCATCTTGAGTCTTTGCGGAGGAGTGATGCTTCTATTGATGGATCTGGGAGTCGGGGAGTTTTCGCATTTTAAGGGGTTGTTGGTAGGATCGACAGCACAACCATGGAGGATGAGGTTCGAAAATTGGGCGACAAAAGGTGCATATTTGTAGTTCACTCTGTATTTGCCACCATTGGTGGCCCAGTCAGAACCATCCCATATTGTGGCATACAGAGACATTGGCTTAGAAGGGAAGTCTCCACCCATTGCTTTTTCCTTAGCAATCTCTCTTATCGCAACTTCATCCACATAAAATCTGAAATGAGAAAGCATACAACTCAAAACAGCGACAAATTTTAACTAGATTAATGTTCAAACCAAGCTTAAAATGCTAATGGAGGCTCAACACAAGGTTTTAAAAAAGAAAAGGGAGAAAAAATAAATAAAGCCGCAGAAAGTATATCTATGGCATAGATAACAAATTTTTACTAAGACATGCTCTTCTTATTTCTTCCCCCCACCCCCTCTCCCCATCATGCTCTTCTTATAGCAGAAGAAAACAATTAGTTGACAACTATCACTTCGAAGAAGACCACTATCCTAACACAGTTCAGAAGTTGTTATGGAAGATCAAGAAGAAGAGCCCCCAAAAAAAAAAAAAAAAGAAAAAGGCAGAAATTTTTCAATAAACTCGTCGTGCCATGCCATTTGTTAGTAACAACCAGCTAATAATTATCAAAATGCATATAAACATAACACCTCAGTAACCAAACAAATCCAACAAATATTTTAAAAATGATTATAAATCATTTAATAATTAGTTGTTATCTTGCATAATTTTTCAAAAAAGGAGAGCTTTCCAAGACGTATCTCAAAAAAAATATAAGAGAGAGAGGGGACAATGTATCTACCTACCCTAACAATTAAAGGGCCATCACATCAAAAACTAAAGCTGGTAAAACTCACCCACCAGCACGAAAAAACAGCGTAGGAAAAATAGAAAAAGAGCATGGTTTAAGGGCAGCCCTGAAAAATGCTGAAAGTGCACAAAAGATGAAACAATTTACTAAATACGGACACCAGTATAAAGAGGAAGCAGAAGCAGAGAGATATTTGAAGTTATGTGCCCATACATGATGTGATCCTCAGTCCACAGAATGCTGTACTGATGAAAATCTTCGGAAGGATCAAACCAAAGATTATATCTCTCTTCTCTTCCAACACTCGTGCTTCCATTCCCATAAACATTAGTCTGAACCCTCCATTCTTTGCCTCTTATATTCCCTAAGAATTCAAAGTCTATTTCATCATGGTTCTTATCGTACATATCTCCATTCGACATCTGCATGCAATTATTCGCTGAAATCTGTCAGCCAACTAACAATTAATCTAAACGGAGAAAAAGACGCATAAATTCAATTTGTATGAAGGATGTCCGATTGAAGGACAAGAAATTTGAGGACAAGAAATTTGAAGACAGTTACCTGGGAAAAATTCAAGAAATTCACAATAATTACATCGAGGAAAGTTGCTTCTTAAAAAACACAAATTTTCAGAAATTGATGCTGGTTACTTCATCATTTCTTGACAATTCAAGAAATTGTCATCACATGACTTCTTAGATTAGTGAAATTTCAGTTCTTGGTTGAATTGATAACACAATAGAAGTAACAAATAAATTTGGCAGTCCTGGTTAGTTATTTCATATTTTCTCAACCAGAACTTTATAAATAAGAGGAAACAGGTGTTATTAAGGCTCAACTAATAGCCTACAACCTTTGCAAACTATTGGAGATGAAATGAAAATTCCAAGGAAAAAAAAAGAAGAAATACGATGCTACCAAGGATGTGACCTGAAAAACAGGGGATATATAGGGTAATTGAAATTTCAATATCCAAACACTTACATAGAAGGCAACAACCACACCGGCTGTATAATCAGAAGGTAATTTAATGGAAGCGCTGAATAACCCATTAAGGTAAAGGTCATGAGACATAAATCCAGAACCTGGGTATTCCAAATAAACAAAGAAGGAAACAAAAAGAAAACAAGAAACCACTGTCAAAACTCAAAACAACTTTTATCTGACATGCGAAAGAGAGAGAAAAGAGGGACCTGTTCTTTCATCAAGAGAGAGATGAACAGATTTTCCATCCCTAAGAACCACCAGATTATCATCTCCAAAGAGGTGGGAATACCCCTCATCGAATGATATTATGGGAAGGTTTCTTCCAATATCATTGCCGGAAGCAATAACAAGAATAGAGCAAAGCAATAGCAAAATCAATTGAAAGCACGCCATTCTTCAACCCTCTTTTTTTCCTTTCTTATGTTTTCCTTATTTTTCCTTCTTCCTTTTTTTCCTTTCTTGGGTTTTTTCTTGGACCAAATGAGAACAATATCGCTAGCAAATAAATGTGCTGAATATATTGAGAAGAAGAAGAAGAGTATCGTCTGATGATAATGAGAGAGAGAGAGGTAGAGTTCTTGAATCCCAACAGCAATCGGAAAACAGTGGAAGGCCCCAAAGAAAAATGAGAAGAGATGCTCCAAGTGGGTGGTTTTATTGGTGGTAAGAGGTGGCGAGCAGCTCCGGAATTTTTCTCCTTTTTTTTTTGGGTTCTACTCCTTGCTTAATGTAATCCCTATCAATGAGATAAGTAAGATTTCAAAGAATATCTTTTTATTTTATAACATTATTATATGTTAATAAAATTTAAAGAATATATACCGAGTTTAATAGGTTAATAGAAATATAATAACTATATATTTTTATATAATTAATTTATAATATTCTTCGTATATTTTATACATTTTCAACCCCTTATGTAACTCACTACTTTGTGGCTCTGTATGGAGAATTGATCTGAAATTTGAATTCCTCTAATTCCCCATTTGTTTATCCTTAAAATTTAAAATTAAAATTAAAATTTTAAATCAAATTTTAGTTCTGTTATGTAACATAAGATAAAATTAAATTTCTAATTTTATATTTTAATTTTTTAAGATTAAAAGATAGTACAAAATAGATCATTATAATTTTTAAAGATAAAATAAATTATTATAATTTTAAGACTAAAAATTATCTATTAATTAAATATGATAAAATTAAATAAGATGAGATTTATTGGATAACATTTTTCAATTGTATAAGTCAGATGGATATGAGAAAACTATAATTTTATTTTTAAATTTATCTTTTAAAAATATATAAAATTATTATTTAAAAATTTAAAACTCAATAATCTAATAAAGAATATTATCTAAAAATATATATATATATCTATATAATATTAACTATATTTGAAAATAAAATTTTACAAAATTTAATTATATTAAATTTTACACATTAAAAAACTTTATATTTTATATTACGATACATGTTTCTGATGCGTCCTAGGACCCATCAATTTCTTTTATTTTAAGTATAAATTAAAAAATTAATTATATATAAATTTTTATATCAAAATTATAATTCTTATATAATTCCAACAACAGAATTTAATTTTATCCAATTTTAATACCAATAAAATTAAAATTAAACTTATATTTTGAAATTCAAATTTAAATTTTATAATTCAAACGTATTCTAAACCTAAATAAGGACAGGACTTTTATTTGGCCTAAGATAAAACAATATTTCAGTTTAATAATCACAACCAATAATAAATTGTTTCATTTATTACTGCTATGCCCTATTGATGTAAAAATTTTGTTTATGTAAAGAAAGACATGTTTTCTTGGAAGCCACTGGAATATTGGTTAAACAAATTTAACCATGTAAAATTAAATATTAAATAATATTATTTAAATAATTATTTTTATTAATTTTTTATATATTAGATTTAATATTTAATATATATTAATATTATAAAATTTTTAAAAAATATAATTATTTTAATTTTTTTAAAAATTATAATTATTAAATTTTAATTTAATAATTAGGAAAAGAGAACCAACTTCTGCTTTTCTTTGATTAAAATAGGATCTCCATTATTGTAAATAATATAAAGACTTCAAATGTAATTAAAATTTAAATAAGTATATATCTTTTAGTAATATGTAATCCTTGCAATATTTATCCCAATAATATTTTTCTATGGGAGAGATTCAACTGATGTTTTATTTTCCAAATTAAAGACTACACATGGGAAAATATATTTAAAATATCATTATTATTTTTTTTATTTTTAAAATTTTTATTATCAATTTTATTCTTTAATTATATTCCCCATTTTTATATTAATATCTGTTTTCTTCAATATATTGTTTTTCCAAAACAATAATTCTATGATTATTAATAATATATCGTAATTCTAGGATTACGATAACCACCATTAAGAGCCTTCACAATAACTTATATAAATAATTAGTGAATACATCTTCCAATATTATTAACAACAAACAAGAGAAAAAAATAAATAATTAATCGATAATACATCATAAGATAAAAGATAAAACACTATGCCCAAACTTAGCAAAGATGAAATTTGAACAAAAATATTTCTATTCTCTCTTTCTCATTCCTATTTTCATGTGGCTTTTTTTGTATTAAATGTTTTAGAATTTGGTCTGAAAATCACAATAAGATGAATATAAAATTAGCATTAAACTTTGTGTCCGTAAGATATATATAAAAAGCATGTACAATGAGCATAAAATATGGAAAAAATAACCCAAAAAACCAAACAAAGTGGGCATGATAGAAAGGAGGAGGATTAGATTGATGTGTTAATCTCTAATCTGCTACTGAAATACTGCTATTGCTTTGATCTGTTGCGGATGCTATGTTGCTGGTTTGTTGAACTATTCAACATTGTCGATGCTGCCTCTTTGTTTGTCCACAAGAGCAAATTGCAATGCTATCAGAATTCAACATAATTGCACATAATCGATTAAATTATTATGCTTTCGTTACGCAATATTGATATAATAAATGTCAATATGAAGAGGGTTCAAACCATAAAATTAATATTGTTATAATTTAAAATATTTAAATTCTAAAATAAAAAAATTATTTATCTAATTATTCTAAATTTTTAAAATGGCAGAAAGGAGAAAAAAAAAAAAACACCTTAGCATTGAAATGAAAAGACCAAATAAAAAAAGGGTACAATGATGAACGTGAGATAAAGTTACAATGGCCGTGAGTCTTTATATCGAAGCTCATCAATGAAATAGCCTTTCGGGCCAAAAAGCAATGATTTTTTTAATTTATATTTTCGTGATTACTTAAAATATAAAACGGAAATTATGAAATCTTAGCTGTTAGCATTATTCATGTTGACTTTCATGGCTTTTATCTTGATTCCCTTTTCTTTGTCAAGGTTTGAGCCAAATCATTGCTCCGAATGGTAAATTCTTATAAAAGAAAGTTCACTGTATAGAAATTTTATGTTATTAGATTTTATAAGTATCAGACAGGTGTAACCTTAATATTATATTTTAAAACATTATTTACATAGTTTGAATATGTTTATCTCTCTAATGTATATATAAAATCTAAAACACTATACGAATTAGAGAATCGGACAATATCTTCAACTAATTTGAAAAAATGATGTTCAATTTTTATTACTATAAATTTGGATCCTACGCACCATAATAATTCAATAAGAAATAAGAAGTACGTAAAACTTACTCCTAAATATATTTTCTAATGCTAAAATTAATAATCTTTCTTAGACAAATTAAAAGAAAGATGCAAAGAGAAATGCGAAGAGGGAATAAGTGTGAAATTAATAAAATTAGAAAGATTGGGCTCCGTTAATATAATTATACTAATAATAATTGATTGTTTGTCTAAGTATACGATACCATTCTTTTTAATTGGAGGGTCTATATTTATAACCTAGAATCTAATCGGCCATCTGCTCAAAATTGGCATGATTGTTATTTAAAATGTTATGTTATATTAAGTTTAAATCATTATGCTAATTGTATAACCATTTATGTGGAAGAGGAATAAAACATGGCATTGAAAATTTTTATAAAGACAACAATGGACTGTCAAAAACGTAGAAATATTTATTTAGACGTTATCACCTATTTTAATGCTGCTGATTATTTTTCTATTACATATAACTATTCATTGTAATCAAATGCCTTATTAATCACCTTGTCAAGCTATTAATTGTCTTGATCTTCCACACCTCCAATCGCCCAATCATTTGACCTGTCAGTTGACTCTTTAGTGAGGTTATTAAATTCAAATTGATGTCGGGTTAAAGTGTCATTATTTGGATTATACTCAATAATATTAAAAAAATTTATACAATTTGTTGTATATTTACTTATACCAAAATTATTAAAAATATTTATGAGTCTCACTATATTTTAATTTTTATAATCTTTCTTCTCTCTCCATATCAAAATAATAATTTTAATAAAATAAATATATAATTAAGTATATAAATAATATTACTCTATATTAAATGTCAAAAACTAATAAAATTATTGTTCATCAATATGCACCCTCAATGGGTATGTATTCATAGTTAAAAAAAAAGGCTATTGCAATGCTGTTTGGGATTACATAATAACTAAGATTTCTTTTTCAAGATTAACGATCCAGATTTGTGGTGATTGGAATTTTGATATTCAATCAGGAAAAAAAAAACCATTAAATTACGAAGACAGAAATAATATATATATTTCAGAAAATGATAATTTTTTCCACTATTTTTCAGAAAGTCAATATTTATGGTGATTATTATTAGTGAGTTGATCTTCTCATTATTTTTTTCCCCAAATGACCAGTGTTAGGAGACACTATAAAATAACATAATACTCTATCCATTAATTAATACTAATAAAATTATATAAAAATATTTTATTTAATACTATTTAATAATATTTAAAAATATTTATTAATATGCTTATTTCTCAAATAAATTGCAGTAAACAAAATCTCTAGCTATCATGAAAATCTTGCAAGATCTTTAATACTCTTAATGTTGTTCTTCCCTTTTTCTTTTTTGGGCATGCACACTCATTAAGCATCACTTTTTTGGGCATGCACACTCATTAAGCATCACTTGTAGTGTGTAATTCAACACTCATGGGACCTCATATCGAACCAATCAACACTATTGAATAATAATAATAATAATAATAATAATAATAATAATAATAATAAATGTTATTTTCCAATTAAAAATAGTGTTATCATAATAGATATTAAAGGATGAAAAAAATACATAGAGAGAAATAGTTGAGATATTTTTGCATAAAAATATTCTAATAATAATTACAAAAGCGTAGAAATTGCATTGAAGGGGGAGTCGATATTACGCATAAAAATCGTAGCTGTAACTTTTTGGGAACAAAAGTAGCTTCTCTATCGGCAAATTTTATTTGCATAAAATAACATACTTGCTTTGTATTTTATAAAGTATTGAAGTGTCATATTCTCAATTTTACACTAAAAAATTAAATAAATTAAAATTTTAAACAAAAATGTCTAAAGTCGGGACAGACATATAAAACCCAAAATCTAAAATAACAAATGACCATAAATTATAGTAAACTTAAGATGCGATTGAACTAATTCTATCTGATCTTCAAATGATAATAATTTGAACTTATTCAAATTCAAATAACTCATAAGAAAATGTTCCTATTAAGCATTCAATAATAATGATGTAAAATTTATACAAATATCCATACTAATAAATGAATCTCTAAATAATACAGATCATAATTAAAATAACTTAATAAAATCCTAATATAATCTTTGAAAGAATCTAATACATATTTCAATAGTAAAAGAAATGACAAAAATTGTAAATAAATCTAATTTAAAATTTAACATGTGTTAATATATATATTTTAACAAAACATGCCTAATAAAAACATAACAAAGGGATGAGTTATACTCAAATTTGCGTGAAATCTAATATATCCAAATATATAATATCTAAACATGATTTTATATGCAAAATTTGAAATTGATATATAAATATTAAATATTAGTCAAAAGTAAATATTACAAAAATCTAATCAAAGGATTTTAAAAGTCTAATAATGTAAAGTCGGATAAATTTAATTATTATATCCAAAATCTACAATTATTCAAAGGCCAAATATTTTGAAATATCAAATAATATGTAGATATATTCTGAAAATATTAAATATGCTAAAATTTAAGAACTAATAATAAAAAAATAAACTTTGAAAATGAGTTATATATATTCCTGATAATCTTAAAGCAAATTATTACCATTTAGATATTTAGATGGATCGTCTATAAATTACTTATTATAAATGGAATAAACACCATTTTTTTATTACCCATAAGAGTGAATGTAGTCTAGCAAATTTGATTAAATAAAGCACCAAAATCCTCTTCCTCTCTTCCACTCTTTTCTTTCACTTCTTCTTCTCTTCTCTTTCTTTCTTTCAAGCGAAAATGACCTAAATAATGTACATGCACACTTCTATTATTTAATAGGCATACGAGTGAATCAAAGAGGCACACAATTAGCACATTCATTCTGCCCTAAGTGCATATAAATACTATATTCGATACAAATTATACATTAATATTCTGTTTAAATTGTGTATAACTACTATATAGATGTATATCAAGCATTGTTTTTAAAACATGTATGAGTATTACACAGACGCGTATCAAGTGTTACCAATCTAGTACTAACTTGCATGAGTATCACAGAAGTGCACGTTTAGCATACAATTTCTATGTACGAATGCAAGTCAGGCATTCTTTATACATAGGCTTGATTTTTAAAATTAAAATTTTTATCATATAATTATTTTTAAATTAATTTAAAATTATATTAATAATGTTATAATTTAATAAATATGAATATGACATTACATAAAGAAAATTAAATTTTATATTTATTGTTAAAGTATTTTTAAATCCTTTTAAAAAATCATAAACTAGAACATGTTAAAAAATAAATCAGACTTACAAGGATAACTTGATCAATAAAGTTATATACCTTCAGAGATTTATACATATGAGAGGGACCAATGAAAAAACTCAAACCACGTAAAATTTCCTTTTCCCCATGACGAGGATATTTATTAAAAAGTGTTGCGTTTTGGACCGCAGGGTCACATGCAACACAAGTATCTTGGAGTGCAGGGTGTTGAGAAGGAGAGATTGAAATCAGGTTTTACGTTGGAAGCCTCCTCTTGAATATGGAGGAAAAACCACGAGGCTCTGAGCTTATGAAAATACTTCACTATCGGTGGAAGTGTTACAAAATACAAGTTTTGGGAATTCTTTCATTGTCTCTTGTTAGTGTCTCATTTGTATTTCTCTCCTATGGAATTTTTCTCATTGGGATGTTTTGTCACCTTTTTTTCTTTTTGCTCTGAAAAGAGGAAAAAGGGGGTCAAGATTCGAGAGTTTCGGCCTTCTTCTTGTCTGTTCTCCTGGCAAAGAGGAAAAAAGAGGTCCCCCCCCGAGGCAAGAGCCTCTACTAGGTATTTATAGGATAAATTGTGCCGTTGGGGAGAGGACACGTGGCAGCTGGCGTGTGGCCGAGAGGCTGTCAACTGTCCTGTTGGTCACGCCAAGCGCATGAGAGAGCCGCCCACTCGCCCCTTGCCCACGCGAAATGATGGCGTGTGCGGGGAAGCATCTTCTTGCGCGCACCGGGTAGGGCCTGAGCATGTCAGGAACGTAGGCTCTAGGCGTCAGTCTTGATTTGACTAGGCGTGCTTTGCGGAGGCGGCGTTTTGTAGTGGCTACAGGCTTCTTGAAAATCGGAAAAATTGTTTAGTTAGCGCTTTCGGCCATGTATGAGTTAGTCATCGTCCTTGTGTGGCATGCATTGCCCCTTTGTGGGTTCGCAGACCCATTTGAGGGAGGTAGCTCTCGGACTTAAACTGCCTGTTGGAAGGACCTGAGGGATCTTTTGATTCCGTGTGAAGGGTCCTCGGGCCTTTTCTTGGCTTCTCGGATTATTCTGAAACCTGATGAAACTCCTGAGGTTCTCGAGCTCCTTCTTCTGGTCCTCGTAACTGAGGGTTAGGGTTCTCGGACGTTTCTCCGGCATCCCAGATGCCGTCAGTTATTTGTGATGTTCTCGAGCCCCTATTGGACCTCTCGGACCTTTGCCGTAGTTTCGACTTTTGGGACGCTAGCCCGTGTTCTCGGGCTTGTTAGGCCAGTCCAGTGCAAGGAGCTAATCTGGGTTTTAGGCCTCTTGGGCCGTCTAGTCTCCCTGGTCCGTGGACATATTTCTGAATTTTTTACTTGGGCCGTGTTTTATGGGCCCCTATACTGGGGCCCAATAAAAAGTATGATAGATTTGATTAAATTTTAGATAATAATAATTATAATTTTTATAAATTAGTTTTTTTTGTGAGTAATTAAATTGCATTAAAAATTAAGAATGTATACCATCTATGTTCTATTCCAAGTGTTTTGTCGACTTTGAGAAAGAACATAGCAGCAGGGGAGTCCCCTGAAGCCATGACCTACATCATGAAGAGATAAAAATGCCAGGCAGTTGATTACGTCCATTGCGAGGAAGCCACGTCGGCCACGTCAGCAGGCCTACAAGACCTGAGATCCAAATCGGCCACAGAACCACATCATCCTCAATTCCAGCTCAACTTCGTGACCTAATCTGCCACAAACCTGAGCGTCCTCAAAACTAAATCGGCACAAGTCCACGTCAGCCTCGAAACCAAATCGGTACGAATCCAAATTGGCCTCCACGCCAAGTCAGCCTAACCCACAAGCAATCCCAGGGGAAGCTTAACCCGTCATTCCAAAACGGCATTTCATCGCACATCTTATAAATTAGTTAATATAAAATAAGAATATTTTTGGTAACGAAAAATTTAAATTTCTATTTTATGGGCTTCGATAAAAATTAAATGAATTATTTTACCCACAAAATTTATATTGATGTAAGAAAAGTTAGTAGTCTTGATAGCATGCCTAATCTTTAACACCAATATTAGTTCATTTATTATTTATTTACTGTTAAAATTTATTTATTTATTTATTTTTTGGGTTGCGTATTCGTCTATGCACGTGGAATAAGACAAAAGAGGTACTGCATTGGGATCCGTAGGCCGATCAGTAGAGGAATATTGCTCTGCAGGGCACATTCACTACACACGTGACCTTCAAAGCCCGTCTACATCGCCCATCGAATAGTATAATCTCATCCATCGAGATTCCGTCAAGCTCATCGCAGCCGTTCGACAATTTCAACATTACAAATTTTTTTTTTTTATATTCGTTGAAACTATATACACTTAAATTTTTAATAAATATCTCACCTATTTATAATTTATTTATAATATATTACATATATAAATCTTATTAATGTTTAAAAAACAATAAAAAAATTAAAATGAATTATACGTAGAGGATAAATTATAAAAGTAAATAAAAATTTTAATATTTCTCATATAATAGACATAGACATGATTGTTTTACTGGCAATAGTTTACCGTTGCAATACAGTAAATTTATTCTTTTGTTTATTTTTTTTGGAAAATATATAATAATATATTTTTTGTAATAAAGAAATATTACAGGGGTAGAAGTCAGTGGCGCAGCAAGTGGCAGTGGCTGGCCTCACGAGAAAAGTGGATTAATTGCGCGTTTTTGACAGCAAAAGCCCATGACATGAGAGAAGGTCTGGACCCACCAACTCCAACGGTCAAGTTTGCTCACCACTCTTGACCGTTGGGCTTTATTTATTTATTTTCTTTTCCTCTTAAATCACATTTTTTAGTGATTTATTGAACTTTTCGTTGGATATAATAAAAGATGTGCAGACGACTCAAATTAAAAATATATAATTAAAAATGTACCATATTAAGTTTGGTCCAATTACTCTTTTGAGTCTAGTAAAATTACAGGTAAAATGATTAGCTTGGCCATGAATTAGAATATATATATATATTATTTTAAAACATATTAAGTTTATAAAAAAATATTGATGGGTTTCGACACCCAAGGCCCAAAAAGGAAGGCCCAAAGCCACGACCACGGATCGAGAGGATTACGAGGATAATTTGGCCCAAGAGGCCTAAACTTAGGCCAAAAGGCTAAGTTGGTCATAGAAGTCCGAGGATCTGGACTAATATCCCAAGAAGCTCAAATGGCGACAATAGTCCGAGAGACCAATTTGACCCAAGAGGCACGAGGATGCTACGCGGGGCTGACGTCATCAACGAAATCCCGAGGACCTTTAGCAAACGAAACGTCAGAGAACCTAATTCAATAAGTCCGGGGATCGGGCTAAGACCCAGGGGGCTTTCTGAGGACGAGGACAATCTTATTGCCCCTGGGCCCTCAGGACAAGGGGAAAGAGGGCCCAAGATGGCCGAGCACGCCAACTCAGATGATTTACTGTTACTAAGGAGTACGCGTTCTCTACAACACGCCACCCCTGCAGGAAATCACGACGCTTAGAGCACGCACCATCATGATGGGTCTAACGGCTCCTGACACACTGGATATGCAAAGTTGGTGGCAGGCATCCCTGACACGCCGCATAAGCAAAGTTGGTGGCAGACATCCCTGCACTCACTAGCCCCACGTGTCCCCATGCCAACGGCATGATTTCCCTCTATAAATACCCTATTCAAGTAACGAGAAAAGGATTCCAACAGTTATCATTTTGCATACATATTATGAACAGTTTCCAAGAGAAAGAGAAGGAGAAAAATGAAGAGATAACAAAGCCTCTCGCCTTGTAAACTTTCTGTGCAACAAATAGTGCCAAGTTGTACCCCATTTTTACAATAGTGAAACCTTTCGGATCAAACCTCCACCTCCGTGATTTTCTCCCCTTTCATTCAGAAGGGGATTTTTCACGTAAAGTTCTCGTGCATTGTGCCTTCGTCCCCTTTTTCTTTTTGAAACATTGTTCTCATCAAACTCGTTAATTCCTTCTTGTATTGCACGATTCTGTTCGTCCAAGAGCTCAGAAATGGGACTCGGACTTTGGTTGTACGGCGGCTAGAATACACTGACGCAATAAATATATTAACAAATCTTATTTCTATATAATTAATATTTTTAAGTAAAAATTATTTATCTAAATTATACTTGAATATTATTTTTATTTACATTTTTGTCAACATTTTACATTATAAAATATGTAAATACAAAATTTATCCCTATTATTATATTCGACCAAATTTAACCGTTATATTTCTTTGTTAAATCTGATTATAGCTTAAATTAAATTTGATTTTAATAGGAAATAGTCAAATGAAACACCACTTAGGGCACATCAGCTGACCGTTAAATGGGACCCAATAGTACCGCCCGAGTGGCTCTCAATCTCATGTGATTTTCTCTCTACCCCATCTAAGATGGATGCCACTTAGCCACATATTGCAGAAAAATACAACATAATACAATTATTATTCAATTTTACAATTAAATATATTTAACATGTATATATTTGAAAAAAAAACCCTAATTAATAACTGTTGTTAGGCAATACCATACTTTAGATATGTTAATAATTAAGGATATGTTTAAAATAAGATTTCTATTTTTTGATTGTTTATTGTAAAAAAAAAATAATAGTACAATAATAAAGTACTAATTATTACTATTTAAATAAAAAATTAAAGTCCATTATACTTTAAAAAACTATATATTTTTAATGGTATGTGATATTATGAAGTAATATAACAATTTTTAAAATTTAAGTTACTTTATTGTGAATCTCATACCCATTATATATGATAATTTTTGACTCTACCATAAGTTGAGGATTTTACTCAATACTTGTATGAAAATTCGTTTGAGGAAAAAACATTCTCAATGGTGCTAGTGCACATTTCTAATATATATCTGACTAACACATGTATAGATGGATAGAATTATTGTGTTTGACATGTGCACTGGGGCAATTGATGGTTGAAGAAAAACTTGCAAGATAGTTGCACAATTTTGACTTAAATAGTAGGCTTGGGGAGAATTTCAGTGACTAACCACTTAAGTAGTTACATTTTTGTCTAGTCGTTCCTTGATTTTTAAATATTTTGTTATGCTTTCAAATTAGTACGAAGTGAGTCATTTTTAAACACCGATTGACCACTCAAATTGATAGAGAAATGGAGAAGAGAAGGAAGAGATTTAACCAATTATTAATGTAGTATCCTAAATTTTTTTCGAATTAATTTAATATTAATTATGATTTTGGATAATTTGGACGTGACAAAAAAATAAAATTAATATTATAAAATTCAGAAGAATAATTGGATCAGTTGGGTTGGCGCTCAAGGTGTGCCCATGTTATCGTCCGGGTATTAATTTGGATTTTAGAATAAAAAATTAAAATAAAAAATATATAATAATATATATATATAATAAAAAAAAGAGAAAAAGAAAATCTGCAGAAGCAAATAAGATTGGGGGGCGAGGGCTTTGAAGAGGGAGGAAAGAAGAGAGGGAGAAGAGGGAGGAGTGGTTGGCGACAACGATGTTTGACGAGGTCGGTGAGGTGTGGGTCGTCGTCAGCGGCTAGTGGTGGGTCAGTGGCATTGTTTCGTGAGAAGCCAGTTGGTGGTTGACGGTGTTGACGGTAACAACCGTAGTGACGATGTACGGAGGTGAAGCAGCGATGGCCAACGGCCGAGGTGACTCGCCAGTGACCGGTGATGGCCATGAGTGAGCAGCGATGTGGGCTGAAACGCGTGAAGAGAGAGAGAAGGGGATGGTTTGCGCGACAAGAGAGACCGGCACCAGAGAGAGACTAGTGGTTGGGCTACGGTGTCGGTGCCGGTGCGAGCAAGGCGACGTTAGGAAGTCCGGTGACGGCCATACAGGCGGCAGCAGCATCGGTGGCAACGCGCAGAGGATCGCGCACGGAGGAGAGAGAGAGGGTGCAACAGAGGAGAGAAAAATGGTACTGTTTGGGTATTTCGGGATATCCTTTCTTCAGATCTGTAAAATATAAGGTTAAAACAAGTATCTGTAAATCTCCTCTTTGGTCTGATTTAATTTCTGATGTATTTTATATATGTTTAAAATTTTTACTAACATGCATGTACTTTTATCTGTCCGATATATTCAATTTGAACATGTATGTGTAATTTATTGGCTAATTTGGATATTTTTGAATTGAGTTTTATGATTTTAGAGTGTTTAATATTTTCTGAAAGCTCGAATAATTTTTAGATATTGTATATTTTTATATAAGCATATTTGTACGAAAATGAGCATGAAACTTTGTATAGGCCGTACAGTCACATGCACGTGTCGGGTTGTGGTCATTACATTTGAACTTAGATTATTGGATATTCTGGCCAACTCCCGACGGAAAGATATTGTTATTAAAAATTCGTTTTCTCGATAAGAAAGGTTTGGAATAATGACCTTTTCCCATTTGGATAGTTTGATTTGATCTTAGAATATATTCGAATGTTCTAATATATCTAACAAGTTTAAAAATTATACCCAAAATTGAGGGTGGTAAATAATAGTGAATAACATTCCCATGGGTACAGAGTACATAGGTGGCCATACATGCTGGCTTAATTTGTATTTGATTTTACATAAAGTTATCAAGATTATGTGTAACCCTCCTCAAGTTATTCTTTAAATAATCGGAACACAAATTTGATTTATGATTTGTATCTTTGTATTAATTTGTATTGGATTTTGATTTGGATTTAAATTTTGGACTTGAATTTGAGATTCGTTGATTTTACCCTCATTTGAGCATTGGTATGTCGCGTACAATGATTTTGAACTGTATGTTTTGATTAGAACCTTGAACTATCTGCTGTGACGTTACTTCGACTTTTGCACACACTATTGGATCATCCGATTATCGAATTCTACCGCAAATCACAAGCTTATTGAGCCTTGGATTTGGACTCGGACTCGGACTCGGATTGAACCTTAGAAATGGCTAATTGCCTATTAGAATTTGTCCATATTACTTCTATTTTGTTTATATATATATATTTATATATATACATGTCCTGATGAGGACTGTTTTATGATTTGGATAATTATTTTGGATTTAGATATTTAATTTGTGTACGAGAGTATCATTGCATTTTAAATTCTGAATTTTAAATTTTTATTGGACTTGTTATATCGACAGTTTAGATTTATCCTATTATTTGAATATATTTTTTATCCATTTGACATTCTCTTTGATTTATTAGGTTCCTCTTATTTAAAATATGTTACTTGTTGAGTATTAAGCTTACTTTTTCTATTTTATCCATTTAGAGTAAAAGATTCGAACGCATTGTCAAGTGTGGTTGTGATTTGTTAGCCATTCGTCTGATTTGGTGAGTTTTGATTTTGTTATAATTTAAATTGGCTTTTATATGATCGGATTATTGAATTGGGCGAGTATAGGTTGATGGATATACTTTGAAAATAGTTGGATATTATATTATGTTTGATTAATGATTTTGGTTAGAATTTACCTCCCTTACGATGATTATAGAGCATGTCGTACTTATTTTATCCGAAAGGTTGTCTGATGAGGTCTCGTATAGATTTTGATTAATGCCAGGTCTTATTATTGGTTTATCATACTAGAATTTTGGGATTTAAAATTATTTGTTTAAAATTATTTATAATTTTATATTTTAAAAATTATAATTAATTCTTTAAATTGACCTACTTGATCCGAATTTATGATAGAAGTAGTATCAGAGAAAAGTCATAATGAGTGGCATTTTAGGTCATTTTGGATAAATAATAGATTGAACGTTTAGACGTGATAAGTACTGCCTTTGACAGATAGTAAAAAATTTGAGTTATGGAAGCTTGGATTTGAATCAAAAGGTCGAGTTGTGCAGGTTTGGGTTTAGATTGGAATGATAATCATCTGATTATGATGAGTTGCACAAGTGACATAATAAGTGGTTTGATATAGCGATTGAATTAGAATTTTATTGGGTCTTTACATATATATGAAGGTTTTGTTAGGATTTGTAATTTTGGAAGAAAACTTGTGGCCTTGGCTGGTGTTGGTCTGAAATCTCACAGAATAGAAGGAGATTTTAATCGACAGAATGGTAGATGATAAAGTGAATCGGTCTAAAATCTCACGAAATAGAAGGAGGTTTTGGCCGAGTAGATGCAAGCAAGAAGTGATCGTTGTGTTCGATTAAAAAAATAAAGATTCTTCAAGATTAGAAGTTGCAAATGAAAATGAAGAAGCTCAAGTCAAGTCAATTTGTTTCTCTTTCGAAGATACTGATCATGTAGAGATTTAAAACTATGGCTGGGATGAGAGGAATACTCAAGGATTTCCTATTCCCACTTATCGCTGTGAACCGGTGGATAATCGTCATAGTAATATCCCATTATTGAAGAATCAATGGACAAAGAGCTCGAGATTCGGCTTCTAAAGCAATGCGTAGGAAGATGTTGAAGAATTTGAATGATTTGTTGCAGCATGATAGTAGCTGAGAACTTCAAGATTCAATTTGGAAGCAGTTGGTGTCATTCCAACGCTAAACTTAGGGCAAGGAGCTGGATCATGTTTTGTTGATCGAGTAAGAGCAGTTTTTGAGAGAAATATTTTCAGAAGAAATTAGAGTATTAGAGTCAGAACTTGAAGAATAGACTCGTTTATCCTTCATAAGACAAGTTAAAGGAAAGTCGGATGAAATAAAGTCTTCTTCCTCGAAATTTAAATTTATAGGGTCAGCTTGCAAGTTTAGCGAAAGAAATACGCAAGACGAGTTTTCTTTATCAAAATGAAGGTTGCTTCAATTGCGGCTAGATAGGTCATTTGTTAAGGGAACGTTTGAATTTCAGGCGTCCAAATTTAAGACGTCCAGATATGAGTCAGATGGTTCCAGTAAAGGATTTTGCATATATAGCTCATGAAGTTAGAGCCGGATCCCCAAACGTGGAAGACTATTTCAGCAAGTCCGTTACATTCTACATTCAGGATATGAGTCTTCTGAGTTCCAATGAAGAATCAGTAAGATGATTTTAGGGTTGATCTTGGTGTAGCAAGTTATCTGTTGAGAGTTGAGTGCTGAACTTATTTGGCACATATGGTCACATCTGGGAGCTATTTCATGACCATTGAAGACAATTTTGGTTATCTGTGAGTTCAAAGGTGTTTTTTTAATTATTGGTCTAGATTGTCTGTAGATTGGAAGATCGAATTTGCTATCGATGTTGTGCTTGGATTGACGTTTATTTCGAAGGCTTCGTATGGGTAATCTTGTTTGAGCTGAAGAAATTGAGATGACAATTACAGAATCTATTGAGAAGGTTTTATTAGCCTAAGTGTCTTGATGTAGAGTGTTTCAATAATCTCTGATGAATAAAGTTAGATTGATAGGTTTATGTTTGGATTATTTGGAAATTGGATATGTGTCAACTCTCAAAGATCGAGGATTTGTTGGATCTATTTGAAAGAAAAATTTAGATTTTTTCTAAGATTGAATTTTACTTGAGGTATCCTTAATTGATGATTTAGTGGGAAGATGTGCAGAGACAACTTTCAGGTCAATGTGTGGCCGTTATGAAGTTTTGATGGTGCTTTTGGGTTGTCAAATTTTTTAATGTCTATGATATATATTATTGATTGGAATTTTTGACCATATTTGGGTTAGTTATGATGGTTATATCAATGATATTCTTATTTATTTGAAAAAAAAAGAAAATTTTGAGGAGTATGAGATTCGATTGGAAAGTCTATTACAGATTCTGGGAATGTATTATTTTAGGTCAGATGTTTCTTAATGTGACATTTGGATATCCGAAGAAGATGGAAGCACTGTGTTAAATTGAAAAAGTCCGGCTAGGGTCGTGGGAGTGCGAAATTTCTTAGATTTGGTTAGTTCTGATAGGAGATTTGTTAAATATTTCTCGAGTATTGCAGAGTCATTGGCGCCCCTGGAGTGGAAGTGATTAGTATTTAATTGAAGGATAGATTATCATCGGTGTCAATTTTGTCGATCTCTGATAGACCAGAAAGATTGGTATCACTCAGTGATATTTCTAAGTAATATTCAAATATGTTTGAATTCTGCGTATTGAGTGTCCTATCTAAGAAAATTTTGGGATTAGTTAGAAAGTTTTTGCATGAAGGTGATATGTTGAGGATGCCAATAGGAAAGTTTGGGCCAAAGGGATTTCCTTTCTTTGTTGTCAGGATTAGATTTTGAACGAAACTTCTATTTTGTGGGAGAAACTTTTATGAAGGTCAGTGGTGATATCCGCAAAGTATTTTTCATTGCACGTCAAAGAGAAGACATGTTTTCAAAAATTCTCTCATTTGAGTTTTGGTTGATTTGATGACAACTTGGAAGCTGATTGGATAGAAACTCGAAAACAAATGAAGTCGTCAGCAATTATGGTTGAGTTAGAGTGATTCAAGTTCAATGAAAAAGGTAAAAACTCTAATAGAGTGGAGAGAGTTTGATGGTGATTTGATCTCGAGTCAAGTCGGCAGGCAGAACATGAAGCGTGAAATTGCGACTTTCATGGCAAGCTATATCCGTGCTTAAGGGAGGAAGTCGATTAGAAGAAGCTTTCGAGATTTTGTTTTGTGTTTGCCTCAGGCTGCAAAGGACTTGATGATGGTTTATCCAATGAAGACTTTTCATTGGTTGTTAAGATTTGAGGCGGGTGATAGTTGAGCTCGTGAAGTCAACTTATCGCTTGCTTATCAGAAAGTCATTCCTAAGATTGGTAGTTGGTATATTATCGAGATGTGGAGATTGTAAGGTATTTATATTTTGAGGCCTTTTGATTTAATTTGAGACTGATGATCAATGAAAGTGGTACAGTGGAATCGTGTAGACTCACGGCTATTGATTACAAGATTTGATTGGAGGCTTGAGGTAAGAGATAAGTTTGAAAGCTCGAGAAGAGTGGTCAGATGTCTCTGGAAGTATCTTGAAGAGAAAAATTTTGAGTTTCGAAGTCGAATGGTAGTCTGAAGTGGATATTCATTAGGATATTCGAAATATTTAACAGATTAGAGAAGCGACCTTCATATTAATCTTATTTTTGAATTTAATGAATGAATACGATATATTTTATATGAATGATCCTTCGCATGTGATTTGATTGAAATTGTCTTTGATCAATGGGAAGTATTTTAGGTTAAAGCTGCGATATCGATTTTGGGATAAGAAGGATTTGGTGTAAGGAATAAGATGTTTTGATCGATAATTATGTTTTTGGAAAATCTTTCAGTTGAAGAAGTATTAAGGGATCTTGATGATGAGTCCGAGAAAATATTCCTATTTGTTGAGTATTAGATTTGGATAAATCATCTGATCAAGGAAGTATATTGGGAAGTGTAAAGACGAAGTTCGAAAGAATATCCTCATTGTTAAATAATTGAGGTTAAGATCGAGAGGCGTAAATTTTGATGTCAAAATTTTTATAAGGAGGGGAGAATGTAATATCTTGAATTTTTATTCAGATTAATATAATATTAATTATGATTTTAGATAATTTAGACGTAGTAAAAATTAATTTAATATTATAAAATTCGGAAGAATAATTGGATCAGTTGAGCTGGTACCTGAGGTGCACCCGTATTATCACTCGAGTATCAATTTAGATTTTAGAATTAAAAAAATTAAAATAGAAAATATATAATAATAATAATAATAATAATATATGAAAAACAAAAAAAGAGAGAAAAATGAAATCTGCAGAAGTAGATAATATTGGGGGATGAGGGTTTCGAAGAGGGAGGAAAGAAGAGAGGGAGAAGAGGGAGGAGGAAGGCGGCATTCAATGGTGGTTGGCGACGGCAATGTTCGACGAGGTTGGTGAGGTGTGGGTCGTCGTCGGCGGCTAGTGGCAAGTCGGTGGCGGTGTTCGGTGAGAAGCTAGTTAGTGGCCAACGGTGTTGTCGACAACAACTACAGCGATGGTGTACAGAGGTGAAGCTACGGTGGTCAACAGAGGCCATGGTGACTTGCTAGTGACCGGTGACGGCTGTGGGTGAGCAACGCTGTGGGATGAAGCATGCGAAGAGAGAGAGAAGGGGAGGGTTTGCGCGACGAGAGAGAAAGGCGCCAGGGAGAGATTGGCGGTTGGGCTGCAGCGTCGATGCCAGCGAGGCGACGCCAGGAAGGCTGGTGATGGCCACACAGGCGGCAACAACACCGACGACAATGCACAGAGGACGCGCATGGAGGAGAGAGAGAGGGCGCTGTAGAGGAGAGAGAAATGGTGCTATTTGGGTATTTCAGGACATCATTTTTTTAGATCTATAAAATATGAGGTTAAGGCAAGTATCTGTAAATCCCCTTTTTGGAGTGATTTAATTTCTAATATATTTTGTATACTATTTAAAATTTTTACTAATATGTATGTAATTTTATCTACCCGATCTATTTAATTTAGACATACATACATAGTTTATTGGCCAATTTTGATATTTTTGGATTAAATTTTATGATTTTGGAGGGTTAAATATTTTTCTGAAAATCTGAATAATTTTTAGACACTGTATATTTTTATATTAATATATTTGTATGAAAATGAGGATGAAACTTTGCATAGGCCGTATAGTCACATGTACATATCGGGTCGTGATCACTACATTTGGACTTGGATTATTAGATATTTTGGCCAGCTTCCGGCGAGGAGACATTTGTTGTTGAAAATCCCTTTCCATCAACAGGAAAGGCTTGAAGTAGTAATCCGTCCTATTTGGATAATTTGACTTGATCTTGGAATATATTCGAATATCCTAATATATCTGACAAATTTAAGGATTACACATAAAGTTGTGGGTGACAAACAATAGTGAGCAACCTTACCCATGGGTATAGAGTACATGAGCGTCCATACATACCGACCTAATTTGTATTTAGTTTTACCTAAGGTTATCGAGATTATGTGTAATCCTTCCTCAAACTATTCTTTAAATTATCGAAACTCAAATTTGATGTATGATTGTATCTTTGTATTGATTTCTATTAGATTTTGGTTTGGATTTGGATTTTGGATTTGGATTTAAGATTCGCCGATTTTGTCCTCATTTGGGTCTTGGTATGTCTCGTACAATAATTTTAGACTATATGTTTTGATCCGAACCTTAAACTATTTGTTGCGACGCTACTTCAACTTTTGCCCACGTTATTAGATTATCCGACTATCGGATTCTACCCGAAATCACAAGTTGATTGGGCCTTAAACTTGAACTCGGACTCGAACTCCGATTTTGACTCGGATTGGACCTTAGAAATGGCTAATTGCCTATTGAAATTTATCTGGATCATTTTGATTTTATTTATTTATTTATATATATATATATATATATATATATATACGTCTCGACGAGGACTATTTTATAATTTAGATAATTATTTTGGATTTGGTTATTTAATTTGTGTACGATACTACCATTGAATTTTGAATTCTAGATTTTAAATTTTTATTGGATTTGTTATATCTATGATTTGGATTTATCCTATCCATTTGAATAAATTTTTATCCATTTGACATTCTCTCTGATTTATTAGGCTCCTTTTATTTAAAATATGATAATTACTGAGTATTAAACTCACTTTTCCTATTTTATCCTTTCAAAGTAGAAAATTCGGACGTATTGTCGAGTATGGTTGTGATCTGTCAGCCATTCATTTGATTTGGTGAGTTTTGATTCTATTATGATTTAAATTGACATTTATGTGATCGGATTATGGAATTGACCGGGTATAGGCCGATGGATATACTTTGAAAACAGTTGGATATTATATTATATATGATTTATGATTTTTGTTAAAATTTACCTCCCTTACGATGATTATAGAGTAGGTTGTCCTTATTTTATTCGGACGGTTATTTGATGAGGTCTTGTGTAGATTTTGATTGATGTCGAATCTTATTATTGGTTTGTCGCACCCGAATTTTGAGATTTAGAATTGTTTGTTTAAAATTATTTAGAATTTTACATTTTAAAAATTATAATTAATTATTTAAATTGACTTATTTGATCCGAATTCGTGACAATTAAATTTTGAATTGTGTTTCGACCTTTGGCATTCTAAATTGTTGTTCTAATTGTTAAATGGAACAAGTATATTGGTGATTTATTTTTATTTACTCTATTATTATTTATTATTTGGTTTATCTATATTTATAGTGAATTAGAAGGTAACTTTAAAGATCTATTATAATTAGACTAGCATATATTAAATATGTTTTAAATTTTAAATCCCGTGATTCTTTTTAGTTGAATGGTTTCCGCTTAAAATTTATATCATTATTTTGTTGTATCATTTTTACTTATTAAGTATGTGTGACTTTTTTGTCTTCTAACAGATTCAAATAAAAGATTTGATGACTCTGGTAGATATTTGTTATGGACTTATTGTGACAAAGTCTAAGACCATTACGAAAAAAACCTTCTTCTATCATATGATATTTTTATTGTTAACTTTAAAAAGAATTAATGAAGAAATTTTATATTGTTTTAATCTATTTTTAAAATATTTTTGGTGTGCTAACTACTGTGAATACTCATTTTACGTTATACTTGGTTGTACATTCTTGTTGTGAAAGGAAGTTGCAATTTTTGTAAAGGAAATTGCCAATCAAATTTTGGTCAATAGATGAGATCATGGGGTGCCAACCATAAATGCGGGTATGCCCAAAATGTGGCATCGAGGTAGTGATGGTAATTTTATGATCTTTCATATAAATTTTACGATCTTTCATGTAGAATACTTTTTTATTTTCTGATATTAATACTTGTTATATATTTGACAGACGTTTGAGAAGCAAATTCATAGAATGTAAGAGCTTGGGAAATGCACAAAGGGAGCTCGAGCGATCAATTAGCAGAATCTAGCAAGAGATTGGTATAATATTGGTGTTTGATTAGCATTTAATGAGCTCGAGCATCAGATTTGCAAAATTCAACCATTCATCCTATAGGCAGCCTAATGCTCGAATGCTATCATTTTCTATATAAACCAACCATAACAAGGAAGTTGCACGTGGTTTTTATAGTTTGTTTGCCACTTAAAATTTTTTAGAGTAAGAGACAGAAAGAAAAAAATATATATATGAGTATAAAATTTTAAAATTTTGACTATTATATTTCTTCAAATTTTTACAAATTATTTATATATTACACTAAATCGTGTATAAAATATTTTTACCTATTCAATTTTCTCATTTTTACTATTGTTAGGTGCCATTATTCAAGTTTTTCTCATATAATTGTACTTGTACCCTAAGATGAGATTATGATTTTTATATTTATTTGAGAGTTGTAATTAATTAGTATATACTAATAGATTATATAGAACTGTATTTGAATTCTCAAATTTTATTTTTTTCTTGATTTGAAATAACTTTTCATGTACAACTATATTATCTTTTATGGATGTTTGTTTTTATTTGTTGCATTATAGTTCTAATATGGCCGGCACCATATAACTATAACAGATAATAATATTTTTATTCACATTTCTTTGTCTCCATATAACTAAGAGCCCGAATATTCAATGTTTTGAAAAGCTTTATTCTTTTCAACTGTGATCACACTCTAAATTAAGAGTTTTACTTTTTGATAAGAAGCCAGTAATTTAATAATGACTTTGGGTACTTTAAAAAATCGGTGAATATTATTTGATTTATTATATTTTTTTAAACTTAAAATTATCTTATATAATACGTTACATATTTAGTAGTCCATCAAAATAATTAAATATTATAATTTTATATATGATGAGTAATAAAGGCCCATAATCTTCATTAAGGATGCAAACTCTATGGCCCAAATCTTCAATGGTCCACGAGCGACTTTAGGAACCCGAGGACATAATAAAGACCATAGACTTCGATGAATATGAGGACATTAGGCACCAAAACTCCAAGGAATGATGTTCGCTCTAAGAGCCCGAAGACTCAATGTTAAACAGTCCCTCGCTTGAACACCTGACATCTACGCCCAAAGACGCAATCTTCACAGAGGAATGATGACATAGTTCTTCATTAAGGATGCGGAGAAATCTTCATGCGAGCGCTATAAGGAATTCGGGATGACCGTGACGCCTCACATGACGTCAACCCACACATGCACACAATCTTTCTAAAGCAGGCGATAACAGTACGGCAAGATAAATTTGTAAAATCTTTCGACATGGCAAGATAAATTTGTAGGCTCCACTGCACACGCCACCTTCACGTGGTCACTCTACATAGGAAGAGTCAAACACTATATAAGTATTTACTGTGTATCTAACAATGGACCGATTCTTCTACACTTATATTAACGTTCATAGAAATAGGAAAAGCAAACTACTCCCACTACTAATTAAAAGAATACTTGTACTTGTAAAAGTGATCCTACATAGCCACTTCTACACTTCGTTCTTCACACTTTTGTACTCAAACAACAAATTAGTGTAAGTATTTTCGGACTCAAAGTTTCATGATTTTTTCTCTCATTTAGAAAAAAATTTTTTACATAAAAACTCTCAGTGTTGCTATCCCTCTTCCTCTTCCACCTACTTAAAATCTATATTTGTATTGCTCTACTTTCGGGTCATCATCCAGACCAAAGTTAGGATCCGATGATGCAATAATACGTTTATTATATTTCATTGAAGATATTAATTTTTTAACTAGTTTGATTTTTTTATAAAAAAATTGTTATTTATATAATTATGAAATTAATTATATTTATACCCAAAATTAATAGAATTACCTATCATATTTATATAATTTTTTCTAGATAATGTATGGTAATTTTGTTAAGCAGATTTCAAATTTTGAATTAAAAGAATTTTTGCACAACTTCCCAAGCAACAATAAGAATTAATCCTTCTAAACAAATTGCTTACCTTCGGCACAAATATTTTTTTTTTGCATTTCTCATAAAAATAGATAATAATAAATAATAAAAAATCAGATTTAATTTTTTTTAAAAAATAAAAAATATATTTTTTTAAGAATAGAGACTCGTTGAGATTTGGCCAAAAACACGCATAACCAATACAGCAAAACAAATCCAAATCTACCATTAAACATCAACTACTAAACATTTGAATACAAAGAATGCAACGTTGTATAATAATTTTTAACATAAAAATCCTTTCAAATAAAGAAAAAAATTACAATATAAATTCTAAATAAATCTTATTATAAGTAATGTTGGCTACAAAGTAACTTTCTTTGAGAACCCTTCATTACAATAAAAGTAAATAATTAGTTAAACACAACTTCTAACATACCTAATAATTCACAAGAGATAATATAACAAAAATAAGAAGAATTAAACGATAATATGCTCTAAAAATATACTAGAATAGCATATATAAAATAGAAAAATAACAAAATTTGAGTTGGATCTCAATTAGATATAAATCTTTTCTTATTCTCTCTACTCTCGTTTGTGCGGTATTCCTTATATTAGAATTGCTCTCAAAACTTTATATTGCCCACAGAACTACTGCTATTTATAGCTGTTAACCCTAAAATTGTATCAAGTAAGACTTCATAATAGTGCTAGAGCATATGTACTCTTCATGTACATTAGGCATGACTTCCTCTGGATAATCCACATACATGCCTTTCAAGTATTGGTCTTACTAGAATTGCCGCAACGGAACCCTACGACATGCATCATGTGCCCCTATTTTATCCAAGGCACAAATATCACCTATTCACTAAAAATACATTTTTTTCGATCACTCATCGTAAGAACCTCCAATGAACTCTATTACTTGACTAACTGTCAACCAATCATTAAATAAATATTGCGCGTTCCTCCAGTGACTTTTGTTGCTTGAATGACCCTCAACCGACTCTCGCTCGAATATCACGCAACCATTGCTTAACTTCTCTATTTGATCATGTCATGTGTGAATATTGTACGTCATCCAGATAACTCATCATTTAGTTTTGGTACCCAGAAGAAAGTGACCCAAGATCTAACAAGATTTTCTCTAGTCTCTTCAGCTAACTTTTACAAATATGGCGGATTCCAGCTGACTAAAGATTTAAGACGCTGAGATTGTATATTTTGCATAGTGTAGTTAGAATTTAGATGGAAAGTTCAACCAGAGAGACCATATCAGACCCTAACTAAAACTTTATCAGAACTTTGGCTTTCATGGATGAAAAAAGTTGAAGTCATTGTGACCAAGACAAAGTATATTTTTCTACTGTCTTATACCACAATAAAATAAAAAATTCAGCAAAAAGTTGATGGGATGCCGTATAAAACCTGGATGAAAGCGACACCCGGAAGAGTATGAATGAAATCTTCTATTGTTCTCCTGCGTTTAGCGGTGGCACAGCATGAAACTTGTTTTCAGACTCATGAAACTACTTCCACCAATAGCTTTGGCTTTCCCAGTCAAAGCCACCAATACCGTTGGCACCAAGTGAAAGTGACTAACAATGTACCTATCAATAGCTATTGCTGCCTCGTTGACGTCGAACTTTCTCATCACCACCACTATGCAAGTACCCAGGAAGAACAATCCCATCACAGAAAGGGCAAGTCCATATATGTGGGACATTGGAAAAGCAGCCAAGAAAACGTTTTCGCTGCTTATTTCCCTGCTGTATTGGGAAGCTTCAAACCTAACAAATAGCTCTACCATAGCTATGAAATTTCGATGGGTGAGCATTACACGCTTGCTATTGCCAGTTGTGCCAGCTGAATTTAGTCTAGCTGCAATGTCGTCATGGGCTATTCAAGGAGTTGACATCGATTTGGGATTATGCGAAATCAGCTGATAAAACGTCGAAAAATGGCTTCATTCATCAGAGGTTTTCACATCTTCTGGCACCTGAGTAGCCTCAACACCTAACGCTTTCAAATTCCTGACATTGTTTTTGGTTGCAGTAAAGGCAAGACGAACGTTGCAATCAAGTGCTTGTTTCTTGGCCTCTAAAAGACCGGAGAGAGTGATGGGGTTCGGACCTTGGGATATACACCAACCAGCATAGCATAACAAACCCAAATTCTCAGTTGCTCTCGGCCACTAAATTTTGAGTACAAACAACACAATAATATACAATGATTTTTAACATGAAAAACTCTTTTCAATTAAAAGAAAAAACTCATAAGACAATCTCCGAAATTTTTACTATATAAAATCTGTTACACAAATCCCCGAAACAAAGTACAAGCAACCTATTTGAAACAAAGTAAGACACGAGCGAGTAAAATACGACCGGTAAAGTGTTCTTTGTAACTTAGAAAACAATACGCACAGATTGGCAATTACTGAAAGTTTTAATCCTTCCTTTTCACCCTATTCTCACTCCTTTTCTCTCTTCTCTTTATTTTTTTCTCTCTAACGGCGCCCTCTGCTAATTGATTTTACAAATATTTGGAGAAAGTCAGGATTTCCTTACTATCTCTATTCTTTTATAAGCCATAAAGCACATTTCTCGCGCTTTTGTTCTGGGCTCTTCTTTCGGTTGCCTTTCGGAATCAATGCCTAGTAGTCCATTAGACTTGACTCCCGGTTGCCCCTCAGACTCTGTCTCGCCTAGTCTCTCTTCGGACTCAGCTCCCGGTTGCCCATCAGTCTCAGCACTGCCTGGTTGCTCTTCAGACTCGGCACCCGATCGCTCCTACATTGGCATCCGGTTTGCCCTTTGGCCTCTACAACTGGTCACACTCAGGCTTGTGCAACCGGTCGGCCCTCTGGTCTCAACAACTAGTCCGTTCTCCGGCTTTTGCAACTTGGTTGCCCTTCCACTGCTTTGCCACGCATGCGTAGTACGCGCGAACACTCCGATTCTTGAGCACACCTTATTTATGCGACCTTCTGATGATTTTTCGTTTGTTGAGATATTTGCAAGGGGTGATCAAAACCCAATCGAGATGATTCATAGGAGTAACAATTGCACCCACGTAGAGAGCTCCTAGCAACACAACAGGGAAGTAGATTGAATCAGGCCGCAGAATCAAAATGACCTCTCGCTTCGAAATTCCCATTTCCTCGCGGCCAAACGCCATGGATTTGATGAGTGGGAAGAGCTGGGAGTAAGTGATTGAAGACCCGGTTGAGGAATCAATAAGAGCAGCACGGCTAAGGTGGGAATGAGAAAAAATGAAGGAAACGACGTCGTGATACGGATTTGTTGGGAGTTGAATGGAAGAGTGTTTGCTGCTATAAATCCTTTTGTCTTGCACGTACCACAGAGGATGACCATCTGGGTTTTGAGTATAGGGAATGAACGCTGTTTATTGATCTCTGCCGCCATTGTCTACCTGTCTTTGTGTATTTTCGTTTTCTGGTTTTTGGAGAGAGAGAGAGAGAGAGAGGGAGCGTTGAGCCTATATATTCGGAAAAGAGGCAATGAAGAAAGGAACAGGGGAACATTGCGGCTTTAAAAGCTGAATGTGTTGGGTTTGGGACGTTAGAATTTTGTTTATTGAGTCGAGATTTAATATTTTTAAAAATTTATTTTTAAACTCTCTATCTAAACTTATGAAAAAAATTATATAATAATATATAATAAATAATATTAATTATAAATAATGAGATATAAAATTTTACATAAAAAATCTCTTTAGTTATGAAAAAAAATATTACGAAATTATGAGTCTAAAAATATTTACCATAAGGTAAGTTTCGATTATAAAAATATTCAACTAATATAAAAAAATAAGATCTTATAGTAATAAACTCAAATAACGTACAATATAAGATGAAAAAGAAGAAAAATAACTGGCAAAATTTTTTCATAACAATGAGAATAATATATCCAAGGTCAATAAAGAATAAAATATGATATAAAATTCAAACAAGTGAGTAAATATTTTTCATTCATCTTTTTTCTCCATTTTTTCTTCTTTTTCTCACAATACTAATCATCAATAACTCAAATAAACTATGATAAATACTCTAAAATCGCGTTAGAATGATTTTATATCAGAAACAACACATGAATGCCCATCAGGCGTAAATATATTGTATAAACAGTATACAAAAGCTCCTTAGGTGTGATTTTTTTTATACAAAATATGTGTATGCGTCTTTCAGGCATTTTTATTCTAATCAAATAGTACACATATTTAATTCAAGTGCCTATTATATATCATCTAAAAAGTTCTTTAGATCAATCCAAATTTTGTATAATATTAGATGTACCAAAAAATAATATATTTAATAAATATAAAACTTATAATTTTATAAAAATAAAAATGTAATTGAAAAATAAAAATACAATCTTATTTCTTATTTAATTTTATTATAACATTATGATATAAATACATCTCCCTTCTGAATATTTTAACTTGAGAAATCAAAATAGTAATAATTTGAGTAGAAAAAGTTATATCAGTTATAAATAAAGCAACGAAATACTGTTAAAAAACAATATAAAATTTAATTATGATTTGCTTCAGGTCCTGAAAAGGATACCCTTCTTTGAACAAAGCTATTTTAATTTTTATTTTTCTAGTTAAATTATTATTATTAGATATAATTCTAATATTTAGTAGAAATTTACTTTAATTCAGTTTATAAAAATTTTATGAGTCAATTTAGGGAGATATCGTCTCACCATGATTTATGGATAGGTTAAAATTATTTTATTAATAACATCTCAGTTATGTAGAATTATAACAAAGTATCTATTTAGAAATATTTTCTTTTCTAACTTTATAATTATATTTAAATAAAAATAAGATTTAAAATAAGGAAATCAAACCAATTAATAGCATTAAAAATAAAGAGGGAATGACCAAAAGTATAAAATAGCATATGCAAGGTTCAATAATATGTTTAGTTGACAGGAAGGTGGGAATAAAAAAATCTATTTCTATTTTATTATTAATAAAATAATTATTTTTATATTTAATTAATTTATTAAAAAAATAAATATTTTTTAAGGAATAGATATTAAAAAATTAAAATTTCTTTAATAATTTTTATTTATTATATTCAAAAAATATATATTCATAAATTTATTATCATTATACCTTTCTAAACATAACTTTTCCACAAAATATTACCCATCTCTAAGTATTTTTGATGTGACAACTGTCATGTGTTGTACTAGCGAAGCGAGCTTGCTCCCATGTTATGATGTGATGTCCTAGATTTTCTTGGAGCCTACCTATTACACCAGCTTGGATTATGCGAAGATGCTTTTAGGAGACTCTTATCCCTTGTTTGGTTGTAGGAATTGAGGGAAAATGAAATTTCTATCCCTGCAAATTTAAAAATTTTTTCGTTTAGTTAGTGATAGGATAAAAATTGTTTTTCTATGGGAATTATTATTCCCACAAATATAAAAATAATAATTTTCACATATTATTATTATTTATTTTATTATTATTATTAGATATTATTATTATTATTATTAGGTATTATTATTATATATTATTAATATATTTATTATTATTATTATTACATATTATTATTATTTATTAGATATTATTATTTTATTATTATTATTAGGTATTATTATTATTGTTACTATTATTATTACCATTATTATTACTATTCCCATCTTATTCCTCATACTATTCTACAAACTAAATAATTGAATACTAATTCCCACCATATTCTATTTCAACAACCAAATATAAGAATAACAATTCCAACTTTATTCACATCCTTTTCTATTATATGAAATAATTATTCTATTCCCACTTTATTATATTTCAGTAACCAAACGTACTGTTAGGAGCACGGGTTAGTGGTTTGCACAGCACAACAGTAGAATTATATGGGACAATTAGTTAAATTTAATTAACTCGTTATTTGAATCGGATAAACAAGTTATTATTATAAATTTTTAAATTGTTTCTTTCACCATTATTACATGCCAAACACTAAAAAATTAATTTTTAATTTTATTATAATTATTCCCAATGACTAATCAAAGATGAAAATACTAATTCCCAAATCTATTCCCATCTTATTATATTTGATTAGAATAATTATTTTATTTCTATCTTATCTCATTCTAACAATCAAATAAATTATAATTATCTACAAAATTAAATATTTTAAAATAATATAATATTTTATTTATCTATTTAAATGGATCTACCTAAACAATAAATAGACTATAAAAATGCTGAGTGGTCAAAACAGTGCCATTTTCCATTTCCAAAACGTATCTCTAGAAAGATGTCATACAGAACGGGAGCGAGCATTCTTTTTTCTTTCAGATTAAAGAGGAAGAACTAACACACCATTATCCTCACAGCAGTAACTGTTGATCGAAAGGAAAAGAGAAAATCACAAACAAGTTTTCAGGCAGGGAAGACGAAAGTGTTAGATCCATTGCTGCTTTGTGGCCTCCATTCTTTCTAATAATCCTGTGATTTCAGCTTCCATTCTCACCTTCATATTGTAGTAATCGCAGTGGGAACTTTCCAGAACCTTGAGCTCCTCGAGTTTCTTCCTCCTCCTTTCCTCCGTCTCGTGCAGGCAAAACTTCGAAAGCTTCTCTGTGTACTCTTCTTCCAGCTTCTCAGTCCTCGCCTGCACTAATCTCCGGTAACCCTCAGCCTCTTTCCGCGCTTCGTCTGCACGCTTCTGGAACATTCTGGATTCCGCTTCCTTCATCCGAACGACACCTTCCAAGCCTTCAAAATCATCGTTCTTCGATAAAGCACGCAACGAGCTGTCGTTGCATGGAGAAGATCTATGGCTGCCCTGACGTTGACCATGAGACAGCAAGTTGCGAAGTACACCCGAGGAGCACATGTTCAATGTCCTATTTTGTTGAAGGAGAGAATTGGCCACCGGAGGGGGAACAATTTCTTTTATGAGGATAGGTTCATCGGCAGTGGGTTCTTTGGGTGCCACGGCAGGGGCTGGCAAGTCTGATTTGCCTTCTCCGTCTGTCAAATATGATCACCGGAAAAAAAAAAAAAAAAAGAATGAGAAGCATCAGTAACTGAGTTCGGGGGTGCAGCCCTTCACCTCACTTTTTATATAGCTGTTAGATATAAATCCAACGTTTTAAATATATATATATTTTTTTTAAAAAAATTATTTTTAAAATTTTTTTAATAAAACACAAAAATTGTTGAATTTATGTCCAACGGTCTCGACACTAGTGCAAAAGGGCTGCGCCTCAAAGATGAGGTGAAGCCTCCCGGTACCACTTGGCAACTAGCAAACAAGAGGATGAGCTGTTGGGAGAAAAACACCACCCACAATAATTGTTGAATTTATGTCCAACGATCTCGACACCGGAGCAAAAGGGCTACGCCTCAAAGGTGAGGTGAAGCCTCCAGGTTCCAATCGGCAACTAGCAAACAAGAGGCTGAGCTGTTGGGAGAAAAACACCACCCACAATAATTGTTGAATTTATGTCCAACGATCTTGACACCGGAGCAAAAGGGCTACGCCTCAAAGGTGAGGTGAAGCCTCCGGGTTCCAACCGGCAACTAGCAAACAAGAGGCTGAGCTGTTGGGAGAAAAACACCTCCCCCCTTGATTGAATCAATCAGGAGATAAAATAGTACATCCAAATAGATACGGGAAGCTGTGGGAAATGCAAGAGAAACTAATTTTTGGATAGAAAACATCTTCAAAACAAGGGTAAAAACCGCATGACTATCACGTCCGAACAGAGCTTCCACATAATCAATTACGGTTATACAAACCCATTACAGCTCTTAGCATAAGTACACAACTATCCTCTCAATAAAGTTTCACACACCATTATTGCAGTGAAAACTGGAGAATTACACCCAATCAATCAATAGAAGTTTTCTAACACACAATTTAGTACAGCATGCCAAAAAATGGAAAACACAAATATGTTCTAAGCTTTGCTTGGTACATCCAAGTAAGAAGTTGTTTGAATCTAAGAATCTCGTCTTCTCTTCTTCTCTTTCCGTATCCTCTCTCCCTCTCGTGTTTACTCTCAAAAGCAGAAATATGAACAGTAAAGAAAACTGTACAAAATTGCAAAACTGTACTTGGTTTATATAAAAAAATCTGGTTTGTCACTCAATGTTGTGCTTGTCGAGCGTGAGGATTCTACTAGTCTATTGATGGAGCACCAATAGTGCATGATAATTCTACCAATATCCCCCTCAAACCCTAATTGAGCGTACATCAAGCATATAGCTTATGGCAATCCATAACTCAGCATTCATTACACGCCTGTCAAGCAGTTATATTCTGCTAATCTCGGACTTGAGTTACATTCAAGTAGGAATCATGCGTGAATTCCAGGTGACCAAAAACAGGTATATAGAATGGGTTGGGGGCCTCACAATGGAAGTACCCATCCTAACAGTATCATGACTCACAACTGAGCAAGAAATTTTGCAGAGGGACAGGATGGCGTGAGATAAGAGCATATTTGCTGTTTACAGTGTTCATACTTGGTGCATATGAATATCAGCGCTACTTTATCCTTAAGCAAACGGAATGCTTTACCAAAGTCTCCCTCATAGAGGGAAGTGTCCCCACCAAACCCCACTGCCTCGCCCTCCAAAATAAGGTAAAGAGACCTGAATTGGATATTTCCTTCTGTTACACCTCATCCTAGCATAAAAGACCTGAATGAGATTCCTATTAGCATCATCAACCCTCCAAAGTTTCATGGATAAGGTAAAAAGAGCCAAAAATGGGCCAATAGACTTTCCGAGGCATCACAACTCTTCATGCAAGATAAACGTGAAAAGTATAAGAACATCTCAAAATCTACTAGTAGTAACTTAAAACTGTCGCTACTTAAAAGACAATCACGGGCATAGAACAGGATGATTTTTTGCATCACAAACCAGCATTTTCTCACGTTTATTGCCTCTCCGATTGTCATGATGTTCCAAACTTTCAAGTCTAGAAAGAATTCAGATTATGAAACATTACATTTAACGTTACAAGTCTAATTCTTTCCCCAAACTTGTAGGGCACCATATCTGAGTTCTTAAAATTAGTCACTCCATGTCAAAATTACATCCAATTTGAGATCTTAAGGGCTGTAAAGTGTCATTCACCATCTAAAAGTTGCCCCAGTAAAGCCCTTACGAAGGAGGACAAGGGGTGAACCATGATATGTTGTAGTTGTGCCTCTAAGCCACTAACAGTCGCCTATTATATGTTTATGGGAATGCAAGGAATGAGAGTGAGATATAAAAAACAAGAACAAAAAAGAGTAAATTCAAATAAAATGGTTCAATGGTTTGGCAATAGTAGCTTAATATTGTCCAGTGTTTTCATTCATATTGCTCCATTGTTTTATCCACAACTCATTTAGATCTGAAAATGAGAAAATACAGGAATGATTCTCAAATCTCATCATTGACTACTGAATTTCTAGCAAATGTATATGAAAATGTGCATGAATTACTCTCCCGTTCTCATTCCTTGCATTTCCCCATATGAATGGGACCCAAGGATACGATGATCAAATCATCTGATAAAATAAAAAGACCAGGGTTACTTTTTCAAGCACCAAGGAAAAGACGGGTAGGTTCTAGTAGGCGTGCTACGTTATCAATTCTAGGTAGAAAGGTGAATGTGGCCCTCTTTCCCCATGCAAAATGTTGCATGAATAGAACTAGCGGAGAAAGATGACAAAATCCAATGAGAAAAAAAAGGAAGAAGAAAAATATCTTCTGTGAAAAAAAGAATTAAGAGAGGCCTTATAGGCCATTTTATTTAGGTTGGCTTTTCCTATTTGGACAAATGTTAATCACCCGTTTCTTAGTTGGCATGTCACTGACTAGGAATTCAATATGATGGACGAGACTCAGGATGCGATTTTCAAGATTGAATCGTTTTGAGTCAACCACGTTTTCTATGTAATTTAGGAAAATATGTTCGTTTTCCTAACATTGTGGTTCCTCTTTTCCTCTTGTTTAATCCTGCAAGTTTGTCTATAGATGTTGAAACCTCTGCTTCAGGCAGTTATATCATATAATATTCACATAGTGATGCTCATTTGTCTTCTCAAATTTGAATTAAGCAAACTGCTAAAAACAATAGCCAAGATTTCCCACTAGTCTCTTTAAGATTAAAAAGTGTAAGACAGATGGTCTCTGATTCTAAAACTCAGCATGAGGAATATGATTTACAGCTCTCTTAGTATTCTATTAACTTCTTGTGATTCTGAAAATCGTGCACAATTGTGCAGTTTTACCGGAGCATTAATTGCACTTGGAACATGCCACATTTTTAAATATTCCAGGAAAGGAAAAAAGTTGACATCTCATCCCATATCGGAGAAATAAAGAACGAGACATAATTTATAAAACTGTACGAGCTTAATACCAAGATCAAGATCTTTTCTCTTTTCTTGGGCTAAGCGATGGGGCATACCAACTCATAGGAAAAGAAACAAAAAATACCCATGATCTCAGTGGAGGTTCTGAACTATGAGTAAATATTTTGAACTACAATGTTCTCAAAACCACAACATGGTTCAGCTGTTACATCTGCAGTTAAATTCTGAGAGCCAGGACGTCTTTTTTCTTAAAAAAAAGTTGCAAGAAGAAATGAGATCACATAGAATAGGTTCATCTACAAACATCTTATGAGGCATAAAGGTGAAACCTCATCAACTTCTAAAGTAAAGCTAGAGTTTCTAATGTGATGCACACAAACAGGAAAAGAAATTTTGCAGGAGTAATTAGTGGAACAAACTTGATGATTGCAGATCCAAAGCATGTCGTTCCAGAGAATGGAAACACACTTGGGGAGCAGATCCAAGTGTAATAAATGGGAAAAATTACACACTAAATTTATTAGCAAAACAGTTAAAAACTGAGACTTAGATCAGACTTACAATTGAAGAACTGAATGATGAAGTTGCAGGCATCTGAAGGAGAAATCGCTGCCCTCTCAAGCCGGGTGATAATCTCTTCAGATTTTATGTGCAGCTCTTTCCCTTTGACATCTTCACTTCCTTCGAAGATTTTTCTCACACAATCAAGCTCCTTCATCAAGGTATGTCGATCCCAGTTCTTTGCACAATACTTAAATACATCTTTAACAAATCCAAACATTTCTGAAGCATGCCCACATCCAACGCAATGAAACTGCATCTCAGGTGTCCCCAAGGTTCCCTTCAAACTAGGACCCGGTCTAATTAACTTTTTCTCGATGCCGCAGGAAGCATGACACCAATGAGAGCATACATCACAGCCAACCCAACTGCAAGTATTGTTGGCACAATCAAAATTCCAGCATATGGGACACATACACTGGCTACAGAACCCTTTCTTGGTTGAGCAAATCTTGCAGTCACAATCATCTACCGGTAGCATATACCTGCAATTCACATTCCGGCATCTTAGAAGCAAGAAAATCTCAACCAGTTCACCGGTTGGAACACAAAGTTTCCCAGTCACAAATTCTTCAAGCCCGAATTTCACTGCAACCAAAATCTCCAATTGGGCTCTGTGGGACTTGGAAAGAGTCTCCCTCGTAAGATCAGATCTTCTCTTAAGCTGATTTTGAAGGCCAACTAGCTCATTTTTACTCTCAGGTGATAAGATGTGACTCCTCAAGTATTTCTTTGTCATTTCAATAGTTTCATTGGGAAGCTCCTTTAGTGTCTGCGCCATCACAGCAACAGACGCACAAATAATCTCTAAAAGAATCTTTTCAGGACTAGAATGCCTCTGTGCACCACTGCATTCCAAATTATCCAAGCCACTTACGTGATCCAATGCTATGCCTCTCAAGTCCGCTGGCAAAGTTTCTACTCTGGCCCTTGCAGGCAATTCTGATGGAAAAAATGAAGTGTTATCTGAGCTAGCTGCTCTGTAGATACCATTACATGAATCCTTATTGAGGGGCCACCCTCCATTCATCAATGCATAACCTACACCGGCCCCATGATTGGAGAGAGCAACACCACCTCCAAGTGGCCTAAAGCGACTATGCACTGAACCATTAGTCCCCTCCCCACAATTCCAAATATGATCAGCCTCTTTCTCATGAGCGCCCCCCGAGTAGTCATAATTCCCAGTAGAATTTTGTGTCAAGGAACAACTAGGATTATGGGAAAAATAAGAATACGATAACGAAGCTGCTGTATAATCATTAGAACATGTCGTATGAGTATTATTATTTGAGGGTACCAAAGATTGCACACTCCTACTAGGCTTCGGTTTAACAAGTGGCTGTTGATCGCCATTTTGTACTGCGTTTGATGCGGTGAGAGAGAGAGACACACCAGGCAAAGCAAGAGAGAGCTTAAGTTCCTCTAGCTTTGGCTTCTTACCTCTACCATCTCGCCCTCTTTCAAATTCTGCTTCGAATTCTCGCTTAGACGAACCTCCTTTATTATCATTCAAGTGTAGAAAATCTCTCTCCACCCACATCTCCTCTTGGCACAAATTCTCCAAAATTACTTCCTTTCCTTTCGAATTCGGCGACCCTTTTGCGCGAAAATCTTTCTCAGGGAAACCCAGCTTTGATTTTTCACAAAGATATTTGAACGTGAGCTCTTGAGAGCTCGAATTTTCGGCCATTGAGGGTTTTGACGGAAGACCGACGAAACCCTTTTCGGATTCTCTGAGAAAATCCAAACCCGTTTCGGAAAATCCAATTTTGTCATCTGAACCGTCAATATTGTGAGCAGAATCTGGCTGTGGAGGCCTAGTTCCAGAGGTCTCAACTCCATGGCTAAGACTACTCGATAAATCTCTCTCACTAAGCATTTGCGCCTTCTATACAGATCAAGAAAGGGATGTTAGGAGCTTACAGAACAAGAGAGAATCCGGAATCTCCTTACTATACAGATCAAGAAAGGGATGTTAGGGGCTTACAGAACAAGAGAGAATCCGGAATCTCCTTCGAATTTGAAAACTGGAAAATATGACAGAATCGGAGGGTAATCTTCAAATCAGCTCCATAGTTAGTCGCTTTGCTATGATTCTTTTAGCAGTCGACAGTTCTGCAACGGTTGTCTTTTGTTGGTGACGTTATCACGCTAGCCGCCACTAACCCATGAAACCCCATTGCTTTTCACAATTGCGGTCCTCCTACATTGATAAGTTTGCTTTCTGAGGTAGTCCGGGGACAGCAAAGAAAGCTTTTTGTTTTTTGGGGATTTAAAATGGTGGGCGAATTGTCTGAACGACGAAGGAAACGGGTTGCAAGTTGTTTGACCAAACCTGCAATACGCTAATGGCTTCTTCTCCAAATTTCAAAGGCGTGTTTGAAACTTGGAATCGTTGGATTTGTTTTGGTTTACTCCAGAAAGAGGATGGAAACGAAGAATAGAGGGTTTCAGTTGACTTTCTAAGCCAATAATGCACTCATTAATGGCACGAAACAGAAATGGGAGTACTAAAACGTGTGATCAACACCCGGAGGATTATTGCACTTAATAATGATGGTTTAAGATAATGTAGCTAATAAATTAAGATTTTTATTTCTGTATTTGGATATTTTATATATATATATATATATATTTGTTTTTGTAAATAAAGTTGTATAATTAAACCTCAGTGTATAACTTTGATTTTTTTATTATAATATTTTGATTTTGTCAACTACATAGCCGACCTTTAATATTTTAAGTTATACTATAATATTTTGGTTTTGTAATGATATTTTCTAATGTTTTAACTTTGTTGTTTAGCCTTATATTTTAATTTTATCAATTAAGTGAAAAAATAAGAAAATTTTGAAAAAAATAAGATTTCTCAATTTAATTTCCGTACCATCCCCTTACCCCACTCTTAGAAGAACTTATTTAATTTTTTATTTTCTATTTCTAAACTTTTTTTATTCTACACCCAATTGATGCAATTCAAATATCACGCTTAAAGTACACAAAATTTTTTTAAAAAAATTAAACAACTACTCTTAAAATAATATGTTTAAATGAAAAATATAAAAAAAATATTTAATAAATGATAAATTAAAGAGTTATATTGACAAAACTTGTTCACATAAATTGTCACGTCAGCAAATAATAGGTTATTATCTTTGAATTGGAAGAATATCAGAAACAATGATTAAATTCCATGAGCTATTAGTTTAGAAATTAGAATCTGAATGCCTACATACCATTATAAAGATAATATACAGAAGTGTTTTGTAATATTTTTTCAAATAATTATTTTGACACTCAAATTGTTAAACATATTACACAAATTAGTAGGCCAAAAGTAAGAAGATGGAAAGTTGATATTGTGGACAGGATAGGCCAAATTGATGTAGCCTCAGTAGGAAGTAGAATCGAGATATAGCTCTAAGATTTCTCATTAATGAGAGTGAAAATGACTAATTGAGAGTACTAACTTGTATCTTGGTTGGCCCTAGAATGTCTCAAAGGATCATGATTATGTGGATCATAATGGGTCTCTAGTAGATGAACGTGGAGATGAATTTAAATTACTTAATGACATGTTTGATTTGAGGGAATAAAGTAAAAATAAAAATTTTATTTTTTAAAAATAAAGATTTTTTTATTTGGTTATAAATTTAATCAAAAATAAATATTCTCTAAAAATTATTATTCCCACGTACATAAAAATAACAATTTTTATATATTATTATTATTATTATTACTATTATTATTATTATTATGTTCTATTATTATTATTATTATTATTATTATTATTATTATTATTATTTGTTGGGACTAATACTAAAGCCCAAGAAGATCCGGAGCCCAGTCCACGAAACACGCGCCTAATGGGCGGTCAAAGCCCAATGACACGGGACGCCTACGTGGTAGTTCATAATCAGTAGCCAACGAGCGCCTCCTGCAACTCATTAATGCGGCTGTCGAAAAACGGCAAAAGAGTAGGAGAAACCAGCCAATTAAGAAACAGTTAACGCTGCCAGCCGCGATTCAAGTGGCCGCTCACAGGTGACCCGCCAATCCCAGCTCAATGGGGAGACCAAGAGTGGCCGACAACACCCGGTAATCTGCCTGCCACCATAAAATAACAGCCGAGACGCCGACAATCGTCGACAGCGATCAATGGCCAATGAACTTTAGCGGCAGGAGTTCTCGCGCCAAAAGCCTCTCATCAGGGGATCTATAAAATCCCTCTTCTTCAATGAGGAAGGGGACCAATCAAATCTAGGACAATTAACTAAGTGCCGCAAGCCGTAAGCTTACAAGCTATCATTCGGATCCAAACTCTTGAGCCTATTCAACCGACAGGAAGTCAGCCACCTGCAACAATGCACCTAGGGAGCCAGGCCTCCCGCTACCCGCTCATTACTCTCCCATATAAACATACACACACCATCCATGCATTTGCAGCACACTTTCGCGCATCTCTTAGTGTGCGCCCCGTTTTCGTTCATTGCGAAAATTTGCTTACTTGAGCGTCAGAGTGGCTTTGGTGGGAGAAATCCTGTCGGACCTCTGACCTCTTGTTCGTTGATTGTATTGTGCATGCCTCAGGTTAATAGAGACGAAGACCGGATCTTTTTGCGAACGCTTCAGAACGGTTAGGAATTCGAAGGCTCCCTAATCCGTACGACAACCATAAACTCGGGACACAACTTTATTATTATTACATATTATTATTATTATTATTATTATTATTATTATTATTATTATTATTATTACTATTATCATGATTATTATTATCACTATTTTTATCTTATTCCTCATACTATTATAATGACCAAATCATTGAATACTAATTTTCACATTATTTTATTTCAATAACCAAATATTAAAATAATAATTATAACTCTATTCTCATCCTATTCTATTCTCTAAAATAATTATTCTATTCCCAATTTATTCCATTCTAATAATCAAAAATATCACAAATGAACTTCTCTATAGATGGATAACTATTTTTTTTCAAAAAATCTCGTTAGTATGAATAGTAAAATTAAAGGCAAAAGTAAAAATTCCTTTAAATACTAAATTCAGATAAAATGATAGGCATAGATATTATAATATGTATTTTTCACGTTATTTTCTAATTTAAATGTTATGCTGACTTAGCTTGGATTCAGTAAGTGCGAGACCCGGTCATCGAGAACAAGATTTGAATATTGAGCCATTTGTTTCTTTTTAAATTTAGACAGGCCATTAATATTCTTCGCCTCAATATAGAATCAATGTGTTCCATTGAATGGGGTGACCATTTTAAATCAAAACTTGTTTTTTGTTTAATTTTTAATTATTATAATCGCAAATTAAATACATGATAATGAACTCAATATTGTCCACCTGCCATTTGCATCATATCATTAGAGGTAAGTTCATAAATTCAACCCATGAAAAATAATAATTCTATATTAGGATGGGTTACTTATGAATGTCATGTCTCCTATACATATTAATATTCTTTAATTTATTAGTCGACCGTATGAAATTTCACAAAAAACTCATTTGATCCATATCTGAGAGAAGAAGTTTCAGTATAGAATATGGGTCATAACTAATGTACGTTTAATATGGTACATGTACATGGATAACAAAAAAGGTATGCCTCATGAGCGCATGTGAAGGGCTCGAGCACTGATTAATAGAAGCAACTGTGCTCATTTGCACTAGGCATGATACTTGTGTGCCAATGCTTAATATATACGCACCTAATGAGTACTTATTTGATACTCACATTCCACGATCCCGTATATATTTTGACTTAATTTTTATGTGAGATGTACGAAATTTTAAGAGAGCTTTTGAGTGTCTAAATAGAGAGTGAAAGAGGAAAAGGGAGATAAAGAAAGAAGATGAATACTCACTTATCCATTTATACTGAAAATTGTATTCCATTTTTCATTAACACTGGGTCATTCTTGATATCAAGAAAAATATTTTGTTCATTATTTTCTTCTTATTTACTCATGTACTCCTTTTCATTCAAGTTTCTTATTATAAGATATTGTATCTTTATATTATTAAAGATTTTTAGTATATATTTCATCATATAGTAAATATTTTACGAATGTATCATTCCATAATTTTTTTTCTCATTCTCAAAGGGTTGTCTATGTAAAATCTTTTATATTATTATTTATCCTTACGAGTTCAAGCAAATATTTGGTAATTATCATTATAGAGTTAGTTCTTGGCTTCATGAGTAATATTTTGAAGATTGAAACCCAACAAGTAGCATCAGAATATTCGGGTTATTATGTCAAAATTATTTAAATTGATTGAGGGTGTTAATAAAATAATTTGTTCGAATAGTATAAACATTAACATTCGAATGAGCAAGATAAAATGTGTTATTCATTAAAATAATGCACCTTTTAATATTTGCTACCCAAAATCTTGAATTAAAATTTAATAAAGATTAACTTTTGAATATGAGCGTGCTTACGGGTATATTGGACAATTTATTGGCAATGATATTCAATATCATATCGATAGTGAAAAGCACGTAAGAGCTCCATATGAGATGCTCTGAGTGCTTTATGCTTCTCAAATATATAATAATAAATCATATCACTTAATAAAATTAATACAAGTGTAATATCGAGAAGGGAGTTTTATAGTCGATCATTTCAATGAGTTTTAGTATAGTGTTGATCAATTGAATGGTGTGGGTGTAAAATTTGATGATAAATTATTAGACTTATAGTTATAGTTGTTCAACATAATGCATGATTTGTGAAACGTTATCCAAATAACCATTACCAACACCACTCCTATCGTGTAGTGACCCCGACGATAATCAAGGGTGTAGTCCTTATTAAGGAAGTAAGGAGATGATTGTAAGGCTCTACATCCATGCATTTTGAAGCATTTGTTTTGAAGTCATGAGGAAAAGGTAATGAGATAAGTCCCAAATCAGGTGAGATGACAATGAAAAGAAGACCAAGAAATCCAGGATGATCAAAGAATATTGGTTGTTACCAAGTTTGACCTCCACATTATGTGTGAAGAAGACATAATTAATGTGGTCGATCACGAGACATATTGGATAATTAATAATGGTGCATCACTACATGTAACATTTAGGAGAAAATTTTTTTATATCTTATACTCTCAATAACTTCAAAGTATTAAAAATGAATAATAATAAATTGTATCAGATAGTAGGTTGTAGTGAAGTGCATTTGACAACCAATAATGACACGAAGGTGATCCCAATGGATGTACAATATGTTTCGGACATTTAACTAAATTTCACTTTAGTCGGCAAACTTGATGATAAAGGGTTTTACAACACTTCTGTAAGGGATCATGTAAGTTCACTAGAGACTTTTTAATGGTGACACATGGGAATAAACTTTCTAACTTGTACATGTTGCAAATATAGATCTCAAATGAAGATATTATTTATGGCACAAGAGGTTTAGTTATATGAACAAGAAAGGGCACAATTCTTTCTGAGTGTAAAGGAGGTAATGTTGAAAACACATCCTCATATGTGGTTGGCAAGTAATTGAGAGTTTCATTTCATTGAAACTCATTTACAAAGAAGGTGAATCACCTTAAACTCGTATATATTGACATATGCGGTTCACTCAATGTAAAAGCTCTCAATAGTGTACTTTATTCTAATCTTTATTAATAATTATTTTAGAAAACTGTGGATATGTCTCTTAAAGGAAAAAGATCAAGTACTCGAAATTTTTAGATAATTTCGTGTCTTGATTGAAAAATAAATGAGAAAGAAGTTAAATTGCACCCGTAGTGATAATGAAGGAGAATATATTGGGCGATTTATTATCATTTGCACAAGATATAACACCAAAAAGACTCTACCAAAAACACCACAATGAAATGTTGCGATCGAGAGAATAAATCGTACAATAATTGAGAGAGTTCGATATGTGTTTTTAGAGGCAAAGTTCCCTAATGCATTTTAGAGGAAAGCCTTGAATGCCATGACTCGTGTAATCAACATTTCTTCTAGTGGTTTCCTAAATGGTAATATGCTTGACAAGGTATTATTCAAAACGTAGGTATCTTATGGTCATTTGTAAATGTTTGGGTGCAACTCATTTGTCCATATTCCAATGGACAAAATGTCCAAACTTGATACTAAGACACAACAATGCGTTGATCTAGCAACAAAGAATATAAATTTGGTTATTGTTTCTATGACTCAATAGAGAAAAAGATTATTAGGTCAAAAAATATGGATTTGTTAAAGACAAAACCATTGAGGATATCAGCAAACTGGAGAATGTGATTTTCTACAATAATAACCGTCTTTGTGATACGAATTATATGCCTTTGACTCCGATACCAATTCAAGTTAATGATGATACTTAGGGTGATATTGAAAGCGATGGAGAGTATAATATTTCAACCTTTAATAAGATAGATGATGATATTGATGATGATACTCATGATGATACTTATCATGACACTTTTAAGCCTACACTAACTATCTCACTCATACTCTCCATGAAAGGTTGACATCCTTCCACATGTCAATCGGCCAATGAGTATGTATTACTTATTAATAATGGAGAGTCTAAATGTTTTGATGAAGTTCGGAGAATGACTACAATCTGAAATAGATGGATACCATATAAGATGAAATGAAATTTTTTCATAAGAATCATACTTATGAGATCACTAATTTTCCAAGGGGTAAGAGATCATTAAAAAACAATTACGTTTTCGACTTGAAATCTAAAGAGAATAACCCTCAATTGAGGTATAAGACAAGATTAGTTGCAAAGAGTTTCGACTAATGAAAGGGTATTGATTTTGTAGAGTTTTTTTTCCTGTTATGAAGATGTCTTTTTCCTTAAAAGTTGTTCTCAAACTAGTCGAGAACCATGATCTAAAAGTTAAACTATTAGATATGTAGATAGTTTTCTTTCACAATGATCTTAGGGGGAAATTTACATAGAACAACTGAAAATGTTTTAAGTTAAGGGGAAGAAGTATCTAATATCCTGCTTAAAGAAGAGTTTTTATGGGCTAAAGCAAGTCTCAAGATAATAGTATAAGAAACTTAAGTTAGTGTTAGCGGAGTAAGGCTATTAGAAGACTAGTTCTGACCATTATATGTTTATCCAAAGGTTCTTAAAAGAGGACTTTGTTATGACTTTGTTATTTTCTTATTCTATATAAATAACATACTTATGATAGGACGACATATCTATTGGATTAGAGAGTTAAAGAAGTAATTTGGGAAGTTTTTACAATGAAAAACTTGAAGTCAATAAAGTAAATTCTTGGTATGAGAATTTCTCTAACTGAAAAGTGAAGTGATTTTGGATGTCTTAGGAGAGTTATATTGAAAGATAGTTCATTGATTTAACATTGATAAATTCAAACCAATGAGTACCCGTCTTACCAATTATTTTAAATTAATCATTCGATAAATCCCTTTTCTTAATGATGAGAAGGCGACATGAAACATGTTTCTTGTTTTTCGGACGTTGGAATTCTGATGTATGCGATGGTGTATATGAGGCCAAACACAGGTTATACGGTTAAAATCCTTAGTTGCATCTTTTTCAATCCTGAAAAGGAGAATTGGTTTGCGGTCAAGTAGATACTTAAATATCATCATGGTACTTTTAAGATGTATTTATATTTTAGCAATGGTAGCCTATTCTTGGTCTCGGTAATATTGACTCTCATAAATACACTTTGCGATATTTTGTTATGTTTGCAAGAGAAGTTGTGTTTTGGTAGTTGAGGTTGCAAAAATATATTGTATTCTCTACCATTAAAGTTAAATTCATTACAATTATAGAAGTAAGCAAAGAAATATTTTTGATGAGAAAGTTCATCCAGTATCTTAGTTTCAAGTAAGAGCAATATATATTATTTTATAACAACCAAAACTCTATTTATCTTTATAAAAACTCATTATTTTATTCTAAATCAAATCACATTAATGTTATGTAGCAATGGATGAGCAATATTATTAATTCAGAATTGTTAATGTTGGATAAAGTCAAAATTAATGATAATTAATCAAATATGATGACAAAACCTATGCAAAGATGAAGTTTAAAGCATGTCTAATGATAGTTGGAATGGTAATAGCCCCCATACAATCGTAAAGAAAAATTTATTAGGATTGGTCATTTCTTTGTTTATGCTATATCTTGTGCATATGTCTATTTTCTTTAATTCATTGGCCAGCCACATGGAGTTTTGCAAAAGACTTGAATGATCCATACTTGAGTGAAAGAGGATCTTCAACAAGGAGGATGGATCCTGTCTGACTTGTGATTGATGTGGATCACATGCATATGTGTGCCTTTGAGTGACTTGGCACTGATCAACAAAAGTAATTGCATTTGTGCACGCTTGACATGACACTTGTGTGCCAATACTTAAAATACACACGCTTGGTGGGCACTTGTAAGTTGCAACCTCTGTATATTCTTGAATTAATTATTATGATAGATGTATGGGATTTTGGAAGAGCTGTTGATAGTCCAAATACAAAATGAAAGAGGAAGAAGTGAGAAAAAGAAAGAAAATAAAGATTTATTTATCCATTTGGATTTCAAATGGTATTCCATCAACTTTGTGTGTATTGTTCTTAATATTGAAAAGAACTTTTTATTGATTATTTTCTTATTCACTATTATATTCTTTATTGTTTAAGTTACTCATTATAAAATATTATATACTTCTATTATTATATTGGATTTTGTATCACTTTTTTGTGGGTACTATAACAAATAGATTGTCATTAAAAGGACACACGATATTCATGTGTAGCACATTTAGGCACGGTTGTCAAGTAGAGGTCATATAATACTCGTGTGAATGTTGATTGAATGTCGGTCAAGGATCATCTAAGTAGTAAAGGATACTAAATGGTCACACTATATTCATATGAAAGTCAACTAAGGATTAGCCAAAATTTAATAGAGTGACAAATAATAAGCATATAAAGAGTATACATACATATTTCATCCAAGAAGGCTATGCCTAATAGGCATCTGAGAGACACATATACGTGATTTATTTAAAGATGTTGTGCTTGATTAGTACTCATGTGTTATTTTTTTTATATAAAGTCACGTCTAACTTAATTTTAAGGCATTTAAAATTATTTTTCATATAAGAAATGTCACACATAGAGAGAAGATAAAAAGATAGAAGAGGAAGAGATTTGGCACCTAATTGAATTCTAATTTGACTTTTATTTTTTACCAAAATAGGATATGTTATTCTAGAGTAGATTTTTAGGATATATTTCTTTTGGTACTCTTATTTCTCGATATATTTTCTCTTATAAATTGTTAGATATATTGAAATGATTTGTAATCATATTTTTTACTCAGGTATATAGTGAAGGAATTTAGAAAGAAATTATTATAATCGATATTATTTTATAGTGGCTTTATTTGTAATCTATCTCATGATTTTTTCATTGATCTAAAAGGATTTTTTATATTAAAAATATTATTCATTACTTATACTCACGATTTGATGGTTATTATTTGATGGGGATTTAGATTTGTTCCGTTACACCGAATTATATATGTTTTGGTCAAATCTTTATTGTTTGAGGCTTTTCTAACATATCACATTACATAGTAGATATTTTATATACGTATTGTCTCATAATTTTTTTCCTCATTATCAATGAAATTTTAATTTAAAATCATGTGTCTTATTTTTATAATGATTTTACATTATACATTATCATATTATTTTCTCACTGAGTTCAAATATATATTTCAATAGCAATTTTTATAAAGATTGGCTCCTGACTTTGAGATTAAAGCTTTAAATATTGAATCTCAACACTTCACAAAATGAAAATAAAATATTCGAATGTCTCTTTGAATTTGAGCTGTTTTATGCAGTAAGGATGCCTAAACTCAGCAGAAGGTTTAATCGATTCCCTCCACCTCTGAGGAGGCGGTGAGCGGCGAGGGGAAGTCGCGGATGAGTGCGGTGGTTTGAGGCGGAGGCGGGATGATGGTATCATTTTTTTTATTTTTATTTTTATTTTTTTTTTTGTGAAAAAGTGAGATTTCATTGTAATTGATTGAATTTTGTTGATTTAATTTATTTTGATTTTACTAGTTTAAATGCATTTAATTGTTTAATAACTGACCTCATAAGGGTTTTCTTAGATCAAATCTAATTCTGGGGACTTCAACTGGACCAAGGTTCAAGAATTTAACCACTGGGTATGCATCGCTTTAGACAAATATATTTTATATATTTTCTATCTTTATTATTAAATAAAAATTTATTAGCAGAATTTTTTAAAAATAAAAATTATATCTGATATTTCTATATAACTTTTATAATATTAATATTTATTAAAAAATTAACCAAATTAAAAAATTTATTTAAGTAATTACTTTAAAATTTTAAATAATTATAAAATCTAGCAATTGTCCAAATAAATTGGATTCGCTCGTGAATGTCCTTGTCAATCAAATCAAATAGGGAGGATTGAACGCAACGATTTTTCTAGAGTTATTATTCACATTAAAAGTCAAAAATACTGCAGATATATTATTAAATAATATAATATTTCATTCCCAATTCATCTATTTTTATATGTAAATAAATTAGACGTAGTATTATTTAATATAATCCTAATGGTGCCCCCATAAATCACTCTTGAAATAATATTGCACATGTATGGCAGTTATTTTACTTGCTAAGAATCAATCACAAAATCTATTTCCATTTTTTTAACATTTTCAATGCTAATAACCAATAAAAAATAAAATTTAAATTTATACCGATATCTTTATACCTCTATTTTTATTCTTTTGATTATGTCATAATGTACATTATCTTTTTTATGGGTATAGTTAGAAATGAATTGGCACAATATTCAATTAAATAAGAGGCTCAAAAATTAACGGCCCAATAAAAGATACCGTCAAGCCAATCGGACAGTAGCATTCGAATGTATAAACTAAATAATAAAGTTTAAATATCTAGATATTAAATGACCATCATCAACCGCTTAATAGACTGATATAAAAAGGCATTCGAAGTGATACTATACCTGAAAATCAGATAATTCTATTGTTAAATAGGAACAGCCATTATATATTACTAATAACGCTTCCTACCACTAATATGAAGCGGTGTCATACACGAGCATTGATCTCAGGCATCAATTAGCCATACGGTGCTTCCGACTATATCTATAACTTTTTCTCAGAGATAAAATGAAAAGAAAAAATGTTACTCAATCAATTAAATATATAAAATAAATATAATCATCTAAACATACACTCATTGCGATCCTATGTCATTCATTATATTATCTTTTTCAATATCTTTTTAAATTTATTAGAAATATCACCAATTTAAGCGTGAAAAGTTATATTAGAGAGTGAGTTATATATACCTCTTACCTCTAATTTATTTTATTATGATGTATATGATTATGATTCGTAATTACAAAAATTAAACCCGTTTGTATTTGAACATTCAAGTGAAGAAGCATACTCCCTAATTCATACAACAATTTAAGTTTTTAAGATGCATCACCGTTAATTATTCATTTATTTACATTATGTCTATTGAATTTTACAGTTAACTAACTATACCTTATATAGTGTCAGATTTTATTTTATGAATATACACTGTAAAACTAATATTTAATAATAGACATATATTAATATTTATACATATTTTATTTCTTGATATTTAACAATAAATATATATAACAAAATCAATCAAAAATATTTTTAAAATATCAATAAACAATTTATAAAAGGAAAGTTATTTTCTTTAAATATTTATTAGATAAAAAAGAAAGTCAGATATATAAAATTTCCCGTACCATTTTAAAATAAACTATTTTAATGAACCGAATTAGTGAAATACACATTTATAACTGTACTATTTATTTGATAAACAAAATTTACTGTTACACTAAGTTTGAAATTCTTAGATTTTTAGTAGATATAAAATGATTAATGCTTAAAATAGTGATTGTCAAAGGATTCGGGGCCCCGGCACACTGTTCAATTACTTACCCATCCAAATTCAACCGTTGCACTCGTCCGAACTTCAAACGGTCACTTTTACTTTCTTCTCTAGGCAAACGGTCACAGCATCTACTATCCTCAGCATCTATTTAAATCCCATTAAAACATTCCCCAGTTTCAGCCCCTCTCTCTCTGTCTCTCTCTCTCTCTCTGTCTCTCTCTCTCAGTGGATAAAGAGCATTTTCAAGTACCCAATTGCTATCCCTTCTCCACTGAAATGGAAAAGGCATTAGAAAGCCCGATCAAAGGATCAAATCAAAGAGAAAACATGATCCTGAAGCTTATTGAGAATGATAATTACAGAGTTAAAGCAGCTGGCATGGTTACTCCAGATCGCCTTAAGCTCCCCAAATCTTTCAAGTACCCAGAGAGGTAACACTTAAATCAGCTTCTTGCCCTCTTCTTCAATCAATTAAACTAGTGATTATACGAAATGCTCAGTTCTTCTTTACTCTGTTTTTTTGTATTAAACTTTAGAGTCTGAAAGACTGTAATTCTGTTACTTTTATATCAAATTCATGTTTTCATATATATATATATTTTATTTTTTTATTGTGCTATGGGACTTTGAGGCAGGTATACAAGTCCAACAGATCTTATGATATCTCCAATATCAAAAGGCCTTCTTGAAAGAAGCAGAAAGACTGGTGTGCTGTTGCCATCGCCGCAAATTCTGTCCAGGGTATAAACATGCACTCTGTTTTTCCCGTCAAAAAATTGTTTCCCATTTTGAAAAAGAAATTCAAAGTGGCCTTAGTTATGCAAGGTTTCTTATATGTGTAATTTGCTTAACTTCCACTTTCAATGTTTAACTCTGTGACCAAACGATATAAACAACCACAATGCAGCTATATACATCTTCCTATTCGCACACAGAAAGGTTATAATTAATTTTATTTGTGAATCGATTCCATAGATTCAGGATCTGCAGCCCCAAGATAAAAGGCAGATTCAGCTGAAGTTGGATGAATGTCGTGTATAAAAGCTCAGCCACATGAATTCCTCATCGAATTCATATTATCAGGGGTTGCAAACTCATGAGGGGCATGTGACCAATAAAGCTTCATCAGATCTTCTTTCTTTCTCTTCATTTTTCCGTCAGAAAAATAAATATTCCTTGATCCATGTAACATAGACGTTCTCTCTCTCCCTCCCCCCACCTCTCTCTCTCTATATATCTAAGGAAGCTGGCATTTTTATCCTTAACTATTTGGGGTTGCATGGCTCTTTTTTTTTTCTTTTTGAATCATTCTTCAATTAAAATTAGATGATAGGAATTTACAGAAATCTAATGTTAATTATTGTATGGATAGCTTTTTTTTTTTAATAAGTAGTTGTATCAGTATTCAGTTGGGCGACACTACCATGAACCTTAATAAAAGAGAGTGAATATTTTCAAAGTAGTATATCACGTTCTATCTATTGAACGAGGATACCAACTTGTATTTGGTAGTTTTTTTTATAGTTATTCCAACTAATATAAGCATCCAATTAATACAGCTATTCCAACCTAATACAAATACCAACGGTCAAAATTTCTTTAAGGATAAGTCTATAAATAGACAATGCGTGCGGATGTTCTGAAACATGTCACAATTTCTTCAAGAAAATATTTATAAATAGACAATGTGTGAAAATTCTGAAAAATGACAAGAATATTATATTCATCACAAAGACTATTTATTATAAAAGACAATTCTTAAATTCTAAGCAATTCTACTTTTAATTGGAGATCTAGAGTTTGAATATATTAGTGTAGAATATCCATTGCATTCTCAATTCAATTCGTATAAATTTCTTTGAACGAATGGATTGGCTTTCTTTATAAGCAGTGCAAATATAGACTTAAGAAAAATATCTTTGATACATTCTCAGATTTGTTTTAATTTCTCCACCCAATTTTTTCCTAATATCGTCACCAATGGGATTGGCTTTCTTCAGCACACCCTTTTGAGCTAGCTAAAGAAAACTACAATGCCCACATCAAAAGATTACAACGTGCAACAGCCAACAAACAACAATTATGGGTATATACCACCATTATCGTTCAAAGGGAGACTTCGTACCATTGGACAGAACCAACATCTCCATCAATTTCAAGCTCGCAAACAGACTTAACAAGGTAAGAAACAGAATCGTCAATGGTTTCGAATTTTGCAAGGTCAGGAGGCAGAGTCTTCTCCGGCCGATTTTCTATACCATTATCGTTCAAAGGGAGACTTCGAACCATTGGACAGAACCGACATCTCCATCAATTTCAAGCTCGCAAACAAACTTAACAAGGTAAGAAACAGCATCGTCAATGGTTTCGAA